>CM060591.1:26860497-29260497 GCA_030578255.1 Tiaroga cobitis | reverse complement strand
CAGGGCAACCACAACACAGCGCTGAATGAATGAGGATCTGCTTTTATGTCATTTTTCCTTTTTTATTAAAATTATTCCCAAATGTATTAGCTATAGCATGAAACACTGATATTCCGATTGTCAAATATGTGCAAGTGGATGGGTTTTGTTGTTTAAACATCTTTATAACGATCGCGTTAGTTGAGCTGTATTCACAATGGGCGGCACCATTTCAGTTTGTTGTAACGTTACAGTTCAGAGAATCGGATCTGTTGGATTTACAACAGGTCAATTCCTCCACTTCCCACGAAATACATGAAAGTAAGTGGCCGGTATCTGATAGTACAATGTGTATCTGATATGAATAAAACGTGTCGTCTTATTTTATTATAATGGAAAGGATTATTATTGCCGCTTCCATAGACATCAGTGTGTATTTTACAAACTCAAAATCATTGTTTTGCTAGTACTTATGTGTATTTAAATGTCTGAAACCTAAAATAAACATTATGTGGTTGAAAACACTCAATAGTTGTGATATATGACAGCACTGAGTGCGTCTGTCTCTGGCTCAGCGCCAGCCAACTAGTGCTGCCACGACTAATTTTCTAACGACTAATCTTTCGACTAATTTTTCGATTAGTCGACTAATCTAAACGACTAATTAAAAAAATCAAGTGTTTATTTCGTTGTGTCCATTTTATTTTGAACTCAACTGAAGGGCCAAAACATAAAATGTCACCTGTTCAAAAACATTATGTATTAACAATCTAAGCATTAAGTATCTGCATTTCCATTAGGCTATACCATATTAGTCAGAGTCCTAATCTAATCCTCTAATAACAAACATGTATGTATTACTTAAATTAGCTCTTTGTTCTGCCTTAAAAAATGTACAGTAAGCTAATAATGATTAATTTATGTACATTTCTGAAAAGCATAACTGATAACATCACTCTGAATAGTAAAGTAGATGCAATGCATTTTCTGTGAAAAGCGCTATACGAATAAATTGGAATTGAATTGAAAGAGTCTGGACTAGCCCACTATGAGTCGCGCTGAAAGCAGGCAGGCACGCAGTTATGTAGCTCGCGTTTACACTTGCGTGCATGGCGGGCCCGTGCCGCGGTTCGCGTGAATGTGAAAGCAACACGGACTCGGGAGCGCTTGTTCAGGAAGTTAAGTAACCTGCCCATGCGTTTTAGCTGATTATGATGCATTTAGTTAAATAAAACACATGTAAGGGATGATAGTGTTGATGATTTACCTTGGATACCCGAGAGTTGAGTCTGCAGTGTATTCGCGCATTGCGCGTGCAATCAGGGCAACACATTTGGAAATCCACTGTCTCCTCAAAAGAGTCCGTTTGAAAAACACAATATACTATTGACCCGCGTTCTGTTTTCTATCATGCGCCGTGCACGTTTGCGATGGCATAAGATGCACGCAAACTCAACAGGGTTCGAATGAATTGAGTGTGAAACCAGACCAACGCTGCGGAGGGCGCCGGGAACAATCGCGCTCGCGCTCGGACTCGGACCGCAGCAAACGAGCCCACTGTGAAAGCTCCGTCACCTGCCTCCGCAATTTTTCATATCAAAGCAGTGAAGGTGGGCGGGAACGTAAAGGAAAATGATAGCAGATAAACCAGCAGGGCGCGCACGGCACACAGACTGGTGTGTGGAGGTGAATTACAGTGAGCTGTTTGTGACGGGAGACCAAAAATAAATAGCGGTCAATAGTAAAACGACACGTCGACTAAAAAAATTGCCGTCGACTAATTTGCATGGTCGATTACGTCGACTAAGTCGACTAATCGCGGCAGCACTACAGCCAACGCGCCAAAGCTCGTTTGAACTTAGCAGTTGATCACGTGATGCACTGACCGTTCTAATCACACCGGTGTGATCATACGCTCCAGGGACCAGCCAAGACTGTTCACACCGGTGTGATCGTACGCGTGAAAGGGTTAAGCCCCATTCACACCAAGTATATAAGCGGCAAGCTGCAGTTATGTTGTGTGTGACTTTAAATGCTTAAGCTTTTTTAAGTCAGGTAGGCGATATCGTTCGTCGGTGTCGTTATTGTTATAGCTGTGGTGTGGACTTTCCTGTTTACTTTTCCCTATTATTTTTGTTATATGCTGTGTTCCTATGAAAAATTGGAAATATATTTGGAAATCTAGACATGGTCAGACTAGTTTAGTTAATATGAGACAGAACAACCCAGTGGACACAACTCTCCAGTAATGAGCCCATTACTGCTCTTTTATGTGCCCTGACTGAGTTAATGTGGAAAAAGGGGATACAGCACACAGAAAGGTTTCCTTTTGAAGTCCTGTAAACAAAGAAGCAATTAAAGTCCACAGACAGGGCCTAGTCCTGTCCCACTTAGGAGGGAGGTCTTCAGTGAGGGCAGAGTGAGATATCCGATGTCTAGTTTAAAGATATTGCAAATTAAAACAAAGAGAATAGTGAGATAAAAAGTATGTGTATTTTCGCTAGGAAGAGTGATGAATACTTTTTTATGTTAAAATTTTGTCAGTTTATATGCAGAGCCAACTATAAGTAATCCATTGGTAAGTTGACTTCCTCCAAAAAGTGTGACTCTAAAATCTGTGGCTGTTGCAACATTACTTGTTTGAGCAGCCCAACATAGCAACACTGGCTTAACCAATGATGGGGTAGTAGTAAATACTCTATTGTGACACTACTATCTATCATAGAATCAATGAACATTACAATGGAACCACAAAAGAAAGACAAAAGGCAACCCACTTGGCCAATTTGAATAAGTACTTTAGTCTTGTGGGCCATTTACACAGAGTACTACTGTTTAATGCCAACAGAACTCAGTGTCTCTATATCAACATGTTGACATGGCTTATAGACAAAAGTAGGAATGTTAGGAGAGGTTTTAATAATTGAAACCGATTTGAATCAACATTCTGGTATTCTATACAGTATCTATATTTCTTTGGAGTATTTTAAGGGTAGTTGAGTTTCAATAGTTCTATATGCTTTTACGATATCTTTTGTGATGTAATTGATCATGATTGAATATGTTAAGTTTGTAGTTGATGCCTTAATCTAATTCAATCTAATTCTTAATCTGTGCAATTTTTTATGTAAATAATACTCTCTCCTATCCCTCTCCTATCACTTCACCCCCCAAAAAATATAATTACTAGCCTATATAGAGATACATGCACAAAATAGTAGGCCTATTTGTAGCTGATGCCTTAATCTAATCTTAATGATTCAAACAGGCTGACAGCTTGGGTGCGTCTTATTCCTTGGAAGCATCCGTGTTTATGTACAACTTTACAGACTCACGTCACCCTTTGTTGTCAGTTCGGGTTCTGTCCTAATTGTCTAGTGAGACACAAAGACAAAAGAGAGCATGGTGGGAGGTATATAAAATGGCGCATCATCTTCTGTTACATCCGCATGTAGAAAAAATAATTTGGTCCATTTTGATATTTTTTTCATCACCAACTGTTTAATAACAACTTAATTATACAATATCATGGGGCTACCTGTGTAAAACGCAGCCAGATCACAAAACAGGTAAATTAAGTAATAATGACTGTCGGTGAAGATGTTATGAAAACTGCATATATCTGCAGAGCTTTACCACAAAGTTGGCATATATCTTTGTTGCTACCAATGTACTATCTGACAGTGCAGTACCAATAATTACAAGAAAACACACACCACAAAAATAAACAAAGTGACAATCGCCTCATGATCTTATGTACTTTAAACAGCCCCAAATTCCTGCTCTGAGAAGTGCACAGTGAGAATGAAAGAGATCATGATGGTTTAGAGTGCATCAACAATGATGGTTATATATGATCTCATCAAAAGTTCATTCAGACCTGGGTAATTCCTGACATTCACCATCAGTTATCACTTCACCTAAAAATACACCAAGAAATAAAGGTGAAATGTCTTTCTCACACCCTCCAAATTATGTGTTGTTAGGTTTAAATCCCTCTTCCCACCCTAATCCTTTTGGCCCAGATTCTCTAGGGCAGGGTCTTAGGATCACATCACAGCAGGCAAGCTGTTAATTCCCAAAGTTATGTGGTAAAGGACTCTGTCTCAATAAATCTAGAAGCAATGCATCATTTAAATCACAACTTTAGGAAACAAAATCTTTGCTGTCAAACAATTAAAGCAGTTTATATGTTCCATGTGCTTTCTTTCTTTCCCATAGAGCTGCATGGCACTTATCTATAACCATGTAACCCTCTGATTATCTTCATTTAGGGTGTACACTTGTTATCTTTGGGGTCTCCAGGGACCCCAGACAATAACATTGCATTTTGTAACAGTATAATATATATTTTTTTTACAAATGTAATTTTACTCTGTTTATTAATGTTTTTACTCAACATTTGTGCAGTTTTGGAGGATTTTTGATATTTTTTAAATTTCTAAAAAATAAAAAATAAAAATTTAAATAAATAGGTTTTTTACAAAAAACAGCATTTTATGTAAAATTCACTTTATAAAGGACCCAGATTTCTAACTTTCATTTATGGGGATAACATGGATAATTGTACATGATTTAATGTAAGACTTTTGCCCTTTTTTTGGAAAATGCAGTTTTAAAATAAAAAAATTCACTTTAACCACTATATTGCTATAGAGCTCCATTATTTGCTATTTGCTGTTTGATTAACCAAAATACATCTTTTCACAAGTTGGATTCAGTTGGATTAAGTTGGATTCATTTATAAATATTTTAAAATCAAAATTATAAAAAAGAATTATATACTTTTGGTCAAAGTTTAGCATATTTTGTATTGAAAAAAGTTCTTCAATAATGTTACTTTATGATTAGAATCAAACCTGAACAAGATGTTACAAAGAGAAATGTTGGAGACTTTAGATTTTATCATTTATTTCAATTATCTGTTTTTATCTGTGTGTGTGTGTGTGTGTGTGTGTGTGTGTGTGTGTGTGTGTGTGTGTGTGTGTGTGTGTATTTTCGTTGTGTCAGTGTCACCAATTTATATTTGTGGTGGTTCTGAATTTTATTTGACAAATTATAAGACTTTTTTATAGCCGTACAAATGTATTCCTGTGTGTGTGTGTGTGTGTGTGTGTATTTTCGTTGTGTCAGTGTCACCAATTTATATTTGTGGTGGTTCTGCATTTTATTTGACAAATTATAAGACTTTTTTTTTATAGCATTACAAATGTATTCCTGTGTGTATGTGTGGTTGTGTGTGTGTGTGTGTGTGTGTGGTGTGCATGATAATTTTGCATTGTGGATGTTTTTTACATTATTGGAAGTGTGCCATTTCATTTCTGTCCATGTGATCTGCGTTGTTTCTGATTTTGATGATGAATATTATATATTTACTATGCGGGGTCTCCAGGGACCCCGAAGACAACAAGTGTGACTATTTTTTTCACGCCAACATAATAACAGATATCATTCCAAATTATTATTTTTTTTGTAGATCTATGAAGTGTTAAGAGCTGTAGAAAGTTTCATACCATTTGGACAAAGAGAACATTTTTTTTAATTTGACCAAAAGTCATTTGCGGGTTAAAAAGACCCCGAAGATAACCAGAGGGTTAACCAAATTTGAGGTTACCAGTTGTTACATTACAATAGTCTTCACTATGAATTATGACTGCTGTTATGAAATGTTGTCATTATTTACTAACCCCTGTGTCAATCCAGACCCCTATGACTTCCTTACTTCTATGGAACACAAGGGGATTTATTTTTTCCATGTAATGAAAGTGAATGGTGACATGTGATGTCATTGGGTTCTCATGTAACAGTAGTGTACCCTCCAAAAAAGACTTGTCTTATGTAGGGGGTAAAGTGAATGGAACCAAAACATTTTAATATATGCCTAAATTCAATCTGTATATCATATAAAGCAATCTTGTCCCTTCCGAAAATTTTGGAATAAACCGCTCAATTCATATGGATTAGTTTTACGATCTCTTTATGAACTTTTTGAAGCATCAAAGTGTCAGTTACGTAGCTGTCTATAGAGGGACAGAAAGCTCTCAAATTTCATCAAAAATATCTTCATTTGTGTTCCAAAGATGAACGAAAATCTAACGGGTTTGGAAAAACACGAAGGTTGTCACCATTCAGTTCAGTTTAGTTTAATTTTCATGGATTTACAGTTTGTTTTCATTTGTCACATGTCTTCTTTATTCAGATTTCCTGCCACTCAAACATTAGTTCTTTTTTGGTTCAGCTGTGTCTCATTTATCACCTTGTTATCTTTAGTATGTAATGTATCCTGAGTTCCCTGTCCAGTCACCTTTATACCTATGTGTGTGTTTCTACTACCTGTTTGGATCACTACCCGTTTGGATGATAAGTAAACTTTGTGTTGGAACCTTAATCTTCTGTCTTCGTCTGGACCGGACCGGACCAAATGAAATGGATTGAAAAGCTAAGTTCATCCAGGTGGCTCAGGAGAGCACCGATTTTCTTCCCTTCAATGCTGTTTTTTTCCTTCTTGCCGTCATCAGCCCACTTTGATGACGAAACCCTGAAGACCTTGTTCTGGATCAGGGCAAACTTTAATAGCGTATAGGGCATATAGCATATAGGGCTTAACTGGAGGGAGTCCGACGTAGGTGTCTGCTCACATTAGTCTGCACATCCTATGCTGTAATTAATACGGGGATCGGCTGGAAATAGCCGATCCATTGGCCGAAAAGTTTTCCTGTTTGGCCGATGTATTGGAAGAGGGACTTTTATTTTGATGGCACGTCAGACTTTTATTATGATGGTGCTGAGAGCGCCGGTTCTGATGGTCTCAGTTAATCTTCTTTAAGCGCAAAGGACCAACTGTGTCTAAAGTGCTGGAAAAGAGAGAATCAAAAGTTTCTGTTGCAATATTGAGTTCTTCTAAGCTATCTGGGCTGCTGAGGAGATGAAACTGATCAGGAATATTATTAATAAAGCAATCTTTAGTGGCAGAAGTGATAGGTCTAACATATTTGTAACACGGAGTCGACTTTGCAGCCTTGGCTAAATGAAGTATACACGAGACTAGATAATGATCTAAGATGTCATCACTCTGCTGTAGAGTTTCTATGGCATCAATATTGATTCCATGAGATAATATTAGATCTAGAGTAGGATTATGACAATGAGTAGGTCCTGACACTTGTGGTCTAACTCTAATAGGGTTCAGAATGTCTTTAAATGCCAATCCCAATGCATCGTTTTCGTTATCTACATGTATATTAAAATCACCAACAATTAGGACTTTATCTGCAGCCAGTACTAACTCTGATAGAAAATCAGCAAATTCTTTGATAAAGTCTGTATGGTGCCCTGGGGGCCTGTATACAGTAGCCACCACAAATCTCAAACTTGATTTATCATTTACACTAGATAGTGTTACATTAAGCACCAACACTTCAAAAGAATTATATTTAAAACTAGACTTCTCAGTAATTCTGAAGATATTACTATAAATTACAGCAGCACCTCTCCCTTTGCCTTTCAGACGAGGCTAATGTTTATAACAGTAATTTTGGGGGGTGGACTCATTTAAAGTAATGTAATCGTCTGGGTTTAGTCAGGTTTCTGTCAAACACAGCACATCTAGGTTACAATCTGTCATCATATCATTAAAAATAAGTGCTTTTGAAGTAAGGGATAGAAAATTCAGTAACCCGAGCTTTATCATTTGTTCATCTTTATTAGGGGCCAAGTCCCGAAGGGGATAGCCCCTGTTGTATCTGTTAGTTTTCTTATTATTATTATTCTTCCGCAAATGGGAGTCTATGGCAGCCCTATGAACCGTACATAGGAAAATGATGAAATTTGGCACACTTCTAGTGATGGTCATGAATACCAATTTGACCAAATTTTGAGTCTCTAGAACCAACTCTAACACTACTCCTCATTCAAATTGTGTCCAATTTTCTCCAAACATGTTTTCCAATGATCGTCGGACTGAGCCGCATAGAAATGACTGAACAGATTTTTTTTATTCATCTTTGTTAAAAAGTTATGATGTCGCAAACTTAACAAGGTCGACCCAAATTTGGTTCAGAAGCTATAGCTCGGCCAAAGTTTGATCAATCGAAATGAAAATTGGTACACTTCATCAGAAGCATGGTCTGAGGGTCCATGCCAAAGTTGGGAACAGCGCCACCTATGGGTTATGATATGAAAAATAGCTATTTTGACCAATAACTTTTGAACAGTTTGTCAGAAAATCATAAATGTGGTATCCATGGATTCCTTGTGTCATGTCGATTATGTGGATATCAATTTTGCCAGGATTGGATGTACCACGTGTCCGCCATTTTGAATTTTGTCATAATTTGCCATATCTTTTAAAATATTTGACATATCTTCACACAATTTTGTATGGATCATCATTTGCATGGCCTTAGGGTACCTAAAAAGTTTGAACACAGCGCCACCTAGTGTTCCAAAGGTTTAAGGTTTTTTGAAAAAAAGCTTATAACTTTTGCAAATATAGTTAAAATTTGAATTTCTTTATATCATTATATTCCTTGGCTTATACCGATTATAACGATATCTCATTTGTCATTTTCCAACAATGTGCCTGCCCGCGATATTGGGTCAAATGAAAAACTTTTTTTTCGCTACTCCTCCTTCAAATTTTGCTCAATTTTGTCCAGAATTTTATCAGATGATTTTTGGACCGAGCCGCACATAAATGACTGAACAGATTTTTGAACAGATATTCACTACAGCTTTTAAGATATTCGTCTCCAAAGTTGACCTAGCCTGTGTTTGTTGCCTTATGCTAGTTAGCTTAGCAAACTAAATGGTTAGCATGCTAACCAGTTGTCATTCTTTCTAATGTGGGTCTTCAGCTATCAAGTTAATCATAAGCTACATTAGCATAGCATGCTAATCCGGTTAACATGTTATGGAACTATTTGTGAACTCATTCTCACACTGAAACCTCTCATCAGCAGGCTGGTGAACATGCGTGAGTGATTAGCTCAACGTGTTACACCACGGATCCCGATGCTAAGCGTCGTGGGTTCGCCACTCAGTGTGACACGTGTCCAGACCGCATGAGGTACTGTGGCAGGAAAAGATGCAGAAGTTGCATCTGTTCCAGGCATTGTGCCTAAGAATGATCTCATCTGAAGCTATCACATACAACATGCAGTGATTTTACGTAAAATTAATTGTTCTTCTTCACCCAGAATGGTTGTCAGTGGCAGCCCTATGAACCACAAGTAGGAGAATTTGTACACATGTAATGGTAATGTGTAGTAATCTGACCAATTTTGGATGATTTAATCAAACTTTTTAAATACAATATGCACTGCATTTTCTTCAAAATTCTTCATTTTGACCTGATTCTCTTTTGAAACTATTTAATTTAGGCAGCTGTGTAGATGTGTGTCTGCCAAGTGGTGCAATGTGATTAGTGACTGGCACCTGGCCCATAGACAGTGGGTTCGAGTCCCGGGTGGGACAATTTTACAAAATTGTATGTAATATTGTGTCATTTCAGTTATTTTATTATCCAAGTAAGTGCTGTACCAATCTTTCTTCTTCTTGGATTATAAATAAGTATATTTTGTTCATACTGTTCATTTTCATCTAAACAAAACATGCTGAGCCGGGGTCAAACCTGATCTCTGAACAGGGCGGGGGAGGGCAAGGGACGGAAGAGGAGGGCAAGGGACGGAAGAGGAGGGAAAGGGACGGAAGAGGAGGGCAAGGGACGGAAGAGGAGGGCAAGGGACAGGAGAGGAGGGCAAGGGACAGGAGAGGAGGGTAAGGGACAGGAGATGAGGGCAAGGGACGGAAGAGGAGAGCAAGGTAGAGTTGCTGCTGCTTCAGGGCTTGGCCTCTGTATTGCTGCTTGCAGCTATATTTATATCTGTTTTTTATTTGTTGAACATCAATTACATTTTTATACTTAAATGGGTTTAGGAGTTTTTTGTATGCCCTTATTTGGGGAACAGACACAGTCTCGATATGATGATATCTAGGTGAAAGGGTCTCTATGTGATGGGATTTATCTGACCTCAGTGACGTGAGACAGCTAGCAGACAGTCGGTTTAGCCAGTCTGTCTGCTTCCTGACCTGGGCCCCAATTCATGTTTGAGCTCTAAGACTATGTGCCCCAAAAACTTTTCCAATTGTCTATGAATTCTATATTATTTTGCGGACACCACTTACACAGCCAGCCATTGAGTGAGGACAATCTACTAAGTATCTCATCACTCCGGCGAACAGGAAGGGGGCCAGAGCAAATTACAGTGCCTGACATCGTACTTGCGAGTTCACATACCTCTTTAACGTTAATTTTAGTGATCTCCGACTGGCGAAGTCGAACATCATTAGTGCCGACGTGAATAATAATCTTAGAGAATTTACGATTACCATGAGCCAGCACTTTTAAATTTGCTTTGATGTCAGGCTCTCTGGCTTTAGGGGGTCTAGAGAAAGAACCTGCGCCAATGCAAGATGTGTTTAATCGCCTCCGTCTGCTTCTTCAGTGCCGAGAACTGCATTGAGAAGTCCTCAACAGTGTTGCCGAACAGGCCACCTTGGGAGATGGGGGCATCGAGAAAGCGCATTTTCTCCACTTCCCTCATCTCTGCCAGGTTGAGCCAAAGGTGGCGCTTCTGGACCACTAACGGCCTGCGCCATCACCTTCGTAGCCCAGAGGGCATAGTCAGTGGCCAAAAGCAGTTACTGCATTACCTCCGAGTCACGACTACCCTCATGCAGGTCTTTCAATGTTTTGGACGCATGGTAGACTTGCTGGATGCAGCCAGGTAACCTTACAAGTCTTGTCAACAAGTCAAGTCAACGTCACGCTTGGGACAGGGTGGAGGAGACCACTCAAGCACAACGCTCACGACTGCCCGGGAAAGCACTGCTGCCAACTCACGCACCAATCTTGTATCTCTCACGGAGGAGCAGAAGCATAAAAGGAGGAGCAACGACGGTGAAGGATGAGAGAGGGCAGGCCTGGATTTATGTTGTGTTGTTTGTTTCCGCTCCTCCGTGAGAGATACGAGACCGGTGCTTCGCACAGGTATCGCTCATCAGCAATCACGCCACTGGCCTCGCGCCATTCTCTCACGAGAGATTGGTATGGTAATAGAGATTGGCATGGTAATGGATATGACAATGTTAATGTATTTTGGTCTTGACGGAATAGATCTGCTACGCTGCTGCTGCTGAGACTTGCTACTGCGAATACATTCACAGACATTGCTGTGAGCATGCAAGTCATGCTGCTGCTGCTGCTGCACATGTAACATACATAAATTAACCCCGTAGCAGATCTATACAGGTGGAGCTGTAGGGGGGGGGGGGGGGGTTCTGAAAGCGCGCTGCAAACTGTTAACAGCAAACAATGCCAAGTATTTGAATGTTTAGGCAGCAAGCTCATTGGCCGATGATGCAACAGCAACCAATCAGCTGTGCTAAGTAGATAACAACATGATTGCTGCCATTAAGCTAAAGACCTATCAGCCTGCACCATTCAAAGTTTCATGCCAGAACTATGTCATTATGTTTGTGAATGACAACTGTCATTGCAACTGTCTAATGATTTTGTGCTTATAATGTGGTTTAGGGACCAGTTAGGGCAAAGTGTGTTGTGGTTGCCATCTGCTAAATAAAAAATAATAATTATCAGATTCTGCATCTCTGACACAAATAATAGCTTTATGTTTGTGTGTTTGTAAAAACAGCTGAATTATTATTATTTGTTTGTTTGTTTATTTATTTGCACTAAGAAGATAAACTGTGCCAGACACCATCTCTCATCTACCAGACAAACACTTAATCTGTGACGGTGACCTACAAATTTTTGAGATTATTGTAGTATGTCAGAGAAAAACCATCACTGAGATTCTTAAGAGAGCTCCGCCTCATGACAAGGTCCAGTGTGTTCCATTTGTTTCTATTTGGTTCCACCCCCCAATAGTCTTAAATGTTACTTGTGATGACATATAATAAATAAAAGAAGGGACACCTTTGACAAATTTTACATTTGGTGCAAATCTAAAAACTATTGTTGAAACAAAATCATGTTATGGCACATATTTTTCAGTGAAAATGTGAAATACACAATTAATTTTCTGATTTGTTCCCATAATGCAACACAGTACACACTATACACTATGTCAGTCAGAGGCATAGATAAAGATCTTCTCTTCTCATCCACCAAACCTGGCGGATCGTTTGTTGTTTCCCTACAGGAAGTTAAAGATTAACTTTCTGGGCTCAAATTTGTTAACACAAACCGTATATTTCATCCTAATATTGCTTGTAAATTGTGACACTTTAAAGGAGGTAAGAACTCTAAATTGCTTCCAGAAGTATGAGATTGTTTACAGCACATCCAGTACTACTCGCATTCCTTTACTTGCTGTGTGTTTGATGCCTGGGGAAGGGTATGTGTTTGAATGGGGTGGATAGTAATCTCTTTACGCCTTTTTCAGTTCACTTTTTTTATGGTAATGGTCTGGGAAAGTGTAAACCAACTGGAAACAACTAAAACCATTTGGTTCCAAAATACTGTAAAATAAATAATCATTAAGATAAAACTGAAGATTAAATGTTTAACAAACACACAGCATAGGAGCAACGTGTGTAAAATCTTGGGTGATACATCAAAATCCATCATTAGTTAGAGACATTTTATGGGTCAAGTCATTTTACTGCATATATCACAAAAGTAAAATCATGTGTCCAATCAAGCATACGTTCATTGTTATAACCTATGGGGTGACACCTCTTTCAGAATCAGGATGTGATACTCCTTGTGTCTGCTTTTTACCAAGTGGACTGTTGAAATACGACCTCATGCTCTCTGGGTTTTTAAGACTCAATCCTTAAATGGCAATGATAAGAGATGGTATTTAGTGTGCTCTCTTTCCCAGACAGTTGTATTTTACCAGTATGTACAAGTCTTTTGTTTAGCTGAATGCAGCAGAAGGTCATGCATGAGAATTAATACTGTTTAAGAGGATTCCAGACAGATGGTATTTCTTTGTTGGACCATTGTATTCTTTTTTATTATTATTATTAGATAACCAAAGCATACCATCAAAATGTAGATGTTTGGAATAAAACTATTGTTGAAGCGTCTTTGTGCCTCTTAGCACACATCACTTTGATGATTTCATCATCAATTTCATCTTTGTGACCCCTGTCCTAATAAGAACTGTTTATTCATTTCTGTCCTCCCATCATTTCGGAGAGGGAGGAGGACAGACAGACAGAGAGAGAGAGAGAGAGAGAGAGAGAGAGAGAGAGAGAGAGAGAGAGAGAGAGAGAGAGAGAGAGAGAGAGAGAGAGAGAGAGCATGTGTGACTGTTTACAGCTGGGACGATCTGTTTATGTCAACCTGACTGGCAGTGGAGTGGCTGTTTTTCCTCTCCTCCTTACGGATTCCTCAGCGTATTTGCTTAGGCTATAGTCTTCTCTAAGCCTTTACGTGAGACCCTCTTCGGCTGGCTGAGCGCTTATCGTTTGTGAACAAGTTATCTAAGCGATATCCGATCTGACAAAATATTTGAGGTGGCTGTGATATACTCCTGTATTGGAGCGAGAGAGACCAGGCAAAGGGAATATATATTCAAAATACTATTTTCCAAATGGATGGGATGAAGCCAGAATCGACGGCTGAGGAGAATCAAGATGAAAGGGAAGAAAGCAAAGGTTTGTAACTGTGTGTAATCGTTTTCTGTTTTGTACTTCGAATCGGATTATTGTGCTAGATGTTTTAGAGAGCGGCTTAACCTATTTGCGAAGGCTTCGCTTGCGCCGTTCAGTGTGAATGGATCGAATATTTTATTGATTGAAGTGCTTGTGATCCTCATCGTGTCATTCACTTATCATTAAAATGATCATTAATTCGATTAGGGAATGCGCATGTTTTATGTAGGCACCTTTGGAGCGCTGGTGATGTCAAATCTTTCCTCTGCGTCTTTGGAGAGCCGTTTCCATCGCTGCGAGTGATGATGATGATGATTTGAATAAGAGCTGCTCCTCTTACCTTAGCGATGTCCCTTTAAGCAAAAAACAAGAAAAACATTTCTTTGTTTTTGGATCATATGGATTCATCCATATGAAATACTATTATACTATATATCATTAAATTTCTAGCATATTCTAAATGTCGTGTTGTCTTAGTGTCGATAATAGCTATTGTTGATGGTGACGAGGTGGAGGTGTCGCATTGTAGGCTATTGTAGGCTATTGAAGGTGTTGTTTACATTGCTGTAGTGTTCGCTGCTAAAACCAATTGACGAATTCCTGTTTTTCTTATATTATATTTTCCTAATTTGATAAATACATTTGATGAATTAATTTGCTGTTCAACGTTGCGCTATGAACATTTTTGACAAAATCGAAAAACATTATAATTTTTTTACAGCTTACAGTATAAAAGCATCAGATACGAAAATAGAATGCATGCTTTGAATATGTAAAGGCTGAGCACTTTAGTGTAACCTAGCACCTGATCCCCTGAAAAAAACATGTAATCAAAGCACTCTACATGAATCGTGTTATAATGGTTATTTGTGATTTCTGAGTTAAGCGATGATATTGGTTCAGGATTTATGATAATAAAAACATCTTATCATAAGCTGTGCTCTAAAGAAGACTATCCCTGCCTCCCACTTGACCCCCACCAGAATTGACATTTTACATGCTTCTGGACATTTTTTGTGTATGCATAATACTTTTATGTTGACTGAGTTATGGATTTGCAGTTAAGTCCAAGTTCTCCACAAGCATCAAAGCAACAAGGCTGCTCCTCCACTCCACCCACTGATTATGTCATAAATGTTTCAAGTATTGAATTATCAGAGATCTAATCCATCTTTGTTAATATTCACTGCTCATAAAATGATGACATTCAAGCATATAAAATTACAATTTTGACCAATTTTGCCCCTAGCATGATTAGATTTATACATTATGGAAAGGGAGACCTAATGGTACCATATGTTTTGCAACTAAAATATGCAGAGAAAAGTAGTCTTTATGAAAATTGTATGCATTTCCAAGAACTGTTGGTCTCTGTCAGGTCATCAGATGCTCTCTCTGGTCCTTCGGTGAGAGCTTGAGCTTTGGAGGCTGAGTACACATAATTTGTTCACTTAAAGAATAAGTTCACCTATTTTCAACCGGTTTTGTATTGTTACCACTGTTTGAAATATGCAAATGAACAATTTGTACTCTGTCTCTGTGTTACCTGTACCCAGATATCCCTGTTTATGTGCCAGTAAAAGTCTGCCAGATGATGCAAACTGCATCAAATGCATTTTGTTTAAACTACTGTGGGGCTATTCCATCCCACCGACAGTCAGATCAACAGGGGTGGCTCCAAAATCAAAAGTGCATTATGGGTACATTAGAGGGAATCCCACAGCCCCCTTTCTCCGTTTTCTCTACTCATGTCCCACCAATTCACGTTTCTACTTTTATTAAAAGCCCATCTTGCCAGTTGTGAATTCTCACTTTAAGGTAGCAATAACATTTTTTTATAACTTTTTTGCTCTAGTAGTCACAACTTGCTCTTCCTATGATGTGACTCCTTGTCCTTCCTTTGATGTAACTGCTCTGCAGTTAAAGTCGGCATGAAACGGAAGTTGCGATTGTTTTTTCTTCCAAGTTGTTATGCATACCCGAGCTTTCCGAACAAGAAAAAAACGGAACTTTTGTTAATCAAGAATAGAGTGGTGCAGGGATGACATATTTTTGTAGACCAACCCGTAAGTTTGCATCACCCTTGGTTCCCTCGACAAAAACCCAATAAGATTTTTGGACTATTGCAGAAAATAAGGTCTCTAACAGAATCTTATGATTCTTACATGTTTTGTTCATCAAGATAATCTTCACAAATGAAAAAAGTCAAAAGCTAAATGTAGGCTATAAACAAACTACACCACAGTCGAATGATTTCAACGTCACTAAGCTGACAGTGAAACTGAAAGTTTGAGTTATAATAGTTTGCAAGCACGCCATTATAATCACAACGAGACTGTGGAAAGTGGACTAGTGAGTAGATGAGTTTATCTGTTTGGGTGATGATTTTTAATGTCCCCGACAGCTTCTGTAGTTCCATTTAGCCACTTGTTAGCAACCACTTAAAAAAAAAAAAAAAAGTAACAGCTTTAAAAAAGAGGGAATTACTGATGTATCGCAGAATAAAACGTGAAAAAATCTTGAGCTCTTAATTTCAAGCGTTTAACCAAAAACCCATAAAAAAACCTAAATTCAGGACGATGGAACCAGAAGTGCTAAAAAATGCTAACTCTTCTCGGTTTTGGCCTACAAAAATATGTCATCCCCTGCACCAGTCTATTGACTGGATCGTTGTGGTTTGCAATTGGCCATAAACACGTCATCAAAGAAGAGAAGAGATGTTTTTGCAGGGGAGGGGAAGTTATTTTGATTAAAGATTGTAAGGGCACATTAATTAAAAAATAATAATTATGTGCACAGATAAATCATTTATAATAAATACTGCAATATTGCATAAAAATAATTGTCAATTATTTTACGTAATAATGGTACGCAACACCATCTTATCACAATCCAATCAACAACCATTGGATAAAATCAAGTCCCACCCTAAATTTCATTTTAAGATTTTCAACAAGCTATTTTACACCAAAATGTGTCACAATACAGTAGTAAATTCGGTTGCAATTAAATGCCTTAAAACGTTTAGAACAAAAAAAAACAAAAAAAAACTGGCCTTATAGTTGCAGTAAGAAATAATTCCTACATTACTGTAAAATAAAACATGAAGACAGTACAACATGCATACTGTTGCATATTTCTTAATTGCTGAATAAATCAGAATATGCACAATGGGCTGAATGAACAAAGATTGTGCATGTGAAGAGACCAGATGAACAGGTGTTTTGAAGCCTCATTGCTGAGGTTTCGAAGCTAATATGCTTGTCTTTTTGTAGAGCAGAATTATGCAGAAATTGTATTCATTCCTTATTTGGTACACCTTGTTCAATTTCCTTCAAAGCTTTCTGAGTATTGTTCATCATTTGACCAATTCATTCTGCCTTTAATGGGGCATGGGATACTTTTTTATGTTTCTCAATGAGTAAATAACATAAGCCAATGATGAGAGAATACGCATATGAGAATATGAGAATTTTTAATCTCACATGCACAGAAGAGGCGGCTTGCACCCTCTTTTCTTTTTACATAACTCCTGCACTGTCCACATCAAAAGGATTACATCATTCCTGTGACATGAAAGGGGAGGGCCATATAGACTAAAGGTGGGGGAGATAAAAAATGAAAATTGCAATAATCTATTTTCACTGTTAGAGTCATTGTATTTTTTACATCTGTTTTTGCAATCATGAAATATGTAGGACTGGGAACAGTAAAGTAATGGCTCACATGATGGAAATAACATTCTTTTTTTTCCATTATTGTCTACTGTACAATAATGGAAAATACATTTTGTGGTCTGCTTTTAGCCTTTAGGCCAATATTGCCTGATATAGATATTAAAGATACTCTCAGATAAAGGCATTTATTTAGGTTTATGTACATTTATTTTCTTGGGACTTGGCACATTTATTTGGTGTCAGTGGTAGCAGTGTGGGGAAGTTACTAAGAAAGAAATTACTAGATGTCTTTAAGTATTTAAAAAATTTCTAAAACCTCTATAGTGAGACTTTTAAATTCTAGAGAACATAGCATTTACTGTAAAACCTGTTTGTTTTTGTGTGCATGTACATTGCCTGTGTATGTGTGCAGTTGTGTGTGTTAATGTTTGTGAGTACCTGAGATGAAAGGTAAAACATTTTTGTAAACTTTTTACAGTTTTTATTTTTCTGTTCAAAATGCTTTTAATTCCTTTTCATCTATGCATGCAAGCCACAAATACCATGCATATCTCATATACAATACGGTGCATACATTTCAGAGGTACCAAAACAAAACGATTACAAAGTAATTTGTATCTAATTTAACACACAAAATACTTTAAATTTTATATATATATATATATATATATATATATATATATATATATATATATATATATATATATATATATTTTTTTTTTTTTTACAAATATGTGTAAACCAGGTAATATAATTAAAATGTAATTGAAAATCAGTAACTGTATCCAATTACAGGAATTTAGAACAAAAATGGCTAATGTAATTCTATGCTAATGTTTATGCGTAATCAGTTCAATAGCTAACCTTGCACAGCAAAATATCAATTGTCACTTTGAACAATTTATACTGGTTAAATATACACAGAACTCTTTGATTTTGGTAATATTTATATAGATACACTTCTTTCATATTTAAGTTAAAATTGAAATAAGACTTTGGTTTTATTTGGTTCTGAAAGATTCAGGGCATTCTTCTTTCTATTTTTTATCCAGTGTATTTTCAACTACTTTCTTCTGGAGTATGAGGGCTGTGTGTGTGTGTGTGTGTGTGCTGTCTGTAGTCTATACAGTGGGCTTTTCATTACACAGTATCAGTTAACCTGATCTCTGTTCCCATAATACTTCCCACTTTCATTCTCTCTATCTATCTCTCCCTCCATCTCTCCCCATTTAAATCCCCCCTTCCTCTCTCTGTCAGTCCTGTTTCATATGGTTTCATTCACCCACATTTTTTTAAATAAGAGTGACCGCCGCATTCTATAACTGATCTGCTCTGATCTTTCATTTTCAGCATGTCCACATGTTCGAATAAACTAAATTTAGGTTATCCTATGCTGTGTGAACACAATCATACTGCAAAACTAGTTCTCTGTTAAGTGAACACTGTTGTTTCATCGGGAGTTCCAGGTACTTCCAGTAGCTCACGGAGCAGTTTGTTATTTGAAGGTTTTAGATTGAGCCTCTGTCTTCCAGCGGAGCTGCTACATGAGGTTTGTAGTAAACATTTCATTTGAACCATTCAGAGATGTTGTCTGTTAATTGTGATTTTACTTGCACCTGGATTGAACCCATTTATTAAATAATATTGAGTCCATTTTGACACTTCAGTCTTTCGTTACTGTCAGTGTAGTTGCAGCTGTTATTCAGAGCTACTGTGACAATAGAAAGGGGCTTGAAGCTCCTGTGTTGTTGAATTGGACAATTTTTGGCCTACAGTAATACGGTTCTCAGTTCCAAACACTGATATGTGAGCTTAGCCTTTCTCAAGATTGCAGAGTACTGTGAGCATGTGAGAGTAATCACAGAGAAGGATGACAACCTCATTTGCCTCTCATTTGGAACAACTCACTCAGGGCATGCTGACAGCCTCCATCTGCCACCACAAACTCAAGTCTGTTAAGACACTTTTGTGTAAGAGTGTGTGGGAGAGTGCTTTCATAAGCATGTAGAAGTGTGCTTGTGCATTCATGTTTCTGTGTGTTGACATGAACACTGGCTGGTCCTTGTATTAATGTGTGTGTGTGTGTGTGTGTGTGTGTGTGTGTTGTGTATAGGTATGAACAACCCTAACAGGCAGGTTGGCACAGCATGTCCTGTTCCTGCATAATGCCATTCATCCTCCTGTATATGGATCTGGTCCACTCTGCCCACTGGTGCGCAATCTGCTGTTGTCTCATTCTTTCTTTATCATCTCTCTATCAGAGAGAGAAAACATGTATTTATAGTGATGCCTCATTCTTTATTTATAATTTAAATTATAAAACTTTAAAGCATTAAACTTTTGTACAGTTTTAGAGGAATATTTGAAGCCACAATAACAATAAACTTATATTTTCCTCATCTATCTAAACTAATCTAATCTAATCTAAATCCAAGTGAAACGGCTTCTCGAACGAGAAAAAATGTTTCTTTGCTTTGTGACTTGCTTCTGTCTATCGGAAATTGATTTGTTATGGTTTGCTTTTGCTGCGGTCTCATGTGAGAGACAGGTTGTCCCCCCCTAACATTAGGATCCTTAAGAAAGGTATACAGAGCATCAGGTGATTTATCAGCCAGTAATAGTAGGTTTGAACATCATGTTACTCAGTTCTTTTGATGTTAAAGAATAATTGTATCCATCCTGCTTTTTACTTATTATCTCACCTTGATTGGGTGTGGTAAGTTTCCTAAAGAGACAGTTCACTCAAAAAGGAAAAATTTGGCATCGTTGTTCGTTAATCATGTAACACAAAAGAATACATTTAGAAAAATTCCTTTTGTATTTGTTTTGTATTTTGTTTTGGGATATAAAATCAATGAGGTCCAATGTTGTTTGGACCCAAGCGTTTTTCCAGATATCTTATTTGTGTTCCAGAGAAGATAAGAAATGCATACAAGTTTGGAACAAGGTGAATGATGACAGCATTTTCATTTTTGGGTGAGCTATCCCGTTAGCACCCAATAAGTTTGTAAACATGGTCATTGTTGATGCATTCACCTGAGAGAAGTCGGAAGTGCTGAAGTTGGTGTGCAAAGTTAAGTTCAAAATGAGTCATTTTTGACAGTATACTCCATATTTCATCAACTGCTTTTGTCTTTATCATTTATCATTCAAGGATCAAGGACAGTTTGATTCCTCATGTTATGACCCCATGCTGTGTGTTTCATTGCGAGTTCCACCTCTGCCATCTCTCAGACTAGTGAAGATGAGAGGAGCTTCATCTTGGACAGAATCTATATACAACGAAAAAACAAAAATGTTCATTTAACTTAATTAAAATGAAAATGAAAACTTTTTAATGAAAATTATTTATGTGGTCTCAACGCAAAGATAAAGTAAACTTCCATCTTATTATTTTAAACATATTGCATGCAATTAAATGTTTTAAAATGTAAATGTGTGTGTGTGAGGAGCAAATCACAGAGAAGCATTAGCTCATTTTAATTAATTGTACTGAACGAGCAGCACAAATCTATTTTTAGTCTAATTTCAAGTTGTTTACGTATCAGCACAGGGACAGTAGGTCATAGTTCAGGATGTCATGTATTTACATAAATAATTACAGATTAATTATATTTCTTACTGTCTGCCATTGTTTTTGAAACTGCTTGTAATAATTACACATATGCTGCATTCACACCAGGTTGTAATTCAATTTACATAAATAAAGCTCCGTATGCTTTCGAATCATTCTCCCGTACTTTGATGTCATACACCGATTGGTCTGCACAGCGCCACTTCAAGTCGAACACACCTTAAATCTGTAGTGGTCAGGTGGTAAGGCAGCCACGTGGTGCAAATCGTAGCTCTCAGAAAATTACAAATTCTACAAGTATGTGAAAGCTTTTTACAGTTTAAAATCATTGAGGTAATTACGAAATGGCTCGAACGCATCTTTAGTTCTTGTTAGTATTTTAATGAATTATAGTAACATGTAATATGTACAGTACCACTGTAAAGTAAAGCATCACTGAACAGTACATTTATTTCTCACCCTGTATGCTTAGGAACAGACAAGCTGTTATGTTTGTCGCAACTGTTGAGTTCACATTATAATCGTAGTAGTGTAGGCTTGAGTTCAGAGTGGGTGTGTGCTATGTGTTATACTTTGACGAAAAAGACAGAATAGTGAAAATGTGTGCCATCTATATGTTTTATGTGTTTGTGTGAATGTTTGTATATGTGTACACAAGCATTTGAGTTTGTTAAAAATGACAGGGATGAGGTCAAGGCAAAACGCTATGAATTATTTTCACTTCAGGCATCCCTGATGGATGTGAATGGACTACCACACATACACACAAAAACATATGCACTCACTTCAGAACTGGGTCTAAAACTCACAGCATCAAGCATTGATCAACACAGTCTGTTGGTGCTGAGAGGAGGGGCAACCTTAAAAGCTGTCCATTTAATAATGGCGATTTACTCACACTAAACACTGTCTATCTCTCAGCAGGGTCTCACAACAGTCCTACCTAACCCCCTCCACTCAAAAACTCTTGCTTAACTATCATAAGATATCTAAACTGATTTCTGATCAGTCTCTAAAACAAGCTCAATTCAAACGGTATCCCACAAAATAGGTTGGTAGAAGAATGCATATGTGTGGGAGATGATACTTTTTTGACGGGGGCTTTGCAAATTTAATTCATATAATCCTAGATCCTGGCCAAAATTTGCCCATTGGCCTTCATGTCCATCATGGCCTCCT
The DNA here is from genome assembly GCA_030578255.1 of Tiaroga cobitis. Taxonomy (NCBI): domain Eukaryota; kingdom Metazoa; phylum Chordata; class Actinopteri; order Cypriniformes; family Leuciscidae; genus Tiaroga; species Tiaroga cobitis. Next base: position 29,238,402 of record CM060591.1, on the reverse strand, counting down.
AATTATCCCCATTTACTGATTGGCTTCATCACTGTCTCCTCTCCACCAATAAGCTGGTGTGTGTTGGGCGTTCTGGCGCAATATGGCTGCCTTCGCATCATCCAGGGGGATGCTGCACATTGGTGGTAGTTGAGGAGATTTCCCCCTTCCATATGTGAAGCGCTTTGAGTAACAAGAAAGGCGCTATATAAATGTAAATAATTATAATCAATGTAATTGGTTGCGTGAGGTGTCTGTCCATTGGAACAGCATTTTCATTGGTTACTCTGTTAACCTGGATGTTCTTATACTCCCTTTAAGGGCTTTCCACTTCTAAGTGCATTAGTTATTATTGTATGCCATGCAATCAAGCCAAAATATTGTCCAACATTATAGGGGTCCTATTATGTTTTTTTTTTTAACATTTTTAGTGTGTAACGTTGCTGTTTGAGCATGAAAACGATCTGCAAAGTTACAAAGCACAAAGTCCACTCCAAAGTGAGTTATTATCAGTAAGCACGGTTTCTCAACTCCCTGAAACGCCTTGCTTGTAGTCTTGAGGTTTCTTCTGGGAATGTACACATCACAATATTCCTCATTTAATATATTCCCACTCAAGGCTAAAATCCATAGTTTGTATTGTAAATACAACTTTGCCTGGTCATTCATGTGATCCGAATTATGAAATATATGATATTTAACTACACTTAAATTCTAGTACTACATTAATACCTGGTTTTATAATGGATTCTAACTGAAAGGACCTGGAATTATGTGTAACCTTAAGCTTATTGTTATTCAAGCTATAACATGATAGATCTGTTCTCTGGTGCTTTGTTTGAGCATGTGCATCATTCGATCTAAAGATCTTTAATGCAGTGAGTGAATATACAGGCGTACAGTATAATCTTTGCACATGGGGCAAATATGGAACATTTTGCCAGTGGCAAACATTAAAGAGGAATGTATAATGAGCCATAAGGGCAGAGAGAGATGGCAGGGCTCCAACAGCTTGAATAGATCGGCTGTGTCTCTACCAAAACTGACATTGTGTCAGTGTTTTTCTCGCTTGAGAGAGAATTATTCTCAGAGTGCACAGAAAATTGGCCTACAAATTAATATGCCACTCCTAAAAAGGAATGGCCTATAGCAGAAATTTGCACATGACCCTTTAAATATTCACCAATGTTTAAATAAAGATATTTGGATTCTTGTTCTACATTTTTTTCACAAAATGTGCTGTTAATTAATATGCTTGGGATATCAATGCTTAAATGTACAAGATTACATTACAGTTGCTATGCTGTTTAAAGAGCAGTTGAATCTAGGAAAGCACTCTTTAATACATTACAAAGCATGGGCCGGAGCTCTTCCTGTGTGGCTTTGTAGGCTATGAATACAAATTGAATCTCTTTAAATATTCCACATTTAACAGAAAAGGAGACAAAGAGTGTGTGTGTGTGTGTGTGTGTGTGTGTGTGTGTGTGTGTGTGTGTGTGTGTGTGTGTGTGTGTGTGTGTGTGTGTGTGTGTGTGTGAAAAAGAAAAGAAGAAAAAAGAAAAGAAAAATGCTCGAATGTATTTCTTTTGTGCAACACAAAAATTTTTATTTTGAAAAAATGTCTCAGTGATTTTTGTTCACAATGAAAGCCAGTGGGGTTCAATGTTGTGACAAAAACAGTTAAAACATTAAATGTTCAAAGATGAAAGAAATTATACAGTTCCCTTTCGTAGTCACTCCGAGTTACGTCGGATGACGGAGAATGGGGGTTTCGCCAGAAAGCCTATCATCTTCGAGTATTATAAAACGAGCCAATGGCAAAGAAATGCCATGGGTCTGCGGAATTTGCATAGCGTATCTCCGCCCCACCACGTGGGTATTTAACCCTCTGAGGTCTAAGGGTTTTTGGGGACCTTGAGGTGTTCTGACATGCTCTGACATTTGTGCTTTTTTCAGTTATTTATAAACATGTTAATGGCAAAGGTGTAAATTCACTCAATATAGCACAAACTGGGCTACAGTAATATCTGAGCAACAATTATGTACATGTTTGTATTTTTGAGAGAATATTGCTTATGCATGGTTATTGAAAAAACTAAAACTTAAAGTGTCTGAAATAAGGCCACAAAACACATACTAAATATGTGTCCACAAGACTTTTGACTAATGAGTGTTGTTGCCTAGAATTTTTGCTTCAAAATGATCTGAAAATCCTCCTGCCTAATCATTTACACAAAAACATACACTGATTTAAATTTTATTAGACACCTTTTGTTTGGAAAGGCAATATGCGTGGAGGCATGTTCACACCGGAGAAGACAAAGGCCGGATAATGTGCCGCATAATGAGCTGCATATAAATTAGCCCTTTCACACAGGTGTGTCACAGGATCCCAAAGAATGCAAGGACAAAAGAAATTATCTATATAGCCTATACATATTTTACAATTAGAAATTGTAACCAATTACAAATAGGTTACAATTACAATAACAATTACAATTTTAACAATATTTCAAGTGTATTTCTTTGTAAAAAGTATACATTTTATCATACGTATTAAAAAAAGGTAAGGATTCATTAGTTTGAACATTAGGTTGATATACCAATATAGTCAATATACCTACTTTATTTTTGACAAAACATCATACTATAGTATATTTAACTATGAGCAGAAATTGGTGAACAAAAGCGTACCTATTTAATGTGACAGTAGTCTTTTTTTTACAGTCAAAAGTTTATAATCTATCCAAAACTAATCACAAAATCTTGTCTAAACATTCATATTTAGTCTGTAATATATTGTGTATGATATATTAGTATATACATGTGAATTTGCAGCTTGTTGCTTATACAGACATTTTATTTCAACATATTTCAGTCTATTTTTACTCATCTTAGTAGGCTATAGCAATATAGTTTGGATGTGTTCATGTAAACATAACGTTTACTAATGTAGGTGCGAGAGTGAATGAACAAGGCACAGACACGCGCTGTATAACTGTAGTAAACAAAGCGCGCGCGCCTATGCCGTTCACTCATCATTTAGCCTACACACAGACACGCAATTCATATTTAAACAGTCTTTTTGCGGTTTACAGTCAGACACTATTCAATATCGCGATTAGAACAATGCACTTAAGAATAAATTACTTACTACATCAGCTGGATCCGTTGCTCCTCGAAATGAAACTACCAGCACTTCTGGTACATTTTCCAGGGTTAGATAGTATTATTCCTCACAGCGAAAGGATACGCTGTGTACACAGCTGTACAAGATACTTACTAAACACAATGTGTTTTATAATCCAGCTGGTGGGCGTTGGCATGTTTGAACGGCTTGCCTTAGATCATTTGCGTTTGAATAGCACGCGCTCTCCGTGGGCGTGGCACATTAACGCGTAATTAGGTATAATGAGCTGGAAAGAAAAATACTGACATCTCTCTCTTTTCATACAGATTACATAAGCTGAGAATATTTGTTTTTTTATATAAATTAATTCATTTAAAAGAAGAGAGTTCAAGCTTCATTATGGAAAAACACTCGTGCCTGTATGACAAGTATTCGCGGAATTACAGTTAATTTTCGGACGCGTTTCAGAATGGACTTAACTGACAGAGAGAAGGCAGAACGCGCATCATGTTTGTTTTTCTTTATTTGGCGAAAAGCACAACACTTTGTTTTTATTGTGAGTATCCACAAAAAAATTAGACACTTATCAGGATCTAATGATGTACAACACTTAATATGTTAGATCAAAATCAACAGAGTATTTTGAGTTTCTTTTGCACTGATAAGAAAAAAGCGAGACTATCGCGCCGGCGCGATAGCCGACCTCAGAGGGTTAAGGAGAGACACCTGCAACAGCAGATCATGTTTTCGCTTCGGAGCCAAGAGCATCTCTTCACTCCACAAGCCAAATCCTGAGAAATCAGTGACTTCATCTCTTTGAGACGAGCGAACTCTCCGGTGTTGGTGTGACGGCGGTATCCAGCGAGCTTCACATTGCCTGCGATCTGAGCAGTGGTCTGCCAGTCTGTGTGTTTCTCCCTGGTCACCTCAGCATCGCAGAGTTTTTTCTCTCTAAAAGAGCTGCACGTGGCACGTCTTTTTAAAGATGTATCGCGCGTGTTCTTCTGGGTGCGGTCGATATTTATCTTCCTTTGATGGGCACAATCGCTGCTTTGCGTGTCTGGGCTTAGAGCACGCTAAAGCAGCGCTTGTGGATGACTCATGTTCCTTCTGTGGGAACATGACCATCGCAACACTGAGGTCGAGACTCAATGATCTCATTCGAGAGAGAGTCCCCTCATCCACACCCCGATCTACCCCCTCCACGAGAGGTGGTACTTCGGCTGGTGGACAGGGTGACTTGAGGGTGACGGTGTGGAACAATCCGACGATGCGTCCTCGGACCACGCCCCCCTCTACAGTGTTGCAACCTGCAAATGCTGCAGTGATTCACGTGGGTCCGTCTACGGATGCCCCGTGTGTTTTATTCGGCGCTCCAGAGGAGGATTCAATGTCGATCGCGGCATCACAAGGCGGGCATGAGTCATCGGGAAGTGATGATGTGGCTGCGTTGCCTCCCTCGGGAGTGCCAGCGTTGCCCGTGTCAGATCCCGAGATGACGGCCATGCTTTCCCGGGCTGCCACGAGCATCGGGCTTGAGTGGAATCCTCCGCCCTGCCCCGAGCGCTCGCGGTTGGATGATTGGTTTTTGGGTGCGGCTGCCGCTTCACGGCCACAGCCAACCCCAATTCCATTCTTCCCGGAAGTGCATGAGGAGTTCAACCGGGGGAATCCCAGTGTACCCATGGGCGACCGTGCCATCGAGGGGAGGAAAGGCGGAGAAAACTGTCGAATGCTCACGGGAGGTCAAAGGAGCCTTCCATGACTTCGACAGCTTTCTCCGCCTTTCCTCCCCTCGATGGCACGGTCGCCCATGGGTACACTGGAATTCCCCCAGGTGAACGCTCTGTTGCGATGCAACTGTGTCCTCAGAGTGCTTCTTCTCGTGGTACTCCTAAGCACCCATCCAAGGCCTGTGGTTTCTCGTCTACCCTGGTGACGAGATCTCACAGAGCTGCAGGACAGGCGGCCGCCGCCCTGCATGCGATGAGCACCTTGCAGGTCTACCAGGCCCAGCTGCTCAGAGATATGCATGAGGGCAGGACCTACCCCGAGCTCTCCGAGCGACGAAAGTGGCCTCACGCTCCTTGGGTCAGGTGATGGCCACCTCTGTGGTCCAGGAGCGTCATCTATGGCTGGACCTGGCTGATGTGCGGGGCGTTGAGCGGACTCGTCTGCTCAGCGCCCCCATAACCCAGGCCGGCCTCTTCGGCGGAGCGGTTGAGGACTTCGCCCAGAAGTTCTCGACCGCACAGAAGCAGTCTGAGGCGATAAAACAAATTCTGCCCTGACGGCCCGCTGCTGCCTCCACCCAGCCGTCGGTTCAGACGCCTCAGCCTGCTCGCCGCCGAGGGCGCCCTCCTGCGGCTGCCACCCCTCCTGCATGGCCCCAGCAGCAGCCTTCACCCGGGCCGCGTCGTGGAGGAGGCTGCAGGAGGGCGCCACAGCCCTCTCCAGCCCCGCGCCCCACTGAACGCCAGGCTAGCGGCGCTCCTGAGACGGGCTGCTCAGTGATGGAACCGTTTTTTTCCCAGGAGGCGGTTGTAGGCCCCCTCCTTCCCCGGGGGAGAATCTTTTGTTCTCAGAAAGAACCGAAAATTCCATCACTGAGCACACAGAGCCGGACGACAGTGCGCGACGCCCCCGGGCCTCGCTGCTCTTGTCCCCCTGTCTCTGAGGGCGCAGATGACAGTGTGTGCTGTCTCTGGACTTCACCACTCTCGTCCCCCTCTATCGCCAGACCCCTGGCAGAGCAGACCCCCGTGGAACGCTGGTCCTTCCCTGGTCTCCTCTGTCAGGACGCGAAGCATGACCGCGCCCCCGCTCAGGGCTGCTATGCCACCCTTGCCTGGCCCGGTCACTCCGCTTCGCTGCCCCTCCGGGGGGCCGTCTGTGGTTCGGATGATTCCGCTGGTTCAGTTTTTGGGAGCTTGGTTAGAGCTTCCCAACCTGTCCCGCTGGGTCGCCCGAACTATCAGGCTCGGCTATGCGATTCAGTTCGCCCGGTCTCCTCCCCGCTTCAGGGAAGTCCGCTTTACTGTGGTCGGTGGCAATGCCCTGATCATGAGAGCGGAGGTTGCCACCCTGCTGGCGAAGGGTGCAATCCAGGCTGTCCCTTCAGCTGAGATGGAGTCAGGGTTTTACAGCCCGTACTTCATTGTCCCCAAGAAAACCGGTGGGTTACGGCCAATCCTGGATCTGCGCGTCTTGAACCGCTCCCTTCACAGGCTGCCGTTCAAGATGCTCACGGCCAAACGCATTTTCGAATGCGTGCGGCCACAGGATCTCCATTTTTACCTCGACACAGACCGTTTCTTTGGTTTGCTTTCGAGGGGCAGGCATACCAGTACGCGGTTCTCCCATTCGGGCTGGCTCTGTCTCCTGGCGTCTTTACGAAGGTCGTCGAGGCAGCCCTTGTTCCCCTACGCGAACACGGGGTTCGCATCCTGAATTACCTCGCAACTCGCACGCCACCTCCTCTTATGGAGTCAGAAGCACCTGAGATCCCTTCGTGCTATTTACATTCCGTGAGATCGGAACTTTGCCGCCGACGAGCTGTCACGGTTTCGGCCCATCTCCGGCGAATGGCGACTCCATCCCCAGTCGGTCCAGCTGATTTTGGACCAGTTCGGGGACGCACAGGTAGCCCTGTTTGCCTCCCACGACTCATCCCACTGCGCCCTGTATTACTCCCTGACCGAGGGCACGCTCGGCACGGATGCACTGGCGCACAGCTGGCCGCGGGGCCTCCGCTTATATGCGTTTCCCCCAGTGAGCCTTCTCGCACGGACCCTGTGTAAGATCAAGGAGGACGAGGAGCAGGTCATTCTGGTTGCGCCATACTGGCCCACCCGGACCTGGTTCTCCGAACTGATACTCCTCGCGACAGCACCTCCTTGGCCAATTCCTCTGAGGAAGGACCTCCTTTCTCAGAGACGGGGCACCCTATGGCACCCTCGTCCCGATCTTTGGAACCTCCACGTGTGGCTCCTGGACGGGACAAGGCAGGTTTGAGTACCCTGCTACCATCACTTCCGCTAGAGCATCGTCCACGAGACATGCCTATGCGTTGAAGTGGAACCTCTTCGTCAACTGGTGCTCTTCTCACCGAGAAGACCCCAGGAGATGCCCGATCAGTGTCGTGCTTTCCTTCCTGCAAGATGGGTTGGAGCGAAGGCTGTCTCCCTCCACCCTGAAGGTGTATGTGGCCGCTATCGCCACATATCACGATGCAGTTGAAGATAAGTCTCTGGGAAAGCACGACCTGATCATCAGGTTCCTGAGAGGAGAGAGGAGACTGAATCCTCCTTGCCCTCCTCTCGTTCCCTCTTGGGACCTCTCAGTGGTGTTAAATGCCCTGCAGAGGGCTCCCTTTGAGCCTCTGCAATCGGTTGAGCTTAAGTTCCTGTGAATGAAGACAGCGCTCCTGGTTGCATTGGCCTCCATCAAGAGGGTAGGGGACCTGGACGCATTCTCCGTTGACGAAGCGTGCCTGGAATTCGGCCCGGGTCACTCTCACGTGATCCTGAGACCCCGGCCTGGATATGTGCCCAAGGTTCCCACCACTCCCATCCGGGACCAGGTGGTGAACCTGCAAGCGCTGCCCCTGGAGGAGGCAGACCCAGCCTTGGCACTGCTCTGTCCAGTACGCGCTCTCCGTGCTTACGTAGACAGGACGCAGTGTTTCAGGACCTCAGACCAGCTCTTTGTCTGTTATGGTGGGAGACTGAAGGGAAAGGCTCTCTCAAAGCAGAGGTTGTCTCACTGGATAGTGGACGCCATTGCTTTGGCTTACCAACAGCAAGGCCGACCATGCCCCCTTGGTGTGACAGCGCACTCCACACGGAGTGTGGCTTCCTCTTGGGCTCTAGCGCATGGCGCCTCGCTGGCAGACATCTGCAGAGCTGCAGGCTGGGCGACACCCAACACATTCGCCAGGTTCTATAATCTCCGAGTGGAGCCAGTGTTCTCTCATGTACTCGCTTCAACCAGCTAGTACTGGACCCGCTCAGGTGTCTTCGCTTGCTCGCCATTCCACTCTACGGACTGGATACGTGCGATATTTCCTCAGGTGAGCCTTCCTCTCTGAAGCCCTGAGTTCCTCCAGCACTGTTGACGCTGGTGCCAGTGTCTATTGCCTGTGCGTCGGCTAGGTGCCTCCGTGTGCATGGTTCCTCCCCTGAGTAACCCCCACACGTGTATTTCCACTGTAAGCCTCATTGAGCATGTGTCTTTCCCTCGGCAAGCCACCTTGCCACTCCTGGAGTTGAAAGTTGCCACCCCACGGGCTGGTCACTCCAGTGTTCCTCCATATGATGCCCCCTCGCGCCGTATGTGTATTCTTAAGTCCTCCCTACGGGTAGGCGTGCTGCGGCATATTTCTTCCCAGAGATATGCTTCCCAGTGTACCTTGGTATTCCTGTGTAAGTAGGACTCCTTCGTCTGTGCCTATTCACGACAGGGAGGTCAGACTTTGCAGGGCACTGGACAGCTGTGAATGTGGCGTGATTACACAGGGACAACCCATTCTCCGTCATCCGACGTAACTCGGAGTGACTACTAAAGGGAACGTCTCGGTTACGGATGTAACCCTCGTTCCCTGAGTAGGGAACGGAGACGTTACATCTCCCTGCCACTTCCGCTGTACCGCTGGGTAGACGCCTGAGTTCAGTCTCGGCTCCTCAGCGAAGACATGATCTGCTGTTGCAGGTGTCTCTCCTTAAATACCCACGCGGTGGGGCGGAGATACGCTATGCAAATTCCGCAGACCCATGGCATTTCTTTGCCATTGGCTCGTTTTATAATACTCGAAGATGATAGGCTTTCTGGTGAAACCCCCATTCTCCGTCATCCGATGTAACGTCTCCGTTCCCTACTCAGGGAACGAGGGTTACATCCGTAACCGAGACGATTTGGAACGAAATATGATTTCTGAATGAAGTATTTCCATTAAATGTAACAATTAATAATAGACTAAATCTTGCGAAACCCACTATCTCTGTCCTTCAAGTTATCACAGTTCAGGTCAGGTTTATTCACACACACACACACACACACACACACACACACACTTTCCCCTAGGGTAGTGTATGAGTGGGAAGCGTGTAGACACCGTGGCATTGCGGAGACAGTCAGATGTGGGTGCACTCAACTGGGTCGTGGGTAGCATGCTGCCATAGCAACCACTTTTCACCAGCCCCCGGGCCCAAAAAAAATGTGTTCATTCTTTATTTTCTGTCTTCCATCTCTCCATCTCTCTCACTCCCTGTTTCATTTGAGAAAACCTTGCTAAACTCTCTGGCAGAGGATCTACTGTACTGTTCTGAAAAGAGGTTGTGAGGAAAGCGCTCACTCTGATTGCTCATCACTGCAACAACCCATTCACTACACATACACAATCATGTTTTGGAGAGCAGAGAGCCTTTTGTTTTATTCTGAAACTATGTAGTGGTTTGCAGCTTTATCTTTAATTGTATATCACATTGTAATGTCATTTGCATCTTTGGACATTTCTGGAAAAAGGGTGTAAAACTTATTTACCCGAATAATTCATGGATTTGATGAGATTGCATGCTCAGAATGAGCAACACTGCATTAAGCCACTTTCTAATCATTTACTGATTTATCATTGGACCATATACACATCAAGTTTTGGCAGGTTTTACATTTGAAGCCTATCATGTAGGGCCAGTCTTGGTTTTTAACAGCCGTTGCTGCCTTCCAGCTACATGTATAAATTCATATAACAAATTGCAGTCATAGCAGCTGTATCTGGCAGTGGTGTGGCCACTGAGGTGGGGGTGGACCAAAGCAATTCCAAACCATTACCCATTTAGGTCTGTTCAACTCGTGAAACTCCTGCCTCTCTCTCTCTCTCTCTCTCTCTCTCTCTCTACTGAAATGCACTGATTCACTGACAGATCATAATCTACCCTGACTTACCAAATGCAGCAATGCCAAATGCTAAATGAACATTGGTACTCACTTTTAAGTCATTTAATGCTTGATATCGAGCACAGATAAAACCTAAAACCTGCTCTATGATCCTGAACCAGTTGTCAGAGCTTCCAATCTGGCCTCTTTACTAGTCTTCCTGTTTGTCCCAAGAGGAGAGGGCGCTGTGTTTGAAAAGATTTATAACTTGGAATTTTTATACTGTTGACCAGAATGTTTTATAGATGAAAAACATGATTGGTTTTGGGTGTCTTCACTGAAAAAAGTGTTTTATTTTAATAGATTTGGAAATCATGGTTTCCTAAGAAACCATTTTGTTCAAATTGTATTTTCGCTTTACACCAGTGTTGATGTGCAGAAAATACTTTCTAACTTTACTAACTCTAGAAATTTTAGTGGGTTTAATTAATTTTTCTGTTGTTTTTTAGTACAATACAGAAAATATGATGCATATTTTAAAAATACTTTTTTTATATTAAGTAAAACTAAATTAAACATGGACTTACAAAATGTTTTTAGTTTTAATAAAAAATCTACTTCCATTCATATTATAGCTAAATTAGCTTTTGTTTATGGTGAAGTTAAGTTTTAAAAATCCAAAAAGTATTTTATTGACCTACATTAAGTAACATTTTGACCTATAACTATATTGAGAAAATATATTGATTAAGCAGATTATAATACATAATATTTTTTACTTTGTTTGAATGTTATTGTCTTTGGGAAAAGACATATGTTTGATGAATATTAAATCAGATTTTAATTTAAGGTTTGAACAAAAACATAAATATAATTTGAGAAAAAGTAATATGTTTGCCCCTTAACAAATTAAAGTAAGTTGGTCCAAAGTATAATTTGTAATAATCAGTAAGGAGCTCATTGCAATAGAACGTCTCAGGTTACGACTGTAACCATAGTTCCCTGAGATAGGGAACGAGATGATGCGTCATCGACGCCTTGGGAACGCCCCCAGCGTGAATGCGTCTGAGCATCAATGTCAACTAGTCCAATGGAAAGAATGAGCGTCACGGGCGGGTGACGTCATGACCAGGAAGGCATAAGAGCACATCCGGTGAAATGCGGCATTAGCTTCCAAAAGTCGAAGCAAGCCGATCACAGGGATGCAGGAAGTATGGCAGGGTGACGCATCGTCTCGTTCCCTATCTCAGGGAACTATGGTTACAGTCGTAACCTGAGACGTTCCCTTTCGAGGGAACTCGCGATGCGTCATCGACGCCTTAGGAACGAGAATGCCCAAAACGCCAGAATTCCAAGTACCTGAGTGTCAGACTGTCGTAGCTAAACACTAAGCACCTGAGAACCTGGGGCAGCATCCAGGTCCAAACTGTAAAACCTGACGAATGTGAGCGGTGAGGACCAGCCTGCCGCATCACAAACGTCTTGGAGAGAAACCCCACATAACAAGGCTTTAGAGGCCGCCATACCCCTCGTAGAGTGAGCTCTGACCACCAAGGGACACGGATGGTCAGAGTACTCGTATGCAAGTAAAATAGCCTCGACTATCCACTTACTAACCATCTGTTTAGAAGCAGGAAGACCCTTCTTAGGTGATCCAAAGCAAATAAATAACTGGTCGGACTTCCTCATTGAAGATGTCCGATGAACATAAGTATCCAGTGCTCGCACTGGACACAAGAGGTTCAGCCTTTCCTGGTCCACAGATGTAAAAGGAGGAGGACAGAAAGCCTGCAGCACAATAGGCCTCGGAATCAAGGTCGGCACCTTAGGGACGTATCCCTGTTTCGGATATAAGAATGCCTTGACCATCCCCGGTGCAAACTCAAGGCAGGTGGGGGAAACCGAAAGGGCCTGAAGGTCTCCAACTCTCTTAAGGGAAGAAATAGCTAGCAGAAAGATAGTCTTGAGGGTAAGAAATTTCTCTGAAACCGAATCTAAGGGCTCGAACGGAGCCCTAGACAGGCCTTCTAGTACTATAGCAAGATCCCAAGCTGGCACCTTAGTGCGAGTTGCAGGCCTCAGCCTCAATGTGCCACGAAGGAAACGTGTAATCAGGGGGTCTCGACCCAACGATGTACCCCCCACCAGGGCGTGGTAAGCCGCAATGGCCGCCACGTAGACCTTGAGCGTGGAAGGACATAGACCTGACGTAAAGCGCTCCTGCAGGAACTCGAGTACTGTGTTCACAGAACAGTTAACTGGATCCCACTGATGTCGGTGACACCATACAGAAAAATTCCCCATTTAAGCGCATAAAGTTTCCTAGTAGCTGGAGCTCTGGAGCTTAGAATGGTCTCAGCAGCCTCAGCTGAGAGACCACTCTCTATGAGTTGGGCCCCCTCAGAGGCCAAACCCACAGGTTCCAAATCTCTGGTCGAGGGTGAAATATTGTGCCCCCGGCCTGAGACAGAAGGTCTCTCCTGATCGGGATCTCCAAGGGAGGACCGTCTAAGAGATGGATCAGGTCCGCAAACCAGATCCGACTCGGCCAGCGTGGTGCTACAAGCAGTAGACTTATTCCGTACTGGCGGACTCGTTCCAGAACTCCTGGGAGCAGAGCAACAGGGGGAAACGCGTACAGACCTAGCCTCGGCCACGTCTGCACCATAGCATCCAGCCCCAGGGGGGCTGGGTGAGTAAGGGAGAACCAAAGTGGACAGTGCGTCATATACTGAGAAGCAAACAGATCCACCTCTGCTTGGCCGTAAAACTCCCAAATTTTCTCCACCGCCTCGGGGTGGAGTCTCCAGTCCCCTGGCCTCAGCTCCTGCCTCGACAGGATGTCTGCCCCAATATTCTGGTCCCCAGGAATATACACTGCCCTCAGGGAGAGTACCTTCCCCAAAGACCACAGGAGGATCTGGTGCGCCAGTTTGCAAAGCGGACGCGACCGCAGACCCCCCTGACGGTTCAGATAAGAGACCACTGATGTGTTGTCTGTTCGTACAAGCACATGATGGCCCCTCAGGTCTGGGAGGAACTGTCTCAACGCATTGAAGACAGCCATCATCTCCAGGCAATTGATGTGCCACTAAAGATGATGACTTTTCCACAGACCCTGAACCGAGCGGCCTTCCATTACCGCTCCCCAGCCGGTGAGGGAAGCATCTGTCGAAATAGTAACACAATGGCAAAGAGCTCCCAATACCGGACCCTGGGTTAAGAACCAATGTTTCCTCCATATAATTAAGGCACAAAGGCACCGCCGCGTGACCTTGATAATACGAAGTGGGTTTCCCCTCGGGGAGAACCCTCTGGTCCTTAGCCACCACTGTAAAGGTCTCATGTACAGCAGGCCAAAAGGTATCACGTTGGACGCTGTCGCCAAAAGACCCAACAGTCTCTCGAACTGTTTTACAGTGCGTGACTGGCCTAGCTTTAGCTCTTTGGTGGCTGTCAGGATAACAGCTACACGAACGGGCGATAGAGTGGCCCGCATCGTCACTGAATCCCATACCACACCAAGGAAAGTGGTTCTCTGTACTGGAGAAAGCACACTCTTCTTGGTATTGAGCCTCAACCCCAACATCTGCATATGAGCGAGAACGACACCTCGGTGCCGAACCGCCAACTGCTCTGATTCCGCTAGAATCAGCCAGTCGTCGATGTAGTTCAGAATACGTATGCCCTGAAGCCTGAGAGGGGCTAGAGCTGCATCCACGCATTTCGTGAACGTGCGGGGTGATAAAGCTAGACCGAAAGGAAGAACCCGATATTGGTATTCTTTGCCCCCGAAAGAAAACCTTAGGAACTTCCTGTGCTGAGGGAGGATGGAGATATGGAAGTAAGCATCCTTCAGATCTATCGTGACAAACCAGTCCTCGGATCTGATTTGAGTCACGATCTGTTTGAGTGTCAGCATCTTGAACTTGAGTTTCTGTACTGAACGATTTAACAGACGAAGATCTAAAATGGGACGCAACCCCCCCCATCCTTTTTTGGAACAATGAAATAACGGCTGTAAAAACCCGACTCTCTGTCGCGTGAGTACACCTGTTCTATAGCTTCCTTTGCTAACAGGGCCTTTACCTCTTGCTCCATTACCAGAGCCTGCTCGGGATGCACCACTGTGGGCAGCACCCCGTTGTAACGAGGAGGACGAGAACCAAACTGGATTCTGTATCCTTTCTCTACCATCTGCAGGACCCAATGAGAAATATTCGGCAGAAGCTTCCATGCTGCCAGAAAATTTACTAAGGGAACCAGCCTCTCGAGGCTGGTCTCTGGTGTTATCGAGACAGCTAATTCCGGAGCCTGAAACATAATGGCAGGAACTACCTGAACTGGCCGCTCTAAAGCCCCCCTCAGAGGGCGCGAAACCGATGCTGTGCCGCAGCATAGCATCAGCGACTCGCTGGAGACCGCTGCGCCCTGAAGCACCGAGGGTGGCAGGGTTGGCAGAACGGTCTCGTGAGGACCCCGAAATGGAATGGGCACCGTATAATGAGGTGTACACCACTCTATTTTGGTCGGGGCTGTCCTCACAGGCCTGATGCATGAACATCAGGACCTTTTTTTTTTTTGAGCCGAAGTCTTCTTCGCCTGAAGAACGGTCCTCAGATCCGGCTTTGACTTAGAAGACTTTGGTTGAGAGGGTTGCGTCTGTCTCCAGTTTCCACGTGGAGGTGCATGAGACGCAACACTCTCTTTCTGATGTACACGATATGATGAGCTTGATGGCTGGGGCTGCTCACGCCCAGCAGCCCCAGGGGGCTGGACACGGCGAGGGATAAACTTTTTGAAAGCGTCCGCTTGCTTTTTTGACTCCTGAAATCTCTCGACGACCGTGTGGACTGCGTCACCAAAGAGACCAGAAGGTTCAAGCGGAGCATCTAACAAAAAAGCACGATCTTTTTCTTTAGTCTCAGAAAGATTTAACCATAAATGTCTCTCAGTAGCTACCAAAGCTGCCATAGACCGCCCAATTGCTCTGGCGGTCTCCTTAGTAGCCCTGAGAGAAAGATCGGTAGCCCGACGAAGTTCTCGAATATCGTCATGACTGACTCCCTCACTACTATCCAGATCCCCCAGCAGGTCAGCTTGATAAGCCTGAAGCACTGCCATAGTATGCAGACATGCTCCAGCTTGACCTGCTGCCGTATAAGCTTTGCCCACTAACACCGAAGTGGCTTTGAGCGATCTAGTGGGCAAAGCCGAGGCTTTCAGAGACGATGCGGGACCAGGGGAAAGATAGGTGGCTAAATTCTGTTCCGCCTGGGGCATCGCCTCATAACCATACTCTTTCAGCCCTCTAATTCTCGAATAAATATTAACTTGAGGGCTGAAAAGTCGTGACGAGTATGGTTTATTCCATGATTTAGAAATCTCATTGTGAAGATCAGGAAAAAATGGAAGCCCTCGTGGTGGAGATGAAGCAGTAGAAGATAAAAAGCGCTCATCTAATTTACTTTTAGGACGAGCGCCCCTCTTATTAGATGGCCATTCAATCTTTAATTTTTCTACAGCCCGCGACATAACATCCACCAGATCATCATATGCTGGGGAAATAAATTGTGAATCTCTTTCCCCCATGTGTGTGCTTTCACTCTCCAAACTCATAGCATCGACCTCCTCGGAGGAAGAGCAATGAAGTAATAGAGGGCTCTCTCCCCGTGCGGAAGAAGCACAGTGCTTCCGACACCGAGGGGGGGGGGGGGGGGGGGGGGGGGGGGGGGAGCGCTGGATCTCTCGGGTAAGGAAGGAGAAAAGGCCCTCGGACCCGTCTCCAACCCCTCCGAAAGATCCTTTTGCGATCCCCAGGAATGCATTCTCCGCGCTGCCTCGGCAGACGCGGGTCCTGATCCCTGAGGATCGCGAGCCTGCCCACTCTCAGTATCAAAGAGTGACAGGCGAGAGCGGAGCATGCGAAGCGGTAACATTTCAGAGTGTTGACACTCAGCCCCCTCAAAGGCTGAGACCGCATGCTCCACTCCCAAACAAATGACACAAAGCTTGTGTGTGTCCCCACCCGTTAAATAACGCGGGCAGGGAGAAGCACACTGTTTGTACACTTGTTTCGTTTCCATAGCTTTTCCGCAACAGACAACAGTAAATAGACAGAGACAAAATGACACAGATCGCTTGCTGAGACACAGAAGCTAATGCCGCGTTTCACCGGATGTGCTCTTATGCCTTCCTGGTCATGACGTCACCCGCCCGTGACGCTCATTCTTTCCATTGGACTAGTTGACATTGATGCTCAGATGCATTCACGCTGGGGGCGTTCCCAAGGCGTCGATGACGCATCGCGAGTTCCCTCGAAAGGGAACATCATCTTTCAGTTTCATCATGCAGGGTTCTCAAATCCCCAGCTGCTACGGCTTTTTTTAAGTTACATGTTTGCAATTTTAGTCAAACACAATAAAATTATGTTGTGCAAAGCTTTATGACTTTTGTATGAAGTTGTAAAAAAAAAATGTTGAGATGAGGGAGAAAGATAAGTGGAGAGAAGGAGAGCGATGACCTGCGTAATCTTTGCGTTCTAAATTCTACACTAATGAATAGCTCATTGATTTCCTTTATGGCTGCCCTGTTTTGCCTGTCTATGGCCCATTAAAGCTCTTAAACACTGTTGATAAATGGAGAATGGTTCGGGCACTGTCATATGCCCACTGGAGGTCCTCAACACAGGCTCTAAAGAAGCTCTGAGTGAGTGCACTTTTTTAGCCCAGTAAATTTGGAAAAGTCAAAAGCTTTGGTGGTTCACCTCATTTCTTTATTTGTATTCAGTCTGACCATGTCATACTGAAGCTTCTGTCAGCTCCACTAGAAGCTTTAGTGTAGTCCAGATTTTATCTACAGTGTCAGGCAGCATTTCAACACCTCTGGGTTGACGTCATTAGCTCATTAACATTAATGGGATAGATTTATTATGCAACACGATTGCACAGCTGCTTCTCTCAGAGCTTCATCTCTCCTCTTTCACAACTCCCTGGCAAACCAGAAATAAGTTCCTGACCAACTTATTTCTGCAGAACCTCCAGGTTTGAGCTGACTGTCAAAACAGACCATTTACATTTGTATATTTGATGGGATGGGCATACTCAGAATTATCACTATAGCGTAAATGGTTTTGATAACTGCAATGGAATAATCAGTAACAGTGTACATTGCATACAAAATGCAAAGAAGTAAGTCAGTAAACTAAAAACTCTCTCTTTTTTTGGAAAGAAAAGGAAAGGATTTTGCATTTTTTTTTTTTTTTATGGAGAAGATTTCTAAAGCAGTAAGATATCCCAAAGATTTTCACATGGCTGCAATTATGAAGTGTTGATGAGACCAATTGCACAAGGTTTCCATGGAAACACCAGTGGCACATGCAAGAGCGTGCAATTTTACGGTCTTCTTTTTTCTCTCTCTGTGTGTGTGTGTTTGAAGCTATTTTTAACAAGCGTTATATAAGCACTGTAAGTCACAAGCAGCTTGTATCTTCCCTTTATCTATTGTCTCTGTTCTTCAGGTTTGCCTGACGTACGACTATAACACTACTGTTTAATTAAGCAGTTAACTCATAGAAATGAGTTTGCATGAGCATTAAGAATAATAGCAAATGTGATTGGTTGAAGAATATTACATATCCAAATCTTTGGCATGTGTAACAGTTCCCATTATCAGGAAAAAGTGCCATTTATGCCTGAAATTATCAAGAATTTTCATTATTATTATTTTGAAAATTCATTATATTCTTGCGTATGCCCAATTATGATGGTAACCATGGACTGTAACGTTTGGCTGCAGTATTATGCAAGAAGCAGGAGATTCAGAGAAACAAACAGTATTTAATAATAAATCATAGGAGAAAATCAAGGGCTTAAATATACACAGATAATGAGGGAAATAATTAACAACAGGTGAACTTACTTAGGTAACAAACTAGTGAACAGCACTCAGTCTAATAGGGACAGGGGACACAATGGAAACGGAACCAAAACACAACTAAACAGACATAAACATAACCCTGACATTGTGGGGTGTCCACAGACCACAGAGAGACTCAACAAATATTGAGATGAACTTCTTTTTTTTTTCTCTCCGTTGACTATTACCACCAATCCTGAATTCAAAATACCAATCATTATTTTAATATGTACTGGGTAAAGTCTGAGGTCAATTCTGGGTCATAATAAATCACACAAACAAGGAATAGTAATAACCCATGAAATGGACAACCCTCAAAAAATATATTTTCTTTAAAACAAAACAAAATTAAATCGAGCAAATATTACCACATCATTCAACGGTAACACATTACTATAAAGTTCATTAGTTCAACATTTACTAAGACGTTATTACAATAAAAGGTTGTATTTGTTAACATGAGTTAATGTACTGTGAACTAACATGAACAAACAATGAACAGCTGTATGTTTTATTAACTAACATTAACAAAGATTAATAAATACTGTAACAAATGTATTGCTCATTGTTAGTTCATGTTAATTAATACATTAACTAATGTTAAGTAATGAACCTTATTGTAAAGTGTTACCCATTCAACATTATGTTTTTGTACCTTGTGCCAAGAAATGAAATCTATAAATAAAAAATCACTCTAGTCACTGTGATTGTCCCATCATAAGTCAATATTCGTGTAAACATTAATGAAATATAGAAATAATACAGAAAAATACTCCTGTTTGGACCATGTAGACTTTTATGTCACACCCACAAATCTAATAGAAAGATTGTTGTTAAAGAGAAATTGAATGTTAAAATGAAATTTCTGTGATCATTTATTCACCCGCATGTTGTGGCAAACCTGTATGCATTTCTTTCTTCAGTATTGATATTTAAAAAAAATTCGGCAACCAAAGTGACCATTGAAAATGGACAAAAAAAGTATCGACAAAAAGAAATCTTGAATAAATCTTCTTTTATGTTCTAAAGAATGTCATACAGTTTTGGAACGTCATAACAATGACAGAATTCTCATTTTTGTACTATTCCTTTAAAAGGCATTTTTTTAAACTATCTGGAGATAGCATCCACACTCACATCGGCAATGGCTCACATTGATGACTGGCTCACTAAGTCATGTCTCCATCTAAACACCAAAAAAACAGTCTGTATGGCGTTCACCAAACAAAGCATGATGGTGTCACATCCTAATGTATTCTTTAGAGGACAGGAGCTTGACATTGTTAATGAATTCAAGTATTTAGGAGTTACTGACTCCACCTTAACATTTAAACGTCATGTAAAAAAGGTGGCAAATAAAGTTAAATTCAGTTTGCAGAACTTTAAACAAGTCAGGCCATTTCTTAATACCAAAGCTGCTAAGTTGTTCTTATACACTATGATTTTTTTCACATATCGAGTATTGTTTTATAAATTGGTCATTGAGCATATCTACTCTTAAAAATATTGAATCTCTATTTAAGAAAGCCATACAATTTTTTGATAAAAAAAAGCCTTGTCATTTTACCATTGCAATATTTTAGAGAGACATCATTTTCTAAGTTTTGACACTTTTAAAAGTACCAAGTATGTTTGTCTGGTATATAAAGTGTTAAACAATCTTGCCCTGCCTCCGCTGCATGTCTTCTTTCAAAAACTTGCAAGCGGAGGTAGTACGGGCCTCGGTAAAAGGGGACTGTATGATACCATTTACACGTACCACCTTTGGCCAAAATATATTATCAACAATAGGTGGTAAACTTTGGAATAATTGCCCCTTTCGATACGAGAGTGTGCTACATTCGTCACCTTCAAAACTCACTTAAAAAAGTGGCTCTTAGAGAACCAGAGATGTACTTATTTTTAACTGTCACACATTTATCAGCCATACACATTCATTGTTAAATTAAATGTAGTATAGTGGTGAATGTATAATGTCTTTGTTATCATGTAGCCTATTTTTTGTTTGTATTTATGCGTTGTTTGTAATATCAATGTATAGTCTTATCCATGTATATTGTTGTTATAGTGAATGAATGTTATAGTTTTTTTATGTTACCGGCCTAGGGACTGCAGATGAAAAGTTGTATCTTTTTACTAGTTCTGGCATATTTACATGGTGTATTCTCATACAACAATGTTCATGAATATGCATGGTCCCTATCAAATAAACTAAAAAATAAAATAAAGTGTAACAATAATACCAGTGAAAAGAAAGTGTAGAATTTTTGTTGTGCCTTTTCAGAGAACAAAAACTTCAGTGGAAGCATTTTAATTTAATTAAAAGTAAAATTCTGGTATAATTCATTAAGCATTTTGGATGTCATTAAAGTATAATGTGAGGAATGTTATGCCATGAATGTCACATCATGTCAGGTTTTCAGAAATGACAATGAAAAACTTTTATTTTCTTTTAAAATTTAGTATCTGTGATTTGTCTCGTTGACAAAATCAGCAGTAAAGCATGAGAACACAAATAACAAGTGGCACTGTTTCCTACTAAGCCTGGGAAAGATGAGGGTTAAAGAGATTAAAATAATTGTTCCTATCTTAACCTGTCATGTCTCATTCACAAACTTAACTACAGTAGCCATATGTTCTTTTACGACCGCTCCTGATCTAACCAGTCATGGCACACATTAAATGAAATTTCATATTGCTGTCAGATAACTGCTACAATCATCCTCTTCATGTTGAGAAACCGTTTTACCTCTCTGTAAATGGTCTGTTATGAACTGAGCAGCAGCTGTTGTAGTAGGTATAGCAGTGTGCAGTGTGGAACAGATGGTTATGCATATTCAGACAAGTTCTGTTCACTGTAAAAAGGAATTAGCATCTCTAATGTGAGTGTGTGACAGGAGGGTCAGAAGGCCCATTGATGTCAGGAATGACCCTGTTGGTGTGCTCTTCATGACTTTCCAAGGACCCCCGTTCAAAATCCCTATTAATTGCATTTTTGTACAGTTTTGAACATTTGGAAACAGTAACAGGCAGTATTGTAAACCAAAGTATGACCAACATCTGTAAATACATTTAGCCCCTGAAATTTAGTACACTTGCAAAAAAAAAAAAAAAGGGTTCTGAACAAATACCATGGTAATATGGGATTAATATGGTAAACATTCAGTACTATGGTATATATCAAAGTATAACTGCAAACATTTCTATGCAAATAAATGAATCAATAATTAATTTATGGTAAAATATTACCATTGGGGACCACTGGGGAATGAAGTTTCTCAGGCACACACTTAACACTCTTTTTTTCCTTAACAGATGTCTACAGATCATAAGTTGCAGTCCATCTCTTAAGCATGAGATGATGCATTCTTAATGTATGTGGGGGAGTTTGAGTTGTTTAATATCTTTGGAAGAAGATACATAGGCAGAGAACAAAATGAATCGGCAGGGACTTCACTGTGCACAGAATCCTCTTCAGAAGATATGAATAGAGTATGAAACATTACATGTTCACGTATTAAAAGGGGAGTAGCGGTCGACCGATATATCGCCATGGCCAACATATCGGCTGAAATTTGACATTTGCTTATCACCATCGACTGATAAGTTTTTCTGTTTTGCCAATATGTCGAAAGTGGAACTTTTATATAATTTAAACAAGTGTTTGAATATCTAATAAACTTTTAATTAAAAAAACCTTGCAGACTTAGTCGAATCCAGCTGTCAGATCGTCTAAAGTGTGCATTTTTAAATGTGTACTCTGTGCGCGATGGTCGGGCCGTGCGAAACAGGACAGTTTAGCTGTCACTTGTTGAGACACACGATCGACAAACTTTAAATCCTTGATTTCTTCAGAATCCTCACTCTAAATGTTGTATTTCGCCTGTTCTAAAAGATAATTTTTTTCCCCATTTGTCAGAAAGTGCCACTATAGATACAAATCCTGTTTCAAATTTCCATTCAATTTTGGCTAAAATCTGATCATTGAAATGCATTTGGAAGTGTCTGTAATTAGTGTCACTGTAGTGTCACCGATGGCCATCTGATTTCATATGACATGAGGTTGTCTCAATGAGGTGTAATCAAACACCAAATAGCCTACATGAACTACACCTCTCTGGTGTCAAAGGCAATGTCGCTAAAGCAAAACAAAAAAGATCTGTCTGATATATTTCATGTGGTCTTAGAAATCTAAATCTGTATCAATAAGAGTAATCTCAATATGTTGTTCAGTGTTCAAAAACAATACTTAAAATATATGTGTGATCAATAAGCACATCAAAAAAAAAATTCAAAGTAACACATACTAGGAAGTAGCATTTACTGGAGCGAATTCTGACAAAACACAAAATGTTCTTTTCTCCCCCTACAGGCTGCTTCGAGTGTTGCATCAAGTGTCTGGGCGGTGTCCCCTATGCCTCTTTGGTGGCCACCATCTTGTGCTTTTCAGGTGTGGCTCTGTTCTGCGGCTGTGGGCATGTGGCACTTACGGGCACTGTGACCATGGTGGAAAACCACTTTTCTCGCATCACCTCCGACCATGCTACCCTTATTGATGTGTAAGTGTGCTCGTATAAATGGCCATGATAATTGAAATACCACAGATACAGTAACTCCCCAATGATAGCTGTGTCCATATATTTAGATTGCTACTGTGAGGTGCTTGAGGTGTTATTATTGTTACATTAGGGTATAAAGAGATGAAAGAAAGCAAATCTGTTCTTGTTTATCTGGTAACACTTTACAATAAGGTTCCATTTGTTAATATTAGTTAACATAAACTAACAATTAAAAATACTTCTAAAGCATTTATTAATCGTAGTTAATGTTCATTTCAACATTTACTTACACATTATTAGAATCGAAAGTTGAATCTGTTAATATTATTTAATGGACCTGCTACCATGATCTTTCAATGAACAATTGTTTTTCTAAACTTTTACTTGAACAAAGATAAAAAAATACCGTAAAAAATGTATTACTCGTTGTTAGTTCATGTTAGATAGCCTGTCAGTTGTCATTGTTCTAGTAGCGGGACACGTTGTGTGCTTTTTATTGATTTTTTTCCCATGTCATGTCATACTCATCAAGAATTAGATATCATTTGAAAGCTTAAATACTTTCATCCTTTAAAAAATGCTTTGAAATTGGACATCGCTTTACCTTGGAAATGGTATTCTAAATCCTTTTAGCAGACATTTTTCAACTTCAAATTTGGAATACAACTTTGGTTAGACTTATGCCTTTGATTTTCTAGAAAAAGAGTCCAAATTATTTTGTAAAATATATTTTGTATAAAATTAAAACTGTTTACCGGTAGTTCAGTACATTTGAATTTTTGCTTTAACTTCTACAAGCATCTGCTGGGTGTCTTATTTAAAAAGAGACCAACCTTAAGTCTGTGCGTTAACTAGCACAACCTTATTGTAAAGTGTTATAGTTTATTATTTTCTTTCTGTTTGAATTTATGTCCATATGTAAGAACACAGTGTTATGCTCAAGAGTGAGTATGTGGTGAGAAATGACCTCTAGAGTGCCAGCAAATAAACTGGCTGTACTTTCTGTACCATCATGTCATCTTGAGCTTTACTGGGAGCAAATGGCCTATGATTTCCTGTGTACATACACAGTGTCAGTGTGCAGTATACAGTACCTAAAATCTGCCAAGAGTTCATGTGCAGCCCCCACACCAAAATACAAGTAACCATAGCCACAATTGTTTACAGAGCAGGAACTCTGGCAAATGTGATCTTAAATAAACCATGCCTTTATGTTTTGGTATCATTCAATCTAAACTGGTCTGTTTTTATGTATGCGAGTTAGAACTAAGGAGTTGAAATTGAATAATCTCAGTTTCTCCATATAAATATTTGACAATTTTGAGGGATTGTTGCCCACCTCTCACATTAACACATTCAATATAGAGAAATGTTTCCTTTGTTATGAAGGGTTCAGATTTTGCAGTACATCATCTATGGAATCGCTTGCTTCTTCTTCCTGTATGGCATCATCCTATTGGCCGAGGGCTTCTACACCACCAGTGCTGTCAAAGAGATGCACAGCGAGTTCAAGACGACTGTGTGTGGACGCTGCATCAGTGCCATGGTAAGGCCAGCACGCACATACAAGCATGGACATACAAAACAAGGCACAGCAGAAAAAACATGCCTCTACCTACATTTCTGCAAAACTCCAAAGACGTACCCATACATACAATTGAGTTTCAGTTTCCAGCGTTCCTTGGACGATAGTATGTTTTGACCTCCAAACACTTTTGCCATAGTGCATGGTTTGTAAACTAATACATTTTGATGTTTGCATAACATAACCAGCCCTACTTGATAGAGCATTAACCTTTTAGTTCACCAGACAATTAATTTCCGAACTGCTGTGATATAGACCCAACCAATGAAATACAATACTGCCAGATTCAGATTCAATACAAGGCTGCCACATCATCAGTTTCAGATAAAACTGAATGCACTTTTAGCGGCACTCATTAGACATTTCACTTTGTGAAATGTGTCATGAAACGTGCAAGAAGCAACGTAATAACATTTTGCGGAAATGTGGCCACAGGCAAGGTTTCCCAATGAGCGTGGGTTGGCAAATACGCTTTCCATAAACATATACAAGCTCATTCAAATACATTTACCCCCATCCATAAACATTAAACTCTTGAGGACAGATCTGGCGCGATCAGTGCAGTGTACCCTAATTCCTATAATTGCTGCAGATGTCCAGTAAGATTCATCTTTAAAGCCTTCAGGCCATGTATGGATGTGTCTTTGTATGTATGTGTACTCTTGTGATGTTTTTAAAGCTGGGAATCATGTGTGTATCTTCACATGAGTGATTGTGATAATCTAGTTGCGACAGATCCAAGGTGATTCAGCGGTAAATAGGTCATCATTCTGGGTCACATTCATGCTGTATACACTGCAGGATTTAAACAGGATTAAAACTATGAGATTATTCTAGTCATTATGATATTAGATATATGGATATTGAGTGGATATTTAGCATGCGAGTCTAACTGCAACAACCTAAACAAGACTACTCTTTTTTCTTTTTTGAAGTTTGTGTTCCTCACCTACATTCTGGGATTGGGATGGCTAGGCATCTTTGGCTTCTCTGCGGTTCCTGTTTTCCTCTTTTATAACATGTGGACCACGTGTGGTGCCATGAAGTCCCCTATTGCCAATCTCACCTCTGTGGACAACATCTGTGTCGATGTGCGGCAGTATGGTAAAAAAAAAGATTGAGATTGAATCATTAGATAATACTTGGTTATATTGATTTGCAAAATCAACATCAATTTACAATGTAAGATTTGATTTGAATAGAATGTTAACTAGTGTACACTTCCTTTTACAAATACAATCAGCCATTTCCTTCCCTGGCATTTACTGAAAGCCCTACCAGTGGCAAACTATATAACCAATCGTTCCATTTAATAATATGTAATTATTCAAGTGTATTGCTTTGGTATTCTTTAGAACTTTTAGATGAATGTATCTAATACATGTAATCATTTTCAGGAATCATTCCATGGAACGCGAGCCCTGGTAAAGCCTGTGGGTCCACACTAAGCGACATCTGCAATACTAGTGAGGTAAAGATTTACCTCATTTGTCCCTGAAGATCATCACATATGTGCTGGAAGGAAGTTATTTACCCTGTGAAGCCTGACATGAAATAATAGTCAGAATACTGTTTACTGAACAAAAAACAAACAAAAAAATGCAGTTGCTGTTATTTATAGCCTATGGCCAAAAAATAAGATGAAATTCTGATGGATTGTAATGTAAATTAATAACAGTACATTTTTATAACAGTATAGCAGACTACTGTACTGACATAAAATGCATGTAAATATCAGTTGTCACTACTGTTTATCTCCTAGAGCTGCATGATTCATCATTAAAAAAAAACATGATCTCATACCTAAATGACAACGATTAGCCTGTCTTTTTTAAAGGATTAGTGAAAATGTCCTGATAATTTATTCACCCCCACGTCATCCAAGATATTCATGTCTCTCTTTCTTCAGTCGAAAATAAATGAAGGTTTTTGAGGAAAACATTCCAGGATGTTTCTCCATTTTTCTTTTCAACAACACAGTATTATTTCTGTGTTATACATATTTTTATTATCACAAAAGTACAAGGATAAAAGATTATAGTTCGGATATAAAAACTGATGTCTATGGAAGCGATACAAATACAGCAAATCACCTTTTGAAAGTAACTTGACGCTTCAGCAGTTGTATAGATTACATTGTTACAGGACTTCTAAACAAATGTATTTGTCATTGAATCATTCATTCAAGAGATTTGTTCAAAAACTCTGAAAACTCTGATGTTCAGTAATAAAACAAGTGAAGTATTTATGAGTGAGTCATTGAATCATTCATTCAAACGGATTTTAAAAAAAAAATTCATTCAGATTAATTAAACATTCTAAATAGACTGCAGCAATTAACATTTTGTCAGAACCTCTAGTAAATTACATGCTATTTTGTTTAATTGTCTGTTCAGAAGAATCGTGATCTCTGTTTGAAACAAAAAAAAATTGTGATTCTCAATTTATCCAGAATTGTGCAGCTCTAATATCTCCCAATAATACGTCTTAGTAAGATGATATTTAAATGCTTAGTTTTAAGTTCAAAGCTCTGTCGTTTTTATTGTGGGGCCAAAACATGTAATACAATACAATACAACAATGTTTAAGAGATGTAAAAATGATATATGTACAGCCTGTTGTATCATTTGATACAATATACATTTTTAACATGAAGTTCTTTATTATCACATTTTTCACAGCAAAAAGAGACTATAAAGTAGGATTCATAGTAAAGTGTAAAAGCCTGACATTTGTGTGCTGCCTTAAGGAATGTTTCTTTTTTAAGAAAAAGGCACATTTCTCCGGCAATGTAATTTTATTTTAAATGAGTAATATCACATTTTGTGTGGCTAGGTCTGTAGGCTTGTGTTAGTTATGTTTTTTCATAGTAATGCTAATGGATTTCATAACATTTCATTGCAGTTCTATCTGTCCTACCATCTTTATATTGTTGCCTGTGCTGGAGCTGGTGCCACTGTGATCGCACTGGTAAGATTTTATGTTAAATGTGCTTTTAATTGTTTTCTTAAGTAACTTGTTTACATCAAGAATAATAGTTAAACAATTGTCCAAAATTGCTTAGTAAAGAATTGCGTTTATGTGTAGAGAAAATGGTACAATATAGTGCCATGGTGCTATTTTGCAATATTCTGTCATCAGTTCAGGTTCTTTAGGCACAGATTGACCTAGCCTAGGCTTTTATGGGGAAGTGGTGCAACTTCTGTTGTAAAGTTGCTACTGTACATATAAAACAATGTTTGGTCTCACCCACTGGTTTGTCTCTCTTCCATTCAGCTCATCTATGTGATGGCCACAACGTATAACTTTGCTGTGTTGAAGTTTAAGAGCTACGACCCCAGTCACAGCACTAAATTTTGAACTATTTGTACGAGGGCAACTGCAAAGTCTGTGAAAGTTGTTCTCAAAGATAGAGAGAAAAAGAGATAGACTGTAAAAGAGGTCAGGACAAAGGTAAGGTAGTGAATAAATAGAGAATTGTTCATTCTAATAGTATTGGACTTATTGTATAGACAATGTAGTGCATATTAATGTTATGGTCTAATGTTTCTGTACTAGTTTGACAAAGTGTGATCGTTTGACAAAACAAGGACAATATTTCACTCACTTAATGTTTTCCATACAGTTTTACCTGTGTTAATCTAGGACCAAATTCATCAAGTACAATCCAGAATAATGTCTTTTATTTACAGTTAATGAGAAAATTACATTTAAGTAGGCTTAGTGAGAATGTAACTCTTCTGTCAGTCCAACAACACCTGACAGGATTAAAACTAGAAAAAACATAGTATTTGATAATTATGTCTCCATTGGATTATATTCGCCCTGAGGCACCAATAGTCCATAATTCAGTCAGATAGAAAAGACAAGGCAAGTACAGTATGAGAAGAGCATAGTTATTGCTGCTATGAAAGCTAATATGAATGTTGTGTTAATGCTCAAACATGAAACATTTACTTATGCTTCATGTACCTGTGAAGGGTGTGACTGTACTTTTTAACTCCTCATGTGATGTTTTGCATTCATGGAAATTACTAAAAAATGACAATATCTTTCAATATCTTTTATTGTTAGATTCATCCAACTACTACTTACTTTAGTATTCTGTTTATTATAGAATTAAAACAGTACATAGATTATGTGCCTTTTGTATCATTCTCAAACCAATATAGTTCCTGTTTTCTGAATTAAGAAATAAACAATAATTGTTGAGAAGTTCATTTCTTTTTATTTGATAGATCAGCTCATCTTTGTTTACCTTTCTTTGGATACCACCAGTAGTTCTTACATCATCTTTTATTAGCTAAATGCTAACACCTGAAATAATCATATTTCATGTGATGCTGGATACACTGAAAAAAGTTAAATGACTGTAATTTATTTAAAGTGCATTTAAATGTTGGTCTAATCGAAAATCATGGTTTCTGGGTTTAAACCTGTTTCGTTCAGTTTGTCTAAAAGTAAATAACACTACCCATAAAACAATTAAAAGACACAATTTTGTTTAAATAGTATTTTCGTGTATTGATGTGCAGAAAACATATTGACTAGCTTTACTGACTGCTGAAATTATTGTGGGTTTTATTAATTTTTGCAGGTGCATAACAGAAAATATGATGCATATTTTAAAAAGACAATAGTAAACTAAATTAAACACGAACTAACAAAATGTTTTTAGTTTTATCTCTCTCAAGTGAAAATTTTACTTTCATATTATAATAATAATAAATAGAGCTGCATGTTTTATCGTTAAAAGATCGTAATCTCGATCCCAGGCTATTAAACCTTTGACAAGTATGATCACAGCGAAACATTTAAATCTGCGTTGACGCTGTTGCTGACCCAGAGAGAACAGTTGTCATGTATAGGTATGAAACAGCTTCATTCTTTTCAAATGCACAATATCATTATTTGTTACAATAATGCACATTTTTTACATCATTACATCAGTAAGTGGCAACAAGTGACTATGTCATTGAATCAGTCATTCAAGAGATTTGTTCAAAAACCTCTAGTACATAACATGTTATTTTGTTTAGTTGCCTATTCAGAATTGCGGGAGAATCATGATCTCTCTTCATGATGTAACTTCAATGGGGGAAGTGTCTGCAATAAAGCACACGGCAGAGCAAACAACAAAAACAGTATTTAATAATAATCCAACAAGAGATTTCAGGAGTATAGTATAACAACCACACAAAGACGTAAACGAGACCGAACAAAGAGGCTTAAATAGACTGAGTAATCGAAGGAAAATTAGGAACTATGAAAACTAATAACCACAGGGAACTCAGGCAAACCAGAACAGGGAAAACAGAAACAAAACACAATGAAACAAAACAGACACAGAACTACACGTTACAGTGACACAATAAAAATATATTTTTTCAGTGTATTCTGATCAACTAATATTGATTTCTGTGTGGTGCAGCTATAATAATTCACTGAGATTAAGTTAATAGGTTCTTAGAGCAACCAATTAATACTGTCTTTATAGCTTGCTTTGGATAACTAACCCACTCATGACTAATCCTTCCCTCCACCTGTTTCTTCCTCTGTCTTTCTACCTCTCCATCTCTGTCTATTTTGTTTGTCTTCTTTCCCATCTCTACTGTTCACAGATACACTACCTGATGGTCCTGGCAGCGAACTGGGCCTACCTAAAGGGAGCATGTCAGCAGACTCATGACTACCAGGACATCAAGACCAGGGATGATCAAGAATTGCAGGATGTGCAGTCACGCTCCAAGGAGGGTCTAAACTCGTACTCATAAACAGTTCTCTCTGCTGCTCTACTCTGTTCTACCCCACCTCTACCTAACCTGCTCTCTAGACCACACCAAAAACACCCATACACAAACACACAGCCGCTGCAATGACCTGCCACTTTCAGATGGAACATTGCACAAACTAACACTGCTAAGCGGTGCGCTATCCTGACTATACATCATAACAGTGGTATAAGTTGGCTATAATCATGATGAAACACGTTCAGGCAAGTTGTTTAACATCTGTAACAAATGATAAGTGGAATCATCCATGATACAGTTAATAGTGATATGATGTGTTTTGCTCATCCACTTCATGGTATAAAAGACCACTGGTATAAAAGTGTATGTATACTAGTATTGTACTGTCATTTTGCATTGACAATTTTTTGAATTGGTAGAAAGTGTATGTTCAAGTGTAGAGTCATGGTTACAACTGGGTTATATTTGGAATTATGATGCATTGTCTTGGTGAAGCGCTGCTTACATGATAGATTGTCTGCACTAACTCCTCACAAACATTTTGCAGGAACTTCCTTTTTGGTGTTTTATACATATATAAATATATATAAATGTGTGAAAGTGAATGAATGTTGTTGTTTTTTTTAATTATTATTATGGGTGCCAGGTTGTGTATTGAAAATGTCTGTTTATTTAGAATCTTTCTCTGGGCTCTCTCTATCTTAGATATCTGAATTCACCTCTTTTTCCAACTCTCTTAATTTTTTTTTTTTTTTTTTTTTTTTTTGAGGGTTGGGGGAATAATGCCGGTACTTGACAAATTTCACTAATCTTGTAATAGAAAGCAGGTATATTAACACACACACACACCAGTAAAATGATTTCTCTTTACAGGACATTTTCTCAAACCTGCAGTCTTGGGTATTAGTACTCAACCCTCAAAATTATATCCAGAAAACAGTATTTGACTGATAGATATATATATATATATATATATATATATATATATCTGTGAGGCAGAACAATTTATATGTATTTGTTTTATGAAAGAAAAAAAATAGACAAAATGATTTCCTATTAATGTAGAAACAGAAACTGCCATCGTCAGCCATACAGGTTTAATACTTTCCTTCAGTTTCGTTGCTAAATCTAGGTATTTTTCAGTCTTCTAGAATTTGATAATATGGCAAGATCAATGTTTACCATGAGATTTATGAAATGGTTGTGACTCCTCTGTGTGAGTTATTGCTATGTGGATGTGGAACTCTGAAAATAGTTTGAATTTACGGTCAAATGACGCCGCCTTGTTTTTGCAGTGTATCTTTTTCCTAACTGGTTTCTCTCTCTTTCTATTACTACTTTTACAATATTTTATTGATCTCTCTTTTAACTGAAATAATTATTCTCTGTAATGTAAATATAAGCATGTTAGTATTGTCCACATATACAATTGTTTTACTACCAATTATATGCCATTTCTTGCTGTATGTTAAATTCTGTTAAAGTGAGCTTTCGGGAATTAATCTATTAATGTCCATTATTTATTAATAGATCCATTAATGTCCATTAATCTATTTACCCTGGTTTTGAAAAAGAAAAGGTGTGCCTGGATGTTTTATTGTTCCCTCATTATTGCATGAAGGAAAGATATTTTGTTTTGTTTTGCAGTACTTTAAGTGATGTGTAGTCCATTGTTCTAATGAACTACAATTCACAGTGCCCTCCCCCCAAAACAATTCACTGTATCTTGATGGAAATTGTAGTCTTAGATGTTTCATAGTCGATTTTATTTGAAGTCAGATGTTTTATGAATCCTGTATAGTGATTTTTGTAACCTTCTCTAGTAAAAAAATTTCTATGATCTATATGAACTGTTTTGTGTTATTAAAAACAAAAATCTGTGCAAAAGATAGAGGAGCACCTTCATATATATTTGCCATACTGTCTTATAACTTCACTGCATTGCAAGGTAACTATCATCATTTCTATTAAAGGGTTAGTTCACCCAAAAACGAAAATTCTGTCAGTAATTACTCACCCTCCTGTTGTTCCAACCCCGTAAGACCTTCGTTCATCTTCGGAACATGAATTAAGATATTTTTGATGAAATCTGAGAGCTGGATCACTCCTCCATACTAGTTCATAGGCTTCTTCAGGGATTGAACTTGCCGGCCTCGAAAAGTTAGTAAAGACATCGTTAAAATAGTCCAAGTGACTACAGTGGCTCAATCTTAAGTTTATCAAGCGACGAGAATACTTTTTGTGCGCAAAAACAAACAAAATGACGACTTTATTTCAACTATTCATTTCCTTCTCTTTGGGCCTCTAGTCAGTTAAACTAGTGTAATTGCGTAGAGCTACGTCAGACGTAGGCTCACTATTGGCCGACGCTGGTCATGTGCGTGATGCGTGTGACGTACAACTACAGAAGCGTACGCTATTACACTAGTGAACTGACTCGAGGCCCACTGAGAAGGAAATGAATAGTTGAAATAAAAGTCGTTATTTTTGTTTGTTTTTTTGCGCACAAAAAGTATTCTCGTCGCTTGATAAACTTAAGATTGAGCCACTGTAGTCACTTGGACTATTTTAACGATGTCTTTAATAACTTTTCGAGGCCGGCAAGTTCAATCCCTGAAGCCTATGGACTAGTATGGAGGAGTGATCCAGCTCTCAGATTTCATCAAAAATATCTTAATTCGTGTTCCGAAGATGAACGAAGGTCTTACGGGGTTGGAACAACATGAGGGTGAGTAATTACTGACAGAATTTTTATTTTTGGGTGAACTAACCCTTTAAGTCCTTCTGCAGTTTGTGCATATAAAATGTGTATTTTGCGCCACCTGGTGTAGAAATGAGAACACTGTGCCCTTATTTTTATTATTAAAAACATCTCAACTTTACCCTGAACTTTTGATTGAAAAAAAAAAACGTGGCAAAAGACAATAAAAACCTATAATCTACAATCAAATACTTTTAATTCAGTAATAGTTCAGTGAAATATAAAAAAAAATTGCAAACTCGGATGAGCATGCAGTATCATTGTGAGAATCATTTTGTGACAGAAATTATGCACAGATGTCTGATCTATGTAAAAGGAAATTCACACCTAAATGTCTTGGAATGGTATAAGTTTTCACATTCAGGCATATTCAAAAAATAAATTGTTAGCCCATTCAAACTAAAGTGATAATTAGGGCCCGATCACCGATGGTGTGAGGACCCTATTGGAATTGCTCCGTTTATTATACAAAATACATTTACAAAAATCACACGTCATGACTCTTAAGACATTCCAAAACGTCTTATGCACAATTGTTAAAATAAGACAAATAAACAAACCTGTGCTAAAGGCACTTAAAGTAACACAGCTTGTACATTACATAGTGCACAAGGAAAATGAGATAAAACACATTCTAGTGTTCATAAATGTAATAGCTGATGTTTATTTCTCAACAGTAAACTGCATTAGAATGTGTTGCCTGGAGGATCTCACTGATCCCGGTTTGGTTTACCAACATTGACTACGTTTACATGCAGCCAATTTTCGGGTTATGGTGGGGTTAAGGTCACTATTCGGGTTTCTAAAACATTAGGAATAACCCGTTTACATGTGTGAGCAGAGAGAGTTTCTCCTTTATACATGGAATTGCAATATCCCGATGTAAACGGCGACGCACGGTTAGCGTCTGCACGTACGGACAACCTTAAGACGCACTATGCGTCATTTCCGATTCTTCTTCCTGTATCCAAAGACAACAACAATAGTAGCAGCACGCGGATAATGAATAGTTCAGGGCAGATAGCGATCGCCTTTGTTTGCGCTTTGGTGCTGGTACTGACCTCGCTCCAAAAGTATGCTGTGCTGCGTCTCGCCATGTTTACTTCCAGTATACTGCACGCAGGTTTTTTGTATGCGCCGAGAAGTTCCTCTACTCAAAAGACCAAGATTCCTTGCGAATAGAACATGCGCAGAACACAAATCACTATGGGGATATGCCGATGCGCGTTTACATGACCAAAAATTCGGGTTAGAAAAGGGGTACCCCAGGTATCATATCCTGGTTTTTTAAATCCAGGATATAAGCATATTCGGGGTTTTGCAGGGGTTTACATGGCCGTGCGCGACCGGGTTATTGCTAATATCCCGGGTTTGAACGGGTTATTGGCTGCATGTAAACGTAGTCACTGATAATTTAGACCACCTAAATCACACAGGAAGTTAATCCAGTGCTTTGAAGGGATGACAAAGGAATGTGAATCAAAGAGATTATTTTAAACTAAACAAGACATGTAATTCTAAAAGTCTCTTCATTTATGTTCATTGTTCAGAGCTGGACAAGTGTTTGAGATTATATAGCTCTGCTGTATCAAAGTAAGCATATTGCACAGCACACAATAAGTTTTTTCTGGCATCTGCTGTTTAGAGTTGAAGAGTATACATTTATTTGCTAGCATATAACAAGGAGTACTTCAGTTGTGTCCATTTCATTAAAAAGCATCAACAGCACGAGCCGTTAGAACGTGGCTTTCTGCGTATGTCAACGGTGTCTGTGGGTAGCAGATGTTCTGCGCGATCTTCAGATGCGAGCACACGCCTAACTGCTTCCTCAAAAGCAGCTGAGACATTAGTGGCATCTTTTGCACTTGTTTCAAAGTATGGATATCCACCATTCTCTTGACCCCACTTTTGAGCTTCTTCCATTGACACCTGACGCTCCGTCACATCTACTTTATTTCCTAGAACAACAAAAGGAAATTTCTCTGGGTTCCTGACATCTGCATAAAATGCAAACTCTTTCGTCCAGTTGTTGAGGTTCAGGAAACTTTGATTATCGTCCACGCTAAATGTAAGCAGACAGCAGTCAGAGCCACGGTAAAAGGGCGTTCGGAGACTTCGGAACCTCTCCTGGCCTGCTGTGTCCCAGATCTGTAGGGTAACCATATGACCATCCACCTCCAGCTCTTTGTTAAGAAACTCCACACCGATTGTGTGGAATAGGTGTGAATCAAACTTGTTAGAGACATAGCGGTTCATGAGGGATGACTTTCCTACGCCACCATCCCCCAGCAGTATCACCTTCAGCAAAGATGATTTGGTGGTCATTATCAAGAACTTTCATAGGTTACCTCACATAGGCTACAGACCTAAAATGAAAATCAGAATTAGCAAGTTTAAAAATAAAAAAAGCACAACTTCTCACTTTGAATATATAAGAAAATGTAACATTGAAATTGACAGTCTGAATAGATCAGTTTTTGTTAAAGGTGGTAGTAGGCCAATAGAAAGCCAGTATAAATAGGATTTTTTTGTGTAGAGCTGGTTGCCTCATTTTCAGAGCAGATTTCTGGCTCAAATAGAAATACATTTGAAAGCCAGTGTGACTTAAATTAAGCACAGCTCGAGTCATAAATATTGGAATCTTTAATTTGAAGTTCTGATGAACCCTTTAGCCCAAGACATTGTTCGTCAAAAAATAGTTCTTTTCGTAGGCTAACTGTCCTGTGACAGGAGTGCATTCATCTGAGCCCCGGAAGCGCCGATCATGTGAGACAGATCTTCACGGATCGTCCTGTCCTCATAACTTAGCCAAGTGCTATATGAAAAATAAATAGAAGAAACTAAAATCTAACTCATAATGCAAGGTTACATATAACCGTATAGCCTACTTTTGATAACAGAATCACATGAGTCTGAAAACGAACAAGTCTGAACATTTTGAAGAATTGTAGCAAATAAATATTTACAGTGTAG
Organism: Tiaroga cobitis; assembly: GCA_030578255.1. Taxonomy (NCBI): domain Eukaryota; kingdom Metazoa; phylum Chordata; class Actinopteri; order Cypriniformes; family Leuciscidae; genus Tiaroga; species Tiaroga cobitis. The sequence goes on along the minus strand of CM060591.1, from coordinate 29,202,875 downwards.
AGCTAAACGAAAGGCAAGCCTGTGCTATTCGTGAGTGACGTGTTTTAATAGCAATCATTTAAAAAAAAAACCGACAGCGCTGCTCAGAAAACCTCTTAGAATACGACGTTGGTTCAAGAAGTCAAGCCCATTTTTACTCGATATCGAAGTTAATCAATGGCAAACTGAAGGACTGTTACAAGCGACTGTTTTCTCGTCATAAAGCAAATGATCAAAAGAAACGTAATATTGTGGCAAGACGTCGCTTTAGTGTAAGATAGATTGAAGTGGTGGCATTCCATTCAATCGCATGATCAAACCGGCAGATTGGGACGCTCTTAACGCCATCATTCCTTTAAAGGTCCTGTCAAATTATACAATTGGCATTTCGTACATTTAAAACATGTGTAGCGCGAGGAACAGACAGTTAGGATACATACCGTTGAGAATTCAGCAATGAGTGTCGAAGTGCTGTGTTAGCAGCGCCATTCCTTAAAGTAGAAGCAGCATCCTCCACTGTATGGAGCGTCTCAAGACATGGCGCCCCTAGGCTGGCCAAACAAGCTGCTGAAGCTCATATGACCGAGTGCTCATTTATAAGGCATTTAACATGAAATCAATTAATAAAACAACACGGAAATGAATTGAATTGGTTTCATAACTGAGGACAGCCTGACACAGTAAAAATCATTCTGTGTAAAATATTCTCTTTGAAGTGCCTTATTCCGCTAATATTTGGATGGCATAGGACATTAATTATTAACTGTCTTTGATTGACGACAGCATTATCAGTGAGTCACTAACCAAATACTATCCCTGCTAGTTCTACAGCACACATGCTCTGATGTCACTTGATCACAAACGCACAGCAATATTAAATCAACATAGGCTATGTCATTACATAATCAAGCTTGGAGCTTTTGAGCTTGTTAGAACTTGTGCAAGAGTACATAATGTAATCTTAAAGATTACAATCAATGTTTGCCACATCATGGAATGTTGCGATGAACAGCTTTACACATACCTCGATAACAGTTTACCCTAAGTTAAATGTCTAAACTTGTTTGAATCACAAAACCAAATATAAAGTTTAAGATGAGGTTAAATTTGTAATAGCTCTTAAAACATAATCAAGAGTCAATTCCTGTTGATAAATAGCTGTAAAAAAGAAAGAAAAGAAAAAAAGGGCTAACAACATACAGGCTAAAAAATATGATTCCCATGTGAATCTTTCCACATTCAAGACCTGTCTATTTAATTAAATGCGCGCATGCTTTAAACCAGAAAACAACACAAATTAACAATGTTTTTAAGTGAGATATCTAACAGCTTTTTTCTTCTTTTTTTGACTGAAACATTCAGCCTTTAGCCTTTGGACCCTATCTTGGGCAAATGAACAGGTCACATGCTCTCTGCATGCAGCACACTTTCTGTCACATGTTTGCTGAGCTTAGACACAAGAACAAATTTAGAATATACTGCATTCGTTGTGCTTCTCCTTTTTTTTTTTTGGCGATCTGTTTCAGATGCATTAATTTTGTTTAAGACTGTTTTGTGGTCAAAGTCATTAGAGTAGCAAAGACCAAACTCATGACCTCTGAAATAGATGATTGAGGGGGGAAAACAGGCTTACTTTTCCTAACAAAACATCATAAATATTACTTTAGAATGTTTTCAAACAAACAACATATTTATTTTACCTGCATAAACCTTCACTTTCAGATAAAAAACATACACTATTTCATGAAATGGTTCATCAACAGGTGTACATACGTTTAAGAGGCTGAATATATTTTACAAAAGCGTCATTCTGTGTCAAATTATCCAAATTTCAGAAACGTACCCAGCTCAAATTTTAGAATTTGCTAACATTTGAAGATTTAGCCTAGAGCCAAATTGTAGGGTTGTTAAAATGACTTTAAAAGATGCATCATTATTTTATTTTTCACACAAAGATTAGTAGGTTTATAAGTAAAATCTGTTGACTTTAGCTAACTTTGTTGCATTAGCCTATATGCCAACGGATACAGTTAAAAAAATTAGAAAAAGCACTTTGTTTTTTGCATGAAGTTTGCATGCCTGTAACTCAAATATCTCTTAATAATAGTTTGATAAAAAGTTTTTTAACAAACTTTTCTTTTGGTATCCATATTTTCAAGGCCTATGGTTCAATTCCAGAGATATTGGGATCTCTGGCTCTAATTGTAAACTGGTCAATTGCTGAAGAACAAATATTGTTGAAAATGTATCTGGCTTTTCTATCAAAACAATTGTAAATAACATATCTGTTGTTTTTCCAAAGTTTGTGTGCCTGTAACTCAAAAGGTATCAAAGATATCTTAATATGATTTTAGATTCTGGTTATTAACAAAAAATTATTTTGAAATCTTACATTTCAAGGCCCTTTTATGGTTCAATTCCATTGATATGGAGATCTCAATGCGGGTCCATTTTAAAATTGTTGAATTTTACCTTTATTCAAAAGACGAAAACCAAATGTGAGTCACTTTGCACACACACAGGTGATATTGCATTTAAAGGGGAATGTCAGAAGAATATATAATGTTGAAACTAGAAATGTATCTTGTTTTCCTCTGTCAAAACTATTGCATAAAACATGCATGTCTTAGTGCCCGTCTACTGAAATGGTCAAGTTGAGGCACATTAATTTGCTCTCAAAAGTGTACTTCGAAAAATCTATTTGAATCTGTTTCAGGAATATTTGACTGAAGGGATTTTGTTCATTTTAATAGCTTTTGAAGCTGCCAAGAGTTCCAATACGTAGTGTCGTAACTACATGTTACCGCATTGACATCCCAATTTCTCTGTGACTGAACCATATAGGGCCATAAAAAATTAAGATTCCACAAAAAAAGTTTCATATAAGAACAAGAATATGTTGGCGTATGATGCAACAAAGATTGCTAAAGTCAACAGGATTTACTAACAGACCTACCAATCTCTGTATAAAAATAAAATAATGATACTGTCATCTTTCTAAAGTAATTGTACATTCCTGTAATCTGGCTCCAGATATCAGGTGAAAAAACCCTCTGAAAAACATCAGATTACTTAGTTAATATGCATCCATGACATTTAATATTTTGGCTTTCTTCTTCATTTATGTATTTCTTATAGCAGATTTTTTTTTTTAAATCAAAATCAACATTTTATTTAGCCGAGGACCTCTGGTTGAGCTGACACGGAATGACCCAAAAGTATTTTTGAGAAAAAAGTAAATAAAGCTAGGGTCAAAATGGACATGCAATTACTTTGTTTTAATGGCTAATATTTCTTAATCTTTTCAAAAAATCTTTTCCAAATCAAAACGGACCCGAATGCATTATGAGGATTCATTGCACCAAACTGAAAGCCACAAGCAAGTTCATTTGACTGAAAAATCTTTACTTGATTTCACTGTCCACTGAAAGCTCAAATAGTGCAGAACAATACTGCTATTTATCATTATTGCAGTTGTCAATACATATACACTTGCTCAAAGGCAAACCCAGTTGCTGTGGTACCACTGCTCTCCACAATTAGCACAGGTCATAAAAGTCATTGAATCATTATCTGCACCGCCACTCCGTACCCACGAAGGCAAGAACAGCATCCCTCGTGAGATCTGTGTCACCCTGCAGTCTAAACTGCCACAGCGCCTGCAGCGAACTTTACTGGTGGGTGTCCCTTCCACCACCTCTGGTAACTGATGCTCACTGATGCCCAAAGTGGTGTAACCTTCCCTGAGCTGTTGAAGTTCTGCCCCTGCCATTTCCTCTGCAGACATCTGGGCAAATGCCTCTGGAGTCAGGTGTCCTGACATAAGACCTTGGCGTAGATGAGAGTTCTTTGGGTTCTTTAGGTTGGCCACCTTGCTCCTGATGCAGGACTTGTACTTAAGCTGGGTTCTTCCATAAAGAGCATGAACATGTGCTTCAATGTCCTGAGCAAGGGCTTCGTGTTTGTCCATATGATCTGAGTCTTTTTGCTGATTTGGGGTAAGAGCCTGGAGAATCAGCAAGATACATTTGCATCTCAATGCCGTGGATTCAGAGGAAGTGCTGGGCTGATTTGTGTTTTGAGGAACTGAGGTTCTTAAATCTTCCTCTCGGACAGATCTATGTGACGCTATGGCTGGAGTGAATCTTTCTTCCTCATGTTGTAACTGAACAGATTCTGCAGTGTCATTTGCTGGACAAGGCTTTTCAGAAGACAACTTATCTGAGCACACACTACTGTCTTCACATTTGTCTTGTTTTACATCCTTTGTTATATCATGTTGCTCTGTGTTGCATGTACATGCTTGATTCTCATTCCCCCTTTTATTTAAGTGCTCAGATCCACTGGTAACAGAGGGAATCTCCAAACACTCCTCAACATTAGGCAGGTTATGTGTCTCTAGTTCCTTGTTCTCCTGTGGGTCTTTGTTATTATTTTTCAGCATAGGTGACAGCTTGTACAACTTCTTCCATTTTGAGAGCAAGCTCTTTGCTATTGTTTTAGCACTCACAGTTGGACAGAAATGAAGTAGCTTATAAAGAACCTTCACAATTTCTGTAGTCTGAATCTGCTCTAAAGTGACAGGAATGTTATTCAGATCTGTCAGTAATGATACAATATCTTCATAGCTGCCATCATTGAGCAACTTTTCTATTTGTATAGCATAATGAATGATCTCTTTAGTATTCATGGTCTCTTATATACTATTGAACTAACAAGTAAGCAAGAGAAATTACTTAAAACTAGTGCAAAAAAAAAAAATGTTGGCTTCAACAGCGTTTAGCCTACATGCACGCATTCGTTTATAAGAATACACTGCTGCAAAATATGAATAGAGTAATCAATTTCTAAATCGTAGACAAACGCAACGCATTCACCTTCAACCAAACAAGTATCTTCTTGGTAAAACATTCAGCAGTAAAAGCCTTTTAAAATGGAGAATTCGCACTCCTTCCGCCATGTCTGAAATAATCCAATAACATTGTACACATAGCAAAACCGTCCTAAAGAGGGCGTAATTGCTCAACTTTTTTCAATATAACATTTAGCCGTTTAAACTGCAGTCATGAAACACTTTCAGTGGACACTTTCCCACAGTTATTGACGCCGTATTTAAAAAAAAAAAAAAAAAAACCTTTTAAAGTAGGCTATATTTTCATTTTTTTAAAATGTAGCTACATTTATAACACTATGTATTGTAGGCTACATTCGCATTAAATTACAAAGGTAGCTAATTAAAAAACTCGGTGCTGCAAGGGAGTTTCTTAAACAAAGCTGAGGGTTTTTGATGGATTTATATTTCTCTTTTCTCATTACCGTAATCTATTTGTTTGCTTTGCCCCCTCTTTTGGAAAATGTTTTTATTTTTCTGCTAGGGGAGCAAATGGAGCAAACGTAAAAATCCTGTCTGCTGTAGATCTACCTCTCCCGTAGCCTACCGATTACATTTAAAAACAAATATGCTTGGATTAGGCTATCTATGTTTCTGATAAATGGCCTTTGTATATAGGAATAGATAACAAATCAATGAATGCAGATATTTCTCCGATGAAAGTCGGGCCTTTGATGCTGTTTGGACTGCAAGTTTATTCTCATTTCCGGGAGTGCATTAATGCCTGAATGACCTGAAAATGCACTATCCAAAATTAAACGGTTGTAAGTAATTCATGAATGCTTTGGACTACAAACCTGGTCTCTTTTCATAGAAAACACATAGCAGATTATTGCTGAAGAAAAACAATATGAAAAATAAATGTGTAAAAAAGTTATAGAAGTTTATGTTTACTGTTAAGCAAATATCCTGTACTAAACATTTTATATTTTATACAAAACATTGCTATAAAATCAAAGACATATGTCTAACCAAGGTGTGCCCAAATCTGAAGTTGAAATCACAAAAATGGAAGCTCCTATGAGATTTTATTTAGGCGCCATTCCAAAAATAGCCACCTGGTGTCATCTACATTCCATTGAATGTTTTTTTGATGTGTTCTCCTGTAACAAATTAATACATTTCTGTCGCAACATAACTTCTATCACAAAACAGCTGTGTTAGCCCGCTAAATAGTTTTTTTTTTTTTACAGTAGGCCAACACTTTCCATGGTAATGCAGTTTCCATTTCCATAACGATTTTCACATGATTTTGAGTGTTTAAGCTTTTGACTGATATCTAATTTTGATGAATACTAAAACAGGCCTATTTGAATACGAAAAAAAAAAACGGCAATAAAGAAAATGTGACAAGCGTCCCGATAGCGGGACGGTGATAGTTACTCTCATCCATGGGGACGTCCCACACAAGTATTTGTGTCTCATATGTATGTAATATGTTATCTGGTTTAAGCTAGTCTAAAACGGTCATTTGCTAGTCCAAGCTTATCATAAATTGGGTGTTCCAAAAAATTCTCACCACCTTACTCTTGTATAATCAAGATGTAGGCTTAATGACTGGCTTAGATCTGATGGAACAGCTACACAGGATTTTACTCTTTACAGAGTCATTTTCACCCCTTTTATTAAAATAGATTAACTAACAAGATTTTAACTTGTGGCTCTGTCTAAACGAGATGTGGAATGCACTTCTCTTTACGCATTTTGTTCTCTACGATATATATTTTCTTTGACACCATTCACCTTATATATGATTGAGCGTATTCTTTTCACAAAATGGTCACAGGCCACCAAAAAAAAAAAAAAAAAAGTAATGAAAACTCTCACAGGAGGTTTTGTGATATCCGGAATGGCTCAGAACTGGATGCTCACGTAATAGGATAGGACAGTCTTTTGGTTCATAGCCACAACTTATTCCTACAACAGGTGTAACCTGAGAGTGCAAAGCTTTAAAACGAAGAATTTGAAGTCTTTCAAACTTGTTTTCTTTGTTACTTCCCACCCAGTGTTCCTATCTATTTAGACTTTTGGGTGGGGCTGCACCAACTCCCAGGCATTCCAAATCTGCCTAGAGAGGGAGAGTCTTCTTAAGTCTGAGGTTCCTTAACAAATTGCAAAATGGGGTCCCACTGTTGTTGGTATTTATTTACTTAAACTCAACTTTGATTTCTAGAGACTGAATGGAAATTTACAGACCTTTGTTCTGTTATTTAGTTCATATACCACAAGAGGGGGATCAAACCTTAGCTTTTGTCCATGGTTCTGTGTTTAGAATCAGAAGGAAATAAAATAAATACTGTCATTTCCTGCTTGCTCTCATGTGGTATTCCAAGCAGAGGTTGGTTTATTAGTGATCTAGGCCCAGATGTCTACAAACTAAATTCTATGCTGATATCAACAAAGCTGTTGTACATTCCACTACAAAGGGTAGCATGTATTGACACGCCTGCACTTGCAGAAGTACATATTCGTAGAGCTATGAAATGGCATGACCTTTCCCCTTGAGTTACATTCTGCAGCAATCTTCAGACAAAAGAGCACACCATTTATTTCCTGCAGATTATTTTAACACTGGTCTCATTTCCTCCTGGGTCTGGCTATTTGGGTCTTTGGTGTACATTTCCTTTTTTTTATAACCACAAATATTTATGAGAAATGTAAGAACGCTGCCTTTTTGTTATTTGTTATGTTATTCTACTCATCTTGTTCTAAATATGATGCCATAAACAAATAACGTGACCAATTACTAGTAATACACACAGTTTAAGTGTATTTTATGCCTCTTTCCCAATATTATAAATGACTATAAGAGTGTGCTTACACATCTATGTGGTGGAAAAATGCTGAGGACTTTAAACTTATTAACTGAGATAAGACACATTTATCCTATAGTTAGCCCTAGATGTTGTGCCTGATTAAGACCAGGGAAAATCCATTGTTGTAGTTGATGCTGTTAAGTGTGAGAACATGGATACCCCTCTTACCATTAGAATCAGTCTCACAGATTACAACATCAACGTTCCACAGCCTCTTTTCCAAATGGCAAAACTGGTTACCAACATTCCTCAAAATATTTTCTTTTTTTTCCAAAGAAGAAAGGGTAACACTTCATTTTACAGTGTCCTTGTTACACATATTACGTAGTAATAAGAGTAAATTATGCATAATTAGCCCAAACCCTAATCTTATAGTAAGTACATGTTGTTAATTAATATTACTCAGTCAGTAGGCTACTCATTTGTGTAATTACACTGTAACAAGAACATCTCAAAATAAAGTGTACCTGAAGAAATAAATGCATACAGGTTTGTAATGACATGACAGGAAGTAAATAATGACAGAATTTTTATTTTTGGGTGAACTGTCCCTTTAAGTGTAGCAAGGCAGGGCCATGCGGAAGACAATGAGGTTTAAAAATCTTCACAGGCAGACACATAGAGACAGGCTTCTGCTCCTTCAGGCGTGGCTGGGCAGACAGAGTGAGACAAGGTTAGACTCTCACAGGCAGATAAAGTGAGACAGCGTAAGACTCTGCACAGCGGACGGAATGAGACAGGGTTACTCTCTGCAGGCGGAGGGCGAAGGCGGAGGGGGAGGGGGTGGGCTGAAGCCCTGCTGCTTTGAGCGTGACCTTGAGTGAAAGAAAAAAAAAATGCTGAAAGTTACTCAACTCATTGCTCAGGCTTTGGGCCCAGTGAATGACAATAACTGTTGGCTACTGTTAGCCTGATATTTGTACTCTGATACTCATATGGTTTATAATACCATTCCCTGCCTCTATAAAGGTGTATCTCAAATGGTTGTCCATGCTTGTATCTGTGCTGTTTATCCTGCAGAAAAACAAAACATCTGACAAAAACATAAACGCATTCTTCCAAATGAACATTCAGTCTAAACCCTCACCAAGGGAAAACCCTGTTTGTTTTGACTGGAAAAAGTCTTGTTTAGGTTTGTGTTGATAGGGAATGAGCAATCACGAAATTTGGTGCAAATATTTCATGCTAATTCCACGGTTGTTGTCATTATTCAGCATGTTATCCATTATTTCTCTTTTAAGGCTATTTGCATGTTTTTATTTTGCTTACATCTTGTAAGGGGTATTGCATCCAAAATATACTTATTTTTGGGTTCTGTTATCTGTAGAATTATGCTATATTGTTTCATGTTTATGACATAATCGTTTATTTACAAGATTATTCATTTAATAGAAAATAGCAATAGTTTAGGTACATAATAACATACATTGTAAACTGTGCAGACTGTGAGATGTGAGTTTCGAGCATACATAAGTACATGTGCTCCACCCATAACAGTCTTCCACTAACAAAAAATGACAAAACACAGGGAGGATGGGATGTTTACTTTTCTGAAGCCGGGTTAATTGCCTGGTTGTAAAACCTTGTGATCAGGGGCACTGATATATAGCAACGTTCAGAAAAGGAGGCTGTATTTGCACTGGGTCAGAAAAAAATAATGTTGTCTATATCAGTCTCAATCGGTATCTTTAAGGCCCTTTATTTATTCAGTATGCATTAATATTTGTCATTAGTATTAAGTGTCAAATCTTACATTCTTTCAGACACTTTGTTCTCTAAACGGGATGATGTCTCCCCTCCTCCTCCAGATTTCACAACAGTCTGCACGTCTCCTTTTCCCCTCCCTCGTCTGTATCTTGTCTGATCAGTGAGTTATTAGACATGTCAGAATTAGTTTCTTCACTGCGAGAGAAGAGTGAAATACGGAGAAAAGGAGAGAGAGAAAAACAGAGAAAGAGCAGCGAACAGGGTGAGGAAAGACTCTGTTGAGTGTGTGTGAGAGATAAGAGGAAGAGAGTGACACAGTTTATTCAGATTTTTCTATTTGACTGATTTTCTCATAACCTATTTGTAACAAAGCCTGTCAGTGAAAGGCAGGCATTCAGTCACATTCTCAGCATGTAAAATGACCTCTGATATGCAGGTCATTTACATATCTAAGGTCAGTGCTGGATTTATGATGTAATCAGAAGTCTTCATGATTATTTTCAGTACATCTTTGTCATAGTGTCACGATAACATCCAGCCCCATTGTGAATTAAATAACATAACTTCTATTTATTGTTGTAATGCATTGCAGCACTTCTATCCAAACACAAGAGGATCCGATTCATAGTAGGCCCCACTGATTAAATGCAGGCCTACAGCTGGCTCCGGAGCTGTGGAGGAATTAAGTTTTTCCACCTTCATGGTAAATGATTCCCTGTTGGTTTGACCTGCCTGCATTTCTTTTTCATTTAATGGAGGTGGGGGATGGGAGGAAGAAAAAAGGAAAGAAACAAATAAGAAGAGGGAGAGATTATGTCATTTCTTGGCATTTTGATCAAACACTTTGCATTTTCTCACACATAAACCCGTTGAAGGATATGCAGGATTACTGTAACTATACTTTTTGATAAATATATTTATATTTTTTTATATTTCAGCTGATGTAGCAAGATGCTAGCCATATTTGGGAGTGTGCCAGAAATTAGGAAGGAAAGGGATGTGAGGTCAAATTCCTCAAAAGATTTTTTATAAAGCCAATGCTGAATCATGAGAATACCATGACCTCTACTTTGTCTGTTTGAATGTATACATGGAAAGAAACATATATATATATATATATATATGTTTCTTTCCCTGTATACACATATATATATATATATATATATATATATATATATATATAAAGTGAAAGTGTCTAAAAGAACCAAAAATGTATCATAGAGAGTGAAACAAAGTAGTAGACTTGGATTCATTAGTAGACTAAACCTTGAACCTGATGGTCGAGTACACACATATTTCTATCCATGTCCACACACAGTTTTTAAACATACATGCTGCTATGAAACGTTAAATAAAAACATGTTTTTTGAAAATGTGTAAAAAAAAAAATGTAAAAAAAAATGTGCTAGAAGGCTGTACAAGACACTTGTTGAGCTTGAGTTGTGTAATGATTTGTGGATGATTTTTAACGGGAGTCCATTACTGAGACCACCAGTCCGACAAATAAGCATGCTATTTAAGTCAAGTATAGTCAAGTCATATAGCACTTTATATAATACATATTTTATCAAAGCAGCTTTACAGTGATAACAGGAAAATAATGCATTTTGGCTGTTGTTCAGCTGAGGTCAGTTCAGTGTTGATTTTCACATTCAAATGAATGAGAAATAGGCCCCATTTTACACTTGCCTATTTCTTAACCACTATAGTGAGGCTTTAAAACTCATATCAGTGCTAAAACACAGTTTTGCCAATTGTATACATAAGCTTACACTTCCCTTTTCAAGAGATTATTGCAGAAGTGTACGAAAGCAAACCTTGTGACTGAAGATACTCTGACTCACTAGAAGAAGAACTCTTTTGGTACTGTGTGTCTTTCTTCCTCTTCTGTTGCTTCGGCTTGCACTGTTACAGTACTGACACTATTTTGATGTCCACATGCAGTAACTCAATAATATTAAGAGGTTGTGGCAATAATATGTCCCTGTTCTGTCTGAAATCAGAGAGATTCTTTACAGGAACTAAATGAGACCAGCATTCTTTGATGCTGAAGTTGCCATTTGAATAAAGACTGGGGTCTGTCTCAGTGGGGCGGGCCATTTTGTTGTTTTTTTCTTTAAAATTGCATAACGCTGATTGTAACGCTCTGTGTGTAAGCTATTATTAGCATTGTGACACCAATTTTTTTTTTGTCTATTTTATATTCCTTCCCAGTTTTTAAAGGTATTTTAGTGTTGGTTTTTGGATAAATGTAAGAAAATTGATTAACATTGCGTGTTTTGTCATAGGCCTGTATGAAGATGAAAAACACAAATTCAGTGGTTTTGGTTGAGTCAGTGTAATTATCTGTTCTGTGAAAAACTTCCTCTTTAAACGTTAAACCTCTTTACGACCAAACAACAAACATTATTGTGTATAGTTTATCAGGGGCCTATAACTTAGAAACAACCATGATCTCACTTTGTAATCACAACCAAAACACATAACATTACATTTGCTGAGCTGCACAAGAATGCAAAACACACACATACACATACAAAATAGTTCCCCCAAATGCACTCTTGTGTCTGGTGTCCAGCTGTCACTTTGAAAAAGGACCTGTTATCAGCAGACTGAGTGAGTGGGGTTGATAAGACTGAATAGGGGAATTTCTGAAAAAAAAAGCCTTCATGGTTTCTCACATCCTTATATAGCACTGATCTAGCAGTGAGGAAAATACATTACTAATGTAGGGTCAGTTTTTTTGGATATGTAGTTTATGAGCACACAAAGCGGACCTCCCACAGACAGGAATACAAAATTCCACTCTCCTACTTTCACATCTCACAATTCAGCTAGTGCAGGGCCCCCAGCAGTATTGTTAAAAGAGCCACAATAATGCTGAAAGAACGTTGAAAAGCTGAATCTTTTAAATGTGTGTTCTGTGTGTATAGCCCATCTGTTGCATACTTTGTGTTTGTCAGGATGGCGCCGAAAAGGGCTTTGCATTTTTGCCAAGACATTTATAGACATCTGCTCTCTTCAGTCAGTTTTTTTCTTGTTCACACCCCCCTCTCTCTCTCTCCCCTTAAAAAAAACACAAACAGAGACAGACTATTGCTTTAAATTACATTAATATTGGTAAACATGTGACCATTTTTCTGCGATTACACTTTAAAATAAGGTGCAATTTGTTGTAGTAACATTAGTTAATGCATCAGGTATAACGAGCTAAAAAGCGATTACTTTAATAGTTTGTGCTTTTAAACCATTTATTAATCTAGGTTAATTTTAATTTCTATATGTATTTTTGAAGCTACTAATTAACAGTGAACGATTGTATTTTCATAAATTTGCAGTAACCTAGATTAATAAATGCTCAAAATACCGTTCATTGTAAGTTTGTGATGCTCAATACTAATAAATTGAACCCATGTTGTAAAATGTTACTACTCTTTTCCCAACAGCAACAGGGAAAAGTAGAAAGAGAAAAATAGAGAAAATAAGAGAAACATACTCCACACAGTCCTCATTGTATTTGTTTAAAACTAACAAACAAGAAGTGTTACTTAATGGCATTTTGTTGTAATGGAAGGATTACTGGTTTGTAATCTCTATAAATATGATGGAAATTAAGTTTTGTGACATAATCATACAGAGGATTGTAAGAGCCCACTCACACACATGCCGAGTGTGAACAAGAGAGAAGGAGTTGACGTCAATGGAAGGCTCTGTCTCTATAATTTGTAGGACTCACTTGAAGAATGTTTGTAATTATAGTCAGCACTGGCTCCAACCTCAATTCTGGTGGCAGCTCTGTTCTGGATTTGAAACTTTTCACAGGATAATATCTCAGGGCCTCTATTATGTAACCACAGTTCTGACTGTTGGTTTAGCTTTCAAGCCTGAAAGTGTCAGACAGCGTCATTTTGGCCAAACTGATGGTGATCTTGGAATCTGGAGTATTTTGGAAAGCTGTTAGTTGTTCCTTTAAGAATGTGTTCCAGCATAAGTAACAAGAACATTTCCCCACTGGAAGATGTATCACTTTTAAGAGGCAAGAAAATGCTCTGTTGGTTGATTTAACTTTAAGCATGTAAAATGACTGAGATTTCAAATGAATAATTAAAATGTTTTGGTGTGCAGTAACTCATTCACGATGTAGTTCCCTTTTGAAAGGGAACTCGCACTGCATCGATGATGCTATTGGGGAACGCCGTCCACGTGAACCGGTGTCTGAAAAGCTATCCAATCACGGCAACCGAATTTGACCAGCGACAGCCTATGATGTCACTACTAGTGCGATAATCGGTACAAACGTTTACTAGTAGGCCTATAAAAGGGGCGCCTAGAGAAAATGTCATCCTCTTTTTGTCTTTAGGGACTGTTTTGTCTGATTTGCAATCACCTGAAAAACGTAAGAACAATTATGGCAAGTGACAAGTATTTCAAGAAGTGTGTGGATCCGTGTCTCAGGTTTCTAACACCAGATGACACACACAACTTGTGCGATGAGCACGCACAATCAGCTCTTGAAAGACCTGATTGTGCAGAATGTGAGAGTTTTCCTCTTAGAAAACTCCGCTCTCGTCTGGGAAGGGAAGAGGGACAGACTGGGCCAGTGGTTAGGGTCCCGCTCGTGCTGAGGCACTGCGGAGACTCGGATCATGGTTTCCAGATGGAGCTCGCTGACGAGTTTGAGAGAGGTGTTTCTCTCTAATGCCTGATCCAGCAGCAAGTGCTCTGCTGGCACCCAGCCTAAGAGAGCAGGAGATAGCTGATGAGGATGAAGAAGAGGTACAACCTGAACCCTCATAGCCTCACTGCCCCGCGTATGATGAGCTGTTGGGTGTTATGAAGCGCGCTTCAGCGAGGCTTCAGCTGACATGGGAGCGCGTGAAGGAAGGAGCCATTTGCGGCAGGCTGGATGAGCGGTTCCTTTCTGACCATAACTCCCCAGCTCCCGTGAGCCTTCCATTCCTTCCTGATCTGCATACTGAGATCAAGAAGGCATATTCTGCATGCATCCATCATCAGCAGCGAGCAAACTGATGTCGAGGGGATGCGTGAACATGGGTATGTGTCGATGCCCCCAATCGACGAGACGTTCGCGAACTATCTTGCTGCTGGAGAAGCATCGGCACTAAAAGCTCCGGCCCTGCCTTCTAAGCAGCTCAAGATGACATCCCGCTTAAATGACAGGGCATACGCGGCAGCAGGTCAGGCTGGGGCTGCCTTACACACTATGTCAGTGTTACAGGCATACCAAGCCGACCTGGTGAAGGATTTGGATCAGAGGCAGGGTCTCTCACCTGACGCAGTGGATGAGCTGCACCGCACCACAGATCTGGTTCTTTGGGCCACCAGACAAACCGCTGCCTCGATTGGAAGGTCGATGGCAGCGATGGTGGCCACGAAGAGAGACATCTGTGGCTGAACCTGGCTGACATCGGGGAGAAAGAAAAGGCTTTTGTCCTCAATACCCCGGTTTCGCCACTTTTCGGCGCCTCCGTTGAGATGGTGGTAGAAAAGTTCAGAGAGGCGAAGGCGTGCTCGACTGCATTTAAATCATGCATTCCGCTGTGGTCCGAATCCATGCCCAGACACCCAGGGGGGCCTGGCCCATCCTGGTTCGATTATCTGAGACAGGGTCAGAGGTTCAGCGTCGCCTCTCGCGCTCCTCCTCCTCCTATAAGGAGTAGGTCGCAGAGAAGGCACGACTCATGGAAGAAGAGGGATCTGAGGGAGGTGGTCCAGCACTCCCAGCATCAGTGAAGGATACCCTTCCTCTGAAGGTGAATAACAACCATCCTCTCCTCTCTTCTTACTTTCCCCCCTATTTTCTTTACCCCAGGCGTTTCTTACATCAGGCCTGAGGCCTGGACCGATGATGATATTTTCCCATTAAATGGAATGCTTCTGAAGGTCTGGAGTCGGGCTTGGTAGTGAGCGCGCCCTTTCTAGCTTTTGGGTGGTAGGCCTTCATTTTAAGAATATAATTTAGGCCGCCGCTCTACGAGCAGCAGGATGATCTTGGTAGGTCTTTATTATAAGGTTGTTTAACTTTAGACCTCGGATCCCTGTTTAGAAAGTATTAAGGAGTATGTTTGATAGGTATTAAATTAGGAAATTTAGGGCCCTGAAGTTCCCGTGTTTATAGGTAGGCTTGCATACCTTCTCATAGGCCTCCTCTTCTGATAGAGTCGTTAGGTTTATGAAGCAGGAGGTGCCAATCTTGGTCACCCAGTGAAATGTACAGGTTGGCTTCATCTCATAGAGGAATCTCTAGTGAGGCCATGCATGTGAGCGTCAAACAGTTTTTGTTCAGAGTGAGATGGCTTCTTCCCATTTGGGGTTGTCTCCTGAGGCCACCGCTTTGTATAAAAAGCTCCAGATAGACCAACCAAGCGTTGGCCCTCATCGGGCCACCTGGATAGGCACCTGGTATTTGTATAGCAGGTCTCCTCTCACTTCAGAGAGTTGTTATGAGACTATTGCTTTGGACTTCAGACATCGGATATTCAGGTGCCATCCCTACGAGGTCTGTCTTAATTTCTGGCTTAGGCATGTGTACTAGGAGTTTGTTGGAGACGATCTGCTAGAAGCTTTTTCGTCCCGAGCCCCTCAGTATCTGAGCGTATGGTCTTTAGATTTAGATCATCTACAGCTTATCTCTGTAAGGTCTAGTTTTTTCCCTGGTACTGGCCTCCTCTTTCTACAAGAGGCGTATAGCCTAGGTCCGCCTCTGCATTAGGGGATTATGCTAGTGGATGTTAAGGGTAGAATAAATAGCAGCATAGGTAGCAGGTTATTCCTAAGTGTCACAATCAGGAGTCGCAGATCCAAATGCAAGTAAAACAGTTTATTGTAGACTCAGCACAGGAGATACTCAAAACACCACGTTTAGCAGGCGGGAGACCTGGAAGACAACACTCCGACTGGAAGACGTCAGACGAGGAATGTACACACTCGACAGGAGAGACTCAAGCGATCTCCCAAACGGCTGGATGCGTAGGAAGCACAGACAAAACTCCGCACGGAGACTAGGGCACAGGAACTGTGTGAGGGACACAAACAAGAGTGACAAACCGACACTAAGCAACGAAAACTCCAGCGATATAAAGGCAGCTAACAAGCCTAATGATACGCTGCAGCTGAAGGCTGATAAGAACCAGCTGGTGCTAACAACAAACAGGTAGAACACACCCACAAACCCACGCCTACAAAACACACCAACAAAGACACAGAACGAACACCCGGATTGATGCACCGTGACAGTACCCCCTCCCCTAAGAGTGCCTCCTGGCACTCCCAGGAGAGCTTACCTGACGATTGTAATCATCGATAAGGGAGTGATCCAGTATGTCCCTAGCAGGAACCCAACTCCTCTCCTCCGGACCGTAACCCTCCCAGTCCACCAGGTACTGGAATCCGCGTCCCCTCCGTCTCGAGTCCAGAATACGATTAACCGAATAAGTAGGCTCCCCGTCTACGAGACGCGGCGGTGGGGGAACCGAGGTGGGCGGATTAAGGTCAGAATGAAAAACAGGTTTCAATTTGGAGACATGAAAGGCGGGGTGAATTCTCCTGTACGCAGGAGGAAGTTTGAGACGGACTGTCACCGGACTAATGATCTTGGTGACAGTGAACGGGCCAATAAATTTAGGAGCATTAGAGTTTATTTAGTTTATTAGACACGGAACGGAGCGGAATATTCTTGGTAGAAAGCCACACTTTTTGACCCACGACGTATACGGGAGGCCTTGACCGGTGGCGATCGGCCTTAGCCTTGGTGCGCGCCCCCACCTGGAGCAGAGTCTCCCGGGCTCTGGTCCAAGTGTGGTGGCACCTCTGGACGAAGGCGTGAGCTGAGGGGACCGCGACTTCGGATTCCAGACTGGGAAAAATAGGTGGCTGGTACCCTACGCTACACTCAAACGGAGATAGGCCCGTGGATGACACTGGTAACGAGTTATGTGCGTACTCAACCCATGAGAGCTTCTGACTCCAGGAGGAAGGATTCTGAGAAACCAAACATCGCAACACTCTCTCTAAATCTTGGTTGGCACGTTCAGTCTGCCCGTTGCTTTGAGGATGAAACCCAGACGAAAGACTGACACTCGCCCCCAACAAACGACAAAATTCTCTCCAAAATTTGGAAATAAATTGGGGACCCCTGTCAGAGACCACGTCAGCCGGGAGGCCATGTAACCGAAAGACGTGGTCTACAACAGCGACTGCTGTCTCCTTGGCAGACGGTAATTTGGGCAAGGGAATGAAATGAGCCGCCTTCGAGAACCGGTCCACTACAGTCAAAACGACCGTATTGCCCTGGGAGGGCGGGAGGGCAGTGACAAAATCTAGCGCGATGTGGGACCAGGGTCTCGAAGGGACAGACAGCGGTTGGAGTAACCCATCTGGTGGGCGATTGGAAGTCTTACCACACGCACAGACTGAACAAGCCAAAACAAAACTCCGAACATCACGAGCCATGGAAGGCCACCAGAATCGTTGCTTGACCAAAAAACTGGTGCGATTGACTCCTGGATGACATGCCACATTGGAACAGTGACCCCACCGAATAACGTCAGACCGTAATCCCTCCGGTACAAATAAACGACTCGGTGGACACCCGGGCGGAGGCGTTACCCCTTCTAAGGCCACGCGGACCTTCGACTCGATCTCCCAAACGAGTGTGGAGACAATGAGTCTCTCGGAAAAAATGCACTCGGGAGTGGACGGGCGAACGGAACGGTCAAAAATGCGAGACAAAGCATCGGGTTTGATGTTCTTGGAACCCGGACGATACGATAATGTAAACTCAAAACGACCGAAAAAAAGTGCCCACCGAGCCTGCCTGGAGTTGAGTCTTTTAGCAGATCTAATATATTCAAAGTTCTTATGATCGGTCCAGACAATAAAGGGTACCCCCGAACCCTCTAACCAATGGCGCCACTCCTCCAATGCTAACTTGACTGCCAGCAACTCTCTGTTACCAATGTCATAATTGCACTCTGCCGGAGATAAACGATGAGAGAAAAACGCGCAAGGGTGCATCCTGGCATCCGCGGACGAGCGCTGAGACAGAACCGCTCCTACCCCCACCTCTGACGCGTCGACCTCCACCACAAACTGACGTGATGTATCAGGGGCAACAAGAATAGGGGCTGAAACAAAGCAGCTCTTGAGGTTGGTAAATGCAGCTTCAGCTACACCCGACCACCTGAACGTCGTCTTGGTGGAGGTCAAGGCAGTCAGCGGAGCGGCTAGTTGGCTGAAATTGCGAATAAAACGCCTGTAAAAATTGGCAAACCCCAGAAACCTCTGTAGGGCCTTACGGGAATCTGGAGTTGGCCAATCCACCACAGCCTTAACCTTGTCGGGATCCATGCGCACCCCCTCGGATGAGACGATATAACCCAGAAATGGGACCGACTGTGCATGAAACGAACACTTCTCCGCCTTGACAAAAAGCCCATTCTCTAAAAGCCTCTGGAGCACTCGTCTGACGTGCTGAACGTGTTCCTGGAGAGAAGAAGAAAATATCAATATGTCATCCAGGTAAACATATATGAACTGATCTACCATGTCTCTCAGCACGTCATTCACGAGTGCCTGGAAAACTGCTGGGGAGTTGGACAGCCCAAAAGGCATGACCAAATATTCAAAGTGCCCCCTGGGGGTGTTAAAAGCAGTTTTCCATTCATCCCCCTTCCTTATGCGGACCAAATGATAAGCGTTTCGTAAGTCCAATTTCGTGAAAATGGATGCTCCCTGCAACCTCTCAAAGGCTGAAGACATCAACGGCAAAGGATACGTATTCTTTACTGTGATGTTGTTCAGCCCTCGGTAGTCAATACAAGGTCGCAGAGAACCATCCTTCTTTCCCACAAAAAAGAACCCTGCCCCCGCTGGAGAAGAGGAAGGACGAATGAACCCAGAGGCTAGAGAATCAGAAATATATTTCTCCATGGCCTCCCTCTCTGGAACAGAAAGTGAGTATAACTTGCCTTTAGGCGGAGACATACCTGGCAATAAATCTATGGCACAGTCATAGGGACGATGCGGAGGAAGAGCAGCAGCCCGAGACTTACTGAACACTTCCTTCAGGTCAAGATACTCACGTGGCACGTTGGATAAATCCGCGTGTTCCTCCTGAAACACAGAACAAGACACCGAAGAACACGCAGACAATAAACAAGAAGCATGACAGGTCTCATTCCAGGCTAATATAGAGTTCCTGCCCCAGTTAATGTGTGGGTTATGGAGTACCAGCCAGGGATGACCTAACACCACAGGGGAGGAAGGAATGTCAATCAACAGAAAATCAATATTTTCAACATGATTACCAGAGGTAATGAGTCTTATAGTGACGGTAGCATGAGTTACTGAGGGCAAACACTGACCATTTAAAGCAACCACGGATATGGGCAGAGGAAGTGTAACAATAGGTATGTTAAGTCTGTGAGCTAGATCAATGTCAAGAAAATTTCCCTCCGCCCCTGAGTCAATGAGAGCCTCACAGTCAAAACTCAAAGTCTGAAAGTGTAAACTCACAGGAAGATGAGTGGCAGAAAAAGAGGATTCAGTCCGTGCAACCCCACCCGTCAGTAACCTCTTACCTACTAACGGGTGCTGGCTTTTACCGGACACTGCAGCGCGATGTGACCAGCTGTACCACAATAAAAACATAATCCCCTCTCCTTTCTCCTCTGTTTCTCCCGAGAAGATAAGCGAGATCTGCCAAGCTGCATAGGTTCGGGTTCCGGAGGAAATGCTGTGGTCTCAACCGGAGAGAAAGTGTGATCGGAAGAGTAATTCACGTGGTCTCGTCGTGACCGACGATCTCGTCGACGTAGTCGAGTATCAACTTGAACTGCTAGATCAATCAACTTATCCACCCCGGTGGGTAATTCCAAAGCATAAATCTCGTCCTTAATGTACTCAGAAAGTCCGTGTAAAAACATGTCCCATTGGGCCTCGGCATTCCAGCCACACTCAGCAGCCAACGTACGAAATTCAATTGAGTAGTCCGTTACCGTACGTTCCCCTTGTCTCAGTTCAGCGAGAAGATGCGCCGCGTCTCGGCCAGAAGCAGCGCGATCAAACACTTTTCTGAGTTCGCTAGAAAAAGCTTGAAATGATGCACAACACGGAAGTCTCTGTTCCCAAACAGTCGTTCCCCAGCTGCCCGCTCTACCCGCGAGCAAAGTGATCACAAAGGCCACCTTAGATTCCTCCGTAGGAAATGCGGATGGTTGGAGTGAGATGTAAAGTGAACACTTCGCCAAAAAAGAACGACACAGCTGGGACTCACCGGAGTAGCATGCGGGAGACGGAAGGCGAGGTTCAGTGGAGCGGATGATCTGGACTGGAGCCGGCGGATCCACCGCGGCCTGTGGTTGAGAAACAGCAGCCTCGCTTCTTAGTTGTTGGACCTGTCTCGTCAGTTCTGAGACCTGGGTAACTAGCGCCTGAACGGCACGACCAGTAGCCGTCGCCTGTTCCTCCTGTTGCTGAAGACGAGTGTCACTCTTGAACAATATGTCCTGCAATTCTGCCACACTTGCTGGATCCATAATGTGGTCGGTTCGTTCTGTCACAATCAGGAGTCGCAGATCCAAATGCAAGTAAAACAGTTTATTGTAGACTCAGCACAGGAGATACTCAAAACACCACGTTTAGCAGGCGGGAGACCTGGAAGACAACACTCCGACTGGAAGACGTCAGACGAGGAATGTACACACTCGACAGGAGAGACTCAAGCGATCTCCCAAACGGCTGGATGCGTAGGAAGCACAGACAAAACTCCGCACGGAGACTAGGGCACAGGAACTGTGTGAGGGACACAAACAAGAGTGACGAACCGACACTAAGCAACGAAAACTCCAGCGATATAAAGGCAGCTAACAAGCCTAATGATACGCTGCAGCTGAAGGCTGATAAGAACCAGCTGGTGCTAACAACAAACAGGTAGAACACACCCACAAACCCACGCCTACAAAACACACCAACAAAGACACAGAACGAACACCCGGATTGATGCACCGTGACACTAAGCCTCCCATGCAGATATATTCTGGGCGTTGTCAGACCTTTCTCTCTCTGGGACAAGAGAGTTGCAAACATTATGCTGAGGTCTCCGTTTTCAGAGCTGTATATTGTAGCTAGAATTTCCCAGCTAGTCTTTAGGTTGGATATCTAGGCCCCTTGAATTGGTTTCAAGTCATAAGCTGAAAATGTCATTGGCCTCATAGCTGAGGCCTCCATTTCCTTTGGGCTTAGTGGTTTTTTGACTACCCACAGCTCTAGTCTATTCACCCTGCACCACTGGGGCTCTTTTTAGTACTCCCTCCCATTGGGACGAGTTTGATTACACTCCCTTAGAGCCTAAGCATACCATGGGCTGACGGTTTTGATAATTGAAGTCATAGGTCTTTCTAAAGGCCTCTTCGATAGTCAGGAAGCGTAAGATTGTACTCCCCTTGTTTAAAGTGTCGATAGAGCTCTAGCTGAGTACACTGTCCATTGGCAATGTAAAGTAGGAAAACCCGGGCCCATAGTATTTCTATGAGTACACCCATGATATCTGAGACTAGTTCTGCTAACAAGTATCGCTATCAAGTAGCAGTATCGCTACCTTCACAGGCCTCCTTGATCTTGTGGTTTTTAGCAATAAATAAGATCATCACGTTGTAGGCTCCCTTTGAGCCTCCCTGATTCTAGCCCAGAACCTGGTCATATATATATATATATATATATATATATAAATTTCCTAGCTACCCTATGTCTGGTTAGAAGGTTGAAGGACTCTCACAAGGCCTCCCTGCTAGTTCAGCCCTAGAGCTGGAGGCGCTCCCCTTATCTAGGGTCCCTTGGTAGAGTGCCCAGCCTCCACAATGTTTAAAGCACTGTATAGATCCAGGATTGAGTAGAGTTACTCCCCTCATTTGCAAGGGTTTTAAAGCCCTATGCTGAGTTCTACTCTCCAGGATGCCCGTCTCTATGTTCCGGTTTCACTATTGGTTATTGTGAGAGACTCTGTTTGGGAAAACAGACATGTTGTTGGCAAGACAGTAGATTTGAACAGGTCAGCCTCCCTGGTGGTATGTGGGGTTGACTCTATGTCCCCCTTAGAAAATGACTGGACAGGATTCCTTTCGGACCCCCTGGCAATTTTCCCTTGAAGAAACCCCTTCCTTGGAATGTGTTGTTCGGAGGCCTCTTTGAGGCTTATAGCTTGGGCAGTGACCGTCGGGAACAATGTCACTGACTGAATGTATGTGACCCGAAGGGTAGTGTTTTCTTGGCGTTTTAGGTTGAAAATGCCAGTTCTGACGTTTTGTCATGAGCCATAATTGGCATGCACTCCCCTCAGCATGGTGGGATTGTACTTCGTTCCCCAATAGCGTCATCAACGCAGTGCGAGTTTCCTTTCGAAAGGGAATGTCTAGGTTACGACTGTAACCTCTGTTCCCTGAGAACAGGGAACGAGACACTGCGTCGCTAACCATGCCTCGGGGATGCCAGCTGAACAGTCCCTTCAGACGGAAGTGGATGTCATGTTCTCTAGGCGCCCCTTTTATACTTCCGGGTCGCACTAGTAGTGACGTCATAGGCTGTCGCCAGTCAAATTTGATTGCCGTGATTGGATAGCTTTTCAGACACCGGTTCACGTGGAGGGCATTCCCCAATAGCGTCATCGACGCAGTGTCTTGTCCCCTGTTCTCAGGGAACAGAGGTTACAGTCGTAACCTAGACGTTTTTCTCTCTCTTTCATTCTCTCTCTTCTGCTCCTTTTCTCTGGCATGTGCTCCGTGCCTTAAAGCCCTGTTTACAGGGCCACAGTAACATCTTGCCAGGTCAGTAGCGATTATTCAGGGACAGTGGGTGTATCTCTGTTCAGTTCAGTGTGATCTTTGAACCTTTCTTTGAATCTGTGATGTTAATTATGGTTGAATGTGGATGGCAATTTTCATGTAATATAAAACTAATAAAAACACATTTTAATTGAATTACAATTAGGCCATGTTTTCTAAATATTTAAGATTTCAAAATAAATCTGTCTGTCTTCTGTCTTGACAGACTTTTGCCAATATACAGCTCTCAGCTTTGCTGGCATTTTTTGCATGTCAAAACAAAGTGGGAGATTGCAGTGGACAAGTCTGAGCATATTTGTGTGTAGATTCCGTGGGTGCACCCCTCAGCTTCAGTGTGTATAGGGCTTTAAAAGTGTTTTTTTGTTCATCTTTGAATGGAGCTTTCAAGGCAAGTACTAAATACTATGGACCACAATATCTTGTTGCATTGTTACATTTGTGACCATGGATCACAACACCAGTCACAAATCGCACGGGTATATTTGTGGCAATATCCAACATTGTATATGTCAAAATTATTTTTCTTTTATGCCAAAAATCATTAGGATATTAGATACAGATCATGTTCCATGAAGATATTTTGTAAATTTCCTACCGTAAATATATAAAACATTTATTTTTGTGAGTGAATGCAGCACAATCGCGAACATAAATTGACAATTTTAAAGGCGATTTTCTCAATGTTTCGATTTTTTTGCACCCTCAGATTTCATATTTCAAATTTTCAAATAGTTGTATCTCAGCCAAATATTGTCCTAACGGAACCATACAACAATGGAAATCTTATTTATTCAGATTTCAGATGACGTATACATCTCAATTTAAAATTGGCCCATGTGACTGGTTTTGTGGTCACATATAGGATGCAGAATTCTGGCACTTAAACCTCAGAAGGAAGATTATATTAATATAAATGCTATTTCTGCACGTTTGCTAGGAGACATCATCTTGTTTTCCTCCATTTACAATAATGTGAAGTCAACAAGAAATTAAAAACATAATTTTATCATGTGCACCACATGGCTATATACTCTTGAAAAGAAATGATCTTTAAAATGGTTTCATCAAAACATACTTGATGTTTCATTGCAAGTTATTCAGGTGTTTGAAAAATCATAAATCATAGGATGACATTTTATTGTATTCATAAAGGACCAAATCCAGACTAATCTATTGGATAATTTTAAAAGGAATGGAAAGGGATAAATGAGCAAATACCTTGCTCTGTTATTTATAACCTACCTGTGTGCAGTTATAATATCACGTACATTTGGTCAACATTTGGATCTGCTATTAGTATTTCTCTTATTTATAGAACATTTCACTATTCAGGGCTCTAGACAAAAAAGAGAGCCAAATGACAATTGCTTAGTAAAGATGGTTGTTCACTTTTTGTTCCTTGAATGCATAGCTTCACGCGTTTAACTGTCACTACTGTGTGCTGTAATGAAGGAAATTGTATTTTTTTTCTGTTATTTGCTTAGAACCCATTATTAATTATTTACAATAACAAAACTCGGTAACGCTTTCGATTACAGCCCGGAAAGTACTGAGTAATTAAAGCGATTTTACAGTGTAACGTTCGGTAATTATAGTGTACCTATAACGTTCTTATAATAAAAGTATAAGGGAACAATATTTTAAGTTTGGGGAATAAAGGTGTAACAACCAGGAGAATTAAACAATTATTTATACTGTAAGTATTAAAGAACTAAAGGGTGCTTATTCTACTTTTATGATATAACAATCTTACATTTAGGAGCAATTTAGCAAGAACATACCTTTTTGAAATAATGGTGAACCAGTATAGTGTATAGGCTTTTTAAAAATCACAGGGTACATATCTATGCATTTATAAAGTAATATTTTTAACAAAAGTGCAATGAAAACGAAAACTATTGCAACTTTACCTTAAATAGGGAAAGATACTCTTGTTTCATGTAGTGGTGCTTGTTACCCTCTTGTTCCATGTAGTTACTGGGTAAGTGTGACGTTGTGGCCTGTAAATTAAAGTGGTGCTTGTTACCCTCTTGTTTCATGTAGTTACAGGGTAAGTGTGACATTGCGGGCTGTAAATTAAAGTGGTGCTTGTTACCCTCTTGTTCCATGTAGTTACAGGGTAAGTACAATAAAAATGCATACACACAATCTTATATCACTGACTTGGAAACCTTTATTTATTATACAAGCACCACTTACCCTGTAACCACATGAAACCGGATTTATTTCCCAGTATATTTAAAAAAAATGCAATAGTCTTAGCTTTTCTTGCCTTGAAACATGTTAGCCCAAACTTAAACATCTGCACTTTTGCTATCAAAAATAAATAAATATATATATAATTTTATAAATGCATAGATATGTACCCTGTCATTTTTAAAAAGCCTATACAGTATGTATTGCCTTGGTACACAATTATTACAAAAAGGTACGCAGTGTATGTTCTTGCTAAATTGTTCCCAAATGTAAGATTGTTGTATCATAATAGTAGAATAAGTACCCCTTAGTTCTATAATACTTGCAGTATAAATATTTTTTTTATTTCTCCTGGTTGTTACCCCTTTATTCCCCAAACTTTACATATTGTTCCCTTATACTTACATCTAAGTACTTTATAGGTACACAATAATTACAGAAAGTTACACTGTAAATTCCTCTTAATTACACAGTACTTTCCGGGCTGTAATCTAAAGCGTTACCCAAAACTCATATCATATCAAAAATCATATTACTAAAAAGGACATTTGGAATAAGCAAAAAGTGTTGCAGGTGTCACACTTTTTTTTTCAATCTTCTCTCCTTTTTTTATTATAGACCAAATGCAAAGTTGGCCCTCTGGGTATAAATGAAGATATTCTGTTATTGTCACATAGGTAGCAGCAAAGTCGAGGAAGAAGATCTAATCGCAGCAAAATTAAGTCGCAGCAAAGTTTAAATAGCACGACTGAGAACATAAAAAAACGGGTAAACGAGGAAAGTAAATGAACAGGTGACTAACTCTGTTGGAGGGTATTCATTGATAGTGGGGGAGGGGCATGAGAGTTGTAAACATTCAAAATGTTGCCTAAGTCCACTCAATGAGCCAGAGTTGCTGACGGCAGCTTTAATTAGTGAATAACTGGCACACACAATTAAGGAAACATCTGGTGCGTCTTAATCAGCCTCCTAGTTAAGTAGGCACTGATCAGGGAGTCGGACATTTTAAGAGCTGTCTCAATTTCAAAATCCTACTAGTGCACTTAAACATTCGCTCCCTTTACAGAAGTTCGAAGTGTAAAACATAAATCACGTGAGCGAACTCACTACACACTACATTTTTTAAAAATACAAACCATTATTGTATTAAATTTCAGCATAATCATACATCGCGGCAGGTAATGAACATAATCTAGCTAACATTTATAATTTATTTACAGCTTCAATGTTGTGCGTATATGTAACAAGCAAAGTATTTATAATAATATACTTCAAATAACAAAAAAATAATGTCATAAAGATATCAGTTCTTCTATTGTTCAAAAATACCAGTAATCATGTTGTACAATGAGGACATTGTCATGTAGGCCTAGCTAAGAAAAAGTGTCCAAGTGTCCCAATGTGTAGTGAGCCAGTGTCCTTTACCGTTGCCAGTGCCAGTGCCTGAATTCATGTACAGTATATATAGGATATATATATGAAGGGTTCAGATGCAAAAGCCTCTAAGTGCTATCTGAAATTTTCTTCTAGAATGATAATTTTCATCAAGCTTGTATATTTAAGTTCAGTAATTTCACTTAAATGACAATGAAAATTACCTATTAATTGTCATTTAAGTGAAATTACTGAACTTAAATATACTAGCTTGATAAAAATTATCATTCTAGAAGAAAATTTCAGATGGCATTTAGAGGCTTTTGCATCTGAACTCTTGGATCGAGGAGACGAGGAGGGATATTGAGAAGCACCCCTTATATGTCATGTCAGATATGACGACGCTACTGCAACACGCATTACCGCAGATAAGCTGAGAGCAGCTGAGCATCTATTCATCAAGCCAACGTGCAAACTATCGCAAATCAAAGTGAAAGTAAGTCGCAGACGCTTAACACACAATCATCTTCATTAAAAGTAAATAAAACGAAATGATCTTACCAGGGCTGTTGCCGGTCTCTCTTATTGCTGTCTTTGATTTTGAAATTAGCTGATGATCAATAAAATATCTGTTGCTTTCGGTAACGTGCATTCCATTAAATCTGCTTATAGGCGGGAATTGAAGATCGGATTTATATCCGTTTTGCAAAAACACATTTATGTGACCAGGTGTAAATGGAATCGTTTTGATTAATCAGCTATCCGATCTGAGAAAACGCATGAAGTGGCCAGGTGTAAACAGCCCCAAAGTCATCTTCATTTATATCGTGCTTTTAACAAAGGATTGTTCCAAAGCAGCTTTACAGTGACAACAGGAAATCAAAGTAAAATCAAAGGATTGTTTTTGTTTTATAGCAGCTCTAGAATAAAGTTATTTTCCAGCTAAATTCACTTGATTGATTCACTTCCATTGCAACGATTATTAGTTATTAACTTAGGGACCGCTAACACGAAACCGTCTTAACAGACATTAAGTTCTCTCTACACAAACTTCAAAAACGCGAACCTGTGAGAACGCCGATGACGGGCACACACGCATTAAGAGCCCACTCCACAGGTATGCCCGTTTGAATATATGTGTGCAGGCATGTAGTCCTTCCCTAAAAAAAACAACCCTCAACAAACTACTTGTCTTGCGCTCTTGCCTTAATACAGAATTTTTATCGCTTCGCTGTAGCCACGCGAACCAGAACTATCCAGACAATGCTTTATCTGTAGAGAGGTAAGGGATGGGAGGGAGGCCTTCACAGGGGAGGGACTAGTTGACACTTCAGGACTGCATTGTCGTCGTGTCCAGAAGCCGGTCCTTCATCAGATCTGGATCTGGCGCCTATGCACGATAGGTCAACATACAAATGCAGGGAACAGAAACAGAACAGAACCAAGCCAAAACACAATGAAACTAAGCAGAACAAAACATAATCATTATAGTTATCTCTCTGAAAAGGTTAGAAAAGTGGTTTGATGTTTGATTATTTGGTGTGCGTGCATATGCTAGGCCTGCAAGGTTTTTGGATCTGTTGTGATTATTGCATAACCAAATCATGTCAACCTTAGTCAAGATCTGCAGAACAGGAATGATGGGCCTGGAGGCTGCCTCTACATGTTTCGGCATAGCACTATTACGCCAACAAACACACTTATGCATTCTCACTGTGTGTGATGACAGGATCAAATAAGGATGAGGTGAGAAAGCAGTGAAGCCCATCAGCAGCACTTACTGTGTGTGTTAGTGAATGTATAAAGATGCAGTACTAAGGAGTGAGGTTATCATGTTCATGACCATAACAATGTGTAGCCATAATATTTTCACCTCTAAGCTATAAATGCCAATTATTTGCTATTACTTTCTCCATACACACACAAATCACTTTAGCAGTGATAAAGGCTGATATGAAAGTTTATTTTGAGCTTTTAGAATGTGACACTGACGGATCACATTTCTGAAAGCTTTTTCACACCTGCCTTCAAATTGATTGTAGTCTAATCTAACTTGACATGTCTACCCTGAGTCATCAACAACATTAAAGCTCATGCATGGGCTTCCTATAACATGGGCAAGTGAGGATTAAGATAATCAGGGGGCAGGGCACCAGAAAAGTGAACTTGTCCTCCAAGATGCAAGTAAACATGTGATCTCGTTTAACAAGAAGTAACGACAAACACACTGCTAACAGCATAGTAACAACAATGCCTGCCATATTTACACCACCCTGAAGCATGTCAGTGCACCAAATTCTGCTCCTACCTCCTCATGCACGAGAATCCAGCTACTGCACAGACCATCTCTTGTCACAATCACCAAACATGGATTGGTCTATTTGAATTATTGAATCTAATCAAAGCTATATGCCTGATCACATAACACTTGTTTGTAAAAAACAAAACAAAAAACAAAAAGGGGCATCAACCTGCATAAAAAAATAGTCTAAAAAAATCCCAATATTAATTTTTTTACTAAATACTGGTTTGAAATCTGGTTTTGAAGATTAATCACAAATTATTTTATTAAATTGACAGACATATTTGCATGCTTCTCATCAGGTTTATGCATCTAAACATATTTTCATGGTGGGTAGATATGTCAGGATGTCACTTTGGTTGGTTATGTTTAGTTTGGAGACAGGGTCCTGACACAGAACCTGATTTCAACAAGAGCAACATTTTTTTCTGGATGAACATCTTTGTTGATCAAGTTTAGTCTTACAACATGTTTAGGTGCACACAGATTGGTTTTCAAAGGTGTTGAAAAGGTCACCCCAAAAATGTATGTTTTAATATCATTTATGTACTTGTGATAACTGGAAAGTGGTTAAAGATTTTTATTTTATTTTATTTTTTATTTTATTTATTTATTTATTTGACAGGGACAATGCAAACATGTCACTAATGTGTTGCACATAAAGTTTATAGCTATTGCTAATTTTCAGCTCCTGTCCCTGGAAGGGCTTTTATACACAATAAAATTGAGATGATTAACTACTTCAATAAAAAAAAAAAAAAAAAAAAAAAAACATTTTTTTTTTATAATAATATAAACATACATATCATATACAACTTTTATAATAATTCAAAATGAGTACACTTTTGGTTTATTTTTAACCAGTTTTTAAGCCTGGAAGTGAACATCTTAAAGTCAGGCACAGTCTTGATTTCAAAAGGTAATGAGTTCCAGAGTTTAGAACTCTTCACAGAGAAGGTCGTCTGTCCAATGCTGGTCCTGCAGTATGCTATTTTACAGTCATGATTTGTGGAGCTCCTAGTGACTCGGATGTTGTCCTGCCTCTCAATAAATGTACTTAGTGGCTCGATTTGGGGTGAAGATTTGAAGAAGATTTGAAGATTTGGGGTGTCACTAAAGATCTGTAGGTCAGATTTTCCCTAGAAGGGAAAATGCTTTGATTGGATGAAATCAAAATGTTCCACTTAAGCAGGGAGCCTAACCTGATTGCTCCTGAAGGACTGTGCCTGTACTAAATATATCTTAAATTGTTTTGGGAATAAAGTGCAAATAAATACACTTTAAAAAAATAAACTGAAATTTTCTATTTTTAGAACATATACTAAAGTACAATTATTTTAAAGTGTGTTAAAAGTTGTATTTTGAAAATAGGTAAAAGCATGATGCTAATATACCTTTGATATATTTAAAGATAGTAAAATTTTTGTTAGTATACATCAATGTACTATTGAAAAAGGGAATACATTTCAACCAGGGAATCCATTTAGTCATTAGTTAGCATAGGAATTAGACCACACCACACCCACCAGTCTTTCCGGGTCCTTTTAGAGCACTCTAGAAACAAAACAAATTCACACACAATCAGAAAAACAACTTTCCTAAAAAACTGTCAAGCACGGAATTGTCAACCCTCCTTTAACATTGTTTCGGTGTAACTTTGTTGACCTGGTTTAAGTTGACCTGAATTACAGGCAATATGAATATTATTTTGATACTTTGCTCACCAAGATAAAGTATGAGTCATGTAAGGATATAAACCAAAACAGATACCAAGTTGACACATGTCCAACAGGAGTACCTGGATGTTTATAAAGCTTTGTATTGAAACTCTGTGTGTAGTTGCTCTGGCCTCCAGAAAATAGCCTTCAATTTGACCCCTGTCTGAAGGCAAGAAAGGAAGGCTGTAGAGAATTTGGAGAGGGTCCACCATCTCCCTTCCTCACACTTTCATTCTCTCATAATCCATTGGTATTTCCTTTCAGAGTTTCTGTTGGAGCAAAAAGTACTTGCACTCTGTTGTCACACAAACGTCCATTTAATCTCACAAAGGTAATTGTTTG
Organism: Tiaroga cobitis; assembly: GCA_030578255.1. Classification (NCBI taxonomy): domain Eukaryota; kingdom Metazoa; phylum Chordata; class Actinopteri; order Cypriniformes; family Leuciscidae; genus Tiaroga; species Tiaroga cobitis. The sequence goes on along the minus strand of CM060591.1, from coordinate 29,171,691 downwards.
GTTTTAATCTTTTATTAAAATTTCCTGACAGAATACATTACGTGCACTAAAAAATCGGTAACACTTTACAATAAGGTTCATTAGTTAATGTATTAACTACCATGATTTAAACATGAGCAATACATTTGTTAATGTATTTGTTAATCTTTGTTAACATTAGTTAATAAAAATAAAGCTGCTGGTGTTAGTTCACAGTGCATTAACATATGTTTTTACATTGCTTTAACTCATCAAAATAAGTTAAGCAATTTTCATCTTTTTTTTCAAGCTATACAAGATTCAACTCATTTTTAAAGTCAGTTTAATGTAATTTAAGTTTAAATGACTTAAACATCCAAGTGTCACAGTTATCTGGACTCATTCATCTTTAGTTTTACTTTCATGGACGGTAACACTTTACAATAACAGGGCATGAATAATCATGTACTAATACCTGAATTAATAGTTACTTCAACATTAACTCATGATTAGTGAATATATGAACTAATCATGAACCACTGAAGAGCAACCCTTAACTACAATAGTAGTCATGATTCATGCATGAATAACAGCAGCCGTAAACATAGTACATGTTTGATAGTTAATGCATTAATTAGCGTTTAGGGGTAAACTAAATCAATCAGTCTCCGTAAGAATAAATAAGAAGTAATCTAAATTTGAATTAAACATAATTTAATACTGCCACAATTTAAACTGTAATATCATAATCTGCTATCTGCAGCTTTTTGACAAATAATTGGAATGGCACATGACTTTTTAGCCATTAATTGCACAGATCCGTCTAATCAAACGTGGAAAATAGACTAATAACTAGCACTAATAAGTTTAATGTGATCTAATCCGTTTTCTGGTTTTTATAGTTTATCTAGGCCTATGTTTAGTAATAGCTATTTTCTTCCTTGAACTACAGTATGTAGGGTTTGTTTCCGGTGGGACACTCATTAGTGGCGCACTTGGTGCTCGCTCGGCACGTTGGTTGTGTTCAAGGGGGTAATCCATCAGCCGGAAACTGAAGCTTCCCTTGGGGGCCTCCATAGCAGACCATCACCTGTTGTTAGCATTCCATTGACTCCCATTCATTTTGGCGTCACTTTGACAGCGAATAACTTTAAATCTGAGGCGTCCAAAGACTCCATTTGTCCATTATTTATTTCTAAAGAAACACAACAATGTATAAAAGGCTCCATTACTTTGTATCTTACGTTATGGCCCCGTAGAAGCCGTTTTTGTGAAAATAGGCTAACGATTGTGTCATAACCACGAGACTCTCTGTCGCACAGTAGAGAAATTACGGTATAGACAGGAGGAGAAGCTCGCAGTCAATCTTTTACTGTCTATGAGGCAATCGGGGGGACATTGAGGCATAAAGTCCAAGGGGGTAATCCACCAGCCGGAAACTGAAGTCTGCCTGGGGGCCGCCATTTGCTAGCAAGCCTTCACCTGCTGTTAGCATTCCATTGACCCCCATTAATTTTGGCGTCACTTTGACAGCGAATAACTTTACATCTGAGGCGTTTAAAGACTCCATTTGTCCATTGTTTATTTCTAAAGAAACACGGCAATGTATAAAAGGCTCCATTACCTTGTATCTTACGTTATGTCCCCATAGAAGCAGTTTTTGTAAAAATAGGCTAACGATTGCATCATAACACGCGACTCTCTGTCGCACACTAGAGAAATTACCGTATAGACAGGAGGAAAAGCTCATGTCAATCGGGGGGACGTGGAGGCATATAGTCAAGGGAAAAGCCCATAGTGAGTCATAAAGTTGATCCTGCTGCTAGCTCATGCACAGCTCCTACTCATGCTCTCAGTCTCTGCAAGATTCGGAAGGGAATGATTCAGATTCCCATTGGCACAGCTACTAGAAGACGTACAGGTTGCTCACGTCACATCTACGTCGTCAAGCTCAGTTTGAGCCTGTGCAGTACGCTCAGCCATCAGGAAGTGAGTGCTTCTAATTGGCTTCTGTTGAAATCTATGGGGTCGCTGTGTCCATTTCTTTTACTGGTTGTGTTCCTATGGTAATGCCCGCTTTTTAATCTCAGAAATGTTGACTTCTTTGGTAAACAGAATTAATAATTAAAGTTGTATGCATTTATATGCACTAGATTTGGTATTTTTTCAAAGGTTACATGAAATTTGTTGGATGGTTTGTATTTATTTGTGAAATATTATCTAGGATCATTTATTTATATTTGTAAAACACAATAGTATTTGCTAAAACACTGCTTATGATTTATGGGGATTAAAAAAATAGGAGTTGGTGAATTTTTACTATTAGTGGTTGTGTACACACTTTGCTGAAACACATTTATGTACAAACACCATGGACAAGTGATTTTTGCATAAAGATTTTTGGTCCCCTTTAAAGCAATTGTGTGTTTTCAGAACTTTTCATTGTTACAGGTCAAACCAAATAAAAGTAGTTTAATGCCTTGTTATTATTTTTAGACCGACTTAGTAATGCATAAATAATTTTTTAAGATGAAACAAAATTTAATGTAACATCAATGTTAAATTAATTACAAGCAGCCCATCAAGATAACAGTTAGTATTTAAGCACAGAACATATATCAGTCATCTTTTACTTGATGAAGGAATACTAGACTCAGCTAGCAAGTAGAGTGGGCACACAGCAGGTTTTAGATGCCTTTGCCGGGCACGTGCCAATGGTAGAAAGACAGAAAGCAGGAATGGGCAAAGAACTGGGCGATGAGCCAAGCAAGACTGAAAGCAATCTTGTGTGTGTGTGTGTGCTTTTTTTCATATTTGTTCTGGGCGTTCAGACAGACACACGTGCGGTTAAGGGGCTCTTCTTTGTGGAAAGTGAACAATGAACAGAAGAGGACACAAGGCAGAGCTGTGTCCTCATCACTCCAGAAATGTTGTTCAATGTGGGTGAGCAGCTGCTATTGGTAGGTGCTTTTTCATTAGATTCTATTTATAAACCAGCTGCAAAATGGAACTTCAGTTATTTCACATATCGTGAGCTTAGAATTATAAGGTTCTATCTCCACTTTTGGTCGAAATTGAGTTTTTGACATAATCTTATCCATTAGGTGTTTATTAATGCCTGTGTGGTGTTATTTTTGTAAAAAAAAATATTTTGTTAGTAGTTATTAATAAAATAAAAAGGTTCCATCTCACAAAACAGCAGGGATCTAAAAACTTTGATGCTCAATATCTCAGAACTACCCTAAACGGAGATAGAACTGTATAATTCTAAGCTCACGATATATGAAAATGTATATATATATATATATATATATATATATGGATGAATTTAAAAATGAACCTGCATATATACTGTTTTTTTTTTCTGGAAGGGGAACAAAATTACCAACTCAGAAAAGATGGTTAGATGTGTCTTAATTAAACCCTCACACTCTCACACAATTGGTTAGAATGCTACACACTCCACTTTTTCATCTCCGCCTCACCTCTGATATACTGCTTAGCAGGGAAGGAAAAAAATGAACTGTAGACTGTTCAGCTGCCAAAGAATGATGAGCAAAACAGGAAGTGCAATCAATTCAATCCATGCACACTTCCTGCTTTAAAGGCAACAATAAAAGCTAAGTCTACTGAAGGGAATTGTTTTGAGGGTGATTTCTTAGGGCCAGCACTGTGCTTAGAGTGTCTTATTTAACGTTTCACCTCTGCAGATCAGAACAGTTTTTTGAATTTAACAGAGAGCAAGTTTCATCTTGTTCTCCAAAATTAGACACTGAAGGAGAAGTAAGGAATGGATGTACTTTCATTTTGAAAGGGCAGACTGCTTAGCTTGACTAAAACTTCTTGTTATCCATACAGCTAACATAAAAGTGTGCCTTTCTGCAGAGAACCGAAATCTGTAATGGAAAATGCCTATAATTTTAATCATGTGTCTCATACAAATAATTTTCTCATACAAATATATATATATATATTAAAGTACCTTTATTGACATTCTGCTGAAATTAATTGTTATTTGTTGGAGATCAATAAACATACTTTATATACATTTTATATACACAATGTTACATTTACATTATATTACTTTATATTTACCTTATATTAACTAGTTAGAGTATTGATGTTATGATAATTTTTCATATCCACCTTATTCCTGCACCCCATGACGCTTTGCGCGAATTATGGGTGTAACTTCCGTTAAGCTGTAAACAATCAGTGAAAGGCTCGCTCTATGATCGCAATACGATGACAAAAGTGTCACAATGAGATGACATTAATCGACTCACCCTTCAATCATCGAGCATTAAAATGAAATTTAAAAGTTTAAAAGAATCAACAGACCAAAAATAGCCCCAAAAGCGCGAGTCTTTGGTTAAATATCACTGTAGTAGGCAAATATATATCTGTATTGTATAACAAGCCTTAATCAAAAATGTGCATTAACTTCAGCATTACGTGACGCTACATCAAAGTGATTTCCGTCATTTTGACAGATTATAGATTGCATTTACCTGTGAAAACAAACCTGGAAAGAGACGTGAGGATTTGAGGAGAATAACGAGAGATTCTTGTGCATTCCAGTGAATTATTAATGGAATATCGTAAATTAAATTCGGGAGAACAGACCACAAATGTGCCGTATATGTTGTCCTTTTTCATACTTTTACAGCGGATTGCAAAGGAAAAAATAAAAATCATCATGAGGAAAAGAAAGCAGCAACTGAAAAGAGCTCTTGTCGTAGATATTCTTGTTATAACATGTCACGTTAAAATACCAAGTATAACGTTATTCTCATGATGTCTGAAAATAAATCATGAAGGAAAATTGACAGCTCATCCAGTCAAACTGACGGATCAGCTTTATTTGTAGGGCAACCTTATGATTGGAAATGATTCGTTTCAGCCTTTTTGAATGGAAGTTCCCCAAACCGGAAGTGCCGCCCATAATTCAAAACGCAGTAAACTCGTCAGGAATAAGGTGGATAAACTTAACCCTTTCACACGTAAATTTAAAATATTCTAACTGACCCCCCAGCGTGTTTTTTTTAAGGCGACCGTTATTTAGAACTTGTCACTTTAATGTTTCCATGGTGACGCGTCATTGCTTGTCACGTGACACAGCACAACCACAACACAGCGCTGAATAAATGAGGATCTCCTTTTATGTTATTTTACCTTTTTTATTAAAATTATTCCCAAATGTATTAGCTATAGCATGAAACACTGATATTCCGATTGTCAAATATGTGCAAGTGGATGGGTTTTGTTGTTTAAACATCTTTATAACGATCGCGTTAGTTGAGCTGTATTCACAATGGGCGGCGCCATTTTAGTTTGTTTTACAGTTCAGAGAATCGGATCTGTTGGATTTACAACACGTCAATTCCTCCTCCACTTCTCACGAAAAACATGAAAGTAAGTGGCCGGTGAACTGGGAGAAGACTAGGGTCAAATGTAAAGCTACTTACACAATGTATATCTGATATGAATAAAACCTGTCGTCTTATTTTATTATAATGGAAAGGATTATTATTGCCGCTTCCATAGACATCAGTGTGTATTTTACAAACTCAAAATCATTGTTTTGCTAGTACTTATGTGTATTTAAATGTCTGAAACCTAAAATAAACATTATGTGGTTGAAAACACTCAATAGTTGTGATATATGACAGCACTGAGTGCGTCCGTCTCTGACAGCTCGTTTGAATTTAGCAGTTGATCACGTGATGCACTGACCGTTCTAATCACACCGGTGTGATCGTACGCTCCAGGGACCAGCCAAGACTGATCACACCGGTGTGATCGTACGCGTGAAAGGGTTTTAATAAGGTCATAAGTCGTAAGTGTCACCCTTATGTTCAGTTTGTTTATGCTGGGGCCACACAGATATTTAAAATCTTATAAGATTTTCAAAATGTGAGAGACTACAAACATGAGGCCAAAAAATCCTAGATTTAACAGTTTTGCTCCTATAGTGTGTGGTGTGCCGCGATGTGAAGAAGAAAACACACCACATAAACAGATTTTCAACCAGAGGCCCGACTGTGAACACAGGAAATCTCACAAAATCTCTCGAGACTTCAGAATAAACATAGCGGACGATAGCCAGAAAGAAATTGCTTTGATAGTGTTTGGAATGCTTTCGACAGAACATTCACAGAGAAAAAAAAGCAAAGGGTTTGGGTGACGTTGTGAAGACGGCGGGAGCATGGACTTAATGCACCATGACTGCAGTTGTTACGCTTCCGTCTTCTGTCAGCTCACTTTCTGATTGGGTATCGTTTCGTTCCACCTGACAATCAACAGAGTATGTGCGTGTTTGTACTTGGGGTTCCCCCATTAGGATTTCTGATCGTAAATATTCAACATGTTGATTTTCTACAATCGGGGCTGCTCCGACGTTCCCGCAGGTTCGGGCACTCTTAACACACCTCACACCACAGGAAAATCTGATTAGATAATTTGTAGAACCATCAAGATAATAGGGACTTCACTCTTTACGATTGTCGGAAGTGGAGAAATCGGTGCCAACATCTTGTGGTGTGGCCCCAGCATTAGTTATCATGGACTTTTAGTTTCCATTCACTAGTTTCTGTCTCCATTTGTTCATTTTCCACCACTTCTTGGTCGTCATGGTTTCCGTCTTTATGAGTTCATGTGTATCAGCTGGATATCGTTAAAGGTGCAGTGTGTGATTTTTAGCGACATCTAGCGGTTCGGTTGCGAGTTGCAATGAGGGCTCAGCCCACTGCTCACCCCTCCCTTTCGAAGAAGCTACGGTGGCTAAAACAGGACAAACATATCGTCGTCTGAGACAGCAGAGAATAGCCAGAGTAAGCCAAGATTGTGTAACTGTTTCTGTACCACAGTCCATTATAAACCAAATCATGGATAACGTTTTCAAAGCCATAGTCAGCAGATGTTCAAGGGTCTATAATATAATAATATTAACTTAATCAGCTGATTGTCTAAACCCATAATACAGCGAGGGAGAAGAACCACATTAAACTAGGCAACTATATATTTTTCTAACAGGGTAGCTGCTAGTAAAAGTTTAGCTTGCTAAATATGAGCTGTTACTGTGGCTGAGCTGGTTAAAGCGTAAAGCCTTGTTTATACTCGACACGTCCGCATGAGCCCAAAGGTGCGCGCGGCAAAAATGACATGATTATAACAGCGCGCGCGCCTCCGCATCCCCTAGACACCATTTACTACACAAAATAGGCGTTTTTTCTCTGATTTTGAAAACTCTTCGCGATCGACTTAAAATGCTTCCAAGATCGACGGGTTGGTGATTCCTGTAACGTTACTGTTTAATGGTCAATGACAAGAGTAGCCTACTAATCAGCTGTCTCACGGACGTAACCAGCACATTTATCCCCACATAGCAAAGCCATAACACAGTGAGGGAGAACTAAGTTACATGAAACAATCCAACTACATATTTTACACCACTGACAAGTCACTACTCACGGTGTTTATGGCCAGGTTCTAGCTTTCTGCTGCTTCTCTTTCAAGGTATGAACGAAACGCGCTCTGTAGCGCTGTTTGTGCGCGTTCGGCTACGGTAGAAATATGACGTCACAATATGTCGACCTTCATAGAAGGGGATTCCCGTGCCTATGTAGATATAAATGCCTCATTCTAAGGTAATAAAAACATTACGGTTTATTAAGTAAGTTCTTTATACACCACTGAAAACATAGTTATTGATGTCATTTTGCATTTCTGTTAATAGATACTCAAAATTTTTACTGATTGCACCTTTAAATATCTCGTTTGTATTCATTAGCCTACTTAAGTTTTTCCTTCACCGTCATTCAGTGTCTGGTCACGTTTATACCTATGTGTGTGTATATTTCTGCTACCTGTTTGGATCGGTACACGTTTGGATTATAAGGCAACTTTGTGTTGGAACCTAACACGTAATAGATGCCTCCAAAAATGTATTTAAGAGAGCAATTTATTGCAGTGGCTCAGTCCTCCAGCCCCACCACTGCTGGAAACTTGCAGCTCTTCGCCGTCTCTGGGGATGCCCTGACTTTGAGCCTTAGGTCGTACAACTACCAGCAGCGCTAGTGAGAGTGGATCCTGTGGCTCCGCCTCTGACCTTGGATAACTTAGCTCCATCTCGGCCCGTCAACCTGACCGCTCCACCTTGGAGACCCTCTGCCTTGAGGCATCACCGGGTTCCCTCGGGTCCCACCAGCTCTACTCTACTCTACCGTCGCTCTACTCCACCACAGACATACAGACCATCCGCTCCGCTCCGTCCCTCCACCCTTACGGCAGCAGCGGGTTCCTCCTTCCCTTTGGCATCGCCTCTGTCCTCTGACACTCATTGCCGCGGCATCACCTGGGTCTCCAGCACCAGCAATATCACTCAGCTCCACCGGCCCTCCGTCTGCGTCATCAGATCCTGGGCGCTCGTGTCCGTTGGTCGTCTCTCAGATGTTGGCAGCAACACCTAGCTACTACATCTTAGCTTCGTCTCCACCGTGGGGTGTCGGCTCTCTGGAGCTCTGGGTCTGCGCCATCGGGTTTCCTCCACCTTTACCATCAGGGACTCGTTGTCCTGCCATTAACATCCCTTCGCCATATCTTCGTCCTCCAAAAACGCCTCCACCCCTCCCTCTACATTTGCGGCGCCGGAGGGGGAGTACTGTCGCCATTGTTAATTTTCTTTAGTTATCATGGACTTTTAGTTTGCATTCACTAGTTTCTCTCTCCCATTGTTCATTTTACCGCCACTCCTTGGTCGTCAAGGTTTCTGTCATTATGAGTTCATGTGGATCAGCTTTATATTGTTAGTTTCTCCTTCACCACCAATCAGTGTCCGGTCACGTTTATTTCTGTGTGTTTCTGCTACCTATTTGGATTATAAGTAAACTTTGTGTTGGAACCTTAATCTTCTGTGTCTTCGTCTGCCTGCCTGCACACACCCGTAACAGTAAGCCTTAAATACGTGTTCACAAATCTTTCAAAGGACTGTCAATAAATGTTAGTCATACATACAAATAAACCAGTCAAATGTGTGTAATCAATGTCTACATTTTTTAAAATCACTAGCTAAATGCATAACTTTAAATTGACCAAAAATACCTTGAAGACTTTTTAGGTTAGTGACCTTACCCAATTGTTATGTTCCTCCACTACCTGTGGTGGCTCTGTTTCCTCTACTAATGTTTGACTGCTCGGCAGAATGTTTTCTTCTTCATCTTCTTCTTCTTTCGGAGTTTTATGGCGGTTGGCAAACCAGCTAAATGGTGCATTTACCGCCACCAACTGGACAGGAGTGTGAAGCGGGCAGGAGGTTTTCATTTGTTATTGTGTGCAGGTGTGTTCAGGTAACGAGTGGGCGGAGAGACACCCTTTAAAAGCTGAGGCATGCCGTTCAGAGAGGAGAGGGGGAGAGACTTGTGTTCCGGCAACCACGCCTGTTATCGATCTTCCTGCAATGTTTTATTTTGTTATAGTTAATCTCCCAATTTCTGTTTTGTTTGTAATTTACTCAATTGTTTAATAAACCCCTTAGAAAAACAAGTCCAACTGACTTTGCGGTCACTTTATGATGTGGCCAGTGTGCCTGATCATAACATTTGGGTCCTCGTCCGTTTTTGAATCGGGTAGGAAGGAATGTTTTGTGAGCGACTTGTTGGTGAGTACCATATATTTTTTCTGGGTAGAGGAGCATGCACCTCAATAAGTAAGTCACCGGGCAGACACTAAGTCTGCCACTTTATTATTTTAGTTTAATTATTTTTGGTGGAATCCTTAGTCGGTACTTTTCGGAGGGTTTTGGTAGACCTCGCAATCGGTCTGCTATGTCCTCACGAGCTTAACGTTTAATGTACACCGGGTAGGGGATCCACTGAAGACTAGTGAGGCTAAGGCTCAATCCCATTTCATCCCTTGCCCCTACCCCTTGACCCTACCCCTCCATTTTGCGCGTTCACGTTGAGGGGTAGGGTGTTGCGATTCTTGTTGCGATAGAGGGGTAGGGCTACATAGCCCTCAGAACAGAGATTTTTCAGATGCACACTCCGAACGGAGGGCTATGAGAAAAGTTTCCAGAATGCATTGCAAATCACTGGTGAGATGGCTTCACCAACTGTCAAAGAAAGTCACAAATTTAAGTATTTTCTTCATAAAATTTACGATAACCATGGTTGTAATGCTATTGTCGTTGTAGCCAAAGGTCTCCACCTTCGTAGCCTAATATGGTGATTTTTCTTCAAAACAATCATAAAAAAAGAGATCGCTAATTCAGCTGTTAGCATGTTGTCTCAGTAGCCAGGCAGTCAGGGTTGCTTGCTTCGTTACTAACGTTAATGTTAATGAAGCTGTGTTTTTAATTTTTAATTGGTGACTTGTTAGTAGGGCTGGGTATCGTAACAAAATGTTCGATACCGATACCTTGACTTCGATACCGGTTCCTGAACGATACTTTTTTTCGATACCAATTTTATTTAACAATATAACATTACCTCATTTTTTTTTTCAGTTTGTTGACTTTTTTACACTCATATTTTGAGTATGTAAAAAAGCACCAATGCTGAAGTTTTCTATGTTTCCTAATCATTTAACAACATGTATTCTTTACTGCAATGAACTCATTGTTTCTGCCTTAACTAAATGCATTGTTTAACAATGAAATTGAATGAAAATTAATAGAAATGCATTACACTGTCACCTCTGATAACAGATCACTCTAAATTGTAATTTAGACACATTCATTTTCTGTAAAGCTGCTTTAAAACGACATGTATTGTGAAAAATGCTATACAAATAAATGTGAATTAAATTAAATATAGGCTACTGGGGGGCGGGATATATGTCTCGCGCTCCGCACACATCAAGCTTGCCGCAAAGCACTGGCAAAAGTAGCCTAATGATTATGGATGTGTCGGGAAACAATAGCAAGGAGATCTTTTAATTGTTTATTAATGAACAAGTGTTTACTAATGGTGTTTTCACTGTTCACACCGAACGCGAATTTAATTATTTGCGCTAGTAGATTAGATACAAAGTCAAAGACGCGGATAGAGGCTCGACTTCAAAACGCGTCGCCCAATTCGCATCATTCGCGCCGGGCGTCGCGAATGATGCGAATTGGGCGACGCGTTTTGAACTCGAGCGGAAGATTATCGCGAATGATGCGAATTGGGCGACGCGTTTTGAACTCGAGCGGAAGATTGAAGCGTCTAACTAGACGCGATAGACGCCTATTTGACGCTCTATTCGCGTTCGGTGTGGTTTGTATGACACACCGCTTTGCCTTATCAGATTTACCGTCATTTACATTGTAACAGACGGTGGGACCTGGTGTTTGTGTGTTGCAGTGTGTTTTTAATATTTTATTCATTTCTCTTTTGTGTAGTGATTCCAAGGAAGCGCTATTTCATTTTACCTGTACTACCGTGGTATGTCTGGTAAATGACAATAATATGTTATTTGTTATGATACAGGACATTGATCAAAGAACTTGGCCTGGAGGGACACGTCACTTCCCAACAGGTCTCCAAGAAGTGGGAAAATCAAAAACAAAATAAAAAATGAGGTAAGCAGAGACCAGTGTGCTAGCTTGGTTTATATGGAGGGATTCCAAACGGTCAAGGAAATCCATAAATGTTCAATGCAATCTTCTAAATGTAATGTAGACTTTGTTTGTATTCACTTCAGGACCTGAAAACCCCCAAAACAGGATCTGGAACGGATGCTGGCGAGGTAACAGCTGCCACATGGCAGTTTTATGAGGACATGCACGAGGTGTTGGCCTTCAATGGACCCTCCTGTTCTGGTTGCATCTTTTGGTCCTGATGCTGATCCGATAACACTTCTTATGGTAAGGTTTAAAGGGCTCTGCAATTGCATTTGTAATTATTTTAACAACGCTATGTAGCCTGAAGTGTTAATGATTATTGATCACTTGTTATGAGAATTGTGATGTACATAGTAATGTGATATTGTTATTAATGACACACCATTACCTTATTTCTTTGGTATCACTTTATAATGAGGGTAATGCTGAACTAATGTTATTCATTGCAGGAATTATTCTAAAGTGTTTCCTATAAGTTTGTACTTTTTTTTTTTTTTTTTTTTTTTTTTTTTTTTTTTTTTTTTTTTCTCTTAAGAGATTGTCGAGCCTAGCAGTCCAGGCACCGCCTCAGACACGGCCAATACCTCTGTAGCCTCTCCTGTCGCAACCCCACACCCCTCACCAAAAAAAGAGGAAGTCCAACCCCATCGTGGAGTTTTTAATAGAGGAAAGTGCTAAGGAGCAAAAGCGGCATGAGGAGAGTGAGGCAAAAATGGATAGGTTCTTAGGCCTGTTTGAAAAACTAGATAAAATAAAATTATAATATAAATTAAAATGTAATATAATTCTGTGCTGGTTTTGAAAATGTTTTGTTTACAATGTGATTGCACTCATCATCAAATGTTGTTTTGAAATGTTTTCCACCAATCCTGTGTTGTGTAGTTCTTTTCTGTTATTTAACAATAGACAAATTGAAATGCAGTTGTTATATATATATATATTTATTTACATAGGAAATTGCAATATTGTTAATAAAAAGATTTTGTGAACAAATAACATGCAAACTATCTGTGCTATTAGTATAAAAATAATTTGTAAAATCACATATTTACATCCATGTGATGCTAAGCTAGCCTGACTACGTCAGACTTCCTACTTCCGCTAATTTCATTTCGCTCCTGTAGTCAGTCTGAGATAGCAGCCTATCTTTCTGTTTTCCACCGGCCTGAAAACAGCCGGCCAATCAACTAGAAGAGGGCGGGCTGAAAGCCGTGACGTAGTCGGTAAGCGCCGTGTTTAAGATTAGGTCAGGGAAATCGAAAACGACCGCTGATATGGAGACGCGGATGCAATTCGCTCTGTTGTGGAGAATATTCCCGGCATTAGCAAACTGAAGCCCGAACACGAAGAGTGTGTATTAAATATTTTGAATGGAGGTGATGTTGTGGCCCTACTCCCTTTGGGAAAAGTTTAATTTATCAACTATTACCGATCGTCAGCGAGAAACTGGGGAGCCTTTTGACAGGTCAGTGTCTCTTTTCTTTTCCAGGTCTTAAATACCGTAAAACTTCAAATAATAGCCCGGGCTTTTATTTGCCCAAATCGTCGAACTGCACCGGCTTGTACTTGAGATAGGCGTCTAACTTATATGAGACAGGCCTTTATAGTTGAGATGTTGTTCATTGAGATGTTGTTCCTAGAGTCTATAATCTCTAAAAATCTCCAAATGCTCCACGTGAAACCGCGGTCTTCCGACCTCTTACTATCTTGTCGATTGATTTTTATGAATATGCGCGAGGGAGAGAGAGCAAGACAGCGCTCGTGTTGTTTGTAGACGTGGGAGTGCGCGCGCGCGGCCGGGGCTCTCTCTCTCTCTCTCTCTCTCTCTCTCTCTCTCTCTCTCTCAGCAGTCATTCTATACATCACTCACAGATCAAAAAAGTCGTTTACAGCCATGTTCACTCGGGTATTTCGCTCGCATCATCAAGTGTTTACAGTGGAAGTTCGATCATAGATTTGAGTTCGATGCATGATGTCTGTGGTTCGATGCGGCTGTGTCGGCGCATAACATACGTCATAAACAAACTTATCTGATTGGCTTACGGGTAACCAATGATTTTAAACTTCAGTACGCGCCCCCTAGCGAGAGAGAAAACACTTCTCTATTATGCTATCCCAGACTCTGTGTACGAAGCAAAGTGAAGTAGCAGAGTCTGGTATTACCAGGCTAATGCTAAGCAGCCTCAGCAACAAAAAATACAATGCCAAATAGCCATTTTTCACATGGCTAACAAACTATATACACAGTACAGACATCCTTAAGGGTCTTGCACATGGCCTGAGACCAGGGCAGCCAGTCTGTCCCTTGTAGCATTCCCATGTCATGATTCTGCCATCATGTCCTTGATTTTTTTTTTTTTTTCCTGGTCTTGTGGCAGGATCATGACAGACCCATGTTTTGTGTACAAGCGCATGGTCTGTTTGGGCATTGGGCATTATTGTCTAGTCAGTTTCACCTGTCCTCCTCATTAGTGTTCCCTATTTAATCCCCTCATGTCTTCTGTCCTGTGTCGGTACATTGTCAAACATTGCGTGTTAATCTCTGTGAGTGTTTCATCTGTATCCAGTTTAATGAGAATTGTGAGTTTGTTTTGCTGTTTGTTTCCTGTCAAGTCAGAGTCTTAATTTGTCATCTTGTCTTAGTCAAGGTGTGCCCAGTCTTGTTTTTCCCCCTCGTGGGTTTTGTTTTCTGTTTTGTGTCGTATTAAACCTTGAGTGTCTGCGTTTGGGTTCTCTCCTTCAACATCATAACAGAATGTACCGACCAAAAATGAACCCAGCAGGCAGTATGTCCTCTCGGTCCCGGCTACAACGGGAACAATGGTGGTTGTCGGCTCCCACCGACGGAGAGAGGGTCAACTGTCCAGTCCCGTCCCAGGGTGAGTGGATCCTGAAGAATTATGCCCGACTCTGGGATCATTTCTCCCGGGAGGATCCGCAGACTTCTTCCTCGGGGTCTCCACCCTCCGCCTGTCTGCCAGTGATCCCGGAGGGTCGTATTTTGGCCGTTGTCACTCAAGGGGATCAGGCTCTCTACGTTTCTTCTCCCGAGGTTTCGTTCACACCCGCTGATCTCAGTGGCAAACGAGGGAGACGGATTTCATGGGATTGTCCTTCGGAATCATCCTCAACGGAGTCAATACTGTCTGAGACTGCCCTTCCAGCACCAGTTACGGTCCCCGTGGAGCTTCTCCAACTGGCCACTAGTCCAGCTATGATGTCCGCACCGCGTCCTAGGAGAAAGGAGGAACGGAGCCTCCCGTCCTTCATCTCTGCTTGTCCCAGAGCCCGCTGCTGCAAGCGCTGTCCCAGAGCCCGCTGCTGCAAGCGCTGTCCCAGAGGCCGATCCCGGATCTGCTGAGAGAGTTGCGGCCGATCTTTCCGCTAAGGAGGTTCTGCAAGCAGTTTCTGCTCCTCCCACGCCAGCCGCTGTGAGAGCAGCACCCACGCCAGCCGCTGAGAGCGCAGCACCCAAGTCTGCCGCCGTTGGTGCTGATCCCGAGTCTGCAACATTCAACGCCTCTCCAGAGTCTGAGGTGATGAGTGTTGCTTCTTCTTGGGGAAGCTTTGACTCCGATACAGCCTCTAAGAACTCTGTTCCCGTTCCCGCTTCCTTTCCGCCTGTCAATCCCCTTGTCTTCGTTCCGTTGCCTGCTGCTGCAGTCCCCACTGTCTCCGGACTTCCGTTTGTTTCCCCTGTCATGACTCAACCCCGGACTGTTTTTTCCTCATACCACTTTACACCACCCAGACCCGCTCAGATCCCTCGTCCTAAGCCCACACCCCGTAGTCCCAGGACTGTCGTCCCGCCCACCCATCCTGGACAGTCGCTCAAAGACTTTGTTTTTCCTCCACCTCCCCTTCCCTGTTTATTATTTCTGATGTTTCACCCTAACCCTGTCATTGTGTATTCTTGTATGCCCTTGTTGTTATTTGTCATGTTTTGTTGGTTCATGTCTATGTCTCAGTCAGTCTTGTCCCGTGTTTGATGTCTCCTTGAGGAGCGTCTGGAAGCCGCTCCTTAAGGTGGGGGTTCTGTCATGATTCTGACATCATGTCCTTGATTTTTTTTTTCCTGGTCTTGTGGCAGGATCATGACAGAACCATGTTTTATCTACAAGCGCTCTTTGATACCAACCTTTCTTTTGAAAGCCACGTGTCTAGTATCTGTAAAACTGCTTTTTTTCCATCTTAAAAATATATCCAAAATACGCCATATGCTCTCATTGGGAAATGCGGAACAATTAGTCCATGCGTTCATGACCTCAAGGCTAGATTATTGTAATGCTCTACTAGGTGGTTGCCCTGCACGCTTAATAAATAAACTACAGCTAGTTCAAAACGCCGCAGCTCGAGTTCTTACCAGAACCAGGAAATATGACCATATTAGCCCGGTTCTGTCAACACTGCATTGGCTCCCTATTAAACATCGTATAAATTTTAAAATATTGTTGATTACCTACAAAGCACTAAATGGTTTAGCTCCGCAGTACTTGAGCGAGCTCTTAACGCATTATAGTCCTTCACGTCTATTGCGATCTCAAAATTCCGGCCAGTTGATAATACCTAGAATATCTAGATCGACTGCTGGCGGTAGATCCTTTTCCTATTTAGCACCAAAACTTTGGAACAGTCTTCCTACCATTGTCCGGGAAGCAGACACACTCTGTCAGTTCAAAGCTAGACTAAAAACACATCTCTTTGACCTAGCATACACATAATACATTATAGACTTCTATAATTCAATGTTAGGCTGTATAGATTAGGTCAGCCGGAACTGGGAACACTTCCCTTAAATCTTGATCTACTCGCTACATCATAAGAAGAATGGCATCTACGCTAATATTAGTGTCTTTGTTTATCCCGAGGTTTTCCCGCAGCCTGCCGGATCCAGGCCGTGTCCAGATCTGACGAAGGAGATCCGCCTGGACCCGATGACAATGCACTGCTGAAGTATCCACTATCCTCTCCCTATGGAGGATCCCTTCCCCACTCTACAGATAAAGCGTTGTGAATTCCGGCTCGCGTACCCCGAAGTGATAAAATAAAACAAAATTCTGTATCAAAATTTATAGGCAAGAAAAGTAGTTTGTTTAGGCTGGGTTGTATGAATTACAAACCTGCGCACATATTTTAAAAGCACATAACTATAGAATCAATTCTGAATGAGCATGTGAACGCCGTCAGCGTTAATCACAGGTTCGCGTTTAAAGTCTGATCATTTCAATGGAGGTGAATCAATCAAAGTTAACTTTAGCTGGAAGTAACATTATTCAAGAACCGCTATAAAGCCAAAACAATCTGTTACCTTAAATTATATGTTTATCTCTGTAAAGCTGCTTTGAAACAATCCATTGTTAAAAGCGCTATATAAATGAAGATGACTTGACTTGACTTGACTTGTTTGGGCCATGTGCTTGTGTTGTCTCGTTATGTAACTCCGCCCCCTTGTTACCCTGGTCTTGTCATTATTGTCTAGTCAGTTTCACCTGTCCTCCTCATTAGTGTTCCCTATTTAATCCCCTATTTCATCTGTATCCAGTTTAATGAGAATTGTGAGTTTGTTTCCTGTCAAGTCAGAGTCTTAATTTGTCATCTTTTCTTAGTCAAGGTGTGCTCTCTCCAGTCTTGTTTTGCCCCCTCGTGGGTTTTGTTTTCTGTTTGTGTCGTATTAAACCTTGTGTGTCTGCATATTCTCTGCGTATGGGTTCTCTCCTTCAACATCATAACATCCCAGAGCTCTCGTTAACCGCTAGGGGCTCACGGGGTGGTTGGGGTGTCCAAATCTTCATCTGGCTCCAGCAAGTCCTCATTATCTAGACACACAGTGTAGAAATGCACAGGATGCAATAATCAGAGGTGCAAATGTGGGTTTAACCTCCAAGGCTCTGAAAAAGGTAGACCTCCATCTGGTTTTCATCATCCCAAAAGCTCTTTCGATTATGCTGCGGGCCCTGGCATGATAATTGAAGCGCCCTTGTATTTGCCCATTAACTGGCTCCTTGTAAGGTGTGATTAAGCAGACAGGTGGGTCCAAACAGGGATAGCCACCATCACCCAGAAGGATGTAACCTGTGGGAGGATACTGTCTTGACCTGTAAAAGCTGCTGTTCTTCATGATGCGTGTTTAATGAACTGATCCTGGGTAACCAACAAAGATATCTAGGAACCTGCCATTAGAATCACATATTGCTTGCATGTTAAGTGAATAGAATCCTTTGTAATTCAGGTAGTATAATCTGTGCTGTTGAGGAGGTTTAATTCTGACATGGCTGCCATCTATTGCTCCCTCAACATTGCTGAATGCAGGCCTTCCTGACAGCTTGACAAATCCTTGACCAATTGCATGAAGCTCTCCTGCCAGGGGGTAAAGAAATCGCTCGCTTCAGGTTGGTCATATTTCGTCCAAACTCTGTGGACGCTGCGATGGACTGTAGACTTGGGCAGTGCACATTGAAAACCCGGGATACAACCGAGTAGGACAGTCCATGAGCCGGACAGTCCATGAGCCAGCCAGTAAACGTAGATCAGGACTTCCAGTTGGTTACACCAGCCATGGTCCTGTTCCCTCTGTAGGAGCCTCTGCAGATCATGCATGGTTCTTCTACTGAGGCGAGAGTCCTTCTTCAGCTCAGCCTCTACATTAAACCACAATCGCAGGATGGGCATGTTTTTGTTGAGTCTGCAGTATGACCTAGGATCACCAGTCTGAAAAAAAGGATATCTACTACTAGTTACAAATTGCAGGGAAATTGTTGAAATTTGGCATCTCCTCACTTTAGTTATATACGTTAATAGCAGCCAACAAAACAGTACATGTTCACGGTATTATATCTTATCAGACCAGCACACATATCACACAAATGAATAAAGTAAACATATTATGCATGTAGGTTATGAAAAATTGTTTCCTCCGACATTTCATATCCAAACTAAAAGCAGCTAACGGTAGCCTATAATGTTAATGTTACATTGTAGCAAGCATGTTCTCATTGGTTAAATATGTGCAAAAACCGCAGACAGACGTAAAGAGTAACCGTAGTAATGATTTATGTTAATATTACAATATTTTAAATTGCTATTACGCATCTTCTGAAAGATTACTGAATTTCATGTTAAAAACACAGGGGAAGAAGAAGCAGAAACAATATGTAAACAGATATGTAAAATAAAACATATGTATGATTATGTAAAATAAAACGGTCATTATCGTTAAACAGCATATAAATCAAAACTGCCTAACGTTACTAAATGAAATGTCGACTCAGGACGAGCAATAGGACTGTAACACTTTGGGGGTGTTGATTTTTTCAAAAAAGAAAATTGGGGGGATATGATCAGAGGGTCTGTTCGTATGCGTTGAAGACATCTCCGTTTTCTTGTCCGAGTTGCGACAGAAAAGCGCAGAATGATGCATACTGCCCATACGACAGAGATTGCCACAGCGGAGGACGGCATATTGGTATTGTTGTCAGTCGTTGTCATGGAGAAATCCTGTAAAAACTCGTCGCTTCCATCATCATCGTCGACGACTGATGACGCATCGGGTTCATGAAGGGTTGTTCCATTTCGTAGGGTAATATTTCAACCCCTTGGCCCTTATAACTCTATTTTAAAGGGTTAGTTCACCCAAAAATGAAAATTAAGTCATTAATTACTCACCCCCATGCTGTACCAACCCCGTAAGACCTTCGTTCGTCTTCGGAACACAAATGAAGATATTTTTGATTAAATATGACAGCTGGATCACTCCTCCATAGGCTCCCTAAGGGAATGAATCCTGACGGCCCAGAAAGTCAATGAAGAAAATGTTTAAATATTCCATGTCACAACAGTGGCTCAACTATAAGTTTATCAAGCGACGAGAATACTTTTTGTGCGAAAAAACAAACAAAAATAACGACTTTATTCGACTATTCCTTTTCTTCCTTGTAGGCCTGAAACGAGACTTCAAGAGATTTCCACGACGCGCACGCGCGAGAACTTAACTGAAGTAGTTGAAGGAGATCGCAATTCTCGCGCATGCGTCGTGGAAATCTCTTGAAGTCTCGTTTCAGGCCTACAAGGAAGAAAAGGAATAGTCGAATAAAGTCGTTATTTTTGTTTTATTTCCGCACAAAAAGTATTCTCGGAGCCTATGGAGGAGTGATCCAGCTGTCACATTTAATCAAAAATATCTTCATTTGTGTTCCGAAGACGAACGAAGGTCTTACGGGGTTGGTACAGCATGGGGGTGAGTAATTAATGACTTAATTTTCATTTTTGGGTGAACTAACCCTTTAAGGGCCAAGGGGTTACACTCGAAAACAAGGGGTAGGGGCAAGGGGTGAATTGGGATTGAGCCTAAGTTTAGTTTTTGTTGGATAGGTAAGTAGGGGTTGGGGTGTAACAGTGAATCTCCCAGTCTTCTGGTACTCGCTTATTTTGTTTGTCGCTTTAGTGATTTAATAGTTCATTGCATAAAGTAGTGTTTAAACAGGATGAGGTCGGGTTTAGACTTTTGTTGGCTGCAGTGATTTTGGGGGTTTTTAGCCCATTCGTGCGTCTAACTTTTCTTCAACTTGTCAGTCTTGTGGCGTGGTGGTGTTATGTTAAAGTCTTGTGGTCATTTTGGGGATTTTGATCACTTTTTTTTTTGTGTGTGTTGCAGCCTGTAGTTTTTTGTTTTGTTTATTTTGGATTGCTATATTAATCATGTCTATAGCTCAGGAGTTTATTGAAAACCCTTCTGTAGAGGCGTTTAATAATCTTAAAAAAGAGCAACTTTTGGAATCGGCTACTTATTATGAAATTGAGTTGTCCGCTTCCGATAAACGCCTCAAACAGCATTAAAACTGCTCTGCTACCAGTTTTGGTAGAGAAGAGGGTTTTGCCTCCCGTTGATATGAGAGATTTTATCTGGTTGAATGAGCTTTCTATTCGGGAGAGAGAATTAGACAATGAGAGAGAAGAGTTGCGTTTAAGAGTCTCCGAGAACAAGTTGGAAATGAAACGCTCATGCCTGGCTCACACTACAGGAGTTTTAGGCCGATTTATGCCTGATTTTCCCCTCACGAGAATCGGAGAAAAAATCTTGTTGATTACCTCGATTGGTTCCGATGTTCGGCGCAGATGATCTAGTAGTGTGAGGCTTTCACAGATCGAATCTTGCACCTCCCGATCTGCTCTCACACAAATCGGGCTCGCCCTGATTATATCAAACATGTTTGATATTTATCGGGATGAGCAAGATTGTGATTACCGGTACGTCAGTACTGCCTAGCCATTAAGAAACAAGTAGGGCTGTCGTGGTGAAGGAATTTCCATTGTTGTAATTTTGAGTGACTCAACAGCGCAATATGCGGTATTATCTTCATTTATTTATTTATTACTAAATAAATAAGTGCTGTGGTCAGCAGGCACGAAGACGAGTACATGTTCACTAAAACCGAAACTAAAAAGCGCATTGAAACGAAGTGGAGTAAACAGAAGATACAATGTCAAAATAAGGGTACACATAATAATAACAGAACATAAACCTGACAATAAGCTTTTTAGGCCATTGTTATATAACAGTTAGTTTCGATCCTCAAATCTCACTTTACTAAAGGCTTTCTGCTGATATTTTACCACTCGGCATTGCTCGTCTCTGCGTGTTATAGAAAGGCTGTCGCTCAGTCCAGTTAATTGTTACGCCACTATGTGGCGGCAAGGGACTGTCTTTCTAGTGAGTCATTAAACTGTTCATTCAACGGAAATGTAAAAAAATGCGGATTCATTCAAATATAGATGTAATGAAACAAGCTGTTAATTATTTTAATATTTAATTTTAACTTTGAGCTCCACTTTACAAGGCTCAGCTGAGCAGCAATGCGGCGCATGGGCAACGCGAAGCTGATGCTTCACTTCATAGAGATCAATTGCATTTTTTCATTGTATTGACCAGAGAGCTGACGCCATTCATTAGAAATAGCCTAACCTTAAATGTTAAAAGGATGATTTAAAAAAAAATGTATCTTTCCTTGGTCACGGCAACCTTTTCACGAATATGACTTGATGGGACAGATATTTTGTTTACATCCGCTTTTCTGCTTCCGATCTGCTGCGTGAGATCACGTGAGGCGCTTCCTCTAGCACGATAATCTTAATAACGTTGTGTAGTGTGTGATGCGGCGCGATTTTCAAATCTTGTAGTGTGAGCATGTTTAAGATTTGAGGGAAGAAAATCTGCAAAGATTCTCCTTGAGTGTGAGCTTTAACCAGATTTCAAAATCAGTTAGGATTTTAAAACTCCTGTAGTGTGAGCCAGGCATCAGATTTAAAAGCTAGACAGGAAAATAATGATCTCATTCACACCGGGTATTTTGATATGAGCAAAAACATTAGGCTTGTACCACCGTTCATTGAGAAAGACGTGGAAAAATATTTTCCGCATTTTGAGAAAGTTGCGTCAACTTTGAATTGGCCGAAAGAAGTATGGACTTTGTTAATTCAGTCAGTTTTAACTGGTAGGGCACAAGAAGTGTATTCTTCACTTTCACTTGAGCAAAGTAAAGACTGCGGTGTGGTTAAGGCAGCTATTCTTAGTTGTTACCAACTAGTCCCAGAAGCTTACCGACAGCGCTTTCACCGATGTGAGAAAACCAAACATCAGACTTATATCGAGTTTGCTCATGACAAAAAGGCTTTGTTTGATTGATGGTGTTCGTCAAGTGAGGTAGACAGCCAGGCAAAGTTGCGAGCTTTGATTCTTGTGGAGGAATTTAAAAACTGCTTGCCCGATGTTGTAGCTACTTACCTTAATGAACATAAAGTCAATTATCAGCATGAAGCTGCTGTCCTGGCAGATGAATTTGTTTTGACCCACCGTATCTTCAAAGACAGATATAAACCTGTAGGTTAATCTCCTAAGCCCAGTTATGCTGCGGTGCATTCTTCCAGTCCAGTCCAGAGCAGGGTTGTTTCTATTGTAAGAAGCCTGGGCACTTGGTGGCAGACTGTCCAGTGCTGAGAAAAAAACAAGCTGCGAAAGGCTTTGGGTTGATTAAAGCGTCCCCACATTTTGTTTCGCCCTGTCCTGAATTTTCAAGTAATGTGAAGACATGACTCGGCTATGAACCTTTCCTTAGTGATGGTTTTGTGTCATTGTTTGGTAATGATAATCTCATTCCCGTACGCATTTTGCGTGATACCAGTGCTGCACAATCATTCATTTTGAAAGGGATTTTGCCTTTGTCGGAAATAACGGAAAATGGCACCAGTGTATTAGTTTGTGGCATTGAGATGGGCTTTACTGTTGTTCCACTTCACCACATCATTTTAAAATCTTGTGTAGTCACCGGCCGCGTTGCAGTTGGTGTTCGTGAATCTCTGCCCATTCCTGGTGTGTCCTTTATTTTGGGCAATGATTTAGCAGGTGGTAATGTGTGGAACCAAGTGAGTTAGGAAGTTCTCTCTCAAGTTGCTACTGTGCTTGGCAAGACAGCCGTCCATGAGTGTGTAGAGAACAATCCAGATGTTTCTCCTGCATGCGCGATTACTCGTGCTATGTCGAGGAAAGGAGGGCGCTCCTTTTCTCCTGTTGAATATGAACTGTCTGATTCTTTCTTTGTGAATCTTGAGTCTGAAAAATCTCCCGAGTCAATAGACAGATTATCCGTCATTGATCTATCTCAAAAAGCAGATGTGTCATTAGTCTCTCTATTCCGCTCTGCCTCATCTGATTTTATCAGATGGCTCATGACTGTGTAGCTGGTCATATGAGGGTCGCCAAAAACACTAAACCGTGTTAGTCAACACTTCTACTGGCCAAGGTTGAAGCGGGATGTAGTTAGTTTCTATAAAACCTGTAAGGTCTGTCAGCTGGTTGGTAAACCCAACCAGAAAATCCCTCCTGCTCCTCTGTATCCCATTCCCGTGGTGGCCCCGCCATTTGATCATGTCATTGTTGATATTGTTGGTCCACGTGTACGCTCTACGAGTTGATATCAATATCCTTTAACGATGTGTGCAGCTACTTGTTTTCCGGAGCCTATCCCCCTGTGAGGAATTTCTGCCAGAGTGGTGTTAAAGGAGCTGCTAAAATTGTTCTCTATGTTTGGTCTGCCAAAAATCATCCAGACTGATCAGGGATCGAATTTCATGTCTCGTGTGTTCACCCGTGTTTTGAAACAGCTTAGCATACAACATAATGTTTCCAGTGCCTATCATCCTGAAAGCCAGGGAGCACTGGAACATTATCAACAAACGCTGAAGGGCATGTTGCGTGCATATTGCCTTGAGATTGGTAAGGATTGGGCAGACGCAGTTCCCTGGCTGCTGTTCGCCTGTAGTGAGGTGAGTCACATGGTTTTAGTCCCGCTGACCTTGTTTTTGCACACACTCCACGAGATCCGTTGGCTGTATTGAAAGATCAGTTTTTAAGTGAATTCCCTGCAAAAGACATTGTAGCGACAATGACTTTGGTTTTGGGGAAATTATTAACTCAAATGGGGAATATTATTCATTAGATCATGAGTATGTAATCGCATACATAAATTAAATTATCCCAAATAGGGAATGGACTAAACCTCACCATATATGAATAATTAACACGATAGCTCGTAGTAATTATTAATATCTAGGTTAGTTAAGTCAGGTTAATTATCAGGGTAAATTTACATGTGTTTCCAATGCCTGTAAACAGAGTGAATATTTCCTGTGGCCACAAGGAAATACTCTCTCGTATACGGCACTTTCAGATGTTTTAAAAATAGTTAACCGAGGTAGAGCTTTGGTAACTTTACAGACCTTTGACATTCACAGAGACTTCAAGCATAGGACCATGAGACAGATTCACTTCAAAAGATTATGGAATTTAATAACACAACTAATGGTTACAAAACTACTTAAATCACGCAGGAGTAAATATGCATATCAAAACACACAGTTGACAAAAGATTGCAATACGACGTATTTGGAGAGAGAAAGTTAGAGTGTGAGAGAGAGAGGGAGAGAGAGAGAGAGAGAGAGAGAATGGGTGAGAGAGAGTGAGTGAGAGAGAGAGAGAGAGAGAGAGCACAGTTCAAACAGTTCAACAGAGACCCAAAGGATTCTAACATTAATCTAGACAACTTTAAGCAGCACTTAATTGAGATTTGTACGTTACTTTTACGGCTCCTTTGTGTGCAGTTGTGTTACAAAGGCAGCGTGGTTGGAGTTGTCTGGAGCGTCTTCCAATAGGAGGCAGATGTTTGCGATTGCTTCAGCTGCGGCCCGTGAGAAACGATAAATCTTAGGCTTGTTTCGTTCGTGAATACACTGACCGAAGTCAACTATCAAACTGAGGTAGATCAAAATAAAAGAAAACTTAGATTAAAACAAAGTAGGAAAACGACGAAGAAGGAAAACTCCGGCTGGAGTTTAGCAAGAAAGTTTAGGCATCTCTCTCTGGCGTAGGAAACTGCAAAGAGGAGAAGGTGGCGGTCTATTTTGAAGGGTCGAGGGACACGCCTTTCTCACGTGTCTGATCCAATCGTTTTGCAGGAAGGCGGGTCGGCAGACCTTGTGATTCACGCCTTCCGGATCATGTGCATAGTGGATAAAACTTGTTCGAAATACACTTCTAAACTAGTATTAATAAAAGCATGCATCATATTACATTTTGGGTTGATGATTCAATCTTCTTTGCTTATTCTGATTACAACCATACCAAGTTCGGCATTCCTAGGGCTTAGTAAAATGCAGATACATGATTTATCGTGATTAAACGGATGTTAAATTGATCACATATCATAAAAGCTTACAGTTATACCAGTTTTGTCATCAGGGAATCATGAAGCACAACCAGAAAAACATTTCACACATTTTACAGGGTGATTTTGACCACAGTGTTCAGAATGATTGTCTCTCGTGTATGTGTGTGCGTGTGTGTGTATGAGCGAGTTCACCCGGCGGTCGGTCACGCGGAGAACTTTTGCTCATCTTCTGTTCCGTGTATGTGTGTGTGTATTCAGAGTTCTTAAAGGGGGATTCCACGTGTGTGCGCTTATCTGAATGGACAATGTTCGTCTTGTCACCTTCGGAGGGGTTCTTCCGCGTGATTCTGATTCCAAGTTGGGCCCTTTGGTCACATGTCTGTGTCACATGTGACAAGCAATGCATTTCTTTGTTTAACCATTCGTGGCAAACTCCAGTGTGTGAATCAGAACGGTAATTCAATCAAAATCCAGGCACCATTCGCTTAGTGTGGCAAATTACAAAACAGAGGGGCTTTGTGAGTGACTCAGTAATCTAATCAACAGTCCCATGACACTTTTGTCAGTCTCTGAATTAAAATAATGCAAAACCAGTAGTTTAGGAAAATGGCAGATCTGACCATCTGATCATGGCTACATTCCCCCCTTGATGGTTCGGCAGGACCCGTATGGGTGGGCCTGTTGAGCCATCACGATCACATGGGTCAGATGGTAGGTAACTCATGAGAGTCGGGTATTGCAGATGGGGTTAGGACTGGGTGCTCAGCTCAATGAGGTTCTCCGCGTTCTCTAGCGGAGAGTCTTCTTTCCGGGGGCCCTTACGGAACCCCACGGACATGGCTTGGGTGAGCCTGGCTGCAGAGGCTCGCATCTCGTTGACTCGTCGGTACAGGACGTAGGCCAGGCCCAAGGTTAGTGTCTGTCATTTTCCCGGAAGAAGGGTGGAATCTCTAGTTCAGCTTGGTATTCTTCACTCGGGAGGTGGTACAAGGCTAGGTCGTCCAGGTGGAGGATGGCTCCTCGTGGAACTTGGATCCACATGGTCTGGTTCAGCAGGTTGACACGCGTAGCGGTGTCGTGTTGGTCGTAGGTCAGTGTCGCTGACCGTACCGGAGTGTTAACGAGCCATCGGTTTCCCACAATCTCGGCTTGCGTCTCGGTGACTTGACTGCGGGGTTTAGCATCCGCGGGGCAACGTGCGTCGCTGGCCAGATGTTGCAGGCCGCAGATCCCATCAGTGTTGTCTCTGAGGAACGGCTTGCTAGGGCAGAGATAGTGGATATCTTTGGTGCGGGTGCACATGTGCAGGTTCGGGGCTAGGTACAGCTGAGGGTCGCTGTCGTGGTAGGCTACCACGTCAGGTGTCCGTACCTTAAAGTAGGTATTGCTCTGCCAAAATCCCACGTTGACAATGTCTTTGAGTCGGTAGATTCGGCTTGATTCTATAACGGGTAAGTTTAAGAGGAAGCCTACCTCTCGCTGTGCGGGGTCAACGTACAGTGGAATGGCACTGCCCAAGGAGTAGGCAAGGTGGGTTTGGATCGGGTCAATGGGGGTTGTTATGGCAGAAGCCAGCACGGTTTGCACCAGGCTTAGGGGTATCAGGTATGGCGGGATCCTACCCATGGCTAAGCTGTCCATGGAGGAACTTACTTCTCGGAGCATGTCGGTCATCAGTGCTGTGACCAACTGTGTTTGGGCAAAGTCATTTTGGAAGACCGTGAACATCTGCTTCATGGAGCTCACAGTCTGATTCAGCATGACGCTGTGAGTGTTGAGGATTGTCACGGTTTCTCTCAGTGTCTTGCCAATGGTTCGCAGGGATTCGCTCTGGGTGGTGAGTTGTTCTTTTAACTGTGGGAGCTCCGTCTGAATTTCAGCCACGTGTCGTCGCACCGTGGCTATGTTCACGGCGTTGACACTGGACATGCCAATGTTGAACAGCATGCCCACGGCGGCAGCGGCCCCGAGCAACGCTCCCAGGAACCGTTTGGAACGTTTGTTGTGTCCTCCCAATTCCGCTTGGGTGACGGTCATCTTCTCGAGTTGGTTCAGCATGTGCTCGACGTCGGCTTCGGCGTGGTTGAGGGCGGCTTCTGTCCATCGCGCACCTGCCCAACTGTACTGTGCCACCGAGCTTGGGTAGTGCGCCCGGTAGACATTTCGGGGGTCGAGTCGCACATACACTTTCTGTGTGTGCGTTCGGCAGTTAGTGATCAGGAGTCCTGGTTGGTCCCTCAACACGATGCCGGAGGCCGGTCCTGGTGAGATGACGTCGGCTGGCGGCTGGCCTCTGGTCGACTGAAGGCACATGAGGACTATCAACAGCAGCATCCTATTACAGGCAAGAGAGAGAGAGGTATGGAGGAGCAGGGGAGAGAGAAAGGCACAGGTCAGCGAGGTTTGTCCCGGGTTGTGTGAGACAGTCTTTCGCTGCGATGACGGCGGTTGAGTTTTAGCTTGCATTGGCCCCTCCCTGTCTGTCCCTGCTAGGGGCCACATGTCTTTTGATCTGATTGCGGTGGACCCATTTGAGAACTGGTTCTCTCTGTCCCCGTTTTAGCTGGATTTGGTATGCAACGGGGGAGAGTTTGTTCACAATCTCGTGAGGTCCTGTCCAGTGGGGCAGGAACTTCTTTGACAGCCCCCGGGGTGGCGAGGCGAAGATGTAATACAGGACTTTGTCGCCCACATTGAACTCGTGATGAGATGCCTTTTGGTCATAGTATGCTTTCTGGCCTTCAGCGCTGCTTTTCAGGTGTTGCTGGGCGAAAGCGAAAGTTGTTTTCAGGTGTTTGTGGAGCTCATCAAGGTACTGGAACGTGGTGTAGGCGGTGACGAGGTTGTGGTCTCCTGGTTGGTACAACAGGTGTAATGGCAGAGTCATCTGCCGCCCGGTCATGAGTTCGAATGGGGACACCCGTGTTGATTCCTGCGGTGTGGCTCGGAGGGCCATCAGTACAAGGGGGAGTTTCACATCCCAGTCTTTCTGGTTAGCCGATACGTACTTTCTTAGCATGTGGACCACTGTCTGATTAGATCTCTCGACTTGCCCCGATGAGATCGGATTTTGACTGATGTGGAGTCTAGCTTGTACCCCTAGACATCTCCAGATCTTTTGCATGATCTCGGCAGTGAAGTGGGTACCTCTGTCTGAGTTGACTCTTAGTGGCAATCCGAACCGGGAGAAAATGTGATTCATCAGGAGGTATGCCGTTGTTTGGGCAGTGTCGTTAGGTGCTGGCAGACACTCTACCCACTTGGTAAATTGACACACCACCGTGAGAAAGTACTTGTTGCCTCTTGTCGACCTGGGCAGGGGTCCTACCCAGTCGATTTGGAGGTCTGACCATGGGAACGTGATTCCTCTGCGTTGCAGTGGGGCTCTGTGATTTGGGTTCGCTGGTTGGAATTGACAGCAGACCAAGCATTCTCTCACATACTCTGCCACATCTTGCTGCATGCCTGGCCAGTATGCCACCTGTCTGAGTGTGTCATACGTGGCTCTGGTACCGTGGTGTCCAGCATAGGGTGTGTTGTGGGCGTGCATTAGCATCACCCCCCTTTGGCACAGTGGCACCACGAGCCTAGGCGGTGTGGTGCCATCGGGGGTCAAACCAAAGAATGTCGTCCCACACACGCAGCATATGTCTGGAGTTGTGTAGATGTCTGAGGTATGAGTCGTCCGCCAAGGCTGAAGGTGAGATAGGGTGGCAGGCGGGGTCAGAGAGGTGGTCAAGAATTGTCTTTATAGCAGTGTCTGTGGCTTGCATATCCGCAATATCGTTGTTAGAAATTTGCGGCGTTAGCGATAGCGGTTGTGAAGCTGGTGCTGTCGCAGGCAAGGGCCGTTTGCTGCGGGTTAGTACCGCCACATCGGGTGTTGGTGTGGGGTTTGGGGAAGACCACAGCTCACCGTGGAGGGCGCCCGCTTTGGCAAGGGCATCAGTGTGGTCATTAAAGTCTTTGTCTAGGCCTGGTAGTTTTGAATGTCCCTTTACCTTCTTCCAGTACACGGTGACATCGTGTGTTGTTGTGATGTTATCACATTCCTGGAACAGGTGTTGGTGTTTGACAGGCTTGTTGTTTGCTGTTTTGAAACCATTTCGTTTCCAGATCGGGAGGTGGCACACAAAACTGAGTCTGACATAGTTAGAGTCTGTGCAGATGAGAAGTTCACTGACGTTATGGGCTGATGCGATTTGCAGAGTTATGAGAATGGCTGCCACCTCTGCATACTGGGATGACTGGGGGCCCAGTTTGAAGCGTTGTGGTGGGCATGGGTGGTTGTCAACCCACAGTACCCCTACACCTGCCTTTAGGATGCCCTCGTGGTTGTAGGAGCATCCGTCGACGTAAGCTGTGGGCATGCCGTCGCACGCATTCTTGTCAAAGTACCTGTGACAGGTCAGTTGTGGCTGTTGGGGCTCTGGTGTGTCTAGCATCGCAGCAGGTGAGTCGTCGGAGCAGTTCTGACATGCAGCCAGGCCGTTTCCCAATGCCGACTTGTGA
Source organism: Tiaroga cobitis (assembly GCA_030578255.1). Lineage (NCBI taxonomy): Eukaryota > Metazoa > Chordata > Actinopteri > Cypriniformes > Leuciscidae > Tiaroga > Tiaroga cobitis. The sequence continues at coordinate 29,141,904 of CM060591.1, read as the reverse complement.
TTCTGTGCATATCGTGCCTCGACATCACGTCCTTGTAGAGCCATTAACCACGTGGCTATGCGTGCATTGGTGACCACGCCGTTTCGGATGCGTTGGCTGTTGAGGAACATCACGGGCTGGTGGCAAGTGTCAATAGCCGCGTTTCCATTACAGATTTGCGCAAAACTTTTGCGATTTTTTCTAAATATCGATAAAAAACTATTGCGAAATGACGGCGTTTCCATTAACCGATGTTATGCACTTTGGACGTTTGTAGGTTTATAGCACATGTGAATAGACGTGCAGCCACCGCACAAGTCAAGACATTATTATTATTAATGGAAGGAGACGTGGTGTGTTATCCAAGCATTAATGGTAAGGAAAGACCCTAATACTGAACGGCACATGATGTGTTTCTGTGTGTTTCTCCCTCATTTCTGCTCCAAGGTCTTGATTGTGGCATTTCTTTGAGGTTTAGAATCCAGTATTCCTGCAATTCTTTTTTCTTTTATGAATTTAATAAAGAACTTTGTCTCGTATTCTGTCCAAACGGTCCGTGTACTTTTGCGTCCATTTATTTTTCCTTTTTTAACCCGTAGCCTAATTGAAAAACGAAAAATGAACGGCTGTTGTCTTTTTAAAGCGCAAAGTTGAACAACAAATTTTCAATTTGAACTGTAGCCTACACACCAAATGCTGCACAAAAAAATAAATATAGACGAATTTTCAGATTTTTGTTTATGACTTTTTGCCCCTTTAGTAAACATTTAAAATGTTCACAAATTAATATGAAAAAAATGTTGATTTTACTGGTTTTCTAAGGCCAAATTAGAACCCGATGATATTTTTCCCGCAGTGCTGAATAAGAAGAGCCAAGTCTCTGGAACCATAGCCTACAGAGAGGTGATTTATAGGTGATTATAGGCTAATGATAAGAAATGTGTCTGAAAAAATAACGAGGCATTTTAATTGTTTATTAATAAACTAGTGTTAGTGCCGACTGCAAACATATTTTCATCTCCACTGTAAAGCGGATGCGCCTTTAGAGAGAAATGCACCTTTCATATGGATTACATAATCAGAAGGTATTTGCTTTCGATTTGAATTTGTTCGTTTAAAAGTGGACATTTCAAGCTTTAGCCTACATAAGCTATATTTTGTTTCAGTTCATTTCTAAGACATGTTCCAGTTCACGGAGATCATGAAAGCGCGCCTGATTGTTTTCTTTTATTTTGCAAAAGAAGAACGTTTTCTTGTTATTTTGAGTTTACACAAATAAAAGTAGTTGCGGATTATGTATTATTATTTTCTGTATGACCATAAATGATAGAGTATTTTAAGTTGTTTCCACTGTTGACAGGAAAATGCAAGTGTTCGCGCCCGCGCCTCCGTCATGCAATGCGCGCTCCACACTTCGCACAAACCCTTGGATATACGTCAAAATCTTGTGTTTATTTGTGATAATCTTAGCCCTGTATTATTATTGTCTAACCTGTATTATGAATGACATTTGACGAATTGCTTTGTTCCTTTTTTTGGATAAAAGCGCCTTCTATATGTAGCCTAATAAATCTAGCCTAATAAATGTAATAGGCTATAATAATTATTATTATTATTATTTGCGTTTATAACAATAAATGACTTCACTTAAGACAGTAATATGTTTATCATAAAATAATTGATGAATGTATTATTTTTATATAACCTTTTACAGTTTTGGAAAATGAGTTTGTGTTATATTTCTTTTTTTGTATGAGAAGACTTTTTTTGCTATTCTTTTATAGCCTACTGAGCTTTTTTCTCCCCCCAGTCTAAAAACTAATAAAGAAGAAAGCATGTTTTTCGTTTTTCATACGAGTTAAAGCAGCACTCAGTAGGAATTCCGTTTTTGTCAAACGGCGACCCCTAGAGTCGCTGTGGAGTACTTGTACTGTCGTGAATAGCACTCACGCAGAGATGGCTCGCACTCACGGCCGGATCCCCTCCCCCTGTACACCGGTACCTGTTCAGTAGGATGGACGCTTTAACGAGTGGAAATAAGGTATGGCCCCTTTAAGAGCTGCGCGCGCCCAACACCACATGTATACGACGCCGGGTTATTTCTGTTTGATGCTCATTTTATCAGAATTTTATCAGATCTGTTTTTTGCCGTAAAGCAATTCGTTACCTCGCGAGACCTGATATCACACGATACTTCCTAACACTGAGGCCGGCGGCCCGCCGGCCCAAAGTTGCAAGGGTGGTTTTGCGGCTCACAGGCACCAGGGGGGTGCGAGACGACCACCATTCAACACGAAATCAGTAATATAAACATTACAATGACTCCAAAGCTGTTCGGTTAAGGTAAAAAAGTTACTTAGTTCACCTTTAAAGGAAAAAGGAATGGACGCAATAGCCTACACGGACCCCAAACACACGCGTCTTCTAAGTCAGGTGACTGTAATTGCGCAAAAACTGTTTCCATTGCAGTTTTGCGAAATATTCCTTTTTCGAATTGCCTGAAAAACCTCCTCATGCGAGCGTAAAAACTTTTTTGCGATAAATGGGAGTTTTTGCGAAATGGACGTGTTTCCATTGAGCGTATTTTCAATTCGCAATTTCAATTTGCGCAATTTGAAGGGTAATGGAAACGCGGCTAATGATAACTTTCTGTGCTCCAATGTAGTTGGAGAAACGCTGTATGGCCCATACCGTACAGAGCAAAGCTTTTTCACAGTCTGAGAATTTACACTCTGGAGGGAGAAGCGTCTTGCTGGCATATGCGACCACCTTTTTGTCTTGATCGTGCAGTTGGTATAGGCCAGCACTGAGACATTGGTCAGAAAATCCTGCTTCCAGGTAGAATTCCTTTTGAGGATCGGGGTAAGCGAGGCAGGGGGCTGAGCATAAATGTCTTTTTAGTGCCGCCATGGCGTGTTCTTGAGCGTCTGACCAGACGAAAGAGCAGTCCTTTTTCAGCAGCGCTGTGAGGGGCCTGGCGATGTCCGAATAGTTTTCGATGAACTGTCGGGAGTAATTGCATACCCCCAGAAAGCTTCGCAGTTCAGAGACGTTAGTGGGCGGCTTGATGTTTTGAATGGCGTGGATACGGTTTGATTGTGGTTCGATGCCATGGGATCCGGCGAGAAGGCCCACGTAGTTGACCTTGGTGCGGCACCACTGTCCTTTGTGGAGAGCTATTTTGGCGCCGGCAGCGGATAATTGGTCCAAAACATAGTCTATTTCTTTCAGGTGGTCTGCCACCGCCGTGCTCTTCATGAGAACATCGTCTACGTAAATCAGGTTACCTCTCATCCTGGCGTCAGGGCAGGCTTTGTTCAGGAAGATGTTGAACTCAGCTGGTGAGTTGGCATACCCGAACGGGCATCTGTTGAAGGTGAACTGTTGGTTGCCGAATGTGAATGCCAGCTTGTGTTGGTCTTCTGGGTGCACTGGAATGGTCCAGAATCCAGAGGCCACATCGAGTGTAGAGAAGATGGTGGCTCCTCTGATTCGGGGTATTTCCTGTTCAAGTTGGGTCATGGGCCACCGTGACAACGGTACCTGTTGATTCAGCTTTCGATAGTCAATGGTGGGCCGCCATTTCCCATTCGGTTTGAGAACGGGCCAGATGGGGGCAGAGTAGGTGCTGTTGCATGGACGGATGACACCTTTCTCAAGCATGGATTCGATGATTTCCTGCACTGGTTCGTGCGAGGCGATGGGAATTTTGTACTGCTTGACGAAAGTGGGAGGAGCTTCGGGGTGCGTGGGGATGCGCACCGTGTGGAGGTTGGTAAGGCCACAGTCTAAAGAGTCTTTGGCAAAGGATTCTTTGAACTTGTAAAGGACTTGTCTTAGTCTTTGGCGGTCTGTGTCATTCTGAAGCGCGTCAGCATCTTGTAGAATTTGCTGCACTTGAGATTCAAAACCTTGATATGGCTCCTCAGTCGATTTGATCTTTAAAGGCATAGCAGGTGCATTAGTCTCACTGGCAGGCTGGTGGGAGACTGTGTACACTGCGAGGTGTTGGTCCTCTGTAAGCTCAGTTCTGCACACTTGGTCTTTGGCCACTGACATGACAGATGTGATGGCAATGAGTTGGAAGGGCAGCGTGAGCACTGTGTTGTCTGTGTGCCAGTCAGGTGTCAGTGCAGGTGGAAGGGGCCCGATGACGGGTAATACGAGTTCAAAGTCATGAAAGTCGTGGCTCACTAGCCATCCTAGCCTGTAGGCCCTGGGAATGCTGATGTCCCTTGCTGTGCAGTTGTTGAACAGAATGTAGACTATCCGAGATGACACTTCCGTGAGGGGTGTGGCTTCGAGTGTGAGTTCGAGGTCTCCACATTCAGGTGAAGGTTGGAAGAAACCTAGAGTGTGGTTCAATGTTTGGTTCCGTCGTATGTTGAGACGCACAGCGACCCCTTTGGTGTAAGCTGGTACTACAGTTGCTTGTTTGTTGATTAGAGTGCAGACTTCAGGGATGGTCTGCCCCGACAGTAGATTGTCGTGATTGCTGGGAACAGGTGGCTGCAGAGTCAATGGGGCCCAAACCACTTCATTCAACGTGTCCACATGAGCTTTGAGGCGAATCAGAACGTCTGCTCCAATGTAGACATCGTGGACTGGATCCGGAAGGATCAGGAAGTAATGGGTCAGACACCGGCGATTCCACTTTAATTGCAAAGCACAGATCCCTTTGGCAGGTATCATGGAGGATGGATGTGCGTTGAGAGGAAAACGTGTGCGTTTGCTGGTATAGGGCAGGTCCGGTGTGTTGTCAATGATTGCATTGAATAGTGAGAGGCTTATGGCGGATTGGTCAGACCATATCGCCAGAACAATGTCTGTTGTAGTTATATCTTGCAGTTGCAGGTCAGTCCTGACCTGGGGGCAGTAGGTATCAGAGCCTTGGCTGGTTTTGAAAGTACAGAGTAGTAAACTTGACCCCTGATCAGCTGTTGTGACTGGGTCGTCATGTCTGGCTGAGGGAATTCCCGTGAACTCTGTGACCTGACAGTCTGGCTCAGCAGATTTGTTTGGCGAAAGGGGGAGGGGTTCACGCACTTGAGCCCAAACTTGCAGGTGTTTGAAGTCCAGTAACGGCTCGAATCGATCCAGCAGGTCTTTGCCTATTAGGAATGGATAAATGTTCATTGGTGAAACGTAGACCGGATGTACTAGACTCATGGGGCCGATTGCCAGGTGAATGGGGGCAACGTTTCTCAGCTGGATGTCGTTTTGGCTGTACGACTGCACATTCAGCTCACAGGTGTGGAAGTTAAGAGTTCGATTCTGTCTTTGAGCTTCAAATTTGAGTTTTTCAAAAAGTTCAGTCGATATGAGTGTGAGATCGGAGCCCGTGTCCACGAGCGCTTCGAGTCTCACCTCCTTTTCCAAAGTGATGGTTAGGTAGAGTTTGCGTGCCACGCCTCTCTCGATCAGATTTCCCAGGAGTCTTGGTGTGGGGTCTTGTGTGTTCGATAAACAGTGTGGTTGCGTTAGGTGTGGCTCGCTGTGAGTGCAGATCACCAAGACAGCACTGTCTGGTACCTTTGGGTGAGCGCTGCTACAGTCTTGTTCAGGGAGTGCAGTGTTTTGTTCAGGGAGCGGGTGAGAGGTGTTGTCAGTTGGTGCTGCCGCAGTGAGTCCAGTAGTCCGTGACTGACAAGTAGTGTTCTGGGCTGTCAGTTGGAGGGAGTGAGTGGCGCTGTCACTTAATGATGTGACAGCGAGCTCCATAGTCTGTGGTTTGACAGTGTCTGTGGGGCCGTCGTTGGGAGAAGCGTTGGGAGTGGAGTTGGCTTCAGGCCTCAGGTTTAGTCATGCGGTGTCTGGTTTGTCCTTGTCTTTCTTGTGAGGTTTCTTTTGAAGAAATTCTCTCAGCATGCTCAGAAGTTCTGCAGCGTCAGACGCGGCGGCATTGTCTATGTTGGATTTGAGTTCCAACTTCAGTTTACTAGTGTCATTTTGAGAGGGGTCTTTCAGCCGGCTCTCTGGGCTGGTTGTCCGGGGAGATGGAGGTTGGTTCCTTCTGGGTTGCCGGCCGGTTTCCCAGGTGCCCCCTCCCCTTTGGTTGTGGGAGGTGCGAGGCCGGTCCCAGAATTCCCCAGTGCGGCTGTTCTGCTGCCTGGGGCGGGCACCCCCACGACAGCGCTGACCTCTGCTGGGTTGGAATGGTCGTGTCTCACTGTTGGCAGGCTTGTAACTGGGGTGCTGTGCGCCCTCTAGGGACAGCTCTGGACGGTGCTCAGAGACAGGGCAGATTGTGGGGTTTCTCACAGTCTTTTCAGAGATAGTCTTTTGTTTGGTGTAAGCTTTGTGAGCCAAGTCACGCAGTTGTTGGATTGACATAGTCCGTGGCTCAGCTAAAACCCCGAGGTGGTGCGATAGGGTTGGATGGAGATTCCGCATGAACAAAGTTTTGAAGTTACAGTCCTCCTCCATCCTGGACTCATTGCGAGATCCGAAGTAGGCTTGTCGGAGACGGCCGTAGTAAGCTTGTGGGGTTTCTAGTCGGGCCTGCTTGAGGTCCATTGCGGTTACGAATCCACTCTCTGAGTCGGGGTCTGAGAATTCACGGATCAGGGCTTGTCGGAGCTGCTTGTAGTCTGTTTTGGCAGTCTCAGGTTGTCGATCTAGGAAACTCCGCACGTCACGGCTTGAAGTGATCCTGAGAAGATACAACTTATCCCAATTAGTGACGTTGGCCACAGTTTGTAGGTGAAAGTCAATGTCTTGTAAGTAAGAGTGAACATCGTGGCCTCCCGCTGGATTGGGAGTGAAGGTCGGGATGTTTCTCGCCAGCTTGTCCAGTCCTTTATGGGCCGTGTGGTGACCGATGGCCTGACCCCACCCCTCTTCAGCTGGTGGGGGCACGTGGCGGCTGGGTAGTGATGTCTTTAGCAATGGGCTTTCGCCCCCCTTTTCAGGTCTGGGTTCTTGGCTGAAAAGTGCAGGCTCGCTGGTGAGGGGAAATGGAGTGATGGGTATTCCCCCCTCCAGCTCGCCTTGCAGTTTGTAAGAGTGTTTGAGTTCTTTGTGGACCAAGCCCAGTTCATACTTTAGATCCTGTCTCTGTTGGGCAAGCTCGTTAATTTCAGTCCGAGCTGCGTGCAAATGTTTTTCACAGGCCTTGGCTCTGGCCTCTTTGTCTTGTATTTTACTCTCTGCTCTTTCTAAAAGGGCCTCGGCGCGCTGCAGTCTGTCCTGGAGCTCCTCCGTGGTGCGTTTTTCCAACTGCACCCTCCTGTCTGTGTCCGTGCGCAGATCCTCCAGGGCCTTTTGCAGTCTTTCCACTTCCTCTTGTAATTCTGGGGGCGTTTCGTCCTTGTCTTTCTCCTCCAGAAGTAGCTGGTCCAGACGCTCCTGTGTGTGGTCCTTTTGTTTGCGGGCCTCCTCCAGTTGAGTCTTTAGTCCTGCGATTTCCTTTTCCAGATTGGCGTTGTCCTCCTCCGCAGAGCATGCCTGTGCCACTAAGTTGTGAGCTAGACGTCCAATGATCCGACTCCATTCCTTTGAGCTGTAGGTCTGCGTTGGGTCGTTGGCCATTATCTGGTCCACCTCGGCGTCCAGTTCCTGCCGGGTCGGAAATTTCGGCTCGCCAGAGTCCTTGGGCAGACAGCCGGTTGTCATGGCTCGTAACCACGCATCCAGATTGCTCCAATGGTCCGCGGGACTGGAAGCGCGTGACATTCTGGCTCCCTGAGGGCGAGAGAAACACAACACACACACAAAGGGCCGCTGCTAGCTTGTTTTGAGGCTAACGAGCTGTAGTACAGCCGTGCCGTTCATAGAAATTTGGCTAACTGTCGTAGACAGTTAGGCGGGCCAATTTTACTCGGGTCAGCGTGGGACCCGAAATAGAGGCTGCTCGGTTGTCACTCTATTCTTTAATTTCCTTGGGGTCTCTGGGTGAACTGAAAGAAACAAATCACAACAGACCAAAACAAAACAAAGGAAAAGAAGATCGAGAGGGGAAAGCAAAATCAAAAATATTGCAGTGAAAATAACACCTAAGTGAATTGACCTGCGCTGTAGTGTAGCCGCTAATAATTTAGAGGGTGTGTCTTAGGGAGAAAGAGGCAACCCTACGCTCAGAAAATATATCTGGGGAAATACCTAATATTCTGTGGCTTCTGTTAAGTGGCAGGGTTTTTATCAAAATCCAGTCTTACCTGGGGTGAATTGAGGTCAAACCCAGCTGGCCTCGATGAGCGCGGTCAACTTTCCGGCGCCACCAAACACTCGACCGCCGTGACTCCGGACTCTCTGTTGCTCTGTCACGGTTACGCCCACCCAAACAGCACGTGACTGTAAGCACAACCTGGTATTCTCCGAGGTGTCAGCCGGCCAACCGCACTGCAAAAGTGGGCGGTGCACAGAACCCCGCCAGCAATGCTGACGTAGACAGTGGTGCATGCACCGGTCCCAGCAATTGACTCGTGCGTCGGCTTTAGTGGTTGAGCCTTTGGAGCACCAGGTTGCTGATGGCACGTTACTGCGTGCCGCAACCAATGACAGGGACAGCAGACCCCGAGAGCCACCGCACGGTCAGTGTCAGTGACGCCAGTCAGCCGATCCGCCCACAGAGGACAACAGGGGCTCCCACAATCCACCACAAGTGCTGAGACTTTAACCTGTACACATGCACAAGGAAAGAACAAGGGAGCTTAAAGTGAATTAAGATCTTCCCGCTTAAGGCAAACTTAACTCACTTTAAACAACCAAAACAAAAACAATTATTATTATTATTATTATTATTATTACTTCCTTTTTTATACTCAAAGTAATTTAAGTAGGGGAAAAACGGAAACTACAATGAACCTAAAAAGGGATGGGTAGTAACCAAAATGGCTTTGAAGAGAAACTTAATTTAACCTGGAAAGGAGAAATCAAATTAAAAGATGAACGGCTTTTGCCACTGAAAATAGCACAGATAGTAATTAGTAGTAACTAGTTATTGAAAATATCCTAACCCGTTTCGGAAGTTGTCAATAACTTAATGCAGGTGGAGGTCAGGAAGGGGGGCGGTGGCCGCTGTAGTGGGTCTTGGAGCCTCAAGGGGGCGCACTTCCTTCCTGTGGTTCACCTTGACTGTTTGGTACAATTTAAAGTTAATTCAAATAGTTTTAAACTCAAATCAAAAATAAGCCTGGGGGAGATTGACAGAATTAGAATGATTTCTTATAATAATCACAACAACACTGAAGTTGTTAGTAATGATTATAAAACACTCATCAGGAAAAATATGAATGAAAATTATTTCATACGAAGTTCAGTGGAAGGCTGATAGCTGACTTGAGAAGGTTGTCTGCCACTAGATGGCGTCCTGCTTTTCAGGGGGCTGTCAACTGACTGAACTGAGAGAAATTTATAGTGAAAATTTTTAATTTTATCAAAAAAATTTAAAATAAAATATTGTTCCAATCAAAATTAAATCCAGATATATTGGGGGAGGAGAGCAAGAGTTTTGTAAAGGAATCAGAATGGCTTCTGATAATAAATCACCACCTCACTAAAGTTATTAGTAGCGTTTATAAAAATAAACAAACAGAACAAAGCCATCGAGACCGGTAGAGCTGAAGCAGGGTAGAGCAGAAATGAATTGAGCAGAAGGATGATAGCTGACCTGGAGGGGTGCCGCCGCTAGGGGGCTTCGGGCTCCCTCCAAATGAACTATCAGTGGTTTGAACTGAGTAATTCTATGACTTGAGCTCTACTTCACTTCTGTGAGTTGAACTCAAAATAAAATGTCTCAGTCCAAAACAGGAGGATTGTTTTACGAACTAGCAAGCTGTAAATGCAAATATGTATTTAGACAGCTCAAACAATAATCAACGCGGTGAATTGGGAGGAAATACAACGGAGAGTGTGGGTAGCAGGTCTTTCCCTGCGATTGCCACGCAGTGGCAGTGTCGCGCTCACGCGGCCCGAACTCACAAGCGTGGTACTGTGAAACTGATACGCGCTTGTGAACCTGGTTAAGGACACAGAAGTTTTCATGCGCACAGATTTCTTTTAAACATGAAACAAGTATACACACATTTCCTTAGTATACTTTTGCAGATCGCGGCGGATCTCTTTGTGCTTGATCTGCACAGAAAATGAAACGGGATTTCCACCGGGTAGCTAAGCCAGTTTTGAAACCCGAAGTTATCGTTGCTAACGACATAAACTAAAGATCTTTTACTGACGGGAGGATTCTCGCTCCCGCAGTACACAAAATATACCGGTAATGTGCCTGTGTTTGAAGATTTCTTCGTTCAAAACAGGGCTTCGACAGTATTAAAGCGTCACAGTCAAGCAAAGAGAAAAACAAAGAGTTTCCTTTTCTCTAAGCTGGGCCGTGCAGTGCGAGCTAGAAAGAAATGCCCTCAGGCTTCTTTTCAGCAAAATACTGGTGTGTTACTGAAACGGCTTTTGCCTTGCTCAGCTTTTTCGAGTCGACTTAATTACACAATGCAAACGCGCGTACACAATATTAAATTCCCAAAACACACATGAACATGAATCTGAATATTGATCCCACCGTGAAGTTTGTAAATGCCCTAAACACCATATAAATGTAGCGACAATGACTTTGGTTTTGGGGAAATTATTAACTCAAATGGGGAATATTATTCATTATATCATGAGTATGTAATCGCATACATAAATTAAATTATCCCAAATAGGGAATGGACTAAACCTCACCATATATGAATAATTAACACGATAGCTCGTAGTAATTATTAATATCTAGGTTAGTTAAGTCAGGTTAATTATCAGGGTAAATTTACATGTGTTTCCAATGCCTGTAAACAGAGTGAATATTTCCTGTGGCCACAAGGAAATACTCTCTCGTATACGGCACTTTCAGATGTTTTAAAAATAGTTAACCGAGGTAGAGCTTTGGTAACTTTACAGACCTTTGACATTCACAGAGACTTCAAGCATAGGACCATGAGACAGATTCACTTCAAAAGATTATGGAATTTAATAACACAACTAATGGTTACAAAACTACTTAAATCACGCAGGAGTAAATATGCATATCAAAACACACAGTTGACAAAAGATTGCAATACGACGTATTTGGAGAGAGAAAGTTAGAGTGTGAGAGAGAGAGGGAGAGAGAGAGAGAGAGAGAGAATGGGTGAGAGAGAGTGAGTGAGAGAGAGAGAGAGAGAGAGAGAGAGAGAGAGAGAGAGAGCACAGTTCAAACAGTTCAACAGAGACCCAAAGGATTCTAACATTAATCTAGACAACTTTAAGCAGCACTTAATTGAGATTTGTACGTTACTTTTACGGCTCCTTTGTGTGCAGTTGTGTTACAAAGGCAGCGTGGTTGGAGTTGTCTGGAGCGTCTTCCAATAGGAGGCAGATGTTTGCGATTGCTTCAGCTGCGGCCCGTGAGAAACGATAAATCTTAGGCTTGTTTCGTTCGTGAATACACTGACCGAAGTCAACTATCAAACTCAGGTAGATCAAAATAAAAGAAAACTTAGATTAAAACAAAGTAGGAAAACGACGAAGAAGGAAAACTCCGGCTGGAGTTTAGCAAGAAAGTTCAGGCATCTCTCTCTGGCGTAGGAAACTGCAAAGAGGAGAAGGTGGCGGTCTATTTTAAAGGGGCGAGGGACACGCCTTTCTCACGTGTCTGATCCAATCGTTTTGCAGGAAGGTGGGTCGGCAGACCTTGTGATTCACGCCTTCCGGATCATGTGCATAGTGGATAAAACTTGTTCGAAATACACTTCTAAACTAGTATTAATAAAAGCATGCATCATATTACATTTTGGGTTGATGATTCAATCTTCTTTGCTTATTCTGATTACAACCATACCAAGTTCGGCATTCCTAGGGCTTAGTAAAATGCAGATACATGATTTATCGTGATTAAACGGATGTTAAATTGATCACATATCATAAAAGCTTACAGTTATACCAGTTTTGTCATCAGGGAATCATGAAGCACAACCAGAAAAACATTTCACACATTTTACAGGGTGATTTTGACCATAGTGTTCAGAATGATTGTCTCTCGTGTATGTGTGTGCGTGTGTGTGTATGAGCGAGTTCACCCGGCGGTCGGTCACGCAGAGAACTTTTGGTCATCTTCTGTTCCGTGTATGTGTGTGTGTATTCAGAGTTCTTAAAGGGGGATTCCACGTGTGTGCGCTTATCTGAATGGACAATGTTCGTCTTGTCACCTTCGGAGGGGTTCTTCCGCGTGATTCTGATTCCAAGTTGGGCCCTTTGGTCACATGTCTGTGTCACATGTGACAAGCAATGCATTTCTTTGTTTAACCATTCGTGGCAAACTCCAGTGTGTGAATCAGAACGGTAATTCAATCAAAATCCAGGCACCATTCGCTTAGTGTGGCAAATTACAGAACAGAGGGGCTTTGTGAGTGACTCAGTAATCTAATCAACAGTCCCATGACACTTTTGTCAGTCTCTGAATTAAAATAATGCAAAACCAGTAGTTTAGGAAAATGGCAGATCTGACCATCTGATCATGGCTACAACATCTTGAGTTTTGTGTCAAATTTTCGTTCTCGTTTACACAGAGCCCGTGAGTTAGCCCATGAAAATCTTGAGAGAGCACAAGACAAGATGAAAAACTGGTCTGACCGTAAAACCCATAGATCGACACTGGGCGATAAAGTACTTATGTTACTTCCCATCCCTGGATCTGCTCTACAAGCCCGTTTTAGTGGGCCATATGTGGTAGTGCATAAAGTTTCTGACCGCGATTATGTAATCATCACTCCAGACCGACGGCAGCAGAAGCGTCTTTGTTACATTAATATGTTGAAGCCTTATTTTGAGCGTGCTTCTTCTTCTGCTTGCCTAGGTTCATCTCCAGCTGAGCTGGAATCGGATTCGTCGAGGTCGACGAGTGATAAATCTGTGCTGTTGTCTGTTGTGGTGGAAGAGAGTGATGAAACTGAAAATAATCCATCTCGTGCTCTAATTGAGGGTCGTCTTAACAATACTGAAATGCTCTGTTTTAGCTGATCACCTCCCACACCTCACAGACTCTGAGAAGGTTGACATTTTGGACGTTGTCCATCAATTTCCAGAGTTGTTTAGTGATGTCCCAAAACAAACCCATGTCATCGAGCATGACATTGATGTTGGAACAACACAACCGATAAAACAACATCCATACAGGGTAAATCCTTTGAAACATGCTGTGTTAAAGGAAGTACAGTAGCTACATGCTTTTAAATAACATTGCGGAACCTAGCTTGAGTGCATGGAGTTCTCCATGTCTCTTGGTGGCAAAACCTGATGGTACGTTTCGGTTTTGTACTGATTATCGGCGTGTTAACGCAGTTACTAGACCTGACTGTTACCCTTTGCCCAGGTTGGATGATTGTATTGATCAGGTGGGTTCTGCAGGTTTTGTTAGTAAGTTTGACTTGCTGAAAGGCTATTGGCAGATTCCCCTCACAAGTCGTGCAAGAGAAATATCTGCATTTGTTACCCCAGATGACTTCCTGAATTACCACGTTATGGCTTTTGGAATGCGTAATGCTCCCGCAACGTTCCAGCGATTGATAAATACAGTGTTGTCGTCTGGCATGTCTGGCTGTGAGGCCTATTTGGATGATGTGGGCCTTTGTAGTGCGTCATGGCCAGAACATGTTCAGCAGATCCGAGAGCTATTTTGTCGACTGTCCGCAGCCAATTTGACCATCAATTTGGCTAAATGCGAGATTGGCAAAGCAACAGTCACTTACTTGGGTAGAGTAGTAGGAGGTGGCCAGGTGCGTCCTTTGGATGCCAAAGTGTCTGCTATCTGAAGTTTTCCTCCCCCTAATGATCGTCGTGAGTTACGCAGATTTCTTGGTATGGTTGGCTACTACCGTGGTTTTTGCAGAAATTTTTCATCTGTAGTAGCTCCAGGGTCTGAATACTTAGGACCATGTGATATTTCAGTTTTTTAATAAATGTGCAAAAATGTCAACAATTCTGTGTTTTTCTGTCAATATGGGGTGCTGTGTGTACAATAATGAGAAAAAAAATAACTGAAATGATTTTAGCAAATGGTAAAGAGTATATATTGAAGGGTTGGTCAAAATCCCTTGCCTCTTCAAATACATCTATAATCATAAATCCTTTTGAATGCTTATATACTTCCTTTATAAAAATCAATAATCAAATATATTCATTATCACATACTCATTTTTATATTCTTTGTGCTTGTGAAATTATATTTTCTTAAATGCATGTGATGGAAGTAACCAGTTTCTTTTAGGTGCATTCCAATCTTACTTTGAGATTGCACGTAGTACACGCAGGATCTTACTTTGAGATTGCACGTAGTACACGCAGGACACGAAGGCCATGTAACCCACAAGGCCGTTTGTCTCTTTCTCTGCTATCAGAAGAAAGGTTAGAGGGTCCTAAAGGCAGCATGGACACATATGATCCTTCGCTGGACAGATGGTCAAGCTATATTGAGCGTTACTATCGAACTTTAATTGTTGTATTAAAATGTATTCTTTCCAGTATATTTCCTTCCTTGGGAGTAAATGCCAGTTATCTGTTTTTCTCCTAAACGAGTGAATGTTTTAGCATTATGTTTTGGTATACTTAACTGATAATAAGGAGCTCAGACTCTCTTCAGCCTTGATGGGAGCTGTTATTTGCTAGTGTCTGTTATTTGTGTGTGTGCGTATGACATTCTATGTAGGTTCTGGACGTTCGGACCGGCGCCCTTCTCTAACCTGCGAGGCCACCACAGACCTAAATCTATTGAGTGGACGACAACTATCTTTACTAATGGCGATAGGCACCCCTATCTCCTCACATGTGTTAAATTGTTTAGGCTCTTAATGTTTCTTAGCCAATGAGAATCATTCAACCTGTAAGCAATGATGTAGCTTAGACCTTGGAAATGGTATAACTGCTGTGATCTTTGTAACTGTAAGCGAGGCGGCCTACGAACTCCTGTGTGAGTCTTGAAGCTGACTTCTGCTGATGAAACTGCAAACTATCTTCAGTAAAACTTTTTAAAAAAATGTTATAATCCTGACTCCGGGTCTTCATTCTTCATATCTGGTTCTGGGTCTTTGACTGTATAGCCCTTACAGTTATGGTGGAGGATGTGCAGGCAATTATTCTTTGGTGACATCCCTGGCTAATCAACAAACAAGGTAGTAATTTTATTATTTGGTTAGGGCTATCTGATTGGGAGAGTTTTTGAAGGGGAGCGGGAGAGCTTCACTCCGATGAGGAGAGTGAAGATTAATTATACTGAAGGTTAAAGTATAAAAGGAAGTCGCTAATAGCATTGTTTAAAGTTTTAACAAGAGCAGACAGCGCAAGCGAAGCGTGCTCTGTGGGGGCCCCATTGGGCATTGTTGGTACAGCAACACCCCAGCAGAGTACGTCCCTGGATTGTAGGTCCAGTGGCACCGCAAACCTGCTCAATCTCTTCCATCTCAGATAGGGGATCCCCGAACTTAGTGAAGTGAATCTGTTAGGGATACTAACAATAATAGGGTTGTTTGCCAGGGATGCATCAGGAACGATTCCGAGAGAAAAAAAAAAAAAGAAAAAAAGTTGTGACCCAAATTGGCGTGGACCAGTATATGTAACTGTGATTTTGGAGTATACTTTGCAGTTTCATCACGCAGAAGCCGAGCTGTGATGTTAAAAGATCGCCGCCTCCATTTCTGCAATAATTTCAGGTGATTATGAACCATGATTAAGATATGGTAAGCAGCTGTGCTCTGAAGCCCTCACTTCAAAGAAATTTGCATAAATTATTAAGTAAATGGTAGTCAGTATTTTGATTCTGATTGGAAATTTAAACAACTTGACTGGCTACAAACAAATAAAGAAACTGGAAAATTTAAATGTTTAGCCTCGTATTGCTTACGATGATTACAAAAAGCAAGAAAAGTAAATTCTGGGTCGGGGATCATTTCCCTGGACAAGCGACTAAAGTTAAAAGGAAACTTTGTGAAAACAACTTACAATATTTTGAGCATTTCCATGCAGCTTATGAAAATTAATGTTCTGCCAATAATAATGATGAAGATTATGATTGGGCTATTATGATTAAATCCGCCACTGGTGGACTGTAAAAGAATACAGAGAACTGCTTATCCGTGGCACTGTTTGCATTCCTGAATGGGACACACACTGCTTTAAGAGGGTGCAGTAAGTTGGAGCCGACAGAGAGTGTTTTTAATGGTGGTCATCAGGACCATTTAATACGTAACTGTAAATGCCCACCGAGAAGGTGTTTAAAAATGTGATAAAATGACAACACAGTTCTGGTAATAATATTGGTTTGAAAGTAGATCCGTGTTTAAATGACGACAGTAAAATTTTTCGTCTGAGAAATAAGAAATAAAAACAAGGTCAAAAGACTGAAGTCTTAAAGTGAACCCTTTTGAAGAAAAGATCTATAATAGTCATTTTTATAAGTGAATTGATGAATACAGGTTGATGTAAAATTAATGACTCCAACAAATGTGAGTTGCAAAATATATCAAAGTAACTAAAAGGATGATTGTGTTGTAATTAAACATTTTAAAAAGGTTTTAGATGATATAGAGAGACTAATCTCAAAGATGATTTACAATAACTGCAGAAGTATCACAAGCAGATAGGTCTAGCCTCGTCAAAGTTAGTGTGAATCCTAATTGGAGATTAACAAACTCCAAGAAAAGCTTAAGTCAAATATTAAACTATGGTAACTGAGAACTAGACAACTAAAATCGAGATTGAGAAATGTGAAACATTATTTAGAACTAAAATAATTATTTTTATTGAAGATCAAATAAGCAGAAGCAGGACTGGATTAACAGTTGCTGAATGCTGATTAAACAAACAGCTTAAAAAGTTGACCATGAAAGAACTAGAAGCTGATGTTTTGCTTTCAAAAGATAAGTTTGTTTTTGGCTGTAATGAAACAGTTTGCTTATCTGGATCTGATGTGTACTGTGGCTGAAACTGCCAGTGCAACAGAGACTCAATCTGAGTGGAAATTTGTAATGTCTAAATAAAGACAACTATAAAAATTATGTTTATTTGGAAACACATGTAATTTCTGGCAAATATGCCTTAAGCTGGGATAGAGCTATAGGATGGTAGATAAAAGTTTGATGTTAGAAGTTTATGAGAGTGCAGTGTGCCAGTCCTGAATGTCTCAGAGTCTCTCTCATTCAATGTCAGCTAAAAGCTGTTATCTGAGCCTGTGTCATTAGTGATAATAAGCTATTTGAATTAAAACACAGTGTTTCAGTTGAAAATAATAGACACAGAGATGTTAAAAGAAAAGATTATTTGTAAAACTGAATGACTTTAAAGAAGTCTTTAAAATAATAATACAGACCTTAAACGATAGAGGTGACATTTTGATTAGCTCATTTTAGGACCAGTAACAACTTTGTCTCATTTAGTCTCCACCATTTAGGGCCAATGGCTCCGTCTACAGATACAGTTCACTGAATGTACGGATGATCTAAATTCGCTGAGTATAGTCTAAGCAGCTAGGTTTCTGCTTTTAAGATGGTTAATGGATTTAAGATTAAATACAGCTGTTATTAACCTGTCTCCCTGTGTGAACACTATTAGGCAATCCGAATGGCCCTGGTGACTCTTGATTGTGTCTTTCCTAAGCTCCAGAGAACAACAGATTTTGTTGAAGAAAACGGTCAAAGATTCTGTGATGGGAAAGAGCGGTTACCGGTGGGCACGAGTGACCATCCCAGTGACGGGTAAGACCTTCTTTGGCCAGACAGGGGGCAACCTAAGGCAGGGGGGTCACGTAAAGTCACTGGGCATCTCCTGAATGGAGATGTTTTATGTGAGACAGGTATGAGAGTTGAGCAGGAGCTGTGAGGCCAGCAGCATCCTTATACCGTTAAGGGGAGATGAAGCTGTGACGAGTCACGGCAGTCTGCCCCATAAAGCAAAGCTCCTCAATACCACTCGCCAGAAGAAACCGCATTAGTTGTATGGCTTGTTTTTCATTGTGACAAGCGTCTGCAAATATGCCAGGGGAAAAACACCCTGATGGAGGTTATAGATAAAGAGCTAACAGGAATGGGCTTTCGGGGTTCAGTCGGGGCCATGAAGTGATTCCCATTAGTTGTTGTGGAGACAGTAATACAACTTTTTGATGTCGGTTGCCTTATGGGCAAGGAAAATGTATAGAAGTTGATTTAGAACTAGTATGTCTATAACATGGTTTTTAACTCCTGAAGTTTCGTTAGACATGGTGGTGACTAAAGATGAAGACAGCTTTTGTAGATTTAAGAAAAGTCTGGATAACAAAGTTTAATGGTAAAAGGTTAGTGTGATGAGTTTAATATTGCATTCTGTCTAAATTACAGCATTAGGAGGCGGTTGAAAATATTATTTGTTTATAGTGAGAGAGACTGCTTGAGTGGAGGAAGGGATGGTAACTGTGTCTGTCTTTCTGTTATCGGCCTGCTAGAGCAAGCTGAAGCAAAATAATGTTAATGAACCAAAACAACCCAACTGACCTTGTTAAATTCAAATGAATAATGAACAAGACATGCTTTGTAACTGGTTGGGAGACCATGTAAAATTAGATAGAAGCTACAGGAAAATGGAAAGGTTAAAATCTTATTTAAAATTTAAATCTTTTAGCAACAATATAAAATATATGAATATGAGAATATGAGCAGTTCATAGTCAGGTATGAATGTGTGTATTTGTTGGTGACTGCACGTCATGTCTTGTATGTGTTAGTTTGGGGTACTATTATTTCCTGATTTTGAGGATATGGTGTCATTAACCTCTGGAATTAGTGTTTTATCATTACTGATGGGTTAAGTGAAATGACCAACTTTAAAAAAGTTGATAATTCTAAGTCAATCTGATGAAAAGACAATGCAGAACATGGGACGAGCTTTAATTGGAGTGGTTTTCCAGCTCTGTCTGCCATTGGTAATTATAAATGCTTTTGTCATTTATGATATTGAACTGAATTACTCTCTGGATTAGTATTTTATATAAATTGGAATTGTAAAGAAGATTGCCGTCCATTATGGGGTAAAATAATGTAAAATAATAATACTCTTGTCTAAATTCAACTGAGGGTCTAAATTTAAATAGACAACTAGGTGGGATCATAAGGATAAACGTAGGGAAAAAATACATATATATAGACTTGACGGCAGGGAGTCACTATCCAAATTATCCAGAGTGAGCTCCCTCATTTTTATTGAAAGGCCGGAGGGCGAACAAAGGAGGAGTGAATATAACTTCTAAAAAGAAAAGGTTTTATTTCTCAATCCATTAAATGGATGTATGACATTAGATGTCTAAGAAAACTACAATTTAATAAAGGTAAAAAGAGAAAGCAGATATATGGCTGTGGGTTGGAATCTGAGTAACATAATATTTTGGTTTCTGTAAAACTGTAAAGATAAGTGGGACTGAGACAATACTTATAATATGTATATTTGTAATATACTTCTAATATTCTATAATCTTGAGAACCATTTGATAGACAAATACTGTGAGAAGCTGACAGTGGTGAGAGACTCGGATGCAGAAGGAACTGGCATATAGGGCAAGATGGAAGAAATATAGTAGACAAAATGTATGTTATGAAAATACAATTTCTGATAGAATTTATGGAAGTCAAATTAAGTTTAAATGGTTTAAAAAGTGAGTTTCAAAATAAAAACAATAAGGCATTGTATGATTGACAGTGATTCAAGTGATATAAAGATAAGGAATGAACAAAAGCTTTATTAAGCAGAATGGGGAACAATTCTATATTTTAGTGGTAAAATAATGACTGAAATGATGATGTGACTTTGTTTTATTTTATTTCTATTTTTGAAACAAACAAAAAAGGGTATAAGATGTTATACAATTAAAATGGTACATGCTATGTGACCGTAAACTGAAGGATGATTTCAGTAAAGACTTAAAATGCTTACATCGATTATTATGGGTCTTAATTATTAATATTTTATTTTTTGTTGTTTATTTTTTTAGTTAGATAACCATTGTGTTTTGAACCTAAAGGGTCTATAAAAGGGGTAGTGAAAATAATGGATTCACCATCCAACTTTGTTTATAATAAAAGGATTTGGAAATCATAGTTTTATAAAAATAAAAATAAAAACCTAGTGCATATATTCTGGTATTCATGATTATAGACAATGTCTTCATTTAGGATCTGAGTAGTGACTGTGGATCTAGCCCATGCTAGGAATACAGCAACAGTGCTTGCTTATTTAGCCTGGCTTCCAGAGAATAAATATGTACTTGTTTCGTAATCAGTTATGTGTTTTATAAAAAATTTAACCTGACTGATAAACTGAGGAAGAATTACATTGATGTCCTGTTGTGAGTGGAAGGTGGGAGAGCCTCTTAATGGGGACTGGAATTTTTAGTAACCAGCATGTCCGTGACGAGGTGAAGAGACAAGTGTGACCCGTCAGGGGAGCATGCGTCACCACTCCTCCCTTCCGTAGTGACCTCACTGGTTAGACCAGACGTGGCGGTATTGGACCCCACATTGGTCTAAAACGGGGGACTGAAGGGTTGGTCAAAATCCCTTGCCTCTTCAAATACATCTATAATCATAAATCCTTTTGAATGCTTATATACTTCCTTTATCAAAATCAATAATCAAATATATTCATTATCACATACTCATTTTTATATTCTTTGTGCTTGTGAAATTATATTTTCTTAAATGCATGTGATGGAAGTAACCAGTTTCTTTTAGGTGCATTCTAATCTTACTTTGAGATTGCACGTAGTACACGCAGGATCTTACTTTGAGATTGCACGTAGTACACGCAGGACACGAAGGCCATGTAACCCACAAGGCCGTTTGTCTCTTTCTCTGGTATCAGAAGAAAGGTTAGAGGGTCCTAAAGGCAGCATGGACACATATGATCCTTCGCTGGACAGATGGTCAAGCTGTATTGAGTGTTACTATCGAACTTTAATTGTTGTATTAAAATGTATTCTTTCCAGTATATTTCCTTCCTTGGGAGTAAATGCCAGTTATCTGTTTTTCTCCCAAACGAGTGAATGTTTTAGCATTATGTTTTGGTATACTTAACTGATAATAAGGAGCTCAGACTCTCTTCAGCCTTGATGGGAGCTGTTATTTGCTAGTGTCTATTATTTGTGTGTGTGCGTATGACATTCTATGTAGGTTCTGGACGTTCGGACCAGACAACCCGGCGCCCTTCTCTAACCTGCGAGGCCACCACAGACCTAAATCTATTGAGTGGACGACAACTATCTTTACTAATGGCGATAGGCACCCCTATCTCCTCACATGTGTTAAATTGTTTAGGCTCTTAATGTTTCTTAGCCAATGAGAATCATTCAACCTGTAAGCAATGACATAGCTTAGACCTTGGAAATGGTATAACTGCTGTGATCTTTGTAACTGTAAGCGAGGCGGCCTACAAACTCCTGTGTGAGTCTTGAAGCTGACTTCTGCTGATTAAACTGCAAACTATCTTCAGTAAAACTTTTCTTAAATTTTTTATAATCCTGACTCCGGGTCTTCATTCTTCATATCTGGTTCTGGGTCTTTGACTGTATACCCCTTACAATATAGAGTATAGAGTATATATTGTATATATATATATAATATATTTAGCAATATAACAAAGAGTGAAAAATTTAAGGGGGTCTGAATACTTTCCGTACCCACTGTATATCAGTGGTCTGATCAGTGTCAGAGCGCTTTTGAGAACGCGAAGGCATTACTTATTTCAGCTCCTGTGTTGGCTGCACCTGACTTTCCTACACCTTTTTTTTTTAAATGGTTGACGCGAGGGATCAAGGTGCTGGCGCTGTCCTCCTCCAAGATGGGCTTGAGAATGTCAATCACCCCGTTTGCTACTTCTCCAAGAAGTTTAATCAACATCAACGGCGGTACTCCACCATCGAAAAGGAGACGCTGGCCCTTGTTCTTGCTGTTCCAACACTTTGAAGTATATCTGGGTGCTTCAGATAGAACGACCGTTTATAGTGATCATGACCCTCTAAAGTTCCTAAGCCGCATGAGAAACGCTAATCAGCGCCTGAAACGGTGGAGTTTGATCTTACAACCTTTTAACATCGAGGTTAAGCAGATCCGTGGTACTGATAACTTCTTAGCAGACGCTTTATCTAGAGTACCTTAGTCCAGTATTTCTGTTTACAGTTACTTGATAACTGTATTGTCATAACTCAAAATTTTGTTTGTGTTTTGTCATTTAAATTACAGTATTGTTAAAAAAAAAATGTTGAGTTTTGAAATTGTCACACGCACCTCTATTGGTGGGGTGTTTGTGTATGGCATGATATGTGTCTTGTTATTTATATTATGATTATGGAGACTGGAGTCACCATTTTGGTGTGGGGGTGTGTTATGTCCCTCCACTACTTGTGGTGGCTCTGTTTCCTCTACTAATATTTGGCTGCTCGGCAGTATGTTTTCATTTGTTATTGTGTGCAGGTGTGATCAGGTAACGAGTGGGCGGAGAGATACCCTTTAAAAGCTGAGGCACTCTGTGCAGAGAGGAGAGGGGGAGAGACTTGTACGGTGGCCGAGACAGCTCAACGCGCTGCAACTGAAGCAAACACATGCAAATAGAAAAAAACGCGTGCAAATAGAAAAAAACACATGCAAATAGAAAAACACGGGTGCAAATAGAAAAAAACACCTGCAAATAAAAAAAAAACATCTTCATCAGTTTCACAACACACGTGTGCTCCAAATACAGAAACGCGCTGCAAAAGTTCACAACACAACCAAATACAGAAACGCGCTGCAAATAACACAGACCACAACGGAAATGTTTCCAGGGGAACCAAATAAGTGACGAACCCGGCTGGGACGTGCTTATTGCTCGTGAGCTTCCCTATGCCCTACTCCCTTCGAAGGGCAGACGGCAGAGCCCTTAAAGTGGGCCTTTGGAGTGAGCAGGGCTCTAGTGTGCTGTTAGGCAGCCGTGTGGAGCGCACTTGATGAAGGAGCAACGAAAGACAACGTAATTCCTCATTATTTTCACCTGGGATGTCCCCATGACAACGCAGCACGGTGATATATATAATGCTGTTAACATAACGGATGCAAATACATTTTTATTTTTAGTTTACAAAAAAGCTTTTAAAATATGCGTTATATATCTGTGTGTCTCAACTTTAAAATTTTGGACCCTACATTACGAAACTTTTCTTTATGAAAATGTAATAACATGAAACAATTTGTACAGTTTAACTGATGTATAGATAAATATCTTTCCTTCATGTTTTTCTTCTTTATTTTTTTTATTTATTTATTTTAGTTTCCAGCTCATTGTTCTTTTCTCATTTGTATTCTGATGGCATTGAACATATTGTTAATACATTTTGTACATTGTATACAAGTTGTATGTCATAAAAAAAATTTAATCTCAGTATGTTTTGCACAAATAAATAAAGTATAATTTTAAGCTGTAAGCACCAGCACGCATAGATTTATGGATATCTATGCCAGCACGTCCCAGCCGGGTTCGTCACTTATTTGGTTCCCCTGGAAACATTTCCGTTGTGGTCTGTGTTGTTTGCAGCGCGTTTCTGTATTTGTGTTGTGAGCTTTTGCAGCGCGTTTCTGTATTTGGGTTGTGTTGTGAGTATTTGGAGCACACGTGTGTTGAGAAACTGATGAAGATGTTTTTTTAATTTGCGGGTGTTTTTTTTTTTTGCATGCGTTTTTTTCTATTTGCATGCGTTTTATTTTATTTGCATGTGTTTTTTTCTATTTGCACGCCTTTTTTCTATTTGCATGTGTTTTCTTCAGTTGCAGCACGTTGAGCTCTCTCGGCCACCGTAGACTTGTGTTCCGGCAACCACGCCTGTTATTGATCTTCCTGCAATGTTTTATTTTGTTGTAGTTAATCACCCAATTTCTGTTTTGTATGTAATTTACTCAATTGTTTAATAAACCCCTTAGATAAACGAGTCCAACTGACTTTGCGGTCACTTTATGTTATGGCCAGTGTGCCTGATCATAATACCAATATATTGTGTCTGAGTACACATTTTATAACAGTCTAACAATTGCTATAAGTGAGTTTTATTGCGCTTATTTATCAAGTTTTAAAGTGTGGTAGAACACACTTTTTATTCCTTTCATACCCAGTGTTTGTTGATGTCATGTTTGAACCGGATCTTAATGACGGGCAGTTTTAAAACTTTTGAATATTTTTAAAATTTTTAATATGACCTTCACTTTTAAAGGGGTCATGACATGGTTTTTTGTTTTGTTTTATTATGTTCCCTTATGTGCAATTATAGTATTACTATAGTTTTTTGTACAAAAAACTTAAAAAATGTAGTGATTTATGACCTTTTCCCGCCCTGTTTCTCCCCCTCTGATTCAAACAGTCTGTTTTGGAGGTGTTCCCCCTTTAAGAGTTCAGTGTTAACGCCCATTGTTATGATTGGCTAACGTCAGTGCTGCTTATGCATAAATTATTAACGTTAATCATTTGTATCACATGAAGGCTACACAATTCTCCGCCACGTGAAACTTCGGTCTTCCGATCTTTTACCATCGTGTCAATTCTCAATTGATTTTGAAAATATGCGCGAGGGAGAGAGAGAGGGAGAGCAAGACAGTTTGAAGGCGCGCGCGCGGCCGGGGCTCTCGCTCGCTCGCTCGCTCTCTCTCTCTCTCTCTCTCTCTCTCTCTCTCTCTCGTCGTTCTTTCAGTAACATGCGCTCTGTCTGTCACACTCATCTACATCACTCACCGAACAAATAAGGCTTTGGCAGGCTGCACATGCTGCAAATAAACTGCATCCAACTGCTTTCCCTGACGTCTGGATCGTTCGGCAGCATTCAAACATGTTGTTTGTCCACAGCCAGGAACAGCACATCTGCGTGGCATAAACAGACCCACTCGCTGCACTTCAACGCATGCAATGATGTCAAATGAGGCGTAGTTGTCTTGCGCTGGAGGCGGTCATATGCAAACGACTGGTACGTCACTTCGTACCGTGACGTCACTAAGTTCAGAGGATCTAGAACGAGCTGTATTTAGAGCTTGATTAAATAAATGGTTCGTTTATAATGGGGGTCTTAAGCTATGAAACTTGCAGGAGGTTTTAATGGTACAGAGACCTCTTAAATACCAAAAGATCAAGGCAAATTTGGTTTCTCATGTCATGACCCCTTTAATAATCATAAAATACATATTTTAACTATTTAAGCAGTAGTTCTGTGTTGGTATAATGCTATCAGCTGCCATGGCAACAGCTTCCAGACCATAGACAGTAAAAGAAATGGACACAGCTACCCCATTGATTTCAACAGAGAAGACTGAAGCCCGATTATTGCACTTCCTGCCTGATGTCTAAGCGACTGCACAGGCTCAAACTGAGCTTGACAACAGTCTGACATTTTTAATCCTTCTAGTAGCTGTGCCAAGACAAATCTGAATCACCTAATTCCTCAAAAACGTTGTTGAAATATTTTGTCCCGTTGCTTTTATGGACTCTCTATCTATGGGCTTCTCCCTTGACTTTATCCCTCCATGTCCCCCCGGTTGCCTCATAGACAGTAAAAGATTGCCTGCGAGCTTCTCCTCCTGTCTATACAGTAATGTCTCTATTGTGCGACAGAAAGTTGCGTGGTTATGACGGAATCGTTAGCCTATTTTTACAAAAAACGGCTTCTACGGGGCCGTAACGTAAGATGCAAAGTAATGGAGCCTTTTATAGATTGTCGTGTTTCTTTATAAATGAATAATGGACAAATGTAGTCTTTGGACACCTCAGATGTAAAGTTATTCGCTGTCAAAGTGACGCCAAAATGAATGGGAGTCAATGGAATGCTAACAGCAGGTGAAGTTCTGCTACAATGGCGGCTCCCGCGAGGCTTCAACTTCCGGCTGATGGATTACCCCCTTGATCCAGACCAGAGCCAATCAGTCATTGCCGCCTTGAGGTTGCTCGAGGAAGCTACAACAGTGAGAAAAGAAACCACAGCAAGAAAACACTGAAAAAATTAAAAAGGCACTATTCTGCAATAAGGGCCATCTAAACTCTCTGTTCCTCTTTGACCTCTTCTAACACAGCATCCTTTGAGAAAATAATACAGCCTAACTGTAACGATGAGGCAGGAATGAAGCGGAGAGAGAATCCAAATGCAAGCCTTATTTTAATAAAGTAAACAGGTCATCCAGGGCAAACAAAGGAACATGGAACTCAAGACAGGACCATGGAGACAGCTACAAGCAACAACAACCGACAACCAACAACTGAAGCACAGAGGTTTAAATACACAGACAAACAAGCTAAACAAGATAACAAGGGGGCGGGGCTAATTAGAAACACCTGGAGAGACTCATAAACAAGAAAAACTACAAAGGACTACAAAACATGGCACAGAACAGGAAATAACTAAAGTCCACACAAGAAAAACACAAGACAGGAATCGTGACACTAACAAACACATATAAGCACTATAAGTCAGTTTTGTATAACATGTAACAACTGCAAACTCATCAAAGGGAGATTGATAAACAGAGTTACTGTAATACAGAGGAAGTAGCCTAGAACGCACTCTCTTGTTGTGAATTTGATCTGAATCTGAAATGATTAAAAAGCATTAAACAGTGCAGATAAGTTTTAGAGCACATAAGACAATAATAACACAACACTGCAACGCTTTATTTTAGTGTCCTTATTACGTTACATTTACTTACTGTAAAAAAAAATTCTGCATAATTGCATGCAACTACCCATAAACCAAACCCTATACCTAACCCTACCCCTATTGTTTTAATTTTAGCATACATCACCATGTGCTAAGATGGGGACAAATACATGAACATATATTTTATATAAAAAATAAATAAATACAAAATACCTCACTAGAAATTTATCAAAATAAAATACCAAATACTTTGTGGAAAAATGTATTTAAATACAAATACAGTATTTTTTTTATTTTGAAAATACACAAAATGTGAAATTGGCCATTAAGTGAAGTATCACTATTAAGCTGACATCTATCTGGACCTTTTCTGAATGCAAAGAACATTTTGGTGTGTACAAAAGCTTAAATACTTTTGGTTTTTATTTAACCTGCCATCAAATTTTTCAATTTTTCAAAAAGACTGGGTTGAAGGTGTCATCTGTGCAACCATACTTATTTCTGACCAAGTTACACTGCAGACTATTACTTGTGGTGAACACTACTTAGTGTCACAGTTGTGTTCTGTTTAGTTTGTTTGCATTGAACTTGTCTGCCTGTCTTCATGTCACGTGTCATCATCTGTTTCACCTGTGTTCTGTCAATCAATGTTCATCTGTGTTTGTATTTAGTTCCCTTCTATTCAGTCAGTCTTTGTCTGTTCTCCGTTGTAATTAGCGTGTGCGAACCTTCTGCCTGTCTGTACATATTTGAGTTATATCGTTAGTAAACTTTCGCTTTGGAACTTCTGACTCTTCGTCTTCTTCTGCCTGCACCACACCCTGACAGAAGAACGGACTGCACCAAAATGGATGATAGGGCAAGAATTATCGTCATGGCTCAGGAGGGCAAAAAATGTTGTCCTTTGCCAAGGACTTTTTCTACCTTGGCGTCACCAGCACCCTCGACGATGAGAGCCTGAGGACCTTGTTCCTGATCGGGGCCACATTCAACCATCCCATTGACCTCCCTGACACCACCGGACTGAACTGGAAGGAGACCGTCCTCCGGTGTCTGGAGAGCGTCAGGCCTCGATCAGGAACACAGCCAGACCCAAGGAATCCTCACGTCATGCCTGACCAGCCTGAGCCTGTTCACATCATGCCTGCCGAACCAGAGTCTCGTCCCGCCGAGACCGCCCGTCAGAGTCTCGTCCCGCCGAGACCGCCCTTCCAGAGTCTCAACCCGCCGAGACCGCCCTTCCAGAGTCTCGTGGAGACAGTCCGCTTTGACTGTCAGGTAGAAGTCTGTTGCGGAGCTCTTTTCGGTGCTCTTTTCGGCTTAGCAAAAGTGCGCATCGATGGAGCATATCGGCCGCAAAGGGGGTGCGCTTATCAATATGAGTAATTTTTTACAGTAACAATATCATCATATAGTTTAACACTAATGACATAGACAGTAGTACATTAGGCTGCTGTCACTTTAAGAGTGAATCACAGACCCAAAATATTGATACACATCCGATTCTCCCAATTGTTTACCTTCACTCAAGACATAAACCGACTGAGTTTACGCGAATGCAGTTTTTGACATTTCTGGGTGTATTTGACCTTTTAGCTGCACACAGAAAGCTGTCTGTCAGTGTGTGAATAGTGAATACAAGTTCTCTTTTGTGGCATATTGCACTTTTAATAACTCATCTTAACATCAAGCACATTTTTCCCCTTGCCAGTGCTCATTTAGTCCGTCATGTTAACTGAAGGCAAATCTGAATGATGTTCCATTTTAGCCTTAATCAACAAATAGAATCGACCATGACATCCTTGCCTTATTTTCATCCTTATTTCCTTGCAGGAATGCAGAAAAGTTGCTCACCCAAAGGTAGATGGAGTTGTACAGCTGCATTTCACATATGAATGTTGAAGGTAGGGGGCCTGAACAAGTTGATAGAAATCAGCAGCTTAATAACAAGGTTGACTGATACAAAGTATTTTATGTAGTTTGAGAATACAAAAATACTAATCTTAAATGTATTTAAATATAAAATACATTAGATTTTTTTTAAAGGCTTGAAAATACATAACCTTTTTTAAACACATTTATCTGAAATCCCTGTAGGTCCAGGTTATCCCAAACCTTAAAAGAAAGGCTCAAATCATACATTTGTGAGCGGAGGCCAATGCCACCTAAGATGTAAGGTGTATTTTGTAAATACTCTTAATTACAGGGTTTCCAAACAAATGGAGAGAACAAGCAGAGATGTGTACAATCTTTATTTTGACACTCAAAGAAATATAAAAGTATGTTTACAAAAACAATCAGGAAAAAAAAAACACAATTCACAAATACAATAACATTCACAATAAAGAAAATGAATCCTGATGTCATACAGTGGTCACCTGTAAAGTCAGATCTTGAACCGTTAATATCAATATCCCATGGGATAAATCAGCATTTGGGGAAGGGAGAAAAGAAAAAAGAAAATCCAAAACCAATTAAATTCAAACAACCTCAGTTCACACCCTCATACAACTTTATAACCACATCCACCATCCACACAATAAACCAATCAAATGTATAAATAAAGTAAATCCTCCCAAACCCAGCAGCTAATGGCCCTTGTTGGTTACAAAGGAATTTGACAATAGATAATGATGACCATACCCACCCACAGTACTTCCAGAACCCAATTAACAAACAACAAAAATACCCAATCAAAGAAAATACAATGAAATCAATTAATATAACAAAAGAAATATTCAATACCAAATAATCTCAACACATTTACACACACACGCGCACACACACACCATGAACACGCGCTTACACCGAACTCACTCAAACACGCGCTCGCATCAACACACACTCACATAAAGACTCGTTCGCATAAAACTGTGCTCACACAACCATGTCAAGTCAAGTCAAGTCAAGTCATCTTCATTTATATAACGCTTTTAACAATGGATTGTTTCAAAGCAGCTTTACAGAGATAAACATATAATTTAGGGTAACAGATTGTTTTGGCTTTATAGCGGTTCTTGAATAATGTTATTTCCAGCTAAAGTTAACTTTGATTGATTCACCTCCGTCGAAATGATCAGACTTTAAACGCGAACCTGTGATTAACGCTGACGGCGTTCACATGCTCATTCAGAATTGATTCTATAGTTATGTGCTTTTGAAAATATGTGCGCAGGTTTGTAATTCCATACAACCCATGCCTAAACAAACTACTTGTCTTGCCTATAAATTTTGATACAGAATTTTGTTTTATTTTATCACTTCGGGGTACGCGAGCCGAAATTCACAACGCTTTATCTGTAGAGTGGGGAAGGGATCCTCCATAGCGAGAGCATAGTGGATACTTCAGCACTGCATTGTCATCGGGTCCAGGCGGATCTCCTTCGTCAGATCTGGATACGGCCTAGATCCGGCAGGCTGCGGGAAAACCTTGGGATAAACAAAGACACTAATATTAGCGTAGATGCCATTCTTCTTATGATGTAGCGAGCACATCAAGATTTAAGGGAGTGTTCCCAGTTCCGGCTCGTAATCTATGCAGCCTAACATTGAATTATAGAAGTCTATAATGTATTATAGTGTATGCTAGGTCAAAGAGATGTGTTTTTAGTCTAGCTTTGAACTGACAGAGTGTGTCTACTTCCCGGACAATGGTAGGAAGACTGTTCCTTTTAAACTCAATCTAGATAGCTGAAAGTATCCCATTATTTTTAACAGGAGCAAATTTAGCGTGCAGTCCTTAACCAAAGCTTTCTCTGTTGGTGGTCGCCCCATTATGAAGTAATGAGTGCAATAAGAGCGCTTTGGAACAATTCCTCTTCCTGTCCTGGTGCCCGACATTAAATGATAAACAACACAAGGTGATGAGATTAATAGGGTTTTAGGCTTTGCATTTAAGCCAAGCTTCCACTCTTAGACATCTCTGTGCCTGATCTCATTTGTTTGTGCTCAAAAACATAGCATTGCTTGATGTAAGACTTCATAAAGAGTAAAAACCGAATTATGATGTTGAAAAATGATTCCTATTTAGAACATATCTCATCTGATTTGCATACTATTCGCATATTCTGTTAACTGTTAAACACGTGGCCTTATGTTTCCTCTTGACTGGTTAACCCAACACAATGTCACTATGGAATTTCTATGTAATTAACTCTTAAAAATAAAGATTCTTTATTGACATCCATGCTTCCATGAAGAACCTTTAACATCAATGAAACCTTTCCATTACACAAAATGCAGTTTTTAGTGGAAAAGGTTCTTTAGATTTTTTAAATGTTCTCCACGATGATTGTTTTAAATAACTGTTCACTGAGGAACTTTGAGGAACCAAAAATTGTTCTTATATTGCATTACTGTCTGGTTGAGAAACATGGGCATACATAAGGGGGAAGAATGGTTCTATGTGCAAGGGGTTGACTCATTAACAGAGTTAATACTGTTTTAGGGTCAGCAACACAGAACAGATAGATGCAGAATGCCTTGGGCTAATTAAAGTCTCCCCGACGTGTGACTGGAATGCACCATTATTAAAGGACCTGTAGGTAATTAAGCTGCAGTCTCTCTTCCTAGACACACTTTTTAAATGTAATATTAACAGACATTACATTCTGGTCTGCACTTTAAAGATATCCCTTCAAATGTGCTCTGAATATTTTGATATACTATAACACATCTTTTGCGAGTCCAAAATAATAAGTTAATAATATCCAGTGTCATATGATAAGGAAAAGAGGCCTGTTTATCTTTTAACTCTTATCAAAGGCACAACATATCTGTAATGTTGGAAAATTAATATTGTATACATGTTCCTTAGTACATCACGCGGAAACACAGAAGGAAGTGACAAAGTTTAAAAACTGAGAACAGTGGATGTTTGTGTTGTCATGTAACTATGAGGAAGGAGAATGTGAACTGCATCCCACATAGGCTACACACTCTCTCACACACTCACTGCACTATAGAGCAGAATTATAGTTGTTCAAGGAAATTTCATTATAGCTGCTGACTCCAGACTTCTGATGGACTTCTAAGAACTAGCAAGTGCTTTTACTGATAATCTAGAGGAGATGCAGTGATGAAGCTGCTGGTAATGGTGTGGAAATGAGAGAGACAGACGTGCACCGGATTGTCCACACACATACTTGGCCTGCAGTTTCGAGACTCCATAATGGGTCAGTCTCTCACCACAGTAGGCTTTAATTCTGCTAAAGCAAAATTATTGATTAGTGTTCCTGACAGTTAGTACATCAGTTGCATCTATATATTATTGTCCATTCCACAGCTGTTGTACTGATTTATGTTACACTGACATAACTTAAGAAAGAACATTCTGTTTGTAATATATCAACATTGATCTTACAATTTGTCCCTCACACATCACTATGATATCTGAAAGCACTCTGTAGCACCACTATTTCTGCCAATGTTGCTTGGCTGACATAATGGTATTAAAGGGTTAGTTCACCCAAAAATGAAAATTAAGTCATTAATTACTCACCCCCATGCTGTACCAACCCCGTAAGACCTTCGTTCGTCTTCGGAACACAAATGAAGATATTTTTGATTAAATGTGACAGCAGGATCACTCCTCCATAGGCTGCCTAAGGGAATGAATCCTGACGTCCCAGAAAGTCAATGAAGAAAATGTTTAAATATTCCATGTCACAACAGTGGCTCAACCATAAGTTTATCAAGCGACGAGAATACTTTTTGTGCGGAAATAAAACAAAAATAACGACTTTATTCGACTATTCCTTTTCTTCCTTGTAGGCCTGAAACGAGACTTCAAGAGATTTCCATGACGCATGCGCGAGAATTGCGATCTCCTTCAACTACTTCAGTTAAGTTCTCGCGCGTGCGCGTCGTGGAAATCTCTTGAAGTCTCGTTTCAGGCCTACAAGGAAGAAAAGGAATAGTCGAATAAAGTCGTTATTTTTGTTTGATTTCCGCACAAAAAGTATTCTCGTCGCTTGATAAACTTATAGTTGAGCCACTGTTGTGACATGGAATATTTAAACATTTTCTTCATTGACTTTCTGGGCCGTCAGGATTCATTCCCTTAGGGAGCCTATGGAGGAGTGATCCAGCTGTCACATTTAATCAAAAATATCTTCATTTGTGTTCCGAAGACGAACGAAGGTCTTACGGGGTTGGTACAGCATGGGGGTGAGTAATTAATGACTTAATTTTCATTTTTGGGTGAACTAACCCTTTAAATGTACACACTGAAGATGCAGAAAAATGATGTCATGACAACAATCACTGGCTGATGTGTCACCACAAGGACATGCAAAATCCTAGCTTCACTAGTGACATCTGCATGAGTTGAGATTTGAAGGCAGGCCAGAGAGAGGGGGAAAATGTTGATATTGTATGTTTAAAGATATGAATTGAAACTAGTGACAGATCTTTTCCTCCGTATATTTTGATGTACATCAGAATCTAACAGTCTGGATTATCAAACAAAAAGTGACTTGATTCTATGCATTGGTTGTTGATTGGATGTTGAGATGCACTCAAAAGTGGAGGCAGATGAACGCAAGCTTACAGGGCAAGGGTTTAAGAAAACTGATGATTGGTGAAAATTAAATATGCATACACGGATGAATTGTCCACAATAAGTAGTTTGTTGAGGGTTGATTTGTGAAGGACTACACGCCTGCGCACATATATATTCAAACGCGTATACCTATGGACTGAACACGTGATCAGGGCCGGAGTGGGGCCACTTTCCAGCCCGGGAGTTTCAGGCCCAAGACCGGCCCACTTTTTTCATGGTGGTGGAAATTGGATAAATGAAGCAACAGTTCAGCTCTATTGTGTAGTTTTTATTAATATCATGGTTCAACAATAATGTAAAGGTTAAATAATAATTCACTTAAGCTGAGAAGTTCAAAAAATATCATGGTCATTATCATTTTTCTGCATGGGTATCAAATTGTGGTAATTTACTCCTTTACTGCACCCACTTCTGAACAAACAATACATTTTTGTTTATAATGTACCGTCATATACTGCTCTTTCTTAAAATTACAGAGGGATTTATAGATATCTACTTTTGTTATCCTGTAAATCAGAATATATTGTCAATAACCTTATAAAAAAAAATAAAAAAAAAATATTTTCGCCATGTTTTTTGGAATAAAATGTTATGTAGATCAGGCTACGAATAATATATTTACAAATCCCTCAGTAGGCCTAAATGTCTTCACAATAACTAGGTACAAGACTGGAAAGTGTGGTGTATATAGGTGCTACTGAAGTGGAGATTTCGGACTTGGAGTATGAAAGAAAGGTAATTTGGAGAAAATGGGCTTTAAAGGGATACTCCACTTTTTTTGGAAATAGGCCAATTTTACAACTCCCCCAGAGTTAAACTGTTTTTTTTACCGTTTTTGAATCCATTCAGCCGATCTCTGGTTCTTGCGGTACCACTTTTAGCATAGCTTAGCATACATCATTGAAGTGGAAAAGACCATTAGCATTTTTTCAAAAAAAATGACCAAAGTGTTTCGATATTTTTCCTATTTAAAACTTGACTCTTCTGTAGTTACATCGTGCACTAAGACCGACGGAAAATGTAAAGTTGCGATTTTCTAGGCTGATATGGCTAGGAACTATACTCTCATTCCTGCGTAATAATCAAGAAACTTTACTGCCGTACCATGAGTGCAGCAGGCGCAGGCGCAGGCACTTAGTCCCGGTCACGTTGATGGGGACTATTTTCAGGCGCTGCGTCATATCATTACGCCTGCTGCACTCATGGTTGAAAATGTATATTACTATATTACTAAATAACAATTAGGTCACACTTTAGAATTAGGGTTCAATTCTCACTATTAACAAATTATTAACAATGACTTTTGAATCAATAAACTCCTAATTACTGTTTATTAATAGTTAGAAAGATAGTTGTTAAGTTTAGTTGGAATTGGCTAGGACAAAGGATGTAGAAAGAATAAGGCATTAGTATGAGCTTTATAAGTACTAATAAACAGCCAACATCCTAGTAATATGCATTATATGCACTAGTTAATAGTGAGAATCGGACCTTAAACTAAAGTGTGGCCAATAATTATTATAATTATATTACTATAGAAATTGCGCTAAATATATAACACTAAATGTGCTATAATAAATTCAAAACTTTGTATATTCAAAACTTTGACTTTCTGTACAGCTGCTTTGTGACAATGTGTATTGTGAAAAGATTTAAATAAATTTGACTTGCCACTTTTGTTATTTACCTTACTTGCTTATTTTAATTAATAAGAATTATTTATCTATTTTCCACCTACACTTTATTTTTAGTCTACCATGCAACTGTTAAATCTGCTAATTTAGAATGATATGCAATCTTAAGGGTTAAAACAATCCCCTCTGAGGTCCCTCTCCAATGCACTCTTTATCCAGCATCCCAAAGGCTCAACTTCATTTGTCTGTCTGAGCCAAACACTGAGACATGAAAGATCACTGAACCACAATTCTATGTGCAACGGCTTGTGAAAAGCTAAATGACCTCCCATTGGGTTAAGTCGAGAAACACCAGAACGATCAATGGGCCAGCCAGTCTATAGCTTTCCGCTGAGGTCACACAGTGGGGCAGCTTTGAGGTTGTGCCTCAACAGATGTCAGTAACATTAAGGCAGACAGTTGGGAGAGAGGCTTGATACTGTATTCCATATCAACGGACTATTAGGTCTCAATGAATGATATTCACATATTTACAGTTTAAGTTGCTCTCCTGGAAAGTGCTCATGTAATCATAGATTTCATAACATTCACTTTGGCTCTATACAATACAGTGTTATTCTTTTTTTAGACTGCTTTTTCAGCAGCCTTGATTCGAGAAGTATTTTTCCCATAAGGATTTTTAAAAAGTCTTTGTTACAAGAGTCAAGTCAAGTCAAGTCATCCTCATTTATATAGCGATTTTATCAATGTAGATTGTTTCAAAGCAGCTTTACAGAGATAAACAAATAATTTAAGATAACAGAGATTGGTTCGGTTTTATAGCGGTTCTTGAATAATGTTATTTTTCAGCTAAAGTTAATTTTGATTGATTCACTTCCGTCGAAATTATCAGTTGTTATTAAATTAGGGGCCGCTAAGACGACACCATTCTCTCTAAACATACTTTAAACGCGAACCTGTGATAAATGGTGATGGCGTTCACATGCACATTAAGAATTGATTCTATAGTTATGTGTGTTTGAATATATGTGCGCAGGTTTGTAATTCCCTACAAACCATGCCTAAACAAACTACTTGTCTTGCCTATAAATTTTGATACAGAATTTTATTTTATTTTATATTATCACTTCGGGGTAGGTACGGAACCAAAATTTCCACAACGCTTTATCTGTAGAGTGGAATAGGGATCCTCCATAGGGAGAGGCTAGTTGGCACTTCAGCACTGCGTTGTCATCGGGTCCAGGCGAAGGTCCTTCGTCAGATCTGGAAATGGCCTGGGTCCGGCAGGCTGCGGGAAAACCTCGGGATAAACAAAGACACTAAAATTAGCTTAGATGCCATTCTTCTTGTGATGTAACGAGTATATCAGGATATTCCCAATTCCGGCTGACCTAATCTATGCAGCCTAACAATGAATTATAGAAGTCGATAATGTATTATGTGAATGCTAGGTCAAAGAGATGTGTTTTTAGTCTAGCTTTGAACTTACAGAGTGTGTCTGCTTCCCGGACAATGTTAGGAAGACTGTTCCAAAGTTTTAGTGCTAAATAGGAAAAGGATCTACCGCCAGCAGTCGATTTTGATATTCTAGGTATTATCAACTGGCCAGAACTTTGAGATCGCAATACGTGAAGGACTATAATGCGTTAAGAGCTCGCTCAAGTACTGGGGAGCTAAACCATTTAGTGCTTTGTAAGTAATCAGCAATATTTTTAAATTTATACAATGTTTAATAGGCAGCCAATGCAGTGTTGATAGAACCGGGCTAATATGGTCATACTTCCTGGTTCTGGTAAGAACTCGAGCTGCTGCGTTTTGAACTAGCTGTAGTTTGTTTATTAAGTGTGCAGGGCAACCACCCAGTAGAGCATTACAATAATCTAGCCTTGAGGTCATGAACGCATGAACTAATTGTTCCGCATTTCCCAATGAGAGCATATGGTGTAATTTAGATATATTTTTAAGATGGAAAAATGCGGTTTTACAGATACTAGACACGTGACTTTCAAATGAAATATTGGTATCAAAGAGCACACCCAGGTTCCTAACTGACGACAAAGACTTGACAGAGCAGCCATCAAGTGTTAGACGGTATACTAGGTTATTACATGAGGAAGTTTTTTGTCTAATAATTAGAATCTCTGTTTTTTCAGAATTTAGTAGTAGGAAATTACTAGTCATCCAATTTTTTATATCAGCTATGCATTCCGTTAATTTTGTGAATTGGTAAGTTTCGTTATATGGATATATTTCATTATAAATATAGAGCTGAGTATCATTGGCATAACAGTGAAAGCTAATTCCATGTTTCCTAATGATATCTCCTAATGGTAGCATGTACAGAGTGAACAGCAACGGTCCTAGTACTGAGTCTTGTGGTACGCCATACTGAACTTGTGATCGATAAGACATCTCTTCATTTACTGCTACAAACTGATAATGGTCAGATAAGTATGATTTAAACCATGCTAATGCAATTCCACTAATGCCAACATAGTTCTCTTACGAGAGGTTCTCTCGGGAAAGATTCATCTTTGCTGAGATTTTGAAGCCAAAAAATTATTTCATAATTTGTATCCATGCACAACGGAGTTCCTCTGCGGCAGGCCTAGAGCAGGCTAGCTAGCCGCTCATTGGTTCGCTCAGAGAGAACTGCTTAAGCCTATGGGAGAGCGGGGCTGAACCCGCTGCCAATGAGAGGCGCCCACGCGCTCATTGCGTCATGGCCAGCCAGAATGGGCGTGGCCATGGTGTATATAACAGTCTCTCCCAGGCTTATATGTTGATTCATTTCATCTTCAGCGAGCTACACGCTTCTGCTGTCCTGAGAGAAAGCCGTCGCCGTCGAGAAGGCATCACTCTAGCGAGCTCCCGGACCCTGAAGAAGCCGGCCGTCTTCGCCACCTTCAGCCGCCCTGCAAGCTAGCGCCATCCGACGACAGTATCCTTTCTTTGCTTTTCTAAAAGAGCCGAGCGTCTTTTTAAAGATGCCTCGCCTTTCCTGCGGCTCTTGCCGCGCTCCTCTCGAGGATGGAGACCGCCATGTCATTTGCGCTCTCTGCCTGGGACTCGAGCACGCAGAACTCGCCCTCGCGGATGGAGGATGCGACTTCTGTGAGAGCCTGCCGTTGTCGTCCCTGCGGGCACGACTTCGGGCAGCACAATCCAATCCCGCGCTGCCTCCTTCGTCGCCGCGGAAAAAGAAACGCCGCGACCAGAGGCCG
The DNA here is from genome assembly GCA_030578255.1 of Tiaroga cobitis. Taxonomy (NCBI): domain Eukaryota; kingdom Metazoa; phylum Chordata; class Actinopteri; order Cypriniformes; family Leuciscidae; genus Tiaroga; species Tiaroga cobitis. The sequence continues at coordinate 29,103,874 of CM060591.1, read as the reverse complement.
CCGGAGCCTCCTGCGGAACCATGCGGGCCGCCGCCGCCGCCTCCCGCTTCCCGCTCTCCCTCCCCGCCCCTGCTGGACATACAGTTGCCGCCGAGTGGCCGCTCTGTCGTCTCCGATGACGCCGCGGAGGAGAAGGACTCATGTTCACTGCTGGCATCAGACAGTGAGGAGTGGTCATCTCTTGGATCCACAAGAGAGTCGGCGGGGATCCGCACTGGAATAGAGGAGGAACTAATGCGCCTCCTCTCACAGGCCGTCGAACGCCTCGGTCTCGAGTGGTCTCCTCCACCCGAGCAGCCCCCGAACCGGATGGACGGCAGCTTTTTCCATCAGCGCTCGACCCCCGCGTGCAACCGGGCCGCCCCATTCCTGCCTGAACTGCACGCTGAATTGACGAAGTCCTGGAACGCCCCGCTCTCGGCGAGAAACCGTTCGGATATATCCGCCTCGCTGCGCACAGTGGACGGAGCCGCCGAAAAGGGTTATTCAGCCATGCCGCCTGTTGAGGACTTGGTCGGCACACACCTCTGCCCGCCCTCTGCTAGATGGCGTTCTTCCCCCACGCTTCCCTCGAAAGCGTGCAGAGCGACCTCAAGTTTCCATGCTCGCGCCTATGCCGCCGCCGGTCAGGCCGCCGCAGCGCTGCATTCCATGTCCGTCCTCCAGGTATTACAGAGCGATATTCTCCGTGAGTGGGCCGAGAGCGGTAGAAACCCCTCCTCCGCTGTCACGGATCTGAGAAGTGCTACGGACCTCGCCCTGCGCGCCACCAAAGCCGCCGCACAAGCTCTGGGAAGATGCATGGCCAGCCTGTGTGTGTCTGAAAGACACTTATGGCTCACGCTCGCCGACATGGGAGATGCTGAACGTGCCGCGTTTCTAAACGCACCCCTCTCCCCGACGGGCCTTTTTGGATCTGCTGTCACGGGAATCGTCGATCGCTTTTCCGAGGTCCAGAAAGCCACCCAGGCCATGAATTTGTTTCTGCCCCGCCGCGCTAGCTCTGCCACAGGCCGCTCTCACGAGCCTCCTGCCAGAGCTCCACCACAGCGCCCTCCTCCGCAGACTCAAACAGCCCAACGCAGACAGGGCGGCCGCCCTCGCTCTCGTTCTGACAGCCGCCGCAGACCGCCGCCCCCACGGGGCCCGCGACCCAAAATCACGCTGAAGCCTGATCATCAGAAGTCTGCCTAGCAAAGTTAAGAAAACGACGGCGCTCTCCCGCTGCGGCCGGACCGCCGTCAAAGCTTCGCCCTCTGCCAGTCCCCGTTGTTTCGCCGACTGCTGTAGTGTTGACCGCCACAAACAAGCCGGTGTCCCTGCCCGCTTGCGAGCGTCAAAAAGCCGTTTTTACGGCTACCCAGAGAAATCTCAAAAAGAGAAAATATGCCAGTTGTGTAGAAAATGTGCCCACAATCATGTGTTCAACCATACACACAAGCATAACATATCCCGTGTCTCTCTCAGAGCCCCATCACATGAAACGGGCACAGCCCGCTCTAATATCAGAGAACATAAACACGCCCACGAGCCCGTGCGCGTGTCCCCTCTCTGCTCGCTCTGTTTCACGGCCCATAGACTCCTCTCTGAGTGCAAGTCCCGTTGCCACACACATTCAAAGCGCGCCCACACACTGTGTCCAGCCCGCTATGTACAGCAATCAGGGCGATATAGCCATTCGGCCACTAGCCGCATGCTCCAAAGCGTGGGAAGCCATTCCAGGCATTTCCCCGTGGGTGTTAAGCATTATAAAGAACGGCTATCTGCTACAGTTTCGCCGCCGCCCGCCTCGTGCGCGCGCTCGGCTCGAATCTACTGTCAGCCCGCTGGCCGCCGGCACGCTCCGCTCAGAAATTGCGACGCTGTTGCAAAAGGGCGCCATAGAGAGAGTCCCGCCATCTATGACCGAGTCGGGGTTTTACGGCCGTTATTTTCTGGTTCCCAAGAAAGACGGCGGCCTCAGACCGATTTTAGATCTCAGGTCTTTGAACAAAGCGCTCATGAAGAGACCGTTCAAGATGCTCACTACCAGGAAACTCCTCGCGCAGGTTCGCCAGGGGGACTGGTTCATCTCTCTAGACCTGAAAGACGCCTATTTTCAGATCCAGATAAATCCCCGTCACAGGCCATTCTTACGTTTCGCCTTCGAGGGTCATGTCTATCAATACGCCGTTCTCCCGTTCGGCTTATCCCTAGCGCCCCGTACATTCACGAAGTGCATGGATACGGCGCTCGCCCCCCTGCGGAGTCAGGGGCTGCGCATATTGAATTATCTGGACGACTGGCTGATTTTGGCCCAATCACGGACGGAGCTTCTGTCGCACCGCGCAGTTCTCCTCGACCATCTGAAAACGCTGGGTCTCTCTGTCAACTGGACAAAGAGCTCCCTTCAACCCAGTCAATCGATTTCCTTTCTAGGAATAGATTTGAACTCGGTCACGATGACGGCTCGCCTGTCCACACAGCGCGCGCGCAGTGTGCAGCGTCTAGCCACCTCGTTTCAGATGAGCACCCGCACGCCTCTGAAAACTTTTCAGAAGATGCTGGGTTACATGGCCTCAGCCTCCGCTGTGCTTCAGCTGGCATTTTAGTTTGGTCTCAGAGCCACCTGCTCTCACTCAGAGCGACGCATGTGCCGGGCCATCTGAACGACGGTCCAGACATACTGTCCAGGAACCTCATCTCCACAGGAGATTGGTCCCTGAACACACAAACGGTCCAAATACTGTGGCGACTATTCGGCAGAGCAGAGGTGGACCTCTTCGCGTCAGAAGAGAACGCTCACTGCCCAATATTTTTTTCAAAGAGCGAGGACGCGCTAGCCCAGGAATGGCCTCACTGCCCGCTCTATGCATTCCCTCCGATCGCTCTGTTACCGCAGGTAGTTCAGAGGATCAGGGACACACGCCACTCGGTGCTCCTCATAGCCCCGCGTTGGGAGAGTTAGAATTGGGTTCCGGAGCTCACTCAGCTGTCACAGACAGCCCCGTGGCCCATCCCAGTCAGAGCAGATCTCCTCTCTCAGGCTCGCGGCACGATCTGGCACCCCCATCCACAGCGCTGGGCGCTACATGCATGGGTGACCAACGACTATTCAGCGATTTGCCAGAGGGAGTAAGAAACACTATCATACAGGCTAGAGCACCTTCCACGAGAAGGCTCTATGCGTCTAAATGGTCTGTGTTCTCAAAATGGTGCACCGACAAACATCTGGACCCACGGTCATGCGAGGTGCCGTCTTTGCTAATGTTCCTTCAAGAGATGCTGGACAAGGGCAGGTCCCCCTCCACTCTCAAGGTTTACGTGGCAGCCGTCGCAGCGTTCTCTGAACCCCGACGCGCTCAGCCCCTGGGCAAAGACGAGTTAGTCATCCGCTTCCTCAGAGGAGCTAAGAGGATGAACCCTCCGCGGCCCCCTTCGGTTCCTATCTGGGATCTTTCTATAGTCTATGAAAGCACCCCCGTTCGAACCGCTCGAGTCTGTGGACCTGAAATACCTCTCGCTCAAAACTGTTTTTCTGACGGCTCTGTCTTCAGTAAAACGCGTGGGGGATCTTCACGCGCTCTCATCCAGCGCCGCGTGTCTTGAGTTTGGACCGAATGATTCTGTTGTCATTCTCAAACCTAGGCATGGCTATGTCCCGAAGGCGATTGGTACCCCGTTCAGGGCTCAGGTTATTTCCCTATCGGCTCTGCCGTCATCCGATAGTGAGCGCGACACCAATCTCCTCTGCCCGGTGCGGGCTCTGAGGTTGTACACCACGCGCGCTGCCGCGTTCAGACGCGCTGAGCAGCTTTTCGTGTCGTTTGGGGGGCGCACCAGAGGTCTGGCCGCCTCCAAACAGACACTGTCTAGATGGATAGTGGACGCTATCGCCTCTGCTTACGCATCTAAATGCCTGCCCTGCCCTCTGGGCATCAGGGCGCACTCCACCAGAGGCATGGCCTCGTCGTGGGCATGGTCTTGTGGAATTTCCATTCATGACATTTGTGTGGCCGCGGGATGGGCCTCCACTTTTGTCAGATTTTACAACTTGGAAGTTCCCGCCTTGCAGGCAAAATTACTAGCTGTCTAAAAGACCAGCTCCCTAGAAGCTGCATTACTGGGAGTCCCTCACACAACCGGTTCGCCCCTTGTGCTCTCCTAAAATGCTTATGTATACACTTCATGTGCCCGCTCTGCTGGCCTCATATTACATTCACTCCACATTATAAATATCCCCCGGTATCACCCTGGGATTCATGTGTGGATTCATAGCGCGCACGGCGTTGACCAGGTGTTCCCGTAGCGTAAGCTAGCTTACGCAATACGAGAGAACCTCTCGTAAGAGAACGAATCGGTTACCTAACGTAACCTCGGTTCTCTCTAGAAGAGGGAACGAGTATTGCGTTCCCGGCCGTGCTTGCGCTACTAGCGTTTCGCTTCACGCTGAAATAAATCAACATATAAGCCTGGGAGAGACTGTTATATACACCATGGCCACGCCCATTCTGGCTGGCCATGACGCAATGAGCGCGCGGGCGCCTCTCATTGGCAGCGGGTTCAGCCCCGCTCTCCCATAGGCTTAAGCAAATCTCTCTGAGCGAACCAATGAGCGGCTAGCTAGCCTGCTCTAGGTCTGCCGCAGAGGAACTGCGTTGTGCATGGATACAAATTATGAAATAATTTTTTGGCTTCAAAATCTCAGCAAAGATGAATCTTTCCCGCAGCGTAAGCTAGCTTACGCAATACTCGTTCCCTCTTCTAGAGAGAACCGAGGTTACGTTAGGTAACCGATTCGTTTTCTAGTCTATTCAAAAGAATGTTGTGGTCAATGGTACCAAATTCAGCACTAAGATCGAGTAACACTAATAGAGAGATACAACCACGATCGGATGATAAGAGCAAATCATTTGTGACTCTAATGAGAGCAGTCTCAGTACTATGGTACGGTCTAAATCCGGACTGAAAATCCTCGCAGATATAATTTTTTTTAAGAAAGGAACACAGTTGTGAGTTACAAGTCATGAAGTAGACCAACCAGCCATGAGGTGAATAACAGCATTATAGACTTTGATTTGAAGCAAAAAAAAGGTATTTGAAAATCTGACAAAAAGACAAAGGTACAAGAATGTGTAATTAACAGCTTTAATGAGGGAAAGGACTGCAATCTCAGCATTGCACATGACTTGTAATCAAATAAAAAAACAATGGATACATTTAAATCTATAGATGTTTATTATGTACAGTATTTAGAAACAATATATTTTACGTTTATTGCAAACTGCCCTATATATAGTAAGCGAAAAAGGTATGTGAAAAGAGTAGCATTTCTAAATTCAGTATTTATAAATCAGTGGTCAGATGACTTACTACTTTTTACTTTTGGACATTTTACTATCCCATGAGGTAATGGGAGAGGATTTATGAATGGCAGTGAAATGACACAACGGCGCTGGTCACATGACAATGACAACATATTCTTATAAAATATTTTTTAGCATAGCAATATTCTTAAGCATACCATCGATTATCAACCTCCGAGCTAACAGTAGGTCTGTCTTTAAAGTTAACGAAATTATCTTAAAAAATCAATTCCCTTATAATGAGACTTTTGCACTCTATAAATAAATTACAATAATACTGACCCAATTAGTCAAGTCAAGTCACATTCATTTATATAGCGCTTTTAACAATATAGATTGTTTCAAAGCAGGCCAAGGCCAAATAGCAGCTCCTAAAACAAAGCCCACTTAGGTCTTGTTTAACAGAGAAGTCTATTCAATGAATGTACTAGGTAAAGTTATATAACAGAAGCCCTGAGGACCAAGCCATTAATATACTCTGCCCAGACAGCTATTGACAGATTTTGTGGCATGCCTGAATTTGCACTTTATCTAAGCAGCCGCCTTTGGCATTTCTTGTCTTCACCAGGATATGAATACTTTTTTAACCTCCAATATAACATGATATATAACTTATAGGCTAAATATCTAATAGGTACCCCAAAGCTGTTCTAATTTTTTATTAAGATCTTGGAGAGAATGGATAAGAGTGAGGGAGACTTGCACACCTTTATTAATCTGCTTGTGATGTCACTGTGACATGAAATGAACACAAAAAATCATCTGTAGCCCCTCGCCTCCAAGTGCAACCAGTGGCATTCCCAAGAGATTAATACAGTATTAAGTGTAAATGACTTAACACCAATCCACTTACAAGGACACATGCTAAAATCCTGATGTTAAGTGTGCCAAACTCAGTTCTACAGTAGAGAAAATCACCAGCAAATAAGATCAAGGAAGTTGTGGCTATTTTAACTGTCCTCTTTAATCACATGCATATTATTGGCTGAGAGTTTAGAGTAAGTTTAGGTTTAGGTAATGATGATAATAAATTATGGTGTGGATTAACAAAAGCGAATTGGGATTATTCATTGTCAGATAGAAGCAAAGTGAAATGGTAAGCTCTGTTTAAAATGGTTTCACGCCTCCTCCACTTATATCTATTGTATGTATTTTTCTTACTTCTAAAGCTTTTTTAAACCTGAGACTTGTTTTATACACATTGATATGGAATCTGTGTCACCATGCCATTGTAATTAGGTTGCAGAGGAAAACACTAATCCATAGTGCAGGAGGCAGGCTTCAGAAATCCCCACCAGAACAGAACATGGTCACAAGCTAATTGGATGGTCAGTGTTCAAAGGGTGGAGACTGCATATTCAGACATTAAAATGTTAGCTTTATCTATTTTCAGATCTTGCATATTAGGGAAATGACAACAAAGTAAGACTGAACACAAAAAGTAAGACTGAACACAAAAAAATCCTGATAACAAAGTTTTTTTATTACAACAGTTTCAATGTTCCATTATCAATAAATGGTTTGTGGCAATATAACATGGTTGCTGAGTTTTTTTTTTCTTTTTACAAAACCCAAGAAAGAAATTTGATCTACAGCTGAAAGCGTTCACATTGAATTTACATTTTGAACGATGATAACCGCCATACAATAAGACAACCAAGACAGGGTGCAACACAAAGCAACCCCAAAACCACATCGATAAAAAGGGCACAATTCAAATACAACACCCGGTCCTTAGAAGTGTTTTCACATCTAGACTGAATTTGCTTTTTTCTCCTCCTTTCTTAGCAATAAAAAAGCATTTCACTGAAGCAGCACTAACAAGAAGGTGTTAATCATTACCAACATAAAAATCCAAGATTGTGCAGTTTATCCTATAATTTGAAATAAAAAATACAATGCCATAACTTTGTGAGCTGGTCACTTGTCAACAAAAAGCCACGCCACAATCGGATGATGAATATTTGGGGATATCCACTAGGCCACGCCCCCTTGTCCAATGGCATAGTCGAAACCAATGCAAAATAGCCCACCATGGGCACCAGATGAATCCATGCCACATGCTCCTGGAAGTAGAAGCTTTCTCTTTTCTTCCCAACGCTGGAATGGACAAGGGAGGCGGTCCAGATGCATCTAGGTGTTGCTAGAGGGTCGGCTCATCCCATCCGACAGTGATGAAGCTTTAGATTTTTTTTTTTTTTTACATTTTGGTTACAAAGTTATACTGCTAAAAGAAGTGAATGAAAAGAAGGCAATGCAGGGAATGGAGTGTGCACAGTGCATGATGGCAGCTTGTGTCTTCATGAGGCCGCCTGCTTCTCCTGTTCAATGGCTGTGGACAAAGAAGAAAAGTCACATTTAAATTCACCTCCTCTTTGTGACCATTTGCAAACAAATTGTGCTTCTAAATCTCATTTGATAACATTCTGTGTGAAGATTAACTAATTATAACCTAAGGACACAGATATAAACGTTTCCAAGCACAGCTTACTATAGTTATGTGATGCCTGGATGTCAAAAAAAAAGAGAGACAATTTTATGCTGAAATTCTTACTTTCTTTAGATGGCAGTGGGTTTTTCTCCTGCGTCTCAGTCTTCTTCAGCTTGGTTTTGTCAAAGCTGGTGACCTCTTCCAGGTTTGGCTTGTCAGACATGATTGGTTGTATGCTTAAGGAACAAAAGAGAATTTTTTATTTATTTTTTTCCCCTCGCTTTCTTGTCTGCAAAAGCACTTAAGTCAGCACTTATTAGGAGAGAGCGAGGGTTGCTTCGCTAAAACACCGAGGCAATGGAGGTCTTGCAATCTATTGTTCATTTGGAGACGATTTGCTCACATCCCGTTGAAGTTCGTGACAGTGCCACACAGCACTGAACAAAACCGCACCCTTTTTGAATGGCGTCTGAGACAGCAAAAAATTAATATTTACATAACAATAGCAGTTCCCACGCTGAGATTACAAGAGAGGCGCAAATATGATGATTCAATACGGCAGCGGACCGTTTTGCATGATATAGCCTATCTTTTCTTTTCTTTTTCTACTTTTTTTTTTGCGTCAGTAAAAATCTGATAGACTTTTGCTCATTCAGCTCGGGTTCTTTCGTGAGCATGGTCGCACAGATCATTTCGACTGGATTTTACAGAATGTGATTGCATTCAGGAAAAACCACCGCCCTGTGCCGCTTTATCAGCCAGCACACAATGCTGCCGTCTCTTTTAACGCCCTGTTCACCAATCACACGTTATAACACATTAACCTACTCTGCCTTTGATACAAGGGCGCAAATGTGCCAACTGACATAATGAGTCGCATCCTTATTAATGCATTTGCAGCACAAAGAGGCTTAACAAAGGGAAATAGGTTAACCGCCTTGATCGCCTGGAGTAATCGACTTTAAATCAGCATTTGCGTATTTGTTATAGCTACTATTTAGAATGTTCTAAAGATGCTTTGAACACAGCACGTCTTCAAATACAAAGACATAAAGTTATATGTTTTCCAGCATTATTTGAAAAAGGACAGATTTCACACGTCCAATAAAAATAGGCTAACGTTACTGATATAACGGTTTGCGATTGTTAACATGGTGCCAATATAATTATTTTATATGCGTAACATTAGATCTAAAACACATACCTTCGTAGACGGATTGGAGTTAGAAGTCTTTAGCTGAATAACGTTGCAGTTACTGTGGCGCGCCAATGCGCAAGCATGAAATATATAGAGGGAGATATGCTAATCAAAAGCTGACGTCAGTTTTCAGTTCTACTGGAAAACAGAACATGGGTTCAGGGCAGGTAATAGGAATGTAACATTATCCTATCTAAATTGTTGGTTTTAATCGCAGATACTCACAAACTGTGTTTTTATGACAAAGAGATCAATATTTCGTTGTATTATTTGCTTCTATCTTTTATTTGCCATTTTACATTTAAGATGACTTTAGCAACGTGCCAAGACGCCACCTGGTGGACGTGTTAGAATGTTACATTTCATTTTATGCAAGAACATACAATTTTATTGATTTTGCTCAACGGTTTAGTTTGATTAGCAGGGGATAAAATAACAACTTAGATATCTTACGTGTTTGTTTGTGTGTGTTTTTTTAAAGGAAAGAAAAATAATCAAAAAATCATCTACAAATGATAAATTAAAACACATTTACTCTGAAATATATCTCATATGCAATATAAATAGTACGTCTCCCCAACACCACACCGTTTGTACCTTTTTCATTTTTCAATATTTTTAATTGCATACTTTCCCAATAATCCTTGGAGTACCTTTATGTGTTAGGGGGCTTTTAGTTTGGTAATGATCCGGAAGTGATCTTGAACACATGTGCGTTCATTTAGAGGTTCTCACGTGTAGAATGATGGGGTTTTGATGCTTAATGGATCATCCATAACGTGTTATCTCAAAAAACATGAAGTTTGCATACAAGGTATGACAGACGCTATTTTATTCGTGATGTTCTTCTTGTGAATATTTGTATTGCTTTCCCTTATATATTTTTTTGTGAAATCTTGCCTGCTTGTTTACGATTTTGTTGATTCATATTTTATAATATATATTAAATAAATAAAAGAGACAATTATTGTTTTTCTTACGTGCATGCCTGAAAGAGAACGTTTGGATTGAACTTGTTTGAATTTCCGTCTAGTTTTCCAACTTATTAGGCGCATTTTATCGCCACGGGAACCTGTCTTTCTCTAAAGATGGGAATTCTGTCATCAGTCCTGTCGGGAATCGCATCTCCGTCTTTGATATGAAAAAGTGAGTATTTCTATTTCTTAACGTTCAAACAAGCTGATTTCATAGCCAGTCTAAGTGATTTTGTGAGTTGAAAACACTCTCATTTACAAGCGAAAGTTATACTGATTTCAGCTGAGAAATGTTATTTTTCTTCAGTAACCGATCAGAAACCTTACCAGTGTCCACCACAAAGAACATCACCTGTTTTGGAGTCTCTCCTGATGGGAATCTTGCCATACTTATAGATGAAGGTATTGGAAAGTCCACCATTCTCCATGCGTATTTTTTTCTGTCATGTTCTGCCTGTGTTCAAAACTTGTTCAAAACCTGTTCAAAAAAGTATTTTTTGAAAATAATCCCAAATCAAATTTGATCCCGAGAAATAAGTGTAAAGGTTATGAATAAAGAAATTGTGTAACATAAAATTCTAATGAAATGTAATATTGACACCTTTTCTGTGTCAATAATCAAGTTAGCAAATTTTTGACATCGACCATGTTATCTCCCATATTTCCTTGCTTCCGAAGAAGCACATCTTCGGCACATTTTCAGGTCATGCTGAATAACATGGATCATCAGGTTTTAACACAAACTTGTGGCGTTCATGCTGGTTCAAGTAAATGCTACTTAAAGGGTTAGTTCACCCAAAAATGAAAATTATGTCATTAAATACTCACCCTCGTGTCGTTCCAAACCCGTAAGACCTTCGCTCGTCTTCGGAACACAAATGAAGATATTTTTTATGAAATCTGAAAGCTTTGACAGCAACGTCATTGCAACTTTCAAAAAGTATTTTCGTCGCTTCATAATATTAAGAACCACACTGTAGTTACATGAACTATTTTAACAATGTTTTAACTACCTTTCTGGGCCTTGAAAGTTGCAATCATGTTGCTGTCAAAGCTCTCAGATTTCATCAAAAATATCTTCATTTGTCTTCCGAAGATAAACTAAGGTCTTACGGGTTTGGAACGACATGAGGGTGGTTATTTAATGACAGCAATTTCATTTTTGGGTGAACTAACCCTTTAAAGAAAAAGGGAGATGTACCAAATACTAAGAAATAATGAAATTATTAATAATATTTAGCTTTTCATTCAAATTATTATGCTAATAATATCATTTGTAAGGGAAAAACAATGTAATGAATGAGAAAATGGAAGCATAGAACAAGCGTAGTTTTGGACTCCACTGTCTAAGTTGGAAAAATGTGGCATTACAGTTTGTTGGTTATTTTTTATGCCAAGTAAGTTTTTGAGTTTAACACCGTTTGATGAATGTGTTTCAGATGGAGCAGCCATACTGGTGAGCTTGGTCACTCGGGCAGTACTTTACCATCATCACTTCCATAATCCTGTTCACAGTGTGTCCTTCTCCCCTGATGGAAGGTCAGCTATTACACACCTGCACACAGCGCTTTTTATCTACATCATATGACTCTATGCATGAGTAGCTCTTATTTCATGTTCCTTTCATTTTTTTTATAGGAAATTTGTAATAACAAAGAAAAAAGTGGCTCTAATGTATGATGCACCTGGAAAAAACCGAGAGTTTAATGCATTTGCATTAGAAAAGAGTTATTATGGACCATTTGATGAGACGACTTGTATCGACTGGACAGATGATTCCAAGTGCGTACATTTTTTTTCTATATTCTTTCCTCTGATGTATGAATGCTGCCTCACAGCAGTCATTTTGTTACAGTGCGATTTATACTTCTTTCTTTTTTTCAATGCGATAACAAATATAAATCACATGTTTTGTGTTTGTCCATTTTTACATACTGGTTTCCCACGGTATCTAGTAATGTGTTTGAAATATAACACACTGCAAACAATTCTTGGACTGTTTTTTACCACTATGTAACCAGTTACACTCTCACTCTCCTTTGCTTATAACTAGGTGCTTTGCTGTTGGAAGCAAGGACATGACCACTTGGATCTTTGGAGCAGAAAGATGGGCGAATCTCATCTACTACTCGCTTGGTGGTCATAAGGACATCATAGTGGGCTGTTTCTTTGAGAAGGACAGCTTGGATGTAAGTTTGTATAAAGTGTCTGCTGCATTTGTGTAGTACATGGGTAAATCAACTAGCAGCCCTTTCGTTACGGTTTTATCGTGTCAAGAGTATTTTGCAACATGTTGTATATTAAATATGAAAAAGTCGTAATAGATTGTTTATTAATTCATTGCATTTTTCTGCCACTGCAAGATGTTCTGCAACAAAATTTGCAATACTACAAAACTAGACTTTTCCCAAACCGAACCTACCAGTTGATTTGGGAAGTGGTTCCATTTTAACTGTTATTTAGAAATTTTTGTTTTCAACAATTTCTCTTTTCAGAAAATGTCATGTACTGTCAGTGTCTTTCAAAGTAATACTTTTGAATTTTGTAAGCTACACATCATAACCACCCTCAATTGACCTGACCCACACAAGAAACCCTGGTGTACACTGTGTAAAACAAAATTTTTGGAAAGTTGTAAATAAAACAGATTATTATCTTTGTAATTATTTGTGAAATTTAACTAACAATTAAGTTAAAATAGTTTTTGCTCCACATTTTTCAGTGTAGTATATCTTGTTCAGTTAATCAGCTCATTTGCTTGCTCTTTTAATAGGACTTGATCAGTCTCAATATGGAATTGCATGTGGGAGGATTTCTCTATTATCATCTATAATATTCAAAACTTTAGTATTTAACTATCCTAGTCTTTGAAAGCTTTCGGGTAGTGTCATGAGTGACTGAGTTTGAAAGGAACTTTGTTTTAGCTGTGCTCTAATGACATGCCTGTGCTTAAATGTGGCACCTTTAAGCTGATTTTCACTTGTTTTTACAGATGTACACAGTGAGCCAGGAGGGCACTTTGTGTGTATGGGAAAGTGACACTGAGCTTGAGGGCTTACGGAAGGGACCAAAATACTCTGAGAGAAAGAAGATGCGGGAGGAAAAAAAAAGCAGAGATGAAGTAGGGGAGGAAAAAGAAGATGATGATATTGTGGAAATTGTAGGCGAGGATGGTGAGACCAGAGGAGATGTGATTAAAGGAAGCGTAGAGACACCCAAAGAGGTGGAAGGCATCAAAAACGTTCACTATTCACTGAGGAGCAAGTGAGTTTGTCAGTTTTTCTCTCTCAAACTATCCTTATCTCTTTAATCTATTGGTCAATTCTTAAGACCTGTTCACACCAAGACGAATGTTATGCAAAAATAAGGTGCGAAAAGCATTTTAATTTGAATGAACGGCGGTTAAAGCACCTTTTAAAACTAAAACAAATGATTTGCATGATGGAATTTTTTTACAAAGAGGTGTTTAATCACAATTGCCAACTACTTGCAATGTGAAGTAATTAAAACCTGCTCAAAAAGTTGCTTAATGTTGCTAGATGACGTAATATGTTAATTAGTTTATTATGTGTTGTAGTCGTATTTGTATTCTGCAATATTTTGAACAATGAACACATAATTAAAGGCAATTATGACCAAACATAAGAAAATAAAATAAAAAGGGGGGGAGGGGGAGGGGGAGGGGGAGGGGGGGGGGGGGGGGGGCTAAAATACACCAGTTCACAAATGAACTGGTGTATTTTAGCAACTTGATGAGGATAACAAGCTGCTTTCCTGGTGTACCGCTGTGTTTCTGTGCTTCCGTAAGCACCACTACTGTCAAAGAGTGATTATTCTGAACAGACAAATTACATGCGAAACCTGGGCTGAATTTTCATATTGAACATTTGTGTTGGTCTGAACAGGCCTTTAAACTGATTGTTGAGCATGGAAAAAGCTCTCATGTGTCTATAATAACATGAAATGATGTGTTTCTAATATTGCATTTAAACAGACACTATTTTAATAAGGAAGGGGATTTCAACAATTTGACAGCGGCTGCCTTCCACAAGAAAACACACATTCTTGTGACCGGCTTCGCATCTGGAGCTTTCCACCTGCATGAGCTGCCAGAATTTGACCTCATTCACTCACTCAGGTTTGCCATATTTCAAGTGAATATTTGTCAAATTATATCTCCAGTTGGGCTGTTATTTTTTAGATGCAATTATGGTTGAGCTCTCGATTTGAATTGTATTTTGGGCATATTTCAGTTATAATGCCCTTTTTACTTACATTTAGAAAAACAATGATATTTCAGCTAATGCTGTAAATTATTCAGGGAACCTTCTAACTTGGTATGCTACAAGAATATGCATTTTAAAAATGAACAACAGAGCCCAAACTGTGCAGTTAATTTGCTGTTTATTTAACAAAATAATCAGCACAAACAAAAAACTTCTCTGTGAATAACGATTGAAGTTAATCTTACATATTATGTGTCGCAGCTTTTTTTGAAGAGTTAAGAAAGTCTGAGTTTTTATTTTTTATAGTGGTTCTTTAAAAAGACGTTTTCATAAGAGCCATTTTTTGTGAATCGGACTGCACTGTTCATATTAAAACGTTATTGTGTGGAGCCTTACGAGGACATCTTAATAGAAAGTTGTATTTCGTTTAAAGTAAAAGATTAGGGATGGCCCGATACCATTTTTTTTCAAACCGATATGAGTACGAGTATTTACATTTGTGTACTTGCCGATACCGAGTACCGATATTTCTACCGCAAAAGTAACTATAGGCTCCCAGAAAAGAAGACAGAAGACTGTTTCAGAACACAGGTTAGAAGACTGTTTTTATTTTCTTCTCTGCTTGTTTTAACAAGTCTAAAAATAAATAATAATGAGTAAAATAATAAATGTATTAACACACAAACCACTGTTAATTTAACATAAAAGCAAGCAGCTACTGCGTGCATGGTCTGGCATGACTGAATGCGCCAGGGTTCCCGCGGATCCTTAAAAAGTCTTAAGTCTTAAATTAGATTTTTAAAATATAAGGCCATAAAAAGTCTTAAAAAGTCTTATTTTTACTTATGAAAGGTCTTAAATTTTAGATGACACTTCGACATATCTAAATGTTTTCCAAATTAAAACTATCTAATTAGCGTAGTATTATTTTTTATTATCTTTGTGGATTTGCTTGTTCACGTGACAATTCGCATCACATTCGCGGCAGAATAACGTCTGTCTCCTGCACGCGAGAGAGGAGAGAAGAAAGTTGGCAATGTCAGTTCAGTCGTAAGTTCATTCTTTATGTCCTTAGGGGTGTGCGATGTGTATTGTCTGTAATGATATTGTAATCATTGTTTTAACGATGTATGAGGCACTGTTAGCTGACATCGCATTTGTCTCTCGTGCTTTCACTGCGTGATGTGTCAGTGCAGTTGTAGGCCTATGTCCCCAAATTAGTTTTTGTCTTATATTTATATCATATTCTGTTCTTATATTAGAATATCACATTTCGCCGACTAGAATTTCAAAATGAAACCGTATAGCAGAGTCTTAATGCAACAGACAGCGATGATTTCTTGACTGAAATCCACGTTTTGAACGAGTCATTTTAACGATTCAATGAACAATCACTTGTTTCTTTCCCGAATGAATCAGCCGTTTGAACAAATCGGTTGAATGAATGAATCCCTCAACTCCATATAGACAGTATGCTCAACTCGCTTACGGTATTAGGACAGTGACTTGCCGCCGCCTACTGGCGGTTTTAGTTTCATATTTAAAGTACCCTTTAATTAAAACGTTAAAATTAGAAATCATTTCATATTTAAATATTGAATATTGATTTAAAAAAAACTCTCATAGCTTTATTTATGCAATTGTAAATGGAGTGTAAATATTAATGCCACTTCTGTGTGACCTCTGCACTGCAAAGATGGATTTTGATTGAATGATTTAATTTGACTGGTAACGGTGGTACTGTATAATTATTGTGTAATTAAGTATTATTGTATAAATAAGTATAATTACTGTACAATTTAATTTGAATAATTTGAATGTTAGTAGGCTATTTGACATAAAAGGTGATGCATACCTCTAAATAAGTTTAGAAAAAATGTCCACATATAGGTGAAAATGCCCCTGGAAATCAATTTAAAGTGGCAAATATTGCACATTAATTAATCATTTCTGTCACTACTGTGAACTGACCACTGCATAGAATATGAAAAATATGAATATCTTCGTGAGTCTGCTGTCAACAACAGGCCTAAACCAGCCAATGCACCAGCACAAAAACACAATCAGTAAAATATCATCTAATTATTATCAACAAAACGTTTAAAATATCGAGATATATTTTTGTCAATATTGCACACCCCTAATGTACGGTATTAATTTTGATTTCTTCAGGTCTTAAAAAGGTCTTAAAAAGCCTTAAATTTGACTTTAAAAAGTGTGCAGGAACCCTGATGCGCGCAAAGTGCATGCGCTCCCTTATTAATTCCTAAAAAGCTGACAGTTCATCGCGATCTCACACATCTCTATAATTATCAATGAAGCTGGCTGCACAATGAATCGTTCATAATATCCACACTTTGTTTGTTATAATTAGAGGGTTTGCCTGCATACAGAATTCAGCACTGAACAAAAGTCAGTTTAGAGCGGTGAGGGCTCTTAAATGCTTCTGATTGGCCATTGCGTTCAAGAAATCAACACATATGTCTGTGATAAGCTACATCGCTCAACGCCGCAGACATGTTATGAATAGAAACTCTGGCCTGTAAATTGTTTCTATTTTGTTTTAGTTGTTCTTGTTGCTTTTCTGCAACAGATGAATAAAAATCTATTCGTTTTTATATGTTTAATTCATAGATATTTCTAGTTTGCGGGAGTCCCGTGAATCGTTTTACTCTCCCACAACCCGCACACACAGAGTGAGTGCATTAGCGCCCGCGCCTGCCCTCGGCCATCAACTCTAGTGCCGCTCCGCACTCTTTTGAGTTGGGAGTGCACGTCTCTCAAGGGCCCGGCCCGAGGATAGTGTCGGGAAATATCGGGCTCGGGCAGATAATCTAAGCTCTAGGTCACTCCTCCTATGCTAAGGAACCGAGAGTTGTCATCCAGTCTCTTTGGTAGAGAGAGACGAGGAAAACAAACAAGCATGCAAATGGAAATTATCGCGGCCGGAAAAAATATCGAGCTCATTTTTTTTTATCGTGCGATTAATTTATTTATTAACTATCGATTTGACTATTGATTTACAGGCCTCGCAATTCCTTCTGTTATTTTTAGTGTCCGTGGATTATCTCGCATCTTCTCGTGCTTCAGTAAAACCTGTCAATGTTGGCTGCTGAGTTGCTTTAGCTTTACTAAACTGTGTGTATTCAGCGCTATGATGCGTCTTCAGATGTTTAATTAGATTGCTTCCCTCCTCTCGACACCTTAGCTGAACATAACTTACAGTCTGCCTTGCTGTTGTCATCATCCTTTATCTTGAAATGAGCCCAAAGTACCGACATTATACTCTCCTATGCCTCAGTTCACCTCGGGTGGGGGGTCATTAATAAAATTATTATTAGTGTTTATGTTGTTATTAAAGGGTTAGTTCACCATTAATAGTAGTCATTAATAGTCATTAGTCATTAATTACTCACCCCCATGCTGTACCAACCCCGTAAGGCCTTCGTTCGTCTTCGGAACACAAATGAAGATATTTATGATTAAATCTGAGAGGTTGATCACTCCTCCATAGGCTGCCTAAGGGAATGAAACTTGACGGCCCAGAAAGTCATTAAAGAAAATGTTTAAATATTCCATGTCGCAAGAGTGGCTCAACTATAAGTTTATCAAGCGACGAGAATACTTTTTGTGCGAAAAAACAAACAAAAATACGACATGCGTAGTGGAAATCTCTTGAAGTCTCGTTTCAGGCCTACAAGGAAGAAAAGGAATAGTCGAATAAAGTCGTTATTTTTGTTTGTTTTTTCGCACAAAAAGTATTCTCGTTTTTGGGTGAACTAACCCTTTAACATACATGGTGTTGTTTTTCGCCACCCTCTCTGGGCCAGCATCCTCCAACCTGGCCTTTTTAGGGGGGCTTTCCTCTCAGGGTGAATGAGAGGATGCTAAATAGCTTTTTACCTGACATATTTGAAAGACAGATGCAATGATTAATGCATCCATGGCCAGGATATAATTTTAAAATATGACATGATTTTAAAAGTCAACTAACATCAACTATGCAATACACTTTAATTTATTTAGTGCTAATAAAATTATTAAGCCTATTTGGAGAGAGAGATGTTTATAATGTGACAATATGTCAGTCATTGTGTGATAATGTACATATGATTAGCCTAGACAACTTGTTCTGAGCAGGTGTTGTCAGTGAACAGGCTGTAAAATTGTTGGCTAAGTTACAGACACCCATGAAAAACTGATGCTAATTATCTGGGAATCATTCTCTAACGAATTTGTTGTAACATTAAAACAGGAGATCATGACTTACTCTGTGCTCAAAGTGATGCTCGGAGCTCCAGTGCTTTCCTCTGTGGGGGAACGAAACTTTCGGAAGATGTTGTAGCAGAATCACGGATATGCTTTTTTGTCATTGGTTGTTGCGTTAAATCTTACCCAGATACAATAGTGCTCTTTTCTGATTGGCTATTGTGAAGCCCCTTTCTTTTTTTTGATTGGGCAGGCTCGACTAAGAACTCCAGGGGAGACGTGCTTGATTCCTGCCGGTTCCATTGTGAGATCGGCGCGGCCAGAGAAATGTTGGGCGCTGCAGGCATATTAAATGTATTATAAATATTTTTTCCGCGTGAGAAATACAATGTGTGGTGGGAGTGCGTGACAAAAGACCGAAATGAGTGACTGTCACTCTCAATGCGTGACACTTGAGAGCCCTGCTTTTTATAAAAATGGCCTAAATGAAGATCTCTGCATTTTTACCCAGCTTCAACCTCCAGTGTGTTTTGTATTTCGATTTTCATCCATCTTCAGTCTCAACCACTATTGTTTGTGACTACATTGCTGTGAATTTATTCCATGCTGATTGTTGAATTCACATCTAGTATTTCAGATCAGAGGATTTCTGCCATTGCTATGAACCCCACTGGCGACTGGATTGGCTTTGGTTGTCCAGGTATTATTCTTACAACCAGGTCTTTTTCTTAAGAGCACAACAGTGTGCTATTCTTTGCTATAATTTCTTGCTTCTGTTCTAAATTAAAGGTCTGGGCCAGCTGCTGGTTTGGGAATGGCAGAGTGAGTCCTATGTGTTCAAACAGCAAGGACACTTCAACAACATGAACTCTTTGGGTTATTCACCTGATGGTCAGTATCTTGTTACTGGAGGGGATGATGGGAAGGTGAGTCTTCTAACGCTAGGTTTTTATTGAGAGAATAAATAAGTAAGAGATTAAGTTAAACTGCTACTTTCCAGGTAAAAGTGTGGAACAACAACAGTGGCCTCTGTTTTGTGACGTTCACTGAACACTCCAGCAGTGTCACCAATGTTGCCTTCACCTCCAGTGGCTTTGTGGTGGTCAGCGCTTCACTAGATGGCACTGTTAGAGCATTTGACCTGCACAGGTATCATGTTATTAATTTTGTGAAATGTATCATGTCTCCTCGTCCTGTAATCACTCAGTGTTTCAACTGTAGAAAGAAGTCAATAAACAGCTTATAACCAATGTCACATAACGTTACATTTACCTCAGGAAAGCCATTAAATGACCATAGCTCCTAGGGGTGTGTGATATCACGATGTTTGAAATATTGTAGTATTGTGCTGCAGTGCATTCTATCAGTTGCAGTTCTGGCGCCTCCGTCTCAACATGTGCTCAACTGTAGCTACAACATGACATACATACACATGACATGTTAATGCAGAGGTACGGGACACTGCAATTCTCAAAAGTTCATTATTTGCATGTGCTTTAAAGCCTTGCCGGTTAAATATTTCATTCGCGTGCTGATGCTCTGTTCTAACATGCGCTTTTCTGACCGCATAAACCCGAATCGCACAGGTACTAAAAGCATGTCAAACAGCGCCTGGTTACTGGACTAAGTTATCTTTCCAGTCTTAATTGCGCTAATACTGTCAAATACACACAAGGTTTACTTGTGTGTATTTGACAGAAAATCTGGTGCTTGTAAATTAGAGGCATCACGTGCCAGTCTTAAAGTGACTGTTACCTAATAGTAAACATGCTGCCGCTTGTTTTTAACAGGTTAGTTCACCCAATAATGAAAATCTTGTCCGTTAATACTCGCCCTCATGTTGTTCCAACCCTGTAAGTCTTTCGTTCATCTTCGGAACACAAATTAAGATATTTTTTATGAAATCTGAGAGCTGTCTCACTTCTTCATAGGCTGCTTGGTAATTGCATCTGCCGGCCCAGAAAGTTAGTAAAGACATTGTTAAAATAGTCCAAGTGACTACAGTGGCTCAACCTTAAGTTTATCAAGCGACGAGAATACTTTTTGTATGCAAAAACCCCCAAAAATAACGACTTTATTCAACTATTCATTTTCTTCCGTGTGGGCCTCTGAGGTGAATTCACGAGAGCACCACGATGCATGCGAGAGAACTGAAAAGATGACGCAGGAAGCGCTACAGTCTGTTTACAAGCTTCTCTCATCTTCTCAGTTCTTGCGCATGCGTCGTGCCGCTCTCGTGCTTAACCCTTTAAGGGGATAGTTACCCAAAATATGAAAATGATGTCATTATTTACTCAATCTTATGTTGTTCCAAACCTGTATTCATTTCTTTCTTGTTTTGGACACAAGAGAAGATATTTTGAAGAATGTGGGTAACCAAACGGCTGCTTGTCCCTATTGACTTCCATAGTAGGAAAAATATACTATGGAAGTCCGTGGTGACCAGCAACTGTTTGGTTACCCACATTCTTCAAAATAACTTTTTTCAACAGAAAAGAAACTTATTTGGGTTTAAAACAACTTGGAGTAAATAATGACAATTTTCATTTTTGGGGGAACTATCCCTTTAATGTTAATAAAACAACAAAACACAAAGAGAGAATCACTCACTGCTCTTGACGGAGAACTTTAATAGTAGCTTTTATAAGAATCAATGTATAATTTATACAATGAAGTCTATGTAGTGTTTTAATTTCATATTTGTTAATTTAATTACTTCAATGCTACTGTTAAATACACCTACTGTATCTGAAAAATGAATTGTTTATTTCATTTGTATATTAAGTTGTGTAATGTGTATCTTTGTTCTTATTTTTTTAATAAAGAAAATGACAAAGATTTTTATTTTCGCCACTTTGGCCTAAATAGTTGCCATTCTTTTTTTTATTTTATATATTTTTTTAAATGGGGACATTAGCTTGGCTGTAATGCTCAGTCACTTGCAAAATAGTAAAACCAACTTGAAAAAGAATCGTGATAAAATCGTGAATAATGATTTTCCTGAAAAAAATCGTGATATGATATTTTTGCCATATCGCCCACCCCTAGCTCCTTAGTTATCTAGAAAAACAACTGTAGAGAGGAGCATTGGCTTAATATGTGGACTATTAGATGTTCATTTTATTTTTAGTTAATCTTTAAGTAATGGCATTTATTCAAACAATAAATGAGAAGTTTTTTTTATGGCAGACAATTAAAACATTTTCAATTGGAGTAGAAAAGTTTTTATATAAATGGTCTTATGTAAAAAGTTTTTTTATTTGAGTGTTTATTATTAAATAAAGTTGAATAATTAATTGATTATTAAACAAACTTTATTTTTGGGTTTTGGCTAAACAAAAATTTTCGGTAAAGGAATCATTATGGTGCATCACTGATAATTAAGTCTGTCTTTGTTATTAGTCATGTTTGAAATTGAGTTGAATCCATTTTGAGTCAAAAGTGGACCACTCTTTAAGCGTCGGGAGATACACTCAGACTTTAAGTGAAAACAAAAATAACTTGCAGATTGCATATGGATGGATGGATGGAAGGAATTAAAAAATGGTGCTAAGCTCTGTTCTCTCAGGTACCGGAACTTCCGTACCATGACATCACCACGACCAGCCCAGTTCTCCTCTCTGGCAGTGGACAGTAGTGGGGAGTTGGTGTGTGCAGGTTCTCAGGACTCCTTTGAGATCTTCCTTTGGTCCATGCAGACTGGACGACTGCTAGAGGTCAGACTGCTTAATAAGTGTGCTCTTTTCCTATCTGACAAATGCGTTATGTAATATCCTTTTTTCTCCATACAGTTGTTAGATTATATCAATAAACAGCTTTTTTTTTCTTTAAATGGTGTAAAAATAGAAATGATACTGTAGTTATTGGTTAGCTAAACATTAGGTTTGAAATAAGGCCCTGATATACTCGCGGCAAAGTTCTTTTTCGCTCTTCGCTTAGGGTAAAAAGAACTTTGAAATATGTGAGCAGCGATATACTGTTAGCGAACATCCGACGCCTCCCACACTGCTGAGAGCGGAGTTTAGATGAATATGTAAATGTATGCTGCACGCTTTCTTCTCTAACAAAATAAACACAACAAATTTGAGAAAACAGCAAGAATTTTTTTAAATAAAGCAATAAGTATAGCGTCTGATCAGAACAACGTGAAAAGCTCTGCAATTCACGTGACGTTTTTATTTATATAGCACTGTATACAATAGATTGCTTAAAATCAAGCATCTTTGCCATATTAAACATGAAAAACAGTGTCTGTTTCATTTAATCAGAAGTACAACTTAATTTTCTACTATAAAGCAGCTCTCCAGCGTGTTCATGTTTTCACTCCCTGGACGTCTGACCTCAACGGATTGAACAGGAGAAATTAATTATTGAATGAATGAATTATTACCTATTATGTAATCGCCACGGACCAATGGTAGTACAAAGGTGGTTACCAGTCGTAGTGAACTTTTCTGGCAAGCTGTTTTGAACTCCCAAAACAAACTCCATACAATGTTCGGTTTGGACAGATTTTGTTCGAAATGACGTCACTGTAATTCGTTGTTCGATTTCACTTTAAGTATATCGGGGCCTTAAGTTTTTTGGCCCAGTGGGTCCATCATTTTCTTTCTAGGCCAAGAATTTTCATTTTGGTGCATCACTTTGCAGTTGAAGTGTAATTCAGTCCTTTGTAACTCTCTATTGCTGGTGCAGGTGCTCAGTGGTCATGAGGGTCCGGTCAGCAATTTGTGCTTCAGCCCAGTCCAGTCTGTGCTTGCCAGTGTGTCATGGGACAAAACTGTCCGGCTGTGGGACATGCTAGACAGTTGGCAGACCAAAGAGACCCTGCGGCTCAACTCTGATGGCAAGTTCACAAAGTGACAGTTGATGTGAAACTATTCATAGAGAAATAGAGCAGGTGGATTGGAAAGAAAAGTTATTTAAAGATGTCTTGCGCCTGTGCTCATTCAGGACTGGCTGTAACTTATCGTCCTGATGGTCAAGAGTTGGCAGTGGCCTGTCTGGATGGTGAGATCACATTCTGGAACCCTCAGACTGGAGGACAGACTGGCTGTGTTGTTGGCCGCCATGACCTGCAGATGGGACGTAAAGAGACAGACAAGATCACTGCTAAACAGTCTGCCAAGGGAAAGTAAGTCAGACAGTAGCAGATGGGCTTGAAAACGATCTCAAAATGCTATTCTTCTATTCAGTATTCTAGGGGTTTAAATCTTTGGTGTAGGGCTGCATCTAACGATTATTTTTGTTGTCGATTAATCTATCGATTATTTCTTCGATTAGTCGACTAATCTAACGATTATTATTTCGCTTAATCTAACGCATATTTTTTGGATTACCTGATTTGGATTGGCAAAATTTCCAATAAATAAGTACAACTTCTACCATTAGTATTTCAAACTTTTATTAATTCATTTTCTGAAAAACACATTGAAATTTCCTAGTAGAAAAAATAAAGTGCCAGAATTATTGCAAACAACACTTTAGTGCATCATGTAACAATTTCACATAAATTCTGCCAAACACAGTGCAAAAAAATACATTAATATGAAGGTATTAAGTTGTTTAACCTTAACTGTCACCGTCCCACAGGTGGGACGTTTGCCATTATATTTTTAAAACAATAATATCTAAGTAAAAACCTTAAGTAATATTGACAAACTATATATCATTTGAAAGCTTACAATCTGTAGTTTCCATATTTGGTGATTGATTTTCAAAATAAATTACAGAATAGCCGTAATTTATCAATTTGCAACAAGAATATTTTCATAGTCCTAAGGCGTGGTCAGACCTTTATTTTGAAATAGCAATGAACATGAAAAATCATGAAAAAATGGTAGAAACCTCAGTTTGTTTTCATGCCAAGAGTTCAAAAGATAGCAACCATTCAATTATTTTAGAAAAAAAGGTCTGAAAATGTTTTAAATATAAAGAAAAAATAATAAATTCACCATTTGTGATGTGGCAGCGAGCTATGACGCACATGCATGTTCTTTGTATGTGTTTCTTAGAGGTTGAATTCATATCAAAATCTGCCAAACTTCCCATTCTACTTCTGAATAGGATCTCTACTTCATAAATTGTATGAAAATTGTGGAAATAATGGTTTAGATCACTCAAAACACATATGGAAATGGAGCCGCCCTTATATGGGCAGTAATGGAGTCTGGTTGTCATCTAGTGAAAAAGTTTGGTACTGCGCCCAAACAAAATCTTACTGAAAGCTCATTTTTTGAGATATCAACCTAAAATTTGAAACACAACTTGTTCAGATTTTTGGCTTTGATTTTTCTGCAGTTTTAGAGTAGCCCAGGTTTTGAATATATATATTTGATATAAAATATGAATAATTATTTTTTTTACATTGTACATTTCCATAAACTCAAACTTCTATAACTTTTTTTCTGTTTCACTTTCTTGACTTATTTCACTTCAACAAGAATCTGCCAAATGTCTTCTTTAAAACGAGACCAATCTTACGTCTATATTCCAAAGCATTCTTGAATTACAACCATTTAAGTTGAGATGTGCATTTTCATGTATATTAAAAAAAGGGGGGTGACAGTTAACAGGTTAAAGGAGCAGAGTCCAACATAAACACTTCCTAATACTGTGCAAAGAACACTTGAAATGCTACCTTAAGTTTAAAGGAGCAAAGTCAAACATAAACACTGTGCAAAGAACACCTGAAATGCTACCTTTAGTTTAAAGCAGTGTTTCCCAACCCTGTTCCTGGCGGCACACCAACACTGCTCTGAAGTCAGGCTTGCTCTTTTTTTTAGTCTCAATGTTGCTGACAACTGAGAAAAGGCGTTCAGATGAGGTTGAAGTTGCTGGTATATAAAAAAAAAGTATTTCAGAAAGAGTAATGAAATATGCTAATATTTTCAACTTTATTTTTAACTAATGGTACTATTTCATAAAATGTACAATGTATACAATCACAAGCCTATTAGAGATGCACCGATTACAATTTTCTAGGCCGATCCCGATTCCGATTTTTCCTTGAGTTTGACCTGCCGATACCGATTTTAGCCGATTCCGATTTTATTTTTCCAAACCACTTTACAGCACACACAAATATTTATTTTCTATCTTCTCTTTAATAGAACATTTTGCATAGAACATTTTTTGAACAGATAATCGCTATAAAATAGAACTATATAAATGACTCCTAGTGTGGAAAATTCTCACACATCTAAAGTGCAGTGTTATGGAAGAACCATTTCCTTTTCACATCCAATATCCAATAAAACAAAATTGATATATTTAGCAAACTAAACTTCTGTATGAAAACAGGTAATGGCAATAAAATAATATATAAATAACAAAAAAAAAATTCAATAAATATAGCCTTGCAGTATAAAGATATTTATCTCTCTCACACACACACACACACACAGGCCTATTGCAATCACTTGTACATCAATGGCAAGTTATATTTCTCAAGCAGTTCTTCTCTCATCTGACACATGTCCAGCCAAGCTAAACAGAACAAGTGGAGCATGTGCAGGGAAACAATTAAATAATAATAAAAACAAGTTTAAATGGGTAAATTTTCTATAAATATTTTTGAGTCTTCATTTTCTTTCTGACATAGCCTAGCCTACTTCAGTTCTTGTTAAAACACACCAGACATGCAAATTCTTTGCATTTTGGGCACTTTTTGGATGAAATCCTATTTATTTTGTCCATCAAAAGTGTGCTTTCACTTAAATTGAGCGCAGCAAAAATAGATTCGTCGCCGAAACCCACGCTTCACTGTTCACGCGACGCTCCTGCTCGACGCTCACGCGCTGCTCCGGCTCGCGGTGTGAATGCACTCATTGATTAACATGCACGCCGAACAAAAAAAAAAACGCGCTGCACCTTGTGGTGTGAAACGGCCGTAATTCACGAGGTTTCCTACATGTGCGCGTTCCGTGTGCACGTGTGATGCTGATGTTGCGCGATGTTAATCATGCGGCGCCCGAGTGCATTTGACCGGCATAAAATCGGATTATGTCAGACTGACCGGCCGGTCGCCGATCATGGCCGATCACGTGAAAACCGGCCGATTCCGGTCACCAGCCGATCAATCGGTGCATCTCTACTATTTAGGAAATGTGTTTATTATAGTCTGTAATTAATTACTATAGTGGGAGTATGATTTACTCAATTAACTTGTTCGAAATGCACTTTTTTTTTTTTGCAAAAAGGTTCACATACACTAGATTACAGCCTAAGCTACTGTTAATATGTAAATATAACGTTATCGTTTATTTTTAAAGATTTCGGATTTCCCCCTTAATAATTCCTAAAAAGCTGACATCTGTTATTAGCAATGAAACTGACTGCACAATGAATCTTTCATAATATCGATTTGCCAATATGCAGAATTCAGCACTGAACAAAAAGTCCATTTTGAGCCGTGAGGAGATTCTATCTTAAATGCTTCCGATTGGCCAATGCATTCAAGAAATCAACACATATGTCTGTGATTGGCTACATTGTTAAATGCTGCAAACCTGATATAAATAGATACTCTGGACTGTAAATAGTTTTTTGTTTAGTTTTAATAGTTCTTGTTGCTTTTGTGCAACAGATATGACAATTTTCTAGTTTTGAGATGTTCAATTTATAGATTTCTATTTTGCGGGAGTCCCGCGAATCGTTTTATTCTCCCCCGACCAGCACACACACAAGTGCTGTAACGTTTCCGTCTGCGCCCGTACTCGGCCATCAGATACCGCGCCTCATTCTGTTGATTTGGGTCCCGCGGGAGTGCAGGTCTTTAGTCTACACGTACATACATAACTTTTAAAAACTAACAATTTAAATGCACTGATTGAAAGCTTCGTTGACAGATTTAAGTTGAAGAAGTAAAAGTCCATTATACTGTCGCCGAATGGGGCAATAAATTACATCTGCATTGTTAGCAATTAACATTATTACCTAGCATACAAGCTGTAATAGCTAAAAAAAGAAGGTATAACCGCAACAACTCCAAAAACTCACTGGAATAAAGCCTATTACTAACCCAGCTGGCTCATCGTTTTGAGTTCGCAGAGTCACAGGATGTTTCCTTTTAAGATGCTCGTTCATAGCGGTTGTACTGCCATGGTATGACATTTCCGCTTTGCATAGTGAACAAAGCACCTTTCTGTTCGGCTGTAGTTTAAAGTATTCCCATACTTTGGATGATCGTGGTCTGGCTTTGTGATAAAGCCAGATTGTCATTTTCACCATGAGCTGGAGCAGAAGCTACCATTACTCGATATTTAAACGTAAATAATGAATGTGACGCGTCGACGCATTCCATGCGTGTCGACATATTTTCATAGTCGACGTAATCGATGACGTCGACATGACGTTGCGGCCCTACTTTGGTGATCTAAAGGGACGGTTATATTACACTTTTCGTTCCATTGACTTCCATTTATACTTATGTGAATGCAGAAGACAGAAAATGCAAACTCGTGAATTCCGCGGCGTTCCAAAATTCAAGTTTGGTCGAGCCACCAGGCACTGTTTTGTGCAAATGAGCGGCCGGATCACATTAAGGGTTTTCTGTTAGAACGGTGTCGTGTTAGCGGCCCCAAACTTAATAACTAATGATCGTTCCGACAGAAGTGAATCAATCAAAACTAACTTTAGCTGGACAATAACTTTATTCTATAGTTGCTGTAAAGCCAAAACAATCTCTGTTACTTTAATTTCCTATTATCACTGTAAAGCTGCTTTGAAACAATCTATATTGTTAAAAGCATTATATAAATGAAGGTGACTTTGGTGAACTCTCACCTGCAAATCTCTATCTTGTGAATACGTGTGACCAATAGAAGGTTGATATGTCAAGGCTCGGCCTCTTTGCTTAAAAAACCCCTCAATTTATAAATCTGTTGGATTGCCGCAAAGTGGAGTAGATTGCATATTTTTACATTTTGGATGTATTATATTCTGAACTATGTTTTTTATAAAGACGCAGCAGACTGTGACATCATATTACGCCCGATGTAGTGTCCATAGAAATTTTGCGTGCACAGTCTAGTGTGACTACGACTTATGTGGCTTTTGTCGCCCCCAAATTCTGTATAAAAATTGTGCATAAAAGCCATACTACATACATAGAGAGTAGGGATGCACCAAAATTAAAATGATGGGCCGAAACCTAAATTCTGAATGCTCTTGGCCTTAAAAAATCTTATTTTAAATTAGCTTATTTTTGTATAATTGTATTAATAATAAACAATGAAATTCAATCATTTTTAATGATACTGAATTTAATAAATACAAGCATATATATACACATACATACATGTCTTTAAACAAATCCAGCTGTCAGATCTTCTGAAGTGCGCATTTGTTGCCTGCATGAACATGTTACTCTGCGCGTGACGGTCTGTCCGTGTGTATTGAATGTGTGCAGGAGAGTTCAGCTTCACTGGAGACGCACGATCAACAAACTTTAAACCCTTGATTTCAAACTATGCTGCGCTATATTCAGTTGCCACTGTCATATTCATATAATGTTCCCTGTGCTGTATTTAAATTTAGTGTTACTGTACCAGATTGCTGAGTGCCCTGTTGGTTATTCAGGGCACTCAGCGTTTCCTTTATTCAAATCTTTTCAAACAATTTCTATATTTGTGAAAAATAATGTAATATGATTATTATAGAATCAAGAATTTGTCATCTAAAGTAAAGCCCAATTTAAACTTCTGCGTCGAACTCACGCCGTAGCTACGTCGTAGGCTGTGTGTAGCACGCGTACCCTTCGGCGTACCCTGGCGTGCACCTCTCCAAAAATGTAACAATGCGTCAATTCTACGCGGACGCAAGCGCTGTGATTGGTCTGCTATAGGCATGTGCTGGTATCAAATTTTCATGCTGCGATTAATTGATTGAGCTTTTATCAGGGTATTTGGGATTATCACGATATTTTAATTGCACAAGAGAAACAGATGGATTGGGGGTATCTAAAAAACAAAACCTGTTACAAGGTTAACATGGTACAATGACTGGTAGGCTACTGTTATTATTGCTTAACACAATTTTCACGATTTCAATTCAATTCTTGGATTTGATTTCAATCATTATTCAATATTGACTCATTTGGATAAATATTAGGTAGGTAGATACTACAGTAGATAGCCTGCATTTAAATTTTTCTCAAGAAAAAATATATCTCACATAATGTTGTAAACATACAGAGAGAAATTAAATATAATGCGGTTGTCATTACATAATTATTGTTATAATGACAAGTAAACATATATTAAAATATGTAATGTAGTGCACATATTTTGCAAAATACTCCTCTCTATAGCTATTTTTTCCAAGTCAACTAACGTGGTCATTAAATGGTTCTCTGGAGGTAAACGTTCTGTGACATAATTGTTCTCCTGCAGTTTTATTGACCTCTTATTGTGGTTGAAAAACACTGATTGATCGATATTATGTATACCTTTCGGTAAGTTGGTTAAATAAGTTAAATAAAAAGTAACAGATGATCGGTTTACTTGAACTGTGTGAGGCGCAGCGATCTGTCACGTCACATTTACAAGCGCCAGAACTGTATTTATTGTCTGAATTTTGTAGTTGGCAGCCCTGCGGGGGATAAATCGTCGGCAGAGTTCCTCCTTCCGCCATGTGAGGATTGTTTACATTAGACTATAGAGTGCGCACTGCCGCATGCACACAGTGCTTATACATGTGGGGATTCATTGTGTACATCAGAGTGCGCACGTGTTTTGCGCAGCATATACGCTGTGTTCTTTAAGCGGTTGATGGAAAATAAGCTAATGCGTGTTCTAAAAATCTAAACTCAGATATATTATTTTTCACGGTATTTTGAAGTGCCTGCGATAACAATATTGTGCATATTCATTACTGCAATTTATCGCATTGCCGAATACCGGCACATGTCTAGTCTGCTAGAACCGCTCCCTCGGGTTTCACATGCTCCCTCTGCATGTGTAATTGCGCATGTACATGTGTATATACAAATTACTATTAATGAATGAATATGAAAATTAAATTAATAGGAAAAAAATATTTAAAATAAACATGTATACTTTAGATGGCAACTTTTTGATTCTGTAATCCTATTACAGTATTTTTCCACAAATAAAGTAGTAGTTTAAAAATCTATGAATAAAAAGTAAACACTGTAACCAATAGGGCACTCAGTAATCTGGTAAATTCGTGCACACTGGTAATAATTTTTATTATTATTTAAATAAGGTAACAAATTTTACATACAGCACACAGCGAAAATAGCATGAATATGGCGTAGTGGGCAACTGGATATAGCACACCATATTTTAAAATCAAGGATTTAAAGTTTGTCGATCGCATCGCTTTGTGACTCCCTGAATTAACAACAGAATGAATTCTGAGGTGCCTAAATATTTCCTCCCCAAATAAACTTGCTTTACCCTGCTGAACGTAGGTGTATGTAAAAACGGCATTAATCACTTATTTCCTCTAACTGATTTGTAGGTCTTTCACCTCCTTGTGCTACTCTGCGGATGGTGACTCGATTCTTGCAGGTGGGCAGTCAAAGTTTGTGTGCATTTATAACATCAAGGAACAAATCCTGATGAAGAAGTTTGAGATCTCCTGTAATCTCTCTCTGGACGCTATGGAGGTACTTGCTTGTTTGTACTCACTGCAGATTTAGACATAACAAAACTGCTATTTTGATCATATTAAGAGGATTTCTTGAGTAAATTAATTTATTAATAGTTGTTGTAGTCTAATAATTAACTTATTAAAGCGGTCATAAAGTCATCTTTTGACATTAAGTCATTGTGTGATTAAAGACATACTGTAAGTTTTAGAACACTGAAGCTTAGGTCCTTGTTAGTCCAAAAACAGCTTTTATTGAAACCAAGCTCCAAAAATGATTGTTTTCCACTTCTAGGTTTTATTACATAATAGAGATGAATACAAAGGCTAGTCTAACCCCACCCCTGGAAACAGTCGATATGATCCATTTGAAATAATTACTTAATCTATGAACAGACAAATCCCATACTGAATGCCGTTAAAAATGGGTCAGATACATGCGACGTGCTTGCCTCACATTATTACCTAGTTCTGGCATGAAACTAGATGGCACAGGCTGATGTTCACTTTATAGCACTTTAACTCAGTGTTTCTCAACCAGTGGGTCACGACCCGGATCATTCTATAGGGGGTCGTGAGACTTTCTCTGTGTTCTGCGTTTCACAAAAGGCTCATACGTTTACATGCAACCAAATAATCTGTTAGTAATCGGATCGACGGCTCAATCGGACTGAAAAGCCTTCATGTAAACACCTTAATCGATCCGATTGAGTCTGTTTTACTGCCCTCACTATGTGTACTGATACATAGCTATGCAGCAAGCTTAACACTCCTCCAAAAAGTACCCAAGACAGAGCTGACTTCAAGTGCATTTAATGGAAGCGGTGTAAATTCTCCTTTCACTCAGCGTCTGTGAAGTGGAGCAGGACCACGTCCCACCAGTCCTTGTTTCGGATTCTCATCCACAGGCAACTGGTTTTGGGTGCAGGAGGGGCATTTTTACTGCGTTATCAATATAAGTAGCACGGCACAATGGTTCATATGCTCATTGTCTCCAAATTATGACCAGAAATGGCTAAATATAAGTCTGCTGTTTAAAACAAAGAAAGAACCAATGTAAGAGAATAGTTAGTATGCAAAACAGCGGGAAACTGTATATGTGTGCACATGTCAACGAAAACAAAAAGCAGGAATAGGCTGACAACAGCCGGTTTGTGTGAGACACTACGAGTCACCCTTTCCCAAATTCCACCGCATCTGGATATCATCATTTCAGAGCAGCAGTCTCAATGTCACATTGACGTGAGAAAAAAAAAAAATCGGTTTGCCTCATAGTCTGCCTAATTATTGAAAATGTTTGTGTTTTCGTGAAATTAATTATAAGCATATATGGTGTAGCCTTGGTCTAAAGAGGCATTCAGTTACTGATTTATTTCCTGCCTTAGTGGGTCGTATGACTGGCATACAAAAAAAATTGGGTCGCAGTAGGCAAAACCCTGCTTTAACTCATTTGGAATCCATCACATCATCATACCACAGCTGATTGGTTGCTGTTGCATCAGCAGCCAATGAGCTGCGGCTCAACATTCAAACAAATACCGGTAGTGTTGCGGTTAGCAGTCTGCAGCAACGCTTTCAGAAAGAACG
Organism: Tiaroga cobitis; assembly: GCA_030578255.1. Classification (NCBI taxonomy): domain Eukaryota; kingdom Metazoa; phylum Chordata; class Actinopteri; order Cypriniformes; family Leuciscidae; genus Tiaroga; species Tiaroga cobitis. The sequence continues at coordinate 29,071,289 of CM060591.1, read as the reverse complement.
CATCTGGAATCAAGATAAGTGAATTGTTTTATTCCACATCTCTGCGCATATTGTGTGGTCCGGTTATAATTCCTAAATGGAGCAATTTTTACAAGTTTAAACTAGCTTTGGCTAAACTAAATAGATATAATTATTTACTAGAGGACAAAAAAAATATTGCTGCAATCTATCTAAAAATATTAAAGTAACACCAGGTAACTTTTGCTCTCGGGGTCCCCCTACAGTTGGGAAACAGTATTGTCCTCTACTACTGTCGTAAACTCTGTCATCCTACATGCACGTGCATTTGTTGACAACCATGATAGCCCTGAATACTGTAGGAGGAGGTCACATGCAGGTTTTCTGTTTGCGTCGCGTGTGAAATGTCCTCATCCCAGGTACAGTGGCATATATTTCAGCATGTCATATGAATATAATTTCATGGGTTTTATTTTTTTCTAACGACAAATGATCGCGATGATCACGTTTACAAGCCAGCGTCATTATAGTAGCCTAGTCTATTGGTTACCGTTTTACTATCGTTTTACCGAAGTATCTATATGATACTTCAATGCAATGTTTGAGTGGTAGATAATAACCATATATCGTCAATATTATAATATCAAGCTACCATAAATGAATCTGCAAATTTTACATTTAGTCATTTAGCAGACGCTTTTATCCAAAGCGACTTACAACTGAGGACTAAATCAAGCTAGTCATCGTGAATAGACAAAAACAACACAAGAAGTGCTCAAAATACAAAGTTCAGACATTGCTCGGAGTAGCGTAAGCCAGATAAGCAAGGATTTAAAGGAAAAGGAAAGATTTTTTTTTTTTTTTTACGTTAAGTGCTCATGGAAGAGATGAGTTTTCAGTTGCCTTTTGAATGCTGTCAGGGATTCTGCATTCCGGATGAGGGTGGGCAGATCATTCCACCAGCATGGTACCGTGAATGAGAATGTTCTGGAGAGTGATTTTGAGGCTCTCTGTGATGGTACCACGAGCCGTTGCTCATTGACTGATCTTAGGCTTCTGGTAGGGATGTAGACTTGTAGTAGTGAGTGGAAGTAGGAGGGAGCTGATCCTGTGGTCAATCTGTAAGTGTAACCCCTCCACCCGGGTCCTACTCGACCCGCTCCGAGCGGGCCTCGAACCCGGGTCTCCGGCATGAGAGTCAGGCGCTCTAACAAGGAGGCTAAAGACTGCTGCCCCTAGCGTCTGTCGCTAGAGCGTCTATTGCGATCAGAGGAGTGAGGTTTACCGTTACATAAGCAAGTGTCAACACCTTGAACTTGATGCGAGCAGCGAGTGGTAGCCAGTGCAGAGAGATGAACAGAGGAGTGACGTGGGCCCTTTTGGGCACGTTGAAGACCAGACGATTCATGATACGGCTTCTCTAGATGAATGTTGAAGTCGCCAAAGACTACAAGTGGGATGCCATCCTCAGGGAAAGAGGAAAGCAGCACATCCAGCTCCTCTACAAAGCTTCCCAGTTGACCTGGGGGGAGATATATGACTACAATATGGATCTTAGTGGGAGTTGTAAGTGTAATAGCATATTCAAATGAGTAGTTATTGCATAGAGAAGAGAGAGTTGAGTATTTCCAATTGTTAGAAATAAGAACAGTTTTACAAATTAAAATTTTACAAATCGATTTGCATTATAGCTTGAGGCAAGACAAATAAACAAATATCACAGACATGTTAGGTATCCTAAAATATGATTTTGTACATCTTATATATTTACTTGCAAGAATGTAGCCCCTACCAAACTTGTACACGCCGTTTAGACATAGGCTTTGCTCCGATAAAACATTTGCTTTCTTGTTTTTCTGTGCTGCTTCAGCCATGACTATAACATTTGGCTCGCACGTCCGATTTTAAGGAAGTGGGGGTGGTGGTGGAAGTGACGTATATGCCGTAAAGCAGTCGAATTTTGTAGTTCTCTTTGTTCGCCGGTTACTACCCGAAACCCAAAGTTTAAAAGTACGGTTAAAAACGCTACAGACCCCGTCAGGCTATGGCAGACGTGTCATTCAACCTATTGCAAGTCGATGTACCATCACAAGAGACTTGGAAATATATTATGAAGGTTGAAAAGTTACCTAGTGCTGCTTTAAATGTAATTGAATGCTTTAAAAATGGTTTTGAATGAATTATTCAATGACTCACTCATAACTTCTTCATTTGTTTCATTACTGAATGAATCAATATTTTTGAACAAATCTTTTAAAAGAATCATTCAATGTCAAATACATTTTTAACAGTCACTTGACGTCACCTAGTGGTGTAACGATGTAATCGATACTGTTATTTAACTGTTATTTGAAACACTAAGTTAGTTTTAAAAGGTGATTTGCTCTGTTTTGACTGCTAAGGTAGACTTCCGTGTTTATCCAAACTATAAACTTTTATCTCTGTACTTCTGTGATCATTTGGATATTTGTAACACAGAAATAACGATTCTGTGTGGTTCAAAGATGTTGCCAATAATAGCAATGGGCATTTACATAGAAGTCTTAAAGGGGACATTGGATGCCCTTTTTACAAGACGTAAAATAAGTCTGGTGTCCCCAGAGTGTGTATGTGAAATTTTAACTCAAAATACCCCATAGATCATTATTTTTAACATGTTAAAATTTCCACTTTCCACTGAGCAAACACGTCTTGTTTTTGCGTGTCCCCCTTTAAATGCAAATGAGCTGGTCACCCAGGCCCCCTTTCAAGAAGAGGGTGGAGCTTTAATAGCTCATACCAGCAACAAAACAGGACAATCTCACGCACTGAAAATATCAGAAACTGTCAGTAGCGGTGTTCAGTTCAAACCGGAGTCTGACAATGATACCTACAGAGCAAGAGAATATATGCTGCATTGAGATAGAACAGGTATAGTTTAGTTTAATTACGGTTATAACTTATGTTGTCATCTTACTTTTATCCACTATTAATGCAAGCCTGCTATAGCGGACCCGTCCGAATGATGGCCAAAACTTTACTGATGAGTTTTATGAAGTTCATTGTACATCACACAAAACATGAAGCATCCGTTTTCACTCCAGAAAATCCCTGTAAGATAAGACAGTAAGACCTAATAAAACATTATAAGAAGTGCACATTAAAGTCTTATCCAGAAACTCTCTCTCTCCCTTGCATTATCATCAACATACACACAGCAAATTACACAAAAACACTTGCAACTAACAGTAAAACAATATACAGAGCTTGTGTCTTTTCGGGGGTGCTTAATAAACTAGTAAACTTTATATCCGTAAAACAACTATGAACTGTAATAAAGTGCCCTTTCATTACTGCTGTAACTAGTATCGCTCCGGGGACTATAAGCTGGATCATGAACAGTTGGTACTGATCCATCCTTGAGTAACAACTTTTTAGCAAAACCTATGTTTTGTATTGACCCTTATTCACAAAGCAGTCTGGTGTAAAATGATTCACGCAGACACAAACAAATTTTATTTTTGAAGGGAATTTTCCCCCATAAACTTTAATCCAACAATTAATCCACTGCGTCTTCAGCATCTCTGATGTCGGGAGTAAATGAAGATTATGTTCACTCTTACATCCAACAACATTGCTTACAAGACATTATTGCTGCTCGAGAACGGAGAAAATGGTGGACAGTGTACAACTGGCTGAGGGCGGAAACAATGCCTATACGCTAACAGTCCGTCAGCGGGGTCATACTGCTCAGAAAATCAAAACGGCTTGATAATTGAGATGGTTAAGGTTTTTTGGAGTTATCGTTGGCCCTGTCCCAAATGGCGCACTTCATGCGGACTTTCGGTCTCGTGGACTTAAATTGCGCGTGCTCGCCGAGTCTATGAGTCCGTAGGCCGTCCCATTTGGCATTTCAACGCTCTGAAGTGTGCTCAGCAGCGCCCCCTTTGTACCCTTGAAGCGGTCTTCCGCGAAGCCCGCATAAATCCAGGCTTCACGCACTTCAACTACCCAGGAGTCCTTGCGAAAGGCCAATCAGACGACGGATGGGAGGAGATTTCGCTCACGGACAATTGTTAACATGGCCGAGAAGAAAATATTTAAGTATAATTATTATTACGGTTTTTATGACAAGTTTATACAAACATTATGATCATCGACCAGTGGTTGATGTCTCAAACATAGGCTAATAATAGCGAGCTGAATAATACGATCGCATTATGATTCAATAAATAAATAGAACAGAATGTCAGGGCTTTACTGAGTCATATGTAAACACAACAACAATAGGCAGCATATTTCCCCGAACCTGTAGCTCCTGTCCATAACAACAATCAGACCGTCTTCTTGCTTCCGGCGTGACGATCGAGTCTGTCCCAAAAATACCTCTCAATGCGCCCTCACGGACTCGCGCTAAGGGCCCTATAGGTCTGCACTACATGACGTCACCGAAGTGTGGACTCTGAGGAAGTCCACAAGTCCGGAGTGTGCCATTTGGGACAGGGCCTTTGTAGGGTGGTTGTGTCCACACACTGCTGGGACACATTCATATGCAAACACCATGTAAAATTAAATTTTGCATCCAATGTCCCCTTTAAAAGAGACCCGACTATTTAAAGTGTTTAAATCAGAGGGAAAAAAACCTACTTGCATGAGTGCACCTCAGGAATCAGAAATAAAAAAATGCAGTTCATGACCACATTAAAAAGTAGTTTCCTGTTTTTTATTAACATGCCTGTAAATCAATTGTAATCATTAGATTAGCATTATGAAATTATTTTACACTAGCTTATATAGCAATTCTGTTATGTTTTTTTTGTGTTTTCAGGAGTTCCTCGACAGGCGTAAGATGACAGATTTTGGTAATCTGTCTTTAGTGGATGAAGGCACAGGGGATGGAGATGGAATAGAGCTCAGTCTTCCCGGAGTCAAGAGAGGTGAGTCCACTCCTCATTTATCAATAAACCTGCCAATCAGTTTTAAGCGTTATGCTTTTAGGACCATTGAAAGTATAATTGGATACAATGTTGCTCTAATGCCTTTCTCTCCATATCTCTCAGGTGACATGAGCTCCAGACGCTTTAAACCAGAGATCCGTGTTAGCTCTCTCCGCTTTTCACCTACTGGTATAGTTTTTGTCTATACAGTACAACACATTAAGAGCGATATAACAAATTGCACATCAGTAATCCTTTCAGTATATTTCTAAACATTTCCAACATTCCAAGACTTCCCAACATTTTCATTAAATAACGAACAGAATGATGTTTTGGCATTCTTCTCCATTCAGGACGCAGTTGGGCAGCAGCCTCCACTGAAGGTTTGCTGATCTACTCTCTTGATGCTTCACTGGTGTTTGATCCCTATGATCTGGACATGGATGTCACACCAACAAGCATACGGCGACAGGTGACGAAAAAAGAGTGGGCATCTGCAATTTTGCTGTCTTTTCGTCTGAATGAAATTCCACTCATAAGAGAAGTTCTGGAGGCAGTCCCTTATGACCAAAGTGCGTTCCCTTTTAAAACGGTTGTTCAAAATGCATAATTTTCTTGTCATTCTTTACATGTTATTGTTTGACGCTTCAGTTACAGTGGTATGTAGCTCACTTCCAGATGTGTATGTGGATAAGCTTCTAAACTTTGTGGCCTCAACATTGGAGAAGTCCAACCACCTGCAGTTCTACCTCAGCTGGGCTCAGTGTCTGCTCACCTTACATGGACAGAAGCTCAAGAATCGGTCAGCAACATAACTTTTTTCAGAATAAGCTCACACTGGCTATTGAATTCTTATAATAATTGTGCTGTTTTTTTGTTTGTTTTTTTGTAAACTATTGTCAATCTCAACTATTCAATTGTTACCCAAGTAATTGAGAAAATTTAAATATATACAGTGAGGAAAATAAGTATTTGAACACCCTGCTATTTTGCAAGTTCTCCCACTTAGAAATCATGGAGGGGTCTGAAATTGTCATCGTAGGTGCATGTCCACTGTGAGAGACATAATCTAAAAAAATATCCAGAAATCACAATATATGATTTGTTAACTATTTATACTTATTTTCCTCACTGTATATATTCAGAGGCTCTGTTCTTTCTTTTGATATATTGCATGTTCAAAATTTTGAACGTTTTGGGAGGCAAATTTGTTTTAAAAAATGCTGGCGGGTAAAGAGATAAAAAAAAATGATATTATCTTTTTAGATTTTTAGAATATATAGATTAGTCCCATTTTGCAGTGCTGCTGTATGCAGAGTATCAACACTGTAAGATTGTTCATGCGTGTCATTTTCAGATCTGGAGCCATACTGCCTACTGTACAGCAGCTGCTGAAGAGCATCCAAAGACACAGTGAGGATCTGTCCAAACTGTAAGCTTTTTATCACAAATATTTACCAGTTACAAAATTATAAAATGGAAATGTATGTATTTATTAGTTTTCCTTTCTTAGTAATTTTGTGGATAAAGTTTAAATATAGTTAAATTCTCTTATTTATAATTCTCATTTACATGTGTATATATATACTGTATATATAAACACACACACTAGTTATTCATCAGGATTAAAAAATTTTGTTTTCTTTCTAGTTGTGACTGGAACATTTACAACATTCGCTATGCCGCTGCTCTGTCCAAACAGAGAGGGATGAAAAGAACAGCAGCAGAGTCCCTCAGTGATGAAGAGGAAGAGTCATCAGAGGCAATGGACTCTGTGGGTGATGAGGGGAATATGATGAATGAGCCTATAATGGTGGAAAACTGAAATGCATTTCATGAACTTTTCAAATGAAATATTACAGAGCCAGCACATCACCCAAATAAACGGAAAGCAGGTCAGGGCTAGGACAAGGAACAGGAGATGTGGTTTTTTTTTTTTTTTCTGCTGGTCTGTTTATTCTGTCAGTGTTAACATGCCCATTCTAGCAGGTTTGTAGGTACAGAATGCCTATGATGCATTTTATATTGTTATTTGGGCTCAACTATTGATAAAACCTGTTGATAATACTTTTTTTATTTTTTATTCTTGTATCCTGAAAGATCTTTTTTTTTTTTTACATATTAGCCTACAACAAAACATTTAAATATAGAAAGTGTTCAGAGTTTCAATTTAACAACATTGATCTGCTTAAGAACTAATAAATACATACATTTCCATTTTAGACTTTTGTAACTGGTAAATATTTGTGAAAAAAAACTTACAGTTTGGACAGATCCTCACTGCTGATCGCAGGGATCTCCTGTCTGATCGCTGATCGATTGCTCCTGTCTGCCTCGCTGCCTGCTGTGTGTTTGTTTGCTTCGAGGCTGTAAGCTCCGCCTGAGCCTCGTATTTCTTTGTTTTGAGCCATCATTTATTATCTAGTTGTTTATACTACTACAGCTTACCCAACATCTCATTTTAACCTTACATCTCTAGCTTCTGTTATTGCTAACACAGCACGCTAGTAACTCGCCAACGTTAGCCTGCTAACGCGCCACCCGTGCGCTCATTTATATATATTTTTTTCTCTCGCGCGCCCGCGCCTTTGAGTTCATAAAGCCCAGGTAAGTAAGAAATCAGTCAACAAACACCTTGAGTAATGTCTTCTTGTCCTGTTATTGTCACCTGTGTCACATGTCATATGTTTAGCCCCTTAGCTGTCACCCCCCTTTTTGAGAATGGTCTTGGTCTAGTTTTAAAGGAAACACTCAGCAGATTATTGCTGAAGTAAAAACACTTCAAAAATGAAAGTATGAAAAAGTTATGGAAGTTTAAATTTACAGTAAATCAAATACACTGTACTATATATTTTTTATTTTATATAATACAAAATATTTTTTACTATAAAATTACTAAAAATCAAAGCCATATATCTAACCAAGTAATGTGCCAAATTTGAAGTTGATATCACAAAAATTGAAGTTCCCATCAGATTTTGATTAGGCGTAGTACCAAAAATAGCCACCGGGTGCCATGGAATTCCATTTAGTTGTAGAACAACTACAGAAGCTATAGAACTATAGAATTTAGTTGTATACATTCTGCCTTAACAAATTAATACATTTCTGTCCAAATATCAATTCTGTCACAAAATTTGGAACCTTGAGACTCGGACCTTTCTGACAATGTGTTTTGTCAAGATTAGAAAAGGTTTTGATCATAAATTATGAAATATAATGATGCCCAAAAGGGGAGGAGCCTGATAAAATATTTTAGAGTACCGTTTCTATGGTAACGCAACGTTCAATTTCCAAACGGTTTTCACAGGATGAATTCTGAGTTTGTAAGCTTTCAAATGATACCTAATTTATGATAACTACTAAAATATGTGATATAATAAAAAAAAAGGCAATAAAAAAGATATTTTAGAGGATAATATACATATTATACTTTTTAGAGGATAATATTATATTATAATTTTTTATTGAAAAATACTAGATTATATGTTTAATTATGAACTTTTAGCATGAAAACCAAAGTTTCAATTATTAAAGGTGTGTGCGTCAACTTTTTGTGACAAAGGTCAGAACTCCTGCAGATTTTTTTGAGGTGCACTCTTGTGAAAAAATCATCGGTTACTCTTCCTACATAATTTGTAGCAAAAAACAGCAGTCACATAGGCTATCTATTTAGCAGTCTTAGACCTTTCCAGCGATATTTAGTTTGTCATAATTGGATTAGGATTTAATAGTAATATAGCGAAGTAAAGTTAAATATCCCGTGTACGGGATGGTGACAGTTAAGGGGTTAGTATAGCCTTCTCCGATGGCAATATAGGATTTATATGTGATAAATGCAAGGAGACAGTCAGGCTGACGGAGAAGATTTCAGAACTAGAGACACGCATCCAAACTTTAATTGAGGATAGTAAGAATGCTAGATCTTTAGATAGTGTTTTGGATGCGCCTAGCATAGTGAACTCTTTACATGATTCGGTTCCGGCTGAAGTAGAGCCCGTGCTGCAGGGCAGATGGGTGACAGTGAGAGATCGTTCTAGTCGCGGATCAAAGAACCACTCTTCCGTTCCGATTCCCATAACAAACCGATTTGCCCCACTCAGTGAAACACCCACTGAGAATTCTGTTGATTGTGCCCTGGTAATTGGTGATTCGATCACACGGAACGTGAAAATAGAGACACCAGCCACCATAGTCACATGTTTGCCGGGAGCCAGAGCGCCTGACATCAAAGCAAATTTAAAAGTGCTGGCTAATGCTAATCGTAAATTCTCTAAGATCATTATTCATGTCGGCACTAATGATGTTCGACTCTGCCAGTCGGAGATCACCAAAATTAATATTAAAGAGGTGTGTGAACTCGCAAGTACGATGTCAGGCACTGTAATTTGCTCTGGTCCCCTTCCTGTACGCAGGAGTGATGAGATAGTTCGCCGATTGGCCTCACTAAATGGTTGGCTGTCGAAGTGGTGTCCGCAGAATAATATAAAATTCAAAGACAATTGGAAAAGTTTTTGGGGCAAGCCTGATCTGTTGAAAAGAGATGGTATCCATCCCTCCTGGGCTGGTGTTGCTCTTCTCTCTAGTAATTTGGCTCATAGTCTTAGAGATAAAACATGACAATCTGGGGCTCAGGTCAGGAAGCAGACAGACTGGCTAAACCGACCGTCTGCTAGCGGCCTCACGTCACCAAGGTCAGATAAATCCCATCACATAGAGCCTCTTTCACCTAGATATCATCATATAGAGACTGTGTCTGTTCCCCGAATTTGGAAAACCAAAAAACGTCAGGTTAAAAATTTAATTGATGTTCAACAAATAAAAAACAGATATAATACAGATGAGCAAATGATAAAGCTTGGGTTGCTGAATATTCGATCCCTTACTTCAAAATCTCTCATAGTTAATGATATGATTTCAGATTATTATCTTGATATGCAGTGTTTGACAGAAACCTGGCTGAAACCAAACGATTACATTACTTTAAATGAGTCAACCCCGTTATAAACATGAACCTCGTCTGAAAGGCAAAGGGGGAGGTGTTGCTGTAATTTATAGTAATATTTTCAAAACCACTAAGAAATCTAGTTTTAAATATACTTCTTTTGAAGTATTGGTGCTTAATGTAAAAAATATATAGTGTAAACGATAAATCACATTTGAGAATTATGCTGGCTACTGTATACAGGCCACCAGGGCACCATAAAGATTTTATCAAAGAATTTGCGGACTTTCTATCAGAATTAGTATTGGCTGCAGATAAAGTACTAATTGTTGGTGATTTTAATATACATGTAGATAATGAAAAAGATGCATTGGGATTGGCATTTAAAGACATTGTAAACTCAATTGGAGTTAGACAACACGTGTCAGGACCTACTCATTGTCGTAATCATACTCTAGATCTAATATTATCACATGGAATAGATGTTGATGCCGTTGAAATTCTGCAGCAGAGCGATGACATCTCAGATCATTATCTAGTCTCATGTAAATTACATTTAGCCAAGGCTGCAAAGCCGACTCCTTGTTATAAATACGTTAGACCTATAACTTCTGCCACTAAAGATTGCTTTATAAATAATCTTCCTAATCAGTTTCATCATCTCAGCATCCCGGATAGCTTAGAAGAACTTGATATTGCAACAGAAACGTTTAACTCTCTCTTTTCCAGCAATTTAGGCGCAGTTGCTCCGTTGCGCTTAAAGAAGATGAAAGAAAATAGTCCAACGCCGTGGTACAACGAGCACACCCGGGCCCTTAAGAGAGCAGCCAGAAAAATGGAGCGCAACTGGAAGAAAACTAAACTAAAGAGAGCTCGATTGCTTACAGAGCGGCTTTAAAAGCTGCTAGATCTGCTTATTTTCAAACCTATTAGAAGAAAATAAACATAATCCAAGGTATTTATTTGAAACAGTGGCTAAACTAACGAAAAAGAAAGCTTCAAGCTCAGAAGTGTCCAAGCAACACAGCAGTGATGACTTTATGAACTTCTTCACTTAACGCCAAAACAATCTGTTACCTTAAATTATATGTTTATCTCTGTAAAGCTGCTTTAAAACAATCCATTGTTAAAAGCGCTATATAAATGAAGATGACTTGACTTGACTTATAAGATTGATAATATCAGGGACAAAATTATAACTATGCAACCGTCTACCACAGTATCGCATCAGGAAGTGCATTGTAGTCTCCCTGAGGAAAAATTTGATTAATTTGTTGCTATAGGAGAGGAAGAATTCTGCAAACTCGTTAATTCATCTAAATCGACAACTTGTATGTCCGATCCTATACCGATTAAGCTACTGAAAGAGATGTTTCCAGAGGTCATATATCCTCTTCTTAATATCATTAATTCATCTTTGTCTCTAGGATACGTACCAAAAACCTTTAAACGGGCTATGATAAAACCGCTTGTTAAAAAAACACAACTTGATCCTACAGAATTAGTCAATTACAGGCCGATCTCGAATCTGCCTTTTCTGTCAAAGATATTAGAAAAAGCAGTATCTTCACAACTATGTTCCTTTCTAGAAAGAAATGATATCTGCGAGGATTTTCAGTCCGGATTTAGAACGTACCATAGTACTGAGACCGCTCTCATTAGAGTCACAAATTATTTGCTCTTATCATCTGATCGTGGTTGTATCTCTCTATTAGTGTTACTCGATCTTAGTGCTGCATTTGACACCATTGACCACAACATTCTTTTAAATAGACTAGAAAACTATGTTGGCATTAGTGGGATTGCATTAGCATGGTTTGGCATTAGTGGAATTGCATTAGCATGGTTTAAATCATACTTAACTGACCGTTATCAGTTTGTAGCAGAAAATGAAGAGATGTCTTATCGATCACAAGTTCAGTATGGCGTACCACAAGGCTCAGTACTAGGACCGTTGTTGTTCACTCTGTACATGCTACCATTAGGAGATATCATTAGGAAACATGGCATTAGTTTTCACTGTTATGCCGATGATACTCAGCTGTATATTTCTTCAAAACCCAACGAAACTTACCAATTCACAAAATTAACGGAATGCATAGCTGATATAAAAAATTGGATGACTAGTAATTTCCTACTACTAAATTCTGAAAAGACAGATTCTAATTATTGGACAAAAAACTTCCACACGTAATAACCTAGAATACTGTCTAACACTTGATGGCTGCTCTGTCAAGTCTTCGTCGTCGGTTAGGAACCTGGGTGTGCTCTTTGATACCAACCTTTCTTTTAAAAGCCACGTGTCTAGTATCTGTAAAACTATATTTTTCCATCTAAAAAATATATCTAAAATACGCCATATGCTCTCATTGAGAAATGCGGAACAATTAGTTCATGCGTTCATGACCTCAAGGCTAGATTATTGTAATGCTCTACTGGGTGGTTTCCCTGCACGCTTAATAAATAAACTACAGCTAGTTCAAAACGCCGCAGCTCGAGTTCTTACCAGATCCAGGAAATATGACCATATTAGCCCGGTTCTGTCAACACTGCATTGGCTCCCTATTAAACATCGTATAAATTTTAAAATATTGTTGATTACCTACAAAGCACTAAATGGTTTAGCTCCGCAGTACTTCAGCGAGCTCTTAACGCATTCTAGTCCTTCACGTCTATTGCGATCTCAAAATTCCGGCCAGTTGATAATACCTAGAATATCTAAATCGACTGCAGGCGGTAGATCCTTTTCCTATTTAGCACCAAAACTTTGGAACAGTCTTCCTAACATTGTCCGGGAAGCAGACCCACTCTGTCAGTTCAAAGCTAGACTAAAAACACATCTCTTTGACCGAGCATACACATAATACATTATAGACTTCTATAATTCAATGTTAGGCTGCATAGATTAGGTCAGCCGGAACTGGGAACACTTCCTTTAACTAAATCAATAGGCTATATAACCTAAACATGCAGTTATTCGCAAACAAAATACATAACGCATAAGGCAGTATTTTAGCATGATAATCAGTGTCATAAGCTAATCAAAACTATATATATTTAATATACAAATATGTTTAGAGTAATATCACATTTGAAAAGTTTACATGAGCGTGTACACGAATGTTAGGGATATTGTGAGGCAAACTTTTCTGTAAGATGTCAGAATGATTTAATATACAAATATGCTTAGAGCGTAATATCACATTTAAAAAGTTTACACGAGCGTATACACGAATGTTAGGGATATTGTGAGGCAATCTTTTCTGTAAGATGTCAAAAGCTAGGCAAAATATAGTCTGAAAATTCATATGAGCTCTATATTATCAGAAAAAGAAGTATATAACACTAAACAACTTACTCTGAACTTGTATCCTCGGCGGGGTCAATTCGCTATTCAAAATGCAGCCGTTCCTCGTCCGAGTTATAATCTTCCTCTGAGGAAAAGGTGAATTCTTCCTCGCTGTCCAGAATCATCTGAAGGGCTTCTTCACCGGAGTAGCGTGCCATCCTCAAAACGCGATGAACTATCAGTGAATCTCATGAAGAATCTTTGTGTTTTTATGGCATTGATCGGGCGCGTGTGCGATCACCTAAACTATTTACATGTGAATAGCGCCGGGGGCGTGGCGGCCTCAACTCATTAAAAATAATGAGGACCAGAAAGAAAAAACTGGACCTATCCTTGGTTTCAAACGGATTGCATAAACTGAGAATATTTGTTTTTTATATAAATTACTTCATTTAAAAGAAGAGAATTCAAGCTTCATAAAGAAAAATCTCTCGTGCCTGTGTGACAAGTAATCGCGGAGTTACAGTTAATCTTAGGACGCGTTTCAGAATGGACTTCACTGACAGAGAGAACGCAGAACTCGCATCATGTTTGTTTTTCTTTATTTGGTGAAAAGCACAACACTTTGTTTTTATTGTGAGTATCCACAAAAAAAAAGAAACTTAACAGGATTTAATGATGTATAACACTTATATGTAAGATCAAAATCAACCGAGTATTTTGAGTCTCTTTTGCACTGATAAGAAAAAAAGCGAGCAGATCACGCCGGCGTGATTGCCGACCCCAGAGGGTTAAACCGACAGCAATTTAGCTTGTAAGGCGGGAACTTCTAAATTCTAAAACCTCATAAATGTAGACGGGGAGGCCCAGCCTGCCGCCATACAGATATCTTGTAAGGAGATCCCACTAGACCACGCCCACGATGAGGCCATGCCGCTGGTGGAATGTGCTCTAACACCCAAGGGGCACTCCAGTCCCTTTGTAGTGTATACCATTGCTATGGTATCAACTATCCATCTGGATTAGGGTCTGTTTCGAGGCGGCTAGGCCCTTAGTGCGGCCGACGAATGAAACGAAAAGCTGCTCAGTCTGTCTGAAAACAGATGAGCGAGATACGTAGGCCTTCAATGCCCTAACTGGGCAAAGGAGGCCTGTGCTCTCCTCCTCATTATGAACCGGTAGTGCAGACAGGGAGATAACCTGGGCCCTAAACGGCGTGTTGAGGGATTTAGGTACGTATCCGTGTCTTGGTTTGAGTATGACTTTTGAGTCGTTAGGCCCAAATTCCAGACACGTTGCGCTTATTGATAGCGCTTGTAGATCCCCTATGCGTTTTACTGTCTTGAAAGACAAGTGTTTCATATCCGATGTCCGAATCGGCTCGAATGGGGCTCTTTTCAGGGGTTCTAGCACCATGGAAAGGTCCCACATGGGGATAGATGGGGTTCTGGGAGGATTCATCCTCTTAGCTCCTCTTAGGAAACTAATGACCAGATCATCTTTCCACAGTGACAGGCCAGACACAGGTTTCGTAAATGCTGCTATGGCCGCCACGTAGACTTTGAGCGTGGATGGGGACCTGCCCTTATCCAGTAGCTCTTGAAGGAAGGAAAGTACTTCCGTTACCCCGCTGCTTGTGGGTGAAAAACCTCGGGTTTTGCACCAGTTAACAAACACTTACCACTTAAAGGCATAGAGACGTCTGGTAGACGGTGCTCTGGCCTGCGTGATGGTGTTTAGCACTCCCTCGGGGAGGTTTGCGGGTACCGGTTGATGGCCCATGCGTGCTGGGCCCACCTTTCCGGGTGAGGATGCCAAATTGAGCCCATGGCCTGAGAGAGGAGGTCTTTCCTCGTCGGACTCGGCCATGGGGTAGTGCTCGTCAGCTGCATTAGGACTGGGAACCATTCCTGGTTCGTCCAGAGCGGAGCCACAAAAAGCACAGTGCATCTGGTTTCCCTGATTCGTTCCAACACTTGAGGCAGGAGCGAAACTGGGGGAAAAGTATAGAGCGGGCAGCTGGGCCAGATGAGGGCCAGTGAATCCTTGCTCTTTGGGAAGAATTTTGGGCAGTGAGTGTTCTCCTGCGACGCGAATAGGTCTACCTGTGCTCTGCCGAACTTCTCCCACAGCAGGAGGATTGTCTGCGGGTGCAGAGACCATTCCCCAGCTGGTATATTGTTTCTGAACAGTCTGTCTGGCCCCAAATTCAGGAGGCCAGGCACGTGTGCTGCTCTCAGTGAGTGCAGATTGTGCTGAGCCCAGACCAGAATGCGCTCTGTCAGTCTGAAAAGGTTTCGAGACCTGACGCCGCCCTGGCGATTTATGTAGGATACCACCGACATGTTGTCCGAGCAGACTAAGACGTGGTAGCCCTTTATTCGGGGACAGAAGTGCCTCAGCGCGTTGTCGACTGCCAACATTTTCAGACAGTTTATGTGAAGGAGCTTTCCTCGTTCTGACCATAGGCCGAAGAACAGTCTGCCCTCGTGCAGCGCTCCCCATCCCGAGGTGGAGGCATCCGTGGACACCACCTGTACACTCGAGGAAGTCCCCAGGTTTACACCAGACTGGTACCAGTCAGTCGCTCTCCAAGGTTTCAGGGCTGTGACACATTCCTGATTGACCCTAAGGCGAAGCAGACCGGAAGCCCAAGCTCGAGGTGGTACTCGTGCTTTGAGCCAAAACTGCAGCGGGCGCATGTGAAGCAGGCCCAGCTGAAGTACTGAAGATGCTGAGGCCATCAAGCCCAGCATTCTCTGAAACCTCCTGAGCGGGACTAAAGCGCCGCGGCGGAAGAATTTCGTGGAGCGCTGAATGTCTATTCTGCGCTCTGGAGTTCAGCTCTGTGCCCAGGAAAATTATTTTCTGACTGGGGACCAGCGAGCTTTTCGCCCAAATTGACTGTGAGACCCAGTTTCTCGAGGTGTTCGAGTAACACGGTCCTGTGTTCTATGAGCTCTGACTGAGATCGAGCTAGAATCAGCCAATCGTCCAAGTAGTTCAAAACTCGCATGCCCTGAAGTTTCAGGGGTGCGAGCGCCGCGTTCATGCACATCGTGAATGTACGGGGTGCAAGAGACAGGCCGAACGGTAGGACTGTGTATTGATATGCCTGGCCCTCGAAGGCGAATCTCAAAAATCGCCTGTGACGTGATGCTATTTGTATCTGGAAATAAGCGTCCTTCAGATCTATCGACATAAACCAGTCCCCTTGGCAAATCTGCGCGAGGATTTTCTTGGTTGTAAGCATTCTGAACTGGCGTTTCATAAGCGCTTTGTTCAGTTGTCTTAGATCTAGAATGGGTCTGAGACCCCCGTCTTTTTTCGGTACCAGAAAATATCTGCTGTACAGGCCCCCTTCGCTCTGAGCTTGAGATAAGGCAAGGCAAGTTTATTTATATAGCACATTTCATACACAATGGTAATTCAAAGTGCTTTACATAGAAGAAATAGAAATAACAACAAAAAAATAAAAAGAAATAACAAAAATTAAAACAGTTTAGAATAAAGAAATTAAAATAATCAAAACAAATAAGAATAATTAAAACGGTTTAGATGAAAAAATAAAATAAAGTACAGTAAAAACAGTCGGACGAACAGTGGCACAGTGCTCATTCAGTAAATGCATAGCTAAACAGATGTGTTTTGAGTCTGGATTTGAATGTGACTACTGTAGGAGCACATCTGATCTCCTCTGGAAGCTGGTTCCAGCTGCGGCTGGCATAGTAGCTAAAAGCAGACTCTCCGTGCTTAGAGTGAACCCTTGGTATTTCTAGCTGATGTGATCCTAATGATCTGAGTGATCTGTTGGGTTTATATTCAGTGAGCATATCTGCAATATATTGAGTTCCTAGCCCATTAAATGATTTATATACCAGTAATAATACTTTAAAATGAATCCTAAATGTAACTGGGAGCCAGTGTAAAGACCTGAGGACTGGTGTGATATGTTCATATTTTCTGGTTCTGCTCAGAATCCTGGCAGCAGCGTTCTGTATAAGCTGCAACTGTCTTATGGTCTTTTTAGGAAGGCCAGTGAGGAGTCCATTACAATAATCCACCCTGCTGGTGATAAAAGCATGCACAAGTTTCTCTAAGTCTTGACTTGAAACAAACCATCTAATTCTTGCAATATTTTTCAGATGATAGTATGCTGATTTAGTTATTGCTTTGACATGACTACTGAAACTAAGGTCTGACTCTAGAGACACACCAAGATTCCTGACTTGATTTTTAGTTGTTAGACCCCTAGCGTCAAGGTATGCATTCACCTTAAGAACTTCCTCTTTGTTTCCATACGCAATGACTTCAGTTTTGTCTTTGTTTAACTGAAGAAAGTTTTGGCACATCCAACTGTTTACTTCATCAATGCATTGGCACAAGGAGTCAATGGGGCTGTAGTCGTTAGGCGATAGGGCTAAGTAGAGCTGTGTGTCGTCTGCATAGCTGTGGTAAGAGATTCGGTTCTTTCTCATTATTTGGCTCATTGGGAGCATATACAGGTTGAACAGGAGTGGCGCAAGAATTGAGCCTTGAGGGACTCCGCATGTCATGGATGTCCACTCAGACTTATGGTCTCCTATACTCACATAATAACCTCTCCCTTCTAAGTATGATCTGAACCATTTTAGGACTATCCCAGAAAGCCCCATCCAGTTTTCCAGCCTGTCAAGAAGTATGTCGTGATCGACAGTGTCAAATGCAGCACTGAGGTCGAGTATAAAGGCTCTATTGCCCCTTTGCTCAATAAGGTCGCTATTTCGGCTCGAAGTAGGTGTGCTACTAAGTAGGATAAAGCGTTGTTGAAAATCCGGCTCGCGTACCCCGAAGTGATAAAATAAAACAAAATTCTGTATCAAAATTTATAGGCAATACAAGTAGTTTGTTTAGGCATGGGTTGTATGGAATTGCAAACCTGCGGACATATTTTCAAAAGTACATAACTATAGAATCAATTCTTAATGCGCATGTGAACGCATGTGAACGCCGTCAGTGTTAATCACAGGTTCGCGTTCAATGTCTGTTTAGAGAGAACGGCGTCGTCTTAGTGGCCCCTAATTTAATAACAAATGATCATTTCAATGGAGGTGAATCAATCAAAACTAACTTTAGCTGGAAATAACATTATTCAAGAACCGCTATAAAGCCGAAACAATCTGTTACCTTAAATTATATGTTTATCTCTGTAAAGCTGCTTTGGAACAATCCGTTGTTGAAAGCGCTATATAAATGAAGATGACTTGACTTGACTTGCTACTTGTTTTCACCGTAGATTCGACGCGCGCCGTGCTGCGGCGAGGGCGTCGAGCGAACTGCAGCGAATAGCCTCTTTTTATAATGTTCAGCACCCAATTCGAAACCCCGGGAGCTGTGCCCACGCGTTTGCGTGAATGGCTAGGGGTAGAATGGGTTTTGGGCTCTGATCGTAACACAGTGACGACACGGGAGCTTTCGTGTGCTGTAACATGGGCTCTGTGTTTACAGTGAGTGAGGTGGGGGGCGCGCCTGAAATGGTGGGCTGCCTGGCCGCGCTTGCTTTCATTATAGCAGTTTGCTGTGTGAGAGTGAGCGGGGCGAGCCCCGTGGGGCTTAACATTTCTGTGAGTGAATGTGTGCGCGGCAAGGCGGGCACATTCACAGCAATGAAAAACACCGTCTGCCTGAACTGACTGTATTTGTGTTGGTTTTGTTTTTACAGAAACCCTGTGACATGCAGTGTGTAGTGTTAGTGGGCACTGAATCGTGGGCACGTTCACTACATTTAATGCACAATCGACATGAGTCGATTTTACTTGTGCAAGCCCTGAATTGTGGCGGGCTGTGTTTGCGTTTAGAAATGAGCACTGGTTTGTGGGCATTTTTTATTAAACTCATAACATCGGCCGAGGCCGGGACACCAGAAAAAAAAAACATTTTGTATTTATCTGGGTTGCCGTAAAAACGCCGTTTGTGTGCAGGCAAGCGGGCCGTGAGACCGACTTGTTTACTGCAGAATACACCGGAACAGTCACATTTCTTGGCACTGAACGAGTGTGAAGTTTTGGTGAACGTCTGGCTGTGGCGAGACTTGAACACCGTCGTTTTCCTAGAAGGGCTAGGAAGACTTTGCGTGCACATTCACTGCACTGGAAAACATCGTCGGCCTGAGCTGACTGTATGTGTGTTGTTTTCATTTTTCAGAAACCATGGTACATGTAGTGTGTAGTGTTTGTGGGCACTGGGTCGTGGGCACATTCACTACATTTAATGCACAATTGACATGCGCCGATTTCATTTGTGCGAGCCCTGTACCGTGACGAGCTGTGTTTGTGTGTAGAAATGAACACTGGGCTGTGGGCATTTTATTACACTCATAACACCATCGGCTGTGGCCGGAATACCAGAAAATACACTGCTTATGATTTTTCTGGGTCGCCATGGAAACGGCATTTGCGTGCAGGCGGGCGGGCCGTGGTACCGGCTTGTTTACTGCAAATTACACTGGAACAATCGCATTTTCTTGGAACTGAACGAGCGAAAAGGAAGTCTGGCCGTGGCGAGACTAAATTTCTTAACTGCTGCGAGAGCCAAGATCGAACACGGGTCTCCCACGCGAACAGCTTTGTGTTTCACCACTGAGCCACAGGGGGGAAACAACGGAAGCTCAAATTAGCGTCACAGTTTAGTGTATCGGCATATGCTGCAGGTGTGCGTGTTATACAACAGGCTCATTGCTGCAATATTGGCATTTTCAGCCACTCAACTAAGGAGCTGGGAAATGTTTGAGAAACGGAGATTGTCCGGCCTCGGCGGGACTAAAACACACACTTTCCCTATTTCGCCGGTGACGCATGCCCACAGGGGGTGGGGGTGGGTTAGCTTTCTTATAAAGTAAAGAAAGCTAGCCGCTCAGCTGGCCTTCTCAACACATGCAGCTATCTCTTCGTCATAAATGGCGAAAACGGCAGCGCGCGGCGGCCGTTGACCATCAGTGAGTGATTCGAGTGAAGCTGGTGAAACTCACGGGTGAACCTGCGAGCTTTCACGGGGTGGAGAAGGCTCGGGGACCTGCTAAGTACGGCGCTTTACGGTGCAGCACTACAGCGGGCAGGAGTGCAGACTCGGAGAAATATGCCAGACGAGTCCTCAGTCACAATATGCAATAGCTCGCAGTGAGGGGAGCCGCCGTTAGCGAGCGCGAGTGCTACATGATCCTCTCTCAGGCAGGAAACGCAGATGAGGCGGTCCCCGTTGCTGAGTGCGGCTCGGCACGAGCCGCATGAGGATGGCATCTTTAAAAAGATGCAGCTCTTTGAGTCGGGGGGGTGAATACAGTGAGCAGAGTGTAAAAGGATATAGACGCCGGATAGCGTAGCAGGAAGCGGCGACTGAAGGCGGCGAGATGAGGCCAGCGACTTCAGAAGATGGCTCATCCTGCAGAAAGCCTTTTCAACGGCGCGGCTTCTTCACTCAGGATCCAGCGATGCGTCCGTCCGCTTCGCTGAAGAGATGAAAAATCATTGAGATCAGCCCATCGAGCTATCTTTATAGGGCTAGACCACGCCCCTTTGGGCGCGAGCGTGACACAATGGGCGTGAAGCGCCCCCATTGGACCGTCACCAAAGGGCCGCTCTCGATAGGCTGCTGCAGTTGCCGCAGGACAGCCAATAGGCATGCTGAGCCGCCTGCCTATGTCTGTATGCTGCTGCAACGCGTTTTGCAATAATTCAAAATTAAGGATAATTTTTTGGTTTCAATATCTCGAGGAAAAGAGGTTTTCCCCTAGCGTAAGATATTACGCAGTACGAAAGAACCTCTCGTAAGAGAACAATAGCAGTGAGTCGTGGAACATGGTAGTAAAAAAATGTTGACAATTTGTTCAGCTACAGCTTGTGTGCTATGAAAGAGATTCTGTAGGTGTCCCTTCTGAGTCTCATATAAGAATGCACTGTGACCCCAATTTTTTTTTACACTGCCGCATATAAGTATGTGGATACATGGCTAAACCCATCGACCATGTTAAAAAACATCAACAGCATTAGAGGAGATTAGATTATGTATGCATGTTCCAGAATCAACAGCTTTACAGCCAAAAAGGCAACTCACAATTTATTTTGGTTTGTCTTGATTTCATCAATTCGCTGTATTTTTAAGTGACAGGGGAGCAAGTTCACTTTCATGTAGGCCCATAACTTTCTATCATTTGCAGAAATTAATTTTATTTGAAGTTTACTTCAAGTTGGGTGGAAAGAACTGAAATGCAAGATGAAGCAGACGCGGTACGTGTGTATTAATGAATGTCACAACTTTTAAATGAAAGAAAAAATATGCATGCACAACCCAAATGTTACATTTTGAAAATGTTCAACAATCAAAGCCACATACACTGAAGAAAATAAATTACTGAAATTTAATACTATTTTTTTTTGTTATAGTGGATTTCAAGTATTCATGGATGCAGGAAGTAGGCTACCTTTCAGAGTACATTTTAAAAATGCTAACAGATTTGTTCTTTAAAACACAAACTAATGCATCAAAACAAAACTATTAAATTGGCAATTGTGTTAGAATTTTGGCACATAATTCATAATTTTTCTCTACAAAATTTGTCGTGGTCATAGATCTTATAAGATTTCATTACACAGATATCAAGTATGAGAGAAAATCAAGTGCCAAATATTTCCTGAGTCTCAGCAACTGATTCCTTTTTAAAATTCCTAATTTGAACAAAGGAAATTCTTACTATAAAATGATTTTGATCTGTTAACATCCTTCATCATAACTTCTTTGAGCTGCACAGTAATGTAATTAACATGCACAATTTCAGTGACATGACAAAAAAAAATTGGACAACACAGTATGTTTGTTTAAATATAATTATACACAAACCATGTCAGTAATTATTTTGATATTGACTCAACATTGCTTAAGTGACATCCTTTTAGAATGGTCTCTCTCATAGTGGTAAATTTTTTTTTTAACAATGACAAACTTTTCCAACAGACAAATGCAAATGAAATAGTAAAAGAGAAAAGTCACATTATTTACATGAGATTGTATGGTTCCCTTGCTACTTATACACATAACATCATAATACATTATAAAGTGCACTAAAACGGTCTCCTGAATAGGTTTCATAAGTAACTAAATTAATATATCTTACTCTTTCAAACTTCAAAATAAATGTCACAACCATGCAGACACACACTTCCATGACTGTTAGTGCCATTAAAAAAATAAAATTTGACAAAGACTGATTAGCACAACTGAGAGCTGCTACCCATCAATGAAAATTCCAATAGAATTTACTGTACAGACAAAATGCTAGAAACACTGAACCACAGTAATAAGTCATCATATCAAATATGTTCAATAAAACTTTCTGCTACAAAGCCAGAAAAGTCTTCATGTATAATTTGAAGGCTCTGTGTCTTCAGGAAACATTAACAACCTCTATTTCAGTTGGAATGTCTTTAGACGGGGGTGTAATCTGTCAAAACCACAGCACATCTAGGGTTTGAAGGGATAAGCCACGGACCCTCTTTTGTTCTTCTGACTTTGTCTCCCATCTTCTGAATTGTGGAAGTGTTCAATTTTACTTCTGCCCTGCTTTAGTGAGAGAGAGAGAAAAAAAAATTTGAACAGCAGAAACTATGTTTTGCTTAACCGATGAGCAGAAAGTGTCTACGTTTTTCAGCATGCTTGGTAATTTTGAGGATAGCGTGACACGTGACAGGGATGACCGGAGACTGTGAAGAAGTAATAGTGACAGTAAAAGCACATTTGGGGCAGACAGGGAGATTCCTAGAACAGGTACCTTTTTCCATCACCAAATTCACCAAACTACATATTTACAGCCATCAGTAACATGACACTCTCACTCTAATAAAAAAATGAGAACTGTGGAATGATTATTTTCCGGCTGCCATGAGTACATCTCATCACAAAGGACCTGTTCTATAATTTCCTCCTTACAGACCCACATGAATTGAAATGCTAGTCTATGACATTCATTCATACTACAAGACATCTACTTGCATCATATAAAGAGAACTAATGTAATGTGTGGTGGTTATCCTGAAATGTTGCCACGTGAGCATGCTCATGTTCACCGCTCTCTCTCAGGCCGATGGACTTCAAGCAGAAGGACACGAACAAAAACATGCATTTATCTCTTTCACCATCTCGCAGTCACTCCCACACACTCACTCGCTCTCACACTGACCTGCAATGTACTTTGCTCCAATTAACATAAACATGCTACCCAGAATGTAAAAGCCCAAGGGTACACTACTGAAGATACTAGTCTCCTCTGTTGGTTGTCCAGAACACAGGTCCATGTTATGCAAGACAGTGAAAAGAAAGAGAAAAGAAGTGGGACAATTAAGTAACTACTGATTTTGTGAAACCGAAAAACTAGTCACTTCTCCTGGAGGTTTGCTTTACTGGAGAGTTTAGTTCTAACTGAACCAGGTAATCAATAACTTTGCAGAAAAGTAGATCACCAGAAGGAAGACTTTGACCCCTGATAAAAAACAAAAAACAAACAGGCTTTGTGTTGTTGCAAAGTTCTGAACATCCATTCTCCCTGACTTTGGAATTCTGGGTCAATACCTCTGGTTATTTATTACTACAAACCCTAAATCAATCTTTGACTACTGTTGTGGGCCTGGTTGTATTTTTTGGTGTGTATTTTTCCTTTTGGAAAAAAAATCTGGAAAATTATCTGATCTCTTTTGCTCAAATTATTTCAGATTTTTTTTTTTTACTCATTTAGATATATGCAATTACTTAATTACTTGTATTTGCAGAGTGTTTCTTTGATTAGTTGATTGATCAAATTTACAATCGAGTCAAAAAAAAAAAAAAGGGAAAACCCACACACACACCATTTCCATTGTTGACTGGCTCAGTGGTTTCCCAGTTCATAGCCTTCTGTACAGCTTTCTTCCAGCGAGCATATCGCAGTTCACTCTCTGCGTGTATAAAAAAAAAAAAAAAGAAAGTTTCATCTACATCTAGAGTGCTAATCAACAGTTAGTTATTACACACATTACAACACAATGTTATTGCCTGGAAGGTTACAAAATGTTTTGTCAGTATTACATTGAATAAGGTTACAAATTAAATAATTAATTTAAAGCAAAAACTATATATTGTACATACAATTTACATTAGTTATGAGCTGTAGTGTGTTGGATTTTAGATTCCTTTACCCTCTGGGTTGATCTGAGGTTCAAATTTTTCTGAAGTGACCTCTGTGAGATCTTCTGGGTTCAGGCTCCACACACTGACCCCCTCAGCTGCTCCTGCTGCCATGGCAGCACCCAGAGCTGTGGTTTCAGGCATGGATGGTTTTACTGTAAATAAATACAATTTACATCACATATCTGCCCATTTCTAAGCATTTATGTACATCCTCATATAAAGATGTCCAAGTAAATCAATAATACTTCATCCTTTCAAAAAGTGATGCACTTTTTCAGACCCTTTGTATGAAAATGTGTATCTTACCAACTGGGATACACAGTATGTCGGCTTGCAGCTGCATCAGTAACCGGTTGGATGTCATGCCTCCATCAACCTGGAGCTGAGCCAGATGAATACCACTGTCCAGGTTCATTGCATCCAGAATCTGAAACAAATTTTAGCATCCTTTAACATCCTACAAAAACAGTTTTTATAGTCACTTATTTATTCAGGACATATAGTACTCAATTTTAGAAATACACATCCAGCCTTAAGACTGTAAAAAAAGAGAATAAGTAAGGGATAAATGTACAATAAAATAGACACTGCAAAATAAACCACAACAGGGTGATCAGGACATGAAGCCTGTGGCTGACTAAATTGTCCTGCTTATTACATGTTCATTTGCACATCAAATGAAGATTTGAGTTTAAATTATTTTACTAGTTTGTAGAGACCACAGAAACGCTTTGGACAACCTGTCAGAAATTATTTTAATTAGGACATTCAATCATGCAGACCCATGCCAATTCATGGAAGATACCTCTCGTGTCTGGAAGCAGACAGCTTCGAGTGCTGCAAAAGCCAAATGACTTCTATTGGTGAACTGTGTTAGACCACAGATGATTCTGTTGTAAGCAAGAGGCAGAGGTTCAATGTTATACTCATTTCATATGTAATAACACAGCACTGAAACTGGACTTAAAAGGAAGAAAGAAAATCCATTAATATCACAAGTATTCTTGCATGATAAAATGTGCAATACGATTTAATGCTCATTGCACTCAGGCTTTAGAGTTTTTATGTCACTTACAGAGATCAGCCGAAAATGATCTTTTAAATGGACGGATCAGTTACTTACCCTCTTGCACTGGGTTCCCAGTATGGCGCATATAATCCAGAGAACGCAGGGACAAAGTAACAGCCGTATGATGTGCCAACATCAGCAGCTAATTTTTCTGAGGTGAAAAGTGAAGTGTTTATACTGAAATATTCCAAAACTGGGTTGAATGCTTTTATATTGGGTATAAATATAATTTCAATAAAAACACACCAAGTTCTGAAGAGGTCTGTATAATTCCAAGGTTATCCTTTAGCCAACGCACAACTGCTCCTGCAATGGCAACAGAACCCTATAAAAAAAACATTGCAGATGAATAAGGTTAAAGGATTGGCTATATCACTTTAAATTACAAAGTGATTGTGAGAAATGAATAGATTTAAAAAAAAAAAAAATTTTAGAGGTGGTTTTGAAAAAGTTGCCAGTTCTAATAAAGGTAAACAATAGGGACGCAACGACCCGATATCCAGTATCGGTCAAGTCTAGTCACCTTTACTTATATAGCGCTTTATAATACAGATTATTTCAAAGCAGATTTACAGGGTTAACAGGAAAAAAAATTAAATGATGCAAACTGTTCATTTCGGCTGTACAGCACCTCTAAAAGAAAATGGTGTCATTGTTCAGCTGAAGTCAGTTCAGGGTTGATTCAGTTCCATTGTAAAGATCATCAATTATTAAATGGGTTCATTTTATCTATAAAGCAGTTCTGCAAGAAAACAGTAATGTCGTTGTCCAGCTCAGTTCTTATACAACAGCGTAAGTACAGTAAGATCAATAATATTGTTGAGTATTAAGTGTCCCCAACTAAGCAAGCCAGAGGCGACAGTGGCAAGGAACCCAAACTCCATCAGGTGACAGAATGGAGAAAAAAGCTTTGGGACAAAGTTCAGCCAAGTTCTCTCCTGGCGAATGAACGAACGAACATGGAGTGATTATGATTCAGGCTGCATCACAAGTCAGAAATCAGATTGTGGATCGGTAGCATTTAAATATTTCATCCAGTTCCTTTTGCTTGAAGATCGGATTTATCATGCCAGTATGGGGAAAAAGCTGATCATATCCGCATCAGCTCAGATGCTGCAATAAAGGTCTGTGTGCATAAGAGGACTCTTGCTGGAGATTATTGCGATTTCTAAATGATGCGGTACTCTGCGCCTGTTAGATCACAACACTGGAGTACAGCGGTCAGAGGACTATGCATTGGCATCATGTGCACAGTAACTGAAATTTAAAACTGTGAAGAAAAAAGGCTCAATAAACTGTTGGATAGATACACTAGGAGCTGTACACACAATATCTCTTCTCTTTGTGCCCTAAACTTTTCAATGAGGAGCGATACTCAGTGTGACTTCATGTTCCTCCAGCGCATCATTCTGCACCCGGAGTTGCACAAACGCCAAAAGCGATTTGTGCAACTCTGTACCGGAGCCTTTCATATCATGATAGTTTTGAGTATTATACTATAGCCTGTAATGTTCTGTCATACCCATCATATCTTGTCACCTCATTAAAAAGCGGTTCAATAAATTTAAAATAAACATCTTTACATTCACGAAAACAATTTGTAGAAATTACTATAAAGTTTTCTATAAAGAATAAAAATTCAGTTTTTTATTAACAATTTATCAGATTTAGCACTACACTTAAATCCACCTGTTTTTTTCCACTAAACGTTTAGATTTTATAAAATGATTGTGCATTTTACAATAAATACTTTTGCTGCTGAATGATCCACACACTCAGTTTATAATTTATTTTTGCAATAGATTACAATTATATATTTTTAATCATTTGTTGTCTTTCTCTATAATGAACTAGTGTGTATTTGTGTATTTAGTGGGCTGTGTTTAACACATACGACTCATTATCAGTTTCACACAGATGTATAGATATTCTACAATGATCAAGAAAACTAAATGCATTGGTATTGGAACGTTATCATTTAAAGAAATTACCTCTAGTGCGTAGTAGGCTGGCTTGTCACGCCCTAGTTTATATGCGACTGTTGTCAGAAGTCCATGGTCCGACATTACAGGCTTCAGAAAAAAAAAAACATAGGCAGATTAAATGAAAAAACACAAACAATGCTTTTTAAAAGCTATATGTAAATTGAATACCTTTGTTCCTATATTCTTAAGAAGGAAACAACCAGTCCCATAACTGAAAATATAAAAACATAACATTTACATAATGTGAGAAAATATATACAATCACAAATAACATCATTCAATCTCAAACATTTTTGCATGTCGACACATTATACATTATCCTGCTGCATATGAAACATAAAAGACAGATTAACAAAACTAAGTCATACGTATTTTTGGCTTGTCCATCTTTGAAGCACATCTGTCCAACCAGCGCAGCAGACTGGTCACCAAGACACTGTAAATAGATGTAAAGTTACTTTAAAGGACTACAGAAAGGATTGTGAATAAAAAAAAAAAAAAAACAATGTATACAATCAAAAGATAAGAGACAGTGGCTAAATAAGAGGAAGGCAGAAAGAAACAGTTATTGTTCTAATAATAATAATCTAATAATCTTACCCCTGATATGGGGACACCAGTTAAAGGGCCAGATTTCTGTAAGAAAAAAATAGAATATTAAAAAGTAAAACAACAGGGGAAGAATTTAATACAGTAATATACTGTATTCTACAAATTTAATTTAATAATTAACATGCATTACACCACTCCCTGCTTAATGCCAAAACTCAAACACTTGAGCTAGGTTTAAAATGATAGTCTACTTTTAGAGCATTTTGGCATGTCAAAATCATCTGCTGCTGTGTGTTGTAAAGTTTTTTTCTCTAGACATACCCCACAAATTGGTAAAACCACACAGAGGAAACAGTGACTCTACAAGTATGTGTTGAAAACTGAGTAATTGAGCAGCTTCATTTTCATTAGTGCAACTCAAGATGGTGCGTCCTAAGCCATAGAGAAAGAATGAAGAGGAAAAAAAGGCGGCAACATTGAAGAGGACCACAACCAGAACACTAAATGAAAAAGTTTCTAAATTGGATAAAAACTTCCAGAGCTGTTGGAAAGGATAAGCAGTGCACCTGGCATCAAGCCAAAACACAGTGGAAAAACAATAAGATCAAAATCCGGTACATTTCCATTAAGACCCCTACAAAGTATAAATTGCATTTATAACCAATAGGAAAAACATGTTTGCGCTATATTGGAAATGCACGAACTTCTGTGATGACAGGACACAGCAAAGTTGTCTCAGACATGACAGTGTGTAGACAGCTAGAGAAATACTCACCAGATTAGAGCTGATTTTCTATCAGTCATCCCAAAGAGATCACAGGACACAAAATATAATCATGATAAACAGGGAGATCCTAAACTATCCAAAGGGTGAAATGACTGCTCCAAAGCAAAGTTCAAATTTGGATGGAAACCATTTTTCGGGCTTGTGGATTTTGTTTATGTACAGTTAAAGTACAAAGGGAAACAGTTACTGTTTGACAAGCAATGCTCTGGGGCAAAGATCATTTCTCTCTTGCACAGCATGCAAATAAATATTTTTATTTCACCCTGAGTAGGACACATTTTAAAGCAGTGTGACAATTAATCACGCATTATGTAACACAAGTACAGAAATCAAATTATCTCGTTGGTGTCAAACACTTACCATCAAACCATAAATCTCTGAAGAACTTCTCACTTTTGGCAGAATTTCCATTGGTATATCAAAATATCTATTTAAGAAATATATGTTATAAATATATCTTAAAGGCTGGAATCAGTGAAGGCTGTAATACACTACACTGTTTTGCCCAGACTTCTGCATGGTTTGCAGTCTGGATGCATCAATGCTAGTTGCCAAAAGACAGAGCCAACCTGCAGATTTGGTTTTATTTTTATTTTTTTTACAGATTTTGCAGAAAACTCAGTAATACTCAGTTTTACTGTATGATAGCCAGTTTTTCCTCTGTAACCATTTACAAGTCGACAAGCGTTCAGATTTTAAAAGTTGTGAAGTGTATTCCAGCCTTAAAGCGATACTTCACACAAACATTTAAATTCTCTCATCATTTACTTACCCTCATGTCTTCCCTGAACTTTGGACTATGGACGCACCGATACCACTTTTCCCAGAACGAGTACAATACTTTTATTTTTAATACTTGCCGAATCAGAGTACTGATACCTGTATTTCCATTGCATTTTTAATTTTTTTAAATATTGGGCAGGGAAAGCAAAAGAATATGAAACGGAAAACTTCTTGAAAAACGTATATGAATTGGTTGGCTTAGCAAATAGACATTTCCTTCAGTTATTTTCATGCCTAATTATGCCTGTAAAAGGGGTCATATAATGGTACATGCACTTTTACAAGTTGATTGTACTGTAATTGTGTTGTTGGCAGTGCCTGCACACAACCATCATATAATGATAAAAATCTATCCAGTGTTTTTGTTTTAATCTCCTTATGTTTTCCCGTCTCAAATCGAGTCGTTCGTTTTTGTGACATCAATAAAACGGACGCCCCTCCCACGATTGTTGATTGACAGCAGCGTTTCAACACATCCCCGCCCTGAGCGAGCTGTCATCATAGTCCGTCATTGTTGATACGCTGGAGCAGAATGGCGTCTAAGCGATTGTGGTGTTCTGTTCTTGGGTGTAATAACGAACTAGGGCTGCACGATTTGGGGAAAATGTTATATCGCAATTATTGAGGTCAATATTGCGATATGCGATTGCGATATAATAAACAAATGGTGTCATGAGTTAACTTGCTTGGTTCTAAAGCAAAATGCACACACAGATTAGTGATAATTCTGAAATGTGTATTTCTCAACTCAAACAAGCAACAACAACTAAATGATTGATAACACCTATAATGATCAATAAGCCATTGATGTCTGGATAAAAATATATTTAATTTTAATTTAAGTGAACTTCAAACGATTCTCACATTAACCCATAACAAATGTCATATTTACCTGTGCTCTTCCTGTCTAACAGGTAGGACATATACACGGAAAGATTCCGGAAAAAAAGGAATTTGGGGGGAAAAAAAACGGAATTTGGGAAAAAATAAAACGGATTTTATAGGGCCCTACATTACGTTAACCAACCATTCAGTAACGTCCTGTTCGAGCCTTAATTGTCAAACTTCTTTGCGGCCGTCATCTTGTTCAGGGTCCGACTCCGGTTCAAATTGATACGATTGCACAGATTGTCCTCAGAGACTCCCGCTGCCATTCTTTTTCCAAAATATACCCTCAACTGTTGTCAAGGCAACACTCCACGTGAGTTGTATCAAAACGCCAGCAGAACAGAGGGGCGGAGTGAGCGAAGCTCATTATCATTTAAAGGCATATGCACTGAAACGGCGTGCTGAAAACAGAGCTGTTTTTGACCAGGTGTAATGAGTTTTCTTACAATACTAATGAGAATTTTTAATAAAAGAATATTACAATGTTTCCATTTAGACCCTAAACACTCACATTAACTTATATTAACATATTAAAATGGCATTATATGACCCCTATGGAAGTAAAATAATGTCAAATGTTTTTGAAACAAAAAGCATGTTGAATTGCACCAATTGAAAAATAATATGCATTGCGTTAACCATGCTTGTATTTTAATCCATTGTATTTTTAAGGCTTGCATTTTTATGGGCTGAAATTCAACATGGTTGAATATTTAAGCTGTGAATATTTCAATTAAAAACATTTCAAACACATTTTCAATATTAAACATTCAATAATCCATATTCACCTTTCATATTTCACTTCCAAAATTTTCAAACCGTTTAAAAATACAACCTATAATATTCAACAGGCAATTTGCGGTCCATTTTATTTCGCCTTGAAAATTCGCTTCCACAAATTCAGTGGTTCAAATTCGACAGTAAATTCAACGTCGACATCCAGGAACTGCAGGAAAAGCAGTAGATTACCGATCATAATCTCCATCTGCTGTAGTCAGCTTTACCAGCAGGGGGTGCACGCGCATGTTGACAAGCACCAAAGCAACAGGAGAGGCCTTCACAAAACGTCATTTGCTGAAATGGACAGAGCGATGAGTACGAGTTATAATTTATGTGTGTGGAAAAGGTTGATTAAGACACAAAACACACGAGCGTTTACTCAAGTGTCTTATGATACTTATTTTTACCCCCGTGCAAAGTAAGGTGATTTGTCCACTGCAAAACTAAATTCTCTCGCCGTTGGCATTGATATTAAGTTTTAGTAAAACAACTGTAATACACTGAGACAGAGTGAATTGTTTGTTTTAGTCACTATGACGGAATACTAAATTGATGGCTGGGTTTTACATGATGGCAAAGGCAATTTAATTTAAATATAGCATAATTAAATACAACCAAATTACAATTATAAATTAAATTAAAGCTTGCAAGCAGCATTTAGCGGTGTTCAAGCAGTTAAGGCCTTTAAGGCCGTTAAGCACAAAAGCATCAAAAGACATTAAGTTTTATTTAGCCTACATTTTAACACTGACATAATAGATGGAAAAGACCATTTACAGCCAATACAGGCAATTTACCATAGGAAATACATGGTTTTAAAGCTTTTCAACAGTTATAGCGCCACCTATTGTCCGATCTCCATAAAACTTTGCATGCTTGTTCATGATGTTATGTCACATATGCTCACCAATTTTTGTGAAGTTCTGAGTTTTTATTTATGATTTATAGGCTTTTGAGTGTGTTTTGACACGCCCCTTTTTATAAATGAGACTGTTATAGCAAACCAAAGGGCAAAGTTCAACTTTTTTTCGATAATTATTGATCTAGAGAGTCCAGAGAATTGTCCTAGACTGGTCTGGTTCCGATCGGGCGAAAAACCAGGGACTAGTTCGCAAAAGTATTACGCAAGTGCGTAATTTTTTTATCGCGCGATTAACGGTCTTTTTGGCCAAGCTAACTTTGTAGTTTTTTTCCACATGCTTTTGCAACAGGACGCGGCATGCGCGGCGCTGCGCAATGAAACCCATTCATTTCAATGGCTTGCGCAGCGCGAGGACGTTTTGAAAGCGCAAGCGGATCTAGCTAGACCGGAAACAAAACAACAGGCACGCCGCACCTATGCGCCGCACACACTTGTTTGGGCTTGCGAGCCGGATGCGCGAGCGCGAATCTCTCTGCTCGCGAGCGCGAATCTCTCTGCTCGCGCGCGGAATATAATGTGCCGAGTAGGCATGTGCCGGTATCAAATTTTCGTGCTGCGATTAATTGAATGAGCTTTTATCACGGTATACGGTATTATCACGATATTTTAATTGCTCAAGAGAAACAGATGGATTGCGGGTATCTAAAAAAACAACTTGCATCACAATGTGTAATTGTGATTTTCAAAACATGGTAACTAAACAGAATTTTATTAAGTTTAGTGACAACGTGTTACAATGTTTACATGGTATAATGACTGGTAGGTTACTGTTTGTATTATTCAAATAAATTCTTGTATTTGATTTTAATCTTAATTCAATATTGACTCATTTGGATAAATATTAGGTAGGCTACAGTCTGCATGTTAATTTTTCGCTAGAAAAAAATATATCTCACATAATGCTGTAAACAGAGAGAAATTAAATATAATGCGGTTTTCATTATAATAACAATTATGTAATGACAAGTAAACATAATTAATATGTAATAAAGTGCACATATTTAGCAAAATGAAAATTTTTTCTAGTCAACTAAAGTGCTGGTCATTAAATGGCTTTCCTGAGGTAAATGTAACGTTCTGTGACATAACTGTTCTCCTGCAGTTTTATTGTGAAAAACACTGATTGATCGACATTTTGTATGAGGCATAAACCTTAAAGTAAGTTGTACTGTATCTTTAAATAAAAAGTAACAGATGATCGGTTTACTTGAACTGAGGCGCAGCGATCTGTCACAATGGACAGAACCTTTTTTTTTCATATCAAAAGTATCCTGCTCTGTCTAGTCTGTCGCTGTCAGTGTCCTCTTTGCTCCGCGATTTGTCTCTGCGTGAGAGCGTGTGAAAAGTGTCAATTCCGTAAAGCGGCTTTCAGACAGAACGCGATTTGCTATTTTGCAAATAAAAAGTTGAACTATTTTTAACTTTGACCCCGGCGTGCTTTGGTCGACGCAGCAACAAAACGTCCCCGCGAGTATTCTGCGTCCTGTCTGAAAGGCGCTTGAGTCTCAAGTTGAATGCGTGAGAGTTGGCAGCCCTGCGGGGGGTAAATCGTCGGCAGCGTTCCTCCTTCCGCCATGCTTCTACTCCATGTGATGATTGTTTACATTAGACTAGAGTGCGCTCTGCGCCGCGTGCACACAGTGCTTATACATGTGGGGATTGTTTACATCAGAGCGCGCACGTGTTTTGCGGAGAATATACGCAGGGTTTAAGCGGTTGATAGAAAATTAGCTAATGCGTGTTCTAAAAGTCTAAATTCAAATCTATTATTTTTCACGGTATTTTGAAGTGGCCGCGATAACAATATCGTGCATATTCATTACCGCGATTTATCGCATTACCGAATACCGGCACATGTCTAGTGCCGAGCACGAATCTCTCTGCTCGAGTCGCGCGCTCTCAGATACACGCTGCTCTTGTAATAATTTTCTCTGGGCTCGCTCAGAAAATATGAACCTGCACTTAAAACGTGTTCAGTGCAATCGCGAATCTCTCCTCTTCCCCAGCTAACAATTTTAGGTTATAAGAACGTTTTCATAACGTTCCCATTAAGTTTTAAAAACGTTATTTCTGAATGTTATAGGAACGTTCAAAACGTCCAGTTTTGAGTGGATGACGAGCGCGAGACGCCAAAATGGATGCCAAGAAGATTCTGAATGGAAAGTTTACTTTTAAAAAGTTGCCAAATGGTTCTATTGACAAGACCAAAGTGATCTGTGCGTTTTGTCGTTGTGAACTGATCATCATCGCAGCACCTCCAGTCTGAATACCACTTGATGATGGCCAAGCACACACACACACACACACACACACACACACACAGCTGATGCGAATTCTCCGCCCCCTCATCAATATCAGGACCTAGCCAGTACTTCTTTCACCCTTTTATTGAGGGACAGTGTTAGATTGTGTGAGATTATTTGCTCCAAGTGTGAATGTTTTAGTGTGAAATCGTGCAAATGTTATTTATTGAAAACAATATTGGCATATACTGTTCAAAGCAAGCCGATCCACTTTTCCATGTTGATAAGAGCATTATAATGAGAGAAAAAAAAATGGGACAAAAAGAAATCAAGAGACATTTAGAACAGATAAAAATGTGCGATTAAATGCGATTAATCGCGAGTTAACTATGACATTAATCGCGATTAAATATTTTAATCGTTTGACAGCACTAATTAAAATACAAGCATGGTTAACGCAATGCATATTTTTTTTTCAATTGGTGCAATTCAACATGCTTTTTGTTTCAAAAACATTTTACAATATTGTACTTCCATAGACCCTTTTAAAATGTATTGTAGGAACTACTGTCACTTTCACTGTTCATATTATTGCTCTATCATATTTTATCTCTAATTTAATAGCACAGTGAATATTTAGAGCAGCTCGAAAAGGCCTCAACCAGTCAAGGGAAGCGAGTGGTTTTCTTTGTCTTTCGTTGTTAGATTAACATTAAAGAAAGACAGCAGTAGGTTTATTAGGCTGATGTCACGCGTTTTTTTTTCCCGACTGTTTACATTCACTTAAAGGTGCAGTGTGTAGATTTTAGCGGCATCTAGCGGTTCGGTTGCGAGTTGCACTAATGACTCAGCCCACTGCTCACCCCTCCCTTTCGAAGCAGCTACGGTTGCTAAAACGGGACAAACATATCGTCGTCTGAGACAGCAGAGAATAGCCAGAGTAAGCCAAGTTTCTGTACCACAGTCCATTATAAACCACATCATGGATAAAGTTTACAAAGCCATAGTCAGGTGAGGATCAAGGGTCTTAATATATAATATAATAACATTAATCAGCTGATTGTCTCACGAACGTAACCAGCACATTTCTCCCCAAAGAGCAAACCCATAATACAGTGAGGGAGAAGAGTGAACAGTGCACTCTCTCTCTTTACATCAGTTAATGTTAGTAAAATGCATTAGTTTTGTCAAAAATATCAATATTTCGATAAATATCGATAGTGAAATATCTGAACGGTACAAATACTAATTTCCCGAAGTATCGATACTAGGGATGTCAATTTTCACAAATTCCCATGATCGATCCTCGTTTAAATTGACGATCAATTAATCAATTAATTGTAAAATGTTTTGATGTGATTGATAAATTAAATTAATATATTTATAACGACAAATACAATGTGTCACCAACGCCGCCGCAGATGCGTGCTTGTCAGAATGCGTGACTGTTTACGTGCTGGAACAACGCACTGAAAACGGCAACTAAACCCAATGAATTCACAACCATTTAACAAAATAGTGTTCTCATGTTATGTAATATGACAGTCCCAAATTAACCATCGTTATTATTAGTCATGCATTCTGCTTTAGCGGCGCGCGCTGAATGAATAACCGTTGAGCACTTTGTTAGCGTTTATTTAACTCAAAGAAACGCATCCTATTTGATATTAATCAGATATATACAAAATAAACATAATCTTACAAAATTATATCTGCACAAAATGACGTGAATGCACAAGTGAACTTAAACTAAGTTACGTGCCATTCAGAATGACTCATGTTGTGGTGGACGCGCTCAAAGTCTCTGACGAGCTCTTCCTGGAACAACGCGACATGGCATCTAAACCCAAATAATTCACAATGTTTTATTACAATATTGTTCTCTTTATAATCTTGTGCAATATGACAGTCACAATAATCATTATTAGTCGTGCATTGACATTTGAGCTGAGCGCGCTAAAGATCACGTCAATTCTTAACCAAATGCATCCAATATGAGATAAATCAGATATTGATAGGCATACACAAAATAAACTATTACAACTTACATTTGCACAAAACAAAAGGCTGCGAATGCACACGCAAACTTAGTCATGATGAAGGTGTAAAATAGTCCCAAACAACTCCGGGGTGTGTCATTCAGTGGGACTCAACACTTCACCACACCGGCGCGCTCGCTTACATGTTTCGCGGTTGAGCAGCACGCACGCGCATGATCCTGCTGAATCGATGATCGATAAGTTTTATCGATTAAATGTATTATCGACAATTAATCGATCGTCGATTAATCGTTGACATCCCTAATCGATACTAGCCAAGCGGTCACTTTCACTTCTCTCCAAAGGCACGTTGAAAAACACCACACGTGACGCACTCGTCTCATTCGCTCTGGTTAAATAGCAAAAGTGAAGTGAATGGAAAGATGGCGAGGGCGGCACCCCCGCGACCGGCTTTGGTTGATTGATAAAGAACACCACGAGCGGGCATGTCGGAGAATAGTGCGGACACGCGTAAAAAACACACCGCGAGCGGGCATGTCAGAGAATAGCGCAGACACGCGCTTCACACTACGAGCGGGCTGCGGGCACCCAAAAGATTGTTTGACTATCAATAATCCCTAACATCACTCATTTTTTAAAATTATTTTATAGGTGAAAACAGACGAACAGGTGCCAGGGGTACCATTTAGCAGCATATATGCTCAGCATCAGGGGTGTTTGTTGTTTGGACAGACCTGCCCCCAATGCTAAAAAAAATCCTAAAGGAAACACTGTAACTTCTCATTTTAACTTTTCTGAAACATTAAACAAGATAGCCTAGTATTGTTGTTGACATGAGTCTGTGTGGTCTAGTTTTTTCACTGTTTTCTTAAAGTAGGCTACTGTTTTCTTCTTAGGCTACGTTCACACTCAGGCTGAAACGACCCAATTCCGATTTTTTGCCCCTATGCGACCTGTATCTGATCTTTTCATGACAGTCTGAACGACACAGATCCGATCTTTTCAAATGCTACCCAGGCCACTTGGGTATGTGGTCCAAATCCGATATGTATCCGATCTTTTGAAATGAGACTTCAATCTGAACGGCCAGGTCGCATGTATCCGACCCGTCACTAAACGAGCTCCACTGTTGAGATCCATGTTTAGCTACTTCCGCAAACAACAAGTGACGTCGTTGACAGTGGAGTACTCTTCTGCGCACGCGGGTCATTTCTGGGTCATGTCACGTTCACACAGGAGATCACAAAAGGTCGCATTTAATTGAAAATGTGAACGGCCTTGCAAAAAAATCGAATTTTTTCAAAAAAACGGAATTCAGCATTAAGCCCCTGCAGTGTGAACGAGGCCTTAGACAAGTAAATGTAACTGTGTCAAATGTAAATTAACTTGTGCCTATTTAACTATTCAAAAATTATTATTTTATTCTACAATTTGCCTTCATTACCGATTATCATCAATTTGATTACACAGATACTAATTAAACTAAACAGCTAGACAATGGCATCTCTGAATTCAATAATGAAATGCCTTTAACTGAAAATTGAATGTTTAATCTTATTATTATACATTACTGACACTCTATTCTCCAATTTGATACTGTTAAGTGCTTTTTTGTTACAGTATATTTTAATCTTTGATAACAGTAGGTAATAAAAATACAACGGATCATGTTAGCTCTGGTCCAATTAAAAAAATATTAACAGATAGAACTCATAACATTTTTGTTCATGTAAAATATACCTCATTGTCATGTTCTAGACTTGTTATATTTGTTATATATATATATATATATATATATATATATATATATATATATATATATATATATATAAAAAAAAAAAAATCCCCTTATTATTGTGGCAGTTTTTCTCTCTGTGGTATCGAAAATGGTATCAAATATCGATATTTATCAAGGTATCGTATCGAAGTTAGAAATTCTAGTATTGTGACAACACTAATATCCATCTCATTTTATTTTATTTGCTATTTCCATATCCGACCGAACTACAAACTTTTCAGCGATGTCTATGAAAAAGGGATGCTCAACAATCTTGCGCGTCTGTGCCACTGCAGCTATATAGGCGTAAATATTTAATTTGTTTAACATTCTAATAATTCTATAAATTTACTTCATAGACATCCTTCTCTGATTTATCCATTCTGCTTTCTGTTTGCTCTGTTGTCTGTGTTTCTTTGTCACAAGCACTGTACTGTAAACGCTGCATGGCATTGGAGCGTTTTAATGAGTACAAGTACATCAATGCAGTATTGGTATCGTTGCATCCCTACTATAAACCTAGCTTCCAACAAACTGTCATTTGCGGGTTCATGAGAGTGTCGTAAAGTGCTACGTCAGCACACTGTGAAGTGTGACGTAAATGCGTTCTGAACCTCAAGCGAGAACCACAGAGGACATCACTTCTATCAGAGCTTCACAGCGCGCTAAAATCAAACTTCAAAATGTGCGGACGTTTATGTCAAGCGTAAACTCATGAACCCGTGTAGCCAGAAACTATGTTTTATAGTTAAAAAAAAAAAAAGGATTTTCCTTACACTATCATTTTGCTTTAGAAGACACTGATTCCTCCACTGGGGTCATATGCATTTCTGTCATGTCAACTATGGGGTACACTTGTATTATTTGTACTCACAGAGATTGTGATCAGAGATTTTTTTCTAAAAATCTTTTGTTCATCTGATGAAAGAAAGTTATATACATCTGTGATGGCATTAGGGTGAGTAAATGATAAGAGGATTTTATTTTTTTGTGGATTATCCCTTTAAGTCACATTCTTTTTGACTAGCTACTGCATATGCAAGTTAGCTTTACTCCAGAAAGATTTATAAAAAGAATTATGTAAGCAAATGTATAATTACGTGCAGAGCTCTGGATCCCAGTCCATTGTGTGAATATTGAAGAGCATGGTACGGCTGGCATTGGTCACATCTGTGCAGTGAACACCTCCCTTCTTCCCCCCTGTCAAGCACTGAAAGTAAGGGGTTATCACCTATTATTTTAACAAGCTTAAATATTTACATCATGATCACTTTATACTGATCAGAGCCAGCATCAGCAAGCACGAGTTTATTTTGCAGTATCAGCAAGCATGAGCATTATTATTTAGAAGCCTAATGGCATTGGACTGCCACAAAGCCATGCACTGATTTCTTTTACACTTTAAAGGATTAGTTCACACCTCAAAATGAAAATTTCCTGATAATTTATTCACCCCAGTGCCATCCAAGATGTTCATGTCTTTCTTTCTTCAGTGAAGGAGAAATTAAGTTTTTTGAGGAAAACATTTCAGGATTTTTCTCCACACAATGGACTTCAACGGTAACCAAATTGTTGAAGTCCAAATCAATGCAGTTTCAAAGGGCTTTGAAGTGCTTCAAAGGGCTCTGCACATCCCAGCTGAGGAATAGGCTCTTATCTAGCGTAACGATCTGTCATTTAAAAAAAACAAAAAAAAAACATTTATATACTTTTTAACCACAATTGTTCATCTTGTGCTGCTCTGCGATGCACCAGGCATTACGTAATCACGTTGGAAAGGTCACGCTGGACGTAGACTGAAGTACCGCCCAATTGTTTACAAGCGTGGAGAAGGAGGATCGTTCAGATTTTATTGTATGTTGAATGACATATTTATGTCTTTGTGTCAGTTTATTGTTTAAAATGGTCCTTTCGTGTGCCTATCCTGGATGTTTAAAACAATAGGGCGGTACTTCCGCCTACGTCCAGCGTGACCTTTCCAACGTGATTACGTAATGCCTGGCAGACCAGCACAAGACGAACAATTGTGGTTAAAAAGTATATACATTTGTCTTTTTTTTTAGAAAATAACCGATCTTTTCGCTAGATAAGAGCCTATTCCTCAGCTGGGATGTGCAGAGCCCTTTGAAACACTTCAAAGCCCTTTGAAACTGCATTGATTTGGACTTCAACAATTTGGTTACAGTTGAAGTCCATTGTGTGGAGAAAAATCCTGAAATGTTTTCCTCAAAAAACTTAATTTCTTTTCCACTGAAGAAAGACATGAACATCTTGGATGGCATTGGGGTGAGTAAATTATCAGGAAATTTCCATTTTGAGGTGTGAACTAATCCTTTAACCCCAAACTCATATACACAGTCCCTATATATCAGAGATACCTCACTGCCACTGCTCTTACCCAGATAAGCCAGGAGTCGACCGTTCCAAACATTGCCTTGTGGGAGAGCACAGCTTCATGGATCTTTTCCACATTATCCATCAACCAGCGTAACTTCACTGCACTAAAGTATGTGCTGATGGGAAGGCCAGTTTTGTGCTTTATAAGGCAAGAGAAGTAACAATAATTATACAATTTTGTCAACTTTGAGTATGATATGACATATAACTTGAGCACAATTATGAATAAACTTAAAAGTCCAGTGATGAGCAGTTTTTCCTTTGCACAATTCCTTTGACAATTCCATTTCAAACACAAAAAAAATCAGCGTGGGGCATATTGAAGTACTAGTCCATGTGACGGCTTTTGACAAACACAGTTGTATTAAAAATTAAGTCTAATCGATTCCCCCTTTAGATTTAATATAAAACTGTAACTAACTTTTAATTAATTTTTAGTAACCAAATTTCATCATATAAAAAAAAAAAACAGTTTTGAAAAGTGATCTATTTCAGATGCACTGAAGCAGCTTTAGCATGTTTTTATTTTGGGGATGCTTCAGATTCTAGAGAGCATTTGATTGGACAGAAAAAAAAGTGCATAATGGTGTATCAAAATGTACATTCAGAATGTTTCTTCTAAATGTTAATTTGTCATGTTTTAGAGCACGCCAGCTTATAGATATTCATACTAAATGCCACAAAACTTCCATCTTGATTTTATGGAGATTTAAAAAAGAAAGACTTCCTGACAGATATTTTGAAAATAATTTTATATAATAATCGATTGTGTATGTAGCTGTTCAAGATCATTTCAGTCTTGTTTACAAGGGAACACTGGCACTCTCACCTTGAGGTGGTTTTTGTTCCTGCCAGGAGTTTTGTTGATAAGTCTTTCTACTGTGGACTGGGTCCGCAGATCAAGCCAAACTAAACACAAAACTAAACATAAATTATGAATTATTTGGTTCTTTTTTTTTTATAGATTCTGAACTGTAAAACAATGGATACAATCTCTGATAAAAGTGGTATTTATAAATAAAAGTGAGGCAATGTTACTTACGTATAGCATTGTAAAGTGGTTCACCCGTTTCCTTGTCCCAAACAATGGTGGTTTCCCTCTGATTTGTCACCCCAATGGCTACACGGATTAAAATAAGGGAAGAAATTGAAATAAACAACCATAATAGCATAGTGTAAGAACATGTGCAATGTGCATGGAGAAATAGTAGGTGGTCCTGGTACCTTTTATGTTTGAGATATCAATGTTGAGCTGGGTCAGTTTCTCACAGGTCCTGTCCATACACTCATACACAGACTGAAGAATCTCTTTTGGATCTTCCTCCACCCAGCTGAGAACAGACAATAAAATCATTTTAATGTTCTCAGTCAGACCTGACACATGAAACCTGCATGAATCTTAAATATAGCACACTACACACAGTTGACACGACATCATTGCCATCCAAGTGAATGGAAGAAATCCTATTCAGCTCATCCAGAATAACAGTATGGACTAATAGTGAACTTGTGATTTGAATCACAAGTTTTACTCTTACTATATTAATGCATTGCCCCATTGAACCAGCATGTCATCTCATGACAGAAAGGACACAATACTCACCCCTCTTTGGGAAAGCTCTGTTTAATCTCAACCTGATGGTGGCTGAGAAGCTCTGCGGTTTTTGCATTGAAAACCTACAAGTAAAAGAAGAGAGAAAGATGCCAAGTCTGTCAGTTAAATTTCATCACAAGAAAATAAAGAAAACATGAATTAAAGCCACTTATGAAACATATCACATTCGGTAATGTCAGATGAAATGGTTTAAAAAGGCACCCCAAAGGTTAACCTATTTTAAAGCAGAAAATTAACACTTTATTTTTAAAGAAAAATTCAAAATTTGCTCAGAATCACTCTGCTTTAAAAAAAAAATATGAAAAGAGTCAGATGGCCTGGCCAAATGAAGATTATTCTTCGAAACTGCCTCTGTTCAACTTGGAGAAAGACAGAAATCACAGGTATAAAAACAATGTTTTGGAGAAAGAATGCCAGAATAGCAATTCCCTGACTTGTACCTGCTACATTTCAGTGTGGTATATACGCTGATTTCATCCAGCCGCCATTTTGAAATCGAAAGCGAGGCTCCGGTGGGAAGAACCCCGAAAGTACAGATAGACAACAATGCCTTGGACTACCAACCTGAAGCTGCTGCCGCGATTTACACTATTGGATGTTAATATCCAATATAAGATATGTATATGGTTCGTTCCTGCTTCTTTTTTTAATTCTGAATTATATATAAAAATTTATTTTATTTATAAATGAATTTCACTGTATATAGTCTAAAGTATTAAAGAAATGTATGTACAATTTTAGAATAACTAATTTCTACATTAAACACAACAATACGCCATCGCATTCGCGACTCTCCTATGATTAAAGGCGACACTTCCGGTTTTCTTCCCACCGGAGCCATTTCAAAATGGCGGCTGCGTGAAATCAGCGTATTGCAGTCATTTGTCAGTGATGCTGAAAACTGGAAATTCCAGGTATTACAAAGGCATTAATTACAGAGTTTTATTTAATTCTGAACTTTTCTATTGAGTAACAATTCCCACCACAAAATTTTAACAATATGAGGATTGTTTTTTTAGGCTGTGGAATTACAAGCACACCCTATTTTAACACGAACACACATTCTTCTGTCTTCCTAATGGACAAAACAAAAGCACAAAAAAAAACATATTTGTTACTTTGTCCACTATTAGTGTCATGACCTTGTCAGATGAGATCTAATGTACGTAACATATTAGGCCCACAGTAGGCAACAGTAACATTTCAGGTCAGAACAACCTGTGAAGAAAGGGGTCTTCAAATATGATCTTCCTCATGAGAGGGACCCCAACCTAAAATGTAAAAGGTATATAGTTTCTTGTATAAAGGTCAAATATGTACTGTGAAAAAAAAAATCATACTAATAATGTCAAAATATAATTTTTAAAATATGTAGTTAAGCAACATTATTAGGGTGAATTTGGACACTTCCTGCCATTCAGATGACTGGGAAAAATGTCCCAATTTTCCTGAATTAGCCTTATATTGTTCCTACTCATTATAGTACAGTAAGATGACTTTATTTATTCCCTCATTTACTTATTTTAAATCTACTTTTTATTTATTTGTGTTTTTTTTTTTTATTATTATGAACTCTTTTTTACATTTATTTAAGACTGTTTTTCTCTAAAAACATTTCCACAGCCCCCTATCACTTACTTGCGGATCTATCAGGATCCTTCAACACAACTAAACAAACAATAGGCAATCTTATACACTGTATGGAGAAACTGTCCAACGTGTGATTGACTCATTTAGTCGTCAAGTTCTGAAAACATAATAATTACAGAGGTCTTATTAAAGTGGGAATTGAAACTTAGTTTTAAGCAAAACATTTAAACTTTTTTTTGTAATGGTGCTCAAATCCAAACATTGTGTTACTGGGTAAAAAGTAGATTATTACGAGTTTAGCAAGTTAAATTTCACAGAGAGCCAGAAATGAACAGCATTTGGACTGAACGTGTTCACTTGCCTAGTGTCAACATATCCCTTCGATTGCACTAAAATAATTATTTTCAGAGACAAGTACCGAGGAAACAGAAAGCTAACTAGAACGATTCAGCTAATGTTCAATTGTCATCATACGGAAGACCAAGCAGACCCAGAAACTAAACGCAATTCATTTGGGTAACTTCCATGACGGCTGAATCTGAACTCCTGCTGAACCGGCTTCAGCATCTTTATCTGCCGGCACATGTTGGCAAGGGCACGGAAGACTCTCCAATCTCTGTCTGTATGCGAGCCACTTCAGTAAGCTCCACCACAACCAGATGACATGTCCTCAAGATACGACTTACCAGAAAACGTGTGGAACTTGTGCCTTGGTCGATAGCAGCTACGAGGGGGCCTAGCATGATTCTGTTCGACGATGCAGCCATTTTTCCGTTCATTGAATCAGTGAGCGTGAGTGACTACAGTAGCCCAGAAATATAACACTGGACACTCGGCTCTGCGCTCCGCCCTCGCTCCCGCTCAGACTTATGCGCGGCACTGACGCCATGATGATGACGTAAACATGCCCCGTGAGGGAGGAGAGTTTTTCTAATAAAATAGCTATCACTTTGAACTCTCTCTACACTTTGGAGTTTATACTTTTAATTATAGTGAAATGTAATAAATTGCACAGACGCAATATATTATGTAACACACTTATAATATCATATAAGTTAGAATACAATCAGTGCCTTTTTACTGCACTCAAGGCCCGCTGCCCAAGCCTTTATGGGTCCTAAGCAGAATTTTATTTGGGGGCCCATTTGC
The DNA here is from genome assembly GCA_030578255.1 of Tiaroga cobitis. NCBI lineage: Eukaryota > Metazoa > Chordata > Actinopteri > Cypriniformes > Leuciscidae > Tiaroga > Tiaroga cobitis. The sequence goes on along the minus strand of CM060591.1, from coordinate 29,026,454 downwards.
CGCCAATATGACTGACTATACTGTCAATTCTTGATTATTTGCAGACTATTATCAAAAATACCCGGGTGTGGCCATTATCAATTTTATTAGTTGTAACTGTGTTGCTTACTTTAAAAGTAACTGTATTTGCACTTTAATATTCAAACTCTTACAGTACTAATGTGGTGTACTGAAAGTATCTAAATAAACCAGCAGACAATGCATTTACTTTAAACAAGTTAACCACTTTAATTGCTTTTGGTTAAAAAAAAATGTGTACTTGCAAAAGTGCAGAACAATTAACTACAAATAAATGAACTTTAGATAAACAGTATCTTCTTATAAAAAATACATTTAATTGTAAAAAACGGACAATATTAAACTAAATACTTAAGATACAAAATGAACAGATCAGATGGACCTGTAAAAAGATAACAATAATACATTTATTTGAGATGTAGTTCACCCATGAACATTCTGTCATCATTTACTCACTTTCAAATTGTTTTAAAGGTACAACAATATGTAAAAAAAAATGTATCAAAATATCCATGAACCACTTGCACAGTGTTATATACTGCATTTCTTTCAATTGTGTTCTTACATTATCCTAAATGTTTCCAAGAATTTGTAATTCAGCGAAATTCACAATTTTAAATAGTGCCCGTCCCTTCACCTGTCAATGACATAATATCTGCGCTATTCCTGGTTTCCGCTGGTACTGCTGCCATAGTAACCGACGGACGTGGACAACTGCGTAACATCTAGCGGCACGCTGTTGTTGTTTCGTTCAAACCATAGACTGTAAAAAAATATGGACGTAGTATCCGTGACGTCACCCATAGGTTTCTGAAGAGCGGTTTTGAACAATTTGAAGCCTAAAGTGGGCAGGGCTAACCGTCGCCATCTTGGCAGCGCGTCACCTCTCGTCACTACCGGATAAAATAAAATGGACAAAGAGGCGGATCGTGGGTGGAGCAGAGGTGCTAATGCTATATGCTACTGGCCTCGCGCTAAAGTGACAGCTGATTGAAGATTAAAGCCAATAGTTAAAGTTCATTTTTTTGCCTTTCGAAATATTATAATAGTTAAAAGACGTAACTAAAAGTGAGACTATTTACTTTACTTTTTTTCTCAACTTGATTAATCCCAAAAGGGGCAATTAGTTGAGTATGTAGGCTATACAACAGTACATAACACAGATCACACACATTTCTCACAACATACAAGCAGTCAACTATGTGTATCGTGATGCATTATTATTCTGCTAATTAAAAATGTATTATCATGCAGACAGTTACTTACAATATTGCTCTGAGCTTGTGCGTGTGACAGTGATTCATGCACATACATGTCAGTCAGCATGGCATCGCACGTCAAGTTCAAGTTCGTAAAAAGAGCTTTATTCAGTCTGATTTTCATCTGATATCATCTGATTTGGGCCGCCTCTCAATTTCTCAGATGGGTTAAACCAGCTTTTAAACCAGCAATTAAAGATTTTACCTCAGAAGTTCAGTAAATGCACTAGAAATCCACGCTCATTTAAGTGTGCATGGACGAAGAGAAAGCTCTGACACCTGCAGGATTTCATCTGACGGTACTTTTTATTTTACACTACAAAGTTAAATAAGCATATCTGTGGCACCGCCACCCCGGTGCCTTTAGGGTTATTGTGCACGTCGTGCAAAAACGTAACCCTGCTTTGACTGTCGAAAAGAAGTGTGCTGTAGAGCTTGCATCAGTGTGGGCTCTGCAAAAGTGCGCATCGAGGGCACATATCAACCACAAAGTATGCATGAGCTACCTTCTGAAACCTAAAATGAAAAATGAGACACCCTACAGACGGTCTCATGGATTTAACGGACACATGAAATAAGCACACAAGACTGAAAATCTGCCGAACGGCTCTGGTAGTTCTGCTTCAGCACTGATGATGTTGTAGGAATAGTGCACTCTGGTTGGTCTGGATTATTCGGGATTTTTTATTTTATACAGAAATAAGTTATTTATAATTCAGATGAGAATAAAGTTAGTGTTGATTAAAATTAAGGAAAACATTGATTTTATTGATCTGAAATATAGCACATTAATTTTAAATTCATTTAGGTTCAATTGCCAAACATACAATCTTAATTTAATTTAAAGCAAACAATACACTTAAAATATATGGGTTATATGAATATTTTGTTGAAAAAAATTAAATAATAATATATAATAATAAATATATATCGTCGTGCGTCGTGCGTGGGCAAGCGCGCTCATAATGTAAGAGACTCTGGCGTGACCACAACATTGCCCAACATCAAAACATTGTGCCATGAATGAACTATCCAGTGTCCACAGATCAGCAACATTCACCATGGATGTACTGTAGTAACACTACTAACTGTAACCATGGGAGTTTGGCAGGAATAGTAGGCTATTATGCTTTCAAGTAACATTACGTCGGTTTTATTTTGACATTATGAATACAATTGCTGCCCTCAAATGTTAATCTTAACTAAAATAAACCTTTGTTTATAAGTACTATCACATTTCATTTTGTCCAAGGAGCTGTTTTGTTTTATATGCTCCTAAGAAAAGTCAAGTATAGCTCCATCATTGCTCAAAGTAAAAAAATATCATACTTTATGATGTTAGTTTTAATAAAAGTATAATTAAAAAAATGAAATCAAGGAAATTTCTCTGGCATTTCTTTCTTTTTGCTGTATCGAAAACGTACCGAACCGTACCGAACTGTGACACAAGTGTATCGTATCGAACCGAACCGTGAATTTTGTGAACCGTTACACCCCTAATATATATATATATATAATCCAAAAATACAAGGCCTTAAACTTAAATTGAACAAGGGTTAAACTCTTGTCACGAACAGACACCAAGGCACAATCACACACACACACACACACACACACACACACACACACACACACACACACACACACACACACACACACACACACACACACACACGCGCACACACACAGTTTAAAAGCAAAACAATGTTTATCCAATCCCATTTAAAAACAGTCTGAGTGCCATCTTTTGGACATTCATCATATTGCATAGGTTTTCATTTTTTTGTCCTCAAACAGAGCACTGATTTGTTTATTTTTAAGTTACACATTCTACATTGATTAAAATAGAAAATCAAATGTGTTTTTTAATGGTAGTATAACTCTGATGAGAATAAAGTTAGTGTTGATTAAAATGAAGGAAAACATTGATTGTATTTATCTGAAATATAGCACATAAATTTTTAATTCATTTAGGTTCAATTACCAAATATACAATCTTAATTTAATTTAAAGCAAACAATACATGTAAATACATATATGGATTATATGAATATTTTGGAGAAAAAATAATAATATATATATATATAATAATATATATATATATATATATATATATATATATATATATATATATATATAATAATATATATATATATATATAATAATATATATATATATATATATATATATATATATATATATATATATATATATATATATATACAAAAAGACAAGGCCTTAAACTTAAGCTTGAACTCTTGTCACTAACAGACACCAAGGCACACACACACACACACACACACACACACACACACACACACACACACACACACACACACACGCAGTTTAAAAGCAAAAAGATATTTATCCAACCCCATTTAAAAACAGCCTGTGAGTGCCATCTTTTGGACATCCACCATATTGCATAGGTTTTAAAATTATTTAAGGAAAACATATATATTGATCGAATATATATATATATATATATATATATATATATATATATATATATATATATATATAGCACATATGTATAAATGAACAGGCTTGCGATGTCAAGATTGCAATGCTGGAATGTGTGTGTGTGGGTGGCTCAGCGCGATTGAACAGTGTGTTACACGTAAAAACATACTCCGTCATTTTCTTCAAACAGGACATCATTCAAACTGCAAAGTGTTTACTTATATTTGTGTACACTCGCAATAAAACACAACAGTGTGTTTTTGTTAAATAAATTAAAGTAATACGTCCCCCGAAATGGCACTAATTTTAAAATTAAACTAAAATGCTCACGGCTGTACGGGCATTCATAACTGTGCGCGCCCAAGGTGAGGGACGAGCAGAACAGAGTGAACGTTGTTTAGTTCATTCCTACTTCCATAGGAATTAATTGAAAAAGCTCGCTCTACTCTGCACCATTATTAATGTATTGTGCAGATGTCCTTATTTAACTTTCGCTTCCAAGTTAGCGATTTTAAAGCCCCCAGCGGTGTCACACGTTGATTGACCCGGTGGGAAATATTCCCATAGTAAAATCCATAATATTTATATATAAATTCAATAGGCCTACCTGATTTTGAACACAAGAGGGCAGTATAGCACTATGTATGTAAATTTTTTTGACTAAACAACCATTCTGGTTGTTTTTAAACTTAAACATAATTCTTTAATTGAAAAAGGGGAATAAAATGGGTTTAGTTCTAATATTTGTATAATTTTATATAAAAATAAATGGTGTATAATTACATTTTAGAAAGATATGAGACATTTCCTGATTCTTTTTTTGACATTAATTTAATCCCTCACCATAGCAAAACCGTTTGTGATATTCAATATCCGTTCACAATTTAGCATCTTTAATGTATTTTCATCATGTTGAAAAAGTTTGGCGTGAATAAAATAAACTACTTAGGAGGAGTAGCTAAAAACTTAGAATCTGAAATCCACATTCAAACCAAAATATCTAACTTCCTGTTGGTTGTAGCTAATAAGTGTAAATTAGAAAGTTGTCCGGCTCGAAGAGTTCAATATACATACCGAGTTTTGTTACTGTAGATAAAACTACCCCCCCCCCCCCCCCCCCCCACACTTTTGTCAAAAGCATTTAGAAAGTGACACACTTCCTGCTGCCAGTTGGTGGCGCTATAACTTTGACTCACAATAGTCACATCCATGTGATCGGCCTCTTGCAGCGAACACACTGCTGAAGTTTCATCAAGATCAGTTAATGTATGTAGAAGTTATAATACACTTCCTGTTTCCATTATTCGCCATAAATTCGTTTCCTCACCACGGCCAAACCGTTCGAGATATCAAAAATCCCCTGGCAATTTTTCATCCTCAATGTCTTGAATTCATGCACACCGAGTTTGGAGACGAACGGGGGAATTCCCTAGGAGAAGTGTTTCAAATTCCTGAGCATGCGTTTCCAAACAACCCTAAATAGCCGACTTCCTGTTGGGCTGGCGTAAAACTTAGAGCACGAAAGTTGTTCGGCCCGATGAGATATATAAGTGTAGCGAGTTTCAGATTATTACATGCAAGCGTGTTTGATATATGGACAAGTATTCAAACCCCGTTCCAGGTGGCGCTGTCGAGCCCCCCTGCCATGCCACGCCCCTTCGCCTTTTCAAGGCTTGGGCCCTAATAATAATAATAATAATAATAATAATAATCCTAAGGAAAACAATAGGGCCTTCGCCTTTTCAAGGCTTGGGCCCTAATTAAAAAAAGCAATAATATTGTCAGACATCCAGATTAGTGCATGCGAGGGAAACAACTGGAAATACAGCGCTGGTTGTTCTCTCCATCCTCGACAACGACGGAATCCAATGGCGTGCATGGGCGAAGGTATAATACGTGTATTAAATTGTATGAAATAATCCCGGAAAAAGCACAAACACAGCTGAGGGTGACGCTAACAGACAGCAGACAAACGACTAGCAGTGAAAGCAGCGGCAATCCACCTGTCACTCAAGTGGCCACGCCCTTAATTATGCAGAACTTTAAGGCTTAATATAATTTCAACGGATGAGTTGTAAAAAAAATTCACCCCCCTCACAGTCGTTATGAAGGGCAAAATTAGCGATATAGACCAAAACAACTATTTGCCACCAGGCTGTAAACGTTTTTTTCTGCTGTGAAGTGAGGCATTTTAACATAGGGGAGATACAGATTTGACTCGCTTTTGCAGTCAGCCTCAAGCGGCCACTCGATTAATTGCAGTTTAATTCACTTCCGTGTTGGTTTCAAGAGAGAGACGGGGAGGTTGCCGCTTGGTTCAAACAAAGGACCATGGCAAGCAGACTTTGGGACAAAAGGAGAAATAAAACGAAGATCAATATCGGCATGGCGTTTTCGAGATGCCGAGAGCTTCGCGACAAACTTTGATTTGGCAGAGCTTCACGACTTGACAGAGACGCCGCTCTTGCATTTTCTTTATTTGACAGGTGAGCAAATGTACATAAAACAAATCAATGTTATATAGCTCAACATGATGAAATGTTAGAAGAATATGATCAGTATGTTATTATAATGTTAATCTAGCTTACTGCTAGTCTCATACAGCCAACAAACTAACACATAGAATAACATTATAACTTTCACACTCAAATGCAGTTTAGTATGATAGTGTACCAAGTGTATCAGCACTGAGTTACCTCACAATTTTAATTTGTTACATAAACTGACCAGTTTGAGTATTAATTCAGCACTTGTGGGTAGTTCGGAAGAATTAAATGTCCCCATTCCTTTATATCCGCGGGACTCGCGTGTGGCGTGACCACAGCCATGTTAAAAAACATTAATGTATTTACTCATCCATAAACATTATTTACCATAAACATTATTAGATCCATCGGCATGACGATAAGATCCATAATTCCGCTTATTCACTGCGTCATTAATCTATGCCTTTGTTATTGTAAAAAGGTTAGCGACCCCTAGCGGTAAAAAACAAAACAAAACATATTGTAGATTTAAACCTGAATTAGTTATTCTTTCTTCTGTTGAACAAGAGTTATTTTGAAGAATGGGGGTAACTAGACAGTTGCTGGTCACCAGTGAATTCCATAGTATATTTTCCTATTATGGAAGTCAATGGGGACCAGAAACAGTATGGTCACCTACATTCTTCAAAATATCTTCTTTTGTGTTCAGCAGAAGAAAGAAATTGATACAGGTTTCTAACAACAAGAGAGTGAATATTAATGACAGAATTTTCATTTTTGGGTGAACTATCCCTTTAACCCTCATGTTGTGTTCGGGTCATTTTGACCCGGAGAAGATTGAATTTTTTCTGAAAACACTAGTTAAAGATGCAGTCCGCAGTTTTTCCTCTTTGTCGCCATCTCTGTTCGAAATCTGCAATTGCAGTTATTCGCGGAATTATCAACTTTACGTGAGTTGTACGGCGGGGACCTAGGCAGTCGCTTAGTTCGGTTATGGACCCCTTTTCAATTAGTAAACATTGTGACTTTTTTGTGGGCGGAGCTTAGGTGGACCCAGATGATTCCCCTGGCCACTTCACTAACGCTATAGCTAGCAAGTTTTCTAAGCTTGTTTTTTAACAATGACTGGACAAAATCCAATTTTGTGGAAATCGTTATTTGGAAAAGTTTACTTTAACGGACAGAACCAGATTTGCTGACCAGTTCACACTCACTCAATGGATGGATGATCTGACAAGATTATCTCCACTGCACTTATGGCAAATGTAGAAAAGGTGATGACACAAACAGTTTCCTATATGTTTAGTCTCTGGTCGTTAGCTAGCAGTTACCTAACTGCAAGTTGTACAACTAAAAAAGTTAGCTTATGCGCTAAACAAATTAGCATTACATGAGAAATCACTTAACTTGTTCCCCAATTTCTGATGATAGGTGGGCATGCATGGGAAATCTTTAGATACGTAACCAAACTATCCATACCAACAAAAGACAATAGTTTATTGATATGATGTGTGCGCTTAGCCTGGTTAAAACCAGACCATTGTCAGTTGTAACTGAGTTATGGTCTGGCAAAGCTTCATAGACCAATCATTTCCAAAGGGGTGTCACCAACGGACGTAGCTCAAACGTCTCAGGGCACAATTGGATAGACCTAAAACCAATCAGAGCGATGAAGGAGATGACGTACGCAGAGCGACGTTCGTCTGGTATAGAACAACTTAGTTTGAATAAACGCGCAGACACTGATTAGCTACTTGCTCTACGTTTATTTAAAATTAACAGCAAGACAACTAGAAGTGAATTAGCTTTCCGTTAAATAAATCGCACACAGTAAACAAGTCCTTAACAAAAAAGACTTTGCAATGAACTTTGCAATTTAGTCGTGCAAACTGGGTGCCGGTGCGGTGAGACGTACATGCTCGGGCAGATTCGGCTTGAAGTCGGTCATCCTCGGACGCGGCACCGCGCGCGCTGTTACAAAAAAGCCGTGCACACAGCCAACCGAAATGGGGTCTTGCCGGTCTTGTGCCCCCAAACGCGTCATTTTTGCCGCACGCACCTTCCCGCTCGTGCAGACGCGTTGAGTATAAACAAGGCTTTACTCCGTGTCAGCACGCGCTCTGATCGGTAAAGGGGCAGAGATTTCACACCTCCGTTTAATTAAGGAGATCTCCAAGATTTCTCTTCATGGGAGGGGGTGCACAGACCTCTCCTGAATCATCTCCAGCAGTAGCAGCCTCCGAAGCACCACTAACTCCGCCTCCGTTTCCCTCGTAAGCTGATGTTAGTGTAGGATTACAAATTTATTAAATGTTTTAATTTAGGTTCAACAGTATTTTAACTGAGAAAGTTCACACAAGTGTTTACCATTTTGAGGCATAGGACATTAACCTTTTGTTACTTCTCAAGAACAGCTGGACTTTTTGTCTCCTGTCTGTCCAGAGCTCTCTATTGTAAGTTAAATGAGTAAGATTACTTAAACTCTCACCCTTTGTTCTAATGGCTCTCGGAGCCACTGTCCCAGTCATTGAATAGTCCTGCTGATTGGATTAGAATATTTACATTTGAATCACCCTGTTATGCTGATGAGATCAGGGCTGGGGAATTTCCGATAACGAGCTGACATCCGTACTACATTTGCATGTTTTGTTTCAGAGGGACTCCACCCCTATGTAAATCTTCCCCCTTTAAATGTATATAAACTACAATGTATACTGCCTTAGGCAGACTTGGCTAAGACTTTATGGACGAAGCAGACTACAGCGATGCAACAGCAATAAATGATCCTGCTTGAAAAGATACTTCCGAGTCTCCTGGTTTTCGTTTCTGAGTTTCCTACACTTTAGAAGAAATAAGTTCACAACATTAGTATTTAAACATTCTCTATGATAAAAAATGTTTGTGAAAAAAATATTTTAATAACATGGTTTTGCCGGTTATAGAGTTCTAATGACGGTGTTTGACTATAACCGTCACACCCCTAGTTGCATCGCTGTGCTGTCGTCATCGTGTAAAGCCCGCCCCAACGTTTCTGATTGGTGCCGCGATTTCGACGGATTAGAAATGGGCTTGAATGAGCTCTTTGCCAGACTAACTTGCAGAGCAAATCTAAATTTGCTGGAAGTTGTCTGGGTTTTCCCAGGCTAGTGTGCGCTGCAAACGCGAGCATTTTTGATGATTGTTTCTGTCCAGTCCGCTCGTTTTATTGCGTTTGACCACAGCTGTCGTCTGTTTTTTTGTCAGGCAAAATGCGATAAAATTTCAAATTTGAGCATGTACTCCGTCGATTCTGTAAACATAACTCCGTCGATTCTGTAAACATTCTGTAAACACTATGTAAACATAAAACCATGTCTGCATTTGTGATCGTAGAAACGATAAGCATACGCTACTCTATATTGCTCAAAACTCGCGTTTGTCAGGAAGCATACATCGGGTCCAGTAGCGAGTTGAGATAAAGTTTATTTGTAAACAGTCAGGAGAACAAACAGAATCGCGGGCTAATAAACAGGCACCCAGCATAAAACCATGTCTGCATTTGTGATCGTAGAAACGATAAGCATCCGCTACTCTATATTGCTCAAAACTCGCGTTTGTCAGGAAGCATACATCGGGTCCAGTAGCGAGTTGAGATAAAGTTTATTTGTAAACAGTCAGGAGAACAAACAGAATCGCGGGCTAATAAACAGGCACCCAGCATAAAACCATGTCTGCATTTGTGATCGTAGAAACGATAAGCATCCGCTACTCTATATTGCTCAAAACTTGCGTTTGTCAGGAAGCATACATCGGGTCCAGTAACGAGTTGAGATAAAGTTTATTTGTAAACAGTCAGGAGAACAAACAGAATCGCGGGCTAATAAACAGGCACCCAGCAGTTCCTAGGAACACGAGAACTGCAAAGTAGAATCCAAGCAGGGTAGAGAAGAAATGACGCTCCGTGAATCCTCAACACAGGCAGACCACAGCTCAGGCAGAACGACAAGCAGGAGATCCGTGCAAACCGGGAACAGGACCAAAACGGCAAAGAACAGAGATCAGCACAACAACCAGCAACCCAAACGATCTGACACTGAAAATGATTAACACAGCACTACATATAGGACTAAATAAACGAGACACACCTGCGACTGATCTGATCGCTCGTCAGCGCAGCTGGCGCTGATAGGCAATCAGATCAGCGCAGTACACACAGAATGAGCAAGCAAACCAGCAAACCGTGACATTACCCGACCCCCTAGGAGCGTCACCTGACGCTCTCAGAGGGTCCTACCTGGCGATTGTAATCTTCGATAAGGGAATGATCCAATATTTCCTGGGCAGGAACGCAACTCCTCTCCTCCGGACCGTAACCCTCAGTCCACCAAGTACTGGAATCCACGTCCCCTCCGCCTTGAGTCCAGGATACGATTAACCGAATAGACTGGTTCCCCATCTACGATTTGCGGTGGTGGGGGAACCGGGACAGGCAGATTAATAGCTGAACGAAAAACTGGCTTGATTTTAGACACATGGAAGGCGGGGTGAATCCTCCGGTACGCCGGAGGAAGTTTGAGGCGGACCGTCACCTGACTAAGGATCTTGGTGGTAAACGGGCCAAGAATTTAGGAGCTAATTTTCTACAAACGGAGCGGAGAGGAATATCAGCAGACGAAAGCCACACTTTTTGACCAGCGACTTAGACTGGAGGTCTCGACCGGTGGCGATCAGCCTGGACCTTAGTGCGCAAACCCACCTGGAGAAGGGTCTCCCTGGCCGTTCTCCAGACGTCTCTGCACCCCTGGACGAATTTGTGGGCAGAGGGGACCGCGATCTCGGATTCCAGACTAGGAAATATTGGTGGCTGGTACCCTAAACTACACTCAAATGGAGATAGGCCCGTGGACGACACTGGTAATGAGTTATGCGAATACTCAACCCATGAGATATGCTGACACCAAGAGGACGGATTCTGTGACGCTAAACATCGCAACCCTCGTTCCAAATCTTGGTTGGCCCTCTCCGTCTGACCGTTACTCTAGGGATGAAACCCAGAAGAAAGACTGACATTCGCCCCCAGCAACCGACAAAACTCTCTCCAAAATTTGGATATAAACTGGGGACCCCTGTCAGAGACCACGTCTGTTGGGAGGCCATGGATACGAAACACGTGATCTATGACAGCAACCGCTGTCTCTCTGGCTGATGGTAGTTTGGGCAAATGGATGAAATGCGTAGCCTTCGAGAACCTGTCCACCACGGTTAAAACCACCGTGTTACCCTGTGAGGCAGGGAGACCTGTCACGAAATCTAGCGCAATATGTGACCAGGGTTTCGAAGGAACTGATAATGGTTGAAGGAGCCCAGCAGGAGGACGAGTGGAAGACTTACAACTGGCACAGACTGAGCACGCCAATACAAAACGACGAGTGTCGCGAGCCATAGTTTGCCACCAGAACCGTTGCTTAATGAGAAAAATGGTACGATTGACACCTGGATGACAAGCCACCTTGGAACAATGACCCCACCGGATGACGTTGGACCGCAATTTCTCTGGCACTAATAAACGACCTGGTGGACATCTGGGCGGAGGCACTACCCCATCTAAGGCCATGCGGACCTTCGACTCGATTTCCCAGGTCAACATTGAAACCACACAATTACGTGGAACGATGGACTCGGGAGAAACCGGGCGCTCAGATTTGTCAAAAATGCGGGACAATGCGTCAGGTTTGATGTTCTTGGAACCTGGACGATAAAAAATGGAAAAATCGAACCAACCGAAAAAAAGTGCCCACCGAGCCTGCCTAGAGTTAAGTCGTTTGGCGGATCTGATGTATTCATTTCTCCTCTTTACTAGTCTAGAAATGCGCGCCTGACTGACTGCTGGTGGTAGCGGTAGGGGTGGGGTTATGGTGTGTTCACACCGAACGCGAATTTAATTATTTGCACGAGTGGATTACATACAAAGTCAATATAAAGACGCTAATAGACGCATCATTCGCGCCGGGCGTTGCGAATGACGCGAATTGGGCGACGCGTTTGCCGCGAATGTCTTTCGCGCAAGTTGAAAAATTTGAACTCGAGCGAATGTTCAAGCGTCTAACTAGAGCGTCGGTGTGAACACACCATGAGTAGCGCGCAAGTGGTGAGTCACGTGACGGTACAACACAGGAGAGGGGGAGGAGAGCAGAGCACTCTTCGGAGGAGGATTACAGAGAACTTGCTCTGCTCGTTGCAACCGTGACAGCAGCAGCTTTTTGACAAACACGGTCAGGTTGCAAAACGAGAGAAACTGAAACTTATCGATATTTTCACGTTGGTATCGATCAATACCGATACCAACGTTGGTATCGATATTATCGATATTAGTATCGATCTGCCCACCTCTGGCGTGTACATTTCCTCATACTGGACATCCATGATAACAAAGCGAAGGCGACATCTCTTCACCTGAAACAAGAAGCTAATAAATGCACGATTGAAATATGATGTGTTTTGTTTGTGATTTCCGTGCGATTTGGGGTTTTCATATGAATAAAGAATGTTTACAGAATGCAAATGCTAGGTAAGGCTAGCCCATAGCTTCATCTAAAATGCTAAATATAACATATTTCAAAATCTTTTCATGACTTAAAACCATTTTAATTTGCGACCGGAATATGATACAAATACTCGATGTTGTTTTAAAGTGATCTTTAAATAAAAGTATAATATTAATAAATTAAGTTGTGTCATGTTGCTTGAGGCTACTTGCTGTGCTATGCACCTGCTTGTATTTCATACAATCAATTTTTAAAAATAATTCGCATTTGACGTTCCAAGAATAGTTTTTTATTGTTTGTTTTCTAACTAGACTTAATATAATAGGTGGATTATTCATGTAGGGTGGGATTCAGAGAGGTTTAGATGGCCAAGCCATAATGCCAGAATACAGGCTATAATAGCTGAATTCAAACAAAAGAATAAGGATAAAAGAATAATGAAGATAAGTCTCATACCGGCAAAGGTGTGACTGTTTGGTCGATTTAAATGAAAAGAACACGAATGGGGCCAATTCTCCTCGCCAGACATTATTCAGAGGCTGTAAATGGGTGTTTACAGGGCAATAAAATATTTGATAAGAATCGTATTAGCCTTCTCTAAAACTTCCCCAAAGTCTCCCCTTACATGGTGTCACATTAGGCTTTATGAAATGCATAATTTTAGAGATATCATCCTCAGATTTGAAATGAAGCATGAGCACAGTTGTGGCTACACTTGAGTTGTGGTTATAAGTTGCTATCCTAAATTCACATCATATTTTTATACATTTAATAAATATGTTCTTAATATTTGTTGTTTTTGGTTTTATGCTTGAGCTTATATATCTCAATATTAATAACAGTCTGGTAAATTTTGAGTCTTGAAATGTAAACTCTCAAGTGTTGGCTTACTAAATATATGTTGGTTATGTGTCATTCTGCATTAGCAAAACACACAAAAAAAATGAAATTATAAATCTTTACCCGGACAAGTGACTTTAGTGCAAGGACAAGTGAAACGTAAATTTACTTGTCCGAAGGACAAGTGCCTCAAAAAGTTAATGTCAAGCCCTGTATATAAATGCAATGAATTATTATTATTATTATTATTATTATTATTATTAACCAAGATGGGGTGAGTGACAGGAATTATAGGAACTCCCAGACGACGTGCCAGATCACGGTCCATAAAACTCCCCTCTGCACCGGAGTCCACAAGAGCCTCACACTGATGATAAGAGGCGGCCCACTGCAGTCTTACCGGAAGGAGCGTTGCTTCTCGAGAGGATTCATCCCAGGAAATGCCACCCGTCAGTAACCTCCGTTCTACTGATGGGTGTTGGCTTTTACCGGGCACTTGGATGCAAAGTGACCCCCGGCCCCGCAGTACAAGCACAGTCCTTGCGCTCTTCTGCGCCCCTTCTCCTCCCTAGAGAGACGAGCTCTGCCCACCTGCATGGGTTCCGGATCGAATGAGGGACCGACCGCATCACCTGAAGGTAAGACCGGATGGACCTCCATGTCTCTCTGCACCAGAAGACTTCGACATTGTAATCTCGCGTCTACTCGGATAGCTAGATCAATCAATCCATCCAATGTTGCAGGTAACTCCAGAGTGTAAATCTCATTTCAAATCTCAAATCATCAATCACAGAAAATGCTTTTTCCACAATAAGAAAACTTTATTTAATTTAAAATAAAAATTTAAATGATATCTTCACAATTCGTATTCAAGAATAAAAAGCCAGATAGCTTATGACTCAGCCTGAGCTTTGACAATTCTTTATTTAAAAAAATGTTTTATAAGTCTAACTATCGAGATTTTAAATAACTAGAGATGGAACATTTTGTACACCACGTACAAACCACTGAAATCAGTTGATAAATTTTTATTTATTTATTTTTTTCAGAAAAAACGCAGCTCACCATTTACTTGCATTTGATTATAAAGTGCAGTCTTGCCCTCCGCAAAATGGCGGACGCGTTGACGTATCGCAGCAACCTTCCAAAGCGGCCAATAGGGCGTCTATGTATTTATTATGTCTATGCAAGAAACGCTCACTTTATCCTCTAAATTAGTGCCCTTATGTCATTTTAAAACATTTTAAATCCTGCATTAACTTTTCATATGGTATTTTCATACAAGCTTATATATTAATTTAGATTTTTTTTTTACCTGTGTAAGACTGAAAGAAACGACATACACTCCTTCCCCACATCCCCCACTCTTGCAGAGATCACCCACACTCACACAAGAATTTATATGGGTATAATGTGAATGTTTATTGTTCAGTATCATTTTAAAGGTCTCAGGGTGACTGGTAATAATGTCTCATTCCCAAAGAAGTAAAACAAATGGTAATAAGGTTTTTAAGAGTTTAGGAATAACTGGAATAACACAAAGGAATGTGGTTTCTAGGCACTCCCAAAGGTGTAAATTCATGAATACTAATTTCCACTGTTCTTAGCAGATGGTCAACTTCTACCCCCGGTAACTATGGTGGGGGAAAACAGTAAATTTCCACTAAACTCATGTTTTACATATCAAAGGAGGTCTGGATATATAATGAAATGCAACGGAGAGTTCAGGGCTGCATTTTCTGTATCAGATCAGCCCATGATGCTGTGTCTTCAAGGCTCAGCATTCATGTAGTTAATATGTTGGGTAAAGGTCTTTGTTCTAGAAACATTTGATGGTTTGCATTGATTATCTTTAATTTGATTATGGAATTGTAATGATACATTTACCTGACATAATAAAATGTTATATTTAATTTTTCTATCAGACTTTGACTTTATTTTCATTAGAGTTAAAAGGAATAGTCAAACATTAACGTGTATTTAATGATGCACAGATATCATTGTTAAACCTTTTTCATTTTATGGAGTCAGATGAAACGAGTTAATACATAAGACCTTCACCGCTAATCGAGTACCCCCATTGGATCGAATTAGAGGGCCTTACACCTGCAATATGCTCTTTAACGCTACAGGTACTATTAACTACCTAGGTCCTGTCCCAAATGGCACACTCCGGACTTGTGGACTTCCTCAGAGTCCACACTTCGGTGACGTCATGTAGTGCAGACCTATAGGGCCCTTAGCGCGAGTCCTCGAGGGCGCATTGAGAGGTATTTTTGGGACAGACTCGATCGTCACGCCGGAAACAGGAAGACGGTCTGATTGTTGTTATGGACAGGAGCTACAGGTTCGGGGAAATATGCAGCCTATTGTTGTTGTGTTTACATATGACTCAGTAAAGCCCTGATATTCTGTTCTATTTATTTAATGAATCATAATGCGATCGTATTATTCAGCTCGCTATTGCCTATGTTTGAGACATCAACCACTGGTCGATGATCATAATCAATGTTTGTATAAACTTGTCATAAAACCGTAATGATAATTACACTTAAATATTTTCTTCTCAGCCATGTTAACAATTGTCCGTGAGCGAAATCTCCTCCCATCCGTTGTCTGATTGGCCTTTCACAAGGATTTCTGGGTAGTTAAAGTGCGTGGAGCCTGCATCTATGCGGGCTTCGCAGAAGACCGCTTCAAGGGTACAAAGGGGGTGCTGCTGAGCAGACTTCAGAGCTTTAAAATGCTAAATGGGACGGTCTACGGACTCGTAGACTCTGCGAGCACGCGCAATTTAAGTCCACGAGACCGAAAGTCCACATGAAGTGCGCCATTTGGGACAGGGCCATAGTTATCGGTAGCTAGCTAGCCAGGAGAAGATTTTTCTGCTTATCGGGACTTCCAGAAAAAAGTAACTTTACAATTTTACACCCCCCACATTGTTAATGGAGGTTGAGAAGCCTCCAATTGTTCAAGTAAATATAGGTTTGTGTCAGGTTTATGTTGTTGGTGGTTGAGCACTTTTTCCTTGATAGACCTCACCTCACAATATAACCCACATCTCAATTCTTGGGTAAATGCTGGGTAAAGTTACTGTTGTCCACTGTGTGCACAATGTTTTAATTAAGAGAAAATTGATGTAGTGTTGTAATTGATAAAGTTATTGTGGTAATTGTGGCAAAAAAAGGCTCATTGCTTCCTTATCAACAAATTTCAAAAAGCTTTTTCTATCCTAGATATAATATACCATCTACCTTGTTTCAAGTAACTCTTATCTTTGCTGGCATAGGAGACTAACGTTACCACTCCCACAGACGCAGAGGCCCAGCTGTCTCTCCCAATCACTCCAAGGATCATCATGCTCGGTAAGTTTCACATTCAATGTTAACGAATCCTTTGAATGTATAGGGCACAAGCAAAGCAAAGTTTCGGGAAAACACTAGTGAATGCAGTTTGTGTCGTGTCATTCTCTGCCTCTGCACCAGTCAGGAACAGCACAGTCACTTCAAAAACTTAAGTTATGTGGAGTATTCTCTCATCTTTTAGTAGCCACCTATAATGTCGTGATTGCTATTTCAGATTGCTTGCTATGCCTGTATCACTCATTGTTTTTCTATCACCAAACCAGTTACTGCTGCTTAAAGGATCAGTTCACCTCAAAATGAAAATTTCCGAATAATTTACTCACCCCAATGGCATCCAAGATATCCATGTCTTTCTTTCCTCAGTGGAAGAGAAATTACGTTTTTGTAGGAAAACATTTCTGGATTTTTCTTCGAATAATGGACTTCAATTGTAACCAACATTTTGAAGTCCAAATCAATGCAGTTTCAAAGGTATTTGAAGTGCTTCAACGGGCTGTGCAGGATCCCAGCTGAGGATTAGGGTCTTATCTAGCAAAACGATCGGTCATGTTCTAAAAAAATATAATTGATATACTTTTTAAAGGGTAACTAAACCCTAAACTAACTTTTTTTTAGTTAATGATCTGTAAGAATGGGGCTTTATTAGTGCTGATCATTGATTCGAGTAACTTTTTTGACATTTGGGTATAAAGTGTTTTAATTCTACAATATATATGGTGTAAAAACGTCTGAGTGCAGCCCTCTTCAGTTTGAACGGTGGCTACTGCAGTTGAATTTTCCTATTGGATGTTTGCGGTGCTTTGTGATGTAAGTGGTGAGTGCTGACGTAAGCAGGTTCCAGCTCACCACGCCCTTGGTACGAGCTACCATGCCCTTGGCAGAATAAAAACCCTCTTGTTTCGTCAAAACCATAGTTCGGCTTGAACCAAAAGCATAGTACAGTTAGGATAGCTTCAAGTTAGCGTAGATTTATCTGTATTTATTACAGTGGTCAGGATGGTAACGGAATAGAGGTGGAAATGGGCTTCTCCACACAGCTTGCGCTGAAAAGCGATGCAGTGCCAAACACTGCTCCTCCTGCATGGACTCCACCACTGCAGCGGCGTCTTGATATGAGTGATCATGTTTTAATCACAATTTATGGTTAGGCTAAAGTTAATCCTCTGGGGTCGACAAACGCACCGGCGCATTTTGCTGGATTTTTTCACATAGCGGCAAAATATCAATATGAATATATGCCTACAAAGAGCGCGCGCTATTGACATCAACTCGACAAAACTCATCAGATGCCGATCGCGATGCGGGAGTTAAGACCGCAGTTTGAGCCAGCGGCTCGAATTGATATGGCCCCTTGTCCACAGACAATTCACCCTCCTCCACGTCAGGTGAAGGTGGGGGAGAAAAGTCCTCGACTTCAAATGACCGCTCTGTTGCAAAGCTACTTGTGTCACTCCAGTCACTCTCCATTTTAGAGTCTGACAGCAGCTGTCACTGTGGGTATCAGGTGCACGCCCCCCCCCCCCCCGCCGCTCAGCCCCGCCCTCGGCTCGTCCCCTCTATCTCCGCTGGGGTCTGCCCATTTTTTAAATATTGCCAGTGGGTGGAGTCAGGCTCTGACCAGGGGTTTAGTTACCCTTTAACTACAATTGTTCGGATTGAGCTGGGAACTACGTCATCACGGCGAAAGGTCGCGCATGATGTCGCCTGCCATCTTTAGGTATTTCCGCCGGCTTCTCAGGACACACAATTTCGGCAGCCTTCAGCATGCAAGTTTTGACGAACTCACCCTCACAGTACGGCTTTGATGCTAATGCTATTTTTGCTAGCAATTAGGTAGCTGGCTTTCACGACCGCATCACTGGCCTCTCGGCTCCGGGTGAAAACAGACTGCTGTTTCCTCAGACCCACCAACATTTCATTTACCTTCTGTCCTCAGTTCTCTGTGCAAGCTGTTGTATTTTTCGCCATGCTGAGTTTCATAGTGGCGCGGAATATTATATTCCTTAAGCACCGAAACTTGCTGCATGCACACCAGGCACACGGGTTTCGTATTCACCTCTGTGAACATATAGGAAGAGGTCAATTTTTCTTGAAAAATCCGACACTCTGTGTCCACTTTGCTCTTTTTTGACAAAGACATTTTTCTGATGAGGGTGCCAGCCAACAGAAACACGTGTAAAACGATAGAACCAAACGCCACTAACAGACCACTTACTGAAGCTCAGGTTTTTTTTTTTTTTTTTTCATATTGCAGATTTATCCCCCGGGCCGGACTGAACCCTCCTGGCAGGCCGGTCCGTAAGTTTGACACCCCTGGTCTATGCAGTGTTTAATGCAATTACATCAGATTTTACTTTAAATTACAGAAGAATTAAGATTAATCCCTTTATGTCACGGAAACACACACAGGGGACAGAATATCCAATTGCAGTATGTTTATTAATAGGGTAATCCAAACTCGTAGTCATTCAGGCAGGGGTCCAAGTCCAATAAGGCAATCCACAAGACAAAAACTAGAAACGGGCAGATACTGAACTAGGAAGTGTGGTGACATCAAACAACGACTCCGTACACATACTAACACAGACGGAATATATACACATATCTAACAAGACTAACACAGAACAGCTGGGAACAATGATTACGGGGAACAGCTGAGTGCAATGAACTGATGAGTGACAGTGACAGACAGAATGCTGGGAATTGAAGTCAATGTGAAGGACACTGTGAAAACGAGGACCTCTAGTGATAAACAAGGGAACACAACCAGACACTGTGACATAACCCCCCCCTCTACGGAGCGGCTACCAGACGCTCCACGACAACACACAAAAACACGACACAAGAGTTCAGGAGGGAGGTGGAATGGTGGAGGATCAGGGGGAGGGATGGTGGGCCAGGTCCGTGAAGGGAGACAGGAACTCTGGGTGAGGGCTTAACCGGGGAGCAGAGCAAAACAGAGAGTCCATCGGGCGTCCAAGGCGAAACAGAGAGTCCGTCGGGTGGCCAGGAGGAAACACAGAGTCCGTCGGGCGGCCAGGGGGAAACACAGAGTCCCTCGGGCGGCCAGGGCGGTGAAGACCCCTCGGGCGGCCAGGGCGGTGAAGACCCCTCGGGCGGCCAGGGCGGTGATGCCTTCTCGGGAACAGACACCGGCTCGGGAACAGACACAAGAACAGACACAAACACAGGAACAAACACTGGCTCTGGCGCTGGGACAGGCACTGGCTCTGGAACAGACATTGGCTCCAGCTCTGGAACGGGCATTGGCTCTGCCTCCGGCTCTGGAACGGGCAATGGCTCTGCCTCCGGCTCTGGAACAGCAGACACTGGCTCCGGCTCTGGAACAGCAGACACTGGCTCCGGCTCTGGAACAGCAGACACTGGCTCCGGCTCTGGAACAGCAGACACTGGCTCCGGCTCTGGAACAGCAGACACTGGCTCCGGCTCTGGAACAGCAGACACTGGCTCCGGCTCTGGAACAGCAGACACTGGCTCCGGCTCTGGAACAGCAGACACTGGCTCCGGCTCTGGAACAGCAGACACTGGCTCCGGCCCTGGAACAGCAGACACTGGCTCCGGCCCTGGAACAGCAGACACTGGCTCCGGCCCTGGAACAGCAGACACGGGCATGTCCAAGATCCGAGCCAGACGCTCCAGATAGTCCAGGTCCATGAAGGCAGACGGCACTGGCCTTGCCTCCGGCTCTGGAACGGGTACTGGCTCTGCCTCCGGCTCTGGAACAGGCAATGGCTCTGCCTCCGGCTCTGGAACAGGCACTGGCTCCGGCTCTGGAACAGCAGACACTGGCTCCGGCTCTGGAACAGCAGACACTGGCTCCGGCTCTGGAACAGGAGACACGGGCATGTCCAGGATCCGAGCCAGACGATCCAGATAGTCCAGGTCCATGAAGGCAGACGGCACTGGTCTTGCCTCCGGCTCTGGAACGGGTACTGGCTCTGCCTCCGGCTCTGGAACAGGCAATGGCTCTGCCTCCGGCTCTGGAACGGGCACTGGCTCCGGCTCTGGAACAGCAGACACTGGCTCCGGCTCTGGAACAGCAGACACTGGCTCCGGCTCTGGAACAGCAGACACTGGCTCCGGCTCTGGAACAGCAGACACTGGCTCCGGCTCTGGAACAGCAGACACTGGCTCCGGCTCTGGAACAGGAGACACGGGCATGTCCAGGATCTGAGCCAGACGATCCAGATAGTCCAGGTCCATGAAGGCAGACGTGACGTGAACAGTCTCTGGCTGGGCAGACGTGACGTGAACAGTCTCTGGCTGGGCAGACGTGACGTGAACAGTCTCTGGCTGGGCAGACGTGACGTGAACAGTCTCTGGCTGGGCAGACGGGACGTGAACAGTCTCTGGCTGGGCAGACGGGACGTGAACAGTGTCTGGCTGGGCAGACGGGACGTGAACAGTCTCTGGCTGGGCAGACGGGACGTGAACAGTCTCTGGCTGGGCAGACGGGACGTGAACAGTCTCTGGCTGGGCAGACGGGACGTGAACAGTCTCTGGCTGGGCAGACGGGACGTGAACAGTCTCTGGCTGGGCAGACGGGATGTGTCTCTTCCTTCTCCTTCTCCGGACCCCTGGACTCAGGACCACCGGAACCGGGACCACTGGAACAGTGACCACCGGAAACGGGATCATCTCCCGACTACATCCTCCTCTGCTACCTCCACGGGTCCCACGAAACTTGACCAACCGGGTCCCCTTAAAAAATTCCCTTCTCTCCCGCTCGGTGGCTGGGGAAGAGATATTAAAAAAACATACCGCTGGATCTGAGATGACGGAGTCGTTCTGTCACGGAAACACACACAGGGGACAGAAGATCCAATTGCAGTATGTTTATTAAAAGGGTAATCCAAACTCGTAGTCATTCAGGCAGGGGTCCAAGTCCAATAAGGCAATCCACAAGACAAAAACTAGAAACGGGCAGATACTGAACTAGGAAGTGGGGTGACATCAAACAACGACTCCGTACACATACTAACACAGACAGGGAATATATACACATATCTAACAAGACTAACACAGAACAGCTGGGAACAATGATTATGGGGAACAGCTGAGTGCAATGAACTGATGAGTGACAGTGACAGACAGAATGCTGGGAATTGAAGTCAATGTGAAGGACACCGTGAAAACGAGGACCTCTAGTGATAAACAAGGGAACACAACCAGACACTGTGACACTTTAATTGAATTACTATATTTAGATTACTTGGTAATTAATTACACCCAACACTGTATAACAGTAAAATGAAATTTAACAATAAAATGTAAACTTAAGCATTGACTCAAGCAACTATTTTCTCCCAAGCTTAAACAGTTCTGCTGGTGAGAAATATGCAGACCTCTTTCTGTCTGGCGCTGTTGCCATGGTGACTCATAATATCTGCGCTCCATTGATAATGGCTTTTTATAGTTGTGGTGTACGCGCTTAACTCAGAGTAAGTCAACTTAGAGTTGATTGAACTAACTAATTTCAGCTGTTCTGTAACCAAAAACTTAACAGTTTCCCATCTCAGGGTAAGTCAGCTCAGAGTTCAAGTTTTAACTCTGAGTTGGTTGAACCTAGCCTGGTTAAAACCAGACCATTCTCAGTTGTAACCGAGTTATGGTCTGGCAAAGCTTCATAGACAAATCATTCCCAAAGGGGCGTCACCAACGGACGTAGCTCAAAAGCCTCTGGGCGCAATTGGATAGACCTAAAACCAATCAGAGCGATGAAGGAGATGACGTATGCAGAGCGACGTTTGTCTGTTCTTGAACAACTTAGTTTGAATAAACAAGCAGACACTGATCAGCTACTTGCTCTACGTTTCTTTAAAATGAACAGCAAGACAACTAGAAGTGAATGTGCTTTCCATTAAATAAATCACACACAGTAAACAAAACCTTAAAGGTGCAGTGTGTATTTTTAGCGACATCTAGCGGTTCGGTTGCGAGTTGCACTAAGGGCTCAGCCCACTGCTCACCTCTCCCTTTCGAAGAAGCTACGGTGGCTAAAATGGACAAACATATCGTCGTCTGAGACAGCAGAGAATAGCCAGAGTAAGCCAAGCGAGTGTGTAACATTGTCACTGTTTCTGTACCACAGTCAGGTGAGGATCAAGGGTCTTAATATATAATATAATAATAGTAAATCGCTGATTGTCTCACAAACGTAACCAGCACATTTCTCCCCACATAGCAAACCCATAATACAGCGAGGGAGAAGAACCACATGAAACTGTGCAACTATATATTTTTTCTAACAGGGTAGTAAAAGTTTAGCTGGCTAAATATGAGCCGTTACTGTGGCTGAGCAGGTTAAAGCGTAAAGCCTTGTTTAAACTCGACGCGTCCGTATGAGCCCAAAGTGCGCGCGGCAAAAATGTCATGATTGTAACAGTGCACACCTCCGCATCCCCTAGACACCATTTACTACACACAATAGGCTTTTTTTCTCTGATTTTGAAAACTCTTCGCGATCGACTTAAAATGCTTCCAAGATTGACGTTGGTGATTCCTGTAACATACTGTTTTACGGTCAATTAATCAGCTGTCTCACGAACGTAACCAGCACATTTATCCCCACATAGCAAAGCCATAACACAGCGAGGGAGAAGAACTAAGTTACATGAAACAATCCAACTACATATTTTACACCACTGACAAGGGAAAAGTCACTACTCACGGTATTTTATTAAGTAAGTTCTTTATACACCACTGAAAACATAGTTATGGATGTCATATTGCATTTCTGTTAATAGATACTCACAATTTTTACACATTGCACCTTTAACAAAAAAAAAAACTTTGCAATTTAGACGCGCAAACTGGGTGCCGGTGCGGTGAGACGTAGTAGCCTACATGCTCGGGTTGATTCGGCTTGAAGTCGTTCATCCTCGGACGCGGCGCCGCATGCGCTGTTACAAAAAAAGCCGTGCACACAGCCAAGCAAAATGGGGTCTTGCCGGTCTTGCGCACTGAACGCGTCATTTTTGCAGCGCGCACCTTCGTGCTCGTGCAGGCGCGCCGAGTATAAACAAGGCTTTACTCCGTGTCAGTGGGAGATTTCAGACCTCCGTTTAATTAAGGAGATCTTCAAGATTTCTCTTCTTGGGAGGGGGGGAGGGGGGGGGGGGGGGGGGTGCACAGACCTCTCCAAAATCATCTCCAGCAGTAGCAGCCTCCGAACCACCACTAACTCCACCTCAGTTTCCCTCGTAAGCTGATATTAGTATTTAAACATTCTCTATGATAAAAAAGGTTTGTGAAAAACATATTTTAATAACGCGGTTTTGCCGGTTATAGAGTTCTAATGACGGTGTTCAACTATAACCGTCACACCCCTAGTTCCGTCGCTGTGCTGTCCTCATCGTGTAAAGCCTGCCCCAACGCTTCTGATTGGTGCCGCGATTTCGTCGGATTAGAAATGGGCTTGAATTAGCTCTTTGCCAGACTAACTTGCAGAGCAAATCTAAATTTGCCGGAAGTTGTCTGGATTTTTCCAGGCTAGGTTGAACCTCCTTATTGAAACGGGCCCCAGGAATATCCAGGTAAAACAGCATCAAACAGACAATACAGCATTTAACTAAGACTAAACTCCAAAAACACGACTAATACCGGAACAAGGATCTAACTGAAACCGATAGCTTATATACTCTGAAAACAAAGGAGAAAATGAAAAAGATACACCTGAACAGAATACTCAAATCAATCAGAATCCATGGTGACAAAAAGGCAGGGAATGGAGGATGACAGAACTAATAAAAAAGTTAGAAGATTAACAATGAAACTCAGACATAAACAGAACAGAAAAACAGGTTGAAAAACTTTGTCTTTCGTTGTTAGATCCTCGCCAAACCTTAACTTTCTGGACCGAAGAAGATATTCTGATCCCTTCTAACTTTTCCATAAAAGCTCCTTGGTTGATTTCCCTGTAAACCTCAAGATGACCGGTCGAACCTTCTCTGCTCTTTTCCTCCCGACTTGATTTACAATATCAATGTGATGAGGAAAGTTATCTGCAGCCTCTGGTACCACAGCGCGCCATGTCAATTGCTAGTGGCTTGATATTCTTTCCTTCTTGCTCTGCTAGCCCTTACGAAAAAGAAGTATACTTCAAGTATATTTTATGTAGTAAGTATACTAATATTAATGTACTAGTAGTGTAGGATTACAAATTTATTTAAATGTTTAATTTAGATTTCCAATACAATAGTATTTTATATTGAGAAATTTTATAAATGTTGAGACCAGGAAATCTCTGCAAACGGTAGTGTCATGCCGGTGAACAGAACACAGGAAGCAAAAGCAAGTTACTCAATTTATTGAAGATATATATCAGGATATCGACACGGGCGTGGAACGATGGCACAGGGACTTCGATGGTCAGAGTTGAAGACAGGAACCGTGACGAGGTGAGACACAGATGACGGAATCCACACAAACACGACGACAATCCAAACCAACGACGAATCCACGGAATACACGAACACTGGACAAGCGGGAAGACAGGACTGGAACACCGACACAAGAGACATCAAACAACGATCTGACAAAGAGGACAAAAACCGGTGAGTATATATAAGGTGAGGAAATGGGCTGCAGCTGGTGATGGATATGATGATCAGCTGGAGCGGATCAGATAATGACACAACACTCTCACGCCCACTACGCACGTGCATTCATACAACAACATAAACACAAGACGAGAAGGAACCAGAGAATAGTATACCGTGACAGTACCACTCCTCCTAAGAACGCCTCCTGGCGTTCTCAGACTCCCTTACCTGTCGATTGTAATCATCGATAAGGGAGTGATCCAGGATGTCTCTTGCAGGTACCCAACTTCTCTCCTCCGGACCGAAACCTTCCCAGTCCACCAAGTACTGGAATCCGCGTCCCCTCCGCCTAGAGTCCAGAATACGGTTGACCGAATAAGTGGTCTCCCCATCTACGAGTCTGGGGGGGGTGGTGGTGTGTGTAACCGGGACTGGCGGATTAATGTGCGAATGAAACAGGGGCTTAATTTTGGACACGTGAAAGACGGGATGAATCCTCCTGTACGCCGGAGGTAAATTGAGGCGGACTGCCACCGGACTAATGATCTTGGTGAATGGGCCAATGAATTTGGGAGCAAGCTTATTGGAGACGGAGCGGAGAGGAATGTTTCTAGTAGAAAGCCACACTTTTTGACCGACGATATATACGGGAGGCCTTGACCGGTGGCGATCGGCCTTAGCCTTGGTGCGCACCCCCACCTGAAGTAGAGTCTTGCGGGCTCTAGTCCAGGTACGGTGACACCTCTGGACGAAGGCGTGAGCAGAGGGGGCCGCGACCTCGGATTCCAGACTGGGAAAAATAGGTGGCTGGTAACCTAAACTACACTGAAACGGAGAAAGGCCCGTGGACGACACCGGTAACGTGTTGTGAGCGTACTCCACCATGGATAGTTGTTGGCTCCATGAGGAAGGATTCTTGGAGACCAAGCACCGTAACACTCTCTCCAGATCTTGGTTGGCTCTCTCAGTTTGGCTATTGCTCTGGGGATGAAACCCTGAGGACAGACTGAACCCAGTAATCTACAAAACTCTCGCCAAAATTTGGACACAAACTGGGGTCCCCTGTCGGAAACCACGTCCATCAGGAGGCCATGTAAGCAAAAGACGTGATCTATGAAGGTCAACGCTGTCTCCTTAGCAGAGGGTAATTTGGGTAAGGGAATAAAGTGAGCCACCTTCGAGAACCGGTCCACCACGGTCAAAACGACTGTGTTGCCCTGGGAGGGCAGGAGGGCGGTAATAAAATCTAGTGCGATGTGGGAACAGGGTCTCGAAGGGACTGGCAGCAGTTGGAGTAACCCATCTGGGGGTCGATTGGAAGCCTTACCAGTGGCACAAACTGAGCAAGCCAAAACAAAACCGTGAATGTCACGAGCCATAAGTGGCCACCAGAATCGTTGCTTAACCAAGAAACTGGTTCGATTGACTCCTGGATGGCAAGCCACGTTGGAGCAATGGCCCCATTGAATAACGCCGGACCGTAATCCCTCCGGCATAAATAAGCGATTCGGTGGGCAACCGGGCGGAGGCGTTACCCCTTCTAAGGCCGTCTTAACCTTCGATTCGACCTCCCATGTGAGTGTGGAAACAAAATAGGTTTCGGGTAAAATGCACTCGGGAGTAGACGGGCGTTCGGAATGATCAAAAATACGAGATAAATAATCGGGTTTGATATTCTTAGAATCCGGGCGGTACGAGAGAGTAAAATCAAAACGACCGAAAGAAAGTGCCCACTGAGTCTGCCTGGAGTTCAATCTTTTGGCAGTTCTGATGTATTCTAGACTCTTATGATCAGTCCAGATGATAAAAGGTACCCCCGACCTCTCTAACCAGTGACCCCACTCCTCCAACGCTACTTTGACTGCCAACAACTCCCTGTTACCGATGTCGTAATTACGTTCGGCTGGGGACAAGTGATGAGACAAAAACGCGCAGGGATGCATCTTGCCGTCTGTAGAAGAGCGTTGGGATAGCACTGCACCTACCCCCACCTCTGACGCATCAACCTCCACCACGAACTGACGTGAAGAATCAGGGGCAATAAGGATGGGGGCTGAAACAAAGCGGCCTTTCAGTTTGGCAAACACAGCTTCCGCTGTGTCTGACTACCTGAACGTAGTTCTGGGGAGGTCAAGGCAGTCAAAGGTGCGGCTAGTGGTGTGGCTGAAGTTGCGAATAAAACACCGGTAGAAATTGGCGAAACCCAGAAAACTCTGTAGGGCCTTACGGGAATCTGGGCTTGGCCACTCAACCAAGTCAAGTCAAGTCAAGTCACCTTTATTTATATAGCGCTTTTTACAATACAGATTGTATCAAAGCGCTTCACAGTGATAACATGAAAACAATATAACAAAGTTTGTTTCTAAAAGAAAATTGCGTCAACGTCCACCTTAAGTAAGGCAAATCAATAATATTATTGAATATTAAATGTCCCCAACTAAGCAAGCCAAAAGCCAAGGCAACAGTGGCAAGGAACCAAAACTCCATCAGGTGACAGAATGGAGAAAAAAACCTTGGGAGAAACCAGACTCAGTCGGGGGGCCAGTTCTCCTGTGGCCAACGAAGGAACAGTGCATGATTCGGGCAGCATTACAAGTCAGATTGGAATTGGAACATTTAGAGTATTTATCCATTTCCATCTTTTGGAGGTCCAAGTAATCACGCCGGTATTAAGACTAGTTGTTGAGGATCAGTGCCGTCCACCATAGAGAGTCCATATCGCCCATGTTGAGTCGTCACTTCATAGGCTTTGTGATTGGAGCATCTGAAGTCTCTGTGAGAGGCTGGATACAAACTGGAGCTGACGAATGTCATTTTCTCGGGACTCGCGTCCCGAGATAACAGCAGAAAAGCAAAAAGGGAAAATAATTAGCGTAGCTGCTGTTCATAATGATGATTTCCATAACACAGGCGTAAATGATAAAACATGAAGACAGTGACTCTTGCGTCCCAAAATCACCCCCCTCCGTCCCCCACTCAACTCAGCCCAGCTTACTGACCTCTACGTCCCTCCTGCTGCTGAGACCTAACCACAATCTCTCCGCAACCCAACCATACGCGCCAACCCGTTGACTAAGGCTGTCGAGCCCCACTGGAGCGTGAATAGGCAGTTTCAGTGGACAACGGTTCCGTATGGCATACTACCTACCGCAACACAATATCTGCCCAACCACCCGTCATTCACGCAATACACAGGAACGTAAATGACTGTAAATACTATGCAACCTATACAAATAACCTACAGTCTCTTCAAGTTTTATAGTATTAAATGCATTTGATCTGATTCAGCAGTGGTATAAAAGGTAAGCATTATGTAAATGCTTGGCTAAAGAGATGCGTCTTTAATCTAGTTTTAAACTGGGACAGCGAGTCAGAGCCTCGAACAATATCAGGAAGGCTATTCCAGAGTTTTGGAGCTAAATGTGAGAACGCCCTCCCTCCTTTAGTGGACTTAAATATCCTAGGAATGACCAGAAGCCTCGAATTTAGTGATCTTAAAGAACGCGATGGATTGTAGGGTGATAGAAGGTCCATTAAATACACAGGAGCTAAACCATTTAGGGCTTTATAGGTCAGTAATAGTACTTTGTAATTGATACGGAACCTGATAGGTAACCAGTGTAGAGATGATAAAATTGGTGTTATATGATCATATTTTCTTGACCTAGTAAGAACTCTAGCGGCTGCATTTTGCACTAACTGTAGCTTGTTTATTGAGGATGCAGGACAACCAGCTAATAAGGCATTACAGTAATCTAGTCTCAAGGTCATGAATGCATGGACTAACTTTTCTGCATCAGAAACAGATAGCATGTTATGTAATTTAGCAATGTTTCTAAGGCGGAAAAAGGCTGTTCTTGTAACATATGAAATATGATTTTCGAAAGACAAGTTGCGGTCTAGTATAACTCCCAGGTCTTTTACCGTAGAGGATAAAGTAACAGGACATCCTTCTATATTAAGGTTGTATTGTAAGTGGTTTTGTGGGTAGTTTTTTGGACCAACAAGTAATACCTCCGTTTTATCTGGATTTAGTAGCAGGAAATTACGCGTCATCCAGCATTTTATATCTTTAAGACACTCTGTCAATTTTGATGAGTTAGTGTTTTCATTTGGCCGTGATGAAATATATAATTGAGTGTCATCAGCATAACAGTGGAAATTAATTCCATGTTTTCTTATAATATTACCAAGTGGCAGCATATATATTGAGAATAGCAGAGGGCCTAACACCGATCCTTGCGGCACTCCATAGTGTACTGACGTTATCTTCGATTTTTCCCCATTGAAACAAACAAAATGGTAACGGTCCGATAAGTATGATCTGAACCAGCTTAATGCCTGTCCCTGAACACCAGTGTAGTTTTGTAGTCGATCCAAGAGTATTTTATGATCGATAGTGTCAAACGCAGCACTAAGATCGAGTAGAACTAGTATTGAGATACATCCTTGGTCAGAAGCTAAAAGTAAAACATTTGTAATTTTAACTAGCGCAGTTTCTGTGCTATGATGCGGCCTGAATCCTGACTGAAATTTTTCATATATCTCATTTTCTTGCAAGAAAGAGCACAATTGAGCGGACACAGTTTTTTCTAGTATTTTAGACATAAATGGAAGATTTGAAATGGGTCTGTAATTTGCTAAGTTATTTGGATCTAATTGCGGTTTCTTAATGAGAGGTTTTATTACTGCCAGCTTGAATATTTTTGGAACATGACCTAAAGATAAAGACGAGTTAATAATATTAAGAAGAGGCTCTTCCACTACAGGTAACACTTCTTTCAGAAATTTAGTTGGTATTGGATCTAATAAACATGTTGTTGGTTTAGATGCAATGATAAGTTTATTTAGCTCTTCCTGTCCTATAGTTGTAAAGCGGTGTAGTTGTTCCAGAGGGGCCATAGTTGAGGCTAAATCATAAGACACCATAGAGGATTGTACATTTACAATTGTGTTTCTGATGCTTTCTATTTTCTCATTGAAGTAGTTCATAAAATCATTACTACTATACTGTAACGGAATATTTTGCTCTGGTGATGTCTGTTTATTTGTTAGTCTAGCCACGGTGTTAAATAAAAACCTTGGATTATTTTGGTTATTTTCTATTAGTTTGCGGAGATGCTCTGCCCTGGCTGCTTTTAGAGCCTTTTTATAACGTGACATACTGTCTTTCCACGCGATTCTAAAGACCTCTAAATTAGTTTGTTTCCATTTACGCTCTAAGTTACGAGTTTCTCTCTTGATAGCATGCGTAGCACTGTTGTACCATGGTGCTTTAGTTTTCTCTCTAACCTTTTTTGATCTAATTGGTGTAACAATATCTAATGTACTAGAGAAAATGGTGCTCAAACTTCTAGGTGGTGCTTTCAGGATCCATACGCATTCCTTCAGACGAGATGATGTACCCTAGGAAAGAAACAGACTGTGCATGAAAGTCGCATTTCTCCGCCTTGACAAAAAGCCCATTCTCTAGCAACCTCTGAAGCACTCGTCGGACGTGCTGCACATGTTCCTGGAGAGAAGATGAAAAAATCAATATGTCGTCCAGGTAGACATAAATTAACTGATCTATCATGTCTCGCAGCACATCATTGACGAGTGCCTGGAAGACCGCAGGGGAGTTGGACAGCCCGAATGGCATGACCAAGTATTCAAAGTGCCCCCTGGGGGTGTTAAACGCAGTCTTCCACCACTAATGCGAACCAAATGGTATGCGTTACGTAAGTCCAATTTCGTGAAGACGGAGGCTCCCTGTAACCTCTCGAAAGCTGAAGACATCAACGGCAAAGGATAAGCATTCTTTACCGTGATGTTGTTCAACCCCCGGTAAGCGATACAAGGTCGCAGAGGACCATCCTTCTTCCCCACAAAAAAGAACCCCGCCCCCGCTGGAAAAGAGGAAGGGCGAATGAACTTGGTTGCTAGAGAATCAGAAATATATTTCTTAGGGCTGGGCAAGTTAATGCGTTATTATCGCGTTAACGCATTTATTAATTAATGCCGACAATTATTTTATCGCACGTTAACGCAGTTTCTTTTTATTTTGAAAGTCCGTTGCTCACTGGCTCTGAATACACATAGGCCTACAGTCAAACCATGGATCACAGGAGGGGTGGGATGTTGGTCAGCCAGCAAATAACTCACCCAAACAAGCAGTGGAGGGGCTTTGGCAGGTTCAGAAACAGAAAGGGAAACAGCGCTCCGCGAGTGAATGACAGGCGCTCTATGGATAGTAACCATGGCAACGGCTTCTGTGCGCTACGCAGCTGTAGCCTTTTTAACTTAAATTAAAATTATACATAACTTTACCTGATAGGCCTGCGTTTAGTTTAGTGGAGTGGCAGCGCAACTCATCTGTGAATTCCCTTCTGTTGATGACGTCCTGATAACTATATAGACTGTGGAAACTCACTGTTACGTGGGTGTGTTTTTATTTGAACTGTTGGCGTTTGTGATCTGTCTGTGTGAGTTCGTAGGTGGAGTCGTGAGAGGGGTTTTCTCCCTATTATCGCGTAAGTGGAATGACGTCACAGGACTCCCCCTATTTAACTTGCGACGGCGCTGATGACGCTCTCTCTGATGCTCACTCCCTCTTGTTCGTACTCGCTGAGGCTCGCTCATGCTGGCTCACTCTCCAACTCGCTCAGTGATGTCAGCTGGGTGCTTTCTGGCTCAGCGAAGACTGTTTTCGTCCTCTTGCTACGCGGGAGAGTTTTCTTGTGTTGATGATATGTTAATTTGAACACTCTTTAAACCAGGTAGTGGATTTTGTTTACTTAGTTCACTTTATGTTAGTTATGTAGAACAGCGAGGTAAGCAGCTGCCCGGAAGACTCACCTGTTAATTGTTTGCGGGAGTTAGGTAAGATCTGTTGGTTAATTAGGTGTAGTTGAGGTTCCTGTTTTCTGTTAGCTGCCCTACCTGTATTATGTTTATTTTGTTTAACCTACGTTGCTGATTGTGTTCTTATGAGTTTGTTTGCCTTCTTTCTTTAATAAACTTTATGGCGTGATGGACGTCTTAAACGCTAACTTTTGACTGTGGTTTTGATGTGTGCGGTCTTTGTCTTGTGTTTTGTTATTAACGAGCTAAAGACTCGGGTCGTAACATATTTGGGGGCTCGTCCAGGATCTCAAACCGTTCAGATTCGTTTTCGAATTGTCTAGGAGCTGAATTGGTCGAGAGCGGATTTTTGTGTGGCTTTGTTTGATCTTTTATGATCTGCTCACACTTTGTAATTTGTTACTTTGGTAACTTTGTAATCACAGTGGATTAGTGTGGAATTTTGGCTTGTGTAGTGCTCGTTTATTTCTATTCCAAACCGGACTTGTAATCATGTTTGAAGTAGCGAATTTTATTGCGAATCCGACACAAGATGAGCTGTTTCAAGTTAACAGAGTGGATCTGATGAAGATTGCTGCTCATTATAAAATCAGTTTTCGTAATACTTCAACTAAGCGTGAACTTCAGACTTTGCTTGTTGATTCATTGCATGAACAAGGTATTTTTGGTGATGAGGAAAAGATGGTCTATCCTGAACTGGTGGAGGGTAGTTCAGAGGATCTTGTGTTGCAGATTAAGAAATTGGAGCTGCAAGCTAAAGAGCACGACAGAGTTTTGTTGCAGGAGAGAGAGGAATGGGAGCGTGAGAGAGAGAGACGAAGAGAGGGTGAGAGACATGAACTTGAACTGAAGAAATTAGAAATGGAACAAGTTTGTCGCCTAAAAGAAATAGAGTTGAGATCTCGTGAAAGGGGTTTAACAGATACTTCTGATTTCGACGTGAGTCGTAATATTCGTATGGTTCCTCCTTTTCGAGAGCAAGAGGTGGATAAATTTTTTGCTCTTTTTGAATGTGTTGCTACTAACATGAGGTGGCCGAAAGCATTTTGGCCTATGTTGTTGCAGTGTGTTTTTGTGGGTAAAGCCCAAGAAGCTTTTTCTTCTTTGTCAGTTGAAGAAAGTCTTGATTATGATCAGGTGAAAGTATCAGTACTTCGAGTTTATGAACTGGTACCTGAAGCTTGTCGTCAACGATTTCGTACACTTTGGAAAACTGACGAGGCTTACGTAGAGTTCATCCGGGAGAAAGAGTCAATGTTTGATTGTTGGTGTGCTTCCATGAAAGTGAAAACTTTCGAAGAGCTCCGTGAACTGATTATTTTAGAGGAATTTAAAAACTGCTTACCAGAACGTGTTGTAACCTATTTAAATGAGCTAAATGTTTTGAAATGTTCCGCTGCTGCTGTGCTGGCTGATGAATATGTGCTTACACATAAGAACGTGTTTAACGTTACACCGAAGTCAACATCAGTTAACTATAGTCACCGGTCTTCTCAGCGCAGTTCTGATTTTGAACGCCCTCTGCCTGTCGACAAGGTGACGGTGAGCTCTGATAAATCTGTGTTCTCACCTGTCTGTTTCTATTGTAAGAAACGTGGACACATTATTTCTGAGTGTAATGTGCTCAAAAAGAAGAAAAATGTTCGTAAACCAGTGGGGTTATTGATGACGTCCCCGCCACAGTTGGAAGGACTTGAGTCGTTAGCTTCGGAAGCTGACATGTGTAAAGATGAGGGATATGTGCCGTTTATGATGGATGGATTTGTGTCTTTGGCAGGTAAAGACGGTTCCCGTAAACCAGTCAAGATACTTCGTGACACTGGCGCTGCTCAGAGCTTTATTCTTGAAGGAATTTTGCCATTGTCTGATGAGAGCTTTATTGGTTCAAGTGTCTTAGTACAAGGTTTTGAAATGGGTTTTGTACGTGTACCTTTGCATGAAGTGGAAATTGAATCTTCCCTTGTTGTTGGCCGCGTTGTGGTGGGAGTGCGACCATGTTCGTGATGTCACATTTATTTTAGGGAATGACTTAGCGGGAGGAAACGTTTTTGCAAGCCCTGAAGTAACTGATGTTCCTCTCCCTGGTACTACTGTCGATTCATTGGCTCAGACATATCCGGAGGTTTTTCCCTCATGTGCTGTTACACGCGCTATGACTTAGAGACTGAAAGCTGAAAACCTTAGGTGAATCAGAAAGTGGGTGGAATCTTGACTTGAATAACACATTCCTCACTGATTCAGATTTTTGTGGGGTTAGAAGTTCAGATGTTGTTGACGGTCCAGACATCACTGTTAATAAACCAGATGAACATTCTGTGGAGCTTAATAAATTGTCTCTGTCTCGCGAACAGTTGATCATTGAACAGAGGAAAGACGAGAAAACGTCATCCCTCTTGGAAGCTGTTGTTTCTATTGAGCAACTTGAACATGTTTCACATGGATATTTTGTGGAAAATGGAGTGTTGATGAGGAAATGGAAACCATCTACAGCATCTGCTGATGATGAGTGGCAAAGCGTCAAGCAGATAATAGTCCCATCTTCATATCGTTCTGACATTCTGAGTCTTGCTCATGATAGCCCATTTTCTGGTCATTTAGGAGTAAAGAAGACGTATGATCGCGTGCTCCGACATTTTTTTTGGCCTGGCTTAAAAACTGATGTTGCAAGTTACTGTCGAAGCTGTCATGTATGTCAAATGACGGGGAAACCGAACCAGAGAATTCCATCTGCTCCTTTACAACCAATTCCAGCTATTGGTGAACCATTCGAGCGTGTGATGATAGATTGTGTCGGTCCCTTGCCTCGTACGAAGTCGGGAAACCAATATTTGCTTACCATTATGTGTACGTCAACGCGTTTTCCAGAGGTGATTCCTCTGCGCAAAATTACTGCACCAGTGATTGTGAAATCGCTTGTCAAATTCTTTTCACTGTTTGGTCTTCCACTTACTATTCAATCGGATCAAGGTACAAATTTCATGTCCCGCGTGTTTAAGCAGGCTCTGAATCAATTGCATATCCAACATTGCACGTCAAGTTGTTACCATCCAGAAAGTCAGGGAGCACTCGAAAGGTTCCACCAGACTTTAAAATCGATGCTGCGTGCATTCTGCCTGGAATTTCAGAAAGATTGGGACGAGGGAGTGCCTATGGTCATGTTTGCTGTACGGGAAGTAGTACAGGAATCGTTGGGTTTTAGTCCGGCGGAGTTAGTGTTCGGGCATACGGTCCGAGGGCCGCTGAAGCTGATCAAAGATCATTGGTCTAATGATACAAAATCCAATAATATTCTTCACTATGTTTCGGAATTTCGGTACAAGCTGCACCGTGCTTGTGAATTGGCTAGGGAGAATTTGGAGATGTCACAACAACGAATGAAAAAACTTTTCGATCGTCATGCCAGACGTCGAAGTTTCGCACCTGGTGACAAGGTATTAGTGCTGATGCCGGTGCCTGGATCTGCACTGCAGGCTCGTTACTATGGTCCTTACCGAGTGAAAGAGAAAGTGAGTGAACTTGACTATGTTATCTTGACGACTGACAGAAGAAAGAAAACTCGTCTATGTCATATGAATATGCTCAAGCCGTATTTCGAGAGATCGTCAGAATTGTCTGAAAAGAGTTCGGCTGTGTTAACTGTTTCATCTACAGATGGCCTGATAGGCAGAGGACAGGTGCTGTCCAGTGCTGATCCTAGCCTACCTGAAGATGGGGTGGTGTCCAGGGCTGAACTGTCCATTCACCCATTGCATTCTACTGAACCGGGCTGTGGTGATAACTCTGCTGAGGACGATGTTGATTTTCCTACTCCAGAATTGATAGCGGGAAGACTAAAGAATTCTGAAATTATCCGAACCTTAGATTCGCATCTTTCCCATTTGACTGTTACTGAACGAACGGACATTACTAACGTTATTAAAACGTATAGTAGTTTGTTTTCGGACGTTCCTTCTTGCACTTCGTTGATACAACATGATATTGATGTTGGCGATTCATTGCCTATCAAACAGCATGCATACCGAGTAAGTCCGGAAAAGCGAATAAAGTTACAAAATGAGGTGACCTTCATGCTTGAAAATGACATCGCAGAACCAAGTTTTAGCCCTTGGAGTTCACCCTGTTTACTGGTTAAGAAAACTGACGGTACTTTTCGTTTCTGTACTGATTTCAGACGCGTTAATGCAGTAACGAAACCTGATAGCTATCCATTACCTCGCATGGAAGATTGCGTAGATCGTGTTGGTAATGCTGCGTTCGTTACTAAAATCGACCTGCTTAGGGGATACTGGCAGGTGCCTTTAACAGCTCGCGCAAAAGAAATCAGTGCATTTGTAACACCAGATTATTTTCTGCATTACAAAGTAATGGCGTTCGGTAGGGCTGTGTATCACCAACAATGTCACGATACGATACGTATCACGATACTAAAGCCACGATACGATATGTATCACGATATGGATCAATTTGGAATTTAAATTTCTTTTGAGCTGAGTTTAGTAACAGTAATATCTGCTTATTGAATAACCAGTGTTATAACAGTTGTGATAACTGAAAAACAATGAGTTAAATGAATAAAAAAGCTTACAATGGCTCTTCCTTTTGAAGTCTGCTTTTAAATGCTTTTAAAGTCTGCCTCAATAACTGAAATGCCAATTATAGTGACACTGAAGCATGTCTACACTGCTCAATGACTAAACAAAACTTAAAACATTAATAAAAGCAAAAACGGTAACAACTTAAATTTAACTTAGTTTTCTCAAACTCTTTTAAACACCTAGTATTTAACAGGTCTTAAGTGTTGGAATGTGCACCAAACAAAGTCATTTCTTCTACGTTGAAATCATTTTAAATGATTACATTTTCAAAATTTTATGCAGAAACAACAATTGATTGACATGCTCAGGGTTAAGAGAGTGACAGCAGAATATCTCGCTTAACTTCATCATACAACCGGGGAATTGCCGTTTCTGTTAAAAATCTTTATGCTTATTTAAGACATAACCAACTGTGTTTAGAGGATACTTACCAAGAACGAAATTTTTTCCATCATTTTGCGTGTTTTAGTCTGTTAAAGCGATATAATCTCGCGAGCTGTATGTGAGGCGGCTTTACTCTAGTTAGTCTATGTATGCACGCAGAGAAAACCAACCAAGAGCGCGCAAGTAGGCCTACTGAATAGTTTAAAATCGTTTGAATGTTTAAACTGGTAAGACTTAAAGACATGCAAATGGTCAACTTTAGTCACGATGGCCCGATTATGCAAGTGAATATTCCGTCATGTCCCGACTCCTAACCGTGAGCGTGTAGTTTCACCGGCTGCAGCGCTGGACGCTTGCCCGAGACGAGAGAGAGAGAGACGCAGCACTGCATTGAACTCACGCTGTTTGTGAAATTGCGTCTCACAGAAAGTTTAAAAATAACTGATTTGATTTTATAATCTGTGTGGATTCATTTACTAATACTACAACCTACATGCTAAAGTGAATCAATGTTTCCGGGAATTTCCCGCATTATAAACTGCGGGAATTATTCAAATTATGCGCAGTCCCGCGCCGAAATTGGAGCCTTGAATTGGCTACATTCAAAAGCACAAAAGTATCGATACGGCAGCTGCTGTATCGATACGCGTATCGCCAGGAGTTCATGACGATATATCGTTGTATCGATATTCTGAGCACAGCCCTAGCGTTCGGTCTACGAAACGCTCCGGCAACCTTTCAGAGATTGGTTAATCGCGTTATCGACGGCATGCCTAATATTGAGGCGTATTTGGACGATTTAATTATTTACAGTGCTTCGTGGTCAGAACATATAGAGCAACTGGATGCGTTGTTCAGTCGTTTGTCAAGCTACCCTCACGATTAATTTGGCTAAATGCGAATTCGGTCGTGCTACGGTTACCTACTTGGGCAAAATTGCCGTGAACTTCGCCGCTTTTTAGGTATGGTGGGGTACTACAGAAACTTTTGTAGGAATTTTTCTGTAGTTGTTTCTCCGTTAACCGACCTTCTTAGCCCAAAGGTTCCATTCATTTGGTCCGAGACATGCCAATCGAGTTTTGAGAAAATCAAAGCACTTCTGATTAATTCTCCTATCTTGGTTGCTCCTGATTTTTCTACTTCATTTACACTCGCTGTTGATGCAAGTGACCTAGGTGCAGGTGCTGTACTCCTTCAATTGGATCAGACTGGTGTAGAGCACCCTGTTTGTTATTTCTCGCGGAAATTTAATAAACACCAGCGAAGGTACTCTACAATTGAGAAGGACGCGCTCGCCCTTGTCCTTGCTATACAACATTTCGACGTCTACATTGGTTCTGTTTCGCACCCGTTGATCGTTTACACCGATCACAATCCTTTGACGTTCCTTGCCCGGATGAAGAATAATAATCAACGACTGATGCGTTGGAGTCTATTTCTTCAAACTTTCGAGTTGGACATCCGTCACATACGGGGTAAGGATAACGTAATTGCGGATGCGCTATCTCGCATTTGATTGATTGCAGTGTTCTTGAGGTAAGAACATGTACCCCCTACAATTAATCACTTGGTGTGAGGGTGTTACGTGGGTGTGTTTTTATTTGAACTGTTGGTGTTTGTGATCTGTCTGTGTGAGTTCGTAGGTGGAGTCGTGAGAGGGGTTTTCTCCATATTATCGCGTAAGTGGAATGACGTTACAGGAGTCCCACTATTTAACTGGCGACGGCGCTGATGACGCTCTCTCTGATGCTCACTCCCTCTTGTTCGTACTCGCTGAGGCTCGCTCATGCTGGCTCACTCTCCAACTCGCTCAGTGATGTCAGCTGGGTGCTTTCTGGCTCAGCGAAGACTGTTTTCGTCCTCTTGCTACGCAGGAGAGTTTTCTTGTGTTGATGATATGTTAATTTGAACACTCTTTAAACCAGGTAGTGGATTTTGTTTACTTAGTTCACTTTATGTTAGTTATGTAGAACAGCGAGGTAAGCAGCTGCCCGGAAGACTCACCTGTTAATTGTTTGCGGGAGTTAGGTAAGATCTGTTGGTTAATTAGGTGTAGTTGAGGTTCCTGTTTTCTGTTAGCTGCCTTACCTGTGTTATGTTTATTTTGTTTAACCTACGTTGCTGATTGTGTTCTTATGAGTTTGTTTGCCTTCTTTCTTTAATAAACTTTATGGCGTGATGGACGTCTTAAACGCTAACTTTTGACTGTGGTTTTGATGTGTGTGGTCCTTGTCTTGTGTTTTGTTATTAACGAGCTAAAGACTCGGGTCGTAACACTCACAAACAGCGAGCCAAGGATCAGTCTCAACTTTTCAACTTCGGCAAAGGGAGGGCGCGGGCGAGTGTGTGAGGCGAGCATGACCGCAACAGTTTCACAGGAACACACTCGCTTGTCGCTGCACCTGTGCTCGAAGTTTACATCTGTTTAATTTAATCTAGTGTACGTGGGAAACCATGTCATGACCAAACCTAAGCTACTCTCAGAGAAGTAACGTTGGTCGACTTATATCTGTAGTAATGGTCATGACCTCTGACTACATAGACTGTTTCTGCTGCTCCCTGATAAAAGATAGGCTACCTGTTGACACCTGTTCAGAAAAAAAACAAGAAAACTGGACTCGTTTTAACAAGCTAGATAAAAGGTAATGCCCTGGCAGTGGCATAGCTTTGTTTTAATATTTGATTTGATTACATTAATGTTTAAGTTGAGATTTACAATAAATATTTTATTGCTACTGTGTAAAGGGAATTATGCTGGTATAAAGCACCTTATTTGTTTAAAGTTTTGGCAAACCACATGTTATTGCACTTTTGTGTATATAGCAGTACATTTAAATCAAAAGTGCGCAATACACTACTTTAGAATTCATTATTCACTCTTGTGCGTAACAATACGATTAATCACAATAAATTCATGCAATTAATCGCGATTAAAATTTTTAATCGTTGCCCAGCACTAATATTTCTCCATGGCCTCCCTCTCTGGGACAGAAAGTGAGTATAACTTGCCCTTACCTGGCAGTAAATCTATGGCACAGTCATAGGGACGATGCGGAGGAAGAGAAGCAGCACGAGACTTACTAAACACTTCCTTCAGGTCCAGGTACTCCATGGGCACGTTAGACAAATCCCCTGCTTCCTCCTGAAACATAGAAACAGGCACAGACGGACAAGCAGACACAAGACAAGACTTATGACATTCCTTGCTCCACTCCAGCACAGCTCTTTGATGCCAGTCTACTCGAGGGTTGTGGTGGATGAGCCAGGGGTGTCCAAGAACGATGGGTGCGAGGGGTGAATCTTGTATGTAAAAAAAAATAGTCTCAGAGTGGTTGCCTGATGTGATGAGGGTAATGTCTTCAGTGGTGAATAAATTAGTGGGAAGTTCTTGACCGTTAAGTGCGTGTACTGCGATCCTGTGAGTGAGGGGTTTGAGGGGAATCTGAAACTTGAGTGCGAATGATTTGTCCACCGGTAGGCGGGGCTCTGACTGGGGATGGACCTCTGGTGGTGTGGGGGGATTGGCTGGTGTGGGCGGCGCAGTGGGAGCTCGCAGAAGTTGGATCTGCTGGGTAAGCTCAGACACCTGCGTCAGCAAAGATTGTACCGCACGACCCGTGTCATTTAAATTCCTCTCTTGGGAATCCATTCTTCGTATGCTGTGAAGAATGAAATCCTCCAACGACGTCGATGACGCACTTACTGCTTCCATAGTCTGGTCAGATCGTTCTGTCATGCCGGTAAACAGAACACAGGAAGCAAAAGCAAGTTACTCAATTTATTGAAGATATATATCAGGATATTGACACGGGCATGGAATGATGGCGCAGGGACTTTGATGGTCAGAGGTGAAGACAGGAACCATGCCGAGGTGAGACACAGATGACGGAATCCACACAAACACAACGACAATCCAAATGTGGGGAAATCTAGAATATACATTGATAGAATAGTATAATTGTTATAAGATAATTGTGAGTTAAAAGCTAGACCCCCCCCATGTAATAGTTTTTTTTGTCATTTCAGTTATTTTATTAATAATGGTTATTTAGTTATTCAGTACCTGCATGTCAATTTGTAGCATACAGCTATGTGATGGGTGTCCAGTGGGTGGCAGTAAGCCAGAGGAATACCCCCGGAGAAAAACCTAGAAGAGAAAAAGAAAAGTTAGTTCACGCGAGGTTTTTGAACGGGACTAGGAGTATTGAGTTATGTTGTACTGTGTGGTACGGAGCTGTTGCGAATGACGCTGGCTGAATAAAAGAACCCAACCAATTTACACGCTTGTTCATTCCTTCAAGTGTGCTACAAAAATACTGGCGACGAGGATTGGATCGGTGGTGCCGTTTTGAGTGAGTTGTATACGAAGACGCTGAGCATGGACATTGAGCAACTGCAAGATCAGCAGAGCGCTGCGTTGCTCCGGCTGCGACTCGATCAGCTGCACGAGGTGTGTGTGTATGTGAAACTGTCAGTGGGGGAGGGACAAACCAAAAGGCACTCGCTGATCAGATTAATAAGTGAATCAGTAAAGAATGTTATAGAGACGGAAGATGGCGATGTAGCCCGTCAACATGTGGAAGATTTGTTAGTTTTCTAGCAAGATGACGTAAAGCAGTGACCGCGCGGTACAAGATGGCGGTGGTGGCGCAGACAGAAAATCGGCGGAGCTCGCGCATTTAAAGAGACAGTACACAGAATTGCAGCATCAGTTTGAGTTGTCAACAAATGTGTTAAAAAGTGAAATACAACGCCTGAGTTTGAAAGTTCCTGATGTGTCAAGTCCCCCTGTGTTTTCCCATCATCATCATGCAGTTCCTGAAGTCACTATCCGGCGTGATTTTAAGATTAATGGCCAAATTGGAGAACGGGGTCAGAAAGATAAGCTTTCATACAATAACTTGATGCACCAAATTGATGCTGGAGTGAACAAGGGACACAGAGAGTCTGAAATAATTGATGCGGTGAAGAGCAGTGAGTCCAGGTATAAGCCTGCGTGATATGCTGGAGATCAAGACTGATTTAACCCTTTCTCAGCTGCGCACAATTCTGAAAGGTCATTATAAGGAAGAAAGCTCAACAGACCTGTATCATCGACTGATAAACATCACTCAAGAGAGCCGTGAGTCACCACCAGTGTTGGGGGTAACTCATTACAAGTAACTTGAGTTACGTAATCAGATTACTTTTTCAAGTAACTAGTAAAGTAACGCATTACTTTTAAAATTTACAACAAAATATCTGAGTTACTTTTTCTAATAAGTAACGCAAGTTACTTTGTTTTCCCCTTTATTGACTGACACCTCTTCTGTCCTAATGTTGAGACAAATCGAAGTGCAGAGGCGTTGTGTGTAAACATGATGGTTATTATAGTTCTAGATTAAATGTAAGCGTGGATTTACTCATCTCACTTGCACAAAAAAGATTCAATATTCCTCAAAATGAATAAAATCAGTGAAATGCAGAATCAGAACACTATGCAAACCTCCAATACCTAAATATGTTAAATAAAACAAAACATTTTTTATGCATTTAATCTTTATTGACCAAAGTACTTGCTTCTGACCTCCGATTTTTTCAGTTAAACCATTAGCAAAAATGACTATAGATTTTTTTATATGTTTTTATTGGTAAAGTAAGTGTTAAATTTGTTTCTCCTGCATCCTCTTCTTCTGTTACCCAGAACAGCAGCAGCTGAAAGGTTTGTTTGAGCGGCGCCCTCTACTGAACACTACTGTACTCTACTGTACAGGAGTAAATCTGCATTTCCTTCAGTCTGAGGCTTATTATTTCACTTTTGGTGTGAAAGGGTCTTTACATTTGCCCAAAAATATATCTTTTTTGGTATAAAAAAACAAGCCCAGCCTAGGTGGAAAAAAAGTAACGCAAAAGTAACGTAACATTACTTTTCTAAAAAAGTTCAAGAAAAATGCCAACATCAAAGAAACTAAAGTCAGTGAGGTCCCAGTAGAACTACGTCAAAGTCAAGAGAGAATGGGTTATGCTGTTGGAGGTAAAGAACAGTCCACATGCACACAATTAAAAGCTTTTAAAACTCCACAAGTCATGGACAAGAAAAAACTCTGAGCTCTATGAGGTCTTTAAGGGAAGACACGGCAGGTAAAAACATAGTTTTTTTTTCACTGGTCAATTTTGAGATTTTGGGATATTTGTCTTCAATAACATGTCTTCTTTCAGACTTGTGGTGAAAAAAAGTCCGAAATACACATTTAGGGCTTTATTTTACGACACTTTGTCTGTTTGCGTCTGTAGATTTCTCATAAATTCGTCAAAAGTTGGTGATCTAAATCCTCCCGCTGCTCCGCGATCGCTGTCTGCACCCTGTCATCACACACACTGTTAGAAAGCTCTCTCTCTCTCCTGTACAATGTTGTCGGATCCAAATATGGTCATTTCCTTTTTATCAGCAACCAATCGTGAAAGTAAAAGGGCGCAAATGCGCAATCTCATTGGCTGATGCTAAATCTTTAAAGCCCGTTTTCTCAAAATGACCTTTCTCTCATACTCCAAGTCCGAAATCTCCACTTCAGTAGCACCTATATACACCAAACTTTCCAGTCTTGTACCTAGTTATATTATGAAGACATTTACAGAGGGATTTGTAAATATATTATTCCTAGCCTGATTTATATAACATTTTATTCCAAAAAACATGGCAAAAATCTTTTTTTAAGGCTATT
Organism: Tiaroga cobitis; assembly: GCA_030578255.1. Taxonomy (NCBI): domain Eukaryota; kingdom Metazoa; phylum Chordata; class Actinopteri; order Cypriniformes; family Leuciscidae; genus Tiaroga; species Tiaroga cobitis. Next base: position 28,982,412 of record CM060591.1, on the reverse strand, counting down.
TTGATTTATTTGATTTGATTTGATTTATTCGACAGTAAAAAAATAACAATAAATGCATAACAAGATGCCATTATAATGACACTACACATTTATCAGAGCTGTCAAGGATAGCACAAGAAAGTTACAAAACTTATTTCCATTGTGGTCCTCGTTGTAGTCCGATACACAGTTATCGCTACAATAGTAGCTATTGACAGTATATTCTGATTTACAGGATAACAAAAGTAGATATCCATAAATCCCTCTGTATTTTTTTCCCCATCTAATATGTGAACACAATGAAAAAATAATTTTGAACCTGGCTTTATCCAATACTTAGATTTCATTTTTTGAAATATATGCAAATTAGTGCATATTTAATAAGATAATGCCTAATTTGCATATTTAAACATTAAATTACAGAAAACTTGTAATACATTTTTTTTCTCATCTTAATGTAGGTAATCGACTGGGAAAGTTTCATGGTGATATCTGCTAGTTAAAAAATTTACCCTATTCACCTGTAGTGTCTCGCCTTAAACAGCTGAAAGAGGAGATCGGAGAAATGAGGAAAGCGATGAGTACTTACCGTTCCACGCAGCCCAGAGAAAGGAAGCGAGGATGCCGTGGATGTCAAGATGATGGCAGAGGTGACCAGTGTGATCATTGCTTTAAATGTGGGCAAAGTGGACATCTTTCCAGAGGGTGCAGGGGACCAGCTGCAGGAAGAACCGAAAGAGGACCCTCAGCTAGCAGTATGGTAGTAACAACTCACACCACATCCTCACTGTGGCCAGAACATCAACATGACATCCTGTGTGACAGCATTAAGCAGCTGGAAGCTCAGGAAGCAGCGAAGCGAAAGGAGTGTCCTCTGCAGCATATCCGATCCATAACTACTAATCAGCTGTCCACCAAACATAATGCACAGTTATTGAATTTGATCGGAGAAAAATGTATGGTGAACTGTTTCTTCGATGGTGTAGCAACAAAAGCACTATGGGATACTGGCTCACAAGTCTGTCTCATGAATGAAAAGTGGAGAAAAGAACATCTCCCACACACAATACTACGTGGCCTTGAAGAGATCCTAGGCCCTGGAACCCTCACCGGTCGAGCAGTGAATCAAACAGTGATCCCGTTTGAAAGCTGGGTGGAAGTGACATTCAAGCTGGGAACAGACAAAACCACACCGTTGGAACTGGAGGTACTGGTATTAGTATGTGGTGACGATGAAGTGGCAGAGGAGCCCATCATTGGTTACAATGTCATTGAGTACCTGTTGAACAGTGGTGTAGAGCGACCTACCAATGTAAAGACCAAAGCCATGAGTACTGCACTGTCCTGTGACTGCAAGAAAGCAGAGGTTTTGCTGAACTTAGTGAGGAGCCAAGACGAAGGGTTCAGTGATGGAGTAGTGAAAGTAGGAAGGTCAGTAACAAAATTCCTGCACAACAGGCTAGAACTGTCAAATGTTGCATTAAAATGGGCCCTTTGCTATCTGATCAAGATGCTCTTTTTGTACCGGATGAGTGCGCGAAGTGGCCAGATGGATTGAGGGTGGAAGAAAACATCGTTTGCCTTAAGAGAGGGACCTGTTCACGCATCTGTATTCCTGTGATCAACGATACTACTCATGACATTGACCTGCCTCCACGGGCAGTTCTGGGCCATATCCAGCGAGTAAAAGCCATCTACCCTGCCGAGGTGAGACCGGTGACCACTCAGGAAGAGGTTGCATGTGCGACTGTTGCACACACCAGCCAAAGGCTTTCCAAAAAGACGGTGAACAAGTCAGCCAATCTACAGAAAACGCAAATACAACGCCAACGGTTCAAAAAGATAACCTATGGGACCCTCCTGTAGGCGTTGATCACTTAAAACCTGAACAGCAGCAGAAAGTGAAGCAGGTTTTAAGGGAGGAGAGTGGTGCTTTTGCTTGTGATGACAGCGATGTAGGATGTATTCCATCTCTCCAGCTAAAAATCCGCCTCCATGATACCACATTCGTGAAGCACACATACATGTCCGTCCCGAAGCCACTTCGCAGAGAGGTTAAAGAATACCTGGAGGATCTGTTAAATAAGGGGTGGATTACTAAATCTAAGTCACCATATTCTTCACCAGTAGTCTGTGTGCGTAAGAAAGATGGAACTCTCCGCCTCTGCTGTGACTATTGGGAGTTAAACAAGAAATCCATTCCAGATAGACACCCTATTCCCCGCATACAGGACATGCTCGACAGCTTGCCAGGCAACACCTGGTTTTCAGTCCTTGATCAAGGCAAAGCCTATCACCAGGGTTTTGTAGAGGAATCCAGCCGACCTCTCACTGCGTTCATTACACCGTGGGGACTATATGAATGGGTGAGGGTCCCTTTCGGATTGTCAAATGCACCGGCTGAATTCCAAAGGAGCATGGAGGAGTGCCTGAGAGAATTGCGTGATGAGGTATGTCAACCATATTTGGATGATAATTTAGTTCATTCTAAAACATTTGATGATCATCTTCAGGACATTAGAAAAGTGCTGCAGTGTTATCAAAATCATGGTGTCAAACTAACGCCTCAAAAAAGTGAAGTGTTCCGAAATCAGGTACGATTCCTAGGGAGGCTGGTGACAAAAGATGGGTACACGATGGACCACTGACGTTGCTTCTATCCAAGCACTGAAACAAAGGACCCCTAAGACAGTTGGTGAGGTGAGAAAGTTGTTAGGATTCCTCTCCTACTACCGGTCATACATTGAAAACTTTTCCCACAAGGCCGCACCTCTTTATCTGCTGCTCGCTGAAAAAAAGACACCAACAGGGAAAGTACAGATGAAGCGGAAAGGAAAAGGGAAACATGGCCAAGGACAGCTTGCGTCATCACATCCAGTCACATGGACAGATGAACATCAAAAGGCCCTCTGTGAGTTAATCGACTATTTATCTAACCCACCGGTGCTGGGATATCCAGATCTGGATGAACCTTTTGTACTACATTGGGACGCTTCACAGGAAGGCCTTGGTGCGGTGCTTCATCAAAGGCAAAGAGGCAAGTTAGTGGTAATAGCGTACGGATCAAGAACCCTAACCCCTCCTGAGAAAAACTACCATCTTCACTCAGGAAAGTTGAAGTTCTTGGCCATGAAGTGGGCTATATGTGAACGGTTCAGAGACTATGTCTATCATGCACCATCATTCATTGTGTACACGGACAATAACCCTCTCACATATGTGATGTCAACAGCCAAGTTAAATGCCACAACGTACAGATGGGTAGCAGAACTTGCTGACTTTCGATTTACCATCAAATACCGCCCAGAAAAGTAAAATGGGGACGCGGATGGCTTGTCGCGTATGCCGCTGCATATGGAACAGTACATGAAAACCTGTTCAGAAGAAGTGCACCCTGAAGTCATGGTCAGCTTATCTCAGTCAGCGGTAGTACAGGGTCAGGAGAGAGGGCCGTGGTTGTGTCCACTTACAATTGAAACTGTGTTGTCGGAAGAACAGGAGGAGGAGCTGTTCACTGCAGTTGCAGAGATCCCCAAGGAGGTACTGAGAAAAGACCAAGAGGAAGACCCTGAAATCAGAGAAGCCGTTACATACCTAAAAGTGAAACCGCGGCCTGTGAACAGAAGTCAGGGTAGAGAGGTTCGGGGACTGACGAGGGAAAGAGCAAAATTATACCTGGATGAACATGGTCTCTTGTTTCGGAAAACAGCCACTCGTCATCAGTTGGTATTGCCTAGGAGATACCATGAGCTCGATTATAAGGAGTTGCATCAAGACATGGGCCACCTGGGAGCAGAAAGGGTGCTGAACTTAATCAGAGATCGATTTTATTGGCCCCACATGCAAAAGGAAGTGGAACACTATGTCACACGTGTTTGTAGTTGCTTGAGAAGCAAGCGTCCAAACAAACTGACCTGAGCTCCTCTGGTAAACATAACCACCACTTACCCTTTTGAGCTGGTCTCTATTGATTTTCTGCATCTAGAGAAGAGTAAGGGAGGTTATGAATACATTTTAGTTGTGATGGACCACTTTACATGATTCGCACAGGCGTATGCCTGCAGAAACAAGAGCGCCAAGACAGCGGCTGAGAAGGTGTTCGGGGACTTTGTTTTGAAGTTTGGGTTCCCGACAAAACTGCATCACGACCAAGGCAGGGAGTTTGATAACAAGCTGTTTTCAAAGCTGCAAGAGTACAGTGGCGTGCAAGGCTCCCACACGACACCTTATCACCCTGCAGGGCAAATGTCAAGTTGAGCGGTTTAATCGGACTTTGCTAGCAATGCTGAGGACCTTACCAAAAACCGCCAAAGCCGACTGGAAGACGTCACTTGCAAAAGTGGTGAATGCATACAACTGTACGAAAAGTGAGGCGACGGGGTTTGCTCCCTATTATCTCCTGTTCGGCCGTACACCCAGACTGACCACTGACATCATGTTCGGTGTACCAGCAAAGGACCAAAGCTCCTCTTACCAGGACTATGCCGAGAACTGTAGGAAGAGAATGACAGAAGCTTACAAGTTAGCCTCAAGAGTGTCACACAAAGAGAAAGAAAGAGGTAAAGCTTTGTATGATAGGAAAGTACACGGAGCTGAACTGATCCCTGGGAAAAGAGTACTTGTTCGGAACTTCAAGGAAAAAGGTGGACCGGGTAAGCTTCGATCATTTTGGGAAGAACAAGTTTATGTTGTCACCAAGAGGAAGTACCAGGATAGTCCAGTATATGAAATTCGTCCTGAGCAGGGGAAAGGGAAAACAAGAATACTACACAGGAACCTACTGTTACCGTGTGACTGTTTACCTGTAGAGAGAGAATACTTACCGGGAAGACCTGAAAAAGAAAACAAGAAAAGAGGCAAAACAGAAAAAACATTGACACAGCAAAATCAAACATTCTGTGACAGTTCAGATGGTGAGGATGATTGGAAATGCCTGGTTGGAGTGCCAGTCGACAGGGAGAGTCGGAGCGCCAGAAATGGTCTACAGTCAAAACCCCCAGAACTTGATTCAGAAGACACGGTGATGCTGGATGATGAAGAACCGGAGGTGGAACATGAACAAGAAGCAGGACGGGGAGATGATGATGTGTCATCCTCCGAAGAAGAGGCTGAAGAAACTGATGATGCCGAAGAAAGTGACGGGGAGCCTCCTTCACAACCTGTCTGCAAAAGAGTATATCCTTTGAGAAACAGAAAACAAAAGAAAATGTTTACTTACCATACTTTAGGTCAGCCTAGTATTGTAAATGGGTAAACTGCTGAATTAAATCACAGTAATTAGTTCTAGTTAAAATGGTAAGAAGTTAAATTAAGACCAGAATAAGATTGAGTTCATATTTTTGTTTTAAAGAGAAAATAGTTACCATAACATTCCAGAAGAAAACAAAGTAAATTGTTTCAATGGTGCAAGGTGAGATTCCTTCAGTGAAAGTACAGATTCCTGTTGATAAACAGTGATGGTGGTAGAAGATCATGGTGCACAATGATGTCTGCTACAAACACACTGCATGGAAAAGGAGATACATGTTGTGTGTCGGGTGACAGTATAGCACGAGTACTAAAACTGTTGTATCACTGACTCCTACCAAAGAAATGATCTACGGGTAGATAACCAGTAATTTATTCTGAGAATGTCGGGACTACATTCTGTTTTGTAGGGGGGAATGTGGGGAAATCTAGAATATACATTGATAGAATAGTATAATTGTTATAAGATAATTGTGAGTTAAAAGCTAGACCCCCCCCATGTAATAGTTTTTTTGTCATTTCAGTTATTTTATTAATAATGGTTATTTAGTTATTCAGTACCTGCATGTCAATTTGTAGTATACAGCTATGTGATGGGTGTCCAGTGGGTGGCAGTAAGCCAGAGGAATACTGCCGTGCAAAGGCAAAAGACCGTAACTTCGTTTTTGGTCGAAAATGAGTTATTTATATTTTTGGCACATTCAAGACCTCCTTTATCATGTGGATAAATATCTTGAGTCAATTCCGTTGTTTTTTCGAGAAAATAATGGTTTGTCTTAACCGTAACTTCCAAAAGCCCATGAGAAACCAAGGCAGAACACCGTAACACCAGTCACGGCTCTTTGGCTTAGTTTTGGAACGCTCATATTGAGTTACGGCACTCTGCCTTTGTTTAGCCGCGCGTCAATATGAAGTTACGGTGCTGGCGTTCTATCAAATAATGCTACCTATCAGATTATACGGTGTTCTGTCTTTGTTTTACTCTCCGTTAAAATTGAAATTACGATGTAGCCTGTGTACTTTGTACAGCTACCATCCGTCCCTGTAACTTCTGATGTCCTCAGAGCTTTGTCCTGCACTAATGCGGTCAGAACATTTCTTAACCCGCTCCATCGACAAACGTGCGATATCGATTGCGAAGGATGCAGAGTTGACAGAAAAATTTTACACATGCCGTAGCAGGTCAATACAACAAAGAACTAAAGCCCCGCCTCACCCAGTTCGGGTACCGGACCTAGTTGAAACAATCATGCATCTAGCTGGCAGAGTGCCAAAACTTCGCCGCCCTGGACACGGTCGAGCCAACGCGGGAATAATATCACAGAGTGATAATAATGAAGCAACAAGGGTATATTGGCGCATACAACATACTGAAGCAAGTGCTGGTGCATACAACATTAGAACAGCTGTTAAAGCATGCATACAAAACACAGCGTCAGGAATAAATCCGCGGGACGAGCGAAGTGCACGCACAATAATAGGGCAGGCAGCTGAAACCAACGCATACTGAAAAGACGCAGAACACAGAAGGTTGTGCTATAAATGCATTAGTCGTCTAAGTAGTCCAGAACGCGCTCCCTACTGAGTCCTAAGGGGTAAAGCACTGCATAAGCTACTTTTCGTGAACGGAGCGTGACACATTCGAACACGAATCTCGCTAAACGCCTGTGAAAGTATGCGTCTTTCAGATCCACTGCTATAAACCAGTCTCCGGGTCGAATGTGCGCGAGGATCTGTTTTATCGTGATCATTACATTACATTATAACGCGTGTTTAGCAAGTCTTCTGCCACTCGGTACCACTTGAAGATACTCTTTAGCGCTATGGAGGTATTTTGTCATGTCTAATGTATTAATAGAGCCACCAGAATGCAACCAAAGCACAATAACTAGAAGGCTAGGTAATTGTAAATCATAAAAAATAATTGCCATGATCACTAGATTTTATACAGGTGTTACTATAATGATTTTGTTAATGTGATCAGCAACCAAATATTGATAATGTGGAAGTTACGGCCTTTTGCCTTGGCATGACTTTTCACTTTTGGCTGACAATACAAAGGCAGAGTACAGTAACTTTAAAATAGTGGTCAAAAGTCAAGTTTGAGCTCAAAATTTTGTTATGTAGATAATTTTCATTACTTAAACATATAACTGCCAGATTTTCAGTGTCCTACCTATAATTACTTTGGCGGGACAAATAAAAATCTTTAAAGTCATTTTTCTCAGTTCCACACTCTAGCGAGTTAAGGTCTTTTGCCTTTGTAGGGCAGAATACCCCCGGAGAAAAACCTAGAAGAGAAAAAGAAAAGTTAGTTCACGCGAGGTTTTTGAACGGGACTAGGAGTATTGAGTTATGTTGTACTGTGTGGTACGGAGCTGTTGCGAATGACGCTGGCTGAATAAAAGAACCCAACCAATTTACACGCTTGTTCATTCCTTCAAGTGTGCTACACAAACCAACGACGAAACCACGGAATACACGAACACTGGACGAGCGGGAAGACAGGACTGGAACACCGACACAGGAGACCTCAAACAACGATCTGACAAAAACCGGTGAGTATATATAAGTCAAGTCAAGTCAAATATATTTATATAGCGCTTTTCACAATACAGATTGTATCAAAGCAGCTTCACAGTATCAATCAAAACAACTTAACAATGTTTGTTTATTACTGGAAAAAAGACATCCAAGTTTGGTAGAGCTGATCAATGGTATGATTGGTTAATTATTTTGAATATCCCCAAATGAGCAAGCCAAAGGCAACAGTGGCAAGGAACCGAAAAACTCCATCCAGTGACCTAATGGTGTCCTAAAACTCCATCAGATGACCCAATGGAGAAAAAAAACAACTTGGGAGTAGTAATAAGATACTGCACCTGTCAAAATGATTGATTGACAGGTGGGCCTGGCTATCCTGTGATCCTGTCCCGCCCCTTCCGGTTCCTCCCCTTCCTGTCCCGCCCTTGTCCCGCCCCCCCCCCCCTTCCTGTTACCTTTGAACCAGTTCCGCCCCTTCCTGTTACCTTTGACCCAATTCCGCCCCTTCCTGTTAACTTTGACCTAGTTCCGCCCCTTCCTGTTAGCTTTGACCTAGTTCCGCCCCATCCGGTTACAGCTTCTGTCAAAATGATGGATGGTTACCTTTGACCTATTTCCGCCCCTTGCGGTTGCAGCTTCTGTCAAAATGATGGATGTGTGACAGTTAGTTTGATCGTTTGAAGTTAGTTTGATCAAGAAAAAGGGGGTAGAGGATGTGTGACAGATAGTTTGAGATGTATTGGGTTTGATGATGACAGTTAGTTTGATCGTTAGAAGTAGGTGTTTTGTTACCGCATCTCCTTCATAACCCTGAGCTTATCACGGGCAGCTGCGAAAGCGATAAGAAAAAAATTGGAAAGTCGTATATATTGGGGACCTTCTGTCAAAAATGATTTATGACCCTTGATTGATGGATTTGATAGGTGATGGGGGATGGGAGGGGTTTTATGACAGGATATGTGTATGGGGGGGGGGGGGGGGGGGGGGGGGGGGTGTTAACCACAGGTGGTTTTGTGTGACCTTAGGGCCGTGCTTGGTTCCGGTGTGTTTACGATGTGTGTTTACGACCCGGCAATCTGCTTTCTGTGTGACTGGTAGGACTGTTTTCAGGGAAAGTTTTAATTATATCAGGATAATGTTCACAGAACGCTGAAATTATGACCAGAGGATCCGTGATTTTTCAGCCGGCACTGCATCATCCATATTGTCTGTTGGGGAGAGAATGACACAAATGAGTTTAAAGAAATAGCATTGATGACAAATAAAAGCTTATAAAATTTTATTAAATGTAGATGTTAAGTTTATTAAAACATTTAAAACATGTGTTGAACTTAATGAGGTGATGTTATGCGTCTATCTGGCTAGTCACCGACTCTTAAATCTTTCTGAACAGATGAAATGTTACAAATTAGGTTTTTAAAAATAAAAAGCAATGCATATAAATAATCATATAAATATGGATTAAATTAAATAAGATGTTAATGTATAAGCATTTTAAAGCAAGTTTTAACATGTCTTGAACTTAATGAGGTGATGTTATGCGTCTGACTAAAGGCACACACTCTTTAACCTTTCTGACCTTTCTGATGAGTTTAAAGAAATAGCATTGATGACAAATAAAGGCTTATAAAATTAAATTAAATTTAGATGTTAAGTGTATTAAACATTTAAAACATGTGTTGAACTTAATGAGGTGATGTTATGCGTCTGACTAAAGTCACAGACTTTTAAATTTTTCTGAGCAAGAAATATCACAAATAGTTTTCAGAAATAAAAAGCATTGCATATAAATAATCATATAAATATGGATTAAATTAAATAAGATGCTAAATTATCCACAATATACTGTCTCACACAGTTAAATAAAACATATAAATTAGTGAACAATAGTCATCTTCATTTATATAGCGCTTTTAACAATGGATTGTTTCAAAGCAGCTTTACAGAGATAAACATATAATTTAAGGTAACAGATTGTTTTGGCTTTATAGCGGTTCTTGAATAATGTTACTTCCAGCTAAAGTTAACTTTGATTGATTCACCTCCATTGAAATGATCAGACTTTAAACGCGAACCTGTGATTAACGCTGACGGCGTTCACATGCTCATTCAGAATTGATTCTATAGTTATGTGCTTTTAAAATATGTGCGCAGGTTTGTAATTCATACAACCCAGCCTAAACAAACTACTTTTCTTGCCTATAAATTTTGATACAGAATTTTGTTTTATTTTATCACTTCGGGGTACGCGAGCCGGAATTCACAACGCTTTATCTGTAGAGTGGGGAAGGGATCCTCCATAGGGAGAGGATAGTGGACACTTCAGCACTGCATTGTCATCGGGTCCAGGCGGATCTCCTTCGTCAGATCTGGACACGGCCTGGATCCGGCAGGCTGCGGGAAAACCTCGGGATAAACAAAGACACTAATATTAGCGTAGATGCCATTCTTCTTATGATGTAGCGAGTACATCAAGATTTAAGGGAAGTGTTCCCAGTTCCGGCTGACCTAATCTATGCAGCCTAACATTGAATTATAGAAGTCTATAATGTATTATGTGTATGCTAGGTCAAAGAGATGTGTTTTTAGTCTAGCTTTGAACTGACAGAGTGTGTCTGCTTCCCGGACAATGGTAGGAAGACTGTTCCAAAGTTTTGGTGCTAAATAGGAAAAGGATCTACCGCCTGCAGTCGATTTAGATATTCTAGAGTACGTATCCTAGAGACAAAGATGGATTAATGATATTAAGAAGAGGATATATGACCTCTGGAAACATCTCTTTCAGTAGCTTAGTCGGTATAGGATCTAACATACAAGTGTTATGTGGCAGAAGGATGAACCCAATTGCAGACAGCAAATAATAAAAACGGGTTTGATGACTAAAACAGAAAACAAAAGCCCACAATGGGGCAAAACAAGACAGGGCAGGGCAAGGCCAGGCAAATACTCAGACAGTAAACTAACAACTACGACAGGAACAGAACTTCTTGATGACAAGACTCTCAACAGATTACTCACACAACATATGACGATATCAAACAATGAACCGACACAGGACAGCAAACACAAGGGGATTATAAAGGGAACACTAATGACAAGGACAGGTGAAACTGACTAGACAATAATGACGAGACGAGGATAACAAGGGGGCGGGGTAACGTAACAAGACAACACAAGCACATGGTCCAAACAATTGGCCATGCGCTTGTACACAAAACATGATTCTGTCATGATCCTGCCTTACGACCAGGGAAAAATCAAGAACACAAAGGCAGAACCATGACAGAACCCCCACCTTAAGGAGCGGCTGCCAGACGCTCCTCAAGGGGAAACTAAACACGGGACATGACAGACTGTGACATCGACACAAACCAACAAAACATGACAAAACACAGTAAAGGCAAACACGAAAAGACAATAACAGGATTAGGATGAAATAATAAAAATAACAAACAAGGTAGAGGTGGCGGAGGAAAAACTGAGTTCATGGGGGGTGGTCTAGGGTGGATAGGTGTGCTGGGGGTCTTAGGTCCACGGGAAGAGGGCTTGGGGCGAGGATTTCGGGCGGACTTGGGTGGGGGCACACGAGGAGAAGCCATAGGGGAGCCAGACTGAGACAGGGTGACACGTGGAGAAGCGCTGGGGGAACTTGACTGGGACGGGGTAGGAGCCGGCACAGGACAAAAGACAGGGAGAGAAGTTGACGACAGTGGGGCGGCAACAGGCAACAACGTGGCTGGTTGCGGAGCCACCACAAAGGGATGAGTGTTCCCAGTAACAGAAACAGAATCAGCGCTCTTAATCTCAGACTCGGATGAAACACTCATGACAGACTCGGATGAAGCGCACATATCAGACTTGGAAGAAGCGCTGTCTGTAGCGGGCTTGGTGACAGCGCTGACTGCTGCGGGCTCGGTGACAGCGCTGACTGCAGCGGGCTCGGCGACTGTGCTGATTGCAGCGGGCTCGGCGACTGCGCTGACTGCAGCGGGCTCGGCGACTGCGCTGACTGAAAGACGGGAGACAGCCTTCTTTCTCCTCTTTCTCCTAGATCGAGAAGCAGAGACCATAGTCGGAGCTGAATCGGGTTGGGGAAGCACGGTGGTAACTGTGTTGGGCGAAGGAGGGGTTACCTCAGGCAGGATTAACTCCGACGCTGAAGACTCAGAAGGAGAGTCCCACGAGGTTCGCCGCCCTCGTTTCCCTCGAAGATCAGCAGGTACAGATGATGCCTCGGGAGTCGAGCTGGGACGAGTCTGGTTCCCCACAGTAACCACGGCGAGGACGCGACCCTCCGGGATCACGGGCAGACAAGCAGAGGGTGGAGAGCCCGAGGAAGAACCCCGCGGATCCTCCCGGGAAAAGAGATCCCAGAGGCGGGCATAATCCCTCATGATCCGCTCTCCCTGGGACGGGACTAGGCAGTTGATTCACTCACCGTCGGTGGGTGCAGACAACCAGCATCGCTCACGGAACTCCGATTGGAGCAGGGAAGGCATATTGTCTGCTGGGTTCTTTAGTGGTCGGTTCATTCTGTTATGTGGCAGAAGGATGAACCCAATTGCAGACAGCAAATAATACAAACAGGGGTTTATTGATGACTAAAACAGAAAACAAAAGCCCACGATGGGGCAAAACAAGACAGGGCAAGGCAAGGCAAATACTCAGACAGTAAACTAACAACTACGACAGGAACAGAACTTCTTGATGATAAGACTCTCAACAGATTACTCACGGTAAGACACTCACACAACATATGACGATGTCAAACAATGAACCGACACAGGACAGCAAACACAAGGGGATTATAAAGGGAACACTAATGACAAGGACAGGTGAAACTGACTAGACAATAATGACGAGACGAGGATAACAAGGGGGCGGGGTAACGTAACAAGACAACACAAGCACATGGTCCAAACAATTGGCCATGCGCTTGTACACAAAACATGATTCTGTCATGATCCTGCCTTACGACCAGGGAAAATCAAGAACACAAAGGCAGAACCATGACAACAAGTTGTTGATTTAGATGAATTAACGAGTTTGCAGAATTCTTCCTCTCCTATAGCAACAAATGAATCAAAATTTTCCTCAGGGAAACTACAATGCACTCCCTGATGCAATACTGTGGTAGACGGTTGCATAGTTATAATTTTGTCCCAGATATTATCAATCTTATAAGTTCATAAAGTCATCACTGCTGTGTTGCTTGGACACTTCTGAGCTTGAAGCTTTCTTTTTCGTTAGTTTAGCCACTGTTTCAAATAAATACCTTAGATTGTGTTTATTTTCTTCTAATAGGGTTGGAAAATAAGCAGATCTAGCAGCTTTTAAAGCCTCTCTGTAAGCAATCGAGCTCTCTTTCCACGAAATCCGAAATACCTCTAGTTTAGTTTTCTTCCAGTTGCGCTCCATTTTTCTGACTGCTCTCTTAAGGGTGCGGGTGTGCTCGTTGTACCACGGCGTTGGACTATTTTCTTTAATCTTCTTTGAGCGCAACGGACCAACTGCGTCTAAAGTGCTGGAAAAGAGAGAGTTAAACGTTTCTGTTGCAATATCAAGTTCTTCTAAGCTATCCGGGATGCTAAGATGATGAAACTGATTAGGAAGATTATTGATAAAGCAATCTTTAGTGGCAGAAGTTATAGGTCTAACGTATTTATAACACGGAGTCGGCTTTGCAGCCTTGGCTAAATGTAATTTACATGAGACTAGATAATGATCTGAGATCTCATCGCTCTGCTGCAGAATTTCAACGGCATCAACATCTATTCCATGTGATAATATTAGATCTAGAGTATGATTACGACAATGAGTAGGTCCTGACACGTGTTGTCTAACTCCAATTGAGTTTACAATGTCTTCAAATGCCAATCCCAATGCATCTTTTTCATTATCTACATGTATATTAAAATCACCAACAATTAGTACTTTATCTGCAGCCAATACTAATTCTGATAGAAAGTCCGCAAATTCTTTGATAAAATCTTTATGGTGCCCTGGTGGCCTGTATACAGTAGCCAGCATAATTCTCAAATGTGATTCATCGTTTACACTATATATTTTTACATTAAGCACCAATACTTCAAAAGAAGTATATTTAAAACTAGATTTCTTAGTGGTTTTGAAAATATTACTATAAATTACAGCAACACCTCCCCCTTTGCCTTTCAGACGAGGTTCATGTTTATAACTGTAATCGTGTGGGGTTGACTCATTTAAAATAATGTAATCATTTGGTTTTAGCCAGGTTTTTGTCAAACACTGCATATCAAGATTATAATCTGAAATCATATCATTAACTATGAGAGATTTTGAAGTAAGGGATAGAATATTCAGCAACCCAAGCTTTATCATTTGGTCATCTGTATTATATCTGTTTTTTTATTTGTTGAACATCAGTTAAATTTTTAACCTGACGTTTTTTGGATTTCCAAATTCAGGGAACAGACACAGTCTCTATATGATGATATCTAGGTGAAAGAAGCTCTATGTGATGGGATTTATCTGACCTTGGTGACGTGAGGCCGCTAGCAGACGGTCGGTTTAGCCAGTCTGTCTGCTTCCTGACCTGAGCCCCAGATTGTCATGTTTTATCTCTAAGACTATGAGCCAAATTACTAGAGAGAAGAGCAGCACCAGCACAGGAGGGATGGATACCATCTCTTTTCAACAGGTCAGGCTTGCCCCAAAAACTTTTCCAATTGTCTATGAATTCTACATTATTATGCGGACACCACTCAGACAGCCAGCGATTCAGTGAGGCCAATCTGCTAACTATCTCATCACTCCTGCGTACAGAAAGGGGGCCAGAGCAAATTACAGTGTCTGACATCATACTTGCGAGTTCACACACCTCTTTAATATTAATTTTGGTGATCTCCGACTGGCGGAGTCGAACATCATTAGTGCCGACATGAATAATGATCTTAGAGAATTTACGATTTGAATTAGCCAGCACTTTTAAATTTGCTTTGATGTCAGGCACTCTGTCTCCCGTCAAACATGTGACTATGGTGGCTGGTGTCTCTATTTTCACATTCCTCAAAGGCCTGAATGAACTCAAAGGCGCGATCATGCAAGAGAAAATAAATAAATAAATGAGCGCACGGGTGGCGCGTTAGCAGGCTAACGTTAGCGAGTTACTAGCGTGCTGTGTTAACAATAATGAAAGCTATAGATGTAAGGTTAATCTGAGATGTTATGTAAGCTGTATTTAGTAGTATAAACAACTAGATAGTAAATGATGGCTCAAAACATAAAGAAATACGAGGCTCAGGCGGAGCTTACAGCCTCGAAGCAAACAAACACACAGCAGGCAGCGAGGCAGACAGGAGCAATCGATCAGCGATCACCAAATCGGCAGCCTCTATCTCCCAGACCAAGGCAGTTGACACCTGTAAAAGCCACAATCACACACACACACACACACACACACAGAACACACACACAAGTCAAGTCACTTACATTTTAGATGCAATATTGACTTTTTTTTCTGTTCCAGCAGCGAAAATAGTTAAACAAAGATCACATCAGAACAATCGCGCATCTCACAGCAACGTGTTTTCTCATTACTGAATGATTCAGCATTTTGAACGAATCGGTTGACTCAAAGATTCAATGACCAATCCATAAACATCTGTCTCAACGAATCGTTTGAACGAATGAATCAATGACTCACTCATTAAGAAGGTCGCCTGGCGACACCTTATGGCGGTTTAGGGTTATGTTTAGAAGTATCATTCTATTCAACGATTGTTAATTAACTAATATTTAAAACAATCTCATAACATTATTTAATGCATTGTTATTTTTCAGTGTAAACGATTTAATTTGATCAGCCCTACCTAGGGTAACAGCCCTATAGTGTCTTATTATTCTAAATAATTGAATTTATAGATCAAATTTACAAATTAAAAATGAAAGATGAAGCATACATTTAATAAGACTAGACTAGGGGTGCCCTGCAGATATTACAATATGCAGATTTAAATATACCATTGCCCCCCACCGTCAATTTGATGTGTGTGTGTGTGTTTAATAAAATCATTTAGTCACTACAATTAAAACCTGAACGTGTTTGCTTACTAAATTGTGAGCTGAACGAAAGTTTCAGCAAAGATCAGCAACCGGAGTCAAATTTCATTAATCACGAGAGTGAAGAGCTGACTGAAAAGATGTGCTGCATATTTTGTGTAAAAGGGCCTATTTAAGCAAAACATTGTACTCTTTTGTTGTTGTGTTTTCCGTGAAAAATAATAGGCTATTGAACTCACAATTCAAGCAATCGGCCCCCGATATTGCGCTAATTTTAAGATGTGTGACGAGTTGAGTGTCGTTTTCAATGACGTCATTGCAGATATCTGTAATTCAGTTTTGCCTAGTCAAAACTGAATTACAGATATCTCTATCTGCCGTTTCGACTAGTCACAATTACGTTACAGATATCTTAAATGATAATACAAACTATCCAAAATGTAATTACGACTAGTCAGAAAGACGTTGTTGATATCTACAATGTTAATTCCGGATAGTCAAACTTAGCTTTTAAATGTTAAAAGGGCTTGTCATACAGAGACGTAGGCTCAGAGAGAGGCTCACCATATTCAAACCAAAATATCTGACTTTCTATTGGTCGGAGCTAATGACTGTAAATTAAAAAGTTGTCCGGCTCGAGGAGAACAATATACATACCGATTTTTGTAACTGTAGATAAAACTAATCCCCCCACTTTTGACAAAAGGTGGCGCTACTGAGCCCTCACCACGCCCGTTTCTGAAACTTTGCACATGTCTACTGGCTAATAAATATTATGTGTCTGTCGAGTTTTATGCCATTTCAAGCATGCCAAGAGTCTCAAAAGCATCAAACAAGAATATTAAAGTTAAATGCGTTGTCACGGCAACAGTATCTAAGATATCAATAATCTTTTCACAGGTCTACATCTGCCGTGTGTTTACATTATACACATAAAGTTTGAAGCAAATCGGGTAAAAATAAGAGGGAGATTTCAAAGCATTTTGAAAGTGACACACTTCCTGCTGCCAGTTGGTGGCGCTATAACTTTTACACACAATAGTCACATCCATGTGACCGGCCTCTTACAACGAACACACTGCTGAAGTTTCACCAAGATCAGTTAATGTATAAAGAAGTTATAACACACTTCCTGTTTCTCTTTTCGCGCCATAATTTAGTGCACAATAACCCTAAAGGCACTGGCTTGTTTATATATATATATATATATATTATATAGCTGCGAGCAGCGATTACGGGCCCAAGCCGTGGCACCGCAACCCCGGTGCCTTTAGTTTCCTAAAGGCACCGGGGTGACGGTGCCGCCGGCTTTGGCCCTTCAACGCTGCTCGCAGCTATATATATATATATATATAAACAAGCCGGTGGCACCGCCACCCCGGTGCCTTTAGGGTTATTGTGCACGACGTGCAAAAACGCAACCCCGCTTTGACTGTTGAAAAAAAGTGTGCTGTAGAGCTTGCATCAGTGTGGGCTCTGCAAAAGTGCACATAGAGGGCACATATCAACCACAAAGTATGCGTGAGCAACCTTCTGAAACCTAAAATGAAAAATGAGACACCCTACGGTCTCTTGGATTTAACGGACACATGAAATAAGTACACAAGACCCAAAATTCATATGAAGTGTGCCATTTGGGACAGGGCATATGATCGTGAACCACAATCGCCACTTAAAGGGATTTTGCCCGGCCATCATTTCCCATCTTTGATTTCTGTATTTGACTGATTGTTTACCGTTGCTGACTACTTTCTGCCTGCCCCGATCTGGATTGTTTATTGGACTCTGATTCTTGCTGCCTGCCTCGGATATTGCCTGTCAACCTGGTTTGTCTCTGCCTTTTCTGTTCTGCCCTGTTTGCCATTGCTCACCCTGCCTGTCTTGACCATTCTTAATAAAAAGCTGCAAATGGATCCCCCTGGCCTGACCCTGCCTCGTTACAACACATATGCTGCATCTGCTCACTATCTGCCGAACGGCTCTGGTAGTTCTGCTTCAGCACTGATGATGTTGTAGGAATAGTGCGCTCTGGTTGGTCTAGATTATTTGGGATTTTGTATTTTATACAGAAATAAGTTATTTATAATTCAGATGAGAATAAAGTTAGTGTTGATTAAAATGAAGGAAAACAAATATATTGATCTGAAATATAGCACATTAGTTTTTAAATCATTTAGGTTAAATTACCAAACATACAATCTTAATTTAATTTAAAGCAAACAATACATTTAAAAGATATGGGTTATATGAATATTTTGGAGAAAAAAAATATTCATATATTTATTATTATTGTATTACATATATGTTTTATTTCAATAAATGTATTATTAAAAATAATAATAATAATATACATATAATTTATGTATCCATATATATAATCCATATTATATATATATATATATATATATATATATATATATATATATATATACAAAAAGACAAGGCCGTAAACTTAAACTTGAACAAGGGTTAAACTCTTGTCACTGTAACAGACATCAAGGCACAATCACAATCACACACACACACACACACACACACAGTTTAAAAGCAAAAAAATATTTATCCAACCCCATTTAAAAAACATCTTTTGGACATTCATCATATTGCATAGGTTTTCATTTCTTGTCCTCAAACAGTGTTGTACATTTATCGTCTTATCGACTAGGAAAGACCATGCGAGACGTTGCTTCGTTTTAGACGTTTAATGAAAAGAAACAAAAGTAAATACAGCGTGCTTGTTCAGCAAATCGTTCACAAGATGCCCGTTGCCAAATCACCAAACGTAAACAAAACTTCACGTGAATCACATGCCTTTCACCATACTCAATGCATCTTGGGAAATGAAGTCAATTCACAAATCATAATTACACATGAATGTTTTTAACCACTGTTGTGGCAAAAATTCTCAAACAAACATCACTGCGTAAGAGACACTCAGAGTCAAATTATATAAAATAGAAGTATTTATTCTTGCAAGAATAGGAGCAGTCTAATACACAGTTGTTACCCTGTGCAGAAGAGTGACACACCCCCAGACAGACTGAACTAGCTTTTATCTTAGTTTCAAGGCCTTCTTCCCCCCAGAGCCTTCCTCCCAGTAGTTTTCCATAGACTAGTTGGCCCACTAAGCTCCCCTGCACCAAATGGCCTTCTGACATCTAGGTCAGAGGTCCTTGTTCGTCTGTTCTCTGGAGTGTCTCCCTCTTCTGCCTCCCCAGGTACATAAACAGAATCCTTTCTCACTACAAGTGAGAGACACACATGTGACATTCTTTGAATCATCTACATTTAACTAAAGATCAATGAATATCATTAAAATTGCCACTACACCACATATGTATCTGAAACATGAACTGTTAATCTTAGTGTTGTGTATTAAATGTTAACTTATTCATTTCAACTTTGTAATCTTAACTTTCGTAACTATTCTTTTAAATAGTCTTCTAACAAATAAATTCTCAACATCCTCCCCCCCCATAAACAACAGTTTATGTAATTTCCAAAGGATACAAAAGCTGGATGGGTCTCCGCAGAACAGTCCCTGAACTCGTGCGAACTGCACATGACCTCCATCGCGACCTGAAAACAATTCCTCAATTCTGTCTAGCTTCCAGCTATGTCTTGGGGTGTTATCTTCTCCGATGAGTGCAACATCTCCGACCTTCAGCAGAGACGACTGTGGGGTGTCGCAGTGATGAGCCGACTTCAAATCTAGCAAATATTCTCTCCGCCATCGGTTCCAGAAGTTGGTCATAAGTCTTTGTCTGTAGCGCCACCTCCTGTTCATCTCCTCCTTGTTTGCTGTTGGATGGTTAGTCTCAGCTGGACATGGCTTATGCCTAGTTCACACTACATGATTTTAAGCCCGATTTAAGCCCGGTTTGCAAATCGTTGAGCTCGCCGACAGGTCAGGGTGTTATCGCGTGCAAATCGCAGGGGATTAGCGGGCGATGAACGCTCGCCAATCTGTTAGTATGAAAGAGCCAACAACGCATCAAAGACGCTCGCAGACGTGTCGCCGAGCCCAGAAAAATATCTAGCATGCTAGATATCCAGAGCTGTCGCACGACTCAAGCTCACGTGATGTCATGAGTAGGGATGGGTATCGTTAAGGTTTTAACGGTATTACTACTCTTACCGATACCTCTTATCGATCCGGTACTTTAACGGTATTCTTATCGGTTCTTTTTGTTATATATAAAAAAGGGAAAAATATTTAGAACATAATTAATATTGCTTTATATTTTTAAATGTAAAATAAATATTAATAGCAAAATAAAAAGCAATGCTTTAACAAAAAAAAAAGAGTGCAGGGTTTTGTGTTTTATCTACAGAAGACATAGGACACCAAAAACAAAGTACAAACGCATGGTCAAACAAAAAAAGTATTGTAATGGAAATTTTACATTTAGATGTGTTTTTAGCAAAATAAAAAGCAATAGCAAAATAAAAAGCAATGCTTTAACAAAAAAAAAAGAGTGCAGGGTTTTGTGTTTTATCTACAGAAGACATAGGACACCAAAAACAAAGTACAAACGCATGGTCAAACAAAAAAAGTATTGTAATGGAAATTTTACATTTAGATGTGTTTTTACTTTTTAGATGTGTTCTTTTATCTTTTAGATGTGTGCAACTTTTGATTAACGTTGAAGATTTATGTACTCATATATATTTAAAGGAAGATGTTTATAGTATTAAAGGACATTATTAAAGAATATAACCAAGCTGATAGAAATGCATAAGTTAAGATATGCTTCTGGAACAACATATCTGTCACGTAGTCGGAGTGGTCTGTTTTATCTCAAGTGTGAAATGTATGTGGGTAGTTTTCGGACAGAAATAAATATAGGCAAAGAGTGTGATGTCAAGTTGACAGGAAACTTTAAACTTAGATGGTCTGTCTAGACAAATTTATGTCCAACAAGAGATCTTGAACAAACACGTTTCCTTTTAAGGCAACAAAGGCAATCTTCTGAAACAGCCTACACAGGATGTGTTTAGGGTATATAACTTGGCGAAAAGGACCAGCCTCTTTGCCCTTCTCATATCAGACTCTGTCTGTGTGTGAACTGCCTTTCTTGCAAGAAATAAATACTTATACTTATAACTTTCGAGATCTCCAGTTGTCCTTCAATAATTATTTAAAGTTATTTAAAGTCGATAAAGAATTTCCACGACAAATGGCGACGAGGAGGATGGGATTCGTCTAACCGACGGTCGGCGTGAGGAAGGAAACAATTGGCTGATCACCCCGAGAGGTCATACTCTGCGGCTCAAAATCCTCAATCTTAAGGAGAGAGAATTGTTCTACTCGACCACGACGACCGGGGTGGACGCACTCGCAGAAGTGAACTCACAAGGTCATCAAAAGACGGTGAGAGGAAATTGTTTACGTGGTAAATAAGAATTATTTGCGTATTGAATATTTTTCCTAAAAAGTGTCAGAGTTTTGGAAAAAGCCTGAAAGTAATTTCCAAACAGGGTTTGAGAATAAGTCTGATAGTAATTTCTCGAATGCCATGTATTAATTGTTTCCCAAAAGGGCCAGAGTTTGAGATAAGTCTGATAGTAATTTCTCAAACACCAGATAGGTGTCTGTTTGAAATAAGTCTGATAGTAATTTTCGAACAGTACAGAGACACTTGTTTGGGAAAGACCTGCATCGACGGATGTAGGCAATTTGAAAGTCCTTTATTGACGAATAAAGGCAGGTGCGTGGTGGCCACGCTGGGGAAATAATTAATACAGTGATTATAGTGCGTGGTGACCACGCGGGGGAAAAATTAAAAAATACGCAAATATAAATACTGTTGAGTAAAAGAAATAAAAAAAATGGGTAGTACTAATAGTAAAAAGTCATTGGAGACAGTGGATTTCTCGAAAGCAAACTATAGTTAGGGTTAGAATTAGAAACAAAGAAAGGTGGCATCATAGGATACCACCGATGATTTGAAAAATAGGGTTTTTGTTTTTTTATGAGGTTTGAGTGTAAGCCATCTGCAAAAGACTAAGGAAAATTGGACTCAAATAAGTCCAAAAAGAAAAGAAAAAGATAATTATAACCTTGATGCTCGGATCATAGATTTATGGTTAAATGAGGCAATTATTAGACAAAGAAAACAGATAAATGCAGTGTTAGCACCATTAGAAAGTGCAGATTGTAGAGGTACAAAGGCAATAGAAGTCAGAAAAACTTTACTAAATTCTGTTTCTTATTCTTCCGAGGAAATGAGATACATGAAAACCCGCCTGGCTGAGGATGACCGCTGTCCGGCTCCCTACTCCCCCCACCAACCACAGCTAGTGGCCCCTGACATGGGACCGCAAAGACAACCAGAAACGGCTGAAGGGCAACACCCTGAGGAAGAGGAAAAAGAAGATAAGTTACACCCTGTATATCCAAACCTGACAGCTTCAGTTACTTTCCCCTCTGCTCCTCCTGCCTACGCTCCTCCAACACAAAGTTTTGCTGATTCTAAATCACCGACAAAAGGAGGACTCAAAAGAGGGCTCCAGGACAAACCACCAAGGACAGGTCGAGGTAGAGGAGTTATTAGACCCCAAACCAGATCAGTGACAAGAGGTGATTCAGGAAAAAGATTCCTGGTCCTGAATGCGGAGGACGATTGGAACACAGCGGAGGAGGAAGATGAGGAGTATGAGGAGATGATGATCAAAGCACCCATGATCGAAGTCAGTGAACCCAATCTGGGAGGACGTGGGCAACATCACCGCGCTAAAAACCTCACTTGCAACAGCTTTTCCAACTCACGTCCACACCGACAAGATCAGAGCGTGTAAGCAGAAAGACGGAGAGGACACCGAAGATTTCTTTCAAAGACTGAAAGCAGTATTTGACCGGTGCAGTGGTTTGACTGAACCAGGTCCACCAGCCGAGGGAGCTGTGGTCCCGCCCGGCATAAGTACGTATGAAGAATATTTAATAACTGTTTTCCTAGATGGCCTGGACCCTGAAATAGGGAAAAAGGTGAAAACATCTTGTGTGGGCTATCATCAAGCGCGCCTGGAAGAAATCCGACGACACGCAACCCATCAACAACAGTTGCTGAGAGATCAAGCCAAGACTAAGCAGAAAAAGACTGACAAAGACACTCAACTTGCTCTGCTGAAAATGGGATGTTTGATGATGGAAAATCATCGGAGAAGAGGTGGAGATGGAGGTAAAAGAGGAAAAGGAAGAGGAGTGGGTAACAGACCCGCAATAGACTCTGAAGCCTGTTTTAAATGCGGACAAAAGGGACACTGGAGAAGGGACTGTCCAAATCCTCCAAGGAAAAGAGGATTTCAACCACAACAACAACCAATGAATCAGGGAGATTGAAAGGGGGAGGGGAGCGACAGTGAGGGGTCTGACTCCCAGGTGGTAACTATGTCTAATTTTATTTCTATTTCTGCTTCTTGCAATGAAGAAATCTTGCTTGCAAACACTGAACAAATGTATAAAGCATTTGCAAAATTACCAATGATTGACATTAGTGTCGAGGGAAAGAAAATTAAGTTTTAATTGACAGCTGCGCAACAAACTCCATAATTAAACATGAACAATTGCCTGATTTAACTGTATTATCTGGTAGATGGACAACCTCCAGAAGTGCCACAGGGCATCTGGTGAGGGAACCATATACAGCAGATTTGTCTTGTCAGATCACTCATTTTCGCATGCTTTTGCTTTTGCGTGCAATCTGCTGGCTAGAGATTTAATGTGTAAATTAGAGTTGAACTTGTATTGTGATGACAGTGGCCTTACTGCTGATATGACTATGATACGAATGCCTGCTGAAATAATGTATGCGTTTGAATGGAGCACTCCCCAATGTGGTCTAACCAAGAAAGCCACAAATAAGATGCCTCCTGACCATGATTTCATGGAAGAAAGTAATTTGCATTGTACAGTGTCATGTTAGCAGTGAGCCAGATTAAATTTTTGCTGAAAAGTGGACTGAAGTGGAGATTGAGGAACTGCAGACCTCGGAACTATTTTGGTCAGACAAGTGGTGTGGGGTGAAGATTGAATTGACAGATAGCCAAGCATCACTGCATGAGTTGGAGGGGGCCGTCCCTCACATCTGACTTGCAAAACCACAGACTGCAGAGTGGAGAGACTTGGGGCCTTTTGTAAAACAATGTGACTCGTTAACAGATTGGTTTCAAACCACTAACAAAAATGTCTGACAATCTGAGAGCACAGGGTTTTACGAACAGTCACTAAGAAAATACATTAAGGGAATTAGGACTGTTGAGGACTGTGTGATAATAAAAAATATATATAAAAAAAAGGAGATTTCTATTCCTGAGGGTGTGTAAAGAGTTCCACAGGGACTCTGGGCACGTGACAAATACGATGTAGGTCTGATTAAAGGGTGTGACCCTGTTAAAGTCACTCCAAAAAGTGACTACAGACCTAAGAAAATGCAATATGCTCTGAAACAGGAAGCTATTGATGGTATCACCCCAGTATTCAATTCATTACTGGAAAAGGGCGTGATTGAGCCGTGTCCAGATTCACCTGTCAGAACACCTATTTTTCCTGTGAAAAAACAATGCGGTCAACAATGCTGTTCAGGCCAGAGCTCCGAACGTACCAAAATTCTTATACAATACTGTCTCAAATTCTGCCCAAGACA
Organism: Tiaroga cobitis; assembly: GCA_030578255.1. Classification (NCBI taxonomy): domain Eukaryota; kingdom Metazoa; phylum Chordata; class Actinopteri; order Cypriniformes; family Leuciscidae; genus Tiaroga; species Tiaroga cobitis. The sequence continues at coordinate 28,957,957 of CM060591.1, read as the reverse complement.
GTCTGTTACACTGTGGTGGACATCTCAAATGCCTTCTTCAGTGTACCAGTTGATAGAGACTCTCAGTTCTGGTTCGCTTTCAATTTTGGTGCTAAACCGTATACATTTACGAGATTATGTTGATGATATTTTGCTATGCTGTCCATCTATGGAGGTATGTAAAGTTGCAACAATGGCTCTGTTGACACATCTGGCTGAACAGGGACACAAGGTTAACCCTTGTCAAGTGGCGGTGGCACAGACGTCTGTCACCTGCTTAGGCCATGTCCTGTCAGCTGCAGGGAAGTCACTCTCAGAAAAAGAGTGACAGCCATTCAGAATATTCCAAAACCTACAACAGAGAAACAAATGATGTCCTTTTTTGGTATGACATCATATTGTAGAACGTTTATTTCAGGTTATACTGATAAAGTGCTAAATCATGCCACCCTTCTACCCATCGAGGGGGAGGGGGAGCCTCATTGTTGTATTAGTGTTTTGGAAGAAGTTTGCAACCCAAGAGTGGATTTGCAGAGTGAGACTTTGGTAAACTCTGAGCTCATCTTATTCGTGGACGGCTCATCGAGTCGTGATGAGTTTCAATTTTGGTGCTAAACCAAATTTCCACCAATTTTGGTGGAAAAAACAGAGCTGGATACGCTGTGGTCTCATCCAACGATATCCTGTCTCAGGAAGCTTTGCCTCCTTCCTTTTCACTTCAGGGGCCTGAGTTGGTGGCACTCACCACTGCATGTACCCTGGCTGAAGATAAACGTGTCACCATTTACACCGACTCCAGATATGCTTTTGGTGTGGTACACGATTTTGGGCCATTAAGGAAACACAGGAAGTTCATGAAAGCTGATGGTAAGCCAATCCTGAATCATTCCTTGGTAAAAGAATTGTTGGACGCTCTGTTATTACCCTCTGCTATTGCTATTTGTAAATGTTAAGCTCATACAACTTACGGGGATGACGTGTCAGAGGGTGACGGAGGGGCGGACCTAGCTGCAAAGGCTGCAGCTCTGCTTCCTCTTTCAGCAACACCTCTTTAAGTTGGCTGAGCGCCCAGAATGCCTGGGTGCAATTCAGGCTATGCAACAATTCAGCTCAGACATAGACAAGAAACAGTGGAAACAAGTAGGGGTCAATTATATTGCAGGTGTCTGGATGGGACCTGGTGGAAAACCATGTTTACCTAAACATTTCTTTTCAGCTTATGCAAGATTGACACATGGATTGGACCACATGTCAAAAAGGAGGAATGCTGAGATGTATGCAAAATAACTGGTTTACAAAAGTTTTAAAGTTTTTTTTTCCACAGTGGCCCAGGAGTACTGCAGCAGATGCATGATTTGCGCTACAAATAATGTGGGTAAGGGTGGGGCAATGAAACCAGTGGGGCATCCAAGCCCAGACAAACCTTTTAGTCACGTCATGATTGACTATATTGAACTAGCTCTGATCAAAGAGGGGTGTGTGAATGTGTATGAATGTGAATGTATGAAAAAAGGTGTTCTGAGAAACCCAGAGACAAATAAATGATGTCAATCAAATATGGGTTATTGTTGTGGCAGAAAGAAACAGTGCCACACATGCGCAGCGTATAACCTTGGGAAGGCAGAGAGCAAGAAAGCTTGCCTTGTCAACTCCACATTAACTTCTTCCTTCTACAGGATGTCATGATGGATCCATCGAACAGAACTGTTTCTGTTCCAAATGTATAAAATGTTTTCTTGTTACTGTTTAACATTAAACTTCACAGGTCTCATCAAAAAAGGACGACCAGCTAGACAAGCAGATTATGATAATACATGTTGTCACTAACTAAAATAGTTAAGGTCTCCATTAACAGGTGAAAGCAGCCAGGAAATGGCACACTCCACAAACAAGGTCCAGTGGAGTGCGGTTGTGATCTGAGGGAATCTTGCAACTATCAGCAGGGTTGGAGAGCGTGACATCTACGTCCAAGCATCTCAATTTAAGCTACACCAACTAGCCTCAGCAACCCCAAACGCCGACGACAACGCACAGCGTGAAGTGGGGGATCAAGGACGTGCTGGTAACGTACCTCCCTTGCCAACGCGGGAAAGTCCATGCAATGGTTCGCAAAGAATCATTCTGGTGAAGATGGAACGTCCGTGGGGCAACGAGAGGACTAATGGTTTAAGCTTATTTGTGTAATGTTTATTGATGTTTTATTTGATTCAATCAAACTGTACGACTGAGTTTTGAGATAGATCTCATGATTTGATTAATTTGAAAATATTTCAGGTACACATAAATTAAGAAGAAGAAAATCTTTTAATTTTGTAGATTATAGGGATTCTAAGTACATAACTGAAAAAAAAAAAAGAGACATCATAGATGCTAATAAAATTTAGTAGTTGTAATAGTTGTGCTCTTGTAAGAGAGAATAGGTGATAAGTTACTTTGCCGGATTAGGCCTGAATAGATAATTGGGTAAACTTCTATAGTGATGAATGAATAATAATATTAAATATATTTTAGGTGTTTCCAATTGCTAAAATAGAAAAAGACTTTCAAAAGGGGATAGACTATGATTATGGAGAAGTAAATGTCAAATTGTGTGTATGTTCTTTAAATGAACATGGGGTGGAATGTAATGGAAATTTTACATTTAGATGTGTTTTTACTTTTTAGATGTGTTCTTTTATCTTTTAGATGTGTGCAACTTTTGATTAACGTTGAAGATTTATGTACTCATATATATTTAAAGGAAGATGTTTATAGTATTAAAGGACATTATTAAAGAATATAACCAAGCTGATAGAAATGCATAAGTTAAGATATGCTTCTGGAACAACATGTCTGTCACGTAGTCGGAGTGGTCTGTTTTATCTCAAGTGTGAAGTCCCGAGTCAAGTGAGTCAAGTGAGTCAAGTCCCGAGTCAAGTGAGTCGAGTCCCGAGTCAAGTGAGTCGAGTCCCGAGTCGAGTCCCGAGTCAAGTGAGTCGAGTCCCTAGTCAAGTGAGTCGAGTCCCGAGTCAAGTGAACCGAGTCCCGAGTCAAGTGAACCGAGTCCCGAGTCACGTGAACCGAGTCCCGAGTCAAGTGAACCGAATCCCGAGTCAAGTGAACCGAATCCCGAGTCAAGTGAGTCGAGTCCCGAGTCAAGTGAACCGAGTCCCGAGTCAAGTGAACCGAGTCCCGAGTCAAGTGAACCGAGTCCCGAGTCAAGTGCATCGTCCATTGAGTCAAGTGCATCGTCCAGTGAGTCAAGTGCATCGTCCAGTGAATCAAGAGCATCGTCCAGTGAATCAAGTGCATCGAGTGCCGAGTCAAGTGCATCGAGTGAATCAAGCCCTGTGACGCGCCGCCACAGGAGGAGGAGGACTCGTTTGGCTCGCCAGGCTCCGGCGAGCGTACCCAGACGCCTCGCCCTGCCGGCCCCGCCTCTGCGCCTCGCCCTGCCGGCCCCGCCTCTGCGCCTCGCCCTTCCGGCCCCGCCTCTGCGTCTCGCCCTGCCGGCCCCGCCTCTGCGCCTCGCCCTGCCGTTCCCGCCTCTGCGCCTCGCCCTGCCGGCCCCGCCTCTGCGCCTCGCCCTGCAAGCGCCCTTCGAGCTCCGGGAGGCCTTTCCTGAACCCGTTTACCACCCGGAGATTCCACCCGTGGATTTCCCCAAGTATTTTTTGGGGGGGGGGGGGGGGGGCAGGAGGTACCCTGTGAGGGTCATGGAGACGACGTCGACATGGACCTCACCCTCGTCTGAGTCTGCTCCGCCCTCGCCTGAGTCAGCTCCGCCCTGGACGCCCGAGGGTCTGACAGCTCCGCCCTGGACGACCGAAGGTCCGACTGCTCCGCCGTGGCCACTCCCGCATCCAGCTCCGATGTGGCCACGTCCGGCTCCGCCCTGGCTCCCCTCCGAGTGTGCTCCGCCCTGGCCGTCGGCACGCCCTGCTCCGCCCTGGTCGCCCACGCTCCACGGCCCAGGCCCGCCTTGCCTGTGTCCTGGTCCCGTTCCTCTGCACGGGCCTGGCCCTCCGTCCCTCCCCCAGGTTCGCCTTCGCTCTGCCCCTACATGCAAACAGAGCGAGTGAGCAGGTCTGGAGCGAGGACTGTACTTTATAATGTGATAACTTCAACTTAATGACAGCGTTGTATAGGGGTACTGGAACGGTACATGTATTCCTATTGAACCGAACCGGTAGCCAGTATTTTTTTAACACACACACACACACACACACACACACACACACACACACACACACAGACACACACAAATATGCCATTATACTCCATATAACTCCATGTAAAAGCCAGAAACTAAGCTTTTTTTTTAACAGGCCTATCTAAAGGGTTAATGGTGCCACCTGGTTATCAACAGTAAACATGACAAATTTTACCTCTTCCCAGCAGGGAAAACCACCAACAATCAAAAATGCATGATTATATGGTGTCATGGCTTTGCAATCAAAAAATGTGGTTATAATGGAAGTCAATGGGGCAAAAACAGCCACGAACAGTAAATGAGGGAGAAAAAGTTCAAATCTGATGCTGCACAAAAACTAACAATGCATCAAAACCAATATTGTTTCTAATCTTTGACATGTCCAAGACTGTGATAAAAGGTAAAAAAAAATCCAGTCCACAATCACATTTTATATTGAAAATAATTCTTTTTTTTTTCTTTTTTTTTTTTTTTTTAATCTGTGACATGATTTATGAATTTGGCAATTAAAGAGTTAAAATCCTATTTTAAAAAAAAAAAACATTTAGTAGTTTTGAACAGGACTGATGTTGATTAATAGATTTATGCAAAAAAAATTGAAAAAAATATTTATCTGATACATTTTTACAGGAGTTTAATGTAGTGGCTGTTTTCAGCCACGAACATAACGAAAGGGTAGTGAATTTGAACAATGGACAAGGGTTAATGTCAATTAACAGTAAGGATGAAATACTACAACTATGGTAAACAGAATATATATATTTTTTAGGCCAGAAAACGAGAACAATATAGGCCCCTAGCCTATATTTCATATTGTAGGCCTATCTAGACGTCGGTTGGAGACATAAGCCTATTCCCCGGGGGAGCAGCGGGATAACAAAAAAACAACAAACAAAAAAATAAACAAACAAACAAAAATAAATTAGGTGCAATGAAGCTGATCATTTTTACTATTCTATTGAGGAATGAAACGAACGAAGAGCGCTTTTAGTCCAAAAGAGCGCACATTTAGAAAAAAATCTTGATAAATTCTTATATGTTCACGTCTCATTGCTTTAGAGAGAATGGTCATTTCTATAAATTTGTTCACTAAATGATGTGCTCTCGAGGGATTTGAGCGCTCTCTCCACTGCCATCACAATAGAATAATATAGGCCTATTATACATGTCATCAGAATTTAAAAAACAACAACAACAAAAAACCTTTAGGTTTTATAGTAGCCTATAATACGAGCCTATAATATGCGAGTTATCACACCAGCAAGAGTGCTGATTTTCTGAACATCTGCACAATCGCAAATGGGAAACAACAGTTCAATAAAGTTACTGAGTAACTTTCATAGGTAGGCCGCTACATTCTGTTTTTGCTCCGTCCAAGAAAACAGAACAAACAGCAGAACCTTTGCGCCTTCGAGCAACACGCGTTTTGTTCCTCAAAATATCTGCATTTTTTACAGAATCAGATGAGTAAATGATTCAAGTAGGCTACCCATTCATAAATACAGTCGTTTGTTAGATTAAGCGAATTATGATTTTTGAACGACTCGTTTGAATAAAGGATTCAACTCCCTCATTAAGATTGAGACTTGCCGCCACCTATGGCGGTGTTAGTTTCATAGTTAAAAAGTAGACGTGTAATTTTTTTTTCAATCATTTCATATTTTTACCTACAATTTTTTACATTTAAAACATTAATCTCTTAACATAATTTATGTAATTATAATTTGCTGTGTAAATCCACATGCCACGTCTAAACAGCCTGTGTCAATCCAAAAATTGATTTGATTGATACCGACTTTCTTTTTTTTGGTCATAGTAGCCATAAACCGTGTCTTTGCATTCTGATTGAAGTTGTTGACTAAATTTAAGAATCTGACATAAGAGGACAGATATATGACAATGATCCTGCATTATATTGTAGGCCTATTCTATTGTATTGTAATGACGATGTAATATTAGCCTACCACTAAACTTTGACTATAGGCATGTTGCATATTACTTGTTGCATATTATGTTTTTACCGTTTTTATAATAACAACCTGCCAGGGACTCCGGATGAAAATTAGTCTGTACGGCTAAATCTGGTTCATTTACATTTGGACATTGTCCTTATGTTCATTAATGTGCATTGTCCCTTATTAAATAAACAAACAAACAAACAAACAAACAAACAAACAAACAAACTTGTTCTAGGAACCTCAAAGCATATTTAAATTGTTTTCTAATTTGCTACTCCGTCATGATGTTTGTAGGGCCCAAACATAAACTCAAGCCCAAGGGCCCCCAGCCCCCTAAATCTTGCCCCCTAAGTCCTGTATGTGCATACAGGCCATAAATAACAAATAGACATTATAAAAAATATATTATTCATAAGAATTTAAGTTAATAAAAACATCTAAAACAAAGAATAAATGTAGCCTATTATTTAAATTTGTATGACAACTGTCAGTGCGTGAACAGGCTTTTAGGTTTGAATTTAGGCTATTTCAATAGATTTTTTTCAGTCAGTAAAGCCAAATAAATGGGTGACAAATAGCATGCATATTAACTATTAATTTTACAGGCTAACAAATACAGTGTTTGGAAATCTCTTAATTTGAAAAACAATGAATGCATATCCTGCCAATTGTCAGGAGCCAATCAGAGACCTCACAAACCACCACGCAAAGATCCCTGTCCCCAGATTATTAATCACCAGCACCTGTTTTCCACTCAGCGATCACTTCTCAGCCAGTATAAAACACCCAGTTTACTCACAGTCATCGTCAAGCCTCCGACAGGAAAAGACCCTTATCCAGTCTCCACTTATTACGCTCTGAGTCATCCAACAGCAACGGACGGAAAGTATATCCACTTGTAAGATACTAACCCTGTTATCCTTGTTCTGCTGTTCCCAGGATATGCTCCACGACTCTCGTTCCCCGTCTCCTGGAATCTACAAACGAGTCTCACGTCCCTCCGGATACTCTGCAAGTGAAAGTGAAAGTATCATTGAAAGGGTTAAGTTCTCACCGATTGCACATACTGGATCAACTTACCTGGAGCCCTTGTTGAATCCTGTCCGTCCCGAGATGATCTGTGAAGAGAGAAAGGAGGGTTACTGATCCACGAGATTCACTCACATTTCTGCACTAAGAAGAGGAGTTACTCACCTGGATTCGTTCCTGCCACGCTCCCTCTTACATGAACACTTATGGGCATCTGCAACTTTGAATATTTACCTTGGTTTGAAAATAAAGAAAGTTTGAGTTCATCACTTACCTCTGTCTCCTGGTCTGAATCCTGACAGAAGGCTTGACCATAAGAATAAAAAAAAAAAAAAAAAAAAAAGGTAAAAACCAGGATGGATTCCAGACAACCTGAAGTTGCTACAAATCCACTACCTGAATCCGCTACCACAGCGCGGCCGGTGCTTTCCCCCGTGGGTACTTCCGGGAACACTACTTCGGCGATTACATGCTTTGCAAGTCCTCCGTCGCGCCCAGCGCCATTCTCTGGCCGGGCGAAGGATTGCAATGGATTCCTATTGCAGTGTTCTCTCGCGCTGGAACAGCAAGCTCAACTCTATCCCACTGAACGATCAAAAGTAGCGTTTGTCATTCAATAGTTATCTGGAGCAGCTTTGAGATGGGCTGAATCGTTATGGATGCAAGAATCACCAGTGGTGGCAACAAGTCAGGAATTCGTTAATTACTTCAGAGAAGTTTTCGGACGGCCAGCGGGGGATTCCTCGTTCGGAGAACACCTGCTACAGTTACGTCAGGGAAGAAAATCACTGTCTGAGTATTCCGTGGAGTTCCGCACGCTCGCATCCAACAGTGGTTGGAATGAACGAGCACTCGTTTCCGTGTTTCGTCGAGGACTAAATCCAGCCTTACGCCTCCAACTCGCTATATATGACGATACATTAGGACTCGAAAAATTCATGCAACAAGCAATGAGGGTGAATCAAAGATCCCAGAGTTGTTACAATGAGCAGTCATACCATTATCCTGTTCCGCAAACCAATGTTAGAAACCCCACGTTTGAGAATCAAGCAGAGGACATGCAAGTGGACACTTTCAGGATTTCCCAGTCTGAACGTCTTCGGAGAAAGGAGTTAAAATTATGTATGTATTGCGGGGCCAAAGGACATTTCAGACTCAACTGCCCCATTCGACCAGGAAATCTGATGGTAAGCTCAGTTTTAAATCATCACACTGTTTCAACGCCCCTCACAATTCCCGTTACTCTCAGAATTGAAGAACTTTGCGTATCTGTCACAGCAATCATCGACTCGGGGTCCGCGGGAAACTTCATCTCGGGGAAACTTTGTAAAAGACTCAACCTACGAGAAGTCAACACTCCCAAATCCTACTCCATCTACGCCGTAACAGGTGAGCGAATCAACATGAAAGATGTTACTACACAGATAAACCCCATTCAACTGTGTATAGATAGCACGCATCAAGAATGGTTTGAACCGTTTGTGCTTCTGAACAGTCAGACTGATCTCATCCTTGGGCGACCCTGGCTAATTCTTCACCAACCCTCCATTGACTGGAAGTCTGGGAAAGTGCTTCATTGGGGTTGTCAGGGTCATATGATCCCAGATCCAGTACCTCGTCCGCCTGACCAGCAGGAGAATCAGGGGCTCACAGTTAACTCCACATCTATAGAGAGTCCTACTCAAAACCTGTCGACTAATATCCCAGCATGTTACTCCAAGTTCTCCGATATTTTTAATCCTGTCATTGCTTCCAGGTTACCACCACACCGACCATGGGATTGTGCAATAGACCTGGTCCCTGATGCACGACTCCCTAAGGGTCGGATTTACTCCCTATCCGTTCCAGAGCAAGAATCAATGAAAAAATATATCCAAGAGGCGTTAGATCAAGGGTACATCCGGTCTTCCACCTCACCGGCAGCAGCCAGCTTCTTCTTCGTGGCCAAGAAAGATGGCGGTTTGAGACCATGCATCGATTACCGAGCCTTAAATCAGGTCACTGTAAAATTCAGCTATCCTCTACCTCTCATTCCAGTCGCTCTCGAACAACTCAGAGAGGCAAGGATATTTACTAAGCTTGACTTACGAAGTGCCTACAATCTGATCCGAGTGAGAGAAGGGGATGAGTGGAAGACAGCATTCATAACACCTGCTGGCCACTATGAATATCTGGTCATGCCATATGGTCTGGTCAACGCTCCTTCCGTTTTCCAAAGCTTCATGGACGAGGTCCTCCGAGACTTTTTAGGGAAGTTTGTTCTGGTATATATCGATGACATCCTGATCTACTCACTGGACCCCGCCGAACACCAACATCACGTGTCCTTAGTACTCCAGCGGCTCAAGGAGTTCACGCTGTTCCTGAAAGCGGAAAAATGTACCTTTCACCAGACCACTGTTGACTTTCTGGGGTACATCCTCAGCGATCGAGGGGTTGAAATGGACCAACGAAAGACTGAGGCCATCCTGTCCTGGCCAAGTCCCACAGCAGTAAAGGAGCTGCAGAGATTCCTCGGGTTTGCAAACTTTTATAGGCGATTCATTGATCAGTACAGCCTTCTCACTGCTCCATTGACCTCCTTGTTAAAAGGAAAACCTAAAACCCTGCAATGGACCCCGGAAGCCGAGAATGCCTTTAAGTCCCTGAAGTCTGCTTTCACCAGTGCCCCTTTGCTGCATCACCCTAATCCTGATAGACCATTTGTGGTCGAGGTGGATGCATCCACCACCGGTGTGGGTGGAATCTTGTCCCAATGTTCTGAACTCTCTTCTAAACCAGTACCCTGTGCATTCTTCTCGAAGAAGTTTTCTCCAGCAGAGGCGAATTACGATATTGGAAATCGAGAGCTTCTCGCAATAAAACTGGCGTTAGAGGAATGGCGCCATTGGCTAGAGGGAGCAAGACACCCATTCATAGTCCTAACTGATCATAAGAACCTCCAGTATCTGAGAGATGCAAAACGATTAAATCCACGTCAGGCCCGATGGGCTCTGTTCTTTACACGATTCCACTTCAAGATTGCCTATCGTCCCGGATCCAAGAACACCCGAGCAGACGCTCTTTCACGTATTCATGCCCCTGAGAGTCCTATTGAGAAACCTGAGACAATTTTGCCAGAGAGTTTATGGGTAAATCCCATCCAGTGGGAAATAAATGAACTCCTCCAAGAATTGGCTCAGCAACAGCCCAGAGTTCCCGGATGCCCTCCCGGAAAGATTCATGTCCCTGAAGAATTCCGCAACGGCTTGATTTCCTCAGCGCATTCCTCAGTCGCCACTGGACACCCAGGGATAAACAAGACACTAGCCACACTCCAAGAAAAATATTGGTGGTTCCATATGCGTCAAGATATCACCCAGTTCATCCAAGGTTGTATCCCCTGTGCAATCTCCAAGGTCCCAAGAGATCTGCCCGTGGGGAAACTGTTACCGTTGCCTGTCCCGAATAGACCATGGTCTCATATTGGGGTAGACTTTGTCACCGACCTTCCCATATCCGAAGGGAATACGTGCATCCTAGTGGTCATTGACCGGTTCTCGAAAGCATGCAAGTTAATCCCGTTGAAGGGGCTCCCAACCGCCTTTGATACTGCCGAGCTCCTTATGGAACATGTATTTCGGAATTTCGGTCTTCCAGAAGACATCGTCTCCGATAGAGGACCCCAATTCATTTCCCGAGTCTGGCGATCTTTCTTCACGTTAATGAATGTGACTGTGAGTCTGTCTTCCGGGTACCATCCACAAACCAACGGACAAACCGAGCGAAAAATCCAGGATATAGGTCGGTTCTTGCGTACTTTCTGCCACTCCAATCAGAACATCTGGAGTCGGTATCTCATCTGGGAAGAATACGCGCAGAATTCCCTCAGACAGTCATCCACTCAGTTAACCCCATTCCAATGTGTCCTTGGTTATCAACCTCCGCTATTCCCATGGTCCGGAGAACCTTCAGAAATGCCGGCTGTCAATAAGTGGTTTGAGGAAAGCGAACAGGTTTGGAATCAAACTCACCATCATATCCAACAAGCTGTCAATAGACAACAACAGTTCGCTGACACACGCCGACGATCCACTCCAGAATACCAACCTGAACAATTAGTCTGGCTTTCCACTAGAGATATCAGACTTCGTCAGTCCTGTAGAAAACTAAACCCCAAGTACATCGGACCCTTTCCAATCGTCAGGCAAATAAATCCAGTTACTTACCAGCTCCGGTTGCCCCCTGAATACCGCATCCATCCCACGTTCCACGTTTCCCTTCTGAAACCCCATCATCCACCGGTACCCCAGTCAGTCAACGAGGTCGTATCCGAGAACAACCCCCCGATACCACCCATCGAACCAGATTCCATCTATCTCATCAAGGAGATCTTGGACTCTCGACGTCGAGGGGGTCAACTAGAATATCTCATTGACTGGGAAGGATATGGGCCAGAAGAGAGAAGTTGGGTACCTCGTAAAGATGTTCTTGATCCCAGTCTGCTCTTAGAATTCCATGCTCAGTATCCCGAGAAGCCTGCACCAAGACCCAGAGGCAGACCCCCACGACGTCGAGGTCCAAGGTCCGCTGGCGCGGACTCTGGAGGGGGGGGGGGGTAGTGTCAGGAGCCAATCAGAGACCTCACAAACCACCACGCAAAGATCCCTGTCCCCAGATTATTAATCACCAGCACCTGTTTTCCACTCAGCGATCACTTCTCAGCCAGTATAAAACACCCAGTTTACTCACAGTCATCGTCAAGCCTCCGACAGGAAAAGACCCTTATCCAGTCTCCACTTATTACGCTCTGAGTCATCCAACAGCAACGGACGGAAAGTATATCCACTTGTAAGATACTAACCCTGTTATCCTTGTTCTGCTGTTCCCAGGATATGCTCCACGACTCTCGTTCCCCGTCTCCTGGAATCTACAAACGAGTCTCACGTCCCTCCGGATACTCTGCAAGTGAAAGTGAAAGTATCATTGAAAGGGTTAAGTTCTCACCGATTGCACATACTGGATCAACTTACCTGGAGCCCTTCTTGAATCCTGTCCGTCCCGAGATGATCTGTGAAGAGAGAAAGGAGGGTTACTGATCCACGAGATTCACTCACGTTTCTGCACTAAGAAGAGGAGTTACTCACCTGGATTCGTTCCTGCCACGCTCCCTCTTACATGAACACTTATGGGCATCTGCAACTTTGAATATTTACCTTGGTTTGAAAATAAAGAAAGTTTGAGTTCATCACTTACCTCTGTCTCCTGGTCTGAATCCTGACACCAATCAGATTTAGCCCCACCCACAGGGGAAAATCGGAATATCAAGTGGTTTCTCTGATTTCCGTGCAAAAACAAGAAAACCAAAAATCAGGTCATAATTTCGTTTTTTCGTTTAAAAAAAAAAAACGGAAAAAAAAAACAACGAAAAAAGGAGTTGTTTGCTCGTTTTTTTCGTTTTCATATGTGAAAGCAAAAACAAATGAACGAATGATACCCGGACCCCTATGCTACGGTTCTCGAGTCAAGAACTGGTTGTTGCAATTCTCGAATCACCTGTACAGAACCAAGAACTGTTTCTTTTGGACACGTTCGACACGGAGAACCGATGAGCTGGAGATACAGCGCATGCGTGATAGCACCGTCTCTAAACATAACTTTCTTTCGGCCAACTGATGATGATGTGCTCATACATGAACACGCAGCACGAGTGAACCGAGGACTTAAATGAGGGGCCGAATTCGGCGAAATGTAAGTTTATTTAATAGCAAATAAAATGATGAAGGCCATTTATGCACTTTATATATTTAAGAAATGTAAAACATCCAGGTTTGCACATCGCCTGTAGGCTACAGGGTTCGTTTGCAAAACGTAAAAGTAAGAAACTTATACAAGATAATTATGACGATGAGTACTATTATTTAACTGAAGTTATGATTACAATTGCCTTTAATTTAAAGTATTTTGTATCCGCCGGGATGATAGAATTGACGTCATTACGTGAGGACGGAAAAGAACTGGTGAACCGTTTTTTGGAACCGGTTCATTTGAAACGAACTGTCCGAAAGAACCGGTTTGCGGAAAAGAACCGGACTTCCCATCACTAACACGGTGTCAAAAATGACATGCATAACTTTGTGCAGCTGTAAGAACTTAACAGCAAACCACCCGTACTAATTCCACATTACACACACTCTTAGAACACAGATTGCCAAATGCCACCATCTCATATGAACTGTTGTCAAATTGAAGGGTAAAGTTAAAAAAAAAAGACAAGAATGAAAGGGTGCCCACAGTTATTTGCCACTGTTCATGAAACAATGGCACTTTTGACAGCAGATTTAAATGACCTGAGCCCCTTTATCTGGCTCAGTTCCCATTTCTTTGTCATTTATGAAACAGGTGGTGAATGCTAAATGGCATTAATCCCACATGATGTTTCATTCAGTGGGCCCCTTAACGTCTGGAGTCTGACACTGACACCTTATTTATGTTTGTAACACAGACACCAGAGAGCTGTCAGTGAGAGAAAATGAAACACAAAGTTCATATAAGAAAGTACAGAGAGTTGAATTCACATCTTAGATTGGTTCCAGTGGTACCATCCATGTCAGTGATGAATCCCGATTACCTGTAAGTGCTTGCAGTGAAACAGCAGTGGAGTAGCATATTGGCTGATAATCATAGCTTCACACCTCACCTGATGGTGTCTAATGAAGAAACCAAACTCGTTCCACTCTTCAGGGCTTTCTAAAATATAAAACTAGGCCTATGGTAAGCTGGAGGAGTGAGTTTAGTCAGATCACAGTGCTATTACAGTCTGTTTTCCTCTAGCTCTGCCTCTGGCCTTTAAGGTTAAAATCACCATTTAGTGCTAGCCCAATATTTTGACAGGCGCTGCTTACATCTTATTACCGTACCATTACTCTCTGTCTCGGGCAGATTTTTTCATGTGACATTTGGATGCCAACTAATTAATATTTGAATTCAAATATCTGTCTGCTGCCAGGACTTTGTTTTTCTCCTTTGTGGCAATACATGTTTGTCAATATTGTCCAGTTGTGGTTCTAAATTGCTCAATAACCTCTAATTAATTTCCCGCTATTGACAGAAGGCAATTAATTAAACTCTGATTAATTTATTTGAGCTCAAAGACTTCCAAAACATCCTATACAATTAGAAGAGACACTGTTCTGAGCTGTGACCCACATCTGAAAAGCCTTCTGTTAGGGTTGAGGTAGGTGAAAGGAGCGAGGACTCAAGTGCAGGACAATGGGTGTTTATGGAGTATAAAAATAAAACAAAATACAAACAAAACTACCCCATGGGGGAAAACAAAAGACTGGACTTGGACTTGAAACATGGAGAATAAAAAAGCTGCATGCAACACAGCACAAGACAAAACATGATATGAAAGCACAAACAGTGCCGCTGCTAGCCATTTTGGTGCCCTAAGCATAATTCCTTTATGATGCCCCCCCCCCCCCCCCTCCCTCACTAAAAAAAAAAAAACATTTTCATTTAGGATTTTCATTTAGGGGGTATGATAAAATTTTATTTTTTACAAATTAAAAAGTAACACTTTAGTTTAGGGACTTATGCTTACTATTATCTAGTTTCATTACTATGCAATGGCATGGTTTTATAATCACTATGGTCCCGAATTTGAGGCAGGTTAGCTAGCGGGTTCGGGGTTTCCCCGAGTAAATTTTGAATTTCTCTGAAGATGTGCATTTTAAGATGTTGTGAAGGCAAAAAAAAAAAAAAAATTCGATAGCAACAGCTTTAAAACCATGTCAGTGGGCAACTGATTATTTTTCTCTCCTCATCAGCATCACACTCTTTTTCTCTTTGTTTTTATCTTGCCCTGTCTCTTCCCCTCCTAAAGTTGGCTTTTTTAATTTACTAAAGGCTACAATTTGTATTTTATTCTCAATATGTACACATTCATTATTAATCCTGTGCCTAACATAATGAAAACGGCTTTGTTCATGTTTCTTGTCCCCTCACAATGACAGTAGCCTAAACTATTACACTAGGCTACATGTTACATAGGCCTATTTTGGCGAAATTAGACAAAACTATATTAGTTTGCCTAATTATTTTTTGTCATTCGTTTAACATTTATGACCTAAGAAAAACCTGTCAAATATATAAAGTTAAGTTTAGCTACTTACATCTTATCTCGCACTTGACCGTACACTGAAGCGTCGAGTTGCAACTTGCACTGTTAAAATTCGCGCTCAGCGTCTGTGAACATAAAGGCCGCCTACTTTGATTTGATTGGTCATCTCAAATATTCTGACATTGACGAGCAGTGACAGACCAATGAGGCTCAGAACACACACACACACACACACACCCTGTCCTCTGTTTCTGACGTGCTCTCTGCTCGGCGCCGCTGCGGATTAAAGATGAAAGATGAAGAACGCGCTGAATCTGATTATAACAAGAAGTTTGATGATTGATTTTTCATTAGGCTATTTTTGGTGCCCCCTCAGCACTTGGTGCCCTACGCACAGCGCGTGATGCGCGTGGTGGGAGCGGCGGCACTGAGCACAAAACACATGGACAGTGCCAGCATGACAGTTCCTGGAAGTCTTTAGCAGAGACCAGGGAGGGACGGGAGGGACAGGAGGGGGGAGGCTGAGGCAGGGCTAGAGTTCTGGCAGAATGCCAGGTTGGTGCTGGAGGGACGGACGAGGCGGGCTCCGGCGGATCTGGAATCCTGGCAGAGGGCTAGGGCGGTGCCGGAGGGACAGACCAGGGGAACTAAGGCAGGTCTAGAGTCCTAGCTGGGGGCCAGGGCGGTGCCGGAGGGACAGAACAGGCAGGTTCCGACGGGTCTGGAGTCCTGACTGCGGGCCAGGGTGGTGCAGGGAGTTTGGGTGGAGCAGGCAGGGCAAGCCACTCGGGCGGCTCTGGAACGGCCTCCTTGGCTGTTTTTGTGAGAGCAGACAGCTATAAAATAATAATTAGCAAAAACAAATAATTATTTTCGTAATTAATAAGCTTTGCCTTTTTACTCATTTAAAGTAATGTAATCGTCTGGTTTTAGCCAGGTTTAGATCAAATTGGATCAAAGGGGAAATATATATATATATATATATATATATATATATATATATATATATATATATATATATATATATATAATAAATATTTTAAAATATATCATAACTTGTTATGATTAACTATGAATATTTGGATCAGTTAATTGAATTAACTTGATTGGATTTAATGCAGGAAAGTTTGTTTTAAGGGCTATGGGTCTTTCCTATGGCCCCATTACCACATTTTTCACAGCAATAAAATCATCTTATCTGATGGTCGCCCTGGTGACTGAGGCCTTTTCTGCTCTTGTGTCTCTTTTCGGGTGGACATTTCATTACGAAGAGTGGGCTTTAAAGCTTGTTTGTAGCAAATAATTATATGTCTGATTTGTCTCAGTCGTTACTGTCAAACACTGTAATGTGTTCATCTGTAATCATATCATTAAGAATAAGTGCTCTTGAAAAAAGGGATCTAATATTAAGCAACCTGAGCTTCATCTGTATTATATCTGTTTTTTTTTATTTGTTGAACATCAATTAAGTTCTTACCCTTAAATGGGTTTGGGAATTTTTGTATTTACTAATTCGGGGAACAGACACAGTCTCTATATGATGATTAGGGCTGGGTATCGTAACAAAATGTTCGATACCGATACCGATACCGATACCTTGACTTCGATACCGGTTCCTGAACGATACTTTTTTCGATACCAATTTTGTTTAACAATATAACATTACCTAATTTTTATTTTTTTTGTTCAGTTTGTTGACTTTTTTACACTCATATTTTGAGTATGTAAAAAAACACCAATGCTGAAGTTTTCTATATTTCCTAATCATTTAACAACATGTATTCTTTACTTCAATGAGCTCATTGTTTCTTCCTTAACTTAATGCATTGTTTAACAATGAAATTGAATGAAAATTAATAGAAATGCATTACACTGTCACCTCTGATAACAGATCACTCTAAATTGTAATTTAGACACATTCATTTTCTGTAAAGCTGCTTTGAAACGATATGTATTGTGAAAAATGCTATACAAATAAATGTGAATTAAATTAAATATAGGCTACTGGGGGGCGGGATATATGCCTCGCGCTCCGCACACATCAAGCTTGCCGCAAAGCACTGGCAAAAGTAGCCTAATGATTATGGATATGTCGGGAAACAACAGCAAGGAGATATTTTAATTGTTTATTAATGAACAAGTCAAGTGTTTACTAATGGTGTGTTCACTGTTCACACCGAACGCGAATTTAATTATTTGCGCTAGTAGATTAGATACAAAGTCAAAGACGGGGATAGACGCATCGTTCGCGCCGGGCGTCGCGAATGATGCGAATTGGGCGACGCGTTTTGAACTCGAGCGGAAGATTGAAGCGTCTAACTAGACGCCTATTTGACGCTCTATTCGCGTTCGGTGTGCTTTGTATGACACACCGCTTTGCCTTATCAGATTTACCGTGTTACCGGTCTTGGCAGCAATTATCTTGTCGAAAATATTGCATCGCGTGCTTCTGGCAAACACACACACACACACACACACTACAGCCTCACATGCGACAAGCCAAGTCTCTGGGCAGCCGCGTAAACTAGTGTTTTTCCTCCACAGCCAATCATGCTGCATGCATGTTTCACTGACGTTGACGAGATTAACCACTTAGGTACCGAAATTTGGTACCGAAAAACAAGACATGTTTCGATACTCGGTAGTACCGAGGCAATTCGGTCGGTACCTAAAAAGTACCGAACTCGGTACCCAGCCCTAATGATGATATCTAGGTGAAAGTCTCTATGTGTTGGGATTTATCTGACTTCTGTGACACAAGAGAGCTAGCAGACGGTCAGTTTAGACAGGGTGTCTGCTTTCTGACCTTGGCCCCAGATAGTCAAGGTTCAACTCTAAGACTATGAGCCATATTAATAGAGAGAAGAGCAGCACCATCCCAGGAGGGATGAATACCATCTCTTTTTAAAAGGTCAGGTCTGCCCCAAAAACTTTTTTACAATTGTCTATGAACCCTATATTATTCTGCGGACACCACTAAGACAGCCAGAACATTGAGTGAGGACAGTATCATCACTCCGGCGAACAGGAAGGGGGCCAGAGCAAATTACAGTGTCTGGCAGTTTATAGCTACAGTATACACTTTTAAATTTGCTTTGATGTCAGGCGCTCTGGCTCCCGGCAAAAATGTGACTATGGTGGCTGGTGTCTCTATTTTCACGTTCCGTGTCATAGAATTGCCAATAAGGCCCTAGGCACATTCAACAGGATTCTCAGTGGGTGCATCACTGAGTGGGGAGAACCCACTGTTTGAAAAGAGAGCTATGAGTTGTACAAGTTAACTGGAGTACATGGTTTTTATGACATATATGCAGATGCATTAGTCCATCATCAACAAAGGCATAGAAAAGATACAGATAAAACATGAAACCAAAAAAATGCACTATATAATAATATATGATTTGTCTACGTTCTTCAAGCAGTCTCAAGCCATGCTTGAAGATGTTTATGACTTCACTGTGATCCACTGGGATGTCCCTCTCTATTGCTATGAGGAGAAGTTCTGAGAGTCTCTCCTCTGAGCAAAGGCTTCGGAGTTGGTTCTTAATTAACCTAATATTTTAAAGGGTTAGTTCACCCTTGTAGGCCTGAAACGAGACTTCAAGAGATTTCCACGACGCATGCGCGAGAATTGCGATCTCCTTCAACTACTTCAGCTAAGTTCTCGCGCGTGCGCGTCGTGGAAATCTCTTGAAGTCTCGTTTCAGGCCTACAAGGAAGAAAAGGAATAGTCGAATAAAGTCGTTATTTTTGTTTGTTTTTTCGCACAAAAAGTATTCTCGTCGCTTGATAAACTTATAGTTGAGCCACTGTTGTGACATGGAATATTTAAACATTTTCTTTAATGACCGTCCGGTGTCATTCCCTTAGGGAGCCTATGGAGGAGTGATCAACCTCTCAGATTTAATCATAAATATCTTCATTTGTGTTCCGAAGACGAACGAAGGCCTTACGGGGTTGGTACAGCATGGGGGTGAGTAATTAATGACTTAATTTTCATTTTTGGGTGAACTAACCGTTTAAAAGGATCTCTCCACAGTTGCAGTTGATGGCAAAAACCTGATACTGTGGAGGACCAATGTTGGTCTCTTGAAGGTCTCTTATTCATTACACTTCCCATAAAATAAGCCAGCAATGAAAACAATTATAAAATAGTGTGAAAAGTTGCAGTGAAAAGCATTTCTGAAGCATCACGTGACACTGAAGAGTACTGAACTGGAGAAAAGATGCTGAAAATTCAAATAAATTACATTTTAAAATATATTCAAATAGAAAACAATCATACCTGACAGCATGGAGAGGTTAAGACATTCCATATCACGTACAATTTGCTGTTTTTCGATTTTTCCCTGCTTTCCGTCGCCTTATTCATTTCTTATTTATCAAAAATCTCCAAAAAGGTTCCATTAGAGGCTTACTTAGGTGGAATACAATTCTTTCATAAAAATGTATGGCACAGCCTCCCAGAGATAAACAATGTGAAGACATTCAAAGGTATTAAAAAAATACCAACCACCTACCCGCCCAGAGGCCAGGGAAATCATAACTCTCGATATACACTCACCTAAAGGATTATTAGGAACACCATACTAATACTGTTTTTGACCCCCTTTCGCCTTCAGAACTGCCTTAATTCTACGTGGCATTGATTCAACAAGGTGCTAAAAGCATTCTTTGGAAATGTTGGCTAATATTGATAGGATAGCATCTTGCAGTTGATGGAGATTTGTGGGATGCATATCCAGGGCACGAAGCTCCCGTTCCACCACATCCCAAAGATGCTCTATTAGGTTGAGATCTCGTGACTGTGGGGGCCATTTTAGTACAGTGAACTCATTGTCATGTTTGAAGAAACCAATTTCGAAATGATTCAAGCTTTGTGACATGGTGCATTATCCTGCTGAAAGTAGCCATCAGAGGATGGGTACATGGTGGCCATAAAGGGATGGACATGGTCAGAAACAATGCTCAGGTAGGGCGTGGCATTTAAACGATGCCCAATTGGCACTAAGGGGGCTAAAGTGTGCCAAGAAAACATCCCCCACACCATTACACCACCAGCCTGCACAGTGGTAACAAGGCATGATGGATCCATGTTCTCATTCTGTTTACGCCAAATTCTGACTCTACCATCTGAATGTCTCAACAGAAATCGAGACTCATCAGACCAGGCAACATTTTTCCAGTCTTCAACTGTCCAATTTTGGTGAGCTCTTGCAAATTGTAGCCTCTTTTTCCTATTTGTAGTGGAGATGAGTGGTACCCGGTGGGGTCTTCTGCTGATGTCTGAACCAGCGGTTCCTCTCGTAGTGAGCAGGATTACTATTGCAACGACACGGACATCAGTACGGTAAAACTAACATGTCTCACGATGGTCTAAACCCAGCTCACGTTCCCTATAAGTGGGTGAACAATCCAACGCTTGGTGAATTCTGCTTCACAATGATAGCCTCCGCCTCAAGGTTGTGCGTGTTGTGGCTTCACAAATGCTTTGCTGCATACCTTGGTTGTAACTAGTGGTTATTTCAGTCAAAGTTGCTCTTCTATCAGCCTGAATCCGTCGCCCCATTCTCCTCTGACCTCTAGCATCAACAAGGGATTTTCGCCCACAGGACTGCCGCATACTGGATGTTTTTCCCTTTTCACACCATTCTTTGTAAACCCTAGAAATGGTTATGCGTGAAAATCCCAGTAACTGAGCAGATTGTGAAATACTCAGACCGGCCCGTCTGGCACTAACAACCATGCCACGCTCAAAATTGCTTAAATCACCTTTCTTTCCCATTCTGACATTCAGTTTGGAGTTCAGGAGATTGTCTTGACCAGGACTACATCCCTAAATGCATTGAAGCAACTGCCATGTGATTGGTTGATTAGATAATTGCATTAATGAGAAATTGAACAGGTGTTCCTAATAATCCTTTAGGTGAGTGTACTTAGTTGGTGTCTCCACCCTTCGCTTAGGCCATCACTAAACAAATACTGCCTGCACACTTGATGCAATGTTCATCTATAGCCTTCTTCGGTTTTCTCAGGTGTTCCAAACTCACCATCGCTTCCAATTTCAACCCAAAAGTCCATCCTACAATCAGATCCATCCGTTTTAGACAGTGAAACCATTTCTTATTTCATTAAACAAAGCAAAACAATTCACACCAAAAAAGGCCAATTCATTTACATCTTCAATCTCCTGTCACCTATTCAGCCATTCCATTGTCTTTTATCTTATCTATACTTTAGAAGCTCACATGCTAAATGTAACATTTACATTTAAAAATAAGCATCACATTGATAAAATAATAATGGGAGCAGGTACCATGAACACATACAACATCCTAGACAATGTTCAGCAAATTATTTTATTTGCATGCTATTGATTCAGGATTAAACATCCTAAAAAATTGATTAATACAGATGATGAAAAAAAAAACAATTGAGTTTTTTTTCCATTAGCACTCTCAAGTCTCTGATGTTACTGCGTTTTCCCCTTTCTCATTCCTTGGTTGACTAAGCAGCTCCTCTATTCTTTGAAGGTCATTATCAGTGTCCTGGTGTTTCTCACTCCTCATTTCGCCAATTAGATCCTCTGTAAGCTTTAGACGAGCATTCCTGCAATGGAAATTTCAGCTCAATTATCTTTTCAAAAGGATATGCGTCTCTTCATAAAATCTGTGCATTTAAAAATATTCTCTTTTCTTGGTTGAACTAACCATTCAGTGACTCTCAGCTCATATAACTCTTGTCTTTCTCGTCGCCTCTTGTCACGTATAGTCTCGCCCCCCAGCTTCTGCAGACCCATGATTAAAACTCCAGCCGGCAACCTGTAACATCATCACATGTTCTTACAAATCACATGAGAAAGAGTGCTGCTATATTGAATATCAGCACAGATATAGAAACAAGGGGCACAGGACATCATGGCCATGCTGATATTCAGAACAACAGCATACTGTTCTCAATGATACTGCTATCATACAACAGTTTTATAAACAGTAAGTTATAATAGCATAATTAATATTAATTTTTAATATTACACAATATGGCCAGCTATTTTCTTATTGTTGACCCCCTGGGTACCAGCTCACTTTTTTTCTTATCAGTGCAAAAGAGGCTCAAAATACTCTGTTGATTTTGATCTTATTATCCATCATTCAAAACTGTTAAATGTCTTATTTTATTTGTGTACACAAAATGTTTTGTTTTTTGTAAAATAAAGAAAATAAACGATGTGCATTCTGCAGTCTCTCTCAATGTGAAGTTTATTCTGAAACGCTACAGAAAATGAACTGTTACTCTGTGAATGTTTGTCACACAGACTTGAGACATATGTCTTTACAAAGTTTGAAGTCTCTATTTTTAAATGGTGTAAATTATATCAAAAACAAATGAAGAGTTCAGATGCAAAAGCCTCTAAATGCCATCTGAAATTTTCTTCTAGAATGATTTTTATCAAGCTAGTATGTTTAAGTTCAGTAATTTCACTTAAATGACAATTAATAGGTAATTTTCATTGTCATTTAAGTGAAATTACTGAACTTAAATATACAAGCTTGATAAAAATGATCATTCTAGAAGAAAATTTCAGATGGCACTTAGAGGCTTTTGCATCTGAACTCTTCAAATATTCTCTGTTTAAGTAATCCATATGAAAGCAACGACATGTACAGTTTCTTCAGCCCTTGCCCATTAACTCTAATGTGACCACACCAACGCGCACGAGCAATTGACATGCAAATAGTCCACGTGAAGGAACGCAGACCTGAAAACGCCCCATCACCTCAAAAACAAAGGATCAGACTTCAGTATTCCTCTGCTTTTCATCGAGTTTGGAAGACATGTTGTGTTTGTGGTGTGCTGTTTACCTTGGATTTACCTCAGAAGAATGTGATTTGAAGATGAGTAGGATTTTTAAGGTAAGACATGTCCACTCATAATAGTAAGCATGTTATTGTTATATAAACTTTACATTGTAGCAACTAGTAAAACTGGTGCCAGACTAAAATGTACGTTATGAAATGAGATTGGAGTGAACATGAAGCCTAATGCTAAATTTCTATACATGTGCGACAAGGATGTTTTTATGTTCGATAATAAAACACAGCATGATATAAAAGTAGGCTAGTATGAGTGTTTACTCTAATATGGTGAATATTATAATGTTTAGACCTGTTTTTAGTGTTAAATACTGTGTTTTTGGATATCTGCTCAGACGTAGATATGTATAATATGGTAACAATAATGTTTCATAGTTTTTTTTTTTTACAGGGACCAGATGCGACTGATAAGTCCTGCTGACTTCAACATGCACATGAGTCTCTGTACATGAACATGGTCAAATGAAAAATCAAACACCTTGGAAATGACAGGTATGTACTATGTTTCAGGAATGGCACAAAGGTGTGCGACTGTTCAAGTCTCTGTCTTTAGATCAGTGTGTTCAATAATGTGCTTTTTTGTCCTTTGTTGTGTATCTTTTAGGGCTGTCAAACGATTAAAATATTTAATCGCGATTAATCGCATTAATGTCATAGTTAACTCGCGATTAATCACAATTATTTTTTATCTATTATAAATGTCTCTTGATTTTCTTTTTGTCCGATTATTTTTTCTCATTCTAATGCTCTTATCAACATGGAAAAGTGGATCGGCTTGCTTTATGCAAATGTTTTTTATTGAAAACAACATTGACATATACTGTGTTCAATTTCACACTAACATTTTCACTTGGAGCAAATAATCTCTCAATGTAACACTGTCCATTAATAAAAGGGTGAAAGAAATACTGACGAGGTCCTGATATTGACGAGGGGGCGGAGAATTCGCATCAGCTGTGTGTGTGTGTGTGTGTGTGTGTGTGTGCTTGGCCATCAAGTGGTATTTCAGACTGGACTCGCTTCGATGATGATAGCTCAGTTCACAACGACAAAACACATAGATCACTTTGGTCGTGTCAATGGGACCATTTGGCAACTTTTTAAAAGTAAACTTTCCATTCAGAATCTTATTGGCATCCATTTCGGCGTCTCGCGCTCGCCATCCACTCAAACCGTAACGTTAACCAACTATTTGGCCCAATAAACGAGTGTGTGCGGCGCGCCTGTTGTTTTGTTTCCGGTCTAGCTAGATCCGCTTGCGCTTTGGTCGCGCGGCGCAAGCTATGGGCGCAAGCCATTGAAATGAATGGGTTTCATAGCGCAGCGCCGCGCATGCCGCGTCCTGTTGTAACAGCATGTGAAAAAAACTACAAAGTTTGCTAGGCCAAAAAGACGTTAATCGCGCGATAAAAAAATTGACGCCGTTAAAATGGGTTTCGTTAACGCCGTTAATAACGCGTTTAACTGACAGCCCTAGTATCTTTGCATTATTTTGTGTTGTAAATAAATCCAAACAATCAAAAAGCCATTATTTTTTTAAATCTCTCTTCATTCTCTGTGCAAGGTTCCTCATAATGATAGGGCCTGATAGCACCTGATAGGTCCATTAAGGGAGGGTCTTTCTCAGGTGTAAAAACACATGAATATTCATGATGATTCACGCCCTCCTCGCATAGGAGCTTTCTTACACAAAACATTACACGTTTTACAAGTCTTACACATTTTAAATCAATATATTGTTTTATCTGAATGAGTATCCAGGATGATTTTCACATAGTTTTGAAGCAAATATTCTAGGCTACGTGTTATAATTTTCAAAAGTCCTGTGAATAAATAATCAGTATGGGTTTCATGACCTTATTTCAGTGACAATTTTTTTTTTTTTTTTTTTTTTCACAAACCACGCATAAACTTCATTATCTCAAAACTACAAACTTTTACATACACGCTGCTGACATATTATTGTAGCAGAGTTTGTGCTGAATACAGTGTAATAAGACTTTAGCCATGAAAATGTCACAAGTAACAGAAATAAGTACAAATGTCAGAACACCTCCAGGGCCCAGAAAACACATCAGACCCCAGAGGGTTAAATCAATGTTAATCAATTTGTTGTTTTTATTGTTTAATCAAACAGTTTGATTGTCCCTGCTACATAGAATGCCAATGCTTGATCCTGCTTTGACTTCTGGAAGTGTGATGAATTAGTTGATGAATTTATGTAGTTGTTGTGGAGTTACATTTTTTCAACTTGTCAATTAGCATGTTCCGTCATGTTCATCTGTAGAACTGTAGTTGGATGCCAACAGAACCAGAGAGTATATGTTGCACGGAGATAGAACAGGTATAGTTGTTTAATTACCACTCTAAGCAGGGACGTGCACAGGGGGGTTGCTCAGGTTGCCCGGGCAACTGCCCATATGCCCTTCTCGACTCAGGTTGCCCTTCCGAGAAAAAACAACAAAAAAAACAACATTCGTACAATGGATGCAGAATTTCACGTACGGCTAGATAAAAAAAATTTAAAAAATCTCAAAGCCTCATTCACTTCCATTCGGGCACTCAGCTCAACTGTTTACGTGGCTGCAGCGCTGCATGGGACCATAGACTGCACGCAACCGGTGCGTAAGACCCTGCAAATTACTTAAGGCCCCGCCTCCATCTCATGTCATAGCGCGTCAATTAATGTGTAGCCTACAACATCCATGACAAAATGAAGCGAAACTATCCTTCTGGTCACGAAAAGAGGAAGAAGAAAAAAACCATGAGAGTGAAGTGCGGGAACAACAATCAGGTAAACTTGTGTTCTCTCCTCTCTAAGTTTGATGTCAGCAAAGTTTGATGTTTTTCGGTCTTGCTAACCTAGCTGGGCAGGCAGTGCATCTCTTGCATCACTTTGTGCCTGACAAAAGTGAGAGTAAAATACAATTATTTATTACTAGGGCTGACTTCTAATGGTCGAGGATTCGACGATTCGATTCGGAGAGGTCTGATTCGACTATGAACCTCATAGTCGAATAGTAGGCAAGTGTTAACCAATAGGGGTGTGACGGTTATTATATAAGTTACAAAAAATTTTTATCATAGAGAATGTTTAAATACGAATATCTCTTACAAGGGAAACGGAGGCGGAGTTAGTGTTGCTTCAGAGGCTGCTACTGCTGGAGATGATTCGGGAGAGGTCTGTGCACCTTTACCGATCAGAGCGCGCGCTGACACGGAGTAAAGCCTTGTTTATACTCGACGCATCCGCACGAGCGCGAAGGTGCGCACGCCCGGCAAAAAATGACGCGTTGAGTGCGCAAGACCGGCAAGACCCCATTTCGCTTGGCTGTGTGCACAGCTTTTTTTGTAACAACGCGCGCGACGCCACGTCCGAGGATGAACGACTTCAAACTGAATCTGCCCGAGCATGTACGTCTCACAGCACCGGCACGCAGTTTGCGCGTCTAAATTGCAAAGTTCATTGCAAAGTGTTTTGTTAAGGTGTGTTTACTGTGTGTGATTTATTTAAAACAAATCACGTTTTGGCACGTTGTTGTTTTTGAAGCCAATTTGTTCCTATTTTATGTGAACTTTTCTGATGTTTGATATAGCCTATGTGTGATATGTTTTGTTAATCTGGCTTTAAATGAATAAAAGGTAGCTATTTGTTACACACCATGTTTTCTTTTAGTTTTTTTTTAGCTCTTTTGTTTGAAATGGAAAAATCTAGCTGCTATCTAAAAAAAAAAAAAAAAAAAAAAAGTTTGACTATCAGTCGACTAAGGCAAAATCTAACGAATCAGATTCGACTATGAAAATCCTTAGTCGAAAACAGCCCTATTTATTACGTATGTTTTTGATAAACGACAAAGTGGAACGGTGTTTGTTTACTGCAGCTCGGAAAACATAACCGCGTCGCGTGTGTTATCGTGCGTTCATATGCGCGTGCACGAAATATGAAACTCGCATTTTTCAAGCAGAAATATGTGGAGACCAGACACACTGTACAATACATGCACGTGAATGATGGCACTCCCATCAAAGTACACATTATAAAACAAGACACTGATTATCTAGTCTCAGTGTAGTTAAAAACTCTAAACAACTGCACTAATTATGCAAGATAGAAAGCAATGTATTGACAATTTGACATTGATTGAATATAGATTTATAGGCTATATTGCATTTAAAATGTTGATTAGCTGGACATACTGGTCAGTATGGATGCACATCCCTCAGTAAATAATAACCATAAATCAAGAATTGCTTCAACATGCATAATAATAAATAAAAAAATCATACTGATGCCGGAAATACCCAGGCTGTAGAGATAACCAAAGTTAATCCCAAAAGCCAAAGCTTAGGGTTATAATTGATTATTTTCTTCTTATTTATGTTTACGTTAATATTCACTTGTTATGTTAACATTCTATAGAAAATACTCTATTCAATAAATATTGTTTGTTTGAACCTCATTCTGTTCTATATTGTACTTACTCTTTGACTGTTTTGTTTAAAGGGGGGAGGATTGTATGGGAGCACTGAAGTGTCAGGTGTGACTGTGTGGCAATGGCATATGGTTTACATAGTTCACGGCGTCATAGGTCAGGTAGAGGCCCCTTAGCAGAATTTTGCTTAGGGCCCCAGGGGGAGGTCAGGATCGGCACTGGGTTTAGCAGTCGATTCTGTTCCCTACCGGAATTCCTGTTCCCTTTACGCCAGGGGTGCCCAACCCTGCTCCTGCCGATCGACTGTCCTGCACAGTTTATCTCCAACCCTAATCAAACACACCTGAAGCAACCAATTAAGGTCTTCAGGATCACTTGAACATTAAAGGCAGGTGTGTGTGATTAGGGTTGGAGATGAACTGTGCAGGACAGTCGACTGGCAGTAGCAGGGTTGGGCACCCCTGCTTTACGCAATCATACTACAAATCATGCGTAGTTGCCCGTAGCCTACCATCAGAACTGAATACGAGCAAGAAGCACAACTGAATGTACTGGAAGCCAAAAGGTTAAAAAAGGATTGTATTTTTTCCCGAAATCTAAGCGTTTTTTTTTTTTATTACAAGTGAGTTTTTCCATTCAATCCAGATTAGTTTTTAAAAAAAAATAAAATAAGATAATAATAATTAAAAAAACAATAAACAATAATATGAGGAACTCTTTTTCTCATGCGTCTCATCTCTGACGGGGGGAGGGGGGGGGGCAGAAGCAGTCTGGCGAAGCAGTCTGGCGTAAAATAATTTGATCAAGCATATAAAACTTTACCTAATTTCTTTGGCACATTTCCTTCATAAATAAAATACATCCACTGTGTCCTCAGTGGCTCAGATGCTGAGAGTCTATAGAGTAAATGTTTCAACAAGTGTTCGTGCTGGCTTTAAACTTTAAGTTTAGTCAACTTAAAATGTGAAGTTGAATTAACAATTTGGATATTTGAGTTATCTTAAGTTAAATCCGGGAAAGTTATTTTGACCCTGATTTTTAGGTTGTGATAGCTAATTGCAACAATATATATATATATATTTTTTTTTTTTTACAGCTATAGGATCTGACAGTGAATCAGACCGCAATGACTCTTTCAGACTGTGAGAAAGAGCCAAAATACAACTCCGGACCCTAAATCAGAAGATCTGTCATTTAAGACTTTAACGAAACCCCCAGCTAAGTACTGTATGGCCATGCACGCTTGTAAGAGATGATCCAAGCTAAAAGGAAGAACGTTGTCAATGGTAGGCAGTCTACAGAAGGGTTTTTGTGGTGTTGAGAGTGTATTGGAGGAAGTGATGAGAAGCAGCGACGAAGAGCAGCAGAAAGACGCAGAGAGATGCATCCAGACAGAGAGAGCACGGTGTCTAGCGTCGTCGATTCGGCAGAAGAGGAGATGTTTGTTCATGGACTCGATCCCGTTTTAGATCGGTAAGTTTCAACACATTTTCATTAATTGTTATGTTTATTATTGGCAGTTTTTCTGTTCATGTAATGTTTTTGATTATAAAATGACGATGGAGATTAGCTACTAGCAAAGACAGAGTCTACACGAGCAGGTGATAGAGATGTTATATTATAACGTTACATAAAGAGAAAATATTTATATCACACACATTATATTTATGATGCATTAAATATAACAAAAATGGAAGGAAAGGATTATAAGAAGTCAGGAGAAGATGTGTTGATTATAAAATAACAGTGGAGATGACTAGCAAGATATGAGATTACAGTGATACGTTTATATGAATGAATGGTGCATTGAATATAAATATAATGGAAGGAAAGGAGAACAAGATGTCAGGTGAAGATATAATAATTATAAGATATAATAATTATATATATATATATATATATATAGAAAAAAATAATAATTACAAAGCATTTTTAATATTGAGCATTATAATGATAAGGTATGTGACATTTGATATTGTAATATGATGGAATATTGATGCTGCTAATAGATGAATGTGACTCAAACTGAAATCCTCTTTTGTGTGTTTGTGAGTGTGTTTTCCTGTGCTGTAAAATAGGCCTTCAACTGAATCAGATGAGGAATGGAATCCGGAGTCCAGTCATGAGCGACAAAGGAGACGCCGGCAGTCATCGTCATCTTCTGCATCTCCATCTGAATCTGCTTCAGCTACCAGAGGCAGAGGTACAGGTAAAGGTAAAGGTAAAGGTAAGGGGAGAGAAAGAGGAAGAGGAAGCGGTTGCTTTTTGTTTTAGTAATTGGATATTCATTGTAATTGTTTATTGTAATTTATTTGAGTAAAAAAACACTGTTGCAATTACAAATGTTATTTTTTTTTTCTTTTTATATATTTTATTCATTAGTAAAACAATCACTTTTGGAATGTATAAATGAAGTAAGTTTTTTTTTCACTGTTTTTGCTATTATAAATGTTCAAAATAAAGAGTATTTTGTTAAAATGTTAAAATGTTGTGCTGAAATCATTTGTTCTTGTG
Source organism: Tiaroga cobitis (assembly GCA_030578255.1). Taxonomy (NCBI): domain Eukaryota; kingdom Metazoa; phylum Chordata; class Actinopteri; order Cypriniformes; family Leuciscidae; genus Tiaroga; species Tiaroga cobitis. Next base: position 28,927,874 of record CM060591.1, on the reverse strand, counting down.
TAGTTTGATGGGCAGAATAGTTCTGAATGGATAAACATGTATGTAGTATGTAGTGTTTACTCCTTATGTCATTTGGTAACCAGGTGTCCATTTGGAGTCTCCAAGTGGCCTTTTGGAAAGGACGCCTAGACTTTTCTTGAATAAAAGCTTACAGGAACTACATTTTTGGGAGTATCATCCTCAAATTTGAATCAAAACATGGTCAGACATTCAGTTTTATATTTATGGTGTTTTCAGGCCCTTAACATAAAATTCTGATACATTTTTCCCTAAATGAAGTTTATTCAAAGAAATCGTGAGTCAATTTCATGTATATTTTACCTTGTTTTACTCCGTTCCTATGCTACTTTGAGTTATAATGACTCTTGGGTAACAAAGTTTCAAGTGTCTAGTTTAAAAAAATATCAGAGTTATGAATGTGGACCATAGGGTTCAAGAGCTACAGAGATTTGTATTTGGGTATGTCGTTTTCAGAAAATTCTCAAAAATAGGGGTGCTGGTTAAGAGGTTAACCCAAGACTAATGGTCAAAAGGACGAGACATCGTGACTTGCACAAGGAAAACCACAAAGATAACGCCAGAGGTTGTTCGACCCCAAAGACACATATAAGACAGGCCGTATTCTCAAAGACCCCGGTTTGACCTGAACTCTTGAACCACAGGATTGAGATCCAAAAAACATAAAATGCATCAAATCATTCCAAAACAATGCAAAACTTATAATCAAACATCATTCAACTGCATAATTCTATATCATGCAGTGTTGCGAATGTTGTAAAAATTCCAACATAATCTATTATTTTCCGTCATTTTCATTTTCGTATTTTACGAAATGCATACTGATAAATGGCCCTTGGCCTTTGGAATTAAAATATGAGTAATTACTGACAGAATTTTCAGTATAACTAACCCTTTAAAGTCTGTCTGCATGCTCACTGTGCACCAGGTGTAAGTGTGCTAAGCAGCTGTGTGAAACTCTTCTAACTTAAGAATATCTAAGGGAAACGGGGAAACAAGAAAGAGTGAAATAAAACGAATGAACTTAAAAAGAAAAACAGGAAAATTGCACAAATAAATAAATAAAAATGCAGCCCAGCTTGATAGTTCTTCAGATCACAGACCTCTGTTTAGCATATGGGTACCTCTGGCAGTGCAAAATGAAGAGTGAAAAGAGGAGGACTGAAGGAGAAGAGCAAAAGGGGGGAAGGGAGTTATTTTGGCTGGGGATGCAGATGCAAGACAGAGGATTACAGGGGAGGCCACAGCTGACTGACAGAATGCCCTCAGAGAGGGGGACTGGATGGGGATATAGATGGGTAGTGTAAGGGCAGTGTTGCTGCAGGGCAGACATATCTCCCCAGAGAGAGCGACAGCACTGATACTGACTGTGTGCCTGACTGAGACACACACACACACACACGTTGGGTTTTTATGTTTTATGGAGACATACCATAGACAATGCTTTTTATACTGAACAAACTGTATAATCTATCCCCTAACCCTAAACCTACCCACCACAGAAAACTTTCTGCATGTTTAAATAAATAAAAAAACATCACTTCGTATGATTTATATGCCGTTTTCCTCATAGTGCCCACAAAATGTTCCCACTAGGACAAGGATTTCAGATATTGCCATCTTAGTGGGGACGTAGGGATATACTTGAACTAGTGTTGGGTGATATGCTCCGTAATCATATTGTCCTATTGTCAGCCTGTGAGATTGGTGATACACACTATTATCGTGCAGGGGGTGGTTACTTATTTGATCATAAACTTGCTTATTTATTATCTTATTTCTTTAATCAATAATTTGCTTATTTAATTACTTCGTTTTATATATGATAATCTTTTTCTATTTTGATAGCAAAGGTGGTGTCATGATGTGGGTTTTTGTGTCTTGTTTTTTCGTGTTCAGTGGTTCCCTGTCCTGTCTTTTAGTTCTCCCAGGTGTTTCTCGTTATTCCCGACGCCCCCTTGTTATCTTGTTAGCTCGTTTGTCCATGATTATTTAAGCCCTGTGTTTCTGCCCTGTCTTTGTGAGTTGTTGAATGTATGTTAGATGTTAACGTTGGTTATTTCTGAATCCTGTTTCTAAGTCCTTGTATCCTGTTCCTGTCTAAGTTTGTAGTTTGTTAATAAAGACACACTGCGTCTGGATCCAGCCTCATTGCTATTTCTAACGCAGTACGTTACAGGTGGAGTGTTTAATAAATCAGGTTGTTTCCCGTATAGTGAGGTAAAAACATAGCCTAATCATTTGTGTATCTGACAAAGTATTCCATTTATTATGTCTGTTAAACAACTCATTAAAAACGACAGCATTTTTATTCTACTTCTGTACGAGATGAGAATAATATCTTGCGTCAAGAAAGAGTCGGAGTTTGCCATATATTTCCTCCTCTCTATAGCCACCGCGAAAAGCTCACTTAGTCTGGATGAGCTTAAAGGTGCCCTAGAATTTGTAACTGAATTTATCTTGGCATAGTTAAATAACAAGAGTTCAGTACATGGACATGACATACAGTGAGTCTCAAACACCATTGTTTTCTCCTTATTTAAATCTCGTTTTTGAAAAACACTCCTGAAAAATAGGCGAATCTACACATAACACCGACTGTGACACAACAGTCGGGATCATTAATATGTACGCCTCCAAAAATTTGCATATGCCAGCCCATGTTCAATGCCATGCGGAATTGCGCAGCCGAATCATCGGAAGTTCTGCAGGTGAAGAAACAAGCGAGGATCATAGGAAAAATGGCAGATAATGGAAACAAATGTTATGTTCCAGGCTGTGCAGGGGATGTGGGGACTTTTCATACCCTTCCCACAGAAAATAAATGTCAACCGGCGTGGTTGATGTTTATCTATAATCGGATACCGCAACAGTTTAATTCGAAGTTGTTAGTTTGGTCTGCCCATTTCACCACTGACTTATTTTCTAACCTGTGACAATATCAAGCAGGCTGATCACTGCCATATCACCCTGTAGCTCAAGACTGGTTGCCCACTGAAGCTAAGCAGGGCTGAGCCTGGTTAGTACCTGGATGGGAGACCTTCTGAGAAAAACCAGGTTGCTGCTGGAAGAGGTGTTACTGAGGCCAGCAGGGGGCGCTCACCCTGTGGTCTGTGTGGGTCCTAACGCCCCAGTATAGTGACGGGGACACTATACTGTCAAAGAGCACCTTCCTTCGGATGAGACGTTAAACCGAGGCCCTGACTCTCTGTGGTCATTAAAAATCCCATGGCACTTCTCGTAAAGAGTAGGGGTGTAACCCCGGTGTCCTGGCCACATTCCACCCATTGGCCCCTGCCAATAATTAGGGGCCTAATAATCCCCATCCACTGAATTGGCTCTATCACTCTCTCTCCTCTCCAACTATAGCTTACTGCCACCGTTGTACTGTGGCTGCCGTCGCATCATCCAAGTGGATGCTGCACACTGGTGCTGGTTGAGGAGAGAACCCCTGATATGATTGTAAAGCGCTTTAGGTGTACAGTAGTACACATGAAAGCGCTATATAAATGCCTCATTCATTCATTCAGGCTTCTCTCAGCGTCTCATAGTGAAGAAGGGGGCAATTCCAAATATATTCCTGCAAGCGGTAAGTAGTGATTTTATTAACGATAATTTACACTGTGTTCTCTAGATCCAGCGCAAGATCCTAGTACAGTAACAAATAGCAAACTCCAAGTGACGAGCATACATAACTAAATAGTATGACAAAGTATTTACGCTGAGCTTAATATTTATTGTCTGTGTTGTCATATAAATCTACAAAATAATACTGTAGATACATATGTAAATTCCCTTTTGTCAAATAATTTTACTTTCGTCTTTTTCATCAATAATTCGTTACATTTATATAGCGCTTTTATGGGTACTCAAAGCGCTTTACATTGAAGGGGGAACAACACGTACATCAACAACACATCAGGGGCTAACTACATTAGTTTAGTTGCTCACAGATAATGTTAGCTCACTCGATCCTTCTAGCTAACGTCACATTCTCCACCACATAAGTTGAAGCTATATTTATTTGACAAGGAATCTAACGTTAGTCCATTAAAATGTTTTAATTTTTGAAAACTGACGTATGAGTATTTTGCATGCTTGTATTTCAGAGTGTGTGAAGTGAAACAGCCAATCAGAGCAGAACTCCTCATTACTATTCATGACCCTTCCAAATAAGGTAAAAACAGACCATTTCATTCTAGGGCCAATTTCTAGAGTTGAAAATGGACCTGTAAAACCATATCTGGACATTTTAAATGCCCTTAAATAAGCCATATACCCTCTATGTAGATATAAGATTTTAAATATTATTTCAACACATTTTAGGGCACCTTTAAAGGAATGTAAGGATGCCTTCCTGTCATATAGCCTATCACATGTGCGGACTTCAATAGCCCAAAAAATGCAGTGTTTACATGCCGGGAGAAATCAAGGTAAGGGGCAAAAATCTAGTCGATCGGTTTATGCTTAAGGAACATTATGCTTTATTACTCCGATTAAGGAAAACGGGTTAACGCGTTTACACGACCACTTGGGCTGTGACTGTGGCAGTTTTTTACCACCGCAGTGGACCAACTATCTGCATTGGTGCGGTGTTTGGGGTGTGTGTGTGTATGTGTATCAATTAAATACATTTTGAAATATAAAACAATAATAAACAAGGCTCAAAAATGTTTTTGATTTTTGAAAAATGCTTTGTGCTGTGTTTAGACCTAAAGACTGTTATTAGGTCAATATAATTTTAGTGATATTGTTATTAATTTGTAGATGTATTGTTTTTAGTGTCATTAAATGTTTTGTTAATGTGCTATGGAAACAAAACAAAATGCTGACGAACAACGATGCCATATTCATCTTGACAAACAACAACTTTGTTGATTCTGTTATGATGCATTAATTCTGGCGCTCGTTGTATGTGTATGATATATGTGTATGTGTAGGTGCTTTCCCAATCGGGGCTTGCCGTAGATAGGCATAGGTCATGCACACTTTTGTACTGGAGTGTCGCGGGTTTTTGGGCTAGTACACACGTGTTGCACTTAAAATGGATCAGAGTTCAGACGGCTATCGTTTAGTGTTTTCTTATTGCTAAGTGTTTATTCGAACGCTGCACGAACACTTGGTCACAACTGTATGATGCGTCTCTTTTATAACAAGCACTCTTGACAATTTGTGGATAGATCACCTTGCAAATTCAATTTTGATGTGGGATGTAGTTTTATAGTCAGATTTAAAACATTTTCATCGAGGAGTCCTTAATCCTCATACGCGTGTGTTGGTGATGTCACAAGTGTGGTTATGTGGTGATGTCGTTATGAAATTAGGGAAGGCAAATTAATTGTAAGTCCTAATATTAATAATAACACTAGCCTTATAATAATAATAGTAATTTAATAGCCTAGATTTAATGGGAAAAAGAGCCAATTATCATCTTGATAATATCGCCATTTGCGATATCTACTCGGTTACTATCGGAACCTCAGTTCCCTGAGAGAGGGAACGAGTATTGCGTAGCTATACGCAGTGGGGAAACTCCTTTTCCTCGATTTACTGAAGCTTATATGTAAAACGCATTTACAGCTGCACAGCTAGCACATTGAGCGTCTGGCTCGCGCATAGGCTGTGCTGCAGCAACAGCACATCCAATGGCGCGGGCGCCTCAGACGTGCGACCAACGAGCTAGTCCTACGTCATTACATGTCAGAGCCCGCCAAGGGGCGTGGCCTTAGCCTATAATAGTCCCCCGAATTCGCCATTATAGCAGGTTTAACGACTGAAGCGACAACTCGCCAGGTTACTATAGTGCGGCAGGCTACGCAATACTCGTTCCCTCTCTCAGGGAACTGAGGTTATGATAGTAACCGACTAGTTCCCTTTCGAACGGTCACTTCGTTTGCGTAGCTATACGCAGTGGGGACGCCATGCAAAACGCCGCACTATAAGTAACTGGTTGTGTGGTTGTGTGGATATATATATATATATATATATATATATATATATATATATATATATATATATATATATATATATACACACAGTATATATATATATATATATATACACATACATATATATTAGGGGTGGAACGGTGCATGTATTCGTATTGAACCAAAACGGTACAGGCGTCACGGTTCGGTGCACGAATTTACACGGTGAATACACGGTATAAAAATAAATAAAACTCGCGTGCAAATTAATTAATGTAATACGGAACTACTGTTAGATACGCGGGTTCTTTAGGGACACATATTCTGTACCATCGGTTTAGCTCTGAACGCGCGTTCACTTCAAACGTTGGCTTTATACGCGCGTCGAACTAGACGCGAATTTGACGCTCTATTCGCGTTTGGTGTGACCGCATAATGAACAGGCTGCGATGTCAAGATTGCAATGCTTGTGCTTGTGTGCGTGTGTGTGTGTGTGAGAGAGAGAGGGAGAGAGAGGGAGAGGCGCGGGCGCGATGGAACAGTGGAAACATAAAAAACATACTCCGTCATTTTGTTCCTACAGATCATTAAACCTGCAATAAAACACAACATTGTGCTGTTGTCACACTGTAAACTCTTGTCAAACTGTAACCTACAACTGTCACCCAACCAAAATCACATACACACGCACACACACACACACACACACACACACACACACACACACACACAGACAGACACGCACACACACGTGAGAGAGAGAGGGAGAGAGAGGGAGAGGCGCGGGCGCGATGGAACAGTGGAAACATAAAAAACATACTCCGTCATTTTGTTCCTACAGATCATTAAACCTGCAATAAAACACAACATTGTGCTGTTGTCACACTGTAAACTCTTGTCAAACTGTAACCTACAACTGTCACCCAACCAAAATCACATACACACGCACACACACACACACACACACACACACACACACACACACACACAGACAGACACGCACACACACACACACACACACACACACACACACACACTGTTTTAAAAGCAAAACATTTATCCAACTCCATTTCAAAACAGTCTGTGGGTCCCATCTTTTGGACATTCATCATATTGCATTGGTTTTCATTTCTTGTCCTCGGAGCACTAATCTTACACATTCTACATTGATTAAAAAAGAAAATCGAATGTGTTTTTAATGAGTATTATTTTATACAGAAATCAATTATTTATCATTCAGATGAGAATAATGTTACATTGTTAATTCATAATTTTAATTAAAATTAAGGAAAACAAATATTGATCTAAAATATAGCATAATCATTTTTTATTAATTCAGGTACAATTACCAAACATATCGCAAGGTCTTTTTGTCTTTTTATTAATTTAATAATAAACTAATTATATAAAACTATTCTCAGTGCACTACAAAAAAACTGGTTCTAGGCCTATGCCTTTATTAATAAAACTTATTTTAAAAATACAATGCCTTCTGCATTTTTGTTTTGCTTTTCCCTCCATTGTACCGAAATCGTACCGAACCGTGATGTCTGAACCGAGGTATGAACCGAACCGTGACTTCTGTGTACCGTTCCACCCCTAATATATATATACACACACACACACACACACACACACACACATATATATATATATATATGTGTGTGTTAGGGGTTGAACCGACTAGTCGATTAGTCGACTAGTCGACCTTAATGCAATGCCGCGACACTTTAAGCTTGACGTCGACTAGTCGCGTTGATCATGTGACACTATGATTGCGCTAATTTTGATACTAACTTGTTGCAGACGACAACAGATGAAGAGCCCAGAGGGTCATTGCAGCAAGAAAGCAGCATTGGTACATCAAGTGTGTGTAAATACTTTACTAACCTAAAACTAGAAATAGTTGAAAACGAAAGTAAAAGCATGACGCACGCTCACTGTTTTACCGGGAAATGAGAGTTCAGTATCTTTATTAAAACATTATTTTTTATCATTTATTTATTTAAACATATTAATGATGTAGCCTACCTCTAATTCACCCGCAATTAATTTGAATATTATTTTGTATTACTTGGATCTGCGCATCACTAAGGCGCTGATGTGAATTTATAGTTTTTTTTCCTTTTCTTTTTTCATCCTAAATGATGATCTAAACAGTGGGCTGTTTACACCTGGCCACTTTATGTGTTTCTGTGATCCGATAGCTATCCGATCGTGAAAAGACCAGGTGTAAATGCCCCTCGTTCGGAGACGGATTTAATTCCGATCGCTCAAACCGCTTCAGGAGGAGGTCTGGGCCGCTTCACTGGACAAGTGTAAATGCATCTGGTAGTTGAAACCACATATGTAAATTGGACTTCTCCCAACGATGCTAACAATAAACGTGTGAGAGCGTATTATAGTGATGAAGCTATGGCAGCACGCATCGCCGCAGATGAGCAGCTCGAGCATCTATTTATCAAGCCAACGTGCAAACTATCGCAAATCAAAGTGAAAGTAAGTCGCGGACGCTTAACACACAATCATCTTCGTTAAAAGTAAAGAAACAAAATGATCTAACAGTGCTGTCTTTCTTATTGTGGTCTTTGATTTTGAAATTAGGTGATGATCAATAAAATGCAGCTCATTATTGTTGCTTTCGGTGACGTGAACTCCGTTAAATCTGCATAGCGCGTTGTTTGAAGATCGGATTTACATCCGTTTTGCGTAAACATATTTATGTGACCAGGTGTAAATGGAATCGTTTTGATAAATCAGATTAGTAAAAACGCATGAAGTGACCAGGTGTAAACGGCCCCATTATGAGTTGTCTGTCAGCATCTGTATAATTTTCTGTTAATTAATTGCAAATTGTGGCATGTTGCATAGCAGTCCCATCTCTTGTGGTTTTATGAATGACGTCATCGACTAGTCGACGTCGACTTTGATGTTATAACAGTCGACTTCAAAAAATCTGAAGTCGTTCAACCCCTAATGTGTGTGTGTGTGTGATTGTGCACAGTAATTTTTTTCGACATGACCAGACACCGTCGGGCATTAACCCTCTGGGGACCAGAAACGCGCCGGCGCGTTTTGCTCGTTTTTTTTCTCATAGCAGAAAAATAGACTTAAAGTACTACCATCATTTCTGTTCATATAGAGTTAAGAAATATGAGAAAATAATCTGTTAAATGTCTACTTTTTTATGTGCCCACATACAATCGAAATAAAATATTGTGCTTTTGTAAAATAAAGAAAATAAACAGGGTGTGCGTTCTGCCTCTCAGTCACCGTGAACTTTTTTTCTGGAGCACGTCTCTAATCTTCAACACAACTCAGCTAATACTATTCACCCAGCCATAAGCAATATATCTTTTAAATCATTTGAGTTTGTACTTTTAAATGATCCGATTCAAAACTAAAATTATTATTCTCCGTGTATGTCATCTATATAAAAAGAGAGACGTGTCAGCCCGTCTCATTATTGTTCTCTCAGCTGATTATCTCTGGTAATGTGACACGCCCACGGAGAGCACGCGCTATTCAAACGCAAATATGTGAAGCAACACATTGAGACGCGTTAACGCCCATAAACTCTGAAAACACACATTATTTTTTAGTCAGATTAATCTACTGTCGTCTTGCGCGGCTATATGAGGAACAATCCTGGGACATTTACCACTGGGTTTATTTTCACTTCGAGGATGAACAGATTCAGCTGAGAAGTAAGTGTTTTTTGCAAGTGCTTTGTTCTAATCGCGATATAGAATAACGTAGTGTCTGTAAACGGAAAAATAGCATACTGTTAAATGTGAATCATGTTTGTGTGTGTGTGTGTGTGTGTGTGTGTGTGTGTGTGTGAATGAATGAATGAATGAATGAACGCACAGATACGCACTGTTACAGACTAAATAACAGACAACATTTCATTGACTCGTTTTGGATAAAGTTTTTACTCTAAAATAGACATCAAATAAGCTTTTTTTAGGAGTTTCTGCTCATATGTTAAATATATAGTATGTTTTGTCAATAAACTAATCAACTAAGATGTTATAGTGTTTGTTCAAGCTATAGCAAAATAATGAATCCTCAACTTTGAAATATGTATGATCAAACTAAGACATTTATGGAGAAAGACAATTTTCTTTTCAAGATTTTTCCAACTCTAACTTTGAACTTTGAACTGAAATAAAACCATGTCTATATGGTGAAGGGTGTGTGATAGAAGTGTCCAGACGTATGCACCCTGTATTTTCCTTATATAAATCCAAACAATCTAAAAGCCATTTTTTTTTAAATCTCCTCATTCTTTGTGCAAGGCTCCTGTAATGATATGGCCTGATAGCACCTAATAGGGCCATTATGGGAAGGGTCTTTGTCTTTCTCAGGTGTGGAATGCCACACATATTAATGAGAGATCACGCCTCCTGCATAAAGCTTTCTCAAACAAAACACGTCATTAAAAATGTAAAAGACTTTATTGACTTATCTGAATGAGTAGTCAGGATGATTCTCACATTGTTTTGGAGCAAATATTCTAGGCTATGTGATACAATTTTCAAAAGTCTTGTGAAGAAATAATCAATATGTGTTTTGTGGTCTTATTTCAGCAACTTTCATTTTTATTTTTTTCAATAACCACGCATAAACATTATTCTATTAAAAATACAAACATGTACATACATGTTGCTCAGATCTCATGGTAGCCAAGTTTGTGCTATATAGAGTGAATTTACACCTTTGCCATTAACATGTTTATAAATAACTGAAAAAAGCACAAATGTCAGTGCATGTCAAAACATCCCAAGGGCCCCAAAATGGTCCCCAGAGGGTTAATCATACCGAAAGCACCTTCGGCCTAAAGGGAAGGCACCTCCATATTATAAAACTTAAAAAATAAATGTGGAAGGCGAGGACCAGCCGGCCGCATCACAAATATCTTGAATGGGAAAGCCAGATGACCAAGCCCATGACGAAGCCATGCCTCTGGTCGAATGGTCCTTGATACCTATGGGGCAAACCTGACCCACTGAGGTATAAGCCATAGAAATGGCATCGACTATCCATCTAGACAGTCTTCGCTTAGTGACTGAATCACCCTTAGATCGGCCACCAAAGCAGACAAAAAGCTGTTCTGATTGTCTAAAAGACGCAGAATGCTCCAGATAGATTCTCAGCGCTCTGACAGGGCAGAGAAGATTAACCTCCCCATCCTCGGCAGAAGGGGGAAGGGCTGATAACCTGTGCTCTGAATGGCGTTGAGAGCACTTTGGGTACATAACCATGCCTGGGTTTGAGGATGACCCTGTCATCTGGTCCACACTCCAAACATGAAGGGCTCACTGAGAGAGCCTGCAGATCTCCCACTCGCTTGATAGATGCCAGTGCCAACAGGAGAGCAGTCTTTAGTGAGAGAGGTTTAAGATGGAGCAGTTCAAAGGGCGGACCCTTCAGAGCCCCAAGGACCGTGGAGAGGTCCCAAGGAGGCACAGGAGGTCTAGATGGATTAATCCTCCTAGCACCTTTTAGAAACCGTACCACCAGGTCGTTTCTTCCTAGTGATTGACCAGCCACCAGAGCATGATGCGCTGCAATGGCTGCCACATACACCTTGAGCGTGGACGGGGAGCGGCCCGCGTCCAATAGCTCCTGCAGGAAGGAGAGTACCACAGATACCTCACATGACTCTGGGTTTCGAGCACCAGCTGGAAAAACCCGACCACTTCAAAGCATAAAGGCGCCGAGTAGATGGGGCCCTGGCTTCAGAAATAGTGCTTAAGACCTTCTCAGGAAGGTCCCTGGGTAACTTTTTCGGGGCCATACATGGAGGACCCATAAGTCGGATCGAGGATGCCAAATTGTCTCGTTGGCCTGTGTGAGGAGGTCTTTCATCACTGAAACAGGCCAAGGGATTGTGTCCAATAGCTGAACCAGCTCCGGAAACTACAGCCTGGATTTCCAGAGAGGGGCCACCAGAAGGATTAGGCATCCGCTCTCCCTTAACCGTTTGATGACTTGTGGAATCATCGAGACGGGGGGGGGGGGGGGGCCGGGGGGGATGGGGGGGGGGGCAGTTGGGCCAGCGCGTCCCTGCTCTTCGAGAAGAAAAGGTCGATTTCGGCTTCTTCGAACACACTCCATATCAGACTGACCGTCTGTGAGTTCAGGGACCACATGCTCAGGGGAGTATTGCCCCGTGAGAGCATATCTGCATCCAGATTCTGAATGCCAGGGATATGTGCTGCTCTCAGAGAGCTCAGATTGGTCTGTGCCCATAAGAGGAGGTCTTTCGAAACTACTACCATGGTCACACCCTCGTGGTACCAGCCCTGAGCCTGCCAGGGAATCAGGGTTCTTAAACAACCGTGATTCACCATGATGCGCAGGCTGCCTGACTGCCATGCATGGGTTGGCACATGGCGTTTCAGCCAGTGCTGCAGCGGGCGCATGTGCAGTAATCCCATACGGAGTACTGACGATGCTGCTGCCATGAGACAGAGAAGTTTCTGAAATTTCTTTAGGGGCTCGCGCGTTCTGAACGAGACTGCTAGCGTTTGCACCGAGAGCGTGGGCTCTCGTGTGAGCCACGCTGTCATCGTCACAGAGTCTAAAACTGTGCCCAGAAAGACCACGCTCTGGCTGGGGGTCAGTTTGCTCTTGGTAACATTGATTGTGAGACCCAAGCATTCCAAATGGCCGAGAATCAAATTCCTGTGAGCTAGTAGCTCGGTTCTCGACTGTGCCAGCACCAGCCAGTCGTCAAGATAATTTAGCACGCCCACTCCCTGATGTCTCAGGGGAGAGAGCGCTGCATCCATACACTTTGTGAATGTACGGGGTGCTAATGATAGACCGAACGGCAGAACGGTGTATTGATAAGCCTGACCCTCGAAGGCGAATCTCAAGAATGGCCTGTGATGAGGGTTTATCTGAATATGAAAGTATGCATCTTTCAGATCCATTGTAACAAACCAATCCCCCGGGCAAACTTGCACGAGGATGTCTTTGATAGTTAACATTTTGAAAGGCCTTCTCATGAGAGCCTTGTTCAAATGTCTCATATCTAGTATGGGTCTGAGACTGCCGTCTTTTTTCAGGATTAGAAAATAGTGGCTGTAGAAACCCGAATGTTTTAGCGCAGGGGGGGATCAGCTCTATCGCCCCTTTTGCTAATAAATTCTGCACTGTTACCCACGTTGCTTCTCACCAAAGTCTCGATAACCCCCTAAAACTTTGGGGATCTGCGAGCAAATTGGAGCGAGTAGCCTTGCTTTATAGTGTTTATGACCCAACTCGACACATCTGGGATGGCTTGCCAGGCTGGCACCCGTGTGGCTAGGGTTTGACACACTGATTGGGATGGGTCGCCTAACATAGGGGGACCTAATATCCTTATATTGTGATTTGTGCACATACTGAGTGTTGGACTGACTGTACAAGCTTTCGCCTGGGGGGAAGTCAGTGTTAGAACAGGGAAGGGGCCACCTAGTAGAGGGGGACCGTGAACCCGTGTGTCGTGATTGTGAAACATACTCTTTTTGCGGTTTATTTGGGTCGCCGTGAAAACGGTGTTTGTTTGTAGAGACGCACTCACTGCTGCGGGCCTGTTTACAATAATAAAATCCCCAGCCGCTTAAACTGAACAGGGAGCTGTGGGAAGTATTGCAGGTTTTTTCGAGGGTGGTCCGGCTAGTGCGAGACACGAGCCCTCTCTTTTTACCTTTGGTGCTAGGACGACTTTGGCGGCACAGCATCAAGCATGACGCTGGTTCACGGGCCCTGGCGCCGGGGTAGCGGGAAGCACTTCGCTGGTCGCGGCTGGCGGTGGGTATCAGCCGCAGGGCGGGGCTGAGAGACCTGCTTCGCCGGCTTGGCTGGATGAAGCGAAGGCAGGGCGGGCTTGGGCCAGCTGGAAGCGGAGCTCGAGGGTTTCGACAGGAAGTGTCGCATAGCTTGGGACGAATTCTGCGCTTCGGTGTACCTCTCCGAGAACCCCTTCACCGCCGTGCCGAAGAGGCTGGAGCTGGATACAGGGGCGTCGAGGAACCTTGTTCTGTCCGCGTCCTTAATCACGGTGAGGTTCTGCCAGAGGTGGCGCTCTAGCATGACCAAACTCGCCATATTCCTCCCGATAGCCTGCGCAGTAGCCTTGGTAGCCCGCAAGGCTAGGTCCGTGGCGCTTCGGAGGTCTTGGAAGGCCTCAGGGGCCGGGCCAGCCTTATCCATGGATTGGAGGAGTTTGGCCTGGTAGACCTGCAGCACGGCCATCGTGTGCAGGCCTGAAGAAGCCTGACCAGAGGCGGAATATGCGCGTCCAGCGAGGGCTGAAGTGTTTCGGCAGGGTTTGTTTGGGTGAACAGCTCTAGCTCGCCAGTTAGCAGCTGTGTTCGGGCAAAGATGAGTGGCCAAGGCCTCTTCGAGGGGCGGCAACAACTCGTAGCCCTTTTCCGCCGCGCCGTCCACGGAGGAAAGCGTTGCGGAAACTGAAGATCCCACATGTGCTGAATAAGGAGCGCGCCACGACTTAGTCAGCTCCTCGTGCACCTCCGGAAAAAATGGCGCAGGCCTGTGACAAGGGGCCTGCTGGCGCCCCGACAGAAACCAGCCATCCAGCCGACTTCGAGGAGGTTCCTCGGGCGAGGGCCACTCAGGATCCGAAGCATTTCCGCGTCGGAGTTGGTCCTGAGTTGGTCCTGGTAGCTGACACGCTGGTAGCAGACTGGGAAGCAGTGACGGGGTCGAGAGAGCCCGGCCATTCCTCCTCAGACGCAGCGATAGAGGGGCTTCCGTAGTGCTCGACGGATCCGCCGAAGGAGACGAGGCCCACCACGTGGGTGGGGGGACGCTGGTCTCCCGCGAACAGGACCGGTGAAGGTGTTTGCGTTGGAGAAAGTAAGGCACGCGGGGATGTGGCCAGCGTGCGTTCACTGACATCCATGCTCTCAGGCTGCCGTTGGCTGCGGCGTTTCTTCTTCCTCGGCTGAAGTAAGGCCGCAAAGGGAAGTGCGGGTGAAGCGGTGTCGCCGTCTCGTGAGAGAGCTAGCCGCGTTCGCAGCACGGAGATGGGCATGCTCTCGCAAACCAAACATCCGCCGGCGGAGAGTGCATTCTCTGCGTGGTCGACTCCCAGGCATGAAACGCAGCTCGCGTGTTAGTCGGCCTCGTGCAGCTTGCATCCGTGGCAAAAGATGAGCGAGGCATTTGCTTTAACAACGCCTCGCACACTCAAACACAGCAGAATATTAGAAAGGATATAGTGCCGTCGCCGGATAGCCACAGGTGAGACGGCGTCAGGAGAAAACGGCTGAGAGGGCGTAGTCTGCTAAATATGATGCTCGCTCAGGCTGAAGGGCTAGTTCAAACGGCGAAGGCTCAGTAAACAGTCAGAGACATGAAGTTGTCGCTGAAGGAATAAAATCTGCTATAATGGCAAATTCGGGGTACTATTATAGGCTAAGGCCACGCCCCCTTGGCGGGCTCTGACGTGTAATGACGTAGGACTAGTTCGTTGGTTGCACGTCTGAGGCGTCCGCACCATTGGATGTGCAGTTGCCACAGCACAGCCTATGAGCGAGCCAGACGCTCAATGTGCTAGCTGTGCAGCTGCAAATGCGTTTTACATATAAGCTTCAGTAAATCGAGGAAAAGGAGTTTCCCCACTGCGTATAGCTACGCAATACGAAGTGACTGTTCGAAAGGGAACTCAGACTATACACAATACTATTGTCTATCGACACAACCCTAACCGGAAACACACACACACACACACACTATCTCTCTCTCTTTCTCTCTGTTCTACTCACCCCATCACAGCTCCTATGGCTGTACCAGCCAGCAGCCCTCTAAGTCCCAGATTCAGCCTGAACAATCCTCCTGTTGCAGCTAAACACAAACACTGTCATTCATTCTTGTCATCTTAGTATAAAGCAAAAATTCTATGAAAATCAACAACAACAAAAAACCTACTAAGGCCAGAGACAACAAACAAGTTTATGAACTTACCACCTGCAACAGTGAAATGGCTCAGAGTGTCTTTGTCTCTATACACTGTCAAGCCAGTATTTACAGTGCTGTGTAAAACAAAAAATAATAAAAAAATATATATATTTGAATAGAATAAACAAAGTGTTTTTTATAATTGGTGAAACTGACAGCAGGGTATCTGTATGGTTTTTAAAATCAAATTCAAGGCTTTTTAAGACCTGCATGGGTGAGGTAGAGCAATGTCTATGGCAACATCCTAAACATGCAGCGCTCACATTTAATAAAATCCTAGCCCATCACTCACATTAACTTAAAGGGATACTCCACCCAAAAATGAATATTCTGTCATCATTTACTCACCCTCAAGTTGTTGCAAACCTGTATGAGTTTCTTTCTTCTGCTGAACACAAAGCAAGATATTTTGAAGAACGATTGGAACCAAACGGTTGTTTGGCACCATTGACTTCCATAGTAGAAAAAAAAAAATACTATGGAAGTCAATGGTGCCAAAGTTCCAATCGTTCTTCAAAATATCTTCCTTTGTGTTCAGCAGAAGAAAGAAACTCATACAGGTTTGCAACAACTTGAGGGTGAGTAAATGATGACATAATTTTCATTTTTGGGTGGAGTATCCCTTTAAGCAATATTGCGATTCTTGTTTGTCTGTGGCCAAATTGAAGACTTTTTTTTAAACTGTGTTTAAACTCGCATATAAATGTCTTATTTATAGTTAAATATTATATGTAGGAGAGGACAAAAATATTTGACAAAAACTTTAATATTTTTTTGTGCTCATAAATAATAAACAAACAAAAAAAAATACCACTAACACTAAGTAAGACAAGTTAATTCAAAAGTGTAATTTAACTGATTCACAGAATTATAAACTCAATATATCTATACTTACTTAAACAGGGTCACAAATGCTGCTACCCTCCAGCTCCACCTCGAGCCAAGGCTCACAAACCCACGAATAGCTGCATTATGTGCAGAGCGCTGGTGAGACAAAAAAAAAGAAAGAAAAGTATATAGAACATCAATATGTGCATATTTTAACCACATACAATAATGTGTTTTTCAGCTATATAAAATGTAAATCAAAGCCATTCAAACCTTAAAAAACAATGGGAAATTAGAACAGATATCTGTATGAACAAAACATGACTCCGCTACAAACAGATGAATACATTTTCAGCCTGTCTTGTGTCTTACCACTGCATCCACTCTGTTTTGGTACATTGCAGCCTGGCTGAGCTGAATAAATCTCTCACGAGCATGTCTGGCTCCTGGTAGGCCTCCATAGACCATCCCTACTAAGGCTGCAGCAATTCCACACTTTACTATATTCCTTAACTCCTCTGAGTACATCTCACCTTCACTGTGTGGAGAGCAGAACATAATTAAAGAGAAGCAAATGCACCATGCACCACATATAGTCCATAAGAGTGTCTCTGATATTGCGCACATTATGGTAACCAGATGTCTCTGGTTTCGGAGACAATCCCAGTTTTGGCATCCTGACACATGAGGTGCATTGTTTTGCACACAATTTTGAAATATTCCCGAAGGTTCTGCGATCAGAACGCAGTAATTCACAAACACACTCACTTTAACTATACCACCACTACAGTTGTGTACAGTACACTTGATATGAATAAATCAAAACCACAATATTAAATGCCATGGATTTACTGAGTAATCCACTATTTTGTAGAAGGAAAAAACATAAAATTTTCACCTAAGATCTGCAGCAAATTAAAGGATGGAAAATTACTTTAGTAAGGTGACCGGGAGAGGACATAATTGGTTCACTTAGTTTTGTTGTGGCCACGACATATAAACTCGTGGAAACGTGATAAGTCATGGCCACACATTTTTTTGAGATAACGTCATCCTTATTCCGTGGCCACGCGATGTTAAGTTGTGGCCTTGAGATTCTATGCTGAGAGAATGACATATTTTTCACGTGGCCACGACTTCACATGTTGAGGGAACTAAATCTATTTCTCATGGCCATGAGTTAAATTAATAAACAACCTGCGCGATCATAGCAACCTGAAATTGTCAGAAATGGATAGGCCTATAATAATATGTATTTTTAATTAAGAAAGACAAAATAAGGGCGGAATTAAGAAATTATTATATTAATATATTATAGCCTATTATATTGCACGACACCATTTAAATGAAGTTTATCAATAAATGATAAAAGAATATGTAAGAACACGAAATAATACAAATATATTTATCCATCCCATCTCACAGCCTTTTAAAGGTGCAGTGTGTGATTTTTAGCGGCATCTAGTGGTGAGGTTGCGAATTGCAACCAACAGAAGTTACGGTGGCCGACAGGAAAATATGTCGTCGTCTGAGACAGCATCGAGTCGCCAGTTAAGCAATGAGGTTTCTTTACAAAGATAAATTAAGAAATTATGTTTATTATTTAGTAAAACGATGTTATTGCGAATATTATTGTTACTTGTTCATCATTGTGTCAGTGTTTTATTCGCTGACTTTAGCTAGCTTCCTTGCACGAAGAACGACATAGTGACGAAAAGCATTTGTTCGTTTAGGGCCAATGTAGAAACTTGTCGGCGCATTTCAATGTAAGGGGACCGCGGTGTATGTAGATAGAAATGGCTCATTCTAAGGTAATAAAAACATAACGGTTCATTAAGTAAAGTCTTCATACACCACTGGAAACATAGTTATGTATATGATATTGTATCTCTGTCTAAAGATCCTCCTAAATATTACACAATGCACCTTTAAATCCATTCACTGATTGTGTCTTTATTTATTATTATGCCTATTAAAAGGCACACCATTTTGGAGTAAAATATCCAAAAACCACTAGAACAGTGTTATATATTTAGTTGACTTGTGTACTTACCTTATCCCAAATGTTTCCAAGAATGTCTAATATACTTACTTAAACAGACAAAACAAATAAAGCAAATACATAATGAATAAAAAATGTAAACCAAAAATAATAATATAATAATAGGCCTATAAAAATATTAAATAAATAAAAAAACGTTCTGTGAATGGATTTAGAAGACACGACATGTACACGACATTTTTTTTTTCACATTTATTGATAAACTTCATTTGAATGCTGTCTATAGACAATATTGCGCAAAATATAATAGGCAATATGTTAATATAATAATATCTTAATTCAGTGCTTTTCCTTAGTTAAAAATAAATATTATTATAGGCCTATCCATTTTTGATAATTCCAGGTAACGTATTTAACTCATGCCACAAGAAATAGATTTCGTTCCCTCAACATGTGAAGTTGTGGGCGCGAAAAAATATGTATCATAGAATAAATATCATAAATATCAACATAGAATCTCGAGGCCACAACTTTATATTGCGTGGCCACAACATAAGGATGTCGAAAAAAATTATCTTGTGGCCAAAAAAAAAAAAAAAGAAAAAGAAAATCAGAGTTGTTTGTGGGGGTAATTAAAAATTGTGGATTAATTAGCAAATATTCATTTACGGTATTTTATATTTTGGCTTTCATCACCATAGTTCTTCAGAAAAAAAAAAGAACAAAATCAAACTTTTAGTCTTGAGAAGTTCTTGAAATTTAGGGAATTTGACATGGAATGTGCTTAGTTAATTGTGAAAGAGATATTCTTATCACAATTCAAATGTGGCCAGTGAAAGGTAAAGAACTACACATTTAAAGCAACTGTGTGTAGTTTTGTGTATTTTTGTTACTTTTAAGCCCCCTATAGTTAAATCTGCATAACTATTGGCACTCTTAATTAACAGGGGCCGTATCCACAAAGAATTTTATCTTACCACTAGGAGTACTCCTAAATCGCACTAAAATATTTTAGCTAGGAGTTTTCTCTTAAAAGTTATTCACAACGCCTTTCAGACCTA
This sequence comes from Tiaroga cobitis, assembly GCA_030578255.1. Taxonomy (NCBI): domain Eukaryota; kingdom Metazoa; phylum Chordata; class Actinopteri; order Cypriniformes; family Leuciscidae; genus Tiaroga; species Tiaroga cobitis. The sequence goes on along the minus strand of CM060591.1, from coordinate 28,908,060 downwards.
CTCTTAGTAATGAAAAATGACAACTCCTAAACTAAGAGAGAGTCTTCGTTGCTATAGATGACGCAATTCTCATGCACGAGCTTCCTCGCAATGATCACGGTGATTGGTTGTTAGATGACAGGGCCATCATGCGGAACATAACACAGACGCACAAATCATGGAATAACGACATCTAAATATGTCTGTGTCCTACACAAAATAATAATAGTAATGTCATCGAAATGCATGTAATGACATGTTTGTGCAGGCCCCAGTGAAGTGTAATTCTAAAAAGGCAGAGAGAGAGAGAGAGAGAGAGAGAGAGAGAGAGAGAGAGAGAGAGAGAGAGAGAGAGAGAGAGAGAGAGAGAGAGAGAGAGAGAGAGAGAAAAGTCGTGAATTAAATTAAATTAAATCAAGGTAGCCTAATACCCCAATGAAAACCGTCACTTGCCTAATAATGAAAAACGACACGTGCATTAACACTTGCTTGGTTAATTGACATCATATTAGCCTAAATAGAAAAATAAACTTAAAACAAGGAAATGTTGCTCCTATTGAAGTAATGTAATAGTTGAATGACGGTGGATTATGAACTCGCCAAAACGGAAAAGAAACCCCAACTGGACGCAGGATCAGTTACTGCTGCTGGCCCAGTTGGTGCTAGAAAAAAAATAATAATAAAAGTGAAATTAGGCACTGGGATATCAAGCAAAACTAAGCGTGAGACATGGGAGAGGATTTGTTTGCAGATCAATGCAGCATTCCGGCTTGTGTCGCGGACCCCGGACGACTGCGAGAGGTGGTGGTATGCGCTACAATCCTTTGTGAATAGGTCTTAGTGAGTTAGGAGTCCTCTCGACTTCTTTTAAGCTGTCCCAGACTTAGGTGCTACTTTTAGAGCTAAAATGCTTCGTGAATTACTCTCAGTGAAAAAAATTAGGAGTTCTAAAGTTAGGCGTGACACACCCATTATTTTTAGGAGTTGCTCCTAAATTCGCCAGTTAGGAGCTACTTTTAGCCTTAAAATTCTTTGTGAATACGGCCCCAGAACTGCTTGCGTCTTGCGGAAGAACATTGTAGCCAGAGCTACTTCTCTCTGTTTAGGTCTATGACGAGCCAGACAGGTACCAGGCTACTCCGCAGTGATACCAGTCTAAAATAGTCTGAATATTATAGGTGTACTGTAGTGATTCAGGATAAGACAAAAACACGGTTAGGAAAATTATGTACTCGCTTATTATATACATTTTGTACATGTTGAACACACACAAAAAAAGTTACTGACTGCAGCTTTAAAGGAGTAGTTCACTTTAAAATGAAAATTAGCCCATTTACTCACCCTCAAGACATCCTATGTGTATATGACTTTCTGACCAAACGAACATACGGACTCGACTTAAGTGTAAAATGCAACTTATCAGAGTAATGCAACGTACTGCTGATATTTACGCTACGCCATGACGCACTACGCTAAGTTTAAAGTAAGTAAGTTGCGCTTTATACGCAAGTACATGGGCGTATGGCCATTTGGCCGGAAGCTAGAATTTTACTTTGTAGCGTGTTAAATATGAATATTTTTCTTACACAAACTCATCGCTTTGCTTCAGAAGGCCTTTATTAACCCCCCGAAGCTGTGGAGTTCTTTTATAATGGACGGATACACTTTTTTGAGCTTCAATCTGATGGTTTTAATCCACTGCCATTATAAAGCTCGGAGGCGTCAGGGTGTTTATTAATATAACTCCTTTAGCAATTCTTAGCTCAAATAAAGGGAATATAATTTTAATGACTGGGCATGAATATGTCCAGTAATCGCATACATAGATTAAAATTACCCGTAAAGGGAATAAGTTACCCACGGTCAGTATGGACAACTGGATACAACGAATTATAGTCAGTTCTCCATACAGGTAGGTAAAATTAGATCAATTGTAAATATCAATAATCAATCACAACGAATTATAATTAAATATTAATATGTCAATTGTCTAGGATAGATCGATTCCAAGGATCACCTTTCCTGGGGTCCATTTTTTATAGAATAATCTGCTTTGTCCAGCAAAACTGATCGTCCGATCTTCATCAAACCTCATGAAAGTTATTATAGACGTTCAAGATAAGTTATTCTCTGGCCATAAAAATTCATTGTCTTGTTCTATAAAAATACTATTTAAGTATAGACAAATTTGTAAAGCGCGTAGCTTGACCGAACATTTAAGGGACCTCGTAATGTGAGAAGCAGACAGAGTCAATCCAATGAATATAATGTATTTAATAAAGGAAAACTACGTATACAGGTGAACTAAAGTTACATGGAATACATGTATATACACAGATTAAAGCAACAAAATTAAAGAAAAGGAAAGAAAAGATAAAAGAGGTAGAAAGTGGTCAACAGTATGGCAAAATCACAGAGACAGGAACCTTGTGTCAAGATCCTGGTTCTTTCTCTCTTCTTTTCTTACTCTGTCTCCATCTGCTGGTTGCACACACACACACACACACACACACACATACCCGTTATTACTCACTCATCTCTTTCAGCTGTTCCTTGTTCTCTCATCCCCTCACCTGCTCTCAATCTCTTGTCATTAGTCTCTCTATTTCTAGCTTTCTCTCTCACCTCTTCTCTGTCGGATTATTATTACCCGTCACATATGTTGCTAAACGCTTGTGTTTCATCTACAGATGATCAGTCCTGTCCTGTCCGGTGCTGTTGATTATTTTGTGCAGTACGTTACCTGATTTGTGCTGTGTCCAGTGTCGTGCCATGGAGAGTTGCAGAGGGCTCGACACCTCACCAGCAATCCTGTTCTAATCTCACACGAGCCTTCTGGACCTGCCGCTTGAGCATCACTCTGCCTACCAAGAATATTTTGTGAACTTCCCTTTGTTAAACGGCCTTGGCGGCTTTGCCTTGTTTCCATTAAAGACTGTTTTACCTGCTTTGAGCCTTTTGGAATCTCTTCTCCACCGTTCGTGACAGAATAATCCGACCAACATGAACCCAACGGAGGAGCATCCTATCCAAGCTGCTGTGGAGATCCAGGGAGCAATGCTGGGTAAGCACGAAGAGGAACTCTCCGCTACTCGTCTTGCTGTGGAGACGCTGGCTTCCCAGATGGCTGACCTCACCAAGCAGTTCCATTATTTCCGTATGGACTCCTCTAGATTTTCAGACGTCCCAGAGCCCCGTGTGAACAACCCCCCCCCCCCCCCCCCCCCCTGCTATGCGGGTGAGCAGACCGAGTGCATGTCATTTTTGACCCAATGTGAAGTTCTTTTTTCGCTTCAACCTCTCACCTATGCCAAGGAACGCTCTCGCATCGCTTACATCATCTTGCTTCTCAAGGGACGGGCTCGTGAGTGGGGAACGGCTGTGTGGAACTCTGATGCAGACTGTTTAAGCCACTACTCCCTATTTAAAGAGGAGATGTTAAAGGTTTTCGAACGATCTGTGCATGGTCCTGAAGCCTCTCGTCTGTTATCCACCCTCCGCCAGGGAAGACGCTCGGTCGCAGATTTCTCTGTTGAGTTTCGCACTCTCTCCACCTCCTGTGGGTGGAATGAACCCGCGTTAGTGGCGCGATTCATCGAGGGTCTTAATGCCGAAATCAGGGATGAGGTTCTAGCTCGTGAGGCTCCTTCTCATCTCGACCCTCTTATCGACCTAGCTCTCCGTGTGGAGAAACTTTTCGAGTTAAGCTGACGCACTCGCAACACTGTGGCTTCTCCTCTCTCTTCCTCTATGGTCAGCACTTCCTCCGCCTCCATGGCAGACCAGGAGCCGATGCAGCTGGGCGGGATCCGAATCTCCGCTGCTGAACGCCAGCGCCGCATCGTCAATCGGCTATGTCTCTACTGTGGTTCTGACAGTCACTTTGTTACCACCTGTCAGTTAAAAGCCAACGCTCACCAGTAGAGAGGGGGTTACTGGTGAGCGCTTCCTCTCTGCACCCTCCGCTGCCTTCTCGGACTACTTTTCCGGTTCACCTCCAATGGTTCAATTCTTCCGCCTCCTGTCGAGCCTTGATAGACTCTGATTCCGAGGGGAACTTTGTGGATGGGACCTGGGACCTCGAGCACGGTATTCCTCTCGTTGATCTTCAGGACCCCACCACTGTCTTTGCCTTGGATAGACGGGTTCTTGCCAGGGTTCACCGTGCTACTGCCCCTTTGAGTCTCACCGTTTCCGGTAACCACAGTGAGACTATATCTTTTTTAGTTTTTCACTCCCCTAATACCCCTGTTGTTTTGGGCCATCCTTGGCTTGTTGAACATAACCCCCAGATTAACTGGTCCCTAAACTCGATTCTCTCGTGGAATCTCTCTTGTCATGTTAAGTGTTTGATGTCTGCTGTTCCTCCTGTGTCCTCTGTTTCTGTTTTCCAGGAGGAACCAGGTGATTTGTCAGGAGTCCCCGAGGAGTACTTCGATTTGCGAGCGGTCTTCAGTGATTCCCGGGCCGTTTTTCTTCCTCAGCACCGCCCCTATGATTGTAGCATAGAGCTTCTTCCGAGCTCCACCCCTCCCCGGGGAAGGCTTTATTCCTGATCGTGAGGCGTTAGAGAAATACCTCTCCGAGTCATTGAACGCAGGTACTATTGTCTCCTCATCCTCTCCTGCTGGTGCGGGGTTCTTTTTTGTGAAGAAGAAAGATGGCTCTTTACGTCCCTGCATTGATTACAGAGGCTTAACCCTTCAAAGCCGATTGACGCTCTAGAGCGTCAAGATGCACTCCCCTTACAAATCTATTAATAACTTCGGAATGGATCAAGGTATTAACTTACTTTTTTTTTATTAAAAAGCTGACATTCGTCTGCGTAAAAGGATCCTGACTTTGTTGACTTCCGCGAATAAGCCTTCCGTATTTGAGTGCAAATCTATAGCATTTTACCGCAAAACAAAGAAATTGTACTTTATTCTATCTAATGATATAAAATGCTTTTGGTGTGTGTGAACCAATCGCAGACCTGTGTGTGAACCAATCACAGGCCAAAAACAAAAAATTATGTTGTCAGATGGTCTAGAAACGTAAAAAAGGGGAGGGATTTAGAATCAGTTCCACCTGTGATTCCCGAACTGTTTGCTGACGCAACCTTTTGTACACGGTCTTTGGACGCGCACATTTGGAGATACCAGTTTGTACTTTGCAAGATTATTTTCTCAGAAAACATGGCACAACAAAGATTCACTGCCGAGCAAGTTGCTCTCATGCTTTTTGCCGACAGCGATGAGAGTGAAAACGGATCTGATCCAGATCGGTTTGACTCGGAGGAAGAGGATCAAATCTGGGACGGAATCGATCCATTTGAGGAGTAAGTAACTCATGAATGCTATATTGCTGATAATATATTTTCTAATATATATTGTATCGTGTTTTTAGTCAAATTATTTTATAATAGCTTTTCAGAAATAACGGAGCAGTAATCAAACTATGTGCGCAATCAAACAATGTGCGCAATCAAACAATGTGCGCAATCAAACAATGTGCGCAATCAAACAATGTGCGCAATCAAACAATGTCCGCGTTTTGGCCGCATGTAGTCCATCTTCATTTATAAGCTATTTCGTTTACTTTGCTTGTCTATTTTATTGTAATGTTTTTTAGGGAAATTTTGAAGGCCTATCTAAGGCATGTACAGTACTATTTGTCTACATGGGAGGGTTTTTTTGTTTAGAATGTATTTATAGTAATGTTTTTTTTTTTTAGGGAATTTTTTTTGTAGCTTTTTAGAAATAATGGTGCAGTAAGTCTTATCTAAGGCCTGTAGTATGTGTCTACATGGGAGGGGGTTTGGTTGGTTTAGACATTGCATTTACTCTGTGCATATAATACTGTGATGAAGGCTCTGGTAATAATTTTGTAGTTAGAAGTCCTATGACTTGAATGTAAAAATGCACACATGGTGATGAATAGCTAATCTTTATTTCATTATAAGAAATGCTGTACAACTTTTGATATGTGGAAATCTAAACTAATGACAAAATCTGTGTGTTTTAGTCTAAATCAGGAAACCACAGAGCAGCTGAGTACATCTGCTGAACCCAGGACCCCGACTGCTCGCCCTTTTCCGCCCAGCATCGCTTCTGCTCCTCCTGCAGCCCGCCGATCTAGGTCTCGTCCTGCAGCCCGCCGATCTAGGTCTCCTGCAGCCCGCAGATCCATTTGTCCTCCTCGACCCGGCTCCTCCAGCACTGCCACAGAGCCACCAAGATCGTCTCTGACCCCTGCCTTGAGGTCGCGTCATAGGGGAAGGAGGCAGTCACTTTCACCTGTCAGATGTCCAGCACCACCAGACCAGCTGGAACAAGGATGGAAGGCTGAAAATGATCCTGATGTAGCCCCCATTCCACATAGGTTTTGCCCCAGACTGGATCCTGGAGTGCAATTGGACACCTCTGTAGAGCAAAGCCCCCTTGGCCTTTTCAAACACTTTTTTTAGTGCCGATTCCATCAGGACATTGTGTGCCAACACAAACAAGCTGGCAGAGAGAAACATGGCTGCTGGGAAAAGGTACAAGTGGACCACCATCAACCCTGCAGAGATGTTCAAATATCTTGGCTTAGTTTTGTACATGGGAGTTCTGAAGCTGCCAACGGTACATGACTATTGGAAGAGAAAAAACATTTTTTCTGTGAATTTTCCAAACATGGTCATGTCAAGGGATAGGTTCTGTACCATATCCTGGAATATTCATATGAGTGACCCAGAGGAAGATGTTGTGAATGACAGAAAGAAGCAGACTCAGTCAGATGAGTATGACACACTCTTTCGTTTGAAGCCACTGATGACTGAGATAAAGGCCGCCTGTCAGTCTGCCTACCATCCCAAGAAGCAGCTTTCCATTGATGAGAGGATGGTGGCCACCAAGGCAAGAACTGGGATGACCCAGTACATGAAGGCGAAACCCACCAAGTGGGGGATAAAGCTGTTTGTGCTGGCAGACTCCAGCAATGGCTATACCTGTGACTTCAACATCTACACAGGTAAAAGCAGGCTGGCCTCTGGGCTAGGGCTCTCGTTCGACTCTGTGGTGGAATTGATGAGGCCATCTTCCCTAGGCAGTGGTTATCACCTCTACTGTGATAATTTTTACACCAGCCCAAAACTCTTCAGGCACCTGCTGTCCCTCAATTTTGGAGCCTGTGGGACCATACGTGAAGGGAGGAAGGAGGCTCCAAAAACAAAAATAAACCAGCTGACCAAGAAATCCCCCAGAGGAACTCTCAGGTGGATAAGAGAAGATGACCTTCTCTTCACCAAGTGGATGGACAACAGGGAGGTGGCAATGTGCAGCAGTGTCCATGTTGCTTATGATGGGGACACTGTCAAGAGGAAGCAGAAAAAGAGGGATGGATCCTGGGAGGAGATAAACATACCAGTACCAAAACCTATTGTGGAGTACAACAAGTACATGGGGGGGAGTGGACTTATCAGACCAGCTGATACAGTACTATTCAGTTCACCACACAACTAGAAGATGGTACAGAACCATGTTCTTTCATTTTATTGACATTGCTGTGACAAATGGCTTTATAATGTTCAGAGAAATCCAAAAGCTGAGGAACACACCAGCCAGCCAGCTCATCACCCACAGGGCCTACGTGGAGCAGCTTGTGGCCGAGCTGTGTGACGTCAGTCGGGACCGTTCCGGTACAGAGGAGAACTGGCCACACACCTGTGCCAATCTCAAATCCAGTTGCAAGGCTGAGGTGTGAGAAATGCAAGGCAGATGGGCTCCCAAGAAAAGACACCTCATGGAAGTGTAATGAGTGTGATGTGCCACTCTGCCTACAGCCAGAGCGCAACTGCTTCCACATGTGGCACAACATGTAAGAAAAGAACGACTGATGAAAAGCGCATCAATCTTTCAAATGCAGTGCACAGTGCAATCTAGGGGTGATTTGGGATGTTTAGTAAATTGAAACAGAATATTCCAATAAAGGGAACAAAATGTTCATTTGAATATTTTTGTTATTTCTGTGTTTTCCAAAAAAAAAAAAAAAAAACGTATGGTGACTACAGTCACAAAAATGTAAATAGTTGTTTTGTTTCTTTATATTTTTTCACCCAGTTTCTTTTGCAGGTGTTCTAAAGCCTTTGAGGAATAAATATTTGTTGTAAAATCCTTTATTCATTTGTTTGATATTTTTATATAATAAAAACAAAAAAAATTAACTTCTGTTTTTGTATTTCTTGGTGATATATCACATTATAACACATACAAGTGTCTCAAGAAGTGTATTTTCAATGCATCCACGTTGTAGCTGAGAGTCTATAGAATCCAGAAATATGTCTCTCTTCACTCTGTTATGAAAATTGACCATTCCAGAAGCCAAAATATCAACATAGTGCCAGGTGGAAAATATTGTTATTTCTGTGTTTTTCAACACAAAAAATGTATGGTGACTACAGTCACAAAAATGTAAATAGTTGTTTTGTTTCTTAATATTTTTTCACCCAGTTTTTTTTGCAGGTGTTCTAAAGCATTTGAGGAATAAATATTTGTTGAAAAATCCTTTTCATTTATGTTTGATATTTTTATATAATAAAAACAAAAAAATTAACTTATGTTTATGTATTTCTTGGTGATATATCACATTATAACACATACAAGTGTCTCAAGAAGTGTATTTTCAATGCATCCACGTTGTAGCTGAGAGTCTATAGAATCCAGAAATATGTCTCTCTTCACTCTGTTATGAAAATTGACCATTCCAGAAGCCAAAATATCAACATAGTGCCAGGCGGCCTTAAAACCCCTTAGGCTTTAAAGGGTTAAATGACATAACGGTTAAGAACCGCTATCCCTTACCACTTATGTCATCCGCCTTTGAAATCTTGCAGGGAGCGCAGTTCTTCACAAATCTGGACCTTCGCAATGCCTATCACCTTGTTCGCATTAAGGAAGGAGACGAGTGGAAAACCGCCTTCAATACTCCCCTAGGTCACTTTGAAAACCGGGTTTTACCTTTCGGTCTGGTCAACGCTCCCGCCGTCTTTCAAGCCCTCATCAACGACGTTCTCAGAGACATGCTTGACATTTTTTTTTTGTTTATCTCAACGATATTTAAATTTTTTCCCCGTCTCTCCAGGTTCATGTGCAACACGTTCGTCAGGTCCTTCAACGACTTTTGGAGAATAAATTGTTCGTTAAAGCCGAAAAATGCACGTTCTACGCCCAATCTGTAACCTTTCTCGGCTCGGTCATTTCAGCCCAGGGTATTAGTATGGATCCCACCAAGGTCCGCGCTGTCACTGATTGGCCAATACCTGACTCCCGGATTTCGCTCCAGCGCTTCTTAGGTTTCGCCAATTTTTATCGACGGTTTATACTGAACCTCAGTCAGGTGGTGGCTCCCCTTACCGCACTTACCTCTACCAAGACCCGTTTTTTTGGGAGTGACGCTGCGCAGGCGGCTTTTGATCGCCTTAAATCCTTGTTCTCGTCCGCCCCCGTTCTCATCTCTCCCGACATTTCCAGACAGTTTATTGTGGAGGTTGACGCCTCGGAGGTGGGAGTGGGGGCTATTCTCTCCCAGCGATCACCCGCTGACGAGAGAATCCACCCATGCGCTTTCTTTTCACACCGCCTGTCTCCATCCGAGCGCAATTACGATGTGGGTAACCGCGAACTTTTGGCCATTCGTCTTGCTTTAGGAGAGTGGCGTCACTGGCTGGTAGGGTCTTCAGTTCCATTCGTTGTCTGGACTGACCATCGTAATCTTGAGTATATCCGTACGGCTAAGAGACTTAATGCTTGTTAGGCTCGCTGGTCACTTTTCTTTGCGCGTTTTGATTTCATAATCTCCTACCGCCCCGGCTCCAAGAATCAAAAACCTGACGCTCTCTCGCCAGTTTGCCTCCCCCGAGTCCAAACCCACTGATGAGGGGATTCTTCCTCAAGGATTGGTGGTGGGTGCGGCGGTCTGGGGAATTGAACGTATTGTTAAACGCGCGCTCTCCCATTCTATCACGCCTCGTCTCTGCCCTAGGGGGTTACTATTTGTTCCCCCTTCCGCTCGTCATGCCGTCCTCCAGTGGGGTCACTCCTCGAAGCTGTTTGCGCATCCGGGCGTTAGGGGTACAATTGCCTCCGTTTCACAGAGATTCTGGTGGCCCACGCGGGAACGAGATATTCGTCGCTTTATTGCATCCTGCTCGGTCTGCGCTCAAACCAAGGTCAGCAACAGACCGCCTGCGGGTCTCCTCAGACCCTTACCTATTCCGTCGCGCCCTTGGGCACAGATTGCACTCGACTTTATTACAGGACTTCCTCCGTCCGGAGGAAATGCTGTTATCCTCACTGTTATCGATCGCTTCTCTAAGACGGCTCGTTTTGTCCCGCTTCCTAAATTACCCTCCGCCAGAGAGACCGCTCAAATTGTCGATCACATTTTTAAGATCCATGGTCTCCCCGAGAACGTCGTGTCGGATAGAGGTCCACAATTCTCCTCCCTGTTTTGGAAGGAGTTTTGTCGCCTCATCGGAGCCTCTGTCAGCCTCTCCTCCGGTTTCCACCCTCAAACCAATGGACAAGCTGAACGCGCAAATCAGACCATTGGACGCATTTTACGCAGTCTTGTCTTCCGCAACCCCGCTTCGTGGTCCGAGCAACTCCCGTGGCCAGAATACGCTCATAATTCCGCCCCCTCATCTGCCACTGGGCTGTCGCCGTTTCAATGCTGTCTGGGTTACCAGCCTCCCCTTTTTCCCTCCTCAAATCCCGACGTTGCAAACGAACTTGGAGAGCGGTTAGATCTGCCCTTTGTAAATCCCGCTCCATCACTCGCCGAGCCGCTAACAAACGCCGTGTCAAGAGTCCCCGCTATGTCCGCGGTCAGAAGGTGTGGCTTTCCACTCTTAATCTCCCGCTCCAGTTCTCTTCACGAAAACTGGCTCCCAAATTTATCGGACCTTACCGCGTCGTTAGGGTTCTTAGTCCTGTCTCTGTTGAACTCAGGTTGCCATCCAATCTTCGTCGCGTAAAATCCCGTGTTTCATGTCTCCTGTCTTAAACCCGTAGTCCGCCCTCCCTCTCGTCCTGTATCTGCTCCTGTCCGCGTCGAGGGCTCCCCTGTCTATTGAGTCCGCAGACTCCTCGATGTTCGTCCCCGTGGTCGTGGCCGGCAGTTTCTTGTTGACTGGGAGGGGTATGGTCCTGAGGAGAGAAGCTGGATCCCCGCCCGGGACGTCCTGGACCATTCGCTCATTGACGACTTTTACCGCTCCCGCCAGTCCTCCTCCTTAGGTGCGCACTTTGAGGGGGGGGGGGGGGGGGGTACTGTCATGATCCTGGTTCTTTCTCTCTTCTTTTCTTACTCTGTCTCCATCTGCTGGTTGCACACACACACACACCCGTTATTACCAAAGTCCTTTTAGGCAAGTCATGCCACTCGGCCGCCATCTTGGCAATGCCTCCGGGCAGGTATTTCGGACTAACAAGACCAGGCTCCTATCTAAATGAATGGGGAGAGACTCAGAACTGGACTTTCACTGGTCACCGGGACATAAAAACTGCATGTATACAAACAGTAATAAAATATGATAAAAATCGCTGAAAAGGTTTGATGACTTTGCCCCAAAATAAGGTTTAAAACGCCTTTTTCCCCATAGGTTATACTTTTACTGCGCATGCGCAAGGGTTCTCTCGCTCTCTGTCGTGCGCGCGCTACTGCTCGCTCGCTCTAGATTCCGGGAGATTTGAACTAATTTGCGGTCATCAGTGAGCCGCTATCAATCTGCGGGGGACTCCTGGAACTTCCGCGAGACTTGGGATGTCTGATATTTACACAACTAACACATATCAAATCTGCCGCCTTTTCAAACAGTAACATATTTTCCGCTGTCGCAAACCTCAACTGTGCGCATGCGTCGGTGGAACCAGACGATAGGCTTAAATGTTTTCCGGCTTGACTGTTAAAAGCAGACGATTGGCTTTCCAGCGGGAGGGGCGGGGCATGTGCATACAACCGCCATCTTTGGCGTTACGGGTTTTCCCTTTATAGTTGTATTAAGGATTGAGGAAGTGGCATGTCTCTATATAAATAGTCTCTGTTATTACTCATCTCTTTCAGCTGTTCCTTGTTCTCTCATCCCCTCACCTGCTCTCAATCTCTTGTCATTAGTCTCTCTATTTCTAGCTTTCTCTCTCACCTCAGATCAGATTATTACCGTAAAACTTCAAATAGTAGCCCGGGCTTTTATTTTCCCAAACCGTCGAATTGCACCGGCTTGTATTTGAGACAGGCGTCTATATGAGTCAGGCCTTTATAATTTAGTGTTGAGATGTTGGTCATTGAGTGTATGTCTCTAATCTATAAAAATCTCCAAATGCTCCACGTTAAACTGCGGTCTTCCAACCTTTTACTGTCGCGTCGTCAATTGATTTTGATTAATATGCGCGAGGGAGAGAGAGCAAGACAGCGCTCGTGTTGTTTGAAGATGTGAGAGTGCGCGCGCGCGGCCGGGGCGCTCTCTCTCTCTCTCTCTCTCTCTCTCTCTCTCTCTCTCTCTCTCTCTCTCTCTCTCTGCTCGTAACGCGCCCTGTCAAGCGCAGCAGTCATTCTATTCTACATCACTCATCGATCAAAAAAAGCTTTGGAGGGACAAAAAATTGCTTTGGCGGCCGCGAAAAAGCGGACGATCTGACGGTTTTAGAGGATTAAATACAACCCGAAACTAAAAAACAGACCCGGCCTCTATTTGAGACCGGCCTTTATTTACCCAAACCTGCAGCCACACCAGGCGTGTAAAAGAGACAGGCGTCTATTTGGGACTCGGCTATTATTTGAAGTTTTACGGTATTACCCGTCACGTATGTTGCTAAACGCTTGTGTTTCATCTACAGATGATCAGTCCTGTCCTGTCTTGTCCTGTCCGGTGCTGTTGATTATTTTGTGCAGTACGTTACCTGATTTGTGCTGTGTCCAGTGTCGTGCTGTGGAGAGTTGCAGAGGGCTCGACGCCTCACCAGCAATCCTGTTCTAAACTCACACGAGCCTTCTAGACCTGCCGCTTGAGCATCACTCTGCCTACCAAGAATATTTTGTGAACTTCCCTTTGTTAAGCGGCCTTGGCGGCATTGCCTTGTTTCCATTAAAGACTGTTTTACCTGCTTTAAACCTTTTGGAATCTCTTCTCCACCGTTCGTGACACCTTGAGATGGAGACACCAAGATATCAAATCTTAAACGCATTAAAGCTCGATAAACGAATACTTGCACAATAGTTCTCTTGTGTTGCTAAGTAAGGAGGGCGCGTGTGGTCGTTCCTTCTGAGCGTCACGTGCTCTCCGTGGTTCTTCCGGTGTGCGGAGGCGCGGCGAATTCAAAGTTCCCTTGAAGGTTAAGTTAGGACTGAAGAGAAGAGTCCAAGAGAAGAGCACTGAAGCGAAGAGAAGAGTGTCCTGAAGAGAAGAGAGTTGAAGAGAGGGTGGAACAGGCGTTCCATCCTTTTGAGGACACGGAGTTCACACCTCCTTTGGGATGAACTGGCCAATAATCCTTCAGCAAACCTTAAGCCGGAAAGTTCCTTTGTCTTTTCAGAGCAGCTCATCTGCATAGTTTACGGCAGTGACAGAAACGTGGTCAGTGTCACTCCAGCGATGGTAAAACATAGTAAAATACATTTTATCACAATCTATAATATAGTTTCAGCTAAGGCAAGCCTAGAGGTTTACATCGACACTAAGAAAGGTGTGTTTGCCACATACAACAACAGAGATGTATTCCTATAGCTTGAATATAGGTGTTTAGAGTTCAACTAACGCAACTAGAAAGTCATAACCAGGCTATTATGAGCTAGAAAACATCCATATACACAGGAACGTATCATATACAGTTGGCAATGGCTCATATTCTGAGTTTAATATAAAGGTGTGTGTGTGTGTGTGTCTTCTGACATGCAGAGGTCTCGTGTGTGGGGGTGTGTGGGGTGTCCTGGTATTGCTCTGAGGACCCATAAGTGTCAAAGAGGCAATCTACTCCAGACTTTTTGGAGCCAGGCTGGTTAATCATTAGAGTGCTGGAATGCATGATTCACCCTGGCGCGGCCCAAATACGCTACACTCCGATTGTATTCGTCTGAAAGAAGAAAGTCATATTCACCTAGGATGGCTTGAGGGTGCAACATGACATCATGACTTTTGCGTAAACATACACGCCACTTTCAAGTCAAGTGGCGTATTATCTATACGCATTTTGAGCTATCCGCGTGTATGCGTGTATGTCTACGCCATTAATGTCCGAGTGATTCCGCGTATATGTACACGCCGTTAAATGTCCGAGCGAAACGAAGCAAAATGTAGATCTACATCTGGGGAGCGATATTTTTTTTCCTAGGATGGTAGGGGAAGACTCATAAATGCTATTAACCCCAGTGACGGGTAGGTTTAGGGACGGGGTTGGGGTAGGTCATATATTTATATATACAGTACTAACGTTAAGTCAACTGCGTTCATAAACACGCTGAAAAGCGATTATGCGTGTTGATAGCACGCCAAAAATGGAAATACGAATTGGCGTGTCATACACACGCAATTTTATGAGATCAGTCTGGAGGGTGAGTAAATAATTGGCTAATTTTCATTGTAAAGTGAACTACTCATTTAAGTGAGAGGAATTCACTGTCATAATTATACTACTGTCGTTAGTGGATAGCGGTAAACATGAATTTGTTGACAAGCTAAATGATTTCAAAAGCCAAAAAGAACCACATTGACTGATAAGGTATTACACCATAACAAAAAGTATAACACAGGAATGACAGAAATATTTAGTTTTGCTAAAATACTGCTATTGTTTTAACATACATTGTGAACTAAGAGCAGACCTGCCAACCTTGAAAAACTTTTTTGAGTAGCAACTGACTGATTTATTGTCGAAGTTCTGGTTCATAAACATGGCGGCAGGCACGCGGAAAAATGTGCCATTACCACTGTCTTTGATGTCATTTTGGCTGGTTGGGCATCAGTGTAGTGTATCATTTTGTTCAAATGCTTACCAATCACTTCACCTGGTCATAGGACATAGTCATTTCCCCACTCACCCTCATATTTAGTTATTCAACACATAAATCCACTATGAAGGAAGCAAGAACATTTTTAATGAATGACATGTATTTACATCACTCACTCACATTCACTTCAACTTGGACATTTGACAAAAGGGAAGTGAAAATTTAAAAAGGTTTATGACCCTTATCATAGACCTTCAACATCATATAAATAACTCAAAATCACAAAAGAAAATATGTCCTTTTGAAAATTGACAACTGGCAAACTATTGAAAGAAAGATAAAATTACTGAAGCTGTGCCATGTCCTTTCTAAATAAACATTTTACTGTTGAGATGTATTACTTGTGGCAGTGGCAGCTGCTCTAGACTGTTTTGCCTCATAGGTAGCGGACTTAGCCTTCCTGAGAAGCCTGTCGCTGAAGCCCTCCATGTGGCAGACAGTCCCCTTAGCAGCCATGCTCACCTTTTTCATAACCAAAGCACTGATCATATCAGTGCTCAGGCTGGCTCTGTATTGGGTCTTGTTCTTGGTAACAAGACTGAAAACCCTCTCACAGTCAGCATTGCTATGGAATATTACTAGTATTCCAAGCATGACTGCTGAGAGGTTGGCGAAGACCTCCTGGCCTCCCCTCTTCAAAAGGCTGATGTCTCTCCAGGCCTCATCAATACGTTTCCTGAGGATGCTGGAATCAAAGCTGGTGGTTTGATACATCCTGAACTCATCCTCTACCTGATCCACTGTTACACTGTCCGGCAAAATAGAAGGAAAGCGCCTGATGAAGAAGTCAACAGAACAGAATTTCACTGATAGCCTTTTCTCTATGTTGGCCACAACAGCATGCATAAGCAGCTCATCTCCAAATGGAAATTTGGAAAGCATGTAGTCAGCTGCAGATGAAAAGAACTTCCTCACATCCCTATAGAATGGCTTCAGCTCTAAGTTACCCTGGCTTTGGATAAAAACTTGGGTCTCATGCCCAATTGAGAGTTCCTCATCAGGCAGCTGCTTTTCACTTGTGATGGTTGGCCTGATACCTCTACCAATTTCATTCAACATAGTGATCACATGCTCAGGCTTACAGAATGAAAGCAATATTTTTTGCAGTTGCAGCTCCAAAGTTGGAAGCAGGATATGAATGCATGGCTCCTCTTTTTGAAGTATTTGGTTGCTGATGTCAAAAACTGGTATGACCCTCTTCAGAAAGAGTGAATACACTTTTGACATAGGGTTGGTGAGGAACTGAAGTACCTTCTCGGGTTTTGTCAGATCCTTTTTCTCTTCTTTCTCGGTTCTTTCTGCCTTTGTTTTTTCTTTTTCTTTTGCAGCTCTTTTTCCAATTTCGTTTTGCTTGAAGAGGAAATTTGTTAGGTCAAACTCTGCAGCAAGGTGTGCAGGAGCTTTAGGTTTCTGGGTAGGACCAGGTGGAGGTGCAGACAGCTTTGGTAGGATGGAGGAGAGCTTGGGCTGTACTTTAGCTGGCATGCTGGTGGAGGTTGTGGCTTTAGGCTTCTGGATAGGACCAGGTGGAGGTGCAGATAGCTTTGGTAGGATGGAGGAGAGCTTGGGCTGCACTTTAGCTGGCATGCTGCTGGAGGATGTGGCTTTTGGCTTCTGTGTAGGACCAGGTGGAAGCTTTGCCAGATTGGAGGAACCTGAGAACTTTGTCCTCTTTTTCTTCCCTGCATCCACCTCATTACCAAAGAAAACAGTAAGAGCATCCCACTGTTGCAGTAAACGGTTCACACACTGCCCCAGAGACAGCCATCTTGTGGAGGCCAGCTTGAGGATCTTCCTCACCTCTGTGTCACACATGATTTGAATATCACGTAGGTTCGACTTTCTCTTGCTGCTTTTGTCTAGATAGTAATAGATGGTAATGAGGAAGTCTTCGATGTTCACACTAAGCTGCCTGGATGCCCTCTCTGCAGCTAGGTGTATCAGGTGGCAGGGACAACCAACTAGG
Source organism: Tiaroga cobitis (assembly GCA_030578255.1). Classification (NCBI taxonomy): domain Eukaryota; kingdom Metazoa; phylum Chordata; class Actinopteri; order Cypriniformes; family Leuciscidae; genus Tiaroga; species Tiaroga cobitis. The sequence goes on along the minus strand of CM060591.1, from coordinate 28,891,091 downwards.
TAGATATGCGGATGTTGTGCCTTCAAAAAAGCCGCTACACCTTTCCCCAAACCTTGCATAACTGCAGCATTGTCAGCTGCAAGGCTGACACAATTTGACCATGGTATGCCTCTCTTTGTCAGTTCACCATCAAGCAATTCAAATATTGCTCTCCCAGTAGATTCTCTTGATTCACAAATCTTAAGCAACATCACAACTACCCTACCTAAACTGGCGTTAAAAATCTTCACTACAATGGGGTACATTTTTATGTCCTCCATATCTGTGCTCCCATCTGTAGCAAGGCTGTATGAAGAGTGCTTCATTGCTTCTGTAATGCACTCATCATCATGCCAGGCCAGTGTTTTTACTATGGCAGCAGTCTTAGTTCTGCCACAGCCATACTGTTTGGCTATCTCACTATCAGGAAACATCTTCTTAAACAGTGGCCCTGCATGGTCTGCAGCAGCTAATGGCAAGTTGTGTTCTACAATGAATGTAGTGTAAAGGGTTTCTGCGCGGATTGGTCTCAAATCCTGTGGCTGTACGAAGAATGAGTTAATTCTTGGCAGTGAGTCTGTAGCAGCCACATTTTTTAAATGTTTTTTCCCCTCCACATGCCGTCGACAGTCTGCAAAAAACATACGTACACACACTCTAAAGCCTCTCTTCGTAATTTTAGGGTAGACTGTAAAAGTGATTAGGCAAAACTATGATTTCACCGGATTCTAAAAATATCACTTGCTCTGCACTACTACGCTATACTTTTTTCAGTACACCTGCTTAAAAATATTTTTTTCATGATCAATATTTAATTGTATGTGTGCTTATATAAACTGATATCCATAAATTAATTGTATTCAATTGTTTAATTAAACGGGAACCAACCATATATATGATAACTACATTATTACCTGTAGCTCCTTGGTGGCCAATGTCAAAATCATAATTACACAAAGTGCAAAAGGCATGATTGGCCAGTTTAGAGTGACGGAGGCATGGCCACTGCTCTTGATATTTTGTCAGGAACTTCTGAGGGGCACAGACCCGCTTCTTTTTAGGTTTGCTGCCTTCTCTCTCCCTGTCAGTGTCCTCGTCTGAAGCCATTTTGATTAACTGCAAGGTGCGCGCGCATGCACACACACACACACACACACACACACACACACACACCGAACACAATCCTCTTAACATCATGTAGGCCACCTGTCTGCCATAATCTGTTCCTATATACAAGTAATACTATAAGATTTTTAGTGATGTGTAGCCCAGGTCACTTATGATCTCTATAATAACCTTACCCTCCTAGCCTATTTCTATAAGATTACTACATAGAATAATATATTGGCATATATTTTTTGAGAATGCAAGAGACACACACAAACACGTCTTTGCATGTATACGCATACGCATGCATGCCTATCTTCATAATTCTAGGAAGTTTTTAAAAAGTTTTCTTTTTTTAGAAAAAAGCTTCTAAAGTTTGAGTTTTTCTGACCCAAATCAGAAAATTTCACTTGCACTGCAATTTACAGTGAAAGTCCAAAGTTTCAATACTGCTCAAAACCATTTTTTATTCATGATTAATATTGCATAGTATATAATGTGTGCTTGTCAACTAGTCTAAAATTAAGAAACCCCTAAAAAAACAGTACATGTACATTTAGGCTAAATTGTAATTTATTATTCCAATATCCAAATATGATACTAAATCTCAAAGAAAAAAGGGCTTTTATTTGTGACGTGCTGTCTTTGCATTTGAACATTGCACATTTTAAACAGGACACGCATTACTGAATAAACGTTAGCCAATACAAACATATTTATAGAAAATAGTTGACAATCAATAGACAGGAGTCCAATAATAGCAAAACAAATCACTTATTCTAAAAAGAATATCAAGTATAAGTTAGACGAATCCGACATATAGGAAGGGCTGTTAACAGTAAACGTCCGTCATTTAACGAATTCTAAAAACACGGGTGGATAATACAAATTTAAACTTAGCCCGTCAATTTTCATTTTACAGTTATCTTCTCTCTGCGCGCGCGTCAGTGTTTGTGAGAGAGAGCTCGCGCGCACTGATACAAGGGTACTTTATTATCCGCAAGTAACGAACGCGCTAATTTTCATACAAAATAAATATGTAACATAATTAGGTACTTTAGTTATTATTAACACAATAATGTAACACATGCAGGCTACGTTTCTCAATCATGAGAATGAGTAGGCTAAATACGCCTGTTTCTCCAGACTCGTGCTTATCAGTCATCCACAAATCACATAACTTTCATAATCACTAAACCATAACGATTAATTTTATTAAGATTTATTGTTCAGCATTACTTAAGCATTTTATAATTTGCATGGCTGAATAATGTTTTCCTCTTATCTGAGTGACCATGAATGCCGGAGTATTTTGAGTGAGATATATAATCCATGCGATCACTCCCATGTGATAATCGAATCCAGATCAACTCAATACAATATTTCAACTTTCCACATCCACCCCAGCCCGTTTACCTTCAGGAGTCAGAGGTAACTTTACCGTGACTGTAGCCGTACTGTCCTCGCTCAAATCAGTCAGACGGCGGGCCGCGGGAGTGGAAGCGGGATCGAGCGGGATTCTTTATTGCCTCACGCATCTGTCAATCATCCCCGCTTGCTATTTTGGGAAATGAACCAAGCGCTATGATTGGTCAAACTCTTCTTCATTTGCTGTTGCTTGATTTGAGGACTGCGCGTGAAAAGAGGCGGGTCACCAGGTTTTTGCGTAGTTTAGAGTGACAAATCGTATCAGCGTACTTTGAGTTCAAAATGCGTAACCGCTACGCAAAATGCGTACAGGTTGGCAGGTCTGTAAGAGTATGCTTGTAATCAAATGTTGGCTACACGATAGGCCACATTGCACATAATATACATTTGACAGTATATATTACAAATTAGCAGATAGGTTTGCAAGGCTGCAAACTTTCAAAGCTTACCTGCAAATGAGATGAATTTATTTGCATGATATCTTGAGACGGGACTGTTAGATGACTATTGACATCCCGCACAAACTACAAAACTGTGTGAGAAAGGGTCGACACCAACATGGTATTATGTGAATAAGGTATTAAAGCTATCCACCTTTTTCACTGAATTTACATACATACTACCAGAACAGATTTTTGGGGGGAGCCTCTGGCCTTATTAGAAGTCAGTGTACCATTAGAATGATTTTGAAACTGATATTTAAATGATCTATCTATATATATATATTAGGGCTGTCAGTTAAACGCGTTATTAACGGTGTTAACGCAAACCCATTTTAACGGCGTCAATTTTTTTTATCGCGCGATTAACGGTCTTTTTGGCCTAGCAAACTTTGTAGTTTTTTTCACATGCTGGTACAACAGGACGTGGCATGCGCGGCGCTATGAAACCCATTCATTTCAAAGGCTTGCGCCACGCGAGGATGTTTTGTTGCTTCGTCGACCAAAGCCCAAGCGGATCTAGCTAGACCGGAAACAAAACAACAGGCGCGCCGCACACACGTTTGGGCTTGCGAGCCGGCCAAATAGTTGATTAACGTTACGCTTTGAGTGGATGGCGAGCGCGAGACGGCGAAATAGATTCTGAATGGAAAGTTTACTTTTAAAAAGTTGCCAAATGGTTCCATTGACAAGACCAAAGTGATCTGTGTGTTTTGTCGTTGTGAACTGAGCTATCATCATCGCAGCGCGTCCAGTCTGAAATACCACTTGATGGCCAAGCACACACACACACACACACACACACACACAGCCAGGGCCGGATTATCCATATGTGACACTGGGCGAGTGCCCAGGGGCACCAGCCAATGGGGGGCACCAAATCATTAAAACAAATACTATACCTTTAAAACATTTGTCATATTTTATAAATGTATATGTATTCACTATATAGTTATATATTTGATACATATATATTTAATACATACATATTTATTTATGCATTTAAAAATAAAGAAATATAATTGCGATTTGGTAAGTGCCCCCCTACCCCTCCCCCGATCTTGGTCCATTCCACAGTGACACACTGCCGCCCAATTAGTCAATCAGACTAATTCAAAATGGACAGGCGTCAGTTAAGCGGTTGTGCTAAGAGAAAACTTAAAAAAGAAAAACAATCACGGCACATTGCCACTATTCATAATGTACCCGCAATCGCAAGCTTTTTTATTCAGAAACTGGCGGCAGGAGCAGAAGTAATGTTAACTAGCACAGGCCCTGAAGCTAACATATGCAGCGAAGCTAATGTCTGCTCAACTGAAACAGCTCAGGAAGACGCAATAGCTAATGGGAACCAGGTGACGGAAAGCAGCGAGGAATCCGAGGATGACGCTAATATCACACATTGGCCGGATAAGCAGCAGCAGTCGCGGGAGGATTTTACCGTCTCACTCTCAACAGACCCTGAACTATGGGGAGACATCACGGAGCATGTCAGAGAAGTGGCCATTTCTCAAGGTCCTGGAGCTTTTCAGAATAGGGCGCCAAAATACCCAGCATCCATACGAGACATTGATTTTGGAGGTAAAACGCGGTCACTTACCAATGATTTATTGCATTGTCGCCTCTGAACTAACAGGAAAAAAGTCAAACAATGAACAGCTGTATTTAATTTACAAAAAGTAGTGAAAACATATTTGAAAATAGCCAAAAAATGTGTTGGCCATCACATAAAAAAAAACAAAACAAAAAAAAACATTTATATATGATATTATAGCTTTGAAGTGCTGGGAAAAGATGTGTAGTAGGCTACTTGCGCGCGTTTGACTATTTCTGTCATATTATCATATTTATGGTTAGAGTTAAGTTAATACATTAGCCTAAATCTATGATAAATGTTGCTGATCTGTGGACTGAAAGCCTTCCATAAGTGTTTCTCCTGGTTTCCACGTCAGCGCTGTTTGATCTGATGTGATATCTATGGTTTATAACAGAACTCTGCGCGGAATCGGAATGTTTCTCGCTGGATCTCGTAGTGATGAATGATGTTAAAATTCTGAGGTTTTAACTGGTTTTTCTTAACTGGATCGTGAGCGAGATCGGCCCGCGACTGGCAAGTTCGGGGCTTTATTTTCAGTGGTTCGGGGCGCTGCTGCTGCTCCACGGTCCTAATCATAGGCCTATATAAGTTGCGTATTTTCTTTCACTTTCATTTTGTTTGCATTCGCTGCTAGGTAACGACTAACGAGTCGATAGATCGCTCATTGCTCAGACGCACATAGCAGGTTGTGATTTGTCTCCGTCTCCATCCCACAGACGTCTACGCGCGCTATTCTTGTCACGGATTTATTGAATTTCCTGCAGTATTTGTGGTGAGCCTTTACTTTAGCTGTAAGTTCATGTACATCTATTGTCTTCATAGAAATACTGAATTTTAATTGTTCACACATTAAGTGTGAGGAGGGGGGCACTTAAACTGTGGTCACCCTAGGGCACAAAACTATGTTAATCCGGGCATGCACACAGCTGATGCGAATTCTCCGCCCCCTCGTCAATATCAGTACCTCGTCAATATTTCTTGATTCACCCTTTTATTAATGGACAGTGTTACATTGAGAGATTATTTGCTCCAAGTGAGAATGTTAGTGTGAAATTGAACACAGTATATGTCAATGTTGTTTTCAATAAAAAACATTTGCACAAAGCAAGCCGATCCACTTTTCCATGTTGAGAGCATTAAAATGAGAAACAATAATGGGACATAAAGAAAATCAAGAGACATTTAGAATAGATCAAAAATTATTGCGATTAATCGCGAGTTAACTATGACATTAATGCGATTAATCGTGATTAAATATTTTAATCGTTTGACAGCCCTAATATATATATATATATATATATATATATATATATATATATATATATATATATATTAGTGATGTAGCTGCGCGTCGATGACGTCGACGCTTCGATGTCAAAATTACGTCAACGTCATATTTTTGCGTCGACACTTCTTTATTTTTTTATTTTTTTTTACACACACGTGTGAGACCAAAACATTGCAGAATGGAGGACGAAAACCAGAAGTGAATGTGCTTTCCATTAAATTAATCACACACAGTAAACAAAACCTTAACAAAAAAAAAAACCGTTGCAATTTAGACTCGCAAACTACGTGCCGGTGCGTTGAGACGTACATGCTCGGGCAGATTCGGCTTGAAGTCGTTCATCCTTGGATGCGGCGCTGCGCGCGCTGTTACAAAAAAAGCCGTGCACACAGCCAAGCGAAATGGGGTCTTGCGCACCCAACGCAGTGCCCACACCGCAATTGCTTAATTTTTGCCACACGCACCTCCGCGTGCGGACGCGTCGAGTATAAACCAGGCTTTACTCCGTGTCAGCGCACGCTCTGATCGGTAAAGGGGCAGAGATTTCAGACCTCAGTTTAATCAAGAAGATCTCCAAGATTTCTCCTCTTGGGAGGGGAGGTGCACAGACCATCTCCAGCAGTAGCAGCCTCCGAAGCACCACTAACTCAGCCTCCGTTTCCCTCGTAAGCTGATATTACAGTGTTTCCCCTAGAAATTTTTCCAGCAGCGGTGCTGTCCCGTGCCGGAGCATGTTACCAAGTCGCGCGCGCGCGCGGGAGGGGGGGGGGGGGGGGGGCTTCGGGGACATGTACCTCCGGAAGAACTTTTTTTTAAAATAAACCCTTAAACCATGACTTCTGGCAAGTTTTGTGGATACAAATTGACATTTTGAGACATACAAATACGACATAGCATCAACAGATTCAAAGTGATTATTGCAGCACGCACCCTGAACTGGTCACAAACAGAAACCTTCATTTTATAATTTTAGAAAGGATTTTTCACGTTTTTGTTTTGTGTTCATTTTCAGCTATAAGGTAGATATTGATAGGGGAAAAATGAAATGGCACAACCCAGAAAAAGATTATTTAGAATTTATTGAAAAATTTAGGCCACACCCAATCTGTGAGCACTTAATTTTAAAAAAATTTAATTTTAACATTTTTAAAATCAAAAGTTTTAAGTTAACATTATTTAATGCACAATGAATGAAGTGAACAAACAAGTGTTTTATTTGACTTGACTGTACTTTTATTTAATCCAAAACTGTGTTCGTATTTCATTTTAAAAGACTTTTTAAAAGAGTTATCCAGCCAAGAATAAGCCTAAAACTGCTTTTCTGGCGGACTAATAACAGCACTCGGGTGTCGGTCCGAGACTGTGCTCATGTACTCCTGCTCGTAAAACTACCCGGATACAACCACACCCGAGTCCACTTTAGGGGCCGTTCACATATCGCGTTTTTTGCGCGCAAATGCGTTATTTCAATTGTAGGCGCGCGTGGCGAGATGAAAACATCGTAACATCTCATCTCAACACGCCATGTGACAAAAACCAACCGATCAGCTTTGGCCTTTCCGTAACAACATCGACAGCTCGGCCGAACAGCTGATCATAGCTGTACAGGGCGGCTTTTTATTTCTCATCTCCATAAATATATCTAGTAGTAAAGCTAATGCAAGGGCTAGAAATCAATTAATTCTTTGCTGCTACTTCCTCGTCCTCATGGAGAGCGCCGCTTTCTCCTTTCTAAAAGCGCTTGCTCTCTCCCGTGGCGTCTGTCGTTGCTATGCAACCATGAACAGAGGCGGCCTGGAGAAATGAGCGCGGTTCCCCCGCGCCTACATTTGAAATAACGAATTTGCACGCGCAGAAAAACGCGCTATGTGAACGGCCCCTTATGGCAACGTGACATCAGCCTAATCGAAAATATTTCCATAATGTGGCTCTTTCCTCCTTTCTTGTCAACAAGTGGATTCAGAGCCACCGCATTAGCAGAGCCGGCGGACACCACCCACGTCTCAGTGTTTTTAGGTGTGTAAGTGGATGTCGTGATATTACTGATCATGTGAAGATTTTGCAGCGGCGCTGAAAATCCAGTGGCGGCGCTGCGCCGCTGCTAAATACATTGTAGGGGAAACACTGTATTAGTATTTAAACATTCTCTATAATAAAAAATGTTTGTAAAAAATATTTTAATAACACTGTTTTGGTGGTTATAGAGTTCTAATGACGGTGTTCAACTATAACCGTCGGTCTCACGGTTAACCGTCACACTCCTAGTAGCTTGAGCTCTGCACACTTCGGTGGTTCTAGCTAACCATATCTTAACTCTCCATGCAGTTTGTTCGTGCTTTCAGTGATTCAGTACGGCAGTTCATATTTTTTTGAGATACATTATGGTTTTTTATTAATCGAGCAGCAGAAAAATAATCATTAAATTAATCGTCCAATTAGTCGTTAGATTAGTCGACTAATCGATAAAATAATCGCCAGACTAATCGTTTAATTAATAATCGTTTACCCAAGCCCTAATATAAAAAAAAAAAAGTGCATCGGATACAAGTTGGTATTTGTATCGCGATGCATCGTTTCTAATATCTGCATCGGTAAAAAACTATTTATTCATATATAATTATTAGTAGATCCTAATACTTTTACTATTTAGAAAGTGACCAATCATTTGTGACCAATATTTTATTATGTAACTGCTGCGTTCACACCGAACGCAAATTGAGCGTCTGTAGCGAGTGATTTTCATGTTAAGTCAATGTAAAGACGCGGGTCTGGAGGTCCTGCGGCGCGAGACGCGTTTAGCGCGGTGCGATGGACACGATTTCGCCTCATTCGCGCGTCCAGGTCGACTAGAATGATTTCTCCTTTCTGAACTGTTGCTCAAGCGCGTTTTCTCATCACGACTGCTGCAGCACGTATCACAACACTACGGAGTGTGAGGCGTGTCCTGAGTCACCTACCTTTAAACCTTAAAGTAGGACATTTGAGTTAATCTGGTTTACAGCAGCCTGTGACTGCCAATAATAGTTTTTCATTTTTTTACATTTGAATAGTTATATAAGACCTGTTTGTGAAAGGTTTTTTTTTTTGTAATTGTTTGTTAAAACAGGACCTGCTTTTATTTAATCTTTTGGTTTTGTGAAAAAAGATGAAAGAACCATGCGTTAAAAGTCAGATGGCACTTAAGCTACTTTATGATTTGCTGTCTGTCTGAATAAAAGAAATAAAAGTGAACTATCTATACCATATTGAATTGCATTATATTTTTCTCCATTGCATCATATTACATTGAATCGCATCGCGTTGAATCGAAATCGGATCACACCGCATCGTAATAGTAGTGAATCGTATTCCATCGCATCGGTAGCTGCTTATAGGTATCTTTAATGTATCGTATCGTCGGCTATGCATTGAGATGCGTATCGCATCGGCCTCAGCTATGGAGATGCACATCCCTAATATATATATATTTATATATATTTATATATATAGATAGATATAGATACAGATATATAAAATATATAAACACAGTTGCTTTAAAGTCGACATGAAACAGAAGCAGCCATTGCCTTTTCTTGTCTATTGTGACGTATATTCGGGTGAAAGGGCTTTTTGAACAAGAAAAGATTGTTGGGATTTGATTTTGTCCATCAGGAATTGATTGAATCATTGTCATTTGCTGTTCTCATTTGGGTGGCAGGTTGAGAAGAGATGAGCATCCGCAATCATATACCTCCCTACTATATAGTAGGCGAAAAATAGTATGTGACAAAAAGTATGTCCGAATTCACAGTAATCATAAAAGAGTAGGCAAAAAGTACCCGGCTGACCTACTACGTCCGGCGAAATTTTGAAGTGTCCATACGATTGAGGCCACGGGAGAGGTTTAATGAATGACAGTGAAGGCTGGAATACACTACACGACTTTTGCCTCAGATTTTTGCCCCGATTTGAGATCTGGGTGAGTCGGCAGTAGTTGCCAAATGTCTGCGGCAGTCTGCAGATTTTGTGTGTTCGGAGTTGACAGAATATCACGTAGTGTATGATGGGCACAGACTCCGATTTTTTAGTCCATGCAGTCGGAGGACATCAAAACATGTTCGATATTTTGAGCCGATTTTAGAACACATATATTGTGTGATGCATCGCTAATAAATACTGTACATAATACAGTCATAATATGCTGACCAGACAATGGAAATCAAGGGTGCAAAGTCATAAAGATAGAGAAAAAATAGAGACGACTTACGAGAATGGGTAAAGTAAAAAAAAGAAGGAAAACTGTACCATCCAGATCAATTTATAATCCTTATTAATACGGAAAAATCACAGAAGAATCAGAAGACCACGGTTTCTGTTTAGTGTATTGTAGTGTAGTTGTGTATGATCCTCAGTCGTGTAGTGTATGATGCCCAGCTTTTCTCTCTAACCATTTACAAAAGTCGAACAAGTGTATGATGTCTGCCGTTTAAAAATCTGTTCAGATTTTAAAAGTCATGTAGTGTTTTCCAGCCTTAAAGCGATGCAACTGACGCTGGTAGGTCACATGATAATGACATGGCAAAGGAAGTATGCCCAGATTATGGTCATTCTTCACACATCCCCACTATATAGAACGTACTTTGTAAGTGGTCATGAATTACTTTTTCAAAATAAGTACCAACTCAAGAGAGAATGAGATTTCAGTCGCAGCCGAGATGTCGCTGCCAAAGGGAAGGGAAGTTTATCATGGAGACATTTAAATGATAGATACTACAACCCTGTGTTGATGGATTACAAACACATTACTAATACTCACCCCCTGCTAAAAAGATCTTTGATGCGGTCCCATCCTGTGTCAGGGAACTCTGGCTTGCCTATGTGTTGTGGTATGGTCTGTGCAGAGGTGGTATCAGACGCATACACACGAGGAAGAGTGAGCCCAAGAAGAGCCTTGAGAGGACCCAGATGTGAGCCCCCCGGTCCATTTGCATCTGTCCCCCCACATAAATCCTGCCGCCTTGCAGTACACATCAACAAGCTGTCAATGAATGAGAGAAACAAGGCCAGAGGTATATGAGATCATGTTTATGCACTTTCATCCACACTGACATGCATGCCCTATGGTTATGACAGAGAATCATGCAGACAGGCTTCATTTTAACACCTGAAGCAACGCAGCTGTCAAAAAGAGTTTCTGCATCACAGAGGAATAAAGGGTCTGTTACTGGAAGAAAAAAAAAACTGCCTGTGACTTTTTAATTGAGAGTTGGAGGTTTGGGAAGAAGGCACTGAGATCTTAACCCTTTCAAAGGAGGAAAGACATTATGCCAGCCGTAACGTAGGCCTACATTCGAAGACACGCCACAATGCACTCAAATCAAATCATGTCGCTACCGCCACCTGCTGGTGTGGCTAATTAACTGCTCTCACACGTACGCCTTACAAATCTCTTTTTGCAGATCGCAGCGGGACAGAGGCCCTGTCCCAAATGGAACCCTAAGCACTCGCGGTCTTCCTCTGAGTCCGCACTTTCGTAACGTAATGCCGCTTTGACTGTCGGGAAGAAGTCTGCTGTGGAGTCCGCATCAGCACGGGCTCGGCAAAAGTGCGCATCAAGGGCGCAAATCGACCACACGGGCGCGCTCGCGAGCACCCTTCTGAGATCTAAAAATGACAAATGGGACACACTATGGTCTCACGGACTTAACGGACACGCGCACGCGGCAGCCATTGTAAGTCCACAAGACCGAAAGTGCATATGAAGTGTGCCATTTGGGACCGGGCCAGAGTGGACAAAAATCCACAAATGTGTAAAAAGGAGTTGCAAATGTCACGTGACCTGCAAATTACCCGGAAGCAATCCACAAATGCGTAAAAACAGTTTTGTGTGTAGAAATGGATCCACAAAAGCGTAAATCACACTTTGTATGTGAAATAAAAAGATATGTGTACAGATTAAATTGTGTATTAACAAATCACACATTATTTTTGTGAATAAGATTTTACACAACACAAATGTAAAAATACATGTTTTAGGTTGTGAGACATTTGTGTATAAGTTTATTTACAGATCTCTGCAGTACACATTGGACAAAATTCCACAAATGTGTAAAAAGGAACTTACAAATGTTACGTGACCCACAAATTCACAGGAAGTAATTTGCAAATGTGTAAAAACAGTTTTGTGTGTAGAAATGGATCCACAAATGCGTAAATCACAATTTGTAGCTATGTGAAATAAAAATCTATTTGTACAGATTTAATTGTGTGTATTTGCAAATCGTGAGATATTTGTGTATATGTTTATTTACAGATCTCCGCAGTACACATTGGACAAAAATCCACAAATGTGTAAAAAGGAACTTACAAATGTAAAATGACCCACAAATTCACAGGAAGTAATCTGCAAATGTGTAAAAACAGTTTTGTGTTGTACACATCACCCTGTATTTTTGTGGATATGATTTTACGTAACACAAATGTAAATATACACATATGCAGATAGTGAAATATTTGCGCATCATTGTACACATTTGTAGATTGTCTTCTGTGGGTTACAAAAATTAAAGTCCAATTAATTCTTCCATACAGAGAAGCATGAAATAGCCAATTCATAATAGACCGTCAGACGCAGACCAACGTCGGCAGTCACCAGATTACAACACGTCACTTGAAAACAAGCTCAGAAAGACGCAAACAGCCTACGACAGGGGTAACAAACCTATGTAACAAACACACAGATCCGACAAAACCAGATAATGTCTGTTGCCATGGTGTTCAGCGCCGTTCAGGAATGTCTGATAAATTACGTAGGCCTAATTTACTTTAATGTGGTGATTTTGTCGGCACAGCGTGAAAGCTTTAAACGAGTATCAAATTATATTCTGCATTCTAAGTAGAATTCTAGTCGTGCATTCTCTTCCACAAAGAGAATTGACCATAAAGTATTTTCAGCATGACATTGATAAATTATCATAAATTAATCCAGTTCTAGAATCTACACCTCACCTTGTTTCATTCAGCGCTTCTTCAGCGACCATTACGTTGCTGACATGACGTTCACCGTCTTCCTTACACAGTGGTCCGGTTGCTCCATCTGGTGGTGGAGGACCCAACTCAAATAATGCATACTAAAACAATTCATCTTGTGAAATAAAACGTTTGCCCAATTTCGCTCGAAAAATATATTTTAAATGTCTTTTTATTCAGGGGTTACCTACATGTTTAAATGCCACATATTAAATATAAAATGTTGCTCTAAATGCACTTGTCATCGAATTCAAAGAAACTTAACTCTATTTTTGGATCTTCATTTATTGCCAAAATCAAAGAAACAAAACATTCAAAATAAAAAAGGAATAATATATGATTTAAAAAACAAATTTTATTGGTGATGAGTACCTATATTGGCACAAGTGAGTTTGACTGTCTGCTCCACACTAGATCTGAGTGATATACAAAAATGACTGAAAACTATTTAAAATCTACAGAAAATTATCCACAGCAAAACTCGAGCATATTCAACACCTCAGTATCAATTTGGCTCTATTACACTGTTTTACATTCAAATGTTCCTTTAGTGGCACTTATGTTTTGAATAAATACAAATACACCTAATACTGTTGTACTGAGATTTTGCTGGTATTGTTTCATTGATAGTGACATAGAAGACATGTTACATTCCTATAAAAAATTATTAGAAAACTTGGTAAGATCCAAAAATATTAATAATTTGGACCTGGAGATTCCTTTTCACAACAAAAAAGACATTCTGCACTGGTTCAAAGTAATCTATTGACATTGTTTCATGTAACAAATGTATTGAATGTTGTCTTATGTTACAGGATGTTTTGAACTGGCTCCAGTTTTTACTCTTTAAATAACTGGTCCTTTATGCTACCACTAAAAATGATGGTAGACAATTGTTACCCCTATCTATAATAACCACATAAATCTGCAATTGAAAAATATCTAAAAACTAACAAAACATCTGACAGGGAAAAAAAGTGTGCTGAAAAAATAACTCGCTTGTTGATCATGTTGAGTCACTTTGATTATGAGGGAAGAGAAGTATACAGTACTGTAACAACCCCAACAACTTACACCAAGGCCATGATGAAACAGTTAATTTTTAAGACATTTTTTGGCAGGTTGTTGTATGTTATACCGTTTCACAATCAATTTTTTTTTTAGTGTATTGTAGCTGTAACAGACTTCTACATACCTCAAACTGATTATGTATGACCTTAAGAAGTTGTGTTAAGACTGCTGAATGCTATGAAGATGACACCAAGCATATTCCAAGCATATTTCAGATGTGCAATATTGCTGACATCCAGAGGATAAGGGTCTTTTTTTCTCTCTTTTAAATATGTAGATTGCTATATGGTAGCTTAAAGCACATGTTTAATTGATTTCACTTGACTCTTAACCTTTAGAGCAATATCGATAGTCTGAGAGACATTTGGCAGGATTCATTTCTTCAAGTCAGAGTTCTGATCGGCTGGCTCTGTGAAAGATCTGATTGTAGTTAGATTTTCTCTTAGGTTTGTATTTGAGAAACTTGCTGAAGTCAGTGAGCAATCTCTCCCAGTAACAAGCCACATCCTCCATACGGAGATGTTCCAGAATAAAGTACTGGCCCCTAAAGAAATACAGAGCCAAAAATATCATTTTAAGTATTTGCACAGACAATGTTTTAAAAGGATAGGTCAGACAAAAATGACAACTCTGTCATCATTTACTCATCCTCACATCCTTCCAAACCTGTACACACTTTTTTCTTCTGCAAAAAACAAAAGAAGATATTTTGAAGAATGTTGGTAACCAAACGAATATCTTCTTTTATTTTCCACAGAAGAAAAAGAATATACAGGGTTGGAACAACATGAGGGTGAGTAAATAATTTTGGTGAACTATCCCTTTAAAGCTGTATATATGCCTGACAAACCATTGACAGAATAAAATCATTAAAAGGCTTAAACAATTGTTACCTCAAAGCAATTTCTTCTGCCACTGCATCATTTTCTTTCACGAACTGAAGCAGCTCTCTAACAAACAATCAATCAATTAATTAATAAATGAATCCAATTGTCCAGTACTTGCATAACATGACATTGACATTTACATAACATGTAAAGAAAAGAGGCAGTTCTCTGCTGGTGTTCTCAGTGACATTTCTATGAATAATATTTCACTCAATTCCCTTGTTTGTCTGATGATAATTACATTTCTTCAACAGCTCAGGAACAAAATGTGAGTGAATAAACAATGACAACATTTTCAGCTTAAGATGCTATACACAGATTACATATATCCCCCTAATCATAGACTTTCAACATTTTCCAAAATTGGCACTTTGACTCATTTAATTTGATACAAAAATATGGCCATAACATAATTTGTGAAATGCAAAATATTTTGAGCATTAATTTAGATTTGAACCCTTTGGGCTAGGTCTGCTCACGTCACATACCGTAAAACTTCAAATAATAGCAGAGTCCCAAATAGACGCCTGTCTCTTTTACACGCCTGGTGTGGCTGCAGGTTTGGGTAAATAAAAGCCGGTCTCAAATAGAGGCCGGGTCTGTTTTTTAGTTTCGTGTTGTATTTAATCTTCTAAAACCCGTCAGATCATCCGCTTTTTGGCGGCCGCCAAAGCAAATTGTTGTCCCGCCAAAGCCTTTTTTGATCGGTAATTGACATTTCGCCCCTCCCCCAAAACGGCCATTGTCCAATCACACATCATAGCAACCGTTACTATGTGAGCAGGTCTGTCAAACATTGACTCCAAGCAAGATGGTGAAGCGGTGCGCCCACGGCATTTGTAAATCGGACACTAGGTACCCCGAGAGATTGTCTGGAGAAGTTGTGTTCTTTCCGTTTCCAAAGCCGAAAACACAACGTGAGCGGTGCCTACAATGGATAAAACAGTGTGGACGGCCCCACTCCCAGTTAAATGTGTCGAACATGGTTAACTCGCGTGCAGCGTGCGTGAGACTGAGACGCTGAGATTAGTCAAAGAAAGATGGAGAAAGCAGATCAAGAGGATTGACAAAGGAATTACGTTTTCTAAAGGGTTGTTGTTAACATGATATTCTCGGGGGAAAATGAGCAGCAGTCAACTAGCAGTGCAGCACCCGTAGACTACAGTTTAGAGGAGTGCACGTCCGCAACGGGGAAAGCATGAAGCTTACTTGACAACATCAGTTCATATATCAATATCGTAACAAATAGAAATAACCTTAAAAAGTATAAAGTATATATAAAGTATGGTTATCTGCATCTTTCCGTCTCTTATGTATAGTTACTTTTTAAACACGAAAATCGCATTCAGCATTACACGCAAGCGGTTGCCGTGGTAATGAACAACCTGCTTGTTAAAGCGAATGTATAATCCTGTGTCTGAGGCAAAATTACTAAATATGCAGCGCGAGTTATATATTTCTAACTCCAAACAACTAGCCACTGAACCAGCTTATAAAAACTTCAAGGCTGTGCTGGTTGCATTTGAGGTACAGGTCATGGGGTTTCTCAGATTTCGCTTGAGACCGGTAAGCATTAGCCTCGATAGTAGTCGTGTCTCCTTCATTGCGTATTTTTATATTTTGAATATATCCCTCCACTGCATACTGTAATCCCTTTTGCCTCGATCTAGATGATATCACTGAGGTATAGCTCCAAAAAAGGTCACTGACACGCACGGGTATACCTCTTCCCGTCATGGCAATCTGTGGCGCTGGTCGTGTTTGACCATTTGTTTGACGGGCTATTCAACAATAACTAGTAGGGGTGGGAGAAAAAAAAAATCGATCCATCGATGCATCGCGATTCTCTCTCCAACGATTCTGGATCGATTCTGAGAATTCCAGAATCAATTCTGAGCCTAGTTTTTAACCAGATGTGCGATGACGTTGAGTTTGCTTTAGAAACACCCGTATTCTGCTTGCTTCTAATTCCTCACACACATACACCACTCGAACCTTCTGTAAAATAATCTTTCATAAAGTTCGGAAAGGTTGAAGCGAATTACAAGGACATTCACAGGCTTCATTGCACAGGATCCGCTGTGAGAGACGCGCGCTTTCTTTGATGTTACACTTGAAGTGTGCTGTCTCGCCCGTCGGTATTTTCCTTACAAATGCTCTACGAAGTCATCATTTATGTGGTTTGGAATGCAGTGGACTTATATATTTAAAATATGAACCTCACTAACAGAAGGCTGCTTTCAATTTCAAATACTGACACGCGCTTTGTCTGTGAGACTGCTCGCGCATGCGGCTGTGCGACTCCGTGTAGTGGTTTAATGTACTTGTGCAAAATTAACGTAAACACAGCCAGTTATGTCTTTAGGGATTAAACGAACAGGACACACCGCATTACTTCTTTTATTTCAAAAGAGATGCGTGCGTGAATGCAGTCTACCGCAGTCTATGATGTCATAGTAAAAAAAAACAGTAAAGATGAAGAAAAATCACTCACAGTTCTTGAATGGAAAACGTTCAGATAATCTATAGGCTACTGAAAGCACTTTTTGTTTGTTGTTTGTTATATTTTTCTATGCTCCTCTTTATTATTTGTTATATTAGTTATATTAGTTTAAAATTCTTAACATACAACTATTTTAATCTTTTTTTTTTATTTTTTTTTTTTTATAAAAAACGTAATTAATTACTTATGTAAACTAATTAATTAATAAGGTGGGGGGGGGGGGGGGGGGGGGGGGGTTAGTTAGATAAAGAATCGTTCTGGAATCGGATCGTGACTCCCAGAATCGGAATCGGATCGGATCGTGAGGTGACCAAAGATTCCCACCCCTAATAACTAGAGGGCATGGCTTTTGCGAACGGTCAATTGATGTAGAATAGAATGACTGCTGCGCTTGACAGGGCGCATAACGAGCAGAGAGAGAGCCCCGGCCGCGCGCACTCACTCTCACGTGTTCAAACAACATGAGCGCTGTCTTGCTCTCTCTCCCTCGCGCATATTAATCAAAATCAATTCACACGATAGTAAAAGTTTGGAAGACCGCAGTTTCACGTGGAGCATTTGGATATTTTTTGAGATTAGAGACTCTAGGCCTACACTCAATGAACAACATCTCAACACTAAATTATAAAGGCCTGTCTCAAATACAAGCCGGAGCAGTTCGACAATTTGGGAAAATAAAAGCCAGGGCTATTATTTTAAGTTTTCACTTTAAGACAGATTTGCTTTTTTATAAAGTACAGGGTTCCTACAGGTTTCTTCAAGTTAAATTCAAGTCTTTTTAAGACCATTTATATAAAAAATGAATACCTATTTCACGTCCCTACCAGCAAAGAAAAACAAAATCCTTCAACTTGTGTTCATTTATTTTTCAAATGTGGAATGGGTAAAAGATGATAAGCCAAGCAGGTGTGAAAAATAAAAACATTTCAGTAGGAAACACAAGAAAGTTTGCCGAACAATGTTAAGTTGTGTTTTAACATTAGCTAGCTACTTATTCTATGCTGGGAATATGGGTAACTGAGAGACCCCTGAACAATAAACATCGAAAACAATAATAATAATAATCGTGGTTGACAAATGAAACTTTTGAGGAAAAATACAATACGGAGAAGTTACATACAGCAGTGTTAATTTTGACAGCAAATTTTGATTTAGTTTTAGTCTCAGTAAACTGAAAAAAGTTTAAAAGTTTAGTCTTTAGTTTTAGTCTCTGACAAACTAATTTTAGTCATATTTTAGTCATCTGAATTGTTTTAGTTTTAGTTGACGAAATACAATCAGATTTTCAGTGATTTTAGATTTGAGTTTTTTTTTGATTTTCGAAATCTACTGTAAACTAAATCTACAGTAGATAGACTAAAATATAATGGGTTTAGGTAAATTGTAATGTGTTAATTTAGAATTTCTCAAAAATTTCCAAACCCATATACTC
Organism: Tiaroga cobitis; assembly: GCA_030578255.1. Taxonomy (NCBI): domain Eukaryota; kingdom Metazoa; phylum Chordata; class Actinopteri; order Cypriniformes; family Leuciscidae; genus Tiaroga; species Tiaroga cobitis. The sequence goes on along the minus strand of CM060591.1, from coordinate 28,872,351 downwards.
CCGGAGAAAACATATATTAACCTATCAATATGAATGATTTTTAAGTTTAAACAAGCAATACAGATACAGATTTAACTACTGTGACTTAAAAAAATATCTTAAAATGAAATAAAACCACTTTTCCTAAAGTAAAACACAGTCTTCTTTTCAATGAATGATATATGCATTCTTTATATCAACTTACATACATAATTCTTTATTCTTTCAAGCAGACAATTATTTGTATGAATTAAATATAATTAATCCTTATTAAAGCAATTAACAAACAGTAAACGCTTTTCTCTTTTCCTTTTGTTGCTTGATCAAAATTAATGACACAGACCGCATTATGTTTATTGCCACTGTCACTTTAAGACATCGGCTCATGTCCAATGACATGCGGATACGATTGCACTGATGCACACCCGATACAACTGTTTAAGACAAAACCGACATAGTTTACATGAATACTCTCCAAACCGGACATTTAGACATAATGTTGTGTGTATTTGTCCATTCAGACACGAAAGAGAGCTCAGTGCAGTACCGGCGCGCTGTATAGGTGTATATCTGCATGGCTCCACGCTTCGGGTTGGTGCGTGGTTGGTTTAGCAGCTACATTTTTAACATTTTATGAGACCGCGGGGTAGATCAGCACGTTACAGTAATAATGTGTGCATCTACCACACACGCAGGACATCAGTTCTGACTCGATCGCTTCCCAGATCGACACTACCTAACATTTTCATCTAGTTTTTATTCGTTGACGAAAATGTCAATAGATTTTCGTCATAGTTTTTGTCATTCAAAACTAGGTTTTATTTAGGTAGCGTCTCGTTTTCGTCAGTGAAAAATGTCGTTGAAGAAAAGTTATTATTTTAGTCAAATAAATGAACACTGACATACAACACAATTTTTAAGACCCAGACATCAAAATTCAAGACTTTTTAAAGACTTTTTAAGGTGTTATTTCCAAATTCATAAATTCAATGCTTTTAAGACTTTTTAAGACCCCGCGGGAACCCTGAAAGTAAAACCTTGTGGTTGTTTTATTGAAGGACTTTGCAGAACTAACTACATAAAGCCCAGTGTGCTGAAATATAACTTTGTATTTGTGTGTAATACTGTTATTTTCAGTTCCAAATGAATGGATTTAGTTGTTTTTGTTAATTTGTAATATATAATTAGTGAAAAGTCATCACATTTATTGTTGAAAAAAATTGCATTTTTGGGTGTTTTAAGTTTATTCTGCAAAAACAACAAACTTCTCTTCAATCAACTAATAGAATTAAAGCCATGCGAATGTAAAACACACTGAACAATTATCACAGTAGGCACAAAGGGAAATTGTATGTTAAGGAAAAGTTGGATATCAGCTAGCCTGAGTAACATGTTTAAGTTACCTGAGGTCAGACAAGTCCTGTTTGACAGGGATGTAGTGAACCCAAGGTTTGAGCTGAGAGTAGAAGAACTCAAGCCACTCTTCCCCGACGTGAAAAACCAGTGAGCCACACAGGAACAGATGCTTCAAACGGAAACTAGCAGCAACACCTCTGAAGTTAAAGAGGTATCTGAGAGAGATCGAGAGAACAGACAATCTTTAACAGAATATCTTAAATACTGGTTCACTGACGGACATCTGATTCAGTGCTACAGATCTTACAAAAGCAGAAATGAGGCTGATCATACTTGTATTCACAGTGTTCAACTAGGGGAATTTCCTTCGCCGGGGGTCTACCCAGAGTGTCCTAAAAAAACAAAACAGAAGTTCAAAAATAACAAAGGGCAAAAATATATATTTGATTTCGCAGAAAATATTAAAGCTTTTCGAGCTTAGTATGGATGGATTAGTGTTTGCCAAGCCTGTCCTTGTAGGCCCCTGTACACTGCTTAACACAAAAGTTTACTCAGATTTTTCATGTCATGCCAACCAATATAATTATTATCTAAATTAGGGATGCACCGATCCACATTTTTTCACTTCCGATCCGATCCCGATACCTGAATTTGGATATCGGCCGATACCGATTCTATTCCGATACCAGAGCTGTGTTCGCTTTAATATTATTATTATCATTATTGTTGATTTTATATGATGCTGAAATAAACTTCTCTCAACAGGCAAGTATGATATGTACGCATGTATGCATGTATGTCCCAAAAGGCAACTTTAGGTAAGTATAAGGTCAGAAAAGGAAGTCAGAAAAACAGGAAATCCTGTTAACAGGAAAAATCCCATTCTGAAAACAAATATGCAACTGTAAGGGTTTCAAATTGATTGTCATGTCAATATTTATTACATTCCAAAAATGTCAAATACTTGAGTCTTGAAATATAAGAAAAGTGCAAGTGTAAACATCTTACACACACACACACACACACACAATCTATAAAACAGTGTGCATCTGAACAGCACAAATCAAGTACACTGGCTCTTGTAGCATCAACAAATCAAGGTTTTAAAAAGTCAAATATTAGAAATATAAGAAAAGTGCTGTAAACAAACTGTAAACATCTTAAGGCCCTTGCACACTGAGTCCGAAATTCACGTCCGAAATTTTCGCATGTTAAAAAATAAATACGACCTCTATGGCGTTATATATGTGCCTCATTCCTGAGCGAGTAATTATACGTTTTGAGCACAGAGAACTATATTTTGCAAGCACATTGCATTATATTTTGAACAGAAATGAACAATCGCAAAAAAAAAATCGTTTGAGCAAAGAAAAAAACGATTCCGTGCTCAATAAATGTATTTGCTATAACGTGCAATAATAACCCTCTCACGCAGTTTACTCAGGTGCTCTCACAAACTTATTATCTGCGCTCTGTCAAGTCCCTCTCTCTCTCTCTCTACCTCTTAATTCTGTGCGCGCTCAACTCTTCACACACACACGCGTGCTCAACTCTTCACACACACGCGCGCTCAACTCTACACACACACACGCGCGCTCAAGTCTTGACACACACACGCGCGCTCAACTCTTCACACACACGCTCGCTCAACTTGCAACAGCGTTACAAGTGTGCCACAAAATCAACCAATCGGAAAATTAAAGGTCAATTGTGATTGGCTGTTGGTCTCCAATCAAATCGCTAGTAGGATCATTCTACAGAAACGTCCACTTTTGGTATGGCAAGATTTCTTTTTCTAACATTTAAACTTACACCACATTATTAGATTACCCTTTGGCTTTATGAATACGCATAAATGACAGCTTAATGATTTTTTATATTTTTTGTGCATTTATTTAAAGACCGCATGTACCGTTTTTTTGTCACTGGTGTTACCTTACTTCTTTGGCAATATTAAATGTTTTTATGAAATATTATTTCAATTTTTTTTCAGCACATGTAGTCAGAGTTACCAAAAAAATAAAATAATGCAACAAATAAGGAGATTATGTTTTATTTATTTGAATCAGGTTTGTTAAAAGTGTGCTTGAATGAGGTTAGTTAGTTTGCGCAACCTTGTATTTGCTATAATAATGAAAATATTTGAAAACCAGTTAAAATCAAGTGATGATGCAATCCTTTAAATCTTAACTTATGAGTGTAGCAGAATTAAATGGATGTAAAATTATTATCATGTCAGATATGGCATTGTATTTAATGTGACAGAAAAAAAGACAGTAACACCAGTGACACAATGAATCACCAATGACATGCAAAAGACCAAAGATCATTATTCTTCAACTATAATTAAGTAGATGAGACTAAATTGCTACATTTGGCATATAATCTAAATGAATAGCTTTGAATAAAGTTTATCTATAAATGGGAGTCACTGGTGTTACTTGTGTTACCCATAAGAAAGGTGACACCAGTGACAGTAACACCAGTGACAATTTTCATGAAAAATTCATTTTACAAAATGGCTGCTGCAAGGTATCAAACATATGTTGTCAATCATGGTATACTAACTAAATTAAGTAGTTTAATCCATTTGTATTCTCTTTTTTTTTTTACAATTACCTAACAATAAAGTAGGTCATACCAGTGACTTCAACTAAAAGCTTTATATGAAATCATGAGATAAATGAGAATATTTCTGATAACTGAAAAGAGACAGAGGATTTATTATGGGCTTTTCTTCATAGAAATTCAGGAAATTGGAAGAAGGAATTAAAGTGATGTCATCAGTGTGATTTTTATTTCAAAATAAGAGATTTTTGTTTAACGGTAACACCAGTGACACAACTCCAGGGGACCACTACTTTCATTATAAATTTGATAATATTTATTCTGCATTTCGTTTTTTTAATGTCATTTACATAATATATTAGATAGTTAGGTATACATTATTCTATTTTAAATGGTGTAAAAACCTGTTATTGACCACCAAATAAAGCAATTTCCCTGTACATGACTGTGGGGACGAGCACTTCTGTGGTGCTTGGAATTCTATATAGTTAATAAAAAATTAAATATTGCCACTTGATGGCTCAAGGTGGTGTAATTGTTCAAATAACATATTGTTTTATTTTAAAATGTAAATAAATTGTAATTCTAAAGTGTTTTTTTTTTGTGTAATATTTCTGTAAAGGCTAGGGACAGAAAAATTGACATTTCTGTAGAATGACCCAGTAGAACCAAAGCCCGTCTAGAACCTCTGGGTAGAACTATCTACAGCAGTACTTCTCAAAGTCCGGACTCCGGTCCGGATCCGGACCCAGAGGGAATTCAATCCGGACCCACCTCCATTTCATATTTCAAGAGCACTAATTGTGTGTAAGGGATTAAAACTGTAGATGCACGCAAGCGCGAACCACTAGTGTTTCTTCTTGCTGCCTATCTTTTACTAGGGTTTCCAAATTCCAAAACGTCGCTCTCGCGGCCTGATTGGAGGTAGCTCGTCAAGGGGCCATTCACATATCATGTCTTTTGCGCGCTCCGGTTCGTTATTTCAAATGTAGGCGAGCGGCAAGCACGCTCATATTTGAAGCGAGGCGCTAATTTTTTTCAGGCGCAGCGAGATGTTTCGAAAACGCCTCAACTTTTTAGAATGCCGCAAGTGCACTGCAGTTCATGTGACAAGAACAATCAAATCAGCTTCGTCCTTTCCGTAACAACATTGTTCAGTTCAGTCAACATGAAGGATGGGGGTGCACCTAAACACTACGGGTGTTTTTCTTTTCTCCATAAATAACGTTAAATCTTGTAGCAGAGCTACATCAAGCGTTTTTCGGTGGTGGAAATCTATTAGCTACTAAAACTTCTTTGTCGTCGAGAGCACAGTGCATGGTTGCATAGCAACGACAGACGCCACGGGAAAATCGGACCGAATTTTACTATTATTAATAAAAGATTATTATGTAATATTGTAAATGTAAATGTCAAGTAATTTTTCTTTTTGGACTGATTTAAAGGCTGAAATATGTGAGGTTTATCTTTTTATAAAACCTTTTTTTTTTTGTCAACTTTGTTTGAATTTAATTTTATTAGCCTACATGTGCCTATAGGGGTGGACCGGGGATGGCAGGGGTTGGTGGCAATGTAAGTATCTGGATATTTTGGATACATTACCGCGGGGCGAGGGGTTCGATTACCTCTCTCTTTTTTGACCATAGGCCTACATGTGTTTGCATCCCTGGAAACAAAACTCAGACATTTTGAACGGCAATAACCACAAAATACAGAGGTACGGACAGCAAAACTACTGACTGCACATTTAGGCCAGTGTCTCCGTCTAGCAACCACACCTTTTGTGTCACGGTTTCGGCAGCTGATGGGAGACAGACAGTGGCATTTCTCACATTAGACTGCTCTGTATTTTGCACCATGTTACTTTTGGCCTACCTCTTGTTGTGTTTTATTAAGGAAAATACTGACATTTAAATTAATTGTTTTGCCACTTTTGCACTTGTTATTTATGTATTTTGAATGCAAAAGGCACCTTATTTTTTCATAAAAGGAGTATTGATTTGTTATGCATGTTTATTAAAAAATAAGTTTTGTAATAACCAATAGTTCCGGACCTTTGACATTGATGAAAATTCAGATTTGGACCTTTGAGTGTAGACTTTGAGAACCCCTGATCTACAGCATCCCGGAAGCTTACTGAAAAAAAAAAATCGAAAAAAATAACAGACTACAGCGAGACTAATGGATTAAAACTTATTTTGGTAAGTATTTTTTATTATTATTAAGTTAAAAGTGCCTTGTTAGTTTTGTGTATTATAATGCTGTTGTGTTGTTTAACTTATAATATTACAGTATATCTCCTATTGTGACTAAAGTTAGTTTGACTTATCCCTTTCAAGCATTCTAAACGCTAGCACAGCCGCAGACTGTCATGTTTGATGGTGGCTAAAGAAGACATCTATCCATAAAATAAAATTTTCGTCGTCTTTGTGCTGCGTGGTAATTGGAGACCAACAGCCAATCACAATTGACCTTTAATTTTCCGATTGGTTGATTTTGTGGCACACTTGTAACGCTGTTGCAAGTTGAGCGAGCGTGTGTGTGAAGAGTTGAGCGAGCGTGTGTGTGAAGAGTTGAGCGCGCGTGTGTGTGAAGAGTTGAGCGCGCGTGTGTGTGTGTGAAGAGTTGAGCGCGCGTGTGTGTGTGTGAAGAGTTGAGCGCGCACAGAATTAAGAGGTTGAGCGAGAGAGAGAGAGAGAGAGAGAGGGACTTGACAGAGCGCAGATAAGTTTGTGAGAGCACCTGAGTAAACTGCGTGAGAGGGTTATTATTGCACGTTATAGCAAATACATTTATTGAGCACGGAATCGTTTTTTCTTAGCTCAAACGATTTTTTTTTTTGCGATTGTTAATTTCTGTTCAAAATATAATGCAATGTGCTTGCAAAATATAGTTCTCTGTGCTCAAAACTTATAATTACTCGCTCAGGAATGAGGCACATATATAACGCCATAGACCTCACGTTATGTCAATCTGGCTTGCACACTGCCTCTGAAACTTTCGTCTGTCATAAAAAAAATCGGATCGGGTTCGATTTTCTGCGTTTTTCGCATCCGTAGTAAACAGTTTGAATGGTGTTTTGACAACTCAGAGCCACCGAATCACGAATACGGACAAATGCATACGAAATCTTCGGACTGAAGGCCCTCGCGAAATTTTCAAATGCATTTTTTCGTATTCGGGATTCGGTGGCTCTGAATTGTCAAAACACCATTCAAAATGCTTGCAACGGATGCGAAAAACGCAGAAAATCGAACCCTTTTTTTTATACTGGATCGGATCTGCCCCATCCCTAATCTAAATGCATTTTATTGATCTTATTGTGAACAATTTATCCATGCATATGTTTTAATTTTTACACATGTTTTGGCCTCATAATGTTTAATCATTTGTCATAACATCTGTCTGGTGACGTACGCAGGACTTTTCTAATAATTGTTCTCTTAAACCAGTCCCAGCAAATTCACGTTCATCTGCCTCTACTTCGGAGTAAAAATGCCCATATCTCAAAATCCAACCAACAACCGATAAATAGAAGTCTCGGCCCTGCATTTTTTTTCTTTTCTGATAATCCTTAACACTCGGATGTATGTCACAAGATCTCTTGCTACTTACATTTCATCACAAATTTAACTTAATTCTACATAATCTAGATTATTTTTACATGTGTTGTATATTAAAAGAGTAAACAAACCTTCTCTGATTTCCAGGCCTGGTTCTTGGTGTACTCTGCATCCACAAGGTCAGGGGCTTCCCATGAGAGATGGATCAGAGGGTCCCTCTCTGAACTGGTCCTTCAAACATTGGAAAAACTGATCAGCTTTGCTGAAAACAACTCTGCATTGAACTGTATGCTGGAGACACAACAGACCTAGAGCCTCTAAAGAATCCTTTTGGGCTTTTCTTCTTCCAGGGCCATCGTGCAGCTGATCTGAAGAGTGTAAACTAAAAATTTGAATACATCTAATGACCTTAAAATGAATACAATGGAGTTAATCCTCTGTATACTCTCAAGCATTCTTAAATCTGGATTTGTATAATATACTGAGATGTTGGGATGAGATCAGACTTTAAAAAGAAATGAGACTTTAAATATTCTAATTTGTTACCGACTTTTTCAGGTCATCCCTCATGAGGTCCCATCGGCCTAGTCCAGTGGGGTAGATGGGCCATACAGCAGGACCTCCCTCCCAGAATGTCCATGCAGGGTACATGATGTCCTGGTAGTCTGGTGTCTAAACAGTGAACAAAAGTATAACTATACCAATACACGTCAGTAGGGTTGTGCGGCATACAGGTACTGGAAAAACATTGGTATATATTATATTTCAAGTGGTTCAATATCATGATTTTGGTCATTTTGTTACTTGAAATGCTGTTGTTTCAAAATTCACAGCTATGCGACAGTGTGTTACCCAAACTGATGCAAAACTGTCAATTGTGACAAATGTGTGATCTGCCAGAGTGTTTCCTGAGAACTCTTCAAGGCTTCTCGGCTTGAACTCAGTGGGAGTGTACATAACAGACTGGAAGAGCCCCTGTGAAAGGTGGCATGAAAATAAAACCCAGCTCCACTCCCTAAGCAGGGGATTCTGGGTGGTTAAGAAGCAGAAGTCTGTGGTTAAACACTCTCTGAATGAACCATGATCAGTCAATCATCCAGATCATTTAGGACACATGAACTATTAATTTTAGAGGGGAGGGAGCCGCGTTCAAACATTCATTGAATGTACAAAGAGTTTGTCCATTTGAAGTGACTGAAATGGAACACTGTGCCCATAAAGCAACCTCAGAAACACTCATGATGATCTGAATATAGAAGCAGGCATTCTCCAGATATCATCATCATTATATAACCGATGGCAGCACCAGTGTATACATTGGTTAGTGTAAGCAACACTACAGACCCATTTGTAAAACAGCGGCACAGCCGGTGCTTATGCGTGAATGAATGAGGAGCTGGAGCAATTTGTGCTTTTTACATGGCAGATCGCCGCTCTAAGGTGGGGAGCTACGCGTTTCAAGAGTAGGGGCCATGTGGGACCTGTGCTGGCATAAGAACCCTTAGCTGTAGTCTTCACGCTCGGCTCGCAGCTCCACCACGGAGGGGGGGCATGAGAAGCCAGGTTTATTTCCGGAATGGTTGGGTGAGAGGAACGCGGACACTTAGTTGGCATGAACTCACCACAAGAGTCCTTGAGGTCCACCACTTATAGAGAGCAGACGGACTCATGCAGCACTGTTTCTGAGAGGGCGACCCCCAAGCAGAAAACAGTAGTCCGAATGTCATCTGAAAGAAAAATCAAATACTCACTGGAACGCTACAGGGGAGCGGCCATCCAGGCACCGTCCTCTGGTGAGCATTCCTCAAAGGCGAGCTGCAGATGGCTTCTTGAAGACAGTGTATCTGTCTGAAGGAGAAAGAAGGGAATGGCGTTCAGCGGCGCCTTATAGAAGAGGAGCCCGCCTCTATTTTGTGTGCTTGTACGCCATTGGCAGGCGGATTCTCGTCTGCAAGTTTTCATAGGGCTTCAGTATTCACACAGAAAAGGTGTGATTTCCGCATAGTGTCAGCTAGGGGTGTGCGATATTATTAAATTATTATATTGATATTATTATTGATATTATATTATTGATATTATTATATTGATATTATTAAAAGTATGCGCTTTTAAAGAAATATCGTAGTATCGTGTTACAGTTCTACAGTACAGTCATTCTATCAGTTGCAGTTCTGGCGCCTCTGTCTCAACATAATGTGTAATGTGACGCACATACACAGAGTCTTGCACAGACGGGTGACCCGCAAATTTTGCTGAAACGGGTGAAAAATATACAACTATGTCGGATACGGGTGCGGGTCGGGAAAGGGGGAAACACGGGTCTAAACACGGGTCTAAACACGGGTTTAAAACAGTCATGTGCAAACGTCAAAATATATGCATATTTTTAGGAACACATCTACAAAAATATGCTTGTATTTCAAGTTGATAAAATAATTTCAAATGCATATCAGTTTATTAGTGCCCGTGCCCTCCCAGGAGTCTCCAGGCCTACTTTCACTTTTTTTTAAAATCACAACCGCGCGATAAGCCTGCAGTCATCGAGATGGATCCTGAGGAGTTGAAGAAAAGAATAGCTAGTGGAGATTGTAAAGTTGTCGACAATACGTCATCAAAAATCAAGTCCAGTGTGTGGGAGAAATTTGGAGTCATCTCAGATGAAGAAAACAATATTGTGAAAAGCTTTGCTGCATGCAAAACCTGCCTTAAAGTTTTCGTGTTGGATAGCCACAAATTTGGAACTTCATCGCTGCTGAGGAGGCACGCATATAACTGTGGTAACAAACCAAGCAGTTCCATCGAACAGTATTTTTCAAAGGGGACAGAACTGAAGGTAAACATTTTTGTAAGTGTGTCTATAATGTGATAGGCTAAACTGATTTTATTTCGGGTGCGGGTTGGGTGTCGGTTCTATTTTAAGCGGGTCGGGTCAGGTGCTGATTTTAACTAATGCTGCTGTCGGAAAACGGGTCAGATGTTGTTTTAAGCACTGCGGGTACGAATTTACAAAATCGGACCCGTGATGAACTCTGCTACACATCACACGTTAATGCAGAGGTACGGGACACTGCAATTCACAAAAGTTTATTATTTGCATGTGCTTTAAAGCCTTGCCGGTTAAACATTTAATTCGCGTGCTGATGCGCAGTTCTAACACGTACACCCGAAGTTCACAAGAACTAACAGCCTGTCAAACAGCGCCTGGTTACTGGACTAAGTTATCTTTAGAGTCTCATTGTGCTAATACTGTCAAATACACACAAGGTTTACATAAACAGAGTTGGTTATGTCTAAAGTGAAAGCAAACATTTGAGAGAAAATCTGGTGCGCGTGTTATATGCGTGTATATTATATGCGTTGCGTGCCGGTCTTAAAGCGACAGTAGCCTATTAGTTAACATGCTGCCGCATGTCCTTAAAGGGATAGTTCACCAAAAAAAATTAAAATTCTGTCATTATTTACTCACTCTAATGTTGTTCCAAACCTGTATTAATTTATTTCTTGTGCTGGACACAAAATATATTTTGAAGAATGTGGGTAACCAAACAGTTGCTGGTCCCCATTGACTTCCATAGGAGAAAAAACTATACACTGGGGACCAGCAACTGTTACCCACAGTAATGTGGTTACCAACATTCTTTAAAATAACTTTCATTTTCAACAGAAGAAAGAAACTTATTCGGGTTTAAAACAACTTGAGAGAGTCAATTATGACAATTTTCATTTTTGGGGGAGCTATCTCTTTAATGGTAATAAAACAACAAAACACAAATAGAAAATCACTCACTGAAAAAAATAAAGCACTGTTTATTTCATTTGTATATTGTGTAATATGTACCTTTGTTCTTATTTTTTTAATAACAAAGAAAGTACTGACAAAGATCTTTATCTTCACCACTTTGGCCTAAATGTCAGCCATTCTTTTTTATTTTATATTTTGTTACCTAAGGCTTTGTTTTAAAAATAGGGACATTAGTTTGGCTGTAATGCTCAGTCACTTGCAAAATCGTAAAACCAACTTTAAAAAGAATTGTGATAAAAAATTGTCAATCGTGATTTTCCAGGAAAAAATCGTGATATGATATTTTTGCCATATCGCCCACCCCTAGTGTCAGCTACTGACGCAATGTTGAGAGAACCAAACTCGAAAGGGAACATGTTATGTGTGAATGGCTTCTAACTGATTAAAAGATAAACAGCACATTCTTATTTCAGTGTTGCTATTTATGCAGACAGTTTGCCATGTACATTCAGTTTAAAAGCAATAACAGCCAAGCCAAGGCAGTGTTTCAACTGAACTATGCATATGCATTTTATAGCCAACAGTTACATTGTTCTTGCTTTATCTATGCACGTTCAAATAAGTGATGTTCCCATTCGAAAGGGAACTCGCACTGCGTCGATGGGGAACACCTCAGGCGTGACAGGTGTCTGAAATCACTATCAAATCACAGCAATCATATTGACCGGCGACAGCCCGTGAATCATTAGCGTGAATGATTAACATGCGACCTGGAAGTATAAAAGGGCGCCTTTGCAAACATGACAATCATCTTTTCGTCTTCAGGGACTGTTCTGTCTGAAAGCGCTTCAATTAAATAAAATGAAATGCAAAGAGAAAGCAAAACAATGCTTACAGAAGTGTGCGGACCCGTGCCCAAGATACTTCACGCCGAGTGACACACACAAGCTGTGCGTTTTTTGTTTGGGTGAAGAGCACGCGCAGGCAGTTCTCGAGGGAGCTGCCTGTGCAAACTGTGAGTGTTTTCCTTTGAGAAAGCTCCTCTCTCGTCTAGCCCTCTTCTCGAGTGAAAAGGATTTGCCATCTGGACCTCGTGCTGAGGCAGAGCGGCGACTCACATCTTGGGGTTCCCTCGCGATCATCTTGAGAGGGGGGGGGTATCCCTCTCAGACGATCCGGCGGCTGACGAGGGTGAGCGGCAGGTGGAGGATTTCTCTCCTCTTAGCCCAGCAGCGAGTGCTCTGCTGGATGATAATCATTCTGAACCCTCTCAGCCACAGTGCCCGGTGTATGCTGAGCTAGTGGGTGATATGGATCGTGCTGCGGTCAGGCTGCAGTTGCCATGACAGCACGATAGGGGAGAGATCGCTCACGGAAGGCTTGATGATCGTTCTTCTCCATAGACCACCAGCTCGGATGAGCCTTCCATTCCTTCCAGATCTTCATACCAAGATCGAGAAGGCATGGAAGCACCCATATTCTGCCCGTATCCATCAACATCAGCGCGCTAGTTTTGTTTATGTTGAAGGGATAGGGGAACATGGGCATGTGTCGATGCCGCCCATTGATGAGACGTTTGCGAACTCTCGCGTCTGGGCGGGCATCGACACTGAGAGCTCCAACCCTGCCATCCAAACCTTTAAAAGCAACATCGTGTTGAATGGCAGAGCATACACGGCAGCAGGTCAGGCCGGTGCTGCCCTGCACACCATGGCGGTGTTGCAGGCGTACCAGGCCGATCTGCTGGGGGATCTCGCCCAGGGGGCAGGGATCTCCCCTAAGGCGGTTGCTGAGCTGTGCAGCCAGCGCCGCACCACAGATCTTGCTCTCCGGGCCACTAAACAAACCGCTGCCGCTATAGTAGACCGGTCGATGGCGGCCACAGAGAGAGGTCAATGGCGCCCTAACAGTGGTTAAACCTGGCTGATATCGGGGAGAAAGAGATGGGCTTTCTCCTCGATTCACCGGTTTCGCCATCAGAACTTTTTGGCACCTCCGTGGAGGCGGTGGTAGGAAAGTTCAGAGAGACGAAGGCACGCTCAGCTGCATTTAGGACCTGCATACCGCTGAGATCCCATTCCACACCCAGACATGCAGGAGGACCTGTTCGAGCAGGGTTAGGCCGTATTTCGCTCTGCGAAGAGATCGTTTTGTTTGCCAGACCCTGCTGTACAGAGATAGAATATGGATTTGGGCCTCCAGATTAGGCTCCACTTATCTTGCTGAGCAACAGCTCAAGCGATGGGATTGGCTTGCAAGCGAGCCCCACTCCCCTAGGGTGGGCACAGGAAATTCCCTGTCACCTCTAGAGCCACTGGCAGGCACGCACCCTGTTAAAATTCTCAGGGGCAGATGGTTGTTACTTCCCCGTTAATAAAGGGTAGTTCTGAGTACTCCATTCTCAGCTCTGTATCAATCTACCTCACACCACGTTGGCTCGGGTTGAGCGGAGAGTTCTAAACTTAAAGCTGCAGTCCGGCGTTTTACCTCTTTGTCGCCATCTCTGTTCGAAAACTGCAATTGCAGTCATACTCGGAATTATCAACTTTACGTGAGTTGTACTTCAACACCCTCGACACGGCACAGCGCAGATGAACAATGTTTGAGGAGACTGTGAGGCTGTCAGTCACCGCGCCGGTGTGGATACAGGCATTCAGAATCACAAATTATTCTTTTTGGACGTATGACCAACATAAGAATTTTCACTGGAAAATGTCATCTGAATTAGTAAGAAACATCCACTATTGTTCTGGTTCTGACATTGCAGTAAATCGCGCTGATTAAATCTAACAATCGCTTATAAGTTATCATATCACGCAAAACCGTGCAAATTATACTTTGTTCTCAAATTGTTAATGTTAACAACGTAAGCAAGCATTGCGTGACTACATGTAATGTTCTTCCAATATGTATCCGATATGTTTTTTTTTCTGTAGCCACTCCCAACAAAGTCTTTTGCGTTTTACAGCGGGTGAATCTGTTGTCACTGGTGATTGTCGCTTGAACCTTTCTGGATCCGCCATCAAATTGATAAGTTTAATTATATCAAGTGCTGTGAGTAAAGGCTATAAATCTCCACCTCCAACATCCTCACTCGCAATATAGCCTACTAGCCGAGACTCATTCTTTATGTGTGCAGATGTGATGTAATGACGCAAAGACATGCTCGAACCTCCTGCGGAAATCCACCAGTACCACTGGAATTAAAAACATTTTTACAAGCTTACCGTTTTGAATCGAGCTAAGGCAAGCAGATAGTTTTGAACACTGGCTGGTTATGTATTTTCTCAAATATGTATTTTGGATAATTTTTAACCCAAAAAGGCTACAGCTTTAATTTTATTTCGGTTTTTGAATTACGCTCCCTTGAGAGTACTGCCATGACCTGACGCCCATGCGTACAGATGATAGGCCCCTCAATCTGGGGCCACCACTGAGGCAGAGTGGCGTAGTTATACTTCCCTTGCTTAAAGGGTGTAGTGCTCTTGCTGAGTACACTGCCATGGGCAATGTTTTCAGGCACCAGGATGCTGTAGGTGCTGTGTAAACAGCTTATCTGCCAACAAAGGCTGCGTTGTTAGGTAGTAGGCCTCCGCAGGCCTCCTTGACTGGGCAGCCCCCAAGAGGGCGCTGTACGCCAGCTTAACTCATGTGGTTGGCCTCAGTGGTTCGGGCAGTAGACTCACTGATGGGTAGTAGGCCTTAAACAGGCCTCTTCGGAAGGGAGTCCTAAAGTTGTTGGACATACATTATAGCTGCGACCAGGTAGCTAGCCTTATTTAGTAGGGCTGGGGTAAACGATTATTAATTAAACGATTAGTCTGTCGATTATTTTATCGATTAGTTGACTAATCTAACGACTAATTGAACGATTCTTTTTAGTAACATGGAAATTGCAAGAGTGCACATTCAATGCACAACAATTTTGATCTGGTTCTTACAGAGTATCTACACTGTTAAATGTTTGGTAGGCTACTCAAATGAGCCCTATCACACTTGGATGTGATGCTCATTTGAATGTTTTCAGTGCTCATAAAAAACATCCGGACTGATTTTTCGGTTTTGTTGACGGGGGTGGGGTTTACATGCGCTTCATAAGGCACACACGCACATTTGCACACACACGCAAGGTCTCTCGCTCTCTACCTCTCTGCCGCACGCTACACGGTTTGGAGCTCGCGAGCTCTAGTTTCCGGGAGATTTTAACTAATTTGCAGGCATCAGGGAGTCGCTATCAATATGCGGGAGACTTGGGATATCAACTCTATTTGACAAAGAGAGCAAATAATGACACCTTTACGTTTGGGACTAAATTTGAAGTATTCCCATACCTTCAATGATTTAGTGCGAGCTGGGGTTTTTTTTAGGACTTTTTCTTTTGTTGAGACTTTTGCATGGCTTTGTTGTGAATTCTGTGAAGAGGTTGCTGTTTCGTCCTCGATTCTGCAATGTTTCGGTCTCCCACGTGTGTGTGGCAATCTGTACCGCCGGGAACGGTGCAAAAAAAATAAATACATAAAGAAGCGTCGACAAAAAAAATATCGACGCGCCGCTACAGGCTTATTATTTAGGCCTTGTGTCGGTGGCCTTAATATTTGTGTTGGTAGTCATTTGGTTCCCAATAGTCCAGTTGGGTAGTGCACATATTAAATAATACCGTTACCGAGGTGATAAAAGCACCAAATTTTACATGAAGATTCTTTAGGACCTCCTGAATGATTTCAGCCTAGGAGCCCAGCTGAAATATTGAAATTTAGTGTCAAATCACTTAAACAATATTCATTAAAAACGTTTTTCCATCTCAAGTAAAACTTTCAGGATAATGGCCTTTTAAGACCACTGAATACGCTTCCTTTTGTTAATTTGTGCTCAGGCCAGTAGATCTTCCAAATTATAAGTGTAAAACAGAGTGCCAAGACACCTTATACCTAAAAAAATAATCAAAAAGTCCTGTATAATATAGGCAGAATTATTAAAAAAGGCAGCAAAAATGCTTAAATGTTAAGAGATCTTGGTTTTCTCTTTTATTTTTCAATTCAACTAGGTCATTCATAGCTATTCTACTAAGTTCATAGTTTGGTCATTAGTTTTATGTTAGGCTGCATCACATCACATTAACCCTTTCGCACGTACTGCACCGGTGTGATAAGAACGGTCAGTGCATGCACTGCTAAATTCAAATGTGCTTTCGCGCGCTGGCTGGCGCTTAGCCAGAGACAGGCGCGCTCAGAGCTGTCATATATCACAACTTTTCAGTGTTTTCAACCACATAATGTTTATTTTAGGTTTCAGACATTTAAGTACTAAAAAAAACAATACATTTAGAGTTTGTAAAATACACACTGATGTCAAAGGAAGAGGCAATAATAATCCTTTCCATAATTAGAAATGTTTTATTCATATCAGATACACATTGTGTAAGTGACTTTAAAGTTTACTCTATTCGTCTCCCAGTTCACCAGCCACTTACTTTTATGTATTTCGGGTGAAGTGGATGAATTCACGTGTTGTAAAATCCAACAGATCCGATTCTCTGAACTGCGTCTGCGGCACAAACTAGATGACGACGCCCATCGCGCATACAGCTAAACTAACGCGATCGTTATAAAGGTGTTTAAACAACAAAACACGTCCACTTGCATATATTTGACAATCGGAATATCAGATATTTCATGCCATATCTAACAAATGTGTGAATATTTTGAATAAAAAAGGAAAAATGACAAAAGCAGATCATCATTCATTCTCTGTTGTTGCTGCGGTGTGTCACGTGACAAGCAATGGCACGTCACCATGGAAACCATAAAGTGACACATTCTAAATAACGGTATAATAATAACTTTTATGCTTACATAACATTAGTTTCTGAAACTTCAACATGGAGCTGAACTGGGCTCTATGTATTATTTGCCAGAAAGACACATCTGAACCCCTGAGATGTACCTTGCAGACACCTGGGACAAGTGGTGATAAATCTCATGCCTATAGATCATTTCTTGCTAATGTCGAGCAATTCAGAGTGATTGACAATCTTCCAACTAAACTCTATTTTGGGAATGATGAGACTGCTACTTTTGCTTCACATTCTGCTTCTTGGCACAAATCTTGCCACCTAAAGTTTAACAATTCAAAGCTTATGAAAGCGACAAAGAAGAACATGCGGAATGCTGTTGAATCTGGACAGGGAAAGCCAATAAAACGCCAACGACTGGATGTTCGAAAGTGCTTCTTCTGTGAGGGTGGCATAGATCAAGATGCTCTCCATGAAGTATCAACATTTGATACTGACAAGAATATCCGAACCATGATCACTGAACTTAAGGACACAAGGCTTATGACAAGGATAATTGGAGGAGATTTAATTGCAATTGAGGCAAAATACCATTTACCATGCCTTGTAAAGCTGAGAAATTGCTACCGTGGACTCGCTAGTAAGAGCTACCAATGTCCAGAAAACATAGATGAAAATATGAATGAGTCTCGCGCTTTCGTTGAACTTCAGGACTACATTGAAAAATGTGTTGATTCTGGAGTCCTTCTCTTTATGCTATCTGAGCTCCACTCTTTGTATGTAAATCGACTTCAGGAACTGGGTGTCAGTAAGCAAGTCAACAAAACCAGATTGAAAAATCATTTGCTTCAATGCTTTCCAGATGTACAAGAACAATTTGATGGAAGGAATACAGTTCTTGTTTTCAAGGAGGGCATGAGAAATATGCTAAGGGAAGCTCTGAGGAAGAGAGATTTTGATGAAGATGCTCTCATCCTGGCAAAAGCTGCGAAGATTATTAGAAATGACATATTCAACCATACAGGCTTCAAATTCACTGGCTCCTTCCCAGAAAGATGTCAAGAAACCTCACTTCCTTCAAGCTTAAAGTCACTTATCTCGATGATAATGAATGGCTCTAACTTGAAAGATCAAGAGAAATGTGAGTCTCAGGCTTGCCTCACAATGGGACAAGGCATTCTTTATAACACAAAGAAAAGGGCAACACCCACTGCTAGGATGACCAGACACAGCCTTGAACGTGAACCACCACTCCCTATTTACATAGGCCTTAAATGTACATGTACAAACCAGAAGCAAGCAACTGGTCCAGCAATTAAACCAAATGGGTATTAGCATTTCATATGGCAGAGTTATTCAAATTGAAGACTGGCTTGCTAAAGCCACATGTGAACGCTTTTAAGTTGATGGTGTTGTGGTTCCAGCTTGTCTCCGGAAACGGCTCTTCACAGTTGGTGCCCTTGATAACCTTGACTATGACCCAAGTTCAACCACTTCTGTAGGCTCCTTTCATGGTACTGGAATCAGCATGTTTCAGTTTCCAACTAAGGATGACTGTGGTGTACAGAGACCACCCATTATGATACCACCTTTTGAAAATAAAAATAAAGCTCTTCCTGACACTTTTGCCACTGTCCCCGCTGTAGCTCTGAAAAATACTTCTGTTTCAGTGCCAGAGTGTAATGTATAGGGCTGCAACTAACGATTATTTTGATAATCGATTAATCGGACGATTATTTTTTTCGATTAATCGATTAATCGGATAGAAATTAAATTAGATTTTTTTTTTTTTTTATAACTAAATAAAACCGTAAATCAGGGTATTTATGTGTAAAAGTGTACTTTAAAAAGTGCAAAAGCCACACATTGAGTTTTACTAATATCAATATTTGCATTGTTTTTAATGATAATTGCTGATGGCAAGTTGACAAACATGATTATTGTTAAAAAAATGATATCCAACATATTATGTTTTAACACAATTTTTGTTAAAACAAATTTACACAGACATGTTGTTCAGATGTGAATATCTGAACTAAAAACAAACTAAAAACATCTAAAATATATAATTCATTTAATTTTTATTTAAAATTAATTATATATAAGGAATATAAGGATAAAGAATATAATATATATTATATATAATATATAAAAGAATATAATATAAGGATAAATTGATTAAATAAATATAGAAAGACTGAAAACAATTGTGTAAACGTAGAGCCGCAGTAGATCGCGTTTGACAAACAATTAAAACTTAGTAGACTAATGCTATAAAAAGAGAACGGAATGGAGGTAACGTTACCCAGCAAGCTAACAGGCTTGAGTAAAGGACAGGAGAAATGATGCATTAGTGCACAAGCATTCGCTGAAAACCACTGAGTACAGTGACTAAAAAACAATATTTTACTGCTGCTGTTATTAACTGCCTTTGTATTTAGTGCTTCACTTTGTAAACACCATTTTAATTTAACCTATTTCTGCGGTAGCGCTATTTTAATCCATCACTTACGTTGCGAGCGAACTGATTGCGCAACCTGATGCTCGAGACAAAATACAGACATCCCAAGATCCCGGAAGTCCCGGGAGTCTCCCTCATATTGATTGCGGCTCCCTGATGCCCGCGAATTAGTTCAAACTCCCGAAATCTAGAGCGCGCAAGCAAGAGCGCGCATGCGAGACAGAAGAGACTGCTCCAAAGCGTGTAGCGCGCGCGCTCGGCAGAGAGAGACCTTGCGTGTGTGTGCGTACCAGTAAACGCTCCCCGTGACGTAAGCAGACCAACTAATCGATAATGACATTTGTTGACAACGATTTTCATAATCGATTATAATCGATTTTATCGATTAGTTGTTGCAGCCCTAGTAATGTAGTTACAGCTATGGGTTTATTGGATAATGCTAGAGAAGAGGAAAACAGGTGGGTCAATCATGCACTGCCACTTCTAGAGAAGAGAGAACTAGACAGTGATGATGCAGTTGCATGGTCTGCATATCATGCTTCTATGCAACCATTGGTGGAAGACCCCCCAGCAAAATGTGCACTCCTTCCTCTGTTTTATGATAAATTTGCCACTCCAGCCATGATTAAACATGGCATGAATGTTCTTAGACAAGCTATTGAATTTCTTAATCCTGGACAAATCCCAGTTACTACATTTGACCAGCCTCTTTTCGCTCTGGCAAAGTTAGTGCAATGGAAATGGCCGGACACACATGGTGAAAGAGTTCATGTAGTTATGCTAGGTGGATTACACACAGAAATGGCCCTCTGGAATACACTTTGCGACCTCTTAGATTGCTCTGGTTGGACAACAGCACTCACTGAAGCAGAAGTAGCATCTTCTGGAAAGGCTGACTCATTTCTGAAAGCAGCACATCTAACTCGCACCAGGCATGCCCACCAAGTCACTCTACTGTCACTTCACAATCTGCAGCAGGAAGCTTTTAGGCTTATTGCTGGCCCCAAAGATGAAGATACCTTTATCACTTGGAGAAATGACATGCTGAAGAAGAGTCCAACTTTCATGTATTGGGATCTAATACTAAGATATGAAACCCTCATTCTCATTTTTGTCAGAGCTCACAGAGAGAAGAACTTCCTTCTATATGTAGAAGTTTTAGAAGAACTCATCCCTCTATTTTTTTGCCTTGGACCATACAAACTATGCAAGATGGGTGTCTGTCCACATCAGGGACATGAAGTCTTTGCCCAGTACCATCAAGGATGAGTTTGAAAAGCATTCACACTGTGTTCTCTCAAAGACATACAACAAGTTCTCTGCAATACCTTTCGACCAAGCTCATGAACAAGAGAATAAGATTGTGAAAGGTTGCGGTGGTGCAGTTGGTCTCACAGAAAACCCAAATGCTTTCAGACGATGGATGATCTCTGGACCAGAGTTGGGAAGATTGCTGAAAGAATTTGAAGAGGACTTTCTTCCTGAAAATGACATAGATAATCCTAAGAACTTCCAGCATCATGAACAGTGTCTTTCCACACAGAAGACATTTCAAAGACATGTAGCCAACCTGTCTGAAACTATTAAAAGAATGGGCAACCCTTTCTTGGATGATTTTAAAGATCTAGTCACTCTTGACAGCCATAACTGTGCAGATGAATCTGTGGCTAAAACAGTGTTCATCTTAGAAGACACAGGCAAGAAACAATATCAACAGTTTGTCACAAAGGTGCTTACTGATCGCAGCCAATCCATCCATGATCCAATCAAAAGGAATTCGTTGCAACTCTTCAAGCAAACTCGACGCAAGACATTATCTACACATGGGAAGAAGATTAAAATGCTCCAGAACAACGTGACACTATTTGGTCAGCTATATATTGCAATGCAAAGTCGTGAGAATGATTTGGATGAATTCTTTGCACATGAAGTACAGTCCTTCCCTCCTTACCTCTCTGACTTTGGAAAGATTCACCTGCCAGGCACAAAGTCTGACTTACTTCAATGCCTTGAGCTCCCTGGGCAATCACAGCCACCCTCATGCTTTGACTGCAAAATCTTGGATGGAGCGGTCATTGTCCACAGTCTGTCTACTAATACAGTGAACACATTTAATGAATATGCAAGTAATGTTTTCATCCCTTACCTGCAGAGGCAGCTACAGGATACACAAAGGTTGGATATTGTATGGGATGCATACATCTCGGACAGTTTGAAGGAGTCCACGCGTCAAAAGAGGGGTCAAGGTGTACGCAGGAAAGTGTCTGGCCAAACAAAGCTGCCAGGCAATTGGATGGATTTCCTACGTGATCCAATGAATAAGAAAGAGCTTTTTGCCTTTCTGACATCTAAGACTGAAGAGTTCAACTGGCCCCCAGACAAATCTCTGTATATCACATCAGGGCAAGCTGTATCTTCATTTGGTTCAAGCAGTACCATGAGCAGTTGCAATCATGAAGAGGCAGACACCCGGATTGTGGTTCATATACAGCATGCCCTGGAGCAAGGAGCAAAAAATGTCCATGTGCGTACTGTGAACACTGATGTCATTATGATTCTTGCAGGTTTATTCCATGATTTACTGGTGATCCAACCTTTGACTGACATCTGGGTGGCTTTTGGCATGGGCAAAAAGTACAGATTTTACCATGTCAACAGCATATGTAAAAGTCTGGGTAAGGACAAGTCTCAAGTACTGTTGATGTTCCATGCCTATTCAGGGTGTGATACAACATCTGCTTTCACTGGGAAGGGTAAGAAGTCAGTTTGGCGGGCCTGGCAAGCCTATGATGAAGCCACTGAAGTATTTGCTTCCCTTGCCAGAAATCCATTCCAAAAATTAGATGCTGCTTCATGGCAGTTCCAAAAGCTTGAGAGACTGACTCTCATCTTGTATGACAAGTCCAGTTCTTCAAGCTCCATTGTCCAGAAGAGGAAAGAACTCTTCTGCCATGGGAGTAGGAAAATGGAGAAACTGCCACCCACCCAAGATACTCTACTGCAGCACATCAGACGGGCAGTTTATCAGACTGGAATCTGGGCGACCAGCACACTCTCACAGCAAGGTATTCCTTCTCCAAGGGACTATGGATGGACCAAGGAATCAGGGTCTTGGGAACCAATTTGGATGACACTTCCAAAAGTCCCCACAGCCTGCAGAGAACTTATCAAATGTTGCTGTAAGGGGGATTGTTCCACCTGCAAATGTGGCAAAGCAAGTCTAGACTGCTCACCTCTTTGCAAATGCAACTGTAACGATTCATAATTATCAATTACAAGGCCAATAAAGACCATATTGATAATACTTTAACATGCATTGAAGCTTTTGTTATGTAAAAGTTCATAAACATAAATAAACATATAAAATGTTAAATTTGGGATTCATTTGAATACTTTATCTTGTGCAGGAACTTGAAAATTGCTGTGTTTTTAAGCATATTTCATTGATAATGATATACTTCTAATATGACATGTTACAAAAAATAATTCCGAGGGCTCCTAGGCCAAAATTACACTATAGACCCTAAGGAAACACCATGCAAAATTTGGTGCTTTTATCATCTCGGTAACGGTATTTTCACTACGCCACCGGACTACAACGTTATATGCGTGTTGCGGTATCAATGGGTGCCCAGTCCCAGTTGTTGAAGCAATGAAGCCATTGATTAAGCAAAAGGATGATGAATCTCCAGATGAATATGCTCTACGTAAGTGGAATGCTTATGAGAGATGGGCTCTCTGTTCCAAGAAACAACCTGATAGAGAATATGTACAGTTCACTGACACACTTGTGGATGGACTTAGCACAAAATACCAACAAGCCTTATCACTTGGAGTCAACCCAGGTGAGACATTTGACCAAATTATGCAATGGGCTGGCCGCTTAGAGATGGCTATGAGATCAAATAAAGAAGAAGGAAACAAGCAATATCGAAGGCAGGGCCGGCGATTGCTATAGGCGAACTAGGCGGTTGCCTAGGGCGACAAATGTGTTGGGGGCGCGGGCGCCCTCTAGTGTCGCCCCTGGCCTACTTCCCATTAATCATAGAATTAGAATGACAAGCGAAACAAAAACATGTTTATTAAACATGATCATCCTAAGGCGCCCCTCAGCCATACGTTTAATTACTTGTCAACCTGATTATTAGATTGAATGGATGATTATTGTCGATCATTTCCTAAAGGGGGGGCGGGGGTTAGTTGCGTTACGTTACGTTCTGGTTACGTTAGGCAAGTGCTCGGCTGCTGCGCGCGCTGATCGAAAATGAAGCGGTCTAACCCCTCTGGTGCACAGGGACGAAAACGGAGAAAGCAACAAGATAACAAAAAAGCCCAGTATAGAGGTAAGTCTTCTTATCTCATCCATTAAGGTGTCAAATGTTTTGGCCATCGGGACCAACCGGGAGATTCCCGCGGGCCCGACGTGCTTTTTGGGCCGATACATATCTCATACATTTATTTTTCTATTTTTGTCTTAACGGCCCATAAAACTCGTACATAGGTGGCCCATTCGTTTTGTTTTGTTTTGCTTCATTGGCGGCGCTGGGTTACTTCCTATATAACTTACTTTCAAGTATAGAAATTTGTACAATACTCATGAAATTTTCCTTTATTTTTCAGTGCATTTGTTTTACAATATAGCCTATGGCAATTACTGTCATGGGATTCATATTATATCTATTATTATGTAGTAGTGTAATGTAGACAGACACTGTAATTAAAAGAGGTTTGAATTTTTCTTTGTTCAATTTGCACACTGAATATGGGTTGGAGCTTTTAGTTTTGAACTCTCAAAGTGCACCAGATTGATGAATTTAACATTAAAATGCACAAAATTTTCTTACGGGGAAAATACCCCCGAAACCCCCTTAACCTTGTAGCAGCCCAATAGATTGTAATAATAGTAGGCCTAGTGGTGGTAGTAGTTGTAATTTATCTACTAAAAGTTATTTATGGTCAGATAAAATATAGTTGTACAATGCAACTATGATATAAATATCTTGAACGTTCTTTATAGCATTTGTATGAACAATTTATTGTTTAAGTTTTTGAGTAACTATAAGAGCATGTTAAGTTTAATAAATACTTATAATTTTTTAAAGGGGGGGGGGGGGGGGGGGGGCGCAAAACTCAATATCGCCTAGGGCAATCAAAGGGTTAGAGCCGGCCCTGATCGAAGGGGAGTGGCAACAGCTCAATACAACAAGGACACAAAGAATAGGTTGATTTTCTGCAGCAACTGTGGAAAGCGTGGACACTCCAACATAGATTGTTGGGCTAAAGGAGGTGGAGCAGAAGGTCAAGGTCCATCATTTAGACAGGTCAGTGCAAAAAAACATAATGAAACCCCTTTAGGGAAGACGTGGACTGAAGCACAAGTCCGTCAGCTCATTGAGGGAATTATGCGTCCGCAATAGGAATCAGCGGCCCCCTGTATTAGTAAGAAAAGAGAAAATCGCCTTTTCGTCAATGCATTAATAGGGGGCCACCCATGTGACCTTTTGGTCGACACAGGAGCAGTGATTTCAATAACAAATCTGAACCTACCTACAACAGATGAAACTATGGAAGTTGAAGGAGATGGAGGAGGTATCACAAAATTTCACAAAAGTATTCAAGTTCCACTGCAAATACATGAAGATGAAGTCTTATGGACATCTTTCTGGGTTGGGCCGAATTCACAAGGAAGCCTTATTGGCATGGACATTCTTCCCGTTAAACATGATCATGATACATGCCTCTCATTAACAATACCCCATCCGACCTGAAGCAAGACGAGCCGTGGAGGAGATAGTGGCAGAATTGGAAGCTGAAGGAATCATCAGACAAACTTCATCTACCACTAATAGTCCTGTCTGGCCTGTCAAGAAATCTGATAACTCATGGCGACTAACCATTGATTACACAAGACTTAACAGTGTAACACCAAAACCGCATCCTATTGTGGCCAATCCTGCCACCATTCTGAATGATATTCCAGGAAATGCTAAAAAAATTTACGGTACTGGATGTACTGTCGGCTTTCTGGTCTATACCTATAGACAAAAGATCTCAAGAGAAATTAGCCTTCACAGTGGGCGCAAAACAGTATGTTTGGACTCCCACAAGGTCTCAATCTTTCTCCTGTTGTATTTCATAGAGCTTTGGACCAGTTCTTAACGGAGCAAAAAGCTGAAATTGAGAAATCATGAAGTGTCTGCCTCCAATATGTTGATGACTTGTTAATTGCAAGCCCAGATGAAAACAGCCATGTATTTGCTCTGAATGTTGTCCTAAAAGCCCTTAGGAAAGGGGGATTCAAAGTTAACCCCGACAAAGCACAGCTGGCCAAATCCAAGGTTATCTATTTGGGCCAAGAAATATCTGTGGAGGGAAGGAGAATGACAACAGAGTGTGTAGAGGCATTACGACAACTTCCAAAACCTCTAACAGTTACAGGAATGCGGAAAGTGATGGGACTTTTCCACTATTGTCGTCAGTATATACCTGATTTTGCTAGCATCACCAGCCCCCTCATCGACCTGTACAAGGGAGGAAAGCCTGGAGTGGAACAGATAAACTGGACACCGGAAGCTGAGGAAGCGTTTACTTCTATGAAAGAAAAACTGACTTCAGCCCCAGCATTGGGACTTCCTGACGGACGGTTGCATTTTCATTTGTGGACCAGGGTAGGAGATGAGACGTATTCAGCAGTACTGTGTCAAAAACCAAGTGATCGATAGAGACCAGTTGGATACTTTTCCACAAAGATTCCTGTCACTATGATTGGGCAACCACGATGTATACAAGCCCTCGATGGTGCCACATGGGCAGTGGATGCTGTTTAAAATCTGATAGGAGCACAAACTATCATATTGCACACTCCATACAGTATAGTGACACTGTTGAACAACATGAACATCAAAACCATAACTGATGCAAGAAGAGCAAAATGGGAAGCAACTTTGTTGAACAAGGATTTAAGAGTGGAAATCATCAGGGACACGTCTCTTAACCCTGCAACAATGATGCTGGAACCACACGAGGGAATACCACATGAGTGTGAAAAACAAGTAGAGGAAGATAGTCTTGGTCCATTTAATCCA
The DNA here is from genome assembly GCA_030578255.1 of Tiaroga cobitis. Lineage (NCBI taxonomy): Eukaryota > Metazoa > Chordata > Actinopteri > Cypriniformes > Leuciscidae > Tiaroga > Tiaroga cobitis. The sequence continues at coordinate 28,845,806 of CM060591.1, read as the reverse complement.
ATCCCTCTTGAAAACCCAGACAAAGAGTTATGTGTTGATGGCTTTCTAACCTGACGCTACATTGTGTTACACACAAAAACACTCCGGCAAGCAGCGAAGTCTATTCAAACAGTACCGTGATGTGTCAGATCTGCAGCCCAGCGACAGCTCCAGTGGGGGGTCACAAATGTGATACAATTCAAACAATTCAAACAAAACTGAAAACATTTTACCTCACAAACAGTCAAAAATCCTCTGACTGGCTGTTCCCTATATGCGCGCTGTTCTCGGTTACGTTTAAACTAGACGCTGTTTTCTCACGGACTGAAAAGCTGGGTCGCGTGCACTACAGATCAGTGATCGCGTGAGGTGAATGAGAAGAGAACACTGTATGGTATAATACTAATAATAATACGTTTGGGAAAAAAAATCCTTGAAAATGTTATTCACTATCTCTATCTGCTGTATTTAATTATCCACGATTGGCGTAATATTGTGTGTAGTATACCTTTTCATATGTTCCGGTCGGATTTGATGTTAATCGAGCATGCAAATACATGTAACGGCTTGCAAAGTTTCAAAGAAACTAACAAGCAAAACTAAACAGACATAAATCATTATTATTTAAATATACTTACAGTAAAACAACCTGTTTAAACTAAATAGTGTAAATAAACTATGTGATATTTTTATTTAACTATGTATATTGTACATAAAATGTATGGAATTGCACATACTATTTTGTCATTAATTTATGAATATTGCTTAGATTGGTTCATTAATGATACATGTTATTTGTAACCTGAAGTAAGCAGCAGTAATTATTAAAACTTTATTTATTGAAGTGTTACAGTACCTCATTTGTTTACAGTTTAATTACTTAATTAGTAAATATGTTTAATTGCAAAAAGAATTTTGCATAAATATTTTGTACAATAAATGTTCATTTAGTTTCACCAATATCCTTTGTCTCTTATTTACTGTATTCACATGTACTGTATCGGCCTCATATCGGCCAGATTGCTTTCTCAATATCGGCATCGACATCGGCCATTAAAAATCCCATATCGGTCGACCACTAATGACTACCTTGCACTGTGGAAAAGACGTGGACTTATCACTAGCAGTGGTAGCGAAATACAACATGCTTCCATAATTCGTCGTTTGATTACAGCATGTTACTTACCCCGAGAAGCAGCCGTGATCAAAGTAAAATCACATCAACCTGACAAGTCCAAAGAAAGTCAAGGAAACACGGCAGCAGATGCAGCAGCTAGAGAAGAAGCTCTACTTCCTCTTACTCCTGTTACCTTGGTAAAGGAAAACACCACTGTCAGAGGGTTGGCCTTATCAGCCCACCATGTAGCTCAGTCCCCAACCTTACTGTGCATGGTAATCAGTTTCTTACCTAAGATACTTTCAGGCGGTCGGCCTTAACAGGCCGCCCCGAGACCGAGCCCCAGGATTGGACAGCTGGCCTTAGCAGGCCGCTCGGGGACTGACACAGGTAGTGTCTGTCCTCCCGATAGCCGAGTTCCCAAGTACGGGCAACTGGACAGCTAGCCTGACTGGCTATTAGGTAGTAGGCCTCACCAGGCCTCACTATGAGTGGATTTCCCAGTGATACTGGGTTCTGGCAACTGTGGCCGCTTTGCTATCAGTTCAGCTGGCCTTAGCAGGCAGCTTCTCAAGGCTACCTTGCGCCCTAGCACGACCAAAGTGTTCACGTTCTGCTACTGGCTCCCTCCTGGAACCTCTAACTAGCCTACAGCCTGGTTTGCCTACCAGGCAGGCCATGTGCTCCCCTCACTGAGGGTCACGAGGGTCACTATGAGTACTCAGCCTCCTGAGTCAGACAGTCGTGGGCTTCTCGTGAAGCATCCTAGTTAGATCAGTCCTTAGGCCTTCTCAGGCCTCCTCAGTGCTTTGAAACATAAGCGCTGGGTAGATCCGTTGATTGAGCAGAGAAACTCCCCTCGCTAGCAAGGGTTGTAAGCACTATGCTGAGTCATGCTCTCCGGGATACCCCGTCTCTGAAATCCGGGCCGAGTGGTTCACTGACAGCTTCGCAGTCCCTCGGGTTGGATGCCTTACCTAAAGACAAGTGTCCAGAGGCTTTGTCTTCAGACAGAAAGGAAATGGCCAGACTGAAGTGTCCAATGTAAGTGACACCAGGTCAGGCCGTCCTGGTGGCATTCTGGGTGGTACGTTCCCCTGAATAGTGACTGGCTGGGGTTCCTTTGGGTTCCCTAGCCACAGTCCCTAGAAGGCATCCCTTCTAATTTGAAGCTGTGGTCCTAGGCCCTTGAGCAGGCCTAGGTAGGCCTCTCATCAAACAAAGTTTATGGAGGTTTTCCTGTGAAGCATATAGCTTGGGCTATGACAGTAGGGAATGCGGTCACTGACAGCTCAGTGTGACCTGAGGGTGAGAGGTTCTGGCATTTCATTTGAACTTGCTGGTTCTGACAGTTGTCACTAGGGATGGGAATTGATAAGAATTTAACGATTCCGATTCCATTATCGATATTGCTTATCGATTCGATTCCTTATCGATTCTCTTATCGATTCTCATTGGGTGAGGGAATAAGTACAAATTTGTTTGTTTGTATTAACTTGCTTTAATATTTGATCAGAAGACACAGCACAGAGTATTAGGGGTATTAACTGGTCTCACGGTTCGGTTCAATTATCATGTGATCGATTCAGTTCAATTCGATATCTCGATCCATTACGATGCACTGCATCCTCAATTTTCACTTTTACTTCAAAAGTGACGTGTGTGTGCGTGTGCGCGCGTGTGTGCGTATTTGCCTGTTCGGGAAGTCGCAGTGACAGAAACAGTGACATTCCAGTTTAAGTTTCATGGGACTAAAGTCTGTTTATGCCAATAAGAAAATTAAATTCTGTCAAATCAATTTTGTTTTAAAGAAATGTTTATTTAAAAGCAGCCCTCATTCATCAGTGTTTAAAGTGACCCTAGAGATGCGTGCATCAACCGTCGCCGAGTTCGCTCTTGAAGGTGACGATCATCCATTTATAATCACGCGTAACAACACAGAATAATTGTAATTTGACCATCGGGTGCGGATACTTAAATCAGAGAACATTATTAGGGCGGGTGGATGATGTGTTTTTGGCTGTGGATTCGGGTTACGTTTCACATTGAGTATGTGCGTGGAGAGTGTGTGTGTGCGCGTGTGTCTCATATGAGCATGTGCGTGGAGAGTTTGTGTGTGTGTGTGTGTGTGTGTGCGTGTGTGTGTGTGTGTGTGTGCTCATATGAGTATGTGCCTGGAGAGTTCCGCACATCTCGTGTGTGCGTAGTTTGCGTGTATGTGCGTGAGCGACTTTAGGTGTGTCGTTGAGCATTTCATATGTATTTTGTTTGAGGATTCAGCTGTATACATGTATGTTTGACTACTTATTATGTGTACTACTTATTATACGTGTATGCAAGTGTTTCATATATGTGTGCGTGAATGAAGTTTGATTTAAGCCCTAGACGGCGCCTCATATATTGTTGTCTTTTCGCGTGAAATATAACCAAACTGTAGAGCGCATCTGCCTCGATGCCATGTTTGCTGCGTTCTGAACCAAAACAACGCAGCGCGTGTGTGACGTCATGACACATTTGCAACGAGCGGAACCGATAAGCGGAATCTTTAAGCAGGCATGCTAACGGTTCTAAGGAATTGGTTCACTGGGCACCGGTTCTGAAGAAGAACCGGTTCTCGGTTCCCATCCCTAGTTGTCACTGCCTATGGCAGGCACTCCCCTTAGCATGGTGGCGGTGGTATATCGTTTCCCAAAGCGTCATCGACGCAGTGCGAGTTCCCTTTCTAAAGGGAACGTCTAGGTTACGACTGTAACCTCTGTTCCCTGAGACCAGAGAACGAGACACTGCGTCTTTCGCCATGCCTCGGGGCCTGCCTACCAAACAGTCCCTTTAGACGATAAGGTGATTGTCATGTTTGCAAGGCGCCCTTTTATACTTCCAGGTCGCACGCATGATTCACGGGCTGTCGCCGGTCAATATGATTGCCGTGATTTGATAGTGATTTCAGACACCCGTCACGCCTGAGGCGTTCCCCAAAGTGTCATCAACGCAGTGTCTCGTTCCCTGTTCTCAGGGAACAGAGGTTACAGTCGTAACCTAGACATTTTCTAGTGTATTTCAACTGCTCAGGTAATTGCAATGGTATGACCCATTTTAGAGAATCCCAGAAGACATTTTAAAATCAGTCCCTAATAGGGCTGGGCGGTATGACGGTATATATCGTTACCGCGGTAGAAAATGTCAACCGTAACAGATTTTTTTATTCCGTGTATACCGCGACATGCAAATAAGTGGGCGTGGTTAACTCGCTTGCATCGTGCGTGAGACTGACTGAGACACTAAGATTTGTCAAAGAAACATGGAGAAAGCAGATCAAGAGCATCCACAAAGGAATTGCATTTTCTAAAGGGTTGTTGTTGTTAACGTGATATTTTCGGGGGGAAAGGCGCAGCAGTTAATTAGAGCAGTGCAGCACCCTACAGTTAAGAGTGCACGCTCGCAACGGGGAAAACATTCATTGACAATGACAGTTCATATATCAATATCGTAACGAATAGAAATAACTTTATACATAAGAGACGGAAAGAGGCAGATAACATTATTTAGTTTTAAACACGAAAATCGCAGCATGACACGCAAACAGTTTGCCGTGGTATGAACAACCTGCTTGTTAAAGCGAATGTATTATCCTGTATCTGAGGCCAAATTAATAAATATGCAGCACGAGTTATCTATTTCTAACTCCAAACAATTGGCCACTGAACCAGCTGATAAGCTTCCTTTGATTCGATACTGATTACAACTTGACACTCAAATTAACCGATCGCATTTTACTGATGCAAAAGACGCGCACGTGCACACGCACTGAGAGGGAGCGCGGTGTGTCAGTCTTCACCGGGCTATGGTAAAAAAAAAAAAAAAAAAAACGACAGTTACAAGGTGTGTATAATTTAAACTAGGCTACTTAGTCACCATTAACAGTAGCTGCTGTTCAGTTTTCATACTGCTGCTCTCCTTCTAGTCACTTCTGAACTTGAACTTCTCTTGATTAAAGCTGCAGGTGACGGGTTGCCAGATATCACAAAAAGAGCAAAACAAGCTCCTTAAAAACGCAGTGTATAAGCAGACAGGGCAAAAAATGTACCGGGGAACACATTTAAACATAACTAGTATTACTATACTAGAAAATTAAAAGGAAGTAACTAATTTATTATGAATAGAATAGTTCAATATAAAATATTCAGATATTATAAACTGATTGATGAAGTAAAGCATAACATGAGATTGAAAAATTATTCAGCAACACTTTATTTAAAGTTTAATTGCACCTATGAGTTGTATTTAATATTAATCAGTTGCGGGAAGTTAATCTAAAAGTTGATAAGTGTGTTTTGTTTATATTTAGCTATCAAAATAGTTTACCAAAGAAATAATTTACCAAATAAGAGAAAAAGAAAACAATGTGAAGTACTTTTCATTTCAAAAGTATTTGGGTTTATTTATTATACAAAGCCCTTTTTGTCGATTTTTCGAGAATAGCTACATATATAAATAACTATATCGTGAAATATATCGTTACCGTGCAATAAAATTAGCCATACCGTGAAATAGAATTTTGGTCATACCGCCCACCCCTAGTCCCTAAATATGAAGATAAATATCAGTCAGTCAAGTAAATATGAAGATACATATTCATGGAGCCGCCTCTTGAGTGTATGATGCACCGTGCCGTTATTTTCAGCTAATAAAAGAAAAATACTGCAAAAGTTTAATTTATATTTTATTTTGATTGGTTGGGGCATTTTACAACCCTTCATCAAAATTCTGAATACAGCCCCCTTCAGATTGTAAAAAACAGATTAACACTATCTGTGCCTAAATTCTAATTGGGTGGGCAAGGCAGACGTTTGGGTGGCCTCAGCACAGCCCTGCCTGGTCCTGCTCTACACGCCCCAAGCTAATTAATAAAGAGGGCAGTAGAAGAGAAATTTGGCATTACTTTGCCTACAAAAGAGATGAAAAAAGTCATAAACATTGCTAAAAATAATGTGTTGCCTCCGCACAAGCTAGAACCAATGATGTTTAGGTCTCATAATATTTGCACTTGCGATTTTAACTGAATTTGCTTGAATGAATAAAGATATTAAATTGAATTTAGTAAAATATGAATAATATTAATATGAATGTTTACAATAAAACTACTAGGGGTGTCGCAATATATCGGTGTTGGCGATAATCGATATATTTAAAGCATGAAATATCGCCAAAGTGTTAGAGTGTGGCAATATACCGGTATTGGCGATAACCACAATGTTTAAAATGAATAGGACTGTTATGATAACATGACACATAAATACTCCAGTGCGAGTACCTGGTTGACCTCTCAGGTGGCTGTATTGCACCCGCTGGGGCTGACACCTATCAAAGAAGACGCAGCCCGGGCTGCGCAGCTACTCTGAGAAGAATGTCGTCTGAGCGAGAGAGTGACACACTCTGTACACACCCGAAAAAAGTAAGCTCGACTGTATGGGAGTTCTTCGGCTCAAAAGAAAACAGCACTTTAAAGGGGGTCGCACACCAGACGAGAAGCGCAGCGCCACATCTTTACAATTCGAACACATTTTCTCTTCGAGTGTACACACACCGGCGGTGCCATTCGGCGTCTGTCCGCGGCACCCAGCAACGGCTCTTGTTCAAAATCCTGCCGCGACACAGAGCCCCCATTTACACAGTTTTATATTAAATTTACATCATATTTGTCTCAAATCATCGTAAATGACTTCACCCTGTGCTGCAATGTACATTTAGTTTTACATTAATTTACAGAAATCAGCTGCTTGAATGAAAACTGCTGATGTTATCGGATTTTCAGGTGCTCTCAATTCATTCAGTTAATGGATGCTCTGAGGTAAAGTGTTCAGATCACAGACTCAGCAACTATTGTATTTAATTGTACAGTACAATCATAACATAGTACAGACATTATCTTAATTTCATAATCTCCTTAAATATAAGAATACTGCTGGCTATAAACTGAGAAAGTGCGTGTCCGGTGTGCGATACCTCGAGTTGTCCTACACGCGACGCGGCGCTGCAGAATGTGTAGCCACCAACCTTTTTACCCATCTCAGTGTCCATCACCCTGCGGATTACACAATATTACAGAGAATACGTTGCGATTATTTTACTAGTCATGGAATGGGAAACGTGACATTAACCTGTTAACGGGGTTTCTGTGTTCATACATTTAATAAAGGGTGATTATTAAGAACCATCTTATTTTTGTATTTGTATTTGCACTTGATTTTTTTTTGTTTGTACCCTTATGTTTGTTGGGTAAAAAAGAAAAACTATATAAACAAAGTAAAAATTAATTTGACTGATAACTAGATATACCATGGAACACAGTGAAGATAGTAATTAACAAGTAGAGAAAGTATGGCACAACTATAAAATTCAAGAACAGAAACAACCAAGAACAGAGCATCCCTCCAAAAGGCAAAGAGAAAACTGGTAAGGGAAGCTGTCAAGTGGCTTGCAAAATAGTTGCCGCTGTTTCTGCCAAGTACCGGTTGCTTCCTACAGGTGACACAGATCTCTCGTATTCTCCATCTGTCTGGGCAATCAATAGGGCAGGCTAGCAAGATGCAAGCCTTTTCTGACTAAAAAATATCTAATCCCGGCTAAACATATCTCTTAAAGGGGCAATTGGCAACTATTTCAACTTAATAAAACAGTTTAGAAATCATTTGAGTGGTTCAATAACCTGTTCTGGAGAGAATGGGGACTTTCCCCGCTCCCCCCAGCGTCCGCAGGCGGAAAACCAACCTTGCAACATGGGGACTAACGTCCCGGTAAGTTGGAAATAGAAGTCTCGTGAGAAGCGAGAACGTATGATGTATGATGTATTACCCACTCGGTAGACATAGCTCTACACGATAAAGTTGGCCGGCTCCGATAATAACAAATGCACATGAGCAGCGGTAGAAAGCGGGAGGAAGGTGCCGCAAGTGAGTTTTTTTATGACAGTGTTGTGAAAATATACACCGCACAGCTGTAGGGGGAGCTCGATGAGAAAACATGCGACAACAAAAGTTAAAATCAGCGAAGAAATGACTAGAGTTGCCAAGTGCCCCTTTAAAGTCTCTCAAAACCAAGTGGTAAAAAATGTGTTATGATCTGATGAGACCAAGATTGAACTTTTTGGCCAAAATTGTAAAAGGTAGGTTTGGCACAAAAACAACAGCACATCAGCAAAAGAACACCATACCCACGGTGAAGCATGGTGGTGGCAGCATCATGCTTTGGGGCTGCTTTTCTTCAGCTGGTACTGGTTGTTTAGTAGAGGAGGAGGGAATTACAAATAGCTCCAAGTAGCAGTTGATTTTGGCACAGAACCTTTTGCCATCTGCTAGAAAGCTAAGAGAACTTTCACCTTTCAGCATAACAATGATCAATAACACATCTAAATCAACAAAAGAATGGCTTCAGCTAAGAAAGATTCATGTTTTGGAATGGCCCAGCCAAAACCCAGACCTGAATCTTGTGGGGGACCTGAAGAGGACTGTGCACAGGAGATGCCCTTGCAATTTAATAGATCTGGAACAAATAAGAGGGGTGTTCTAACAGGGGTGTTTCAGTGGATCAGTGTTAATAATCTAAAGGCGGAGTCACAAGTAATGCAAGTAAATGCCTTAATATAGTCAAGCTACTGATATACCATAAAATCAATTTAAGTAGATTGTTCTTAGGCACTTTGTTGGGGTACAGGGTACACACCTTACTGAAGGAAAGTACAGGCAAGACTGGCTGAACCCATCCAGGAACCTGTGGATAGTCACGCACATTAATCACCACCTCCAAATCTGGCAACCTGTCAATCACTTTTAGGATGAAGTGCTCAACACCGCTGCATCTGCAAAGAAAGGATAATTGTCTGAAATTCAACACCTATTTGCACATGACAGGATCATGATTTTACAAAAAAAAAATTACACTTCACCAACCTTGCTGGAAACATGCAGCTTTGTTCTCTGTACAGCTTGTTACCTATTATCTGGTAGTGCGTACCAACACCTCTTTGGACTGTGTCTGCCATAAGCCCCTCAGATATGCCATTTTTAAATGGCCTAAGGTCATCTTTCATGACACTGCAATCAAAAGCGTGATGGAGGAAAGTCTACATTATACAGTCTTTCAACCTGTACAGCTGCATGTATATGGATAATCTATTGTAATATACTCTTTATATTTGCTGACCTCAGATGACAGCTGCAGTTCTCCTGACTGCATGGCTGGTAATTATTTGTGGCTTCTGTGATCCACCTGATGAATGACTGCCAACGTTTTTCTGAAAGAAAGAAAGAAAGAAAGAAAGAAAGAAAGAAAGAAAGAAAGAAAGAAAGAAAGAAAGAAAGAAAGAAAGAAAGAAAGAAAGAAAGAAAGAAAGAAAGAAAGAAAGAAAGAAATCTCAGACGTGTTGTGAGATTTAAAACTTGGTTCACACAGCAATCATCATAACGTTTGTACACACTCTGTTCATTAAATATTTAGCCTAAAGACAACTAAAACACGAAATGCTGCATTTTCAAAAAGAGAATATCAAAAAACATCAACAGATTTGCTGGGTCTAACCTTACAAAGACGCTAATGCTAAGATATCTCAGATACAGAAACGCAAGTAACGTGAGTATGAAGATTAAAAAACGACCCCCCTCCCCTAATTGTCAGCATCGAAACAAAATTCTTCAAGTTCTCACCGTCATCAGAAAGACAAAATTCAACTCCATTCAGCAAAAGAAAGAAAGACGGTATGAGCAGACACAGCAGCTCCATTTTTCTGCATCAATTAACCGTGCTTGGCTCGATTTGAGGAGAAATCGATCAATGTACTAGTATGGTCTGACACTATATTAAAAGTCCCCGCCTCGGCTCTTAAATATAATGTGTTTTGGATCTCTAAACATAGGGTTTCTGCGGGTCTTAAACAGTCTTAATTCAACTTTGCACAAATTCTTGAAAGTCTTGAAAAAATATTTAAAAAAAGTGAATGTTTTTCAAGAACAAATTTCTGTCAATGAGTTATATAAACTTCCCGAATTAAGTTGATTTTTTTTAGCCCAAAGGCAGATATTTATGAACAGTTCATTTAAATCAATTTCTCAGAAAACAAGACTTCATATTGTATGTAATTTTTTATCTCAAGTAAATGTATCTTGATGTAAGAATCTTTAGACATCTGCACTGGAAAACAAGACAAAAATAGCCTACAGAGGAAGAACATCACTTTTTTTGTGATGTGATCAGGGTACAGTATCTTCTTCTTCTTCTTCCTTGGTGTTTTACGGCAGTTGGCATCCAAAATGTTGCATTACTGCCACCTGATCTCTTTTGTCTCCCGTACCTGTAACAAATGCCTCCCTCGGGGGTCAGAATGACCTGAAGCCTTAAAATTATACTTTTTTTTTTTTTTTGTCCAGAAAGCTTAAATCATTTAATTTTCATAGTGTTTTTTTTCTATTTTTAAAAAAAAAGTTTTTTTTTTTTTTTTTACCTCTAAATTATTAGATTTTTATCTATAATTTTAACATTCTTTCACTTAAATACAAACAAACAGTCCATTACTGTGTGACATGTATGTCGACGAGCTCTACAGCGGGACGAGTCATCTGCTTCGCAGACCAGAAGCTGGCCATCTCCTCGCCGCTTCAACCGCTGTTCCTGCTGCGCTATCCAGCGCCCATATCCTTTATTGCATTCCGTGTTCGCCCCACGACACACCTTCTCCTAAAAGATCCGAGGCGTTGTTTCAAATTCCTCGATTTTTGAAGTGCGGCTCTTGCCGAGCCGCCCTCAACAACGGGGATCGCCACATCCTGTGCGTTTCCTGTCTGGGATTCAACCATGCGGACCACGCGCTTTCCAAGGGCGGCTGCCTGGAATGCGACGCCATGACTATGTCAACCCTGCAGGCTCGACTAGCCACCTTCAGCGTGGACCCTGCCCCTCTGCTTCTCTAGTCTGGGCCGCGCCGTAAGAAGCGCCGTTCACAGAGAGCCCCGGAGGTCATCCCTGTCAACGAATGCACGCCGGCTAACTCCCCGTGTGCATCGCCTAATGAGTACCCCACCTCGACCACGGCCGGACAGCGCCCTACCGCTCCCGCCGTGCAACACGAGTTCGACGGGGACAACGCGGAAGAGGACAGCAGTTCTCTCATCGCCTCAGAGAGTGGAGGATGGTCGGGTTCCATTCCAGACCCTGCCCCTTCCCTGCAAGAGTCGAGCGGTGTGCGGGCTAGCTTCGACGCTGAACTTCTCCGCCTCATTACTAAGGCCGTGGAGGACCTCGGCCTCGATTGGTCGCTGCCCGAGGAACCGGAACTGGCTTGACGGCTGTTTCCTGCCCGGACGACGCTCGACGCTTCGCACGAGGCCCGCTCCCTTCCTGCCGGAATTACACGCGAAGCTATCTAAAAGCTTGAAGGCGCCATTTTCCGCCAGGCTGCGGTCTACTGTCTCTTCGACGCTCTCTGTTGTTGATGCCACGAAAGACAATGGCTACCTCTCCATTCCTCCGGTCAAGGAAGCGGTAGCCACGCATCTATGCCCGCCCTCTGATGGATGGCAGTCCAAACCCGCTCTGCCCTCGAAAGCCTGCAGGACTACTTCGGCTGTCATCTGTCATCATTCCCAGATGCTCCAGTTCCACGTCAGGTCGCTCAAAACAGCAGCCGCCTAACCGGAACACAGCGCCACGGCCGCCTCCCAGCCTCCGCCTCCGCCTCCTCCGCTGCCGCCAGCTTCACAGCGCCGTCATCCGAGGAGTCCTCAGCAACGCTCTCGCTCTTCGAGCCACCACAGGCCGCCTACCCCCCGGGGACCCAGGCCCAAGATAGCGCTAGAAGCCTGAGCCCTCAAAGTCTCCCTGACCACCCAGAGAAGACAAAGATGGCTGAGTCCCGCCGCGGCCGGACCGCCATCAAAGACAGCAGGCTTCGCTCTCTCACCCAGCAAATTCAGAACGTTCCCCTAACGTTCCCGTATGGTTCCCATTTGGTTATTTTTTTGGGAACCAAACAAGAACGTTCTAGGAACGTTCCCTGTAGGTTATTTTTAGGTTTAATTTTATAACCTAAGGAGAACGTTCTGGGAATGTTCCCTGTAGGTTATTTTTAGGTTCTATTTTTATAACCTAAACGGAACGTTCCCAGTAGGTTATTTTTAGGTTTACTTTTATTACCTAAGGAGAACCTTCTGGGAATGTTTCCCGTCAGGTTATTTTTAGGTTCTATTTTTATAACCTGAGGAGAACGTTCTGGGAATGTTCCCTGTAGGTTATTTTTAGGTTTACTTTTATTACCTAAGGAGAACCTTCTGGGAACGTTCCCTGTAGGTTATTTTTAGGTTTAATTTTATAACCTAAAGAGAAAGTTCTGGGAATGTTCCCTGTAGGTTATTTTTTTTAGGTTCTATTTTTTTTAAACAAATTAAAAGGTTGCAAATGTTTGCTTTAACAGCAGTGATCAAATGCTTAATTGCATGACAATTGTCAGGCAGTGGAGAGCCCTCATTGATTGGCAAAGTCTTTTTTTAGTTAATTAAATATTTGTGCAGCCAAATTTTCTTTTTTAAATTTACTTTTGAAAACAAGAACTATAATTAAATAAACAGATTATTGCAAAGATCGCTTTCAAAACCTTTTTTTTTTGTGTGCAAATCTCAAAATTAATAGTTATTACATTTGACATTGACAAAAATGTAGTTTTTACTGTTTATTTTTTTAAATAGTGCAAGACATAAAGGATGGTCATGCACAATGTTTTAGTGTTGCCATACCATTTCCTTGAAGTTCTCCAATATTGCGATCAGGTCTTAGCAAATTGCCAGTCATTTAAAGAGTTGAATCAGGGGCCTATACCATGAAGCCGGTTTAGCTGGCTAGCCAGGTAAGTTTCAGTTTAGTTTGCACCCATCCTGTACCATGAAAGTGGCTAGCTGCGTTCATTGCCATGCCTGCTCCGGGGCAGGTTATGTTCTGAGTTAGCGATCACAAACTGAAATTGGACCGAGCAGATGAGAGAAGTGACACGTCTGACAAAACAAGTCACTTTGTGCATCTGCCATGGTACAGGCCCCTACATATCACCTCACAAAGGTTTATCCGCATGCACAGAATCACGATGTGCTTAATCACTATTTATTTGCAGATACTTCTTGATCATTTTACAATGCTGAATCCATCACCTGATAACTGTAACACAAGTGGAATCAATTGTAAGACTGTACATAAAATGATATTATATAAATGTCCTTCTAGAATGAAATTACATGGGATACTTCTTTTTCAGAAAGTGCCCACGAGTCTGCTATGCTCGAGACTTACAGTTGAAGGAAGTTATAACATGTGTTCTCCAACAAAACATTGATGCTACTAGAACAGTTCTAGGTTGTAATGGAGTTTTAAAATAAAAAAATGTTAAATAAAAAAAGTAAGCACTTTACTGTTAGACAGACAAGCAATACACAAAAATGATGCTGTACATGAAAAAATAATACAATTATAATGTGTGGTACTTAAATTCCATTCAACTTCTGTTCTTGTCGTGGAATACAATTCAGTTCAGGAAAATGTTGAAGAAAAAAGATTTCCAGTTCAGAAAAAAAAATATGTAGAAGAATTGAAGAAATGGATGCCTTGTTCAGTTAAAAACAGACCCGGATACGCCAACTGTTTGGTGATCAGTGTACAGAGAAACCAGTGTTTCAACTGTTCCTGCAAAGGTGACCTGTTACACAAAGATGAAAGTCACAGTCTGGGTTGGCTCGCCATCATTACTTGCAGTTTGTACATCCTCTCCTCGTACACCACAGAAGAGTTATTGTATAATTTTGTGGAGCCATTGAAGAGAATGATGGTTTCCCAATGCACATCTCACTAGAAAAGAAGATGGGAAAACAGGTATGATACTAAACTTCAAGGAAAAATGAAGGCAGGCTACTTTACACAATAGGGCAAGCATGAGTTTTTGGGTGCTTTTAAACTTCTAAATTCTTGATTTTACCTTTTAAAATCATTGACGATGTTATTGATGACTTTAAAGTGACAGAATTCACATCATGTCAACAATAACTTCACCCAATTGACTGTTTATTTTAATTAAATGCACAACCAAAATTACTGAATCAACAGCTTCATTCAACAACAAACAATGTATTTACACAGCTAATAAACATATGGATGCATACTTGTCTGACATGTTTGATCTTATGGATTATTTCAAGCATGTAGTAAAATTTAACAAAGTTAAGCTTAAACTACTCATATGATTGTTCACATATTGTAAATAATTAATTGTTTCTGTAATGCGTTTCTTAGTACTCTGTTTACCTTAATCCTATATCAGAGAACTGATCACTATTTAGGTAGTGTTGAAATATAACTACAAAAAAAAGCATATTTCTCAGAATTTCTCCAAGATTACTTGTTGACGTTTTTTTTACGAATGTCTAAGATTAAGCGTTTTCAGTGTTTAACCCTTGTGCCTCCTTAGGGACATTTTTGGCCTTTTCAGTTTTTTTTTTTTTTAATCACTTCTCCTGTGTTAATACTTACTGCATAACATTTGGCACAGGTGTGTATTTTTAGTGTAATTTTACTATTTCACCGCTATTTTCTTAAAAAAAAAATATTTCTTTGCACTAGGTACACAAAATACTCCCTCTTAGCGCCTTTTTGTTTGTTTGTTTATTAGTTTATATAGCACAATTTAATACAACTGGTATTAAATAAGCCCAAAGTGCTTCACAATAAAAAAAAAACAAAAAAAACACAGAATAATAGCAATAAATAAGCATATCACATAAAAACCAGGCACATAGACAGTAACCCAGTTAAGATAGCTCTCCATTAGAGTTTAAAATATATTGTTTTAGCATAACTTTGAACATGGATAGTGTTTTGGCAGATCTAATTTTTGACAAAAATGGCCCCATTGAAACTGCAATTTTTTTTATCCCAGGGCCATTTAACTATAAAATGATGAAATATTTCATAAGAGGCTTTCATTCTGTTGGCAAGGCTTCAAAATATACATTTTTACAATTTTTTTTTATCAGATGGTGCCATTTTTCCAGGTTTAGTCTCTAAAGCAAATACTCACTTTATTCCGGTTTTCTGATTTTGCCAATACAAAAAGTGTGTGTGTTTGTGTGCTTGTAATATTGAGAGAGGAAAAACTCAACTGCAAATCTAAAATCCAATCACTGTGTGGACCAGTGGAGCTTTGCTGGCAACCAATGGGGAAAGTCTGTTACTGCGCCCAAATATGTTTTTACTGCAAGCTCATTTTTTTAAATATCAACCTCACATTTGGAACACAACTTATTTATATTTATGGCTTTGATTTTCTAGCAGTTTTAGAGTTGTTTAATAAAATATATATTTTATATAAAATAATGTTCATAAATAAATTCATAAACTTAAACCTATATTTTTTTTTTAAATGAGACAAAAGGGTTAAATAAATATTTACAATTATATTCTTGTGTTTTTATTCTGTCTCCCAATGTTGTATGTCTAAAAATAGCCATTAAATTAAACTAGCTCAAGACCACACAAGAACTTGGAATCGACGCTTACCTCTCAACCATCAAGAGTGGGTTGATACAGGCACGGATTTAGAAACCCCCCTGGCACAAAATATTGGAGGCCCACCTCAATAAAAGTCACAAGTAGTCCTGTCACGATAACCGTTTTTTCCTGGCTCAAAATGAGGCGGTGGTGGTAAAATCGTAACACTAGGGGGGTCCGGGGTCTTTGTGTTTAGCATAAGAAAGGTATACAGGTTTGAAACATGAGGTTGAGTAAATGATGACAATTTTCATTTTTGGGGAAACTATCCGTTTAAACACATTGTTTGGCTCAGTCTTTGTATCCACCAGCTCTTCCTGGAGCGTGTTTCAGGTGTTCTGCCATTGCTGCATCAATTTCAGAGTCTGTAGCATTTAGGCTCCACCTCTTCACAGCATCTAAGGGAAGAGAATATATATATATATATATATATATATATATATATATATATATATATATATATATATATATATATATATATATATATATATATATATATATATATAAATAAATAAAATGATAAATTTAAGGTAAATGATATGCACTTAATTTCAAAATATTTTTATGGTCTACAGCTAAATAATAAAAAAAAACACCATGGAACAAGATGAATGAATCATGAATGAAACATTAGAGAAAGGTAATCAACATGCATTACATTTTATTTTATTGTATAAAATATGTTCTGCTTTTATTTTTAAAGCAGTTACTGAAAACATACATGTTAAAATCCAGCTAAACATTTCATTCCACTTCAGATAATTTACTTTCTGAAAGAAACTCTCAAAAGGCTACATTAATAAGTTACAGTAATAACTTTGACTGTATCATTAAACAATATACTTGGCATACCGTTGTTGTATACGTTCAAAGTTACTTTTAGCCTACTGGCTAATTTTAGCCAAACTCAGTAAATTTCAGTTGACAATGTGGGCATCATTTCTTTCTGTTCATTCATGTCACACAAGTAAACCTCAAGCACGTTAATCTAATACAAAATGTACTTACCAAACAGTAGATTTTTAATAATATCGACACAACTCCCTCCTCTCCTCGTGGTTGTTCAAAGTTCTAGAATCTATGGGGAGAACGCGTTAACGTTTTGTTGTATCGCGAGATTTTTTTGTTCCTACATCTTGGCAGCATAGTTTATGGTTTGGGCAATTACATGCAATTCAGACATAAATGGTGACTGGGTATATTACTGTTTTTGTATATAAATACATTACATAAAAAATAACAACGAAAACATCAGGTACAACAGGTTAAAATAATGACTAAAATGCAGTGGCTTTGCAATCACTTGACTATAGGCTATTGGGTATTTAGTGATTATAATTTATAAAAACAAGATAAAGTAAATATTCATTTGTATATAAATCGTGTATTTTATAAAGAATTATAATTCCTGATAATTTTTTCTGTCTTGGTAGACCCCCGCTAGACTAGACGTGCAAAAGACGTCAGTGGACGTATATTCACAGCCTGACTAGACGTGTAAAGGACGCCAGTGGACGTCTTCACCTTTTAAAAACTTCATGGGCAATTACATTAATTATTGCAGTATTAACCATGCGAGGATTAAGCGTGCTTTTGCATATTTAACAAGGATTTCATAGAGGGTCATGATGGACTATAAATGCACGTGGAAAAGATGTCGCCAGGTGAGCGGGGTAAAGATAGTTTTGTTTTCGATATTCCCCGGACATTCGCTGAAAAATGGCAATACCTCCTGAACGACTTGGCCAAAAATTATTTAAACCCTATTGTCGCTAAAAAGGCAAGGCTAACAATGTTTCACAAGCTTAATTTTCCGTATTTTCGCTCTATATAATAAGCACTGCCCCTCAAAAGCCGCCGCAATGTGAGTTTCGCCGAGAAAGCTCGCTCTTGACGGAGATGCGAGAAAGGGACCGTGGTGAAAGTGCACTTTTTCTTCGTTTTTTTGTAATGGCTTTTTGATTTTAAAGGGCCTATTGACATGAGACCAGTGCAGTTCGGTAGGGGGCCTCAGTGGGCATCTTTAACAACCTCTCCTTTACCCCTACTGGCTCAAATGGGTATTGCATGTCCAAAATTAACATTCTTTTTGTAATAGCTAGAGATGCACCGATTGATCGGCTGGTGACCGGAATCGGCCGGTTTTCACGTGATCGGCCATGATCGGCGACCGGCCGGTCAGTCTGACATAATCCGATTTTATGCCGGTCAAATGCACTCGGGCGCCGCATGATTAACAACGCGCAACATCAGCATCACACGTGCACACGGAACGCGCACATGTAGGAAACCTTTTTGTTCTGCGTGCATGTTAATCAGTGAGTGCTTTCACACCGGGAGCCGGAGCAGCGCGTGAGCGTCGAGCAGGAGCGTCGCGTGAGCAACAGTGAAGCGTGTTTCGCCGCCGAATCTATTTTTGCTGCGCTCAATTTAAGTGAAAGCACACTTTTGATGGAAAAAATAAATATTAGTTCATCCAAAAAGTGCCCAAAATGCAAAGAATTTGCATGTCTGGTGTGTTTTAACAAGAACTGAAGTAGGCTAGGCTATGTCAGAAAGAAAATGAAGACTCAAAAATATTTATAGAAAATTTACCCATTTAAACTTGTTTTTTTTATTATTTAATTGTTTCCCTGCACATGCTCCACTTGTCCTCTTTAGCTTGGCTGGACATGTGTCAGATGAGAGAAGAACTGCTTGAGAAATATAACTTGCCATTGATACAAGTGATTGCAATAGGCCTGTGTGTGTGTGTGTGTGTGTGTGTGAGAGATAAATATCTTTATACTGCAAGGCTATATTTATTGAATTTTTATTTGTTATTTATATGTTATTTTATTGCCATTACCTGTTTTCATACAGAAGTTTAGTTTGCTAAATATATATATAAAAAAAAAATTATTGGATATCGGATGTGAAAAGGAAATGGTTCTTCCATAACACTGCACTTTAGATGTGTGAGAATTTCCCACATAGGAGTCATTTATATAGTTCTATTTTATAGCGATTATCTGTTCAAAAAATGTTCTATGCAAAATGTTCTATTAAAGAGAAGATAGAAAATAAATATTTGTGTGCTGTAAAGTGGTTTAAAAAAATAAAATCGGAATTGGCTAAAATCGGTATCGGCAGGTCAAACTCAAGGAAAAATCGGAATCGGGATCGGCCTAGAAAATTGTAATCGGTGCATCTCTAGTAATAGCTTTGCCCAGCAGTGAGACAGAGACACCAAACCAGTGTCATTCAGTAGAGGAGGACAGGGGACAACTTTCACAACCTCTTTTTTTCACCCTACTGCTCTACTTTCACCCCTACTGGCTGAAATCGGTATTGCGTGTCCAAAAATGAACATTCTCTTTGTATTAGCTTTGTCCAGCAGTGAGACAGAGACACCAAACCAGTGTCATTCAGTAGAGGGGGACAGGGGACAACTTTAGCAACCTCTATTTTTAACCCTAGTGTCATTCAGTAGAGGAGGACAGGGGACAACATTCACAACCTCTATTTTTAACCCTACTGCTCTACTTTCACCCCTACTGGCTGAAATCGTTATTGCATGTCCAAAATTGACATTCTTTTTGTAATAGCTTTCTCCATGAGTTACAGAGAGACCTCAAACCAGTGTCATTCAGTAGAGGGGGACAGGGGAAAACTTTCACAACCTCTATTTTTAACCCTACTGCTCTACTTTCACCCCTACTGGCGGAAATCGGTATTGCATGTCCAAAATTAACATTCTTTTTGTAATAGCTTTGTCCAGCAGTGAGACAGAGACACCAAACCAGTGTCATTCAGTAGAGGAGGACAGGGGACAACTTTCACAACCTCTTTTTTTCACCCTACTGCTCTACTTTCACCCCTACTGGCTGAAATCGGTATTGCGTGTCCAAAAATGAACATTCTCTTTGTATTAGCTTTGTCCAGCAGTGAGACAGAGACACCAAACCAGTGTCATTCAGTAGAGGGGGACAGGGGACAACTTTAGCAACCTCTATTTTTAACCCTAGTGTCATTCAGTAGAGGAGGACAGGGGACAACATTCACAACCTCTATTTTTAACCCTACTGCTCTACTTTCACCCCTACTGGCTGAAATCGTTATTGCATGTCCAAAATTGACATTCTTTTTGTAATAGCTTTCTCCATGAGTTACAGAGAGACCTCAAACCAGTGTCATTCAGTAGAGGGGGACAGGGGAAAACTTTCACAACCTCTATTTTTAACCCTACTGCTCTACTTTCACCCCTACTGGCGGAAATCGGTATTGCATGTCCAAAATTAACATTCTTTTTGTAATAGCTTTGTCCAGCAGTGAGACAGAGACACCAAACCAGTGTCATTCAGTAGAGGGGGACAGGGGACAACTTTCACAACCTCTTTTTTTCACCCTACTGCTCTACTTTCACCCCTACTGGCTGAAATCGGTATTGCATGTCCAAAAATGAACATTCTTTTTGTATTAGCTTTGTCCAGCAGTGAGACAGAGGCACCAAACCAGTGTCATTCAGTAGAGGGGGACAGGGGACAACTTTCGCAACCTCTATTTTTTAACCCTACTGCTCTATTTTCACCCCTACTGGAGGAAATTGGTATTGCATGTCCAAAATTAACATTCTTTTATTGTAATAGCTTTGTCCATGAGTTAGAGAGAGACATCTAACCAGTGTCATCCAGTAGAGGAGGACAGGGAACAGCTTTCACAACCTCTATTTTTAACCCTATTGCTCTACTTTCACCCCTACTGGCGGAAATCGGTATTGCATGTTCAAAATTAACAGTCTTTTTGTAATAGCTTTGTCCAACAGCAAGACAGAGATGTCAAATCAGTGTCATTAAGTAGAGGTGGACAGGGGACAACTTTCACAACCTCTATTTTTAACCCTACTGCTGTACTTTCACCCCTACTGGCTGAAATCGGTATTGCATGTCCAAAATTAACATTATTTTTGTAATAGCTTTGTCCAGCAGTGAGACAGAGAGACCAAACCAGTGTCATTCAGTAGAGGGGGACAGGGGACAACTTTCACAACCTCTTTTTTATCCCTACTGCTCTACTTTCACCCCTATTGGCTGAAATCGGTATTGCATATCCAAAAATAACATTCTTTTTGTAATAGCTTTGTCCAGCAGTGAGACAGAGACAGCAAACCAGTGTCATTCAGTAGAGGGGGACAGGGGACAACTTTCACAACCTCTATTTTTAACCCTTCTGCGGTTTTGCATGTCCAAAATTAACATTCTTTTTGTAATAGCTTTGTCCAGCAGTGAGACAGAGACACCAAACCAGTGTCTTTCAGTAGAGGGGGACAGGGGACAACTTTCACAACCTCTTTTTTTCACCCTACTGCTCTACTTTCACCCCTACTGGCTGAAATCGGTATTGCATGTCCAAAAATGAACATTCTTTTTGTATTAGCTTTGTCCAGCAGTGAGACAGAGGCACCAAACCAGTGTCATTCAGTAGAGGGGGACAGGGGACAACTTTCGCAACCTCTATTTTTTAACCCTACTGCTCTATTTTCACCCCTACTGGAGGAAATTGGTATTGCATGTCCAAAATTAACATTCTTTTATTGTAATAGCTTTGTCCATGAGTTAGAGAGAGACATCTAACCAGTGTCATCCAGTAGAGGAGGACAGGGAACAGCTTTCACAACCTCTATTTTTAACCCTATTGCTCTACTTTCACCCCTACTGGCGGAAATCGGTATTGCATGTTCAAAATTAACAGTCTTTTTGTAATAGCTTTGTCCAACAGCAAGACAGAGATGTCAAATCAGTGTCATTAAGTAGAGGTGGACAGGGGACAACTTTCACAACCTCTATTTTTAACCCTACTGCTGTACTTTCACCCCTACTGGCTGAAATCGGTATTGCATGTCCAAAATTAACATTATTTTTGTAATAGCTTTGTCCAGCAGTGAGACAGAGAGACCAAACCAGTGTCATTCAGTAGAGGGGGACAGGGGACAACTTTCACAACCTCTTTTTTATCCCTACTGCTCTACTTTCACCCCTATTGGCTGAAATCGGTATTGCATATCCAAAAATAACATTCTTTTTGTAATAGCTTTGTCCAGCAGTGAGACAGAGACAGCAAACCAGTGTCATTCAGTAGAGGGGGACAGGGGACAACTTTCACAACCTCTATTTTTAACCCTTCTGCTCTACTTTCACCCCTACTGCCGGAAATCGGTTTTGCATGTCCAAAATTAACATTCTTTTTGTAATAGCTTTGTCCAGCAGTGAGACAGAGACACCAAACCAGTGTCTTTCAGTAGAGGGGGACAGGGGACAACTTTCACAACCTGTATTTTTAACCCTACTGCTCTACTTTCACCCCTACTGGCGGAAATCGGTATTGCATGTCCAAAATTAACATTCTTTTTGTAATAGCTTTGTCCAGCAGTGAGACAGAGACACCAAACCAGTGTCATTCAGTAGAGGGGGACAGGGGACAACTTTCACAACCTCTATTTTTAACCCTACTGCTCTACTTTCACCCCTACTGGCGGAAATCGGTATTGCATGTCCAAAATTAACATTCTTTTTGTAATAGCTTTGTCCAGCAGTGAGACAGAGACACCAAACCAGTGTCATTCAGTAGAGGGGGACAGGGGACAACTTTCACAACCTCTTTTTTTAACCCTACTGCTCTACTTTCACCCCTACTGGCTGAAATCGGTATTGCATGTCCAAAATTAACATTCTTTTTGTAATAGCTTTGTCCAGCAGTGAGACAGAGACACCAAACCAGTTTCATTCAGTAGAGGGGGACAGGGGACAACTTTCACAACCTGTATTTTTAACCCTACTGCTCTACTTTCACCCCTACTGGCGGAAATCGGTATTGCATGTCCAAAATTAACATTCTTTTTGTAATAGCTTTGTTCAGCAGTGAGACAGAGACACCAAACCAGTGTCATTCAGTAGAGGGGGACAGGGGACAACTTTCACAACCTGTATTTTTAACCCTACTGCTCTACTTTCACCCCTACTGGCGGAAATCGGTATTGCATGTCCAAAATTAACATTCTTTTTGTAATAGCTTTGTTCAGCAGTGAGACAGAGACACCAAACCAGTGTCATTCAGTAGAGGGGGACAGGGGACAACTTTCACAACCTCTATTTTTAACCCTACTGCTCTACTTTCACCCCTACTGGCGGAAATCGGTATTGCCAGTCCAAAATTAACATTCTTTTTGTAATAGCTTTGTCCAGCAGTGAGAGAGAGACACCAAACCAGTGTCATTCAGTAGAGGGGGACAGGGGACAACTTTCACAACCTCTTTTTTTAACCCTACTGCTCTACTTTCACCCCTACTGGCTGAAATCGGTATTGCATGTCCAAAATTAACACTCTTTTTGTAATAGCTGTGTCCAGCAGTGAGACAGAGACAGCAAACCAGTTTCATTCAGTAGAAGGGGACAGGGGACAACTTTCACAACCTGTATTTTTAACCCTACTGCTCTACTTTCACCCCTACTGCCGGAAATCGGTATTGCATGTCCAAAATTAACATTCTTTTTGTAATAGCTTTGTCCAGCAGTGAGACAGAGACACCAAACCAGTGTCTTTCAGTAGAGGGGGACAGGGGATAACTTTCACAACCTGTATTTTTAACCCTACTGCTCTACTTTCACCCCTACTGGCGGAAATCGGTATTGCATGTCCAAAATTAACATTCTTTTTGTAATAGCTTTGTCCAGCAGTGAGACAGAGACACCAAACCAGTGTCATTCAGTAGAGGGGGACAGGGGACAACTTTCACAACCTCTTTTTTTAACCCTACTGCTCTACTTTCACCCCTACTGGCTGAAATCGGTATTGCATGTCCAAAATTAACACTCTTTTTGTAATAGCTTTGTCCAGCAGTGAGACAGAGACAGCAAACCAGTGTCATTCAGTAGAGGGGGACAGGGGACAACTTTCACAACCTGTATTTTTAACCCTACTGCTCTACTTTCACCCCTACTGCCGGAAATCGGTATTGCATGTCCAAAATTAACATTCTTTTTGTAATAGCTTTGTCCAGCAGTGAGACAGAGACACCAAACCAGTGTCTTTCAGTAGAGGGGGACAGGGGACAACTTTCACAACCTGTATTTTTAACCCTAGTGCTCTACTTTCACCCCTACTGGCGGAAATTGGTATTGCATGTCCAAAATTAACATTCTTTTTGTAATAGCTTTGTCCATGAGTTACAGAGAGACATCAAACCAGTGTCATTCAGTAGAGGGGGACAGGGGACAACTTTCACAACCTCTTTTTTTAACCCTACTGCTCTACTTTCACCACTATTGGCGGAAATTGGTATTGCATGTCCAAAATTAACATTCTTTTTGTAATAGCTTTGTCCAGCAGTGAGACAGAGACACCAAACCAGTGTCATTCAGTAGAGGGGGACAGGGGACAACTTTCACAACCTCTTTTTTTAACCCTACTGCTCTACTTTCACCCCTACTGGCTGAAATCGGTATTGCATGTCCAAAATTAACATTCTTTTTGTAATAGCTTTGTCCAGCAGTGAGACAGAGACACCAAACCAGTTTCATTCAGTAGAGGGGGACAGGGGACAACTTTCACAACCTGTATTTTTAACCCTACTGCTCTACTTTCACCCCTACTGGCGGAAATCGGTATTGCATGTCCAAAATTAACATTCTTTTTGTAATAGCTTTGTTCAGCAGTGAGACAGAGACACCAAACCAGTGTCATTCAGTAGAGGGGGACAGGGGACAACTTTCACAACCTGTATTTTTAACCCTACTGCTCTACTTTCACCCCTACTGGCGGAAATCGGTATTGCATGTCCAAAATTAACATTCTTTTTGTAATAACTTTGTTCAGCAGTGAGACAGAGACACCAAACCAGTGTCATTCAGTAGAGGGGGACAGGGGACAACTTTCACAACCTCTATTTTTAACCCTACTGCTCTACTTTCACCCCTACTGGCGGAAATCAGTATTGCCAGTCCAAAATTAACATTCTTTTTGTAATAGCTTTGTCCAGCAGTGAGAGAGAGACACCAAACCAGTGTCATTCAGTAGAGGGGGACAGGGGACAACTTTCACAACCTCTTTTTTTAACCCTACTGCTCTACTTTCACCCCTACTGGCTGAAATCGGTATTGCATGTCCAAAATTAACACTCTTTTTGTAATAGCTGTGTCCAGCAGTGAGACAGAGACAGCAAACCAGTTTCATTCAGTAGAAGGGGACAGGGGACAACTTTCACAACCTGTATTTTTAACCCTACTGCTCTACTTTCACCCCTACTGCCGGAAATCGGTATTGCATGTCCAAAATTAACATTCTTTTTGTAATAGCTTTGTCCAGCAGTGAGACAGAGACACCAAACCAGTGTCTTTCAGTAGAGGGGGACAGGGGATAACTTTCACAACCTGTATTTTTAACCCTACTGCTCTACTTTCACCCCTACTGGCGGAAATCGGTATTGCATGTCCAAAATTAACATTCTTTTTGTAATAGCTTTGTCCAGCAGTGAGACAGAGACACCAAACCAGTGTCATTCAGTAGAGGGGGACAGGGGACAACTTTCACAACCTGTATTTTTAACCCTAGTGCTCTACTTTCACCCCTACTGGCGGATATTGGTATTGCATGTCCAAAATTAACATTCTTTTTGTAATAGCTTTGTCCATGAGTTACAGAGAGACATCAAACCAGTGTCATTCAGTAGAGGGGGACAGGGGACAACTTTCACAACCTCTTTTTTTAACCCTACTGCTCTACTTTCACCACTATTGGCGGAAATTGGTATTGCATGTCCAAAATTAACATTATTTTTGTAATAGCTTTGTCCAGCAGTGAGACAGAGAGACCAAACCAGTGTCATTCAGTAGAGGGGGACAGGGGACAACTTTCACAACCTCTTTTTTATCCCTACTGCTCTACTTTCACCCCTATTGGCTGAAATCGGTATTGCATATCCAAAAATAACATTCTTTTTGTAATAGCTTTGTCCAGCAGTGAGACAGAGACAGCAAACCAGTGTCATTCAGTAGAGGGGGACAGGGGACAACTTTCACAACCTCTATTTTTAACCCTTCTGCTCTACTTTCACCCCTACTGCCGGAAATCGGTTTTGCATGTCCAAAATTAACATTCTTTTTGTAATAGCTTTGTCCAGCAGTGAGACAGAGACACCAAACCAGTGTCTTTCAGTAGAGGGGGACAGGGGACAACTTTCACAACCTGTATTTTTAACCCTACTGCTCTACTTTCACCCCTACTGGCGGAAATCGGTATTGCATGTCCAAAATTAACATTCTTTTTGTAATAGCTTTGTCCAGCAGTGAGACAGAGACACCAAACCAGTGTCATTCAGTAGAGGGGGACAGGGGACAACTTTCACAACCTCTATTTTTAACCCTACTGCTCTACTTTCACCCCTACTGGCGGAAATCGGTATTGCATGTCCAAAATTAACATTCTTTTTGTAATAGCTTTGTCCAGCAGTGAGACAGAGACACCAAACCAGTGTCATTCAGTAGAGGGGGACAGGGGACAACTTTCACAACCTCTTTTTTTAACCCTACTGCTCTACTTTCACCCCTACTGGCTGAAATCGGTATTGCATGTCCAAAATTAACATTCTTTTTGTAATAGCTTTGTCCAGCAGTGAGACAGAGACACCAAACCAGTTTCATTCAGTAGAGGGGGACAGGGGACAACTTTCACAACCTGTATTTTTAACCCTACTGCTCTACTTTCACCCCTACTGGCGGAAATCGGTATTGCATGTCCAAAATTAACATTCTTTTTGTAATAGCTTTGTTCAGCAGTGAGACAGAGACACCAAACCAGTGTCATTCAGTAGAGGGGGACAGGGGACAACTTTCACAACCTGTATTTTTAACCCTACTGCTCTACTTTCACCCCTACTGGCGGAAATCGGTATTGCATGTCCAAAATTAACATTCTTTTTGTAATAGCTTTGTTCAGCAGTGAGACAGAGACACCAAACCAGTGTCATTCAGTAGAGGGGGACAGGGGACAACTTTCACAACCTCTATTTTTAACCCTACTGCTCTACTTTCACCCCTACTGGCGGAAATCGGTATTGCCAGTCCAAAATTAACATTCTTTTTGTAATAGCTTTGTCCAGCAGTGAGAGAGAGACACCAAACCAGTGTCATTCAGTAGAGGGGGACAGGGGACAACTTTCACAACCTCTTTTTTTAACCCTACTGCTCTACTTTCACCCCTACTGGCTGAAATCGGTATTGCATGTCCAAAATTAACACTCTTTTTGTAATAGCTGTGTCCAGCAGTGAGACAGAGACAGCAAACCAGTTTCATTCAGTAGAAGGGGACAGGGGACAACTTTCACAACCTGTATTTTTAACCCTACTGCTCTACTTTCACCCCTACTGCCGGAAATCGGTATTGCATGTCCAAAATTAACATTCTTTTTGTAATAGCTTTGTCCAGCAGTGAGACAGAGACACCAAACCAGTGTCTTTCAGTAGAGGGGGACAGGGGATAACTTTCACAACCTGTATTTTTAACCCTACTGCTCTACTTTCACCCCTACTGGCGGAAATCGGTATTGCATGTCCAAAATTAACATTCTTTTTGTAATAGCTTTGTCCAGCAGTGAGACAGAGACACCAAACCAGTGTCATTCAGTAGAGGGGGACAGGGGACAACTTTCACAACCTCTTTTTTTAACCCTACTGCTCTACTTTCACCCCTACTGGCTGAAATCGGTATTGCATGTCCAAAATTAACACTCTTTTTGTAATAGCTTTGTCCAGCAGTGAGACAGAGACAGCAAACCAGTGTCATTCAGTAGAGGGGGACAGGGGACAACTTTCACAACCTGTATTTTTAACCCTACTGCTCTACTTTCACCCCTACTGCCGGAAATCGGTATTGCATGTCCAAAATTAACATTCTTTTTGTAATAGCTTTGTCCAGCAGTGAGACAGAGACACCAAACCAGTGTCTTTCAGTAGAGGGGGACAGGGGACAACTTTCACAACCTGTATTTTTAACCCTAGTGCTCTACTTTCACCCCTACTGGCGGAAATTGGTATTGCATGTCCAAAATTAACATTCTTTTTGTAATAGCTTTGTCCATGAGTTACAGAGAGACATCAAACCAGTGTCATTCAGTAGAGGGGGACAGGGGACAACTTTCACAACCTCTTTTTTTAACCCTACTGCTCTACTTTCACCACTATTGGCGGAAATTGGTATTGCATGTCCAAAATTAACATTCTTTTTGTAATAGCTTTGTCCAGCAGTGAGACAGAGACACCAAACCAGTGTCATTCAGTAGAGGGGGACAGGGGACAACTTTCACAACCTCTTTTTTTAACCCTACTGCTCTACTTTCACCCCTACTGGCTGAAATCGGTATTGCATGTCCAAAATTAACATTCTTTTTGTAATAGCTTTGTCCAGCAGTGAGACAGAGACACCAAACCAGTTTCATTCAGTAGAGGGGGACAGGGGACAACTTTCACAACCTGTATTTTTAACCCTACTGCTCTACTTTCACCCCTACTGGCGGAAATCGGTATTGCATGTCCAAAATTAACATTCTTTTTGTAATAGCTTTGTTCAGCAGTGAGACAGAGACACCAAACCAGTGTCATTCAGTAGAGGGGGACAGGGGACAACTTTCACAACCTGTATTTTTAACCCTACTGCTCTACTTTCACCCCTACTGGCGGAAATCGGTATTGCATGTCCAAAATTAACATTCTTTTTGTAATAACTTTGTTCAGCAGTGAGACAGAGACACCAAACCAGTGTCATTCAGTAGAGGGGGACAGGGGACAACTTTCACAACCTCTATTTTTAACCCTACTGCTCTACTTTCACCCCTACTGGCGGAAATCAGTATTGCCAGTCCAAAATTAACATTCTTTTTGTAATAGCTTTGTCCAGCAGTGAGAGAGAGACACCAAACCAGTGTCATTCAGTAGAGGGGGACAGGGGACAACTTTCACAACCTCTTTTTTTAACCCTACTGCTCTACTTTCACCCCTACTGGCTGAAATCGGTATTGCATGTCCAAAATTAACACTCTTTTTGTAATAGCTGTGTCCAGCAGTGAGACAGAGACAGCAAACCAGTTTCATTCAGTAGAAGGGGACAGGGGACAACTTTCACAACCTGTATTTTTAACCCTACTGCTCTACTTTCACCCCTACTGCCGGAAATCGGTATTGCATGTCCAAAATTAACATTCTTTTTGTAATAGCTTTGTCCAGCAGTGAGACAGAGACACCAAACCAGTGTCTTTCAGTAGAGGGGGACAGGGGATAACTTTCACAACCTGTATTTTTAACCCTACTGCTCTACTTTCACCCCTACTGGCGGAAATCGGTATTGCATGTCCAAAATTAACATTCTTTTTGTAATAGCTTTGTCCAGCAGTGAGACAGAGACACCAAACCAGTGTCATTCAGTAGAGGGGGACAGGGGACAACTTTCACAACCTGTATTTTTAACCCTAGTGCTCTACTTTCACCCCTACTGGCGGATATTGGTATTGCATGTCCAAAATTAACATTCTTTTTGTAATAGCTTTGTCCATGAGTTACAGAGAGACATCAAACCAGTGTCATTCAGTAGAGGGGGACAGGGGACAACTTTCACAACCTCTTTTTTTAACCCTACTGCTCTACTTTCACCACTATTGGCGGAAATTGGTATTGCATGTCCAAAATGAACATTCTTTTTGTAATAGCTTTGTCCAGCAGTGAGACAGAGACACCAAACCAGTGTCATTCAGTAGAGGGGGACAGGGGACAACTTTCACAACCTCTATTTTTAACCCTACTGCTCTATTTTTACCTTTACTGGCGGAAATTGGTATTGCATGTCCAAAATGAACATTCTTTTTGTAATAGCTTTGTCCAGCAGTCAGATAGAGACATCAAACCAGTGTCATTTAGTAGAGGAGGACAGGGGACAAGTTTCACAACCTCTATTTTTAACCCTACTGCTCTATTTTCACCCCTACTGGCTGAAATCGTTATTGCATGTCCAAAATTAACATTTTTTTTTTAATAGCTTTGTCCATGAGTTACAGAGAGACATCAAACCAGTGTCATTCAGTAGAGGGGGACAGGGGACAACTTTCACAACCTCTATTTTTACCCCTACTGCTGTACTTTCACCCCTACTGGCGGAAATTGGTATTGCATGTCCAAAATTAACATTCTTTTTGTAATAGCTTTGTCCTACAGCAAGACAGAGACACCAAACCAGTGTTATTCAGTAGAGGCGGACAGGGGACAACTTTCACAACCTCTATTTTTACCCCTAATGCTCTACTTTCACCCCTACTGGCGGAAATTTGTATTGCATGTCCAAAATTAACATTCTTTTTGTAATAGCTTTGTCCAGCAGTGAGACAGAGACACCAAACCAGTGTCATTCAGTAGAGGGGGACAGGGGACAACTTTCACAACCTCTTTTTTTCACCCTACTGCTCTACTTTCACCCCTACTGGCTGAAATCGGTATTGCGTGTCCAAAAATGAACATTCTTTTTGTATTAGCTTTGTCCAGCAGTGAGACAGAGACACCAAACCAGTGTCATTCAGTAGAGGGGGACAGGGGACAACTTTAGCAACCTCTATTTTTAACCCTACTGCTCTACTTTTACCCCTACTGGCGGAAATTGGTATTGCATGTCCAAAATTAACATTCTTTTTGTAATAGCTTTGTCCAGCAGTGAGACAGAGACACCAAACCAGTGTCATTCAGTAGACGGGGACAGGGGACAACTTTCACAACCTCTTTTTTTCACCCTACTGCTCTACTTCCACCCCTACTGGCTGAAATCGGTATTGCATGTCCAAAATTAACATTCTTTTATTGTAATAGCTTTGTCCATGAGTTAGAGAGAGACATCTAACCAGTGTCATCCAGTAGAGGAGGACAGGGAACAGCTTTCACAACCTCTATTTTTAACCCTATTGCTCTACTTTCACCCCTACTGGCTGAAATCGGTATTGCATGTTCAAAATTAACAGTCTTTTTGTAATAGCTTTGTCCAACAGCAAGACAGAGATGTCAAATCAGTGTCATTAAGTAGAGGTGGACAGGGGACAACTTTCACAACCTCTATTTTTAACCCTACTGCTCTACTTTCACCCCTACTGGCTGAAATCGGTATTGCATGTCCAAAATTAACATTCTTTTTGTAATAGCTTTGTCCAGCAGTGAGACAGAGACACCAAACCAGTTTCATTCAGTAGAGGGGGACAGGGGACAACTTTCACAAACTCTATTTTTAACCCTACTGCTCTACTTTCACCCCTACTGGCGGAAATCGGTATTGCATGTCCAAAATTAACATTCTTTTTGTAATAGCTTTGTCCAGCAGTGAGACAGAGACACCAAACCAGTGTCATTCAGTAGAGAGGGACAGGGGACAACTTTCACAACCTCTTTTTTTAACCCTACTGCTCTACTTTCACCCCTACTGGCGGAAATCGGTATTGCATGTCCAAAATTAACATTCTTTTTGTAATAGCTTTGTCCAGCAGTGAGACAGAGACACCAAACCAGTTTCATTCAGTAGAGGGGGACAGGGGACAACTTTCACAACCTCTTTTTTTCACCCTACTGCTCTACTTTCACCCCTACTGGTTGAAATCGGTATTGCATGTCCAAAATTAACATTCTTTTTGTAATAGCTTTGTCCGAAAGCAAGACAGAGACATCAAACCAGTGTCATTAAGTAGAGGAGGACAGAGGACAACATTCACAACCTCTATTTTTAACCCTACTGCTCTACTTTCACCCCTACTGGCGGAAATTGGTATTGCATGTCCAAAAATAACATTCTTTTTGTAATAGCTTTGTCCAGCAGTGAGATAGAGACACCAAACCAGTGTCATTCAGTAGAGGAGGACGGGGGACAACATTCACAACCTCTATTTTTAACCCTACTGCTCTACTTTCACCCCTACTGGCTGAAATCGTTATTGCATGTCCAAAATTGACATTCTTTTTGTAATAGCTTTCTCCATGAGTTACAGAGAGACCTCAAACCAGTGTCATTCAGTAGAGGGGGACAGGGGAAAACTTTCACAACCTCTATTTTTAACCCTACTGCTCTACTTTCACCCCTACTGGCGGAAATCGGTATTGCATGTCCAAAATTAACATTCTTTTTGTAATAGCTTTGTCCAGCAGTGAGACAGAGACACCAAACCAGTGTCATTCAGTAGAGGGGGACAGGGGACAACTTTCACAACCTCTTTTTTTCACCCTACTGCT
The DNA here is from genome assembly GCA_030578255.1 of Tiaroga cobitis. Classification (NCBI taxonomy): domain Eukaryota; kingdom Metazoa; phylum Chordata; class Actinopteri; order Cypriniformes; family Leuciscidae; genus Tiaroga; species Tiaroga cobitis. Next base: position 28,813,865 of record CM060591.1, on the reverse strand, counting down.
CTACTTCCACCCCTACTGGCTGAAATCGGTATTGCATGTCCAAAAATGAACATTCTTTTTGTATTAGCTTTGTCCAGCAGTGAGACAGAGACACCAAACCAGTGTCATTCAGTAGAGGGGGACAGGGGACAACTTTCGCAACCTCTATTTTTAACCCTACTGCTCTATTTTCACCCCTACTGGAGGAAATTGTTATTGCATGTCCAAAATTAACATTCTTTTTGTAATAGCTTTGTCCAGCAGTGACACAGAGACACCAAACCAGTGTCATTCAGTAGACGGGGACAGGGGACAACTTTCACAACCTCTTTTTTTCACCCTACTGCTCTACTTCCACCCCTACTGGCTGAAATCGGTATTGCATGTCCAAAATTAACATTCTTTTATTGTAATAGCTTTGTCCATGAGTTAGAGAGAGACATCTAACCAGTGTCATCCAGTAGAGGAGGACAGGGAACAGCTTTCACAACCTCTATTTTTAACCCTATTGCTCTACTTTCACCCCTACTGGCTGAAATCGGTATTGCATGTTCAAAATTAACAGTCTTTTTGTAATAGCTTTGTCCAACAGCAAGACAGAGATGTCAAATCAGTGTCATTAAGTAGAGGTGGACAGGGGACAACTTTCACAACCTCTATTTTTAACCCTACTGCTCTACTTTCACCCCTACTGGCTGAAATCGGTATTGAATGTCCAAAATTAACATTCTTTTTGTAATAGCTTTGTCCAGCAGTGAGACAGAGACACCAAACCAGTTTCATTCAGTAGAGGGGGACAGGGGACAACTTTCACAACCTCTATTTTTAACCCTACTGCTCTACTTTCACCCCTACTGGCGGAAATCGGTATTGCATGTCCAAAATTAACATTCTTTTTGTAATAGCTTTGTCCAGCAGTGAGACAGAGACACCAAACCAGTGTCATTCAGTAGAGGGGGACAGGGGACAACTTTAGCAACCTCTATTTTTAACCCTACTGCTCTACTTTTACCCCTACTGGCGGAAATTGGTATTGCATGTCCAAAATTAACATTCTTTTTGTAATAGCTTTGTCCAGCAGTGAGACAGAGACACCAAACCAGTGTCATTCAGTAGACGGGGACAGGGGACAACTTTCACAACCTCTTTTTTTCACCCTACTGCTCTACTTCCACCCCTACTGGCTGAAATCGGTATTGCATGTCCAAAATTAACATTCTTTTATTGTAATAGCTTTGTCCATGAGTTAGAGAGAGACATCTAACCAGTGTCATCCAGTAGAGGAGGACAGGGAACAGCTTTCACAACCTCTATTTTTAACCCTATTGCTCTACTTTCACCCCTACTGGCTGAAATCGGTATTGCATGTTCAAAATTAACAGTCTTTTTGTAATAGCTTTGTCCAACAGCAAGACAGAGATGTCAAATCAGTGTCATTAAGTAGAGGTGGACAGGGGACAACTTTCACAACCTCTATTTTTAACCCTACTGCTCTACTTTCACCCCTACTGGCTGAAATCGGTATTGCATGTCCAAAATTAACATTCTTTTTGTAATAGCTTTGTCCAGCAGTGAGACAGAGACACCAAACCAGTTTCATTCAGTAGAGGGGGACAGGGGACAACTTTCACAAACTCTATTTTTAACCCTACTGCTCTACTTTCACCCCTACTGGCGGAAATCGGTATTGCATGTCCAAAATTAACATTCTTTTTGTAATAGCTTTGTCCAGCAGTGAGACAGAGACACCAAACCAGTGTCATTCAGTAGAGGGGGACAGGGGACAACTTTCACAACCTCTTTTTTTAACCCTACTGCTCTACTTTCACCCCTACTGGCTGAAATCGGTATTGCATGTCCAAAATTAACATTCTTTTTGTAATAGCTTTGTCCAGCAGTGAGACAGAGACACCAAACCAGTTTCATTCAGTAGAGGGGGACAGGGGACAACTTTCACAACCTGTATTTTTAACCCTACTGCTCTACTTTCACCCCTACTGGCGGAAATCGGTATTGCATGTCCAAAATTAACATTCTTTTTGTAATAGCTTTGTTCAGCAGTGAGACAGAGACACCAAACCAGTGTCATTCAGTAGAGGGGGACAGGGGACAACTTTCACAACCTGTATTTTTAACCCTACTGCTCTACTTTCACCCCTACTGGCGGAAATCGGTATTGCATGTCCAAAATTAACATTCTTTTTGTAATAACTTTGTTCAGCAGTGAGACAGAGACACCAAACCAGTGTCATTCAGTAGAGGGGGACAGGGGACAACTTTCACAACCTCTATTTTTAACCCTACTGCTCTACTTTCACCCCTACTGGCGGAAATCAGTATTGCCAGTCCAAAATTAACATTCTTTTTGTAATAGCTTTGTCCAGCAGTGAGAGAGAGACACCAAACCAGTGTCATTCAGTAGAGGGGGACAGGGGACAACTTTCACAACCTCTTTTTTTAACCCTACTGCTCTACTTTCACCCCTACTGGCTGAAATCGGTATTGCATGTCCAAAATTAACACTCTTTTTGTAATAGCTGTGTCCAGCAGTGAGACAGAGACAGCAAACCAGTTTCATTCAGTAGAAGGGGACAGGGGACAACTTTCACAACCTGTATTTTTAACCCTACTGCTCTACTTTCACCCCTACTGCCGGAAATCGGTATTGCATGTCCAAAATTAACATTCTTTTTGTAATAGCTTTGTCCAGCAGTGAGACAGAGACACCAAACCAGTGTCTTTCAGTAGAGGGGGACAGGGGATAACTTTCACAACCTGTATTTTTAACCCTACTGCTCTACTTTCACCCCTACTGGCGGAAATCGGTATTGCATGTCCAAAATTAACATTCTTTTTGTAATAGCTTTGTCCAGCAGTGAGACAGAGACACCAAACCAGTGTCATTCAGTAGAGGGGGACAGGGGACAACTTTCACAACCTGTATTTTTAACCCTAGTGCTCTACTTTCACCCCTACTGGCGGATATCGGTATTGCATGTCCAAAATTAACATTCTTTTTGTAATAGCTTTGTCCATGAGTTACAGAGAGACATCAAACCAGTGTCATTCAGTAGAGGGGGACAGGGGACAACTTTCACAACCTCTTTTTTTAACCCTACTGCTCTACTTTCACCACTATTGGCGGAAATTGGTATTGCATGTCCAAAATGAACATTCTTTTTGTAATAGCTTTGTCCAGCAGTGAGACAGAGACACCAAACCAGTGTCATTCAGTAGAGGGGGACAGGGGACAACTTTCACAACCTCTATTTTTAACCCTACTGCTCTATTTTTACCTTTACTGGCGGAAATTGGTATTGCATGTCCAAAATGAACATTCTTTTTGTAATAGCTTTGTCCAGCAGTCAGATAGAGACATCAAACCAGTGTCATTTAGTAGAGGAGGACAGGGGACAAGTTTCACAACCTCTATTTTTAACCCTACTGCTCTATTTTCACCCCTACTGGCTGAAATCGTTATTGCATGTCCAAAATTAACATTTTTTTTTTAATAGCTTTGTCCATGAGTTACAGAGAGACATCAAACCAGTGTCATTCAGTAGAGGGGGACAGGGGACAACTTTCACAACCTCTATTTTTACCCCTACTGCTGTACTTTCACCCCTACTGGCGGAAATTGGTATTGCATGTCCAAAATTAACATTCTTTTTGTAATAGCTTTGTCCTACAGCAAGACAGAGACACCAAACCAGTGTTATTCAGTAGAGGCGGACAGGGGACAACTTTCACAACCTCTATTTTTACCCCTAATGCTCTACTTTCACCCCTACTGGCGGAAATTTGTATTGCATGTCCAAAATTAACATTCTTTTTGTAATAGCTTTGTCCAGCAGTGAGACAGAGACACCAAACCAGTGTCATTCAGTAGAGGGGGACAGGGGACAACTTTCACAACCTCTTTTTTTCACCCTACTGCTCTACTTTCACCCCTACTGGCTGAAATCGGTATTGCGTGTCCAAAAATGAACATTCTTTTTGTATTAGCTTTGTCCAGCAGTGAGACAGAGACACCAAACCAGTGTCATTCAGTAGAGGGGGACAGGGGACAACTTTAGCAACCTCTATTTTTAACCCTACTGCTCTACTTTTACCCCTACTGGCGGAAATTGGTATTGCATGTCCAAAATTAACATTCTTTTTGTAATAGCTTTGTCCAGCAGTGAGACAGAGACACCAAACCAGTGTCATTCAGTAGACGGGGACAGGGGACAACTTTCACAACCTCTTTTTTTCACCCTACTGCTCTACTTCCACCCCTACTGGCTGAAATCGGTATTGCATGTCCAAAATTAACATTCTTTTATTGTAATAGCTTTGTCCATGAGTTAGAGAGAGACATCTAACCAGTGTCATCCAGTAGAGGAGGACAGGGAACAGCTTTCACAACCTCTATTTTTAACCCTATTGCTCTACTTTCACCCCTACTGGCTGAAATCGGTATTGCATGTTCAAAATTAACAGTCTTTTTGTAATAGCTTTGTCCAACAGCAAGACAGAGATGTCAAATCAGTGTCATTAAGTAGAGGTGGACAGGGGACAACTTTCACAACCTCTATTTTTAACCCTACTGCTCTACTTTCACCCCTACTGGCTGAAATCGGTATTGCATGTCCAAAATTAACATTCTTTTTGTAATAGCTTTGTCCAGCAGTGAGACAGAGACACCAAACCAGTTTCATTCAGTAGAGGGGGACAGGGGACAACTTTCACAAACTCTATTTTTAACCCTACTGCTCTACTTTCACCCCTACTGGCGGAAATCGGTATTGCATGTCCAAAATTAACATTCTTTTTGTAATAGCTTTGTCCAGCAGTGAGACAGAGACACCAAACCAGTGTCATTCAGTAGAGAGGGACAGGGGACAACTTTCACAACCTCTTTTTTTAACCCTACTGCTCTACTTTCACCCCTACTGGCGGAAATCGGTATTGCATGTCCAAAATTAACATTCTTTTTGTAATAGCTTTGTCCAGCAGTGAGACAGAGACACCAAACCAGTTTCATTCAGTAGAGGGGGACAGGGGACAACTTTCACAACCTCTTTTTTTCACCCTACTGCTCTACTTTCACCCCTACTGGTTGAAATCGGTATTGCATGTCCAAAATTAACATTCTTTTTGTAATAGCTTTGTCCGAAAGCAAGACAGAGACATCAAACCAGTGTCATTAAGTAGAGGAGGACAGAGGACAACATTCACAACCTCTATTTTTAACCCTACTGCTCTACTTTCACCCCTACTGGCGGAAATTGGTATTGCATGTCCAAAAATAACATTCTTTTTGTAATAGCTTTGTCCAGCAGTGAGATAGAGACACCAAACCAGTGTCATTCAGTAGAGGAGGACGGGGGACAACATTCACAACCTCTATTTTTAACCCTACTGCTCTACTTTCACCCCTACTGGCTGAAATCGTTATTGCATGTCCAAAATTGACATTCTTTTTGTAATAGCTTTCTCCATGAGTTACAGAGAGACCTCAAACCAGTGTCATTCAGTAGAGGGGGACAGGGGAAAACTTTCACAACCTCTATTTTTAACCCTACTGCTCTACTTTCACCCCTACTGGCGGAAATCGGTATTGCATGTCCAAAATTAACATTCTTTTTGTAATAGCTTTGTCCAGCAGTGAGACAGAGACACCAAACCAGTGTCATTCAGTAGAGGGGGACAGGGGACAACTTTCACAACCTCTTTTTTTCACCCTACTGCTCTACTTCCACCCCTACTGGCTGAAATCGGTATTGCATGTCCAAAAATGAACATTCTTTTTGTATTAGCTTTGTCCAGCAGTGAGACAGAGACACCAAACCAGTGTCATTCAGTAGAGGGGGACAGGGGACAACTTTCGCAACCTCTATTTTTAACCCTACTGCTCTATTTTCACCCCTACTGGAGGAAATTGTTATTGCATGTCCAAAATTAACATTCTTTTTGTAATAGCTTTGTCCAGCAGTGACACAGAGACACCAAACCAGTGTCATTCAGTAGACGGGGACAGGGGACAACTTTCACAACCTCTTTTTTTCACCCTACTGCTCTACTTCCACCCCTACTGGCTGAAATCGGTATTGCATGTCCAAAATTAACATTCTTTTATTGTAATAGCTTTGTCCATGAGTTAGAGAGAGACATCTAACCAGTGTCATCCAGTAGAGGAGGACAGGGAACAGCTTTCACAACCTCTATTTTTAACCCTATTGCTCTACTTTCACCCCTACTGGCTGAAATCGGTATTGCATGTTCAAAATTAACAGTCTTTTTGTAATAGCTTTGTCCAACAGCAAGACAGAGATGTCAAATCAGTGTCATTAAGTAGAGGTGGACAGGGGACAACTTTCACAACCTCTATTTTTAACCCTACTGCTCTACTTTCACCCCTACTGGCTGAAATCGGTATTGAATGTCCAAAATTAACATTCTTTTTGTAATAGCTTTGTCCAGCAGTGAGACAGAGACACCAAACCAGTTTCATTCAGTAGAGGGGGACAGGGGACAACTTTCACAACCTCTATTTTTAACCCTACTGCTCTACTTTCACCCCTACTGGCGGAAATCGGTATTGCATGTCCAAAATTAACATTCTTTTTGTAATAGCTTTGTCCAGCAGTGAGACAGAGACACCAAACCAGTGTCATTCAGTAGAGGGGGACAGGGGACAACTTTAGCAACCTCTATTTTTAACCCTACTGCTCTACTTTTACCCCTACTGGCGGAAATTGGTATTGCATGTCCAAAATTAACATTCTTTTTGTAATAGCTTTGTCCAGCAGTGAGACAGAGACACCAAACCAGTGTCATTCAGTAGACGGGGACAGGGGACAACTTTCACAACCTCTTTTTTTCACCCTACTGCTCTACTTCCACCCCTACTGGCTGAAATCGGTATTGCATGTCCAAAATTAACATTCTTTTATTGTAATAGCTTTGTCCATGAGTTAGAGAGAGACATCTAACCAGTGTCATCCAGTAGAGGAGGACAGGGAACAGCTTTCACAACCTCTATTTTTAACCCTATTGCTCTACTTTCACCCCTACTGGCTGAAATCGGTATTGCATGTTCAAAATTAACAGTCTTTTTGTAATAGCTTTGTCCAACAGCAAGACAGAGATGTCAAATCAGTGTCATTAAGTAGAGGTGGACAGGGGACAACTTTCACAACCTCTATTTTTAACCCTACTGCTCTACTTTCACCCCTACTGGCTGAAATCGGTATTGCATGTCCAAAATTAACATTCTTTTTGTAATAGCTTTGTCCAGCAGTGAGACAGAGACACCAAACCAGTTTCATTCAGTAGAGGGGGACAGGGGACAACTTTCACAAACTCTATTTTTAACCCTACTGCTCTACTTTCACCCCTACTGGCGGAAATCGGTATTGCATGTCCAAAATTAACATTCTTTTTGTAATAGCTTTGTCCAGCAGTGAGACAGAGACACCAAACCAGTGTCATTCAGTAGAGAGGGACAGGGGACAACTTTCACAACCTCTTTTTTTAACCCTACTGCTCTACTTTCACCCCTACTGGCGGAAATCGGTATTGCATGTCCAAAATTAACATTCTTTTTGTAATAGCTTTGTCCAGCAGTGACACAGAGACACCAAACCAGTTTCATTCAGTAGAGGGGGACAGGGGACAACTTTCACAACCTCTTTTTTTCACCCTACTGCTCTACTTTCACCCCTACTGGCTGAAATCGGTATTGCATGTCCAAAATTAACATTCTTTTTGTAATAGCTTTGTCCGAAAGCAAGACAGAGACATCAAACCAGTGTCATTAAGTAGAGGAGGACAGAGGACAACATTCACAACCTCTATTTTTAACCCTACTGCTCTACTTTCACCCCTACTGGCGGAAATTGGTATTGCATGTCCAAAAATAACATTCTTTTTTTAATAGCTTTGTCCAGCAGTGAGATAGAGACACCAAACCAGTGTCATTCAGTAGAGGAGGACGGGGGACAACATTCACAACCTCTATTTTTAACCCTACTGCTCTACTTTCACCCCTACTGGCTGAAATCGTTATTGCATGTCCAAAATTGACATTCTTTTTGTAATAGCTTTCTCCATGAGTTACAGAGAGACCTCAAACCAGTGTCATTCAGTAGAGGGGGACAGGGGAAAACTTTCACAACCTCTATTTTTAACCCTACTGCTCTACTTTCACCCCTACTGGCGGAAATCGGTATTGCATGTCCAAAATTAACATTCTTTTTGTAATAGCTTTGTCCAGCAGTGAGACAGAGACACCAAACCAGTGTCATTCAGTAGAGGGGGACAGGGGACAACTTTCACAACCTCTTTTTTTCACCCTACTGCTCTACTTTCACCCCTACTGGCTGAAATCGGTATTGCATGTCCAAAAATGAACATTCTTTTTGTATTAGCTTTGTCCAGCAGTGAGACAGAGACACCAAACCAGTGTCATTCAGTAGAGGGGGACAGGGGACAACTTTCGCAACCTCTATTTTTAACCCTACTGCTCTATTTTCACCCCTACTGGAGGAAATTGTTATTGCATGTCCAAAATTAACATTCTTTTTGTAATAGCTTTGTCCAGCAGTGACACAGAGACACCAAACCAGTGTCATTCAGTAGACGGGGACAGGGGACAACTTTCACAACCTCTTTTTTTCACCCTACTGCTCTACTTCCACCCCTACTGGCTGAAATCGGTATTGCATGTCCAAAATTAACATTCTTTTATTGTAATAGCTTTGTCCATGAGTTAGAGAGAGACATCTAACCAGTGTCATCCAGTAGAGGAGGACAGGGAACAGCTTTCACAACCTCTATTTTTAACCCTATTGCTCTACTTTCACCCCTACTGGCTGAAATCGGTATTGCATGTTCAAAATTAACAGTCTTTTTGTAATAGCTTTGTCCAACAGCAAGACAGAGATGTCAAATCAGTGTCATTAAGTAGAGGTGGACAGGGGACAACTTTCACAACCTCTATTTTTAACCCTACTGCTCTACTTTCACCCCTACTGGCTGAAATCGGTATTGAATGTCCAAAATTAACATTCTTTTTGTAATAGCTTTGTCCAGCAGTGAGACAGAGACACCAAACCAGTTTCATTCAGTAGAGGGGGACAGGGGACAACTTTCACAACCTCTATTTTTAACCCTACTGCTCTACTTTCACCCCTACTGGCGGAAATCGGTATTGCATGTCCAAAATTAACATTCTTTTTGTAATAGCTTTGTCCAGCAGTGAGACAGAGACACCAAACCAGTGTCATTCAGTAGAGGGGGACAGGGGACAACTTTAGCAACCTCTATTTTTAACCCTACTGCTCTACTTTTACCCCTATTGGCGGAAATTGGTATTGCATGTCCAAAATTAACATTCTTTTTGTAATAGCTTTGTCCAGCAGTGAGACAGAGACACCAAACCAGTGTCATTCAGTAGACGGGGACAGGGGACAACTTTCACAACCTCTTTTTTTCACCCTACTGCTCTACTTCCACCCCTACTGGCTGAAATCGGTATTGCATGTCCAAAATTAACATTCTTTTATTGTAATAGCTTTGTCCATGAGTTAGAGAGAGACATCTAACCAGTGTCATCCAGTAGAGGAGGACAGGGAACAGCTTTCACAACCTCTATTTTTAACCCTATTGCTCTACTTTCACCCCTACTGGCTGAAATCGGTATTGCATGTTCAAAATTAACAGTCTTTTTGTAATAGCTTTGTCCAACAGCAAGACAGAGATGTCAAATCAGTGTCATTAAGTAGAGGTGGACAGGGGACAACTTTCACAACCTCTATTTTTAACCCTACTGCTCTACTTTCACCCCTACTGGCTGAAATCGGTATTGCATGTCCAAAATGAACATTCTTTTTGTAATAGCTTTGTCCAGCAGTGAGACAGAGACACCAAACCAGTTTCATTCAGTAGAGGGGGACAGGGGACAACTTTCACAACCTCTATTTTTAACCCTACTGCTCTACTTTCACCCCTACTGGCGGAAATTGGTATTGCATATCCAAAATTAACATTCTTTTTGTAATAGCTTTGTCCAGCAGTGAGACAGAGACACCAAACCAGTGTCATTCAGTAGAGGGGGACAGGGGACAACTTTCACAACCTCTTTTTTTCACCCTACTGCTCTACTTTCACCCCGACTGGCTGAAATCGGTATTGCATGTCCAAAATTAACATTCTTTTTGTAATAGCTTTGTCCAGCAGTGAGACAGAGACACCAAACCAGTTTCATTCAGTAGAGGGGGACAGGGGACAACTTTCACAACCTTTATTTTTAACCCTACTGCTCTACTTTCACCCCTACTGGCGGAAATCGGTATTGCATGTCCAAAATTAACATTCTTTTTGTAATAGCTTTGTTCAGCAGTGAGACAGAGACACCAAACCAGTGTCATTCAGTAGAGGGGGACAGGGGACAACTTTCACAACCTCTATTTTTAACCCTACTGCTCTACTTTCACCCCAACTGGCGGAAATCGGTATTGCATGTCCAAAATTAACATTCTTTTTGTAATAGCTTTGTCCAGCAGTGAGACAGAGACACCAAACCAGTGTCATTCAGTAGAGGGGGACAGGGGACAACTTTCACAACCTCTATTTTTAACCCTACTGCTCTACTTTCACCCCTACTGGCGGAAATCGGTATTGCATGTCCAAAATTAACATTCTTTTTGTAATAGCTTTATCCAGCAGTGAGACAGAGACACCAAACCAGTGTCATTCAGTAGAGGGGGACAGGGGACAACTTTCACAACCTCTTTTTTTAACCCTACTGCTCTACTTTCACCCCTACTGGCTGAAATCGGTATTGCATGTCCAAAATTAACACTCTTTTTGTAATAGCTTTGTCCAGCAGTGAGACAGAGACAGCAAACCAGTGTCATTCAGTAGAGGGGGACAGGGGACAACTTTCACAACCTGTATTTTTAACCCTACTGCTGTACTTTCACCCCTACTGGCGGAAATTGGTATTGCATGTCCAAAATTAACATTCTTTTTGTAATAGCTTTGTCCATGAGTTACAGAGAGACATCAAACCAGTGTCATTCAGTAGAGGGGGACAGGGGACAACTTTCACAACCTCTTTTTTTAACCCTACTGCTCTACTTTCACCACTATTGGCGGAAATTGGTATTGCATGTCCAAAATTAACATTCTTTTTGTAATAGCTTTGTCCAGCAGTGAGACAGAGACACCAAACCAGTGTCATTCAGTAGAGGGGGACAGGGGACAACTTTCACAACATCTATTTTTAACCCTACTGCTCTATTTTTACCTTTACTGGCGGAAATTGGTATTGCATGTCCAAAATGAACATTCTTTTTGTAATAGCTTTGTCCAGCAGTGAGATAGAGATATCAAACCAGTGTCATTTAGTAGAGGAGGACAGGAGACAAGTTTCACAAACTCTATTTTTAACCCTACTGCTCTATTTTCACCCCTACTGGCTGAAATCGTTATTGCATGTCCAAAATTAACATTCTTTTTTTAATAGCTTTGTCCATGAGTTACAGAGAGACATCAAACCAGTGTCATTCAGTAGAGGGGGACAGGGGACAACTTTCACAACCTCTATTTTCACCCCTACTGCTGTACTTTCACCCCTACTGGCGGAAATTGGTATTGCATGTCCAAAATTAACATTCTTTTTGTAATAGCTTTGTCCTACAGCAAGACAGAGACACCAAACCAGTGTCATTCAGTAGAGGGGGACAGGGGACAACTTTCACAACCTCTATTTTTTATCTATCTTTACCCCTACTGCTCTACTTTCACCCCTACTGGCGGAAATTTGTATTGCATGTCCAAAAATAACATTCTGGTTGTAATAGCCTTGTCCAACAGCAAGACAGAGATATCAAATCAGTGTCATTAAGAAGAGGAGGACAGGGGACAACTTTCACAACCTCTATTTTTAACCCTACTGCTCTACTTTCACCCCTACTGGCGGAAATCGGTATTGCATGTCCAAAATTAACATTCTTTTTGTAATAGCTTTATCCAGCAGTGAGACAGAGACACCAAACCAGTGTCATTCAGTAGAGGGGGACAGGGGACAACTTTCACAACCTCTTTTTTTAACCCTACTGCTCTACTTTCACCCCTACTGGCTGAAATCGGTATTGCATGTCCAAAATTAACACTCTTTTTGTAATAGCTTTGTCCAGCAGTGAGACAGAGACAGCAAACCAGTGTCATTCAGTAGAGGGGGACAGGGGACAACTTTCACAACCTGTATTTTTAACCCTACTGCTGTACTTTCACCCCTACTGGCGGAAATTGGTATTGCATGTCCAAAATTAACATTCTTTTTGTAATAGCTTTGTCCATGAGTTACAGAGAGACATCAAACCAGTGTCATTCAGTAGAGGGGGACAGGGGACAACTTTCACAACCTCTTTTTTTAACCCTACTGCTCTACTTTCACCACTATTGGCGGAAATTGGTATTGCATGTCCAAAATTAACATTCTTTTTGTAATAGCTTTGTCCAGCAGTGAGACAGAGACACCAAACCAGTGTCATTCAGTAGAGGGGGACAGGGGACAACTTTCACAACATCTATTTTTAACCCTACTGCTCTATTTTTACCTTTACTGGCGGAAATTGGTATTGCATGTCCAAAATGAACATTCTTTTTGTAATAGCTTTGTCCAGCAGTGAGATAGAGATATCAAACCAGTGTCATTTAGTAGAGGAGGACAGGAGACAAGTTTCACAAACTCTATTTTTAACCCTACTGCTCTATTTTCACCCCTACTGGCTGAAATCGTTATTGCATGTCCAAAATTAACATTCTTTTTTTAATAGCTTTGTCCATGAGTTACAGAGAGACATCAAACCAGTGTCATTCAGTAGAGGGGGACAGGGGACAACTTTCACAACCTCTATTTTCACCCCTACTGCTGTACTTTCACCCCTACTGGCGGAAATTGGTATTGCATGTCCAAAATTAACATTCTTTTTGTAATAGCTTTGTCCTACAGCAAGACAGAGACACCAAACCAGTGTCATTCAGTAGAGGGGGACAGGGGACAACTTTCACAACCTCTATTTTTTATCTATCTTTACCCCTACTGCTCTACTTTCACCCCTACTGGCGGAAATTTGTATTGCATGTCCAAAAATAACATTCTGGTTGTAATAGCCTTGTCCAACAGCAAGACAGAGATATCAAATCAGTGTCATTAAGAAGAGGAGGACAGGGGACAACTTTCACAACCTCTATTTTTAACCCTACTGCTGTACTTTCACCCCTACTGGCGGAAATTGGTATTGCATGTCCAAAATTAACATTCTTTTTGTAATAGCTTTGTCCAGCAGTGAGACAGAGACACCAAACCAGTGTCATTCAGTAGACGGGGACAGGGGACAACTTTCACAACCTCTTTTTTTCACCCTACTGCTCTACTTTCACCCCTACTGGCTGAAATCGGTATTGCATGTCCAAAATTAACATTCTTTTATTGTAATAGCTTTGTCCATGAGTTAGAGAGAGACATCTAACCAGTGTCATCCAGTAGAGGAGGACAGGGGACAACTTTCACAACCTCTATTTTTAACCCTACTGCTCTACTTTCACCCCTACTGGCTGAAATCGGTATTGCATGTTCAAAATTAACAGTCTTTTTGAAATAGCTTTGTCCAACAGCAAGACAGAGATGTCAAATCAGTGTCATTAAGTAGAGGAGGACAGGGGACAACTTTCACAACCTCTATTTTTAACCCTACTGCTCTACTTTCACCCTTACTGCCGGAAATCGGTATTGCATGTCCAAAATTAACATTCTTTTTGTAATAGCTTTGTCCAGCAGTGAGACAGAGACACCAAACCAGTGTCATTCAGTAGAGCAGGACAGGGGACAAGTTTCACAACCTCTATTTTTAACCCTACTGCTCTATTTTCACCCCTACTGGCTGAAATCGTTATTGCATGTCCAAAATTAACATTCTTTTTTTAATAGCTTTGTCCATGAGTTACAGAGAGACATCAAACCAGTGTCATTCAGTAGAGGGGGACAGGGGACAACTTTCACAACCTCTATTTTTACCCCTACTGCTGTACTTTCACCCCTACTGGCGGAAATTGGTATTGCATGTCCAAAATTAACATTCTTTTTGTAATAGCTTTGTCCTACAGCAAGACAGAGACACCAAACCAGTGTCATTCAGTAGAGGGGGACAGGGGACAACTTTCACAACCTCTATTTTTACCCCTACTGCTCTACTTTCACCCCTACTGGCGGAAATTTGTATTGCATGTCCAAAAATAACATTCTTGTTGTAATAGCCTTGTCCAACAGCAAGACAGAGATATCAAATCAGTGTCATTAAGAAGAGGAGGACAGGGGACAACTTTCACAACCTCTATTTTTAACCCTACTGCTGTACTTTCACCCCTACTGGCGGAAATTTGTATTGCATGTCCAAAAATAACATTCTTGTTGTAATAGCTTTGTCCAACAGCAAGACAGAGATATCAAATCAGTGTCATTAAGTAGAGGAGGATAGGGGACAACTTTCACAACCTCTATTTTTAACCCTACTGCTGTACTTTCACCTCTACTGGCGGAAATTGGTATTGCATGTCCAAAATTAACATTCTTTTTGTAATAGCTTTGTCCATGAGTTACAGAGAGACATCAAACCAGTGTCATTCAGTAGAGGGGGACAGGGGACAACTTTTACAACCTCTGTTTTTACCCCTACTGCTCTACTTTCACCCCTACTGGCGGAAATTTGTATTGCATGTCCAAAAATAACATTCTTGTTGTAATAGCTTTGTCCAACAGCAAGACAGAGATATCAAATCAGTGTCATTAAGTAGAGGAGGACAGGGGACAACTTTCACAACCTCTATTTTTACCCCTACTGCTGTACTTTCACCCCTACTGGCGGAAATTGGTATTGCATGTCCAAAATTAACATTCTTTTTGTAATAGCTTTGTCCAACAGCAAGACAGAGACACCAAACAAGTGTCATTCAGTAGAGGGGGACAGGGGACAACTTTCACAACCTCTGTTTTTACCCCTACTGCTCTACTTTCACCCCTACTGGCGGAAATTTGTATTGCATGTCCAAAAATAACATTCTTGTTGTAATAGCTTTGTCCAACAGCAAGACAGAGATATCAAATCAGTGTCATTAAGTAGAGGAGGACAGGGGACAACTTTCACAACCTCTATTTTTAACCCTACTGCTCTACTTTCACCACTATTGGCGGAAATTGGTATTGCATGTCCAAAATTAACATTCTTTTTGTAATAGCTTTGTCCAACAGCAAGACAGAGACACCAAACCAGTGTCATTCAGTAGAGAGGGACAGGGGACAACTTTCACAACCTCTATTTTTAACCCTACTGCTCTATTTTCACCCCTACTGGCTGAAATCGTTATTGCATGTCCAAAATTAACATTCTTTTTGTAATAGCTTTGTCCATGAGTTACAGAGAGACAGATTTGTACTTTTCCTTGTCCAACAGCAAGACAGAGATATCAAATCAGTGTCATTAAGAAGAGGAGGACAGGGGACAACTTTCACAACCTCTATTTTTAACCCTACTGCTGTACTTTCAACCCTAATGGTGGAAATCGGTATTGCATGTCCAAAATTAACATTCTTTTTGTAATAGCTTTGTCCAACAGCAAGACAGAGATATCAAATCAGTGTCATTAAGTAGAGGAGGACAGGGGACAACTTTCACAACCTCTATTTTTAACCCTACTGCTCTATTTTTACCTTTACTGGCGGAAATTGGTATTTCATGTCCAAAATGAACATTCTTTTTGTAATAGCTTTGTCCAGCAGTGAAACAGAGATATCAAACCAGTGTCATTCAGTAGAGGAGGACGGGGGACAACTTTCACAACCTCTATTTTTAACCCTACTGCTCTATTGCATGTCCAAAATTAACATTCTTTTTGTGATAGCTTTGTCCAACAGCAAGACAGAGACATCAAACCAGTGTCATTAAGTAGGGGAATTTTACAGTAAAGCTGCTTTAAACAATCAGAGATGTAAAAAGTGTTGTATATATAATGGTTACTTGACTTGACTTGATATTGAACTAAAAATGAAAAAAAAAAATATTTATACTGTTTGATTTAAAATTCAGAGATTTCAACCAAAAAAAGTTCAGGACAACAGCCATTTTGACAGAACTTGTGTTTATGCAAATTAGATGAGATTGAACAAACTGATCAAACAACATAAAACATTTAAAAAAAAAACATAAAAGAGTAAACAATTTTTTGGTACATGTACAATTTCAACCGTTTTTGTAGTTTTCTTTTTACCTACAGAATGCGCACATAATATTCTTAAATTTTGGAATGTCTCTTTTTGGAATGTTGACACAGACAGAGTGATACCACCTTTCGCATGCGCTGCACTGAATCTGGTGAGGGAAAATTGTGACAATTAAACTTTGCATACTTTCATAAAAAATCAAACATTCATTTACAAATAAACTTTAATAAAATAAATCTTGCGACATGAATAATAAAGTAATATTGTTTTCATCTTGAAAACATCTAATTAAATAGTAATCCAATGTACAGTAAAATAATGAAACTATTTTATCTTTATTTACATACAGTTTTTCACAGCTTTGGTGCATTTCTCAGATCAGAAATGAAATTCTCAAAACTACTTGTTCAACCTCCACATCCTATATTCACTTGTTCATTTCATAAAACAAGTTTCTCATTCTTTTAAATAAGTTGTTAATGCTTTGGTACAGTCATGCTATTGATTATGTACAATTGTCTGCGGTTTCCAACATTATCAATTGCTAATGCCATGTTGCTTAAAATGTATTCAATATGTATCTGTGCAATATCTTACACCTCAAAACATCTAGTCATTAGTTCATTGTATAAGTCATTAAATGCAAAATGGTTGATCTAGTAGTTTTCATAAACAAGTATATTTTCTACACATTTCTGTTATACTTTTTGTAAATGTGCCATGAATTGATAAATTGTGCATGTGAATCTTGACTTTCACTGCTGAAGATAATGTAGATCAACCAATGATAAACCATTTCTCTGAAATAGCTCAAAGTTGCACCTTCAATATATACTTAAACCCTCAAGTATATACACATAGTGCTGTTGCATGCAAAAGAAAAGTTCTGCCTAAGGGGTCTTTCCTGTGTTTTCCTTGATAATGTTGTGTTTTTGCCTTTGTGCCCCTATTTATTTTTATTTTATATATCACAATAATATTGTAATGTTTTTTTTTAGTTTTTTGTTTTGCCTAACCACTACTAATAGTGTAACTTTGAATCATATCCAGTCTCTTTCAGTCAATAACTCACATACCGTAGTGTGTGAATTTGTACTTTTCAAATGGATATATGACGTACCGAAGTGCAGCTTTGTAAATTTCAATACAGTAACTGTCATCAAAATGGTTGCCATAGTTTACATTATATTATCCCTCCAGAGTACACAGTTATATTAACAACATGACTAAGCAATTTCACTGTCTTATCCGTACACAATGAGACAAGGACTTGTCTGATGGCACTGACATGTTCATTGACACAGATATTTACTTTTGAGAGATGAACTAAGGAATATGAGCAAGAGACTGGCTTTTGGCTAATCGGTGTTTTTCTATTTGTACGAATTGTTTTGAAAAATGCACTTATTGTTTTACAATTGTAGAGGATGATTCGAGAAATGTATCAAAGCGACAGATAAAAACTGTCTAGAAAAGTACTAGTACAGAACATTTGCTATAAAGTTATTTCAAAGTTAACTGCATACTAATTACATAATTATCTGGATACTAACTATTTAAGTACTTTTAATAATTTGACACTTGATTTATGGTTCTGAGGTTCCCCTGTCTCTGATTTATGATGGGTCGCTGACAGGCTCCGGTATGTCTAGGCTGCGCGACGCCATGTGACATCCTCCTGCGTTGACATCCTGGCCGTAGGTGTAAAAGAAAGGTGTCTGGCCCTTGGCCTTCCGGGTTTATTGACCGTCTACCTGCGCGAGATAGGTGTTATGTCGTTGTGTATTCTGTCTGCTGGGGAGGCCCGTTTTCACACTTCGCCAAAAGCTGTGTGTATAAATGTGTGTTGAACGCGAGCACGGTCACTGATGCGTACTAGTGTCTCGTGTCACGCTCCTCTGCAGTTTTTTTTTCTCGTTCTCATAACGTTACTATTTTCCAAGCCATATTGTGTTGTTGGATACGTGAGTGCAAGAAGATGGAATCCAGTCTTAACAGTAAGTATTTTTTATTATTTAGTAACATTGTTAAGGATGATTATTTATTTATATGAGTGTCGCTGTTCTATTGCGTTACTTAAGGTTTTATCTGCCCCCGCTTCAGATGGTGATAGTTTGAGTCTCTTCGATCTTGTTGAGGAGATTAATTTCCTAAATCAAGCCAGCCGTACGTATAATTATGTTTAAATGTTGCATACGTTGTGTGTGTGTGTGTGTGCGTGTGTGTGACGTATGATGTTTTGTTTTGTTTTCGCCAGGAGGCGTGCCTAGACCTAGCACAGGTGCTGTTACGCACAACGCTGTTGCCTCTTCACGAGCGATCACGGAATCACTTGTGCCAGGTAATGTTAAATGTTGTTACACCCGTGTTTAAACAGTGTTGTGGCTGTGTGAAAATATTTTATATTCTCTGGTTTTTTTTGTTTTTACCAGGGCCGAAACGCCTAACTATCAAGGCCTTAGTACATGGACCACAGCGAGGCAGCGAGTCTGCTAACGTCGGAGTTATTCCCCTGGGTAAGTGTAATGTAATTTAACTTTATAAAACAATGTTATGCTGCTATGGTTTGTTGTTTTTGTTTTAAAACTTTAACACATGTATTTACAGATGGTTTATCAAACGTTGTGAGCAATGTCGGTGTGTCTGAATGTGTGAATGACACGGATAAGGCTAGTTTGAAGGGCATAGTGGCGAAACCGAAAAATAAGTTGAAACGTAAAGCTGCAGTGGTGTCCCATGCGGACGCAAAAGCTTCTGCTGATGGGTCATCGAGAGACGTACCACAGACATCTGTCCCAAAAAAGCCAAGACGATCAGCTGATAAAAGTAAGTAATGAACAAAAGCTGATGGATTGTTTTCTGTTCACACTAAATCAGAAAGATAAATATTGTTTATTTAAATGTGATAGTGAGAGGTCGAATGTGTTTGTGGATGTATAATGTGGCAATACGCTAGTTTAGAACTGTTGTTATCATACATTAGCATTAATTGTTGGAAAAAAAAAACATAAAACACAAAACCTGCATATTTCTTAGAGTAGGTGATTATTTATAATTTTAGGTGACACAATTGGAGAACTGTGTGTAAAAAAAAAAAGTGTAGACATGATGATTTTAGGCTGCTGCGCCATTCCATATTAGCATGGTCTTGTTTGATTGTTTGTTTATATATATATATATATATATATATATATATATAGAGAGAGAGAGAGAGAGAGAGAGAGAGAGAGAGAGAGAATTTGACACCACGTATTGTTTTTTAATGTTACATTAGTACCAGACTGGTTTTTATTTTATTTTTAGTCTTAGAAAATATAGTTAATATTAATATTACTGTTATCATTATAATATTAACACACATTTGTACTAACTTTTTTTTTTTTTTGCACCCTTTTCTACTTCTTAACAGAGGTGGTCGTAGTACCCGATATAAATGATGTTCAGAGCTGGAGTGAGGGTCTGAAACAATCGTGGGACAGCTGTGTATTTACAAACGACCCTAAAGAAACACCGCAGTCTGTTCCAACCAGCGAACGGGTCGTGGTCGTGGAAGAATCCGACCCTGAACAGCTGCCTTCAAATCAGGAGGCTTACAAACAGGAATCACAACCCGTTATAGAAAATCAGCACATAGCCGGACTGATACAGGACTCTGTCAAGACCGCATTGAATGCCTTCGAGGTGCGTTTTGACAAACGCCTTAATGCCATTGAGAGACGTTTAGATGCTTATGAGTCAACACAACAACAACAGGGAATTTGGCTTAAACAATGCATAGCAGCGCAACGGTTGCATAGTGGTACTGTTCAAAAAGTAGCCAGAGAACAAGGCCTGACTACAAAATTGTTAAAGCAGCTGGTGCTCATGCTTAAAAAGAAACTTGGGTGAGTTGACAACATTTTATATATATTTTGCATACTATGTTTTTTTTTTGTTTTTTGTTTTTTTCTTCAACATTTGTCACAGTTTTTCATTCTATCTTTTTTTACTGTATGGACACAGGGTTTATTATCCGTAGTTTTTAAGGTGTTGCTACATGTGATTTAAACAAATAAAATAAAAAAGATCTGATTTTAAAAATGCCTAAACGTTGTCGGGAGCCAGATGGTTTTGATCAGGGTCCGGTAGCTAGGTTTAGACGAAACGATGGTAGCGTGGTGCCACCTGAACAGTGCAGTAACACAGAAACATTGCTCTATTTAATACAGACTGTTGAGGATATGAATAGGTCTGAGTCTTCAACTGATACGTTGGTAGAATTATTAAACATCGTGAGATCAATGTCCGATGAGGATCCTGACCCAAATAATGATTTTGAACATGTTGTAAATACCCAACAAGCAGGAGAGGTGTTAGAACCTCCTCCAGAACCAAATTCTGCATTTGATCATCTTGTGTCTTTTCACCAGTCAGGCGAGGGCCCAGGTACACAGACACATCGCACATTCAACCCTGAAGCGCCCAATATGGGTCTCACAGATAGAGATATAGAATCACTTGTAACAGTGGGTGGTGATATTAGTGGGTACACTGTACTGCCACAAGCTCGGTTCAATGGTCTGGAAATCCACAGGCTTATAAATTTGCGAGAGATATCTTCGACAGATTTAGCAGCCTACACTGTATTTTTACATGACACACTTTCTGAAATTGTGGAGTTTTCCAGACTGTTAGGCGGAGACGGCTGTTTAATCAGCATCACGTTGAGGGGGTCGAGCTTGACATCAGATGTTAGTACACTTTTGACGGGTAGCAATGGTTATAGTGTAGACCTATTTATAAACGATCTTGAAAAAATAATGCAGAGCAACTCTGACGTCCAGTTTGATGAGAGATTGAATTTAAGACTGTCGATAGCGAGAAGTAAACACGGCGGTGCTTATCGAAAGATCCGTGATCTTGCCCACAATGAAGTGATTACCAAAAACAGATTTAATCTGTTCAGATTTAATCTGTCCACGGACATTTCAAACAATCTTTGTTTTGCAATCTGTCTGGCACATTTCCTAAATCCACAGAAACCACACGTAGAGCTTGAGTCTGTAGCATCTTCAATACAGAAGTCAGCTGGCTATGGTGATCAATACAAGATAGCGTTTAATGACATCACACGGTTTGAACAGATGCTGAGCGTTAAAATAGTTGTCTTCTATCGGTCTGATACGGGTGTTTTGGAGAAGTATACAAACACAGACGATCCGCATCCTAAAACAGTATTTTTGTACCTGCATGACAATCATTATTTTATGATTAAAAATCTATGTGCATTTATCGGCACCCCATACGTGTGTGAGTTCTGCCACCGAGGATTCACCTGTAGGAGAGATCACAGATGTCGGTACATCTGCGATGTCTGTAATGACCCGGAATGTCATAAACAACCCAAAAAGCCAAAACATTGCGGCGACTGCCTGCGCTACTGTAAGTCTGACTATTGTTTCGAGATGCATAAAAAAAACACCTCTGGGTATGCAATACGCGCAGTGCGACGTGACTAAATATTGTGGTAAATGTAATAGACGTTACCATGTCAGCGGTACTAATCCCAAAGCCCATAAATGCCCTGCAGATCATTGTGTGCACTGTGGTGAGAGTTTGGTTACCGATGGTATGCATCAGTGTTTTATCCAACCAGTTAAGCCGGAGATGCCGAACGATCGTTACATTTTGGACGATTTTGAGACCCGTTATGAAAATGGTAAACACGTTGCCAATTTTGTATGTGCTATCACGTTTAATGGCGAGGAATTCGTGGCTGAAGGGCCCGATTGTGTGGAACGTCTCGTTAAAAAATTCAGACAACCACGTTACCTTAATTACACATGGCTAGCGCACAATGCATCGGGATTTGACAATTTCACAATTTTGGAATTCCTTACTAAGATGGGGATTGCTCCTAAAATCACAATGCAAGGTTGCAGGCTAATCTTAATGTATGACACAGCTTTCAAGCAACGTTTTATTGATTCATATTCCTTCATACCCATGTGTCTGGCCAAGACACCCGTTGCATTTAATCTGACTAATGCAGAGAAGGGGTATTTTCCGCACCACTTTAACCGCGTTGAAAATGACAACTACATAGGCCCGTACCCTGACAAGAAATTTTACGGGTATGCAACAATGTCGAACCAAGACAGGGCTGCGTTTGATGATTGGTACAATACCATATCTGACAAAGTGTTCGATTTTAAAAAAGAACTCGCGCTTTATGGTAAAAACGATGTCGTTTTGCTGAGGGAGGCATGCATGAAGTACCGCGACGAATTCATTTTGTGTACAGGGCTTGATCCATTTAATTACACCACTTTGGCAGCAACATGTATGGCCACATATAAAACACACTACATCCCAAAAGACACAATAGCTCTGACACGTAACAATGCGTACACCAACCAGAACAAAACATATTCGAACATTTCAATTGAATGGCTCGAATTCATCCGAAAATCACGGGGCATAGAAATTCAACATGCTTTGAACACTGGTGAGGCGTCATTTGGGAAATACTATGTGGATGGTTTCTACGACGATGGCTACGTGAAAAAACCATTCGAATTTCTCGGATGTTTCTTTCATGGTTGTGAACGATGTTATAACCCCAACGACCTAAACCCTTTATCAAAAGTGCCTTATGGCGTTTTGAGAAGACAATGCGACGACAAGATTGAAATTTTGGAGCGTGCGTACGGTCTTCAGGTCGAGGTGATTTGGGAATGTGCATGGATGCGTGCTAAACAGAGTGATGTTGCAGTTATGGATTTCAT
Source organism: Tiaroga cobitis (assembly GCA_030578255.1). Lineage (NCBI taxonomy): Eukaryota > Metazoa > Chordata > Actinopteri > Cypriniformes > Leuciscidae > Tiaroga > Tiaroga cobitis. Next base: position 28,790,849 of record CM060591.1, on the reverse strand, counting down.
GTCCACTTACAAACACACTGAAAGATTAAAACCCCGTGATGCTCTTTTTGGCGGAAGAACGAACGCGTTAAAACTGTACCACAAAGTCGCGGAGGGCGAACGCATTAGGTACGTTGACTTTACATCGCTATACCCCTACTGTCAGGCTCGAAAATGCTTTTTAACGAGACGTTCCACACAATCGGGCCCTTCAGCCACGAATTCCTCGCCATTAAACATGATAGCACATACAAAATTGGCAACGTGTTTACCATTTTCATAACGGGTCTCAAAATCGTCGAAAATGTAACGATCGTTCGGCATCTAAGGCTTAACTGGTTGGATAAAACACTGATGCATACCATCGGTAACCAAACTCTCACCACAGTGCACACAACGATCTGCAGGGCATTTATGGGCTTTGGGATTAGTACCGCTGACATGGTAACGTCTATTACATTTACCACAATATTTAGTCACGTCGCACTGCGCGTATTGCATACCCAGAGGTGTTTTTTTATGCATCTCGAAACAATAGTCAGACTTACAGTAGCGCAGGCAGTCGCCGCAATGTTTTGGCTTTTTGGGTTGTTTATGACATTCCGGGTCATTACAGACATCGCAGATGTACCGACATCTGTGATCTCTCCTACAGGTGAATCCTCGGTGGCAGAACTCACACACGTATGGGGTGCCGATAAATGCACGTAGATTTTTAATCATAAAATAATGATTGTCATGCAGGTACAAAAATACTGTTTTAGGATGCGGATCGTCTGTGTTTGTATACTTCTCCAAAACACCCGTATCAGACCGATAGAAGACAACTATTTTAACGCTCAGCATCTGTTCAAACCGTGTGATGTCATTAAACGCTATCTTGTATTGATCACCATAGCCAGCTGACTTCTGTATTGAAGATGCTACAGACTCAAGCTCTACGTGTGGTTTCTGTGGATTTAGGAAATGTGCCAGACAGATTGCAAAACAAAGATTGTTTGAAATGTTCGTGGGACAGAACAGATTAAGTCTGTTTTTGGTAATCACTTCATTGTGGGCAAGATCACGGATCTTTCGATAAGCACCGCCGTGTTTACTTCTCGCTATCGACAGTCTTAAATTCAATCTCTCATCAAACTGGACGTCAGAGTTGCTCTGCATTATTTTTTCAAGATTGTTTATAAATAGGTCTACACTATAACCATTGCTACCCGTCAAAAGTGTACTAACATCTGATGTCAAGCTCGACCCCCTCAACGTGATGCTGATTAAACAGCCGTCTCCGCCTAACAGTCTGGAAAACTCCACAATTTCAGAAAGTGTGTCATGTAAAAATACAGTGTAGGCTGCTAAATCTGTCGAAGATATCTCTCACAAATTTATAAGCCTGTGGATTTCCAGACCATTGAACCGAGCTCGTGGCAGTACAGTGTACCCACTAATATCACCACCCACTGTTACAAGTGATTCTATATCTCTTCAGGGCGCTTCAGGGTTGAGTGTGCGATGTGTCTGTGTACCTGGGCCCTCGCCTGACTGGTGAAAAGACACAAGATGATCAAATGCAGAATTTGGTTCTGGAGGAGGTTCTAACACCTCTCCTGCTTGTTGGGTATTTACAACATGTTCAAAATCATTATTTGGGTCAGGATCCTCATCGGACATTGATCTCACGATGTTTAATAATTCTACCAACGTATCAGTTGAAGACTCAGACCTATTCATATCCTCAACAGTCTGTATTAAATAGAGCAATGTTTCTGTGTTACTGCACTGTTCAGGTGGCACCACGCTACCATCGTTTCGTCTAAACCTAGCTACCGGACCCTGATCAAAACCATCTGGCTCCCGACAACGTTTAGGCATTTTTTAAATCAGATCTTTTTTATTTTATTTGTTTAAATCACATGTAGCAACACCTTAAAAACTACGGATAATAAACCCTGTGTCCATACAGTAAAAAAAGATAGAATGAAAAACTGTGACAAATGTTGAAAAAAAACAAAAAAAAAACAAACAAAAAAAACATAGTATGCAAAATATATATAAAATGTTGTCAACTCACCCAAGTTTCTTTTTAAGCATGAGCGCCAGCTGCTTTAACAATTCTGTAGTCAGGCCTTGTTCTCTGGCTACTTTTTGAACAGTACCACTATGCAACCGTTGCGCTGTTATGCATTGTTTAAGCCAAATTCCCTGTTGTTGTTGTGTTGACTCATAAGCATCTAGACGTCTCTCAATGGCATTAAGGCGTTTGTCAAAACGCACCTCGAAGGCATTCAATGCGGTCTTGACAGAGTCCTGTATCAGTCCGGCTATGTGCTGATTGTCTATAACGGGTTGTGATTCCTGTTTGTAAGCCTCCTGATTTGAAGGCAGCTGTTCAGGGTCGGATTCTTCCACGACCACGACCCGTTCGCTGGTTGGAACAGACTGCGGTGTTTCTTTAGGGTCGTTTGTAAATACACAGCTGTCCCACGATTGTATCAGACCCTCACTCCAGCTCTGAACATCATTTATATCGGGAACTACGACCACCTCTGTTAAGAAGTAGAAAAGGGTGCAAACAAAAAAAAAAAGTTAGTACAAATGTGTGTTAATATTATAATGATAACAGTAATATTAATATTAACTATATTTTCTAAGACTAAAAATAAAATAAAAACCAGTCTGGTACTAATGTAACATTAAAAAACAATACGTGGTGTCAAATTCTCTCTCTCTCTCTCTCTCTCTCTCTCTCTCTCTCTCTATATATATATATATATATATATATATATATATATATAAACAAACAATCAAACAAGACCATGCTAATATGGAATGGCGCAGCAGCCTAAAATCATCATGTCTACACTTTTTTTTTTACACACAGTTCTCCAATTGTGTCACCTAAAATTATAAATAATCACCTACTCTAAGAAATATGCAGGTTTTGTGTTTTATGTTTTTTTTTTCCAACAATTAATGCTAATGTATGATAACAACAGTTCTAAACTAGCGTATTGCCACATTATACATCCACAAACACATTCGACCTCTCACTATCACATTCAAATAAACAATATTTATCTTTCTGATTTAGTGTGAACAGAAAACAATCCATCAGCTTTTGTTCATTACTTACTTTTATCAGCTGATCGTCTTGGCTTTTTTGGGACAGATGTCTGTGGTACGTCTCTCGATGACCCATCAGCAGAAGCTTTTGCGTCTGCATGGGACACCACTGCAGCTTTACGTTTCAACTTATTTTTCGGTTTCGCCACTATGCCCTTCAAACTAGCCTTATCCGTGTCATTCACACATTCAGACACACCGACATTGCTCACAACGTTTGATAAACCATCTGTAAATACATGTGTTAAAGTTTTAAAACAAAAACAACAAACCATAGCAGCATAACATTGTTTTATAAAGTTAAATTACATTACACTTACCCAGGGGAATAACTCCGACGTTAGCAGACTCGCTGCCTCGCTGTGGTCCATGTACTAAGGCCTTGATAGTTAGGCGTTTCGGCCCTGGTAAAAACAAAAAAACCCCAGAGAAGATAAAATATTTTCACACAGCCACAACACTGTTTAAACACGGGTGTAACAACATTTAACATTACCTGGCACAAGTGATTCCGTGATCGCTCGTGAAGAGGCAACAGCGTTGTGCCTAACAGCACCTGTGCTAGGTCTAGACACGCCTACCTGGCGAAAACAAAACAAAATATCAACCGTCACATACACACACACAAACACACACACACACACACACACACACACACAACGTATGCAACATTTAAACATAATTATACGTACCGCTGGCTTGATTTAGGAAATTAATCTCCTCAACAAGATCGAAGAGACTCAAACTATCACCATCTGAAGCGGGGGCAGATAAAACCTTAAGTAACGCAATAGAACAGCGACACTCATATAAATAAATAATCATCCTTAACAATGTTACTAAATAATAAAAAATACTTACTGTTAAGACTGGATTCCATCTTCTTGCACTCACGTATCCAACAACACAATATGGCTTGGAAAATAGTAACGTTATGAGAACGAGAAAAAAAAACTGCAGAGGAGCGTGACACGAGACACGAGACGCTAGTACGCATCAGTGACCGTGCTCGCGTTCAACACACATTTATACACGCAGCTTTTGGCGAAGTGTGAAAACGGGCCTCCCCAGCAGACAGAATACACAACGACATAACACCTATCTCGCGCAGGTAGACGGTCAATAAACCCGGAAGGCCAAGGCCCAGACACCTTTCTTTTACACCTACGGCCAGGATGTCAACGCAGGAGGATGTCACATGGCGTCGCGCAGCCTAGACATACCGGAGCCTGTCAGCGACCCATCATAAATCAGAGACAGGGGAACCTCAGAACCATAAATCAAAGTCATAAATCATTAAAAGTGACACATTGTTTATGTTAACACTACTCCCATTTATTCCGACCCACAAGTCCAACAGGAGATTCTTGTCCACAAAAGGAGCAATGATCCTTGGAGTTGAAAACTGTAAATACATTTTTTGCAAATCAGTGCTCTATTTGAACTGTTCAGATTTTTAACTGACAGACAGACAGACAGACAGACAGACAGACAGATAGATAGATAGATAGATAGATAGATAGATAGATAGATAGATAGATAGATAGATAGATAGATAGATAGATAGATAGATAGTTAGTTCATGGTTTATATATTAACTTTTAAATTATAAATATATTACTATAGTATATACAAATAGTGAATTCTTCATTCCTTTTCAGGGTAGAAATCAAATTATTTTAATTAGGTCATATGTAACGACTAAGATATTGCTGGAAGCCATTATAATAACCAATAAAAATTTTAACAGTATGTTTTCATTACCATTGTAAAGCCAACATAATAATACAAATCAAACTCGCCACTCAAAAATGACTATAGATCAGTTTGTGGGAGCCTTGGCTTTTCATGTCCATGTGTAGTAAAAGAGCACTCACACTGAAGGATCAGTGCAAGATTCTCCTTAATGGTGTGCTTACAATACATACCTGATGCTTCTAGGATTGTTCCAGCCACCCCCTTACATAGCTTGGACAGGAGACGCATACGGGAAGGTATCATTATTTCAGATGGTGTCACTGGAAATGACTCCACCACCTCCTTAGCCATCTGTTTAGTAACATAAATAGCATAAAATAAACTTTCAAAATACATTAGCCATAGCAGAATAAGAAATTTTAATATTACACTGTCGAGGTTATGTAAAATTTTGTCTTGTTTCAAGGTTAAATAAAATTTTTACCTGCATGACATAAACTCCACAGCTGCAACCATCTTGCTGTATGCTGTGGTTCAAGACACCATGTGTCCATGTCACATCCAGCCACATACAGAAAATTGTATGTTATTGAATTTATAACCAGGTATCATTTCACTAAACTGTCACCAAAGTTGATAATAACAATACTTAATAATGTACTGTGTGATCATAAAAAAAGAGAAATATTATAATACAATACCTGAATCTTTCAGCAGCAAGTTTAGATTCTTCTTCTTCATCTATCCCTTGGGGATCCACCACAAAGACTTTCTTCAATTTCTTATCGAGATACTCAGGGCTCTACAGTGCGACCATTTTGCTTGCATATGCCCCTAAAAATCGATACGTGCGAACCGGAAAAATGATTTACGAGCACAATGTGCGAGTAACTACAACCTACCATAATCGAAAACGAGACGATAACTAAATAAAAACTAGTTTTGAATGACAAAAACTATGACGAAAATCTATTGACATTTTCGTCAACGAATAAAAACTAGACAAAAATGTTAGATAGTGACGATTTGGGAAGCGATCCAGTCAGAACTGATGTCCTGCGTGCGTTTGTGGTAGATGCGCACATTTGTACTGTAACATGCTGATCTACCCGGCGGCACACGGGTTGACATGCGCTGCATCTCATAAAACGTTAAAAAATGTAAACGTGTGGGAGAATTAGTAGAGTAGATATAAATCTGAATAAGAGTGACGACGCAAAAAAGGAGGTACGGTTTTCTGTGCGCACACACCCGACCCGAAGCGTGCAGCCATGCAGATAGAAACATACAAAGCGCACAAGGACTGAATTAAGCTCTCTTTCGTGTCTGAATGGACAGATACACAACATTGTCGAAATGTCCGTTTTGGAGAGCATTCAGGTAAACTATGTTGGTTATGTCTTAAACAGGTTTGAGTGTATCGGATGTGCATCAGTGCAATATTGATCCGCATGTCATTGGACAGGATCCGATAAAGTGACCGTGGGTAATAAACCTAATGCTGTCTGTGTCATCAAGCAACAAAAGAAAAAGAGAATAGCATTCACTGCTCGTTAATAGCTTTAATAAGGATTCATTGTCCCACTTTGCCAAAAAAATTTATTATAACTATCTCGTGGCCTCAAGATAGTAACTCGTGGCCTCAAGATACTATCTCGTGGCCTCAAGATACTATCTTGTGGCCTCAAGATACTATCTTGTGGCCTCAAGATAGTATCTCGTGGCCTCAAGATAGTATCTCGTGGCCTCAAGATAGTATCTCTATCTCGTGGCCTCAAGATAGTTTCTCGTGGCCTCAAGATAGTATCTCGTGGCCTCAAGATAGTATCTCGTGGGCTCAAGATACTATCTCGTGGCCTCAAGATAGTATCTCGTGGCCTCAAGATAGTATCTCTATCTTGAGGTACTATCAAGATACTATCTTGAGGCCACGAGATACTATCTTGAGGCCACGAGATACTATCTTGAGGCCACGAGATACTATCTTGAGGCCACGAGATACTATCTTGAGGCCACGAGATACTTATCTTGAGGCCACGAGATAGTTATAATAAAGTTTTTTGACAAAGTGGGACTAGGGGGGCTCCGTACATTATATTTAATTCATACAAACAAATATGTCTGCTTCTTGAAAGAATAAAGAATGATGTATGCAAGTAGTTATACTTTAGGAAAAGTGGTTTTATTTAATTTTAAGATATTTTTTAAGTCACAGTAGTTAAATCTGTATTTATATTGCATGTTCAAACTTTAAAATTATTCATATTAACAGGTTAATAGATGTTTTCTCCGGGAGTATATGGGTTTGGAAATTTTAGAGAAATTCTAAATTAATGCATTACAATTGAACTAAACCCATTATATTTTAGTCATTTGAATTGTTTTAGTTTTAGCCTAGTTTTAGTCGACAAAATACAATAAGATTTTAGTCTACTAAATCTACAGTAGATACTAATACTAGTAAATACTAATACACTAATTTAAACTAGTTTCTCCTCCATGTTGTGGAAAGAGCCTCTGCAGTGGAAAGATGCAGATGTCCACTGCACAGGTGTGCCGATGTGCTCCTAGCCTCCTCCTGAGAGCAACACGTTACCCTTGTTCTGTTTTATAAAGTGATTGTAAAATGTGATTTATACTTCTGCATCAAATCGACGGTTTCACACCATAGTTGAACACAAAGAGAAGGAGCACACACGTAGTATATATATAAATATATATAATAAATAGTTTGTTAAACTCTGTTACTTGAAACATTTTCACTGCGCTCCAAAATTTCTTTGTGTGCTCCTAAATTTGTTCATTTAGGAGCACATGTGCTCCTTGGGAAAAACCTTAGCGTAGAACCCTGATACTGTAAAAACATTTAGTTTGGTTAATTTAACAGTTAGTTAGTTTGTCTATGTACATAAGTAATTAACTATGATTTGGAAATGGTTTTACACACCAGAAATTTCCAATGGTTTTTATGCACTTGCATGAAGCCAATCATGGCATCATATTTGTCAAAGTTCACCTGTAAAGAAGATGAAATATTATTAAACTTGTCTTTCTGACCTTTTAATTTTGCAATAAATAACAACTGTAAAGTCCAACCTTTCGGAAACTGTGCCTTGGCAATTCAGACCTCTTCCCAAACACAACCACACCGGTAGAGTAGTGGTTCAATAAAAAAAAAATGTCTTCCATTCGGTTGTGAATTCAACAGTGCTTGGATGTAACTTTCAATAATCTGCAATTATTAAATAAAATGAAATGTATTAACCCTAAAATGTATTATAACAAATAAACTAATATTTGTCAATATCTTTACTCATTGGCCTACCAGTAGTGATAGTAAAAGTTCATGCACAGTATAGTTACTGTTTAACATTATATTAACATGAATATATAAATCCACAGTATGCATCAAACATGTAATTTTAATTATAAGATTAATCACTTTCTGTATACTGTATATTGTCCTTTCAAGTACACAAATAGCTTCATGCGTTGTTTCACAAAAAACTCCAGCAGTACAAATATTAAAATGCATCCTAAAATGTTTGTTAAAATATACCATTTTGGCATTTAGTGGTGGTTAATGTAAATCCTTATTTATGTAACTAGAGTATATCAATGTTTGGTACTGTAGACATATGATTACCTCCCCTTTCAACCAGTTGTGTGGTTTCAGGCTTTTGAATTCAGTCAGACGGAGTGTATAAGAGACATCCTTGTCAATTGATTGAATTACTGCAACCACAACTTCGCTGTCTTTTGAATCCCAAAAAGCCTATAAAAATTAGATTGGAGAGAAATCAAAATTCACTTCACACCAATAAATTCCTTTGTGCTGGTTTTACTTTGTGTCCATTTTCATGAACATATACAGTATAGACAGTTAAGTTTATAAAGACTTTGTATAAAGTATTGCTTACTTTATACTAAGTTCCACAACCACACATCATGTATTTATTAATGTCTAGAAGTACAAAGCTGAATAAAATGTATTTGTATATACTTATAGAGACAAGAATTGATACGTATTTTTATATTATTTTTTATGCAGAGATGTAATCAAGTTGTTTTGGGTTAAACAGTGAATGTTTCAAACAAACACGTCAACAGGCCGGAGGTAATAACAGTTACAGGGAACATAGAAATGGATTTTAATTTGACAACTCAACTTAAAAGTAACTACATTTTAATGTTAGTGGAATTAACCCTTAACATAAGTACATGCACACATACAAATAATATAACGTGCACTTTTTTTTTTTTACCTGTATAATGTCCTCATTACGTACATGACTTGTGCCCTCAGTGACAATGTCCGTTTCTGGCTTTCTGGACTTTGGCCGTCCGACAGGAGCTTTTGATGTCTATGATGAGAAATCAGAATATATCAACATTTGCATGTTGTTGTGAAAAACTTTAATAATGTTAGGGTTTTTATACACTTTAAAAAGTTTTCGTGGCCTTGAATCTGCCTTAAGTTGACATCGTCTTACCCGGGAAGGGTCAGACACAACTCTGACATTGTCAGTCTTCTTTACTGTCGACTTTGGCCGTCCGACAGGAGCTTTTGATGTCTATGATGAGAAAACAGAAGATAATCAACATTTGGACGTTGTTGTGAAAAACTTAATAATGTTTGGTTATTTATAAACTTTAAAAAGTTGTCGTGGCCTTGAATTTGCCTTAAGTTGACATCGTCTTACCTGGGAAGGGTCAGACACAACTCTGACATTGTCAGTCTTCTTTACTGTCGACTTTGGCCGTCCGACAGGAGCTTTTGATGTCTATGATGAGAAAACGGAAGATAATCAACATTTGCATGTTGTTGTGAAAAACGTAATAATGTTTGGTTATTTATAAACTTTAAAAAGTTGTCGTGGCCTTGAATTTGCCTTAAGTTGACATCGTCTTACCTGGGAAGGGTCAGACACAACTCTGACATTGTCAGTCTTCTTTACTGTCGACTTTGGCCGTCCGACAGGAGCTTTTGATGTCTATGATGAGAAAACGGAAGATAATCAACATTTGCATGTTGTTGTGAAAAACGTAATAATGTTTGGTTATTTATAAACTTTAAAAAGTTGTCGTGGCCTTGAATTTGCCTTAAGTTGACATCGTCTTACCTGGGAAGGGTCAGACACAACTCTGACATTGTCAGTCTTCTTTACTGTCGACTTTGGCTTTCTAACAGAATCTTTTGATGCCTATGAGGACATGCAGAAATTAAGGATGTGATGCAATGTGTAACAATTAACTTTTTTGTTAATGTTAGAAATACTTATAATAATACATTGTTTTTGTATGGTCATGTATGTAATCTTTATTAATGGCCATACTACTCACCTTTTCTTTTGGAGAAGGTATAACTTCTGGGGTATGAAAGTACTTGGTTTTTTTTTCTTTTCGGCCGCACATGCTCTTCTTGGCTCATTTTTCCTCAAAGTCCTCCAAACTGTGTTGTTTTAAATTTAAACGCTTCTGTCACATTTTGCTTGGGAGGTCATGTTGCAGGATGTGTTCTCTGTACCTTCCCTGCAATGACGCATACATTTTTTGTATAAATGTTGCTGGGCGATGGTATAGTTTTTTCTGTAGGATTTTGTCTTTGACAATACAGAACCAGTTTTCAGCATGACAGTTTGTGTCATGTGTTTTCTGTAGGTCATCTCTGATAAACTCTCGGTCTTTGAATCGTTTCAAATCACCAAGCATTATCCCTGACCAGAGTGGAAAAATCGGCATGTAGTCTTTAATCAGAATATCCAGGATCCCTGGACAATGATATTTGTTACTGTCAATTTCTGTTTCTTCCGCAGGATCTTGAATAGACATGACAGCCTCAAGTACAGAAGTAAACTCATTTGTAAATGGTGACCTGGCCAATATTGTGTTTGCCTCTGGAGGGATGTAGTCGTCCACTGCCTGCTTCTCATCCAGAGCGTCTTGTGGAATTTCTGTTCCTCGAATGTGGTCATGGAGTTTTTGAAGAAACTGACTGACTTGCTGTGTGTTTGATTTGTTGTAAAAGACATGGCACATGCACTCAAAAATGTCTATTGCCGTCTTCAGACTTGTGGTGTTCATGAGTTGTGCCACACAGTGAGTAGCGAACTCTTTCAAGCCCTTGTCTTTTGTTCTTCTGGCAATTGCTCCATGGACCGCCTTAATTAAATGGGCAGAACATAGGTGAAGAATAGTCAGTCTCCTGTAGTCTCCCATGGTGGTGATGGCGCAGTGGATAAGACACATGCCTTTGGTGTGAGAGACCCGGGTTCAAATCCACTGTGAGACACCAATGTGTCCCTGAGCAAGACACTTAACCCCTAGTTGCTCCAGAGGCGTGCGACCTCTGACATATATAGCAAATGTAAGTCGCTTTGGATAAAAAAGCGTCAGCTAAATGACTAAATCTAAATCTAGGTATGTATATCTTGTTTGTTGAAAGACAAAAGGACACTCTGGATGAGTGCCCAACTATAGTCAGTTTCAACCCGGTGTATGGTGTAGATCGTGAGTTTCCGTAACTTTGTTACAGTCTGATGCAACCAGAAAGAAATGTTTGGTATGGTGTGGTCATTTGTTACCATTTCAGACACAGGAAGAGGAGGCGTGTCTTTTCCATGTCCTGGTAGGTTGATGCTGTAGTACAGCACTCTTTGCCTGACTTGGAACTCGACTCATAACACCTCCAGTAGCATCCAAATACAAGGTAACAGGATTTCCTTTTCTGAGATGTTGTACAAGGATATCCAGTCCTGTCTCAGTGAAAAGATGCACTCCAAATGGATCCACTTGCGGATGTTGGACATACCCTGGCCAAAATCTGTATGACAGATTGTATGATTGTAATCTGTATGCCTGACAGACAGTGTCTTTGATAATTTTCTGTGTCAACATCAGCTCCAGGATCACATCATCATGCAGTCTGCAGCTTTTTCTGATTTCACTAGAAATTACTTTAAGTATGTTTTTATTTAAACTTCGAGTGATGTTTCCAGCCATCAACTCAGGAACTGGTGTTTCCCTGAGATTTTTGTAGTAGAGATTGCTTACTCCTTGTACCACTTCTTTGGCAATCTTGCCTCTCTTCTGGTAACTAGCTGGCCGGGACCTTATCTCCGGTTTCAAATGTGTTACCTTACCAATTCTTGTAACCTGAATTGGAATTTGTTTGTCACAGCCCAATGGTTTGTGTGTAATACGGAAAATATAATGCACATTACAAGTTTTGAAGGAACATGATGCCTTAGTCATAAATGGGCACCGATACTTACGACTGTGAGTGACCTTTAAGTGCTGGTATTTAAAAACAAGTGTGCAGCAGGGATTTGTTTTCTGAAATTTTTCATAAATGACATGTGTCCATGATTTTTGCAATTTTCTGCTACCCGGCAAAGGCCTTATCTTTCTCCATTTACGTGTGGATATGTACATTGTAAAGGACTTGGGTCCTGGCCTTGTGCTTCTATATGGATTCTTTTGATGTTGTGGTTGGTTCGCAGATGCTGCTTCTACATCTTGCTCTCCATGGCCATATCCATCGCTGTCTCCAACGTTGTCTGTTACAACAACAGGTGACAGATGGGCCGCAGATGTTGTATCGGGCTCTCCATCGCGCTCTCCATCGCTGTCTCCTACAACAACAGGAGATAGATGGGCCGCAGATGTTGCATCACGCTCCCCATCGCGCTCTCCATCGCTGTCTTCATCATCTGCTACAACAACAGGAGATAGATGGGCCGCAGATGTTGCATCGCGCTCTCCGTTGCTGTCTTTATCGTCACATTTTTTTGTTTTTATGAAATGTGATCTGACTCTTCTATTTTCAGTCCACACAACATAAAGCCATTTACGGTATTGTGCATTATTAATTCCGAACACAGCTATAGACAGTTCTGGCCATACCTCTGAACTCCATTTCGTTTTCTTCTTCGTTATGTTGACATCTTGGAACTTTTTTATCAGTTGAGCAAATCCTCCACATCGACTCCATAAATCACATTTCCTAATTTTTTTACCTCTCTTCACTCTACCCATGTCGACATGAAACACATTCTCACGCAATGTCTTGGTAATAAAGCTGCAATTACCTACTGTTCACGATTGATTTCAAAGCTTAAATGACAGTCTCAAATTTCAGCACGTGCAGAATGAGTGACAGTGTCATGTCATGATAGCCTCCGATGTAATATAAATAATTTTTTAACGATTTCAATCTGCATAAAACAATTATTTTTTAAATGTGTATGCAACATATTTGTATTTGAAACGTATTTATTTGAAAATATAAATATTTAGAAGAAATGCTGTAAGATATGTTTTGCGCAATTCCAAATAAGGCCATTTGGTGTCACCAACACAAATATTAGTGTGTGTCTGTGTGAGTGTGTGTGTGATACAGGTATTCCCTAAGTTAGGGAGTCCAAATATTTACACACGTATAGTAATTTAATAAAATTTTGATCTTGTGGATTTTTCTTTTTGTATGACAGGTAGGTTAGGTAGGTTTCGTGTAATAGGACAGAATAAACAGTTAGGAATATATACTATCCCTTGAAGTTAGGTAGGTTTCGTGTAATAGGACAGAATAAACAGTTAGGAATATATACTATCCCTTGAAAAACATGAAAACCCAACATATGCAATCAAAATTACTTACACTCACCTTATTTTATAATATCATTTTCTTTTTTATTCATTGGAACCCAGTGGTATTGTAAATATCCAGCCCATATATGAGAAATATCAGTATTGATGATTATAAGTGTTGTTAAGTCAACCAGAAATATATTGACTTGCAATGGATTGGTTTGAAAAGTAATAGAAAACACTCCTGAGACTCTATATTACCCTAAATATTCAGAGTAAGATAAAATAAGTGTCACGGACAGAGGAGAGAGACAACGGAATGAAGTGGTAAGTGATGTTTATTCAAACACAGAAGGAGTGGAAGTGGTAGAACACAGAATTGTAGATGAAGGATCCGGTGCTACGATAGTTCAGAGTGCTTATAATCCTGAAGACTGCAGATGATAGGAAGATCAGGCTGGTAGACAGAAACGGATAGTCACAGGTTGCATACAGATGATCGGGTGCTTCGGTTAGGAAGAGTCTAGTGTTACTCTGACGAGACCAGACACTGAGTGAAGGGATGTGTGGGTTTATATGTGTTGATAGTGATGAGCGTGTACAGGTGAAGAGAGTCAGTAATCTGGTGATAACGAGCGGATGGGTGGAGTCAGGTGATCAGGTGTTGATGGTGTGACAGGTGGTACTGGTGGTTCTGTGACAATAAGAACCACTTTTCATTACGCAATAAATATATTGCATAATGTATATTTTAAAACAAATGACGGTATTGTTTTTTAATATGTTTACTATTTCTAATTTTCAACATAAACAGTTTGTACTAAGTGACAGATTTAGATACATATTTATTTTGAATAAAGAAAATCATGAATTATTTTATTGTGGTCCAATGCATATGGAAAATGACTAAGTCAAAGCATATTTAAGTGCTTCCATTATGTAGTAAGTGTCATGTTCCGCACACACACCATAAGATCCAAAAACAGCTCTTTATTAGGGTAATCCGTACTCACAATCCAGTACAGGCAAGGGTCAAAATCCAAACAAGTAAATCCAAGAACAATAACCAAACCAGAAACAAGTAAAACAGACTTACAGAAGTGGTGTGACGTACAACAAGGACTCCATGACAAACACTGAAACAGACAGGGTATATACAGATGCTGGTCATATAATTAGAATATCATCAAAAAATTTATTTATTTTAGTAATTCAGTTAAAAAAGTGAAACTTGTATATTGTATAGACTCATTACATGCAAAGTGAGACATCTCAAGCCTTTATTTGTTATAATTTTGATGATTATGGCTTACAGATTGTGAAAACCACAAAATCAAAATCTCAGAAAATTAGAATATTACATGAAATCGCTCAGTAATCCCATGGTCATTGAACCAGGTTTTGGTTATTTCGGCAGAGTAGGCAGGTGCAAATCCTTCTGGAAAATGAAGGAAGCATGTGCTCTGAAAATACCCTGGTAGACGGCTGCGTTGACTCTGGATTTAATAAAGCACAGTGGACCATAGTCCTCTTTTCTGATGAGAGCAACTTTTGCATCTCATTTGGAAACCAAGGTCCCAGAGTCTGGAGGAAGAATGGACAGGCACACAATCCAAGATGCTTGAAGTCCAGTGTGAAGTTTCCACAGTCTGTGTTGGTTTGGGGAGCAATGTCATCGGTGGGTGTTGGTCCACTGTGCTGTCCACTTAACGCAGCCGTCTACCACAACATTTTCATAGCACTTCATGCTTCCTTCAGCAAACAAGCTTTATGGAGATGCTGACTTCATTTTCCAGGAGGATTTGCACATGCCTACTCTGCCAAAACAACCAAAACCTGGTTCAATGACCATGGGATTACTGTGTAATACTGTGTGATTTCATGTAATAATCTAATTTCATGAGATTTTGATTTTGTGGTTTTCAAAAGTTGTAAGCCATAATCATCAAAATTATAACAAATAAAGGCTTGAAATATCTCACTTTGCATGTAAGTCTATATAATATACAAGTTTCTTTTTGAATGAAATAACTGAAATAACTGCAGTTTTTGATTATATTCTAATTATATGACCAGCACCTGTATATGGTGAACGTGATTTCACCAAGTACCACATGTTCCTGGATCAACATCTTTGTTGATCCTGGATCAACTTTCCAATCAACCAATCAGATTTGAGGGACAAGTTTACAGTTTATGTCAAGTTTAGGCTTAGAACCAGGGTGAAGTACTTAAACATCAGTGTTATTCACCTATCATTACCCTATGATTTTAGGGAAAAGTTATGGGTAGGGTTAGGTTTAGGGGTAGGGATTGGGTAAGGACTGCATTTTGGGACAGGAATGTTGATCCAGGATCAACAAAATATGTTGATCCTGGACCATGTCTTACTTGGCAAAATCACGGTGACCACCTGTATATACACACACACACATATATGTATATACATCTTGCCAAGACTTCAAAACAATGCACAACCACAATTTTATAAAAAATGTATTTAACATTTAGTTGTTGTAAAAGAAAAAAGAGAGTTTGTCATAATGTCAATTGTTCCCCTTCACTGAATAATGTTTATATTGCTCTCTTCCTGATGGATAAAGTTTTTAATTTGTTTTATTTGGACATGGATTATTCAAATAAAAGGAGAGGTTGTAAAAGTTATCCCCTGTCCTCCTCTACTGAATGACACTGGTTTGATGCCTCTGTCTCTCTGCTGGACAAAAAGCTAATACAAAAAGAATGTTAATTTTGGACATGCAATACCAATTTCAGCCAGTAGGGGTGAAAGTAGAGCAGTAGGGGTAAAAACAGAGGTTGTGAAAGTTGTCCCCTGTCCTCCTCTACTTAATGACACTGGTTTGGTGTCTCTGTCTCACTGCTGGACAAAGCTATTACAAAAAGAATGTTATTTTTGGACATGCAATACCGATTTCAGCCAGTAGGGGTGAAAGTAGAGCGGTAGGGTTAAAAATAGAGGTTGTGAATGTTGTCCTCTGTCCTCCTCTACTGAATGACACTGGTTTGATGTCTCTCTCTAACTCATGGAAAAAGCTATTACAAAAAAAGTGTTAATTTTGAACATGCAATACCGATTTCCGCCAGTAGGGGTGTAAGTGGAGCAGTAGGGTTAAAAAAAGAGGTTGTGAAAGTTGTCCCCTGTCCCCCTCTACTGAATGACACTGGTTTGGTGTCTCATTCTCACTGCTGGACAAAGCTATTACAAAAAGAATGTTAATTTTGGACATGCAATACCGATTTCAGCCAGTAGGGGTGAAAGTACAGCAGTAGGGTTAAAAAAAGAGGTTGTGAAAGTTGTCCCCTGTCCCCCTCTACTGAATGACACTGGTTTGGTGTCTCATTCTCACTGCTGGACAAAGCTATTACAAAAAGAATGTTAATTTTGGACATGAAATACCAATTTCCACCAGTAGGGGTAAAAACAGAGGTTGTGAAAGTTGTCCCCTGTCCTCCTCTACTTAATGAAACTGGTTTGCTGTCTCTGTTTCACTGCTGGACAAAGCTATTACAAAAAGAATGTTAATTTTGGACATGCAATACCAATTTCCGCCAGTAGGGGTGAAAGTAGAGCAGTAGGGGTAAAAATAGAGGTTGTGAAAGTTGTCCCCTGTCCCCCTCTACTGAATGACACTGGTTTGGTGTCTCTGTCTCACTGCTGGACAAAGCTAATACAAAACGAATGTTATTTTTGGACATGCAATACCGATTTCAGCCAGTAGGGGTGAAAGTAGAGCAGTAGGGTGAAAAAAAGAGGTTGTGAAAGTTGTCCCCTGTCCCCCTCTACTGAATGACACTGGTTTGGTGTCTCTGTCTCACTGCTGGACAAAGCTATTACAAAAATAATGTTAATTTTGGACATGCAATACCGATTTCAGCCAGTAAGGGTGAAAGTAGAGCAGTAGGGTTAAAAATAGAGGTTGTGAAAGTTGTCCCCTGTCCTCCTCTACTGGATGACACTGGTTTGATGTCTCTCTCTAACTCATGGACAAAGCTATTACAAAAAGAAAGTTCATTTTGGACATGCAATACCGATTTCAGCCAGTAGGGGTTAAAGTAGAGCAGTAGGGTTAAAAATAGAGGTTGTGAAAGTTGTCCCCTGTCCCCCTCTACTGAATGACACTGGTTTGAGGTATCTCTGTAACTCATGGACAAAGCTATTACAAAAAGAATGTCAATTTTGGACATGCAATAACGATTTCAGCCAGTAGGGGTGAAAATAGAGCAGTAGGGTTAAAAATAGAGGTTGTGAAACTTTTCCCCTGTCCACCTCTACTGAATGACACTGGTTTGGTGTCTCTATCTCACTGCTGGACAAAGCTATTACAAAAAGAATGTTAATTTTGGACATGCAATACCAATTTCAGCCAGTAGGGGTGAAAGTAGAGCAGTAGGGGTAAAAACAGAGGTTGTGAAAGTTGTCCCCTGTCCTCCTCTACTGAATGACACTGGTTTGGTGTCTCTGTCTCACTGCTGAACAAAGCTATTACAAAAAAAAAGTGTTAATTTTGAACATGCAATATCGATTTCAGCCAAGAGCGTCAAGAGCGAGCTTTCTCGGCGAAACTCATATTGCGGCGGCTTTTGAGGGGCAGTGCTTATTATATAGAGCGAAAATACGAAAAATTAAGCTTGTGAAACATTGTTAGCCTTGCCTTTTTAGCGAAAATAGGGTTTAAATAATTGTTGGCCAACCCGTTCAGGAGGTATTGCCTTTTTTCAACGAATGTCCGGGGAATATCAAAAACAAAACTATCTTTACCTCGCTGCCAGGTGATGTCCTCTCACCCGATACACTAAACATAACTACACGTAGCTAAAAGTTAAAATAACAAGTATGCAACTGTAGACATGTACAAATGTATCTGAATGCATTTTTAGGAAATGTTCTGTGTTATTTTTACCGATTTATGACGTCCTGGCCGCAACTATTTTTGGCCAGGGACACGACGTTGCCGTCGGACCAATGTTTGCTGGGAGGCGGCCGCCTCAAAATTGTCTATGCAGGAAAACCCTTTTTTTCCGCGGTAAGCTGACTCGTCATCATCTGACACAGCCGAACAACTGATCATGATACTTTTTTGCGTGTAAATAAATTATTGTTAACACACATACACGCATTAATGAATTTTAATTTAATTAAAAAATAATAATAATCAAAAGGATGAGGCCACACAGTTAGTGGGGTCTTGGAGGCCCACTAGAGGTTGGAGGCCCCCGGGCACCGGCCCAATCGGCCCGGTGGTAAATCCGGCCTTGGATTGATACCTGGGTCTTCTTCATCCATTGCTCGCTTGCGTATCGCCACCTAGGGTTGCTCAATTATATTTAACAAAGTGAGACTCTCAAACCTAAAGGAAAAAGAGGAAAAAAATTATATGACATATTTGCTTTGAATAAAGTATAGCAAAAGAAAAACACTGCAGTTTTAGAAAACCCCAATATTTTTGGACGTTTACTGCCAAGGTAACGTGGTGTGTCATTATATAAATGTACATACATTTTTGAAAAAATTTATATTAAATTATTAATCGCCTGCCAAGCCCGCGAAACAGCGCTGGCCTGTAAGCTGGGTCTGTGCCCACCTCGCGCACAACCTGTCTACCCTTTGAGTGACATCCCAGCAGTGCGTTTTCCTGAGGTAAATTACTTTTTACTTAACCAATTTAGTTCAATTACTTTTTTAAAGTATGGTCTGATAACAAAAGTAAATGACATGTAAAACTATGAAGAAAAAGTAATGAAATGGAATTTTAATAAGTAATTATAATAGCAAACGGTACGGGAATAGTTCGTTTTTCTCCACTAAAATAACAGCAGTTTTCACTCATGAAACTCAATTAATTATAAAAATTTTACCTTTTGGTTTTTACTTTAAATGTACATCTCACACAAAAAAACGATTTTCCGTCTCTTCGCGAAAAGAAACATCAAAAAGTCGCACAAAACAAAGTTCAAATTCTGACACCGATCACGTCTTCGCCCTCTCCTCACTCAGCATTGTCTCTCTCTCCTTGAATGTAATAGTTTCTCTGTCCCTTATAATATAAGTTATATGCGGTATCTCCATACCCCTATCACTAAAACAACAGGTGTTTATCATTTGCACTTGACCCACTTACGCTACACCTGTCTCCCGATCATCTCTCCCATCACAGACTTCGCTAGATCACACCCCCTTGCCACAGAAAGGTATGTTCTTTTAACCCAACTTTTAAACAGCAGCTAGCATAACAACTCAAGGCAATGTCAGCACAAGGGGTAGCTAAATCATCTTTTCACGACAGCGAGCAGCTAGCGTTAGCAATATATTTACATCCACTCACCACAGACAAAATGAGCACTGCACAGACGAGTGTTTGCAGTTGGTGTCCAGTCTGCCCTCTTGATGGCTGCAAGCCACTGATGGCGTTTTAATTGAAGGCGAAGCTAGCTGGCTCCTTTGCGACTGGCGTGAATCAGGTAACGTTACTCTTCCTTGTATTTAGGTGTTCAAGCACGAAGTGCTGAAAACCTACTGTAATTGCTATTTGAAAAAAAAAATCCCCTAAAACGCATCGTGCAGCCTAAACCGTAAGGCCTAGAGACTTGAAACTCGGCCAGATGGTAGGCTACACTTTTGGAGAGAACTTATCAGAGTATGACCCCGATTGGCCCATAGGTGGCGCTACAGCAACCAAAAGTACTAAATTGCTCATAACTCGTAGACCGTTGGTCCTAGAATCAAATTTTTACGCCACCGTGTTCCTTGGCTCAAGACGGACAAGACGTATATCTCGGATTTCGATTTTGGCCCCAAACAATTTGTTTACGGCCAATTTTGTCCCAAAACCTACTTTTGCAAACTAGTCCCTGGTTTTTCACCCGATCGTAACCAAACCAGTCTAGGCCTATTCTCTGGACTCTCTAGCATCATGACATCATGAACAAGCATGCCATAGAGATAAACACTAGATGTCGCCTTGGGGTTCTATACATGCGTCAAAACCGCCGCCATCTTGGAACAGGGGTCTTGTCATAGAAAGTAGCTAGGTAACGCTGAATTCATGGACGATGCTGGACTTTTGTGCTGCGTATGGATGTTCACACGAAAGAAATCTAAAAAACAAACATCAAGGGATTACATTTTACAAGATTGTGAAATTTTGTTCATTTTTTTTTATTTCTCTAGACTCAATGATAAATGCATGTCTGACCGTTTGAACCAACCAAAACAACCAGATAATCGCATTCACAACGATTTATGGTGATTTTATTTCCGTTAGAGCATTTCGTACATTGACGCTGATGAGGGCAGGGATGCAAACAGCGCGCTTTTCGGCGCCTCACGCTTTTTTCACGTCAGTTTGGGTGACTTGGGTCTGAGACTGAGAGGGTCTTATTATAATCTTATTATAATTTCACAAAGTCACCTGAAGCCATTCCATAGCTTAATGTGAGGGATAGAAGTCTATTTACTTCATTAAATTAAAGTTTACGGAAACTCGTTTTCCCTCCTCTGCGGCTGTCAATCATTCTCCATTCAGTATTCAAACAGCGCCCGCGCCTCGTCCGGTTACAGCAGGATGCACGGTAAAACTCTCCCCTGTAAGGACTGCTAAAAGGGTGAATCTGAATAACTAAATACATCTTGCTAAAGACCAAAAAAAAAATTTACACACCCACTCCCACACACACACACACCAAGCATATAACCCATGGCATCGGGTTACATCGGAATGTCCTCAGAACCCGGGGACATTTCTTTTGTTTAAAGACATTTAACAAAATATCTTCAATGTGTTTCTATGTATGTGTGTTTCCCCATTGTCACCGTGAAGTATTTATTGTAGCATAAAGTGAATTAGAAATACCTTCATTATGCATTTTAAACATAAGTGTATATTCCTTTAATGTAACATAATGTTCCTTGATATCTCCAGAACACTTGTGGTATGGACTACCCAAATATGTAAAGAACTATTCAGTAAAATACAGTTTACCATGTTTTCCACCTTTGGAGTGAAAAGAAACAAGCAAACTAAAGACTCACCCTGTCATAAATAAGATATCGACAAGACAAAGGAAAGCCTTCGCGCCAGAGTTTTGTCGAATCTCATTGGTTAAGGTTGCTCCGGAAGGGGCGTGGTCTGCGTCCCTTGAAAAGGACACAGACGCAGTCTCCTTCCCTCTCTCTTGCAGTCTGACCTCCTCAGAGAAACATGTGATGCGAGCGATCTCCTCATGGAGATCTGATCCCACCATGGATCTTTTCTGTTGTTCGTCTAGAGTTCGTCTCTTCTTTAACTGACTCCCGAGTTCGTCTCCCAGGAAAGGGAATGGACTTTGCCGAAGTATTTCCTCGGGTAACGTCACCTCAAAGACTTTAAGCCTTTCAAACACTCGCGCCGAATGCCAACGAACGCCACGTGATCCCCCATGGAACAAAGGGGCCACGCGCAAGCGGCCAACCATGCACGCGCCGGGACGGGCCGTGCAAAAACGCATGCGGGCCGCACTCGCACGGAGAACAAAAGATCTGCCGTCCAAAACGCGGCTAGACCATGCAGGCCGCTCAAGGAACGCAACAACACATGAGAAAACCCTTCCACATGCAAGTAAATTTGGGTTACCCTGTTTTCAGAGCATTAAGAATGTGTTTTCGTGTTGTTTCAGGAAAGTTGACTGTCTAGGAGAAGGTAACCCTCTCTCTCTCTCTCTCTCTCTCTCTCTTACTCGCTCTCAAGCGTGTAATTTATCCATACCTCTATCTCACACACTTTCTCGTTCATTGATGTCTTATTGTGTTGTTTATGTCGTTTTTGTTTGTAAATATATATATATATATATATATTACTGTACCGTAGTAAATATATAAGTAGGCTGTGCCTTTATTAAATCCATTATATTCATTTTGATTGATTCACTGTCTTTGCTCAGTTTCAAGTCTCTTAAGTGCAGATTTTATGCTACAAGCTTACTAAAATTAAATATACCTTAAAGAGTATTTGCCAATAGGGCAGGAAACCCCATTCTTGTGGCCACAGAATTGCGTTTCCTGAAATCCTATAAAGTAGGATGATATTGGGGATCAACCACAAATATCATTCTGACAATTGAGCTAATTCATTTTACCTGTTTTGTGAAACGTGGTCCGTGTAATTAATTGCAATCAACTTGTGGTTAATTTCAAAGATTCACATGCATGCATGCAGGTAAAATGACAGATCCTCCCTTATCGGGAGATTTATTAACATGTAAGACTGATCTAATCCAAACCTGTATGAATAATTATTAATTACCAATTATTAATTATGATATGCAAATTCCCCACGGATTAGATCCGCCCTTGAGTCTTTACAATATTGGTGGAGAAAATGCTAGGCACACTTTAAACTTGTTTTTGAGCAAAAATCAGTTTTCAATCTATGTCTATATTGTGATTTAATATTGTACGCGCGCCTCGGGTGAGTGAACGCAATGCGAACTCACCGGCTGACTGAAGAGGCACAAAGCCAGTCCATGTCAGCGGAGCACATTACAAACTGCTAAATTCGCCTAAACGTTTTAGTCGTTGTAATTGCTAATATGAATTGCAGTTCGTAATACTGATATTCACGGTTAAAGTATTGAATGTAAACTGTAGTTCGTAACAAAAGAGATATTACCTCTGTAAAGACGTTTACATGTTAATATATTTTCTTTTGATCAGCCTGTTTTCAAAACGAGAATCTTTTGAGCAGAGCGAGAGAGGATCTGAATACAGCGATGCTCCTGTATTCAACCTAAAAGGCCTGATATTATAGTCATTAGACTAACACAAACTCCTGGTTTCAACTTTGATGTAGCTAACCAAATGTTAAACCAGAACACTTCAATCATTAAAGTGCTAAATGATAAATGTTATTTGGAGTTGAAAACAGATGAATAATTCCTGTTTCCTTTTGCACGACTCAGCGAAGAAAACCTGCTAACGTGTTAAATAAATATAGCACCGATAAAAATCCAAAACTGAAAACATTTTTCATCAATGCCATTTGATAAATGTTATTTGGAGTTGAAAAACAGATGAATAATTCCTGTTTCCTTTTGCACGACGCAGCGAAGAAAACCTGCTAACGTGTTAAATAAATATAGCACCGATAAAAATCCAAAACTGAAAACATTTTTAATCAATGCCATTTGATAAATGTTATTTGGAGTTGAAAAACAGATGAATAATTCCTGTTTCCTTGCACAACCCAGCGAAGAAAACCTGCCAATGTGTTTAAAATAAGTATAGCACCGGAAAGAAATCCGTCGAGATTTAAATGAGACAGTGCATGTCCCCCGAGACACTCGAAAGCGGGCTGGTTGCAATACTACTGCCAAACGCTAGGGTGCGCCTTTGAGTGTTTTCCAGTATCAGATTGCCTCCACGCCCTCCATGAGCGAAATAGCGCCATCGTGTGGACACTGGCGGTAAAGTGTCTTTTCTTCAATTTTCTCTTCCCACAACTTCAAAGTTTACCAGTGAGATTTTGAACTCGTGTTTCTAACTTTCAATGCATGGCAATTTACAGCCTCGTTTACTAACATGATTTTCCCTGCCTTGACTGTGTGCACTTGTTTTGGATTTTGGTTCAAACCACATTTGAATTTAAAAATTCAAAATTATGTCTTAGCAGTTTCTGATGACCGCTCTGTTTTGAAATGGCTTTCCCCCAGTTGATCTTATGTTGGTTACTACCACTGACACCTCACTGTGGTCGTGATCATCAAATATAAGGCCAACCCTTAATTTCCTACACTTATTCAAATTTGGTTTGAAACAAACAGATTTCAAGGTTAATTTGAATTAAGTCTCATTGCCCGTTGGGAATTGTTTTATGGCTTTTTCTATATTTCCCTTTTCAAATTATTTTTAATAATTTTGATTTTATTACAACTGTCTCCTTGCTGTTCTAGAAGTTACTTAACATCTATGAATACGCTTGATTTGAATCGTATTTAAACCAGTTTGAATGCAATTTAAATCAAGTTCTCTGTCAGCCAGCTTGACCACTAAGAGGAAGTGGCCCAAACCCCTTTGTGGCCCAAACGCGCCACTACAGCCTGCTTCCTCTTGTGCTCTTCCTGCGGCTCTAAAACTCTCCTCCGAAGGGAGACTAGGTTATTCTGATAATTAACATTGTCACAATTCCCTTTGTTTTTACCATAATTTTAGTAAAGCCGTTGCCTTTGATTTTTCAAAAAAAAAAAAAAAAAGAGACTCAATTTGATTTAGATAAAAGAGCTTTAATTCACGTTGAGGTTCAATTGTTCTTCATCCCGTTTTGTGTTTGTAGGTAGAAATCTCTCTCGGGCTGTGGCGATTTGACAGTCAGCTCTGCTCGAGGTCCGGCGGGCTGGTTCGTCTGATCTGCGTCACCGGCACTGACTGAGCACGGGTCTCGGACTTTCCTGTATCTTTCCCTTCGTGCGGCCCGCAACACGACATTACCAATTCGGCACCGCGGTTGTGTTCCAGGTCAAGTTGCTTGAGAGGGCGCACCTAGGCACAGATGCACCGAAAGGCCCGGGACACTGCTGTCAAGTGTTTGGGGCGACAGAAGGACCAACCACGATGCTGACTTCGAGCGGAATGACCTCATTTCACCCCAGGCAAACTAGAAAAAGGTATTAAACCCATCCACTTAATATTGGCCACAGAATCTAGAGATTCCCCGGTCATGGGAGTGTTTGGCTCCCTCTCAAAGCCACAAACTGCAGGCTTAGGCCTCCTTTTCCCCTTTTAACACTTCTCGTGTACTATTAATGCCATTTCATTACAGACCTTTCCATTTTTGATGGTTGCATGTTACTTCAAACTTTGCTATCTTGCCATTGCTCTGTTCTGTTGTGCCTCTCAGTTCACCTAGAGACAGAACCTCTCTGAGACACCAAGGAAAGCTGAAGAATAGTTTGACAACTAAGTCGTTAGCATAAACAGGTGACCCCTAAGCTAGCGCCCTGTCAAAAAAATCTTCATTCAGACACATGATGACCTACCCAAATTGTCCCACCGAACGGTTTAACTGTCTGCATCAGTTAACCAGAATTTTCATACACGGCCTAGCCGGTATTATAGCTCGTTAGACATAGACGAACTTGCATTGGTCTCTCTGTGTGTGTTGTGTTCCTCTCGCCCACAGTGAAGCCAGTATGTTCCGGTCCTACAGTCCCACAACCCGCTGGGACAACATGGAGACATGGCTGAGATTCATGACACCTCCATTCCTGCCCAAGGTCGCCAGTGACAGAGCCCGAGCTAAGAGCAGCTGGACGCAGACGTGGACACGCTAATGTCGCACCAACCCAGCCAAAGCTCCCACGACAAAGACTGGGCCAAACACTTCAAAACCTCGCTTTCCAGCTCACCGCGCAAGCACGCCTCCACAAAGGAGCTGCATCGCCCTGGAGCACAAGGTTGCAACGCCGAGGATGACAACGACCCCGAGCTTCAAAAGGAAGTGGAAAGACTTCAAACTGCCCTGGCTAACCTTCATCGACACAGACCAAAGTGAGTAGTCAGAGAAAAGAACCAGAGAGGAACTCGACGAGAAACTCCGACAAAGTGAAGCCTCTTGCAAAGAGCAGAGACCGAACTGAAAGAGACTCGAAAGCGCACGGCCTGCGAAAAACTCAAAAGAGGCCCGTGCGACCATCCACAAGCCCGTTCAACAGAGACAAGATCTCGAACACGAACTTGGCACCGATCACACAGAGTTGCCACACTCTTATAGACTGCAGCATGACCTGAAAAGGGGAAACACACACCACAAGTTTCCCCTGACCGGTCCGCACATTTCAGCCAACGCACAAGAACTGAAAAGGGGGGTGAAAAAGCCCGCCTTCCGCACATCTCTGACAATCTACAGGACATTGATTTTTCACCTGCAGTCTCCAACCGGTGAACACACGTCACAGACACCCAGCAGCACAGACCTAGAAGAACCTGTGCTACCACCACCGGCTCCGAACGAGTTTGCTGTGGAACTTACAACGAACCTGTGACTGAGGACACAAGTTTCAAGAAACTTTCCCTCCAAAACCCGTCAGCCACAATAGTTCTTCTGCCCCCACGCAATGCCCACTCAACGATGCGTGAAGGTCCCCTCAGTAAGAATTCCTAAAACCCCAAATTCCTGAACTGCGAAACCAGAAGACCCACTGCACGAACACCATGCAAGACTCAGCTAAAAGGTCCTTGATCAACATCGGACATAAAACTTTTAAAAGTAGATGAAAGTGTGCTCAAAGAGTTGCAAGACTCTGCGTCTGTAAAATTAGAATTTTACTGATTTAAAGGAATCTTAGACGGACATGTAAGCCTCAACGGCCGACAGACTATGCACGACTCTTTTGAAACAAACGGTTTCTAGATGTTGAGTAAATCGGCACCGCTAAACATTAGGTTCCGTGACAGTGAAGAGTTACTTAGAACACCAGCTCCAAATAGGGTATACGTTACCTTGACGCCAGAGTGTAGTAAAATCACCTGAGTTCTAAACTACCGTTAACCCACGGGCGTGCACTTGATCATCGCGATCCAACTAAAACAAAACGTGCAATACGTGTTTCGATCGCTGGCTTGTCTAAATGCCGATAAAACAATAGCTGGAATTGACATCTCTACTTCAAGTAAAAGAGCCTTAGATTCTCAACTGGTATCAGTAACTTCAGCATTAAAGCGTAAGTCTGTGTGAAAAAGGTATCATCTCAGCAGCTTGTAATCTGTACCGATATCCTTTCCGCTTTGGTTAAAAAGAAATCCAAATCGCGGTATGACTAAAACCTGTTTCTGACAAAGAAAACTCAGAACAGTGTTATCTATGTAGACCCGGGCGATGCTCCCCTTTCTACGATGTAAAGGCCCTCAGAAAAAAAAATAAAAATAAATTTGTTGCTAGATTGATGTAATTCACCTAAATTTTGGCTGCATCTACAAGCAGAAAGCTACTAAGCGATCAAACCAAGTCACGTGCTGAAAAATCAGCATTTATGCACGAGAAGGGACGTAACTACATACGCTTAGACAAGCGTTGACTTGCAGCAATTCTATTTCCTTACTTTGTAAACAAATAGAATAAGTCATGTAAAGTAAAGAGCAAAGTTCCATTAGTACAATTAGCAAATGTCAAAACACATCTGCAGTTTACTAAATGTAACATCAAGTTCTTGAAAAACGAAGTATAGGCGCCTCCTTTTAACCCGTTAAAACGTGTGTGAGTCATGTAAAATGTACAGACATTCTTCAAGTACTGTTGAATTGTTCTGACATGCTCTGGTTCCCATGACAACAACTTGCCACAGGAAGTGTTAACTCGTAATGTCACTTTTGTAAACAAACCAGCCTGGGTGGCTAAGCTAAATCTAGCCTAGCATCCAGCTAACTTAGGCTAAGCTAACCTAGCTTAGCATCAAGCTAACTTAGGCTAAGCTAATCTAACCTAGCTCCCGTACAGCATAGGCTAAGCTAAATAACTTCCACAGTTAGCAGCTAGCATCATTTACTTGAACCCTTAATCACCGCCTGTGTTCCACAGGGCAAAGTATTCTAGAATACTGTCCTCAACACCAGTTAGGGTTTCTAATTATCCACTTTCCGTGTTTGCAATTCTTATTAGCTAAAGTTCACCTTCACTGGTTTAGGAATACTCCTTGCTAACCGTTGAAGACTAACTTCGCAGATCCCCTGTTAATTAAACTTAAGTTTAACTACATGTAAACTGCGTAACTAACTACAGAAGAATTTGTATAACCATAGGAATTTTCATCTGCATGTTGACTAAACCTTTGGAGGGACACACACGATGTGGTTTTGAACATGCAACCACTACAACTCACTATAAAGTGTTGATCAAAGCAAATCCAAAGTTTAGTCACTAATGCCACTGATTATTCTCGACTTCAGATCATTCCTGTGTTTGATCATTTTATTCCATTTTGCTTTAATTTTTATTTTATTTTCCTCATTAATTATTTCATTCCTTTGACCTTGATAATAATAGCAAGCAGCTATTCCCTGGTCTATTAGGTCATCTATATGATTTAATTTTTTTTTTTTTTTTTTTTTGCCTCTCTTGTCCGAGTGTGGTTCCATCTCCTATAGGGCCCAGAAAGGAAACAGACCCCCTTATTTGTTATTTTGGCTTAATTTCAACCAGTGCACTCGTTTTGTGACCCCTCAACCCCACTACTAGAGTCCTGAGGATTGACAATAAGCAGAATTTAAATAAGAAAGCTGTCCTTTTCCCTATTATCGTTCACTTCGTCGAACCATCTCTAAGTCCAGAGAAATAATTTAGTCATAGGAACCACCTTACGTCATTTATTTCATCTCGGCTATGTCCTTTCTAGGAAATACCATCGGAACCACACAAAACTTAGCCTAACAGTCACAGCTAAGATAAGGACACAAGAGACACTTAGCTTTATGCTAAATGCTTAACGAACCTATTAAGCAGTAGTTCTGAACTTTTAGGGCCACGCATTTAATCACTCACAACAAGTGTGCCAGAATGCCACAGAGCCCCTGCCTAACCTGACCTCAACCTTCCAAGGAACCACTGCCGCAAACAACGGCATGGCTCCAAAAGGATTTAACAAAACTAACCAGAAAAGCCACGACATGCAGACGAGACTGTCACTTGCAAACTGTCCAACCAACCTGACTGCATGAAACAGATTCTGCTCTTGATATGGATTACGTCCAGTCGTGAGAGGCACAGCTTCCTAGATCGTCAAACAGAGACTGTCAAAACGGACTATCAGCGGGTGCAATAAGCTTTGATCACTTAACTCCCTGATCCAGAATCAGACCAAGGGTTATCACCGCCATGGACATCAAGCAAGACCGACTTGAAACTCCACCGACGTCAACAAACCACCAGGTATGGAAAGGATGCCAATTTCAGAACTTCGTTCCTTCAAAACCTGCAACCCACAGTGAGTTATTCCGTAAGCACCCCGGCCTGTCCCCGTAGCATGTCTACCACAGCTACAAGACAGGGCCCCCAGAGCTCACATTAAGCAAAGACTTTGTCCAAAAAGGACTGAAAAAAAAAACAAAAACAAAAAAAAAACTCAAACTAACCTGTCTCCGAGCACGACTCAGAGCTGCCTCTAGAGGGCACCCCACACATCACAAACATTTTCACTGAGAGTTAAACCGTTCCAGGCCAGCAGTGGGCAACACAACAGTGATAATGCTCATCTAACGCACCAGAGCAAGAGCTCTGAAACATTCTGGAAGCCAGCCGGCGACCCAAAGTGAGCCGACCCACCATCACCAAAAGACTCAAGCCCAGCCAGCCCAGAGCGGTACCCCTCTCATCACGCCGCTGGTAAGCACAAGTCTAAGCACACATCAGACAACAACAGTGCAGCCACGTCAGAGACACCCAGAACACTGCTCGTCAGCATCAGACCACAGAGCTTCCTGTCACATCACAAGTGACAGCATCAAGCAGACACAACCGCTGACAGCTGCACAACCTGAGCATGACAGTCCAGTGTCCCACACAAGACCGGCCCTAACCGCTCATCAGTCACGACACCAGCCCAGACGCCAAGACTTCTGGGAAGCCTAATCAAAAAGGGGGTGGCACGAAAACTCTACCTAACCACCACCAGAGACATTGATTTGAGCCTTGAAGGCCTGCTAGACACTAGCTCGGACATCACGCTAATGTCAGCCAACTCTCTGAAAGACTCAGTGCTACAACTGAGCATCAAAACGAACTCTCAAGTCCCAAACATGTGAGCTGAACGTGCAATCCTACAGCCAAAACAACATTTGGCTCAAAACAGGTAGCTCCCGTTCACCCAGTGTACCGATCACGTACCCACTTCTGATTGGCCAAATTCTGTTAAATCGCTTTGAGCCTTTAATAGACCTTAAACAACTGAATGTCTGAGCTCAAGTTCAAAAACCCCTCCCCCTCCAGTCACACAGGTCAAGAGAACCTAACTGGCAGGTCACAGAGGTCACAAGAACTCCCACAGCCAGCCATAAAGGCACAGCCTCAGCACCAAATGGAGATGTGAACTTGCTACCCTGCACCTTTCAGCTCACCAAAGACTGTGACTAACCAAATGAACTTTGAGACAACCACCTCATACCCCTCCAACCACCCACGAACGCCGTCTGCACCCACCGACAACCGGTGCCCCAGACAACCAACGTGAACAGCACATGCTGCGTGCACAGGACAACATTCAGCGTTCTGCACCTGATGCCACCACTGCGCCACAGCTTGTGGTGCCACAGTGCAAAAGGGGGGTCATGCCAATGTATGCCCATGACGCACCATTTGCTGCACACCGCAGCACCAGAGACACTTGCAAGACACCGAAGCAAGTGACATACCGGCGTCCTCAAAGCAAAAAGACTGTCCTAGCCAGCCAAGGACGACACTCGCTGAAATCTTTCCCCCTTTCTCTTTCTCTCTCCCTTTCACTTTTACCAGGTTGCTGCGGCGCCTCCAGCCAACCAGAGGGCAACCGCAATCGGACATCTCACCAGGTCTGGCACCAGGACTCCTTCTCTGCCGGACCCGCACTCAGAAAGTGAATGTGCCACCTGATCCTCACAACGCCTACAGAACACACTACCCCAGCGTAACAACACAATACAGCTGGGTAGGTGGCGATGGACAAAGGACTCCCGCACTCACGCTGAGACCGAGGTTGAACACATGCTCAAGCAACTTGAGAAAATGACTGTCACGCTAGCGGAGCCAGGTGGCCACAACCACCGCCGCACTGCCGTCAGAACTCTGTTTAACACTTGTATGTCCAGCATGAATGCAGCAAACCTCGCCAACGTGGGACGGCATGTAGCTGAAATTCAGACTGAGATTCCACAGATAAAAGAGCACTCACAACAGAGGGCATCCCTGCAGACCATCGACAAGACACTGAAGGGAACTGTGGTAACTTTCAACACTCACAGCGTTGAACCCCATGCACTCCAACACTCACTCCATGAAACAGCTGTTTACTGTCTTCCAGAATGACTTTGCTCAAACTCAGCTGGTAACAGCCCTGATGACAAACCTGCTGCGGGGGTGAACTCCTCCATCGACAGCCTCGCCATGGGTAGAATTCCACCGCACCTGATACCCTTAAGCCTCGTGAAAACCGTGCTGGCGTCCGCCATCACCACGCCAACTGACTCTTTACAAATACACCTTTCCTACTCTCTGGGTAGTGCCATCCCTCTCTGCGTCAACTACAAGCAGAGAAGGGGGGGGGCGCTTTCTCTTGAACTTACCCATCATAGAGTCAAGCCGAATCTACCGGCCCAAGAACATTGTCAAGGTCAGATTTTGAAAAGTAACATTCACATCAAGATCCACACGCCGGACGGGGTTGACTGCAACGACAGCAACACAAAGCCGTCCTAAGCTCCGAACCCGTACGTGTGCACATTGAGGAAAGGCTTGTTAGGGCAGAGATAGTGACTTTCTTTGGTCAGAGACAACACTGACGGAATCTGCGGGCTGCAGATCAGCGACACCCGCTGCCCTGCCGAAGCCAAGCCACGCACTCAAGGCATCAAGACCCAAGCAGAGAGTGTAAGTGACAGGCGGCTCGCTAACACTCCTGTGCGCACAGCTGCACTCACTTACGACCAGAATGACACTGACACCTGTGTCACCTCGCTCCACTAGAGCCTGTGAATCCAAGCACCGAAAAGTGCCATCCTTCACCTTGACGACCTGGCATGGTACCATCTTCCATGCAAAGAGTACAAATTAAACTGGAAATCCCATCCTTCTCCAGGAACCACACTTTCACCCTAACTCCAGAACGGGAGTTGTGGTTTGCGAAAGGGGGGTGGTCCCAGCGAATTGACATTTATCCTATCGACACAGCCCTCCAAGCGTTGTCTCAACTGCCCGCCTTAAAATGCCTCACCTGCTGTCCAATCCTGGACTGCGGCCGATCCTACGCTGGGTAACTCTATCAGACACACCCTGACACTGGGCTTGACCTTCATCCTATACAGGAGACTCAACGAGATACCAACATCTTCAGCCAAGCTCACGAAAGGTTTCGGACGAAACCCGCAAAAAGGGGGTGCCAAGTCAGAGACCAGGCCAGAGGCAGCTTCGAACCTCATAGAGCTGAATCCTCAGCCCTAATAACCACCTGCTGCATGAGTCATGATTCACCTGCCATCCGTCCATTGTGATGATTGTTGTCCGAGTAAGTCCACACAGGGACTTCATCAGACAAAAAGGGGGACTGTAAGGACTGCTAAAAGGGTGAATCTGAATAACTAAATACATCCTGCTAAAGACCAAAAAAAGCCTGGACTGTAAAATTTACACACCCACTCCCACACACACACCAAGCATATAACCCATGGCATCGGGTTACATCGGAATGTCCTCAGAACCCGGGGACATTTCTTTTGTTTAAAGACATTTAACAAAATATCTTCAATGTGTTTCTATGTATGTGTGTTTCCCCATTGTCACCGTGAAGTATTTATTGTAGCATAAAGTGAATTAGAAATACCTTCATTATGCATTTTAAACATAAGTGTATATTCCTTTAATGTAACATAATGTTCCTTGATATCTCCAGAACACTTGTGGTATGGACTACCCAAATATGTAAAGAACTATTCAGTAAAATACAGTTTACCATGTTTTCCACCTTTGGAGTGAAAAGAAACAAGCAAACTAAAGACTCACCCTGTCATAAATAAGATATCGACAAGACAAAGGAAAGCCTTCGCGCCAGAGTTTTGTCGAATCTCATTGGTTAAGGTTGCTCCGGAAGGGGTGTGGTCTGCGTCCCTTGAAAAGGACGCAGACGCAGTCTCCTTCCCTCTCTCTTGCAGTCTGACCTCCTCAGAGAAACATGTGATGCGAGCGATCTCCTCATGGAGATCTGATCTCACCATGGATCTTTTCTGTTGTTCGTCTAGAGTTCGTCTCTTCTTTAACTGACTCCCGAGTTCGTCTCCCAGGAAAGGGAATGGACTTTGCCGAAGTATTTCCTCGGGTAACGTCACCTCAAAGACTTTAAGCCTTTCAAACACTCGCGCCGAATGCCAACGAACGCCACGTGATCCCCCATGGAACAAAGGGGCCACGCGCAAGCGGCCAACCATGCACGCGCCGGGACGGGCCGTGCAAAAACGCATGCGGGCCGCACTCGCACGGAGAACAAAAGATCTGCCGTCCAAAACGCGGCTAGACCATGCAGGCCGCTCAAGGAACGCAACAACACATGAGAAAACCCTTCCACATGCAAGTAAATTTGGGTTACCCTGTTTTCAGAGCATTAAGAATGTGTTTTCGTGTTGTTTCAGGAAAGTTGACTGTCTAGGGGAACGTAACCCCTCTCTCTCTCTCTCTCTCTCTCTCTCTCTCTCTCTCTCTCTCTCTCTCTCTCTCTCTCTCTCTCTCTCTCTCTCTCTCTCTCTCTCTCTCTCTCTCTCTCTCTCTCTCTCTCTCTCTCTCTCTCTCTCTCTCTCTCTCGTAATTTATCCATACCTCTCTCACACACTTTCTCGTTCATTGATGTCTTATTGTGTTATGTCGTTTTTGTTTGTATATATATATATATATATATTACTGTACCGTAGTAAATATATAAGTAGGCTGTGCCTTTTAAATCCATTATATTCATTTTGATTGATTCACTGTCTTTGCTCAGTTTCAAGTCTCTTAAGTGCAGATTTTATGCTACAAGCTTACTAAAATTAAATATACCTTAAAGAGTATTTGCTAATAGGGCAGGAAACCCCATTCTTGTGGCCACAGAATTGCGTTTCCTGAAATCCTATAAAGTAGGATGATATTGGGGATCAACCACAAATATCATTCTGACAATTGAGCTAATTCATTTTACCTGTTTTGTGAAACGTGGTCCGTGTAATTAATTGCAATCAACTTGTGGTTAATTTCAAGGATTCACATGCATGCATGCAGGTAAAACGACAGATCCTCCCTTATCGGGAGATTTATTAACATGTAAGACTGATCTAATCCAAACCTGTATGAATAATTATTAATTACCAATTATTAATTATGATATGCAAATTCCCCACGGATTAAATCCGCCCTTGAGTCTTTACACCCCAATACGATATATTCACATTATAGTGCTTGATCTGTAGATAAAAGGCTGTGGATTTGCATAAAATTACTTTATTTTGTGTATTTGTATATTATGTTTGTTGCTGTTTTTAAACGAAGCAGGCTACCGTGCCTGTTTGCAATGACTATGAATCGGCGTCAAACGCACAATAACTGGAATTTAAAACTGTGATGAAACAAATGATCAATAAACTGTTGGACAGATATACACTGGGATTTGTGCGCTCGACATTTCTTCGCTTTGTGCCGTGAACTTTTAAATGCGCACTTGTGCCGCGCAGCGCTGCACACTGTGACTCCATGTTGCTTTGAGCACATCATTCTGCACCCGCGATGCGCATACGCGCTTTGTGCGCTCTGTTTTGAAGCGTTCATGGTTTTGCGCACTGAAAGATTATTAAAAGCCTATATATTTTTTATACCTATCCTGTACAATACATTTAAAATAAGTATAATTTAATTGTATATTATTTCTGTGTAGTGTAGTGTAGGCTATATACATATATACACTTCTGAATTCTTGACATTCATATATAAATATAAAATTGTGAAATGTATGATTGCATGATTGAATTTTATAAGAGTACTAATAGTAATTTGTTTTTATTTACATGTTTAGTTTTTATAAAATTACTGTGCAGATTTTTTCAAGAATTACTTTTTGCTTCTAATTTATACACTCATTAAGTTTAATAAAAATACATAATACATTTATGTAATATTTAAAGGTGTTAACTGTAATCTCACACTGCAAAATGATAACTTACAAAGGATTAAATTCATCACAATTATGGATATTTGACGCGGGGCGAGGGCTTCGATAACCTCTCTCTTTTTTGACCATACATGTGTTTGCATCCCTGTGAGGGGTTCCCCTGTTTCAAGATGGTGGCTCTATTGACGCATTCGTTCCAATGAACTGCCGTAGCCAGGCGACATCTAGTGTTTATATCTATGCAAGCATGCAAAGTTTTATGGAGATCGGACAATAGGTGGCGCTATAACTGTTAAAAATCTTCAAAACCATGTATTTCCTATGGTAAATTGCCTGTATTAGCTGTAAATGGTCTTTTCCATCTATGATCATATAATGTTCATATCATAATGTTCAAAACCAGTGCAGTACAATTCTCTGGACTCTAGATCAATAAATATCAGAAAAGGTATAACTTCTTCATTTGGATAGCTGTAATAGGGTCACTTCAATATGTAGCCTTGACCAAGTGTCTCCTAACGCCTATATCTCTTCAATGCATGCTCAGATCTTCTTCAAATCAAGTCAGAACATGTGACACATGACTCTAAACAAGCATGAACAATTTCAGACAGATTGTACAAAACATGCCTCTATAACAATTAAAAAGGTGAAAATTATATGAACAATGGCATATTAAGCCAATAAGTGGTATTCTACTGCCCCTGTTGTTTAAAATAGTCATTTTGGCATGCTACTAACTCATATAATTCTATAATTCTTATTTAGACTTAATCACTAATTTAACATTTACACTCACATTTAGTCACATTTCATCTATTGAAGTATTGCTACTGACTATTGTAGCACTTTGAGAAATGTGAATCCTGAAGGAGACTTGCAGTAAACATTTTTTTCCATCACATAGTTCAAATGTCTGTATCTACAACAGAATGTGTGTGTGTAGTAGGGGTGTGACGGTTATTATATAACCGCGAGACCGACGGTTATAGTTGAACACCGTCATTAGAACTCTATAACCGCCAAAACCGTGTTATTAAAATATTTTTCATAGAGAATGTTTAAATACTAATATCAGCTTACGAGGGGAACGGAGGCGGAGTTAGTGGTGGTGCTTCTGCTACTGCTGGAGATGATTTGGGAGAAATCTCTGCCCCTTTACCGATCAGAGCGCGCGCTGACACGGAGTAAAGCCTTGATTATACACAACGCGCCCGTTTCTTTTACTGTCTATGGTCCGCACGAGCGCGAAGGTGCGCGCGGCAAAAATGACACGTTGGGTGCGCAAGACCCCATTTCGCATTGCTGTGTGCACAGCTTTTTTTTGTAACAGAGCGCGCGGCGTCGCATCCGAGGATGAACGACTTAAAGCCGAATCTGCCCAAGCATGTATCACCGCACCGGCACGTCTAAATTGCAGTTCATTGCAAACTTTTTTTTTGTTAAGGTTTGTTTACTGTGTGTGATTTATTTAATAGAAAGCACATTCACTCTTCTAGTCGTCTTGCTGTTCATTTTAAATAAACGTAGAGCAAGTAGATCAGTGTCTGCTCCTTTATTCAAACTAAGTTGTCACGTCGCACCCCCCCCCCCCCCGCCGACGACGGTTATGTTACGAACCGTCACATTTGACTCACGTCAGAACCGTCATCACCAATTCTGAAACCGGCACACCCCTAGTGTGTAGTCCTATATTTCTGAATATCCATCCATCCATCTTCTTCCGCTTCATCCGGAGCCGGGTCGCGGGGGCAGCAGTCTAAGCAGAGATGCCCAGACTTCCCTCTCCCTAGACACTTCCTCCAGCTCTTCTGGGGGGACACCGAGGCGTTCCCAGGCCAGCCGGGAGACATAGTCTCTCCAGCGTGACCTTGGTCTTCCCCGGGGCCTCCGCCCAGTGGGACGTGCCCGGAACACCTCCCCAGGGAGGCGTCCAGGAGGCATCCTGAACAGATGCCCGAGCCACCTCAGCTGACCCCTCTCGTTGTGGAGGAGCAGCGGCTCTACTCTGAGCTCCTCCCGAGTGACCGAGCTTCTCACCCTATCTCTAAGGGATCGCACAGCCACCCTGCGGAGAAAGCTCATTTCGGCCGCCTGTATCTGGGATCTTGTCCTTTCGGTCATGACCCAAAGCTCATGACCATAGGTGAGAGTAGGAACGTAGATTGACCGGTAAATCGAGAGCTTTGCCTTACGGCTCAGCTCCTTCTTTACCACAACAGACCGGTACATCGACCGCATTGCTGCAGAAGCTGCACCGATCCGTCTGTCAATCTCCCGTTCCATCCTTCCCTCACTTGTGAACAAAACCCCAAGATACTTAAACTCCTCCACTTGAGGAAGGATTTCTCCACCAACCTGAAGTGGGCAAGCCACCCTTTTCCGACTTAGGACCATGGCCTCGGATTTGGAGGTGCTGATTCTCATCCCAGCCGCTTCACACTCGGCTGCAAACCCTCCCAGTGCATGCTGAAGGTCCTGGTGTGAAGGGGCCAACATGACAACATCATCCGCAAAGAGCAGAGACGAAATCGCGTGGTCCCCGAACCTGACACCCTCCGGCCCCTGGCTGCACCTAGAAATTCTGTCCATAAAAATTATGAACAGAACCGGCGACAAAGGGCAGCCCTGCCGGAGTCCAACATGCACTGGGAAGAAGTCTGACTTATTACCGGCAATTCGAACCAAGCTCCAGCTTCGGTCATACAGGGACCGGACAGCCCTTAGCAAAGGACCCCGGACCCCATATTCCCGGAGCACCCTCCACAGGCCGCCTCGGGGGACACAGTCGAATGCCTTCTCCAAATCCACAAAACACATGCGGACTGGTTGGGCAAACTCCCATGAACCCTCCAGCACCCTGTAGAGAGTATAGAGCTGGTCCAGTGTTCCACGGCCCGGACGAAAACCACACTGTTCCTCCTGAATCCGAGGTTCCACTATCGGCCGTATTCTCCTCTCCAGTACCCTGGCATATACTTTCCCAGGCAGGCTGAGAAGTGTGATCCCCCTGTAGTTGGAACACACCCTCCGGTCCCCCTTCTTAAAAAGGGGAACCACCACCCCGGTCTGCCATCCCAGTGGCACTGTCCCCGACTGCCACGCGATGCTGCAGAGGCGTGTCAACCAAGCCAGCCCCACAACATCCAGAGACTTGAGGTATTCAGGGCGGATCTCATCCACCCCCGGTGCCTTGCCACCGAGGAGTTTCTTGACTACCTCGGTGACCTCAGCTAGGGTGATGGACGAGTCCACCTCTAAGCCCTCAGCCTCTGCTTCCTCAATGGAAGATGTGACGGTGGGATTGAGGAGATCCTCGAAGTATTCCTTCCACCGTCTGACGACATCCCCAGTTGAGGTCAACAGCCGCCCACCCCTACTGTAAACAGCATTGGTGGGGGACTGTTCCCCCCCCCCCCCCCCCCCCGAGGCGCCGGACAGTTTGCCAGAATCTCTTCGAGGCCAGCAGATAGACCTTCTTCATGGCCTCACCGAACTCCTCCCAGGCCCGAGTTTTTGCCTCCACAACCACCCGGGCCGCAGTCCGCTTGGCCTGCCGGTACCTGTCAAGCTGCCTCCGGAGTCCCACAAGCCAGCCAGGCCCGAAAGGACTCCTTCTTCAGCTTGACGGCATCCTTTACTTCCGGTGTCCACCACCGGGTTCGGGGATTGCCGCCTCGACAGGCACCGGAGACCTTACGGCCACAGCTCCGAGCAGCCGCTTCGACAATGGAGGTGGAGAACATGGTCCACTCAGACTCAATATCTCCAGCCTCCCTCGGGATCTGGTCGTAGCTCTGCCGGAGGTGAGAGTTGAAGATCTCTCTGACAGGAGATTCGGCCAAACGTTCCCAGCAAACCCTTACAGTACGCTTGGGTCTGCCGAGTCTGTCCAGCCTCCTCCCCCGCCATCGGATCCAACTCACCACCAGGTGGTGATCAGTTGACAGCTACTTGAATTAAATAAAACATTTTACTTAAATTATCAGTCATACTTAATACATCCGCAACAGCATTGTAGCGCGCACGTGTGTGTAGGCCAGTGTTAATTTTGGCAGCCATTTTTGATTTAGTCTTAGTCTTCAGACGAAAATGCTTATTGGTCTTAATCACATTTGAGTCATCCTGTTTTTTATAGTTGTAGTTGACAAAGTCTTTGCAATTTTTGTCAACTTTTGGTCAAACTGCAGTTACTTTACTTTTGATAGTTATTT
Source organism: Tiaroga cobitis (assembly GCA_030578255.1). NCBI lineage: Eukaryota > Metazoa > Chordata > Actinopteri > Cypriniformes > Leuciscidae > Tiaroga > Tiaroga cobitis. The sequence goes on along the minus strand of CM060591.1, from coordinate 28,751,397 downwards.
TATATATTCTGAATAACTATATAATATATTTTATATATTATATATTCTGTCTTTAGACAGAAAATGTCATAATAATTATTCTCTCTAAGCCAATTCAATTATGCTTATGAGAAATTATTGACATTGCACTCTTTAGCAGTAGCACTTGTAATGATACTGATCCCTTTTCCTAAGTTCTGTGGTTCTCCAATTTTTTAGAGTGCCGTACCCCCTGGTGCCCTCTGTTCCACTTAGACTGCAGTCACACCCTTTCCATTAAGGGACAATATTTGCCCCCTTTAATACATTTTTCCATTAAATTTTTTCATTAAATTTGCAATATTAAAACACATAAAAATCACCAGTAGGTGGCAGTAACTCACTATCTTTATGAGTGAGTCTTTGAGTCATTCATTCATTGAATCTCACGATTCGTTCAAAGCCACATATTTCGTTGCAAAATAGAGCAAGCCTGACAATGCTGTTTTAAATGTAGTACATCACTTAATGTTACCCTTTTTTCTTTTCTTATTTACTGTTGTATAAAATCAATGTCACATTTAAAATCGTGTGGATATTCGGGAAACATTGCATTCTTGCTCGTATGAACACTGGTGGATATATCAGCCTGCATTTTGATCACAGGTTTAGTTGCACAAACAGTGCAAGCGGCTCGTGACAGAACACAGACTGACTGAATGACACTTTAATTTAAGTAGAACATCTTAAATAAAGATCGCTGAACTCCAGCTTGTCAAGTCAAGTCAAGTCATCTTCATTTATATAGCGCTTTTAACAATGGATTGTTTCAAAGCAGCTTTACAGAGATAAACATATAATTTAAGGTAACAGATTGTTTTGGCATTATAGCGGTTCTTGAATAATGTTGTTTCCAGCTAAAGTTAACTTTGATTGATTCACTTCCGTCGAAATGATCAGACTTTTAAACGCGAACCTGTGATTAACGCTGACGGCGCGCTCACATGCTCATTCAGAATTGATTCTATAGTTATGTGCTTTTTAAAATATGTGCGCAGGTTTATAATTCATACAACCCAGCCTAAACAAACTACTTTTCTTGCCTATAAATTTTGATACAGAATTTTGTTTTATTTTATCACTTCGGGGTACGCAAGCCGAAATTCACAACGCTTTATCTGTGGAGTGGGAAAGGGATCCTCCATAGGGAGAGGATAGTGGATACTTCAGCACTGCATTGTCATCGGGTCCAGGCGGATCTCCTTCGTCAGATCTGGACACGGCCTGGATCCGGCAGGCTGCGGGAAAACCTCGGGATAAACAAAGACACTAATATTAGCGTAGATGCCATTCTTCTTATGATGTAGCGAGTACATCAAGATTTAAGGGAAGTGTTCCCAGTTCCGGCTGACCTAATCTATGCAGCCTAACATTGAATTATAGAAGTCTATAATGTGTTATGTGTATGCTAGGTCAAAGAGATGTGTTTTTAGTCTAGCTTTGAACTGACAGAGTGTGTCTGCTTCCCGGACAATGGTAGGAAGACTGTTCCAATGTTTTGGTGCTAAATAGGAAAAGGATCTACCGCCAGCAGTCGATTTAGATATTCTAGGTATTATCAACTGGCCGGAATTTTGAGATCGCAATAGACGTGAAGGACTATAATACGTTAAGAGCTCGCTCAAGTACTGGGGAGCTAAACCATTTAGTGCTTTGTAGGTAATCAACAATATTTTAAAATTTATACGATGTTTAATAGGGAGCCAATGCAGTGTTGACAGAACCGGGCTAATATGGTCATATTTCCTGGTTCTGGTAAGAACTCGAGCTGCGGCGTTTTGAACTAGCTGTAGTTTATTTATTAAGCGTGCAGGGCAACCACCCAGTAGAGCATTACAATAATCTAGCCTTGAGGTCATGAACGCATGGACTAATTGTTCCGCATTTCCCAATGAGAGCATATGGCGTATTTTAGATATATTTTTAAGATGGAAAAATGCAGTTTTACAGATACTAGACACGTGGCTTTCAAAAGAAAGGTTGGTATCAAAGAGCACACCCAGGTTCCTAACCGACGCCGAAGACTTGACAGAGCAGCTATCAAGTGTTAGACAGTATTCTGGGTTATTACGTGTGGAAGTTTTTTGTCCAATAATTAGAATCTCTGTCTTTTCAGAATTTAGTAGTAGGAAATTACTAGTCATCCAATTTTTTATATCAGCTATGCATTCCGTTAATTTTGTGAATTGGTAAGTTTCGTTGGGTTTTGAAGAAATATACAGCTGAGTATCATCGGCATAACAGTGAAAGCTAACTCCATGTTTCCTAATGATATCTCCTAATGGTAGCATGTACAGAGTGAACAGCAGCGGTCCTAGTACTGAGCCTTGTGGTACGCCATACTGAACTTGTGATCGATAAGACATCTCTTCATTTACTGCTACTAACTGATAACGGTCAGATAAGTATGATTTAAACCATGCTAGTGCAATTCCACTAATGCCCACATAGTTTTCTAGTCTATTTAAAAGAATGTTGTGGTCAATTGTGTCAAATGCAGCACTAAGATCGAGTAACACTAATAGAGAGATACAACCACGATCGGATGATAAGAGCAAATCATTTGTGACTCTAATGAGAGCGGTCTCAGTACTATGGTACGGTCTAAATCCGGACTGAAAATCCTCGCAGATATCATTTCTTTCTAGAAAGGAACACAGTTGTGAAGATACTGCTTTTTCTAATATCTTTGACAGAAAAGGCAGATTCGAGATCGGCCTGTAATTGACTAATTCTGTAGGATCAAGTTGTGTTTTTTTAACAAGCGGTTTTATCATAGCCAGTTTAAAGGTTTTTGGTACGTATCCTAGAGACAAAGATGAATTAATGATATTAAGAAGAGGATATATGACCTCTGGAAACATCTCTTTCAGTAGCTTAGTCGGTATAGGATCTAACATACAAGTTGTCGATTTAGATGAATTAACGAGTTTGCAGAATTCTTCCTCTCCTATAGCAACAAATGAATCAAATTTTTCCTCAGGGAGACTACAATGCACTTCCTGATGCGATACTGTGGTAGACGGTTGCATAGTTATAATTTTGTCCCTGATATTATCAATCTTATAAGTGAAGAAGTTCATAAAGTCATCACTGCTGTGTTGCTTGGACACTTCTGAGCTTGAAGCTTTCTTTTTCGTTAGTTTAGCCACTGTTTCAAATAAATACCTTGGATTATGTTTATTTTCTTCTAATAGGTTTGAAAAATAAGCAGATCTAGCAGCTTTTAAAGCCTCTCTGTAAGCAATCGAGCTCTCTTTCCACGAAATCCGAAATACCTCTAGTTTAGTTTTCTTCCAGTTGCGCTCCATTTTTCTGGCTGCTCTCTTAAGGGCCCGGGTGTGCTCGCTGTACCACGGCGTTGGGCTATTTTCTTTAATCTTCTTTAAGCGCAACGGAGCAACTGCGTCTAAAGTGCTGGAAAAGAGAGAGTTAAACGTTTCTGTTGCAATATCAAGTTCTTCTAAGCTATCCGGGATGCTGAGATGATGAAACTGATTAGGAAGATTATTGATAAAGCAATCTTTAGTGGCAGAAGTTATAGGTCTAACGTATTTATAACACGGAGTCGGCTTTGCAGCCTTGGCTAAATGTAATTTACATGAGACTAGATAATGATCTGAGATATCATCGCTCTGCTGCAGAATTTCAACGGCATCAACATCTATTCCATGTGATAATATTAGATCTAGAGTATGATTACGACGATGAGTAGGTCCTGACACGTGTTGTCTAACTCCAATTGAGTTTACAATGTCTTTAAATGCCAATCCCAATGCATCTTTTTCATTATCTACATGTATATTAAAATCACCAACAATTAGTACTTTATCTGCAGCCAATACTAATTCTGATAGAAAGTCTGCAAATTCTTTGATAAAATCTTTATGGTGCCCTGGTGGCCTGTATACAGTAGCCAGCATAATTCTCAAATATGATTTATCGTTTACACTATATATTTTTACATTAAGCACCAATACTTCAAAAGAAGTATATTTAAAGCTAGATTTCTTAGTGGTTTTGAAAATATTACTATAAATTACAGCAACAACCTTTGCCTTTCAGACGAGGTTCATGTTTATAACTGTAATCTTGTGGGGTTGACTCATTTAAAATAATGTAATCGTTTGGTTTTAGCCAGGTTTCTGTCAAACACAGCATATAAAGATTATAATCTGAAATCATATCATTAACTATGAGAGATTTTGAAGTAAGGGATCGAATATTCAGCAACCCAAGCTTGATCATTTGCTCATCTGTATTATATCTGTTTTTTATTTGTTGAACATCAATTAAATTTTTAACCTGACGTTTTTTGGATTTCCAAATTCGGGGAACAGACACAGTCTCTATATGATGACATCTAGGTGAAAGAGACTCTATGTGATGGGATTTATCTGACCTTGGTGACGTGAGGCCGCTAGCAGACGGTCGGTTTAGCCAGTCTGTCTGCTTCCTGACCTGCGCCCCAGATTGTCATGTTTTATCTCTAAGACTATGAGCCAAATTACTAGAGAGAAGAGCAGCACCAGCCCAGGAGGGATGGATACCATCTCTTTTCAACAGATCAGGCTTGCCCCAAAAACTTTTCCAATTGTCTATGAATTTTATATTATTCTGCGGACACCACTTCGACAGCCAACCGTTCAGTGAGGCCAATCGGCTAACTATCTCATCACTCCTGCGTACAGGAAGGGGGCCAGAGTAAATTACAGTGCCTGACATCGTACTTGCGAGTTCACACACCTCTTTAATATTAATTTTGGTGATCTCCGACTGGCGGAGTCGAACATCATTAGTGCCGACATGAATAATGATCTTAGAGAATTTACGATTAGCATTAGCCAGCACTTTTAAATTTGCTTTGATGTCAGGCGCTCTGGCTCCCGGCAAACATGTGACTATGGTGGCTGGTGTCTCTATTTTCACGTTCCGTGTGATCGAATCACCAATTACCAGGGCACAATCAACAGAATTCTCAGTGGGTGTTTCACTGAGTGGGGCAAATCGGTTTGTTATGGGAATCGGAATGGAAGAGTGGTTCTTTGATCCGCGACTAGAACGATCTCTCACGGTCACCCATCTGCCCTGCTGCACGGGCTCTACTTCAGCCGGAACCGAATCATGTAAAAAAGTTCACCATGTTAGGCGCATCCAAAACACTATTAAAGTTTGGATGCGTGTCTCTAGTTCTGAAATCTTCTCCGTCAGCCTGACTGTCTCCTTGCATTTATCACATATAAATCCTATATTGCCATCGGAGAAGGCTATACTAAACATATGACATGTGACACAGGTGACAATAACAGGACAAGAAGACATTACTCACCGTGTTTGTTGACTGAGTTCATAAAGTCCAGGTAAGTAAGAAATCAAAGGCGCGGGCGCGCGAGAGAAAATAAATAAATAAATGAGCGCACGGGTGGCGCGTTAGCAGGCTAACGTTAGCGAGTTACTAGCGTGCTGTGTTAACAATAACGGAAGCTAGAGATGTAAGGTTAATCTGAGATGTTGGGTAAGCTGTATTTAGTAGTATAAACAACTAGATAGTAAATGATGGCTCAAAACATAAAGAAATACGAGGCTCAGGCGAAGCTTACAGCCTCGAAGCAAACAAACACACAGCAGGCAGCGAGGCAGACAGGAGCAATCGATCAGCGATAGTACAGTAAGATAGATAGAGTTGTGATCTTGTAAAAGCCTGTCTTGTTCCTGTATAGTTTATTGTCAAAGTCTTAGTCTGGTGTGGTTAGTCGTTTACTTTATCTTGTACTGTTTTGCCCGCCTCGTGGGTTTTGCTTTCCCCTGTTTTTCTGTTATAATAAACTTTGTGTGTTTGCATACTGCCTGTGCTTGGGTTCATCTGCTATCCACATAACAATGTAGCTGTCTGTGTGTTACATAAACTAAAAGAACATTTATATATAATATTTTCTGGCTAGTTTACTTTAGTTTTTTTTTCTTCTATATATATAATACACAACTTTCACCCAAACTGAATAATTCAAAAAATTTTTTGCCGGGTAGCCTAAATCTTCTATAAATATTTGAGTCTTTATTTTCTTTTATTTGCCTTCGCAAGTTCTTGTTAAAACTCACTAGACATGCTTATTCTGTGCATTTTGGGCACTTTTTTTGTGTGAAATCATTTATTTTTGTCCATCAAAAGTGTGATTTCACTTTAATTTAGCGTGAGCAGAGCAGCAAAAACCGATTCGACGCCCGAACCCGCGCTTCACCGCTGCTCCTGCTCTCGTTGTGAATGCACTCATTCAATTTATTCAAATTTTTTTTTTTTCAATCATTATACAGATATACATACATGCATAACAACCAAAAAAAGGTGTAGGCTGAAGCCTATGCTTATTATGCTCACCTTTTGTACATAATTACTCAATTAGCGGCACTTTTCTCTCTGGATTTAACTTTTCAAAATAAACGTACATTTACATAAGAACATATCCAAGATGTTCATACATGATTACAAAGGTACTCATTGATTAACATGCACCCCGTAAAAAATACGCGCCGCTCACGCATGCGGTGTGAAACGGCCGTAAGATACACGCCATCGTGTACACATAAATCTCTGACCCATCGGCCATTTTCTTCTTCCTCGTCTAATTTCTGTCGCTCTGCATACGTCATCTGGTATAATTGAAACGATTGGCTATGAGCTACGTACAGGCGCATTTGATAGACATTCTTAGCGCCCAATAAACGGCTCTGGGCATTTGTAAACCACGCCTCAAATACGAGAAAATGAACATGTGGTTCCCAGACCCAAGTCTCAATGAGACTTGGGTCTGACGTTAGCCAGGCTAGATGGATGGACTCAAAATGGGCACATTTTCTCTGCCACACTACTACGAAAAATACACACAAAAAAACAAAAAACAAAACACTGGGAATCCAACTCTACAGACAAACATTCTGCAAGATCCACCATAGTGCACTTTGAGCATAAACCTGCACACGTATAGCTTCTGGAACCTGGTGTCTGATGTAAATATACAGTATGTATACAAATGGGAAGCGTGCATGCGTGCGCATGTGTGTGTGTGTGTGTGGAGACATTGTTCAATCAATGCAATGATCCACATCGCCATTCAAATTTCTTAATCAAACCTAATGCTTTTAATCATTTCTCATGTATTATTAGGCATGAGAGTCGACAAATCTTAAAAAGACCACTCACGCAAAGATCATAATCTCTTCTCAAGCCAAAGGCAAATGTTCAAACCAGCCACATTTTTAACACACATGTAGCACACTACAAAACTACACATTATCAAAAGTTCTGGACCTTATTTCAGAAAGTACATTTACACGACAAAGTGGTAAGAATGATGAAAATAGATGAAACTACAGTTTTACTACTACAGAGACAATCATACTGTCATGATTTTTTTAACACAACAAATTAACTTTTAAATGTAGCCTACTTTTTTACTTCCACATCTCTTTTCTTTTTTCCCACATAATAATTGAAAAGATATGATCACTTAAAGCATATGCTTAAATCGCAGATCTCTGGGAATGAAGCGGTGCTTGACCTGTACGTTGGCATATCATATATTTTAAGAGGTGCTCTTTACAGCAGTCTATAGGGAGATGTAATTGGACAAGGACTCAATTTTAGCTGTTCAAATGAGTCGGAATGATCTCTTGTGTCTTGTTCTCTTTCCTTCTCTATGCCTCACGGCAGTGTAGCTATTGAAAATGTCATGAACATGGCCCATGAGAATGCCATCTAGGTCTATAAAATTAAAGAATGTCCACTCTGAAAAATGGAGTGATTTGTCTGCCAATATTGAGATAACGCTGAGAAATAGTTGTAATTTTACCTTGATTAAGAATGTTTTTGCTGTGAGCCCTGTTTAAGGAGAGCACAACTGGTTTTAAGTAAAATTGTTGTGAAACAGAGTGGGGACATTTGGAATATCAAAGCATTACCACAAGTTAAAAAGTATCATGTCATTATTTTTTCATAAATAAAATAAAAAAGTTTTTTCATAATTTACTCAAGCTAATGTCATTACAAACTTTGACCTTTTTTCTTTTTCTGTGTAATACAAAAAAAGTTTTAACTGACGCCGACTTTTGTATGGACAAAAAAACACTGAGACATTTCTATTTTTGTTTGTTTCACAGAAGAAACAAAACCATACAGGTTTGAAACAACGCAAGGGTGAGTAAAGATGAGAATATTTTCTTTCTTTCTTTGGGGGGAGGGGGAAGGGGGGTAAACTATACCTCTAAGTTTTTCTATTACTACTGAAAGAATTAAAAAGCAAAGCACCCTCTTGAGGGTGCAAGTGGATGTGCCAACATTTTGGCCTGATTTGGCATATGCCTTATGACTCTACTAAAAGTGTACTAATTCCACACTCTAAAGTGTGTACCTTTAATCCTGTAAGACATTTTTGTCTTTAATCCTGTATGTGCAAAAACAATCCACAACATGCTAATGAGACACTCATAGCACTAACATGAGTGGATGCCAACGCTCCCTCAAACACATTTACATAAATATCTACTGTAAATGGGGATGTTCCATAGACGTCTGTTGTTTAATACACAGCTTATTATAAATACTATAACATTATCCTAAAAGAAAACGTCCTTTTGGGGACATCCAGCAATATCCTAATTTGTAAAAATATTTGTTTTTTATTTTTTTTAACTACAAATTAGGATATTGCTGGATGTCCCCAAAAGAAGGTCTTGTCAGATTTAGCCCGCTTTTAGAAATAACTTTATCTCCAAAACACGGTTAAGTAGGTACACACAGTAGAATAACATTTTGTGTTCTTTATTGGACATGTTGACATTTAGTTGTCCTCCCAGTACAGGACATTTTCCTCAAATCACAAGTAACACTACAGAATGCACAATTTCTTAACCATATTACAGTACCAGTTATTTTATGAATAAGCAGCACCAAAAAGATAAGTAATTATATGTTTTTGCATTTTGCATCATCAAATATCTCTTGCTGGCAATGCAGACAATCCTATAAATTTAATTAAATAAACTCTGCAGTAAATAAACCATCAGTAATTAAAATGGATAGCATCAACACAATGTAGAAATATTTTTTTTGGAGTTACAGTACTCTATGATTTTAGTTTTTCTACACTGTAAAACATTATAATTTTAACAGTAAAATACTAAGGTAAAAACTGTTAATTGTTAATCAGTAAGTTCCCTTCCTTTCTGCAGTGAAAAACCTGGAATAGATCTAATGAGACATTTCATGCATTTTTACAGTAACATACTGTTAAATGTACAGTTTTTTGGAAGTGATAAAAAACAAGTCATCTAATAATGTACAGCAAAAAAAAAAACATAAATTGACAATCCCAGAATTCCCTTTGTAAGACTTCACATTTTATGGGTTTATTATTTATTTACTTTTTTCTTATCTGTTATGTATTTTATGTGACAGTGCATCTTATGTTGTTTAATTAATGTTGTCATGGCATAAATTTAGTGTCGTGTGTTACCACCATAGTACCATTTTGTATTTGTGTGTAAGACACTGTGTGCACCTTTTATACATTACTATTTACTTTCAGTTAATATATTTATTATCAGCTTGTGGAACAGTTACTTGTGATGACCTTTGATTCATGTGGCTTTTTTCTTTACCACCTGTGTTGTTGTCAGAATATTAAAGATGTTAGTAATTTGATATATAAACATCATTGCAGTTAATGAAATAAAACAAAACAAAAATCTGTAAATTTGTGGTCAGTCTACAAAACTTAAAATGTTGCTGTACCATATTTTTTACAGTAACTTTCTGGCAACCATAGTTGCCGTTCCTTTACCGAGTGTATATACCACTTAATCGTCATCACTATAATGGTCTTCACTACTATCATCTTCGCTCTCATCATCGTCATAATCATCATCCTCAGTATTGACCTTTCCAGAGAGAACATCCTCAATCCAGTCCTCCAGCTCCTCAGCTGACGGTAGAGCTTCATCGTTAAGCATGTTCAACCACACACTGTCGGCCTATAACACACACACACACACACACACACACACACACACACACACACACGGGTTCCCAAGTTTTATGGGGACTTTCCATAGACAATTATTTGTATACTATACAAACAGTATATTCTATCCCCTAAACCTATCCATCACAGAACACTTTCTGCATTTTCAAAACCTGCCTGCAAGAAATGTAATTCCAAAGTAACTTGTACATTGTATTACTGTGTTATACATTTTGGTTGTTGGTTGTTAGATTTCATTGGTTCTTATTAAAAGCATAACCAGACATACATCCTGCAAAATAGACATTAGTTGAGCATATTTACAGAGAGCATCTGCTGCTCAAATTATTGCAGCAATGTTATTCTGTAGTGTCTTTATCAAATAAAACTAAATAAAATAAAGAATATTTTAGTAGGTGTAGGCTTTACAGTAGGCCTGTAAATTTAAAGTTTACTAAAGAAAAGTGTGTGATTAAATACTTTATCCTTGTAGATCATTATTATGGTTATGTTATGTTAAACTTTACCTCAAAAGGGTATGATAGTTTAAAGCTAAAAATGTGTAATATACAGCCTACATATTACAATGTAGATAAGTTTGTGAAAGGAAACGAGGTGTTTTCACAGTGATGAAGGCTAGGACAGAAAAAACAGAATGCTTAAATAACATAAAAACCGAAGGCCAAAGTTACTTGCATCAGTCACGTTCACCACACCAATCTGAGGTCTGGTAAGGTCCACCTTAAAGGTCTTCTCCCAGTAAGTAGTTAACTGCAGATGAAGTAGCTATTACAACATTGTCACAACTGTTTCAATTTAAGCAGAGAAATACTTTGTAGACTTGGATGGGATAACATCTCACCAGAGGAAATTCATCAGGATCAATCCACATTATGCTTAGATCTGGGGTTTTTGTATTATCCCTTGCAACGTCCTTTAAAATTTCCAGGAATTCATACCCGTCTATGAAATGGGAGAAAAAAGCACAAATTAAGTGATTGAGCTATTAATACAATCATTCTGAGCTACAAAATCTAGTCTTGGTGATAGCAGTAAACAATTTTTATTTTGAAAGTGACAACCTGGATCCTCCTCCTCAGCAAAGGCAACAATGTGGATTCCATCCATGTCATCTTCCTATTAATTGAGCAGAGAAAGATCACTTAAGCAGTGAACCAGCAGCCATATAAATCAACAGTTAACATTCAATAAATCTGTCACGGTGTGGTGTAGGAAGATGAAGACGATGAGTCAGAAGGCTCCAATACAAACTTTTACTAAATATAATAAGATTTCAACAGGTACAGATAGGCAGGATGAACGCGCACGTGCACACTAATTAGAACTAAGAACCGACCAAGACTGGCTGAACTGAAAGGAACTAAATACAAACACAGATTAACAGAAACCAGGTGACGCAGATGAACACTGATAGGCAGAAGGAGGTGCAGGTGTGGGGCAAGGAGGATGATGGGAACTGTAGTGCAGACGGAGACTAACACATGACAGTGACGATAACAGTGACAGAGACGATGACAATTAGATGGTTGTTGCGTCCCAATTCGCCTACTTATACTACGCCCTAAAAGTATGTACTCTTTTTGTGAAGAAAAAGTACATACTTTTGAGTGTGTAGCAAAAGAGTAGGCAAGCTTTGGGACATACTACTTCGTCATCTTTAACAGACAGATCTGTCGCGTGCATCCTGTCACCGTAAACTGCCCTGTCAATCATCTCGTCACAGTTAAAATCCTCCATTCAATCTAGTATAACTTCTTACCATTTCGGAGAGAATTGTTGTCGCACGTTCATCTGCCAGTCATGGGTCTTTCATGCCGAGACTCTCCTCATGTGTTTGGAATTTGAATATAATAATGCATTTAAAAGTTAATGGCTAAACGTATCTTTGCAAAAGTTCACAATGCTGCAGATGCAATATAATGTGGACAACATTGAATAAATACATTTTCGTGAGGTTAGATACTGATAATTAATTACTCAAACCCCTTTATCTAAACCTCTCTACATAACCGTTGGACTTGCGCGTCCTCCATGTCTGTAGTTTTTGAACACTTTTCAGTCGTGTTTGTAGTTCTAACCGAATCCTCGTCCAACGCCCGATGGGTTGTGGGCAATATCAGCCATTAGAGTGTGCAACGATCTGCACTTCGGATTCTGACCGGATATAGTAGACCATCCGGGTCTCTTTGTGACACTCATTTCAACATACTACGATTTGGGACGTACTAATTCTATTTTCGAATACTATTTAGGATGGATAGTATGCGAATTGGGACGCAGCAGGTGACTGTGACAAGATCAGTCCTACAGATCCAGTCTTGCTCACCCAAGTCTCAAACATGTCCTCAGCACGAAGCTTTCTCAGAGTGGGCCTGGGGAGGATCAAACATAGTTTTTAGAATGAAAGTGGATATTTTAGATGAGCAATGTCACAGTTCTGAGGTTACCACTGATATCACCTTCTATGTTGATTAACAAAGTCCACTATCTCCTCAACTGAGTTAGGTTTGCCAGGAATGGTTACAGGCTCATCCATGAAGGGCTCATAGAAATCGATTTCATTCATTTTTAAAGTCAGTTGTTTAGCCACCTGCAGCATGAAACGGTTATAGACATTTACACACAAATATATTCTCACTTTTATACCAGAATAACATATACCAGAAAAATATCTAATGGCCTTCATTCTTTTTTTATTGTAAAGGAATGGACTGCACATACCCCTTTGTCAAAAGTGGCAAAAAACTTCACATATGGTTGAAACTTCTCTGCAGTCACCTGAAAGGCCTTGTAGTCTGAGAAAAAAAAAAAAAAGTGAAAACACACACACACACACATATATGTATGTATATTGTATAATTATCCATTAGCCCTTAAAGGGGTCATATAATGCCATTTTTGTACAAGTAATTATGAATGTTTAGGGTCTAAATGAAAACTTTGTAATATACTTTTATTAAAAATTATCATTGGTATTTTAAGAAAACACTAATTTTACCTGGTCAAAAACAGCTCTGTTTTCAGCACGCCGTTTCAGTGCATATGCCTTTAAATGATAATGAGCTTTGCTCAACCCTGCCCCTCTGTTCTGCGGGGTGTTTTGACACAACGCATGTGGAGTGTTGCCAGACAACAGTTGAGGGTATATTTTGGAGAAAGAATGGCAGCGGGAGTCTCTGAGGACACATCTGTGCAATCGTATCAGTTTGAACCGGAGTCAGACCCGGAACAAGATGACGGCCGCAAAGAAGTTCGACAATTAAGGCTCGAACAGGAAGTTTCTGAATGGTTGGTTAACGTAATGTCACTTTGATCTATTTGCACTGGCAGGGTAGAGTAGTGAGATACAAACGCTGTGTTTACTGATGTATACGTTAGTTCATTGACAGATTGACGTTACAACTAATGGTCATGAAAAACTTTTTTTCGCGATTTGTAAAGATTAATATAAAGGTTAATAAAACTTTACACTTACTTCTTCTGGAGGTGCAGAGGGAACATAAATAGTTGGTACCGATTCTTTTTTTCAGGAGCAGCTTCTTAGCAAAACCAGCTCATACTGACCCTTGTTTATAAAGCTTTCTGGAGAGAAAAGATTAGCGCAAACATGAAAGGATTGACGTTGATCATGGGGAATATTCCCTTCGAAAACAAAACTCAGCCACTGCGTCTTTAGCGGTTCGGATTTAGGAACAAAATGATTGCTGTGTTCGTTATTACACCCAAGAACAGACTAGCTTTCATAACGCACATACGCAAGGTCTCTCGCTCTCTCCCTCTCTGCCGTGTGCACGCTACACGGTTTGGAGCACAGTATGTTCTGTCTCGCATGCGCGTTAGATTCCGAGAGATTTGAAATAATTTGCGGGTATCAGGGAGCCGCTATCAATAGAGACTTGGGATGTCTGCGTACCATATAACTCCCACAAGTGCATACAATTCGACACAACTACACAAGCATTTTTTAACCTTTTTAACCGAACGTTAACGTTACTCTGTCAACAGCATATTGTCTAAATTACCGGGGTAACAGAGCTACGTAAACAGAGCAAACATGAGAGCATCCGACTGCAGACGTCAATAATGCAGCGTAATGGAATAATCTCCCAATCAATCGCCGCTTCCCAAAAGTTATAAACTGCCTCCGGAACCCAGTTAAGGTACAAAAATCTATTCAACAAAAATAGTGATGCAGTTAAGTGTTTTTTCGCTCAGCCGAGCCCTCTCTGTTGCTGTGTGGAGCAGCCTGTGTCAGTCACCTCTTCCTGAACGTCACTCTAACAAACTCATCCGTGCATGCACTGCGGTCTCGTGACGAAACGCAGCTTTTTGATATAAAGTTTTTCTTGTTCCCGTATACAAATATTTGTTTAAGTATTTGTTCGAAATAACTATTCGTAAAAAACACGTTATTTGTACCTTTCCGAATACTGTATTCGGGTTCGGCTCCACCCCTAGTGTACAGGCACTGCCAACTCACATTTCAGTACAATCAACTTGTAAAAGTGCATGTAACATTATATGACCCCTTTAAAAACTGTAATAAAATGTTAAACACTGGGAATTAAACACTTTAGTGTTGAAGCATCAAGCAGCTAGTGCTTTCACATCATATCCAGAGGTCACAGCAAAGGCTTCAGCAATCTCCCAGCTGAAAAGGTATTTTTTTAATAAAAACTGTATAGTAGTCGTGTAATCGAGATAAACTCTATCTCACCTTAGCCTCTCTAATGCCCTTTTTAGGGAATAGCTCTATAACTGCTTTGATGTCTTTGAACAATTAGACAGCTTTTAATAGTATGTGGGGTTACCACAGGGCCTGGTTAAGCTGACAACTGGACTTGTATGATTTAACATGACATACTGTAAGAAAAGTCATAAACAGAGCTATGGCCACAAATTATGTCAAACACAACACCCCCAAATGCACAGATAAACAACTGATAATTCATGAGCTGCAAATCATAAATACAAAGTTCTGTCATATAACTCTAGCTGGCGCAGGCTGATCAGTTCTTAACTCAATCTGCTTGCAATCACTTAATTCTCTATAGAACAGAGCTGATTGGATCCTGCTGTATCAGTAGCCAATAAGCTCACTGCTCAACCTTCAAATAGTTGGTCAGTAATTGCTGTAGCAATTTGCAGTGCACTTTCAGAATCCCTTCACCCTCCCCAGCTCCACCTGTATATCTGGTACGGGTGTCACGAGTGTGTTCTATTTTGGTTTTATTCTAGTTACAGCCTCCTTTGTTCTCATTTTCCCACCATTGGTTTGTTTTTATGATTGTTAATTAGTTCCCCACACCTGTTCTGTTTCTACATTGATTACCCAGTTTGTATATAAGCCCTGAGTTCTACTTATTTCTTTGTCCTGTATCGTCAGAGTTTTCGTGGTTGTGTTCTCCAATGTTCTCATGTGTTTGTCTTGTGGATTATAATAAAGATGTTTTTTGTTTACAATTCCACTCGCCGTGTGCTTAGTACAACCACACCTTGACAACGGGTTATTCATGCAAGCTATTTTGTACAGCAGCAGTATGACACAACAGTGTCATGTATATATTGGCAGTAACAAGTCCCATACTTGCTCTGCAGCAGCAGAATAGCATATCTAAGACCAAACATATCAACATTGTCACATCTATTACAATGTCAAACACTCTGAGAGTTGTCATGACAGAACAATTGTTAAAAATGTCCTCCCAAAAAAGCCAAAATATTTTACATTTTCAACATTTTCAACTTATTGGCATTACATTTCCTCTTTTGCCTATTCCCTCTAGGCAGAGACCATGTGTCAGGAATTCTGAGAGGGAGGACCCAGATGCATAATTCACGAGTTATGTTATTTCCAGACTTTACAGCTACGGGGCAGTAGCTCAAGGAAGCAGAGGCTTGACACTGGGACTCGAGTCACAGAGAGCTCAAGTAGGGCAGGAACCAACACAACACACATGACAAAGCTCAAGACAATACAACAAGAGAGACAGAAACTGCCAAAATAATGACTAGGGAAAGTGCAAATTAACTATATAACTGGAATTAGAAAAGGAACAAAATAATAGAGAAAAGTTCTCAAAATAACCTAAACTAGCAACCAAGAGAAAAGCAAAGAAATACCAGGAATATTTCAGAGTTTTCGTAATTAATACATGACAAGGCCAAAAAACAAAAACAAAAGCAAAACAAAAACAAGACTGCACCCTTGCAGAAAACTAAAGAGAAAAAATAAGAACTACAAAACTAGAGAGAGAAACTAAATCCAAAAACGTCTCTGTTACTTACGTAACCTTGGTTCCCTGAGAAAATGGGAACAAATATTGCGTCTATGCTAGATGCTATGGGGAAAACTCCTTTTTCTCCGAATTTTGAAGCCTTATACAAAAGCTCAGTGCCTACTGCACAGCCACAACAGAGCGGTGATATGAGCGTGCTCATTGGCTGCTAAGTGGGATCTGCACAAAACTATGGCGAAGCAGTGTGTCTGCGCGAGCCAATCGTGGCGCATTCAGCCGAGTGAGCGCCGAAAGGGGCAGGGCGTCTGCCTATAAAGCAGCTCATTTCGCCATAGGAATCAGGTTTAATTCGACTGAAGCGACAAACACCAGTCATGAAGCGACATAGCATGGCCGACTTGCGCAATACTCGTTCCCGTTATCTCAGGGAACCGAGGTTAAATAAGTAACCGAGGCGTTCCCTTTCTAAACGTTTACCCATTTTGCGTCTTTGTTAGACGCTATGGGGAACCAATCCAACAGCGCTGTGCTATGTGAGCAGAACGACGTTCTTTCGCCTTAGCCTGAAACGCTCCATTGAGGGTGCCTAGGAGGTAGGGCTAGGGAAGGGCAAGATATGACTACAAAGAAGGGCTCGGACTGAGGTCAGAGCCTCTGGAAGGGTAATAGCGGGTTGAGCTAGCCCTGAGGTCAACTCCAGCTAGGCAGAGAGGATTTGTGCCTGCAGTGCAGGGACCTCAAAATTGTAAAGTCTAGCAAAGGTGGACGCGAGGACCATCTGGCCGCCACACAGATGTCACCAATATAAACACCACTGGACCACGCCCAGGAAGCGGCCACGCCTCTGGTGGAGTGAGCTCTGACTCCGATGGGGCATTGAAGGCCCACTGAAGCATAAGCCAACGTGATAGCATCCACTATCCAATGGGATAGTCTCTGCTTCTTTATCAAAAGCCCTTTGATGCAGGCACCGAAGCATACAAAGAGCTGCTCTGACTGCCAATTGTCAGAGCGCTGAATGTATATTCGTAAGGCCCGAACAGGGCAGAGTAAGTGAGGTTGAAAGGAGGACTTTCCACAGGGGAATTTGGCCATGGGGCTGCTGCAAGCAGCTGAATCAACTCGGGGAACCACGGTTGGGTCCCCCAGAGAGGGGCCACCATAAGGACAGCACGCCTGTCTTCTCTGATCCGTTTGATCACCTGAGGGAGCAGCGCTACCGGGGGAAAGGCATAAAGGGGAAGGCTTGGCCATTTGTGGGCCAGCGTATCCATGTTCTTTGTAAAGAATATTGGGCAGTGAGAGTTGCCTTCGGAGGCGAAGAGGTCGACCTTTGCCTTTTTGAAGATGCTCCAGATTGGTTTAATGTCTGCTCCCTGATTCAGTCTGCCCGGCACATGCACCGCGCAGGTTGCATTGTGACCATAATAGGAGTCAGGCTAGTCTGTAAAGAGGCCACGACCTGAGTCCACCATGGTGGTGTTTGTAGAACACTACAGCCATGTTGTCTGACCAGACTAAGACACGATGTCCTATTAGGTCTGGTAGGAAGGTTTTGAGGGCCAGAAAAAAACGCCATTATTTCCAGGCAGTTGATATGCAGCCGCTTTTCCGTGCTCGAACAGGAGTCGGAAGTCGGTCTGACCTTGCACAAAGCTCCCCAACCTGTGTCGGAAGCTTCCGTCATGACCACCTTTTTTCTCGAGACCAACCCCATGCTCACTCCAATCTGATAATGATTGGGGTCCTTCCGAGGGGCCAGGGCTGTGATGCAGCTGTGGTCCACCTTGACATGGAGGCGACCTGATCACCATGCGTGAGCTGGGGCCTGGGGTTTCAGCCAGTACTGGAGGGGGCGTTTTTGCAGCAGGCCCAGTAGAAGTACTGGCGATGTAGAGGCCATGAGGCCTAGCATCCTCTGAAAGGTTCTGAGAGGGGAAAGGGTCCCTTCTCTGAATGAAATGGTGAGCCGCTGAACAGTCTGAGCGTGCTCATGGGTTAGCCACACCCTCATTCGGGCGGAGTCTAGAACTGCTCCCAGGAAAGAGATTTTCTGGCTGGGAGACAGTGATCTATTGGCTGGAGTCTGGAGTCTGGACTCTAACTGGGCCAGGATGAGCCAGTTATCGATGTAATTGGGGATGCGCATCCCCTTCTGTCTCAGGTGGGTGTTGCGACCCGCTCGTATCAAGCTGCAACACAAAAAAGGGATCAAACAGAAACGTTACAATCAAAGGCATGTTTTATTGAATTAAACATACCACGATCGATGATAATAATAATAATAATAAAGATAATAAACTGAAGTCTAGGGATAAGGGAAAACAAAGAGATAACAAACAACAAAATCTTGACGCTACATGTTTAAGAAAATACCAGGAGCCACTCCTGAGGAGAGTTTTCCCCAAAGGGTGCCTTCCCTGAGAAGGCACAGCACTCTTTCCATACTCTAACTAATTAGCAATTAGCATGAGGAAAACCAATCAGGAACTCCCACGACCTGGACCAATAGGATCAGGAGACTCAGGGACGTCACATGGGAAAGTGCTGCATCCATACACTTTGTAAAAGTGCGTGGTGCCAGAGACACTGTGAATGGTAGGACAGTATACTGGTAGGCCACCCCTTCGAAAGCGAATCTCAAAACGGTCAGCAACGGGGGGCTATTTGGATATGAATGTCTACATTTTTTAGATCCACTGAAGAAGAAAAAACAATCCCCTGGGCATACTTGCGAGAGGATATGTTCAATGTTAGCATCTTGAACAGCTGTCTCATGAGGACGCGATTCAAATGTCTGATATGGGCCTGAGGCCGCCATCCTTCTTGAGAACGAGAAAGTAGCGGCTGTAAAAGCCTGACTAGCTGTGGGGAGGAGGAACTGTCTCTACAGCTTCTTTCGCCAGAAAAATCCTTACTTTGGTGCATAGGACGTGTGCTACGCTGCTCCTGACCGAAGTGTGGACTATGCCCCCGAAGTGGGGTGGTCTTTGAGCAAATTGAATCGAGTAACCTTGTATCACCGTGTTTAGCAACCATTCTGACAGGCCGGGGATGGCTGTCTATGCATTGGGGCTTGGTGGCTAGGGGTTGAATCAGTTCAGACGGCAGCTCGTCGTGATGGGGTGGGGAGCTGGTGTTCGTAGGGTTTGGCCGATGGTTTTATCACAGAGAGAAAACAGAGAGTGGCACCTTTGTCCGATGAAGCTTCTTTCACAAGGTCTTGGCTGCTTTATTTTTTGCTGAACTCCAGATGGCGCTGTTTTTGACACTCTCAAAGCTTTGAATCTATTCCCAGAACAATCAGGGGAAAGCCTCAGTGCTTCATGATGTTTCATTTGCCTATCCCTAGCACTCAGATCGCCACTCTGTTGTGGCTGTGCAGTAGGCACTGCGCTTTTTGAATTAGAGGCTTCAAAATTCAGAGAAAATTAGTTTTCCCCAAAAATAAACATTTCGAAAGGGAACTAGATAAGGCTAGGGAAAAAATACAGCAAAATCTATAACTTGACAAGTTCAAAAACTATCAAGATGATAAATACCAGACAAGATTATCAAGGCAAGGCACACAACGAACCAGCAAAGAAAAGAGGGAAAATGGCACAAGAGGACCAGGTCAACACAATTAGTGAAACAAGGACTAAACAAGGGGGCGTGGTAACGGGAAACAAGGAGGTGGGACAAGTAAAGCACATGGCAAACACAAACAAAGACAAAGCCATGTGCTGACACAAAACACAAACAGAGACATGAAACAATGATAACACAGACAAGGCTGCCAGGGCAGAACCCTGACACTATGGAATAGAAATAGAAGAACTCTACATTAAATAAATATATACAAATATAATCTGGACATAAAACAAATCTGATACCAGCCTTAAATAAGAAATCTTTGAGATCCTAAATGTTCTAAGTCAATATGTCTCTGGAGTTGATAAAAATGTTGGGCCAAATAAGACACTATATAACTAGTTCATAAACACATATATTCACAATTAATGGAATGAGTGAGTCATACTTATTAGAGCATGGCCACAAAATTATAATTTTACATACATACTTAAATGAGAAGCAAAAAGGCCACTCACGCTCAGATTCTTCACCCTTGAAGTACCCGATAAGGCGTATGTCTTCATCCATTCGCTCAAAAGCGCGTTGTTCCATGGGGTTACTGATCAACTCCACTGGGTCCTCCAGCAGCTAAAGAATGATGTGACACACACAGAGAATGGAAGAAAAGTAATGTGTCAAATGTTAGTATATTCCATTGAGCCACAGTATTCACAAGCCTAAAGTTTGTGTTTAATATTCCTGCAATAAGTATCCAAAAAGTACAATAATGCTGATCCAGAACATGAATCTTATTAATATAAATAAGTGATGTTACTGAAGAATTAAGATAGACTCTGCTAAGATATCATAAAATTAACTACAGTCAGAGACCTGACACTTATCCAGCCCATCAAATTTCACTCACATCCAGCACGAATTCAACCAGTGTATCTGCAGAGAGCTCTCCATCAAACTCGATCACTCTTTCATCCTTAAAAACATAAATGCTTCCTTCTTCTTCCAGACCTAATGAACAAAGATCACATTTCAGTCAGGACCTAACCTCAAAGGTACCAAGAAGTATCAGGCATTTTTATTGAATGGGTGAGGAAGAAAATTTGGTAACGCTTCCTTTTACAGTACAGTACTTACGTGTACTTACAGTGTACTTACCTAGAAAGTACTGGCTAATATAAGGTAAGTACATGGGTTAGGGGTAGGTTTAGGGGTAGGTTCAGGGTTAGTACCTAGTTATTACCCAGTAATTGTAATTACTATAATAAGTACATAGTATGTACATGGGTAACAGGACTGTAAAAGGAAGCGTTACCGAAAATTTGATCTACAAAGCAATGTTGTTATTAGCACAGTAATTCAAAACTAATCTTCTTACCAAGCTTTTTGGCAACTTTAGCATCTTTATGTGAGTCTACCATTCCAAATCCAATATCCTTGTCTTCGAGAACCTGAGCAGCAAGCTAGTGATGCATGGAAGAGACACATCAGTACATTCATTGTTTGAGGAATATTTTTTAAATTCAGAAGTAAAGGGAAACCAGTTTGCCAGTTTTTACAAACACCTTTAATTTGTAATAGCAATTCAGTCTGGGGCAACATTTCCACAGTATATCTAAGAAGGAATCTTGAACCTGGATCAGTTTTGTAGATTGTGATGGCTGATATTTGCATAGTCAAAAGTATACTTGACAGCTCTGTTATCATAAGCAGACCGAGCATTGCTGTTTGTGAAACCTTTGTCAGCCTCCAAATCAGGTCAGTCTTCCCACTAAATTGCACATCAGTTAGCCTACTGTATAAGTTGTAGCTCTTTGATACATTTTATTTGGAGTAAACATCTAAAACAATCGTTAATTTTATGTTTAAATTATTAAGAGAACAGGGATGAAATTTAGTGGATGAATAGGGACCGATATATTGCATGGTATACATTTAGAACATACCATCATATGTGTTGAACATATTTTTTTCAGTGTGTGTGTTTGTGTTAGAAACTGAAAACCTGTTCAGCGTATTTGATGGTATAAGAAATACCAGATAATATATCAGTACCTATTCATCCACTAATTCTTTAGTCATCCCCCTTCTCTTTATAATTCCTTACCTCCAGAACCATCTCCCTCATGTAAAACTGCTGCTGGAGCTCCTTATCTGAAGACAGGGGTTCGTGATACAGCAAACACATCATGTCATACTTCTTTAAAGCCTTCTTATAGTTCCTTTCATTGACATTAAGAACTCTGTCCCTGCCATCAAAACTGGGAAACTCTAGACCCTCTTCTGCAGAGGTGTACAAGAGAAAATCCATGCAGGAAACCAAGACAATCCAGACGGACAGCATAGTAGCAATGATTAAACAGGAGAGTAAAAAGAAGAGTCTAATGGATAGAGTCCAGGTGAGATCTTGCAGGACCGTGAGTCTGACCACCAAAATGAGACTCAATGTGCAGTTTTTCAGCACTAAAAAAACATGTTATACTCTCTTTCTCATTCTACCACTTCACCTCTTCTCAACAATTAGACAAAGACATGATAGGATAAGATATTTGATAGACTTTCCAATGAGTATGTCCCTGGTGAATTTAGGCCTCTTTTAGTGACCCAGTCATTTAAAAGCTAAAAATAAATGATCTGAAGAAAAAGAGGACAGACATGAGTACCATAGGGAATCACAGTACAAGTCTCTCAACATGGAGATTAATAAAATCTAAATATAGGTCACCTGGGGCTACATGGCATACAACCGCATACAATGTACACATAAAAAAAATAATTAAAATGACCTAACTACCTTACATGCCATTTTATAATTGGGTATGTGGCTGTGTTCAGAATTAGCCTAACTAATCATTAAGCTCATGTGAAAAAGTATGGTACAACGGGGCTAAAGGCTCCCCGGGAGCTCCTAAAATACTTTGATTTGATTTTCCTCTAAACCACTAGATGGCACAAAAACTTGCTGCATATTTCCAAAACATTCGCGTTTCAAGATGCACAAAATTGATTCTGCGCTACTTTGATCTAATATTTAATGTTTTTTAAAATGTTGTATATTTAAGTAGCAATTGAGAATCGCTAAAATTATTGAATATATTTTGAGGCAGCTTGTTAATGATTTTCAGTTTTGTTCAAGCTAATAAAATGGCAAATGGACGGCCACCAAAGCGCTTTACATTTTGCCTCACATTCACTCACTCATTCATACACCGATGGTGGTGTCAGCCATACAAGGCGCCATCCAGCTTGTCGGGAACAGCTGGGGTTAGGTGTCTTGCTCATGGACACCTCGACACTTGGTCAGGTGGAACCCGGGATTGAACCACCAATCTTCCGGTTTGTAGACAACCTACATGAACCACTGAGCCACTGCCGCCCCTTAAAAGTAACTCGCACTGCGTCGTAACGACACTTTGGGGAACGTCCCCCAGTGTAGCACCTCTGAAGCATGAATGAAACTAAGCCAACCGTGATTGGTGTTGAGTCATGACATAACGTGTGACGGCATACACGGAAGCTACAAAGGGATGCCGGCATATTTGGTGTTGTTTTTCTGTTGCAAAGCACAATATATATATATATATATATATATATATATATATATATATATATATAAGAGAATTGCGAGTCAAGAATACAAGCGGTGTGTGCATCCCTGCCCTCGTTACATTACGGGTGGGGACACACACCAATTCTGCCCTGCAAAGGCAAAAGACCTTATCTCACTAGAGTGTGAAACTGAGAAAAATGACTTTAAAGTTTCTGTTTTGTCCAGACAAAAGTATTATAGGTAGGACTCCCAAAATTTGACAACTAGTTGCTATAATGAAGAAATGTTTGTATGCAAAAAATCTTGGGCTCAAAATTGACCTTTGACCCTTGTTTGGCAGTTACTGTACTCTACCTTTGTATCATGTGCCAAATATAAGGAGTCGTGCAAAGGCAAAAGGCAGTAACTGACATATAATCAATATTTGCTTGCTGTTCCCCATACTTACATCCATTATAAGAACACCTAACCAAGGTCTAGCCATCATGGTATGTGTTTTAAATTATATAGAAGACCTTTGGTTGTTCCTATTTAGTGCTATAATGATCATGATAGTGCGGCAACACTAACACACCCACAACTAACACACACTAACACTAACCCTTTATTTTGAAAAAGCAATAAACATGAAAAATCATGAAATTGGTAGAAAGCTCAGTTTGTTTTCATACCAAGAGTTCAAAAAAGAACACAATTAAATTTTATTTAAAAAAAAAAGTCAGAAATCTTTTCTATATATATAAACAAAAATATTATGGATTCTCGATTTGTGATGCAGCTGCCAGCTGTAAAGCACATATATGCTTGTTTTATGCGTTTATTAGAGGTTGAATTCAAATCAAATACTGCCAAACAACTCATACTACTTCTGAATAGGATTTCTACTTCATAAAGTGTATGCAAATTATGAAAATACTTGGTTCAGATCACTCAAAGCATATATGAAAATGGAGGCATCCTTATATGGTCAGTAAGGAAGCTTGGCTGTCCATCTAGTGACAAAGTTTGTTACTGCGCCCAAATAAAATCTTACTGAAAGCTCTTTTTTTTTAGATATCAACCTAAAATTTGGAACACAATTTGTCCATAGGTCTATTACAAAGCATTATTGAATTACAACCATTTAAGTTTGGATACTGATTTTCATGTCTATGCGAAAAAAGGGAGGGGAGGGGAGAAGCGGTGGGGTGTGGTGACAGTTAAAGGGTTATGGGCCACCAAACTGCTCAAGATGCACAGTCAACGAACTCGACTTGGATTACTGCTTTTTAATTCTGAGATAATATAGACAGAGTCAACCGAAAAAAAGCTGGAATTACTTTTACCATTTAGGTTAGCCTACTTTGTACGGACTTTAGTGATAACTAGCTTAGTGCTATATGGATTTGTGTAAGATCTGATATGGAACACCTGCAAGAAGGAATATGGCTCAAACACGTATGAATTGTTGTGGATACAGCAAATGACGTGCATTGCTATATGGATTATGGATTTGCCATGGATTATATCGGATTGCATGGAAAGGTAGGATGCCTGTGTATTTAATAATTACTTTTTGGCGTCTCTGAACGTTAGCGCTAATTTACGTGACACAGATTAAATTTAGCTAGCTCCGGGCTGTCACTGACATTGACAGATCTGAACCAATCGCCCTGAACGAAAAACAACATTTATGACAACCTATTAGCTTGCATCTAAGTATGGCTTGTTCACCTTGCTTTGTTTCTGATTGCATACTTAGCAGTTTGTCTGGCCAGCAAAGTTGGTGGTATGTTGTTTTAGCAAACTAGCTGAATTAAGCAGAATGCAATCGAAAATGTATCATGTTTATAATAAAATTTTTGGTATGTTCTTAACAAAGATGTGTCGTGTGTATGTTACGTGGTTTGAGAGCGGCAAAATTTGACAGTATGACAAAGCCAGAGTACAGTAACATCAGAGCGGCACCGTAACATCTCTCTTGATGCCAGGCTAAACAAAGCCAGAACACCTTAACTCAACTTCAGCGTGCTGGAACAAAGGCAAAGAGCCGTAACAGCTGTTACGGCGTTCTGATGTGGTTTCTCACATGGTTTTGGATGTTACGGTTGTCATAGCTCTTTATTTTCTCGTTAAAACAATCAAATTGACTCACGATATTTATTCACATGATAAAGGAGGTCTCAAATACCACAAAAATGACACTAACTCATTTTTGACCAAACATGATGTTGCGGCGTTTTGCCTTTGTAGGGCAGAATTGTGTGTACATTGTTTGGGAGCGCAGCAAGCTCAGGCAGCTCTCGAGGGATTGTGAAAAGCTACCAATCCAAGTGCTGCGCTCCCACTTGGCCATCTTTGAAGAGGATGGCTGGCGGCGCACATCAGGGTTCACAGATGGATCTGGCAGGGGATCCTGAGACTGCTGAGGCATTGTCTCCGGAATCCTCTGCCAGTTCTAATGTTCTCCTGCTTCGTGTGGAAGCCCACCCAGCGGCTTCTTACTCACGAGGAGAGAACCCGATGCTCGAGATGTCTGCTTCCCAGGAAGTAGATGTGCTCAGCATCGAAGGCGGGGATTTTGGAGAAGACTCGCCACTCCATGTCCCCGCATATGAGGAGCTGGTAGAGGTTGTCTCTAGTGCCATGGCCCATCTAAACATCAGTTGGTCACATAAAAGGCAGGAAGCGCAGGCGAAATGGTGGTCTCAGAGATACATTTATGGTTAAACCTATCGAGCATCAAGAAGAAAGACAGGGCTTTCCTCCTTGATGCCCCGATTTCGCCTTCTGGCCTGATGGGCGATGCAGTTAATATTGTCGTCGACAGGTTTCAGGAGGCGATGAAACAGTCTGCGAAGAAACAGTCTGCAAACAATATCTCCCTCGCCGCTCAAAATCCAAGAAGTCTGCCCCTAGTGGGTAGCCGCAGCCATCTACCAGCTCATCCGAGATGCTTTTCAGTAACACCAGAACAGGTTCAGACAATCACCATACTCAATGGGGGGGGGGGGCTTTAATTTAATATTCAACAATATTATTGATCTGCCTTCATTGACACCATTATATGAGAACTGAACTGAGCTGGACGATGACGTCACACTTTTTTTAGAGCGGCTATATATATAATTTAACTAAATTAACAACTTTTTTAATACAAAAATTAAACATCACTGAGCTAAAAGATTGCGTCCCATGGAGCGTCCCATGGTCAGCATGGGCAGACGGAAGGTGGTCACCATGGATGTGTCACTAAATGGCTGGGGAGCCCTTTGCGATGACAGACCAGCATTTGGCACTTGGAAGAGCGACCAGAGGCAATGGCATATAAACTGCCTGGAGCTGAAGGCTGTTCATCTTACTATGCAAGAATTTCTGCTGTACGTGAGAGACCGTCATGTTCTAATTTGAACGGACAATATGACGGTGATTACTTCAATTACCAGGGAGGTGTGTGTTCAGGCGTGCTGCAGAGGCTGACGTTTCCTCCTATGGGCGGATTAGCAATTTCTCCTAATCCGAGCAGTTCATGTACTGGGCAGGTTAAACTTCATTGCGGACGTACATTGTACACGGGGAATGGAGGCTGCAGCCGCAGATGGTGCACTTGACATGGAACCTCTTTGCCTTGAGAATGCCCACTGCCCTCTGTTCTTCTCTCTGATGAACACTCCAGGTATGCGTTGGCCAGCAACTGAAACAGGAAACGAAAATATGCTTTCCCTCTGGTGAAGATAATGTCACTAGTGCTGCATGGAATCTGGGAGGAAAGGGAGATACTATTGCTAATAGCGCCGAAATGGCCCAACCAGCCATAGTTTCTGGAGCCAGTGTACCTGCTTGTGGCCCCTCCATGGCCCATCCCTCTGAGGAGAGACCTCCTTTCACAGGCGAAGCACACCATTTGACATCCTAGGTGGGAGCTATGGGATTTGCATGTGTGGCAGGTCAGCACATCGGGTACTGGCTAGATGTTCTCCAGCAAGCGCTGAACACAATAGCAGAGGCGAGGGCTCCATCAACGAGGCGTTTATATGCTCTCAAGTGGAATGTGTTCTCAGCCTGGTGTGCAGCCAGGGATGAGAACCTGTAGGCCTGTTTCTGCAGGACGGCTTGGATGCTGGAGGTACATTGAAGGTTTATGTAGCTGCTTTAGCTGCTTTTCATACTGCTATTGAGGGGTACTCAGTTGGCAAGCACGCCTTAATAACAGGCTTTCTACCGGGCGCGAGACGATTGAATCTTCCTCTCCCTCGTTTGATGCCAGTCTGTTCGCTGCGATAGTTCTTGCACAGGGGTTTGTTGCGGGACTATACGCTGGCTCTCTATATATATGTGACCTGTCACGGAAACCAGTGACACAAGTCGGCAGCACAACTTTCGAGCAAAATGAAAAAGAAGCGTTTTTTTTTTTTCAAAATGGGTGATTTTCGCTTTTTTGCAGAATCTGTTAGTTGAGATCATGAAGAAGCCTCTCCATGTTTGAGATAGCAGTATTGGTATATTAAAAAGCGTACATTTTGAGGTTGAAATCGGCTTGTTTTTCGGAGATTCTAGTATGCAGTAGGGGCGTGTCATTGTCTGTGTGTATTTCCATACTGGATAAGCCAGCTTTTGCCCGCGCCTTCCAAGGGAACAGCATGGCTACTTATTATGCAGCGCTCTGGCCGGCTCTATCTGATGTAAAAAATTCAATGAACATTCTTGTATGAAAAGCGCTCTATAAGCAATGTTTGATTGATTGATATATTCTTTTTATGTTTTAAAGGTGCTCAAAGCGATGCTGGGTGACGTCACTTCTTGTTGACGTTCAAAGTATTGTCAAACAAAACGGAGGCTAGCTAGACCTTCCCTCCTCCTCATCCCGTCCCCTCCCTCTGTAGTTTTACTGATACTTCTTTCAAGGATGGTGTAATGTCGCCAAGTGAGATAAATGCTTTCATATTATGAAAAAAAAAAAATAATGGAAACATTACCAGAAAAACACGATAAAACGTTTCGCCACCTGAGGTTATAACTTTAGCTCCCATACCAGGACGCAATAATAGCAAGATAACGTTAGCTTCAAATTTAGTCAAAGTTGTCAATAGGCTATGAATGAACATTCAATTTCATAATAAATAGTTGGTGAAAACAATCATTCACACAAACTGTCGCCCTACTGTGAGTTTGCTTGATTATTTACAATAGAGATCGATAGCTAGCTGCTAGAAACCTATATGTTGTATTCACCAAAGTTAGCGCTGACTGCATTGTTCTAGCTAATTATATCCTTGTGTTTGTTAGGCGAACATGAAAGTCCATTTAGAAAAACCAAACTGGATTGACCCACCTCTCCAGCAAAAACAGAGCTAACGTTACCTGAATGTCGGATTGGAAGCCCTTCTGCCGGCGGAGCTCTCACCACCTTTCAAAGGCTTTTCCAGTGTAAATTCGGGCATGCGTTCCTTCTCCTTTTCCCTCTTCTTTGTATTTTTGCAATCTGTTCATCAGAACGTCGTCTCTTTGGTCGTGTGTCGGCCATATCAAACTTAAAGAGTTAAAATTATGACTTTCCTCTTCATGCTTCTCTCCTCCACACCCCCCCATGTACGCTCACTAACCCCACCCCCAGGCTGGAACACTGTTTGTTTTGTTTCGTGGAGCGGGTCGCCGCAGTTTGTTTTTGTTGCTGTTTGTGGAGCCTGCGCTGTCTACAGAAACCGCATTCTTTTACAGTGTGTTCAGGGGACAGGCAGCTAGCGGATAGTGAGGAGATGTTTGCTGTATGTGACAAAAAATGTTTTGGCCTAAAAAACGCGTGACATCACTTAGAGCACCTTTAATTATTTGTCGTTTAATGAGATATAGTTACACGTTACAGTTACATGCATGTACTTTAATGGTCCAGTGGTAGAACTTTTGCCAAGCATGTCAGAGGTTCTGGGTTCTAATCCACACTCGTATAGCTTTTTTTTTTTTTCATTAAAACCGATTATGTTTATCAGTGGTTGTATATGTTTGTTGTATATGTATATGTTTGTATATGGTTGTATATGTTTGTTGTATGCATATGTATATGTTGTATCAGTGTTTACAAGACAGACAAGACAAGATGGCGCCAGGATGCGTGGCCAGCCGTCTGCCTCGTCTCCTTTTTTTAAAGCTAATAACAGTTTTGCTTTGTGGCTTCTGCCAAGTGACCCCTGCTTTATTCGTGTATGATCGCCAAGCACTGTTTAATATCAGATCAGTTTGCTCATCACTGTTAAATCACAAATTTGAAGATAAAAACCACAACTTGCCCCCTCACCTGGCACTTGTGCCTACCTACCTGTGGCGCACGCCAGTGAAATTGAAGAGGAAGCGGCCTCATGCCCGAGAAAATGGATACTCGGCACCCCACAGAGTACTGGGTCTGCGGTGGATTCAGCTCCTAAACCCCAGCAAACTGGACGTCGCGCCACGTCACCTGCCGCTGGAGGCACCGTTGCTCAGGCGCCGCAGGCGCAGCCGTGGTGTGGACCAAGGATGCCTCTGGGAGTTGAAACGCTGCTCTGACTCTCCACTTTGGCCTCCTCAATGCTAGATCCCTCACCAATAAGACGTTCATTCTCAACGACTTCTTTACATCACGCCAGTTGGATATATTTCTTCTGTGTGAAACTTGGCTGCACGTCGGTAAGTGCACTCCGTTCTCCGAGCTTACACCCCCGGATTGTTCGTTCTTAAACTCCCCACGTAGCACTGGCAGAGGTGGAGGGCTGGCATCAGTTTTCAAGTCAAGTTTTAATTGTAGACAAGTACAAACAAACTCATTTTCGAGCTTCGAATTACAGACATTTGTTCTAAATGCCGACGTTCCAGTTCTGTGTGCTTTAGTCTATTGCCCCCCAAAATTTAATAAGTCTTTCATTGAGGACTTTACAGAATTTGTTACAGAACTAACTCTTAGCTATGACCATTTTTTAATAGCCGGGGTTATGAATGTCCATGTGTGCTGTAAGTCGAATCAGTTGGCTAATGATTTTCTAAATGTGGCTGACTCTTTTAATCTTACTCAATGGGTGGTTGGGGCCTCACACGAGAAGGGACATACATTGGATATTGTGTTGTCCTTTGGATTAAGTGTAAACATACAGGAAGTCTGCAACTCTGGTATCTCGGATCACTTTGCAGTACTGTTCCCTTTCAAGGGAACTTAACACTGCGTTGATAAAATCGACTCTTTGGGGACGCTCCCTAAGCGTGCGCCTCTGAAGTATGAATGAAACTAATCCAATCCTGATTGGTGTTGCGTCGTGACGTAACATGTGATGGCATACCCAGAAGTATAAAAGTGACGCTGTCACAACACACACTAGCTTTCGCTCTTCAGCAAGCGCTCTGTGTTGAAACTGTCTGTCTTATTTGGTGTTGTTTGTCAATCAGTTGATCAGAATGGCCAGCGAACAATTTAAAAGATGTGTGCATCCTTGCCCTCATTTTATTACGGGTGGGGACACACATGCTTTGTGTATGAATTGTTTGGGAGCGCAGCATGCACAAGCAGCTCTTGAGGGAGCTGTTTGTGCAGACTGTGAAGCACTTCCTATTAGAGTGCTGCGCTCTCAGCTGGCGTGCTTTGATGAGCACGGTCAGGCTCGCGTTCCCCACGGTTCTGGTCCCGCGTCCGTTGAGGCGGCGCGGCGATTTAGATCGCGGGGTTCACAGCGGGATCTTGCAGATGAGAATGAGACTGTTGCGGCACTTTCTCATTCTTCGTCTGAGGATCCCGTAGCCCCTGAGAGTGGTACAGGAGCCCGCATCGCGGCTTCTCCTGCCCACGATCAGGTCCCAATGCTTGAACTCTCTGCTTCTGAGGAAGTGGATGTGCTCAGCATTGATGCGGATGACCGTGATTTGGGCGCGCCAGTTCACGGCCAAAGCTATGAGGAGCTGGTAGAGGTTGTGACTCGTGCTGTGGCCAGACTTAACATCAGCTGGCCACATGATGAGCAGGGAACGCAAGTGAAAAGCAAGCTCGATGAGCGTTTCCTGCAGCACAGGTCACAACCTCAGCGCCGGGCTAACTGTTTTCCCCAAATCTTCAAATAAAGAGATAGAAACTCTCCTGGGAAAAACCCCACTCTTTTTCATATCTAATCACATTCATTAAATGATTATTTGAATGTGGTGGGTGTGAGATGGGTGGGTTATGGCAAGAAGCTGTAAATGGAGGAAGCTTTAGTGAGCTATCTTTCTCCTGATGTGGCATCTTCGCTTAAAGTCGCGGCACTGCCCAACAATCGTGCAGGGACACCTCTGCACTGGTTGGCTGGGCTTATATGGCGGTTGGTCAGGCTGGTACGTTCCTGTACTCTAAGACGATTTTACAGGCGTACCATGGCACTAAACGTACCATAGCTTATTGTAGCAGTTATGATGGTTGAGAGACATCAGTGGATTAATTTGTCTGGTATAAAAAAATGGAAGACAAATATTTTCTGCTGAACGCTCCGCTATCACCTTCTGGCCTGTTCTCCGACGCTGTAACTTCAATCGTCGACAGGTTTTATGAATAAATAAATAAAATAAAAAAAAATATATATAAAAATAAATATATATATATATATATATATATATATATATATATAAAACTATATATGTTGTCCCGCCGTTTTTGAACGTTTCGGGCTACATCGATTTCCAGCGAACGCACACCGTGGCGTTCACCCCAAGAGCTTGCAACCGGGCACTGACTATGGTCACAAAATTTTTCTAGACTTTTTCCTGCCGGTCATCTGCTTCAGGAAGTCGAGAATAGTGCTCGAGAAACACCCGAGGCTGGTCCCAAGGGGCTGGTTCCCTTAGTAGATTTTGTAGAATGGCAACGCCTTCCAATTATCTATATGGGTCCTGAATATTTTTAAATATGGGTACGGACTGCAGTTCGGTTACCGACCTCCCAGCTTTGTTGGGGTCGTACCGACCGCAGGGGTTCCAGAACAGGCTCGGGTTATGGAACAAGAGGTACAGACTCTACTGGAGTTAAGGGGCCATAGAGAGTGTTCCCCTACCAGATAGAAAGTCCAGGTGTTACAGCCGGTACTTTTTAGTTCCAAAGGAGGATGTTGGACTGAGGCCAATTTTAGATCTAAGGCTATTGACTTGTTCTTTGAGGAGATCCAGGTTCAAAATGCTTACAATTTCCATTATTGGAAACCAAATCAGATCCAAAGACTGGTTTGGCATGGTAGATCTAAATGTTGGGGCTGTCCACTCAGTTGCAGGGCAACCGATGTTGTTCTTGCAGCGGGGCCCGGAAATGATGTGTATTGCCCGCCGTCTATGGCGCTTCGGGCCGCATCATTTTCCAGGGAACGCACTCTGCGTCGTCTGTCCTCGAAAAATAAAAAACGAGCATCAGTTATGGTCACGATAACCGTATCGACTACAGCCTGCCGGTTTTCCGCTTCAGGCAGTCGAGAAGGGTGCTCGGAAACCACCAGAGACCAGTTTCGAGAGGCTGGATCGGATGTGGTTCTTGCAGCGGGGCCCGGAAATGATGTGTATTGCCCGCCGTCTATGACGCTTCGGGCCGCATCATTTTCCAGCGAACGCACTCTGCGTCGTTTTTCCTCGAAAAATAAAAAACGAGCATCAGTTATGGTTACGAAAACCGTATCGACTACAGCCTTCCGCTTCAGGCAGTCGAGAAGGGTGCTCAGAAACCACCAGAGGCCAGTCTCGAGAGGCTGGTTCTTTTAGATCGGGTTCTTCCGTTCGGCCTAGCACTCTCTCCCCGCATGTTCATGTGTAGGTTTATGGATGCGACTCTGGCTCCACTGAGGCTTCAGGGCATCCGTATACTGAATTACTTCGACGACTGGCTCTTATTGGCCCAGTCTCGAGGAATGGCAGTTCGGCATTGAGATGTCGTCCTTGGCCAAAATTAGAATCTTAGGGTTGAGACTCAACACTAAGAAAAATGTGTTGGAACCAGCTCAGAAGACTGCTCTTCTGGGCATGAAATGGAATTCGGTTACAACGCAGGCACGTATGTCTCCCGCTCGTATCGAATCCATCCTGGCCATGGTGTCCGGGATAAAGCTAGGCCAGGCCATCACTGTAAAGCAGTTTCAAAGACTGCTGGGCCTCATGATAGCGGCATCCAACATTATACATTTGGGCCTTCTACACATGAGGCCCCCTTCAGTGGTCGCTGAGAGCCAGGGGTTTTTCCCTCAAGGGGAATCTGTTCCGTATAATCAGAGTTACGCGCAGATGCCTTCGTTCTCTGGTAATTTGGAAGAAACCTTGGTTCCTATCCCAAAGGCCAGTGCTGGGAGCGTCATGTCGCCGGGAAACCGCTTCGACGGATGCCTCCCTCACTGGCTGGGGCGCGGTCATGGACGGCCGCTTTGCCAGGGGTCTGTGGCAGGACCATCATCATTCTTGGCATATAAACTGCCTAGAGATGTTGGCTGTGTTCAGGGCTTTGAGGAGCTTCCTCCCAGACATCAAAGGTTACCATGTCTTAGTACGATCAGACAATACGTCTGTGGTAGCTTATCTGAACCAACAAGGGGGACTCAGATCGCGCCCTCTGTGCAGATTGGCGCATCAGATTATTCTTTGGTCCCAGGGGAAAACACTCTCTATCAGAGCAATGTATATTCCGGGGGTTCAGAATCAGGGAGCAGACATCCTGTCGAGGCAGGGGCTGAGGCCCGGGGAATTGAGACTTCATCCAGATGTGGTGAAGTCAATATGGGAGAGGTTTGGACCATTGGAAGTGGATCTGTTTGCGTCTCGAGAGACGTCCCACTGTCCAATTTGGTTCTCCCTCACACATCCAGCCCTGCTGGGGTTGGATGCCATGGTACAGGCCTGGCCGAGGCTTCGCCTGTACGCATTTCCCCCGATCGCTTTGCTCCCGGGAGTCCTGGAGAGGGTCCGTCAAGAGGGCATCAGTCTACTTCTAGTTGGTTTTCTACTTCTATGGTTTTCAGACATAATATCACTCCTGATAGCTCCGCCATGGCAGATTTCTCTGAGGAGGGATCTGTTGTCCCAGGCGGAGGGCACAATCTTCCACCCTCACCCAGAGCTGTGGAAGCTGTGGGTCTGGCCTCTGAGCGGTTCAGTACCTAAATGCTGGTCTATCAGCTAGAGTAGTTGAAACCATATTTAGCTCTAGGGCTCCATCTACTAGGAGATTATATGGCCTCAAGTGGAATGTGTTTTTCACTTGATGTAGAGAACATGAGTTGGACCCAGTTAACTGCCCGGTGGCTTCAGTTCTGGAGTTCCTTCAAGATCGTTTCTCTGCGGGTCTCTCCCCTTCCACGCTTAAGGTGTACGTGGCTGCCATTGCGCCTTTCCACTCACCTATAAGTGATGGGCCTCTGGGGAGGCACCAGTTGGTCATTCGTTTTTTCCATGGTACTTGGAGGATGAGACCGGCAACCAGGTCCAGGGTTCCTGCCTGGGACCTGGCAATAGTTCTGGAAGGGTTGTCCCTGGCCCCCTTCGAACCTCTACAGTCGGCTTCGCCTAAGGACTTAACGCTGAAAATGGTTTTTCTCTTAGCTATTACCTCACTTAAGAGGGTGGGAGATCTCCAAGCCCTGGTAGTAACACCAGGTTGCTTGGAGTTTGCCCCTGGCAAAGTAAAAGCTTTTTTGCACCCGAGTCCGGGCTACGTGCCTAAAGTTCCATCGAATACGGCTCGGTCTACAGTTCTTCAGGCATTCCATCCTCCACCTCATGTGTCGGCAGAAGAAGAGAAGCTTCATTTGCTCTGCCCCGTCAGAGCTTTGAGCGTGTACCTTGAGAGGTCCTCTTCTTGGAGAAGGTCGGACCAATTATTAGTATGTTTTTGGGTCACCTAAGAAGGGGCTCCCGGCATCCAAGCAAACTATTAGTAATTGGATTGTTCAAGCTATTACTGAGGCTTACAAGGTGCGCGATTTGTCTTCACCTTTAGCCATAAGGGCTCACTCAACTAGAAGCATGGCTTCTTCTAGGGCCCTTCTTTCGGCAGTACCTCTACAGGAGATCTGTGAGGCAGCCGGTTGGGCTACTCCACATACTTTTATTAGGTTCTAAAGTCTCCACCTTCCTAGTACGCCTGGCGCACACGTGCTCAGTCCTTGCTGAGTGCCTAGACAGTTTCACTCCGGGACAGGCCTATTCGGTGCGTGGCCTAGTGGGCACTCGTTCCCCAAAGAGTCGATTTTATCGACGAAGTGTTAAGTTCCCTCGAAAGGGAACGTCTCGGGTTATGACTATAACCCTTGTTCCCTGAGAAGGGAACGAGACACTGCGTCGTTCTGCCACGCCCCTTGAGGCCTTGGAGCGTCTTGCTTCATCGCGAGGCTAGTGTGTGTTGTGACAGCGTCACTTTTATACTTCCGGGTATGCCGTCACATGTTACGTCACGACGCAACACCAATCAGGATTGGATTAGTTTCACTCATACTTCAGAGGCGCACGCTTAGGGAGCGTCCCCAAAGAGTCGATTTTATCGACGCAGTGTCTCGTTCCCTTCTCAGGGAACAAGGGTTATAGTCATAACCCGAGACGTTTTCTGTTACATTGCCTGGATCCTTGGATAAACTGTGTGCCCCAGCGCGCCAGGTGCGCACGATAAACAGCCAGACTGCCTTGCGCTTTTTATGTGCTTTTGATGGCTCATTGTTTCACATGAGTAACATAGATAATGCAAATGTTGATCAATGGCTTTGTGTTTTTAACTCGATGTGCTCGGACTTGCTGGACGAAATAGCTCCACTGGGAAGTAAAAAGTCTAAACCAGCATCGGAGCCATGGTTGAATGAAGTCACGCGCGCATATAGACATGCGTGTAGACGCGCAGAGAGGAAATGGAAAAAGGACCGTTTGCAAGTTTCCCATGAAATATTAAGAATCAGTCTGGCGGAATACCAGAAAGCTGTTAAAGCTGCAAAAACTCAGTTTTTATCCAATCTTGTTTCCAGTAACAGCCATAAGCCAGAGGTTATTTTTAAAATGTTAAACTCTCTTTTAAACCCCTGTGATTGTGCTGACGTTGAATCTTCAACTAAATTGTGTGACAAATTTCTGTTGTTTTTCCATGAAAAGGTGTGTGCGGTTAGGTCCTCTCTCACTCCCTATGTGTCTGAGCCTCAGATACTCTTTACAAGTGCGGCTGTGTTTGATCACTTTGAGACGGTGTCTCTGTCTTTTTTAACTAAAGTTGTTCAGCAGCTGAGGCCTTCAAACTGTCCACTTGACACTATCCCGTCACGCCTCTTTATAGAGGTATTTCCTACACTTGGTCCTTTTATTTTGGACTTTATTAATTCTTCACTGCTGTCCGGCTGTTTCCCGGCTGCTTTCAAACATGCTGTGGTCCAGCCCCTGTTGAAAAAAACAAACCTTGATTCCACAGTGTGTCTTTGTTATTATAGTGTGTAGTGTGTCTTTGTTATTATAAGATCAGTTTTCTATCTGCTTCACTATGCCCTGAAGAAGGCTCCATGCCGCTACGCGTGGGTGTTTTAAAATTGTCCGTTTAGGACATGTCAGTTTTCCAATAAAGACATTTTAATTAAGGAGTGCCTCGGTCATAAGAGATTTCTTTTCTCTACACTGTCTCTAAAGATGTTCTACCTTGGACTGAAGAGCACCCAAATAAAACTTAAAAGGAATTGAGCACGCCATTCATCCTGAATCTAAACAGCATTTTCGTGGTCATTACAAGGTTGACCCTCGTTGGCTTGCTGCTCCACTCGAAGAAGTGAGTGTTCCTGTGAAATGTGTGACTACTGATTTTGTGTCACAAAACATGACTGATACAAAAGCAAACTCCTTCTCATATTCCACGGAGGAGGGCAAACACATTGTGGTACCCGATTCCCTTCTGGCTGAAGTTCCTCCACATGAGGTAAAAGACCGGGACTATTTATATTCTGATTTGAAGAGACTATCTGAGAAAGACATCCGATTGCATTGGCATACCATTACTTTGTCGGACTATTGGAGAGAAAAACGCATTCCAAGGGGGTTGCGCATTAAGAAATTTCCCTCTTTTGGAATAGATGATGTTACTTTCCGAGAGAAGTGGGAGGCTATCTTAAATAAATGCTCTCTTGATCTCATCTTGTTAATTATTGAGAAAACAAAAAAAAAAGAGAACAAATGCTGGAGAAAATACGTGAACTGAGAGAAGAAATATCAAAAGTTAAAGATGACATACAAACAACCACATTTGAAAATAAATTGAAAGAAAGCCTGGAAAAATTTACTATGGAGTTAAAACAGTATAAGTTGAAAAAATTCAAGAGGGACGAGAGAGACTACAAAGATGGCAACGTTTACCAATGGAAAGAAACTACAAGACCACAACGCCGTCAACGGTTTGTGTCCTTCAACCTGAGTACAAGTGGAGAGGAATCTGATGCTACACACATGTCTGAGGATTTTCTGGAGGACCCATCACACTTAACAGCTCGAGGTCGACAATCGACTTGGAAGGGGGGAGGAAGAAGAAAAAAACCAGAAGAGGGAGAGGTCGATCAAGCTCTTCAAAAACCGCGTTGGAATCTTCGGAACCAAAGGAAGAATGCACGGTAATTAACATCTCCAAAAATTTATTAACTCAAGACTCTGTGAATGTGCTATCAAAAGGATTGACTTTTTCTCCTACAAGTGAAACTAATGCATTTAAAACTAAGGTGGACCATTTTAGGTTCTATAGAAATCTTCATTTGAAAGTGTGGTACCATCAGTCGATTAAATCCATGAATAGCACACCTGAATTGAATTTTGACACCACTCATGATGTTAGGAGACAGTTTAAGCCTAAGTCAAACTTTATGCCTATGAGTTCTAATCCTACTTTGATTGCTTTTACCAAAAAGGTTTCTCATGATATAGACAATATGTTTGACAAAAGACAGAACAGAATGAAACACAATCTCTCAAAACGTGAAAGAGACGCACTGAATTCTCTAACAAAGAATGAGCAGATAATAATAAAACCTGCTGACAAAGGGGGTGCTGTTGTAGTGATGGATAAATGTTCATATATTATTGAAGCTCAGAGACAACTAGGAAATAATATTTATTATGAACAATTGCAGAGGAATCCAATTATGAAAATGAAAAACGAACTGAGGGACATTTTATCTTATGGTAGAGACCAAAAATGGATCTCAGATAATGAATTTGCGTTTCTAATGAACGAGAATCCCCAAATGCCGTGTTTCTACATGTTACCTAAGATCCATAAGAATTTAGAACAACCTGAGGGTAGACCCATTATCTCAGGCAATGGATCTTTGACAGAGCCCTGCTCCCAATTTGTGGACTTTTTTATAAAACCCTTAGTGCGGGATCTCCCTTCTTTCATTGAAGACACTACTGATGTGTTAAATAAACTTATGAATATCACAGATGTAAAAAAATGTTATTTGGTGACTTTAGATGTAGCCTCTCTGTACACCAACATTGAACATCAAGAAGGCCTATCAGCCTTACAACATTATTTGGTACATAGGTCGGAAACGTCACCCCCCAACCAGTTTTTACTCTCTCTCACAGAATGGATTTTACACAATAATGTGTTCCTCTTCCAAGAAAATTTTTTTAGACAACTTAAGGGCACAGCGATGGGTGCATGTTTTGCTCCTAATTATGCCAATTTATTTTTAGGTCACTGGGAAGAGCAATACATATATGATCGATCTAGTAACAAATTCTGTGATAGGATAATATTTTGGGGACGCTTTATTGATGATATTCTCTTTGTTTGGTCGGGGAATGAGGAAGAACTTTTGCAATTTCATGAGTACATTAATACAACTAACCCAAATATAAAATTATCAATTGAACATTCAAAAATATCTATACATTTTTTGGACTTGACTATCTCCATAGACGATGATAATTTCTTGTACACAACAATATATAGGAAAAGCACAGATAGAAATACTTTATTGAGGGCTGACAGCTTCCACCCAAGGAGCCTGAAAGATAACATTCCATTTGGACAATTTCAGCGTCTTAGACGCATCTGTAACAAAGATTCTGATTTCGAAATGCAGGCTCAAGATATGTCATTAAGATTCAGGGCTAGGGGCTACTCACCAATGACAATAGAGAAAGCAATAGTAAAAGCACGCTCCATAACACGCTCTGATCTACTACTAAAAAAGAAAAAGAGGAGGAAAGACATGGTTAAAAACAACTCCAGACCTGTCTTTGTTACTCAATATAGTAGTAGTGCTTTTGAAATGGAACAAACAATTATGTCCAATTGGGGGTTAATTCGAAGTGATCCGATTCTGAAAAACGTCTTTCCAGAGCCGCCTGTGACTGTGTTTAGGAAGGCACCATCCATAAGGGACAAACTTGTAAGAAGCTACCTTCCAGGTCCTAAACAAAAAACATGGTTAGAAAAAGGAGTGTGGGGGACATATAGGTGTGGTTCTTGCAGCCATTGTGAGGGTGTCATTCAGAGTAAGTTTTTTTTGTGATTTGAGAACGCAGAGAGAATTCAAGACGAATGGTTTCATTAACTGTAACTCTGAATATGTTGTCTACCGCCTACAATGCCCATGTGGGTCTTTTCTTTCTATGTGGGTAGAACTAAAAGAAAACTAAAAGAGCGGTTTTATGAACACAAATACGCAATCCGAGTCAACAACGAAGATTACCCTATGGCCAAACACTATAAAGAAGTACATCATAGCGATCCATCATCTTTGAGAATTCAGGGCATTGAAATTATTAAAAAATCAATACGTGGAGGTGACATTTTAAAACGGTTATTGCAACGTGAAACTTTTTGGATATGGAGTTTTAAAGCAATGGATTATCCAGGATTAAATGAGGAGATAGACTACAGACCTTTTCTGTGATTCTGTAATATTGTTTTCTTTGTGATTACCTATTTCTCATATGTATTTTATATGTATATGTGTATGCATGAGTTCATGCGTGCTACCTGTTGCTTGGGTTTTATTTACAATGCAACCAACTGCTTTAGTGCTGTGAATCAGGTGAGAGGTGTGTCTTATCAATATATGCATGAGTGTATATGCATGCTATTTTTGTTGCTTGTATATTTTTCGGTGTGATCAATAGATTCGTTGTTGAGAACCATGTGAGAGATGTGCCCTAGCAATATATGCATGAATATACATGCTATTTGGTGCCTGTGTTTTTTGTTTTTGTTCTTTACTGTGATTTATAGTTTTAGTACTGGGAACCGTGTGAGAGGCGTGTCTTAGTAATTACCTGTGTAGACCTTCAACACCTGTATGATTACTTGCACCTGGGTTTGTTTCTACTAGTGTGTCTTTGTTATTATAAGATCAGTTTTCTATCTGCTTCACTGTGCCCTGAAGAAGGCTCCATGCCGCTACGCGTGGGTGTTTTAAATTGTCCGTTTAGGACATGTCAGTTTTCCAATAAAGACATTTTAATTAAGGAGTGTCTCGGTCATCAGAGATTTCTTTTCTCTACACTGTCTCTAAAGATGTTCTACCTTGGACCGAAGAGCACCCAAATTAAACTTAAAAGGAATTGAGCACGCCATTCATCCTGAATCTAAACTTGATTCCACAGTGTTATCAAATTTTAGACCTATTTCTAAACTTCCATTCCTGTCTAAGATAGTGGAGAAAGTTGTATATGACCAACTACAGTCCCACCTTAATGAAAATGGAATCACTGAATTATTCCAATCTGGCTTTAAACCCCGGCATAGCACAGAAACAGCCCTCTTAAAAGTTTTAAATGATTTGTTTTTAGCTGCTGATGTAGGCAAATCTACTGTTCTGGTGCTTTTAGATTTAACAGCCGCATTTGACACTGTAGACCATGCCACACTCTTATCTCGCCTAGAGCATTACGCGGGCATTAAGGGTACTGCCCTTCAGTGGTTTAAATCGTTTTTATCTAACAGAAGTTTCTCAGTTCAGCTTGGTGACCACTCTTCTACACCTATGTCACTAGATTTCGGCCTGCCTCAAGGTGCAATTTTAAGCCCTGTTTTATTTTCACTGTATATGCTTCCGCTTGGGGCCATTTTTAAGAAACACAATGTGGCTTTTCACTGCTTTGATATTCAAGTCTACCTCCCACTGAGTACAAATGACTTTACTGGAATTAAAACTTTACAGGACTGTCTTAAGGAGGTGGTATCATGGTTGGACTTAAATTTTTTAAGTCTTAACAAAAACAAAACTGAAATTGTAGTCTTTGGGAAAACAAACTGTCTGCACGGCTGGGACAGTGCCATCGGCCCACTGGCTTCATTTTCTCGCTCAAGCACAAAAAACTTAGGAGTGATTCTTGACTGTGGTTTTAAATTCGACAAACAGGTCAGTGCAGTGGTGAAAAGCAGCTTTTATCATTTAAGACTACTTAGTAAAATCAAGCCCTATCTCCCCAAGAAAGACCTAGAGAGAGCAGTCCATGCCTTCGTGACATCGCGGCTGGACTACTGTAATTCGCTGTACTGCGGACTCGAACGGCGCTCTCTCCGCCGCCTCCAAGGGGTACAGAATGCGGCTGCTCGGTTCCTGACAGGGAAAAGAAAAAGGGACCAAATTACCCCTGTGCTGGCCTCACTACACTGGCTCCCTGTATCTTTTAGAGTGCAGTTTAAAATTTTAATAATAGTTTTTAAATGTTTAACTAATACTGCACCAGTTTATCTTTCGGATATGCTGTACTCTTATGCTCCTGCCAGAGCATTAAGGTCAGCAGATCAGCTCCTTTTGACCATCCCTAAAACTAGGCTCATCACCCGAGGGGACAGAGCCTTTTCAGTGGTAGGACCACGGCTCTGGAATAGCCTACCACTTTCTGTTAGATCTGCAGAATCCGTAGATCAATTTAAAAGCAGGCTAAAAACACACCTGTTTTTCATAGCTTTCAACAATGAATAGGCAGGTTACATTGGCCGTTCCACTACTGTATGTTTTATACTCTATTTGTATGTAATGAGCTATTGTATTTTGTGATTGTACTCTGACTAACTGATTCCATATGTACAGCACTTTGGTCAGCGGAAGTTGTTTTTAAATGTGCTTTATAAATAAATCTGACTTGACTTGACTATATCAAGCAGGGACACTGTGCATTTTACTTTGGGATTTCACCGGAACAAATAGAGAGTCTCCGCAACGGTTTAAGGCGCGCGTCCGGGTGAAGACTGCGCGGCAGCGCGAGCCACAAGAGAACACTGTATCCGCGCCACAGGTCGCAGTCAACGAGCACTTTGATCACTTGATTTCAAAAACAACACATTTCAGTGTGCTAGATCGCCTCTTATTTAACAAACGAACTAAATGAATGCTCTGCTAGTTAACTAGAGATGTTTTATTTATTTGTATTCGTTACATCCGTGCTGCGAGATGTTTCAAAAGTGGTGGGGACATGTCCCACCCGCAAATTACGCCTAAGTTATTGCTTATTATTTATCATTAGCAAAAGTTAATGTTTCATGTTGCACGAGTACACCGTAGAAAATTCCTAGTCTGTGAAACCTTTCATTGACAATGGCAATAAAATCTATTCTGATTCTGATTCATACTTGGATTCATAGGCTACTCATACTGTATCACATAGCACATCCTGATTTGAACATTCTCTAGAGTTTATCTTATTTTTCTTTAATGGCACATTTTCCCTGACCTTTTTGCTCCCCCCTGTGCTTTACAGCTTTACAGGGGGGAGCTTTACAGGGGGTATGGCTTATCTAAATGAGATCTAAATGAGCGCTATTGTCACTCACAGCAGGAGAGAGAGGTGAGAACTGCACAATCTTTAGAGGCCGTTTTCTCCTTGAGTGCCTACCTTAAAATGGCCACAACTTCTCCAAATATTATCAGATTTCCATGTGTTACACACCGTTGGAAAGCTTGGAGACTACACTTTCCGAATCTGTGAATAACTCAAAATGTCCCAGAACCGACTTGTGTCCCTACTTTCCGTGATCGGTCACATATTCTTTTTATTATAAAGAAATATATTCATCGCACAACCTACAAGTCTCCGTTGGTATTTTAAGGGTGGTTAGGGGCTCCAGCTGCAGCTGCCTGCCTCACTGTGTGTGACATTGCTATTTTTACCTGTATCTTGCTTATGTGCATGAGCTTATGGGCTGTGTAGAGTAATCCACTTGTTTGAGCTGATTATGTGTTGTGAGTGCACCAATATTTTGTTGTTGTTGCTTTTATCCCGTCTCATGGCACTGCATTGGTCTAATTCCGTGGCTTTAGCCCTGTGTGGGGCGGTGTTGGAGGCAATAACACTTGGCATCGAGCTTATATAGAGGTTGAACTCGCCAAACACTCAAACACGTGAGCGCCATTGACATTGGCTATTGCAGTTACAATAGCGTGATTCAGTCAGGCTTCA
This sequence comes from Tiaroga cobitis, assembly GCA_030578255.1. Classification (NCBI taxonomy): domain Eukaryota; kingdom Metazoa; phylum Chordata; class Actinopteri; order Cypriniformes; family Leuciscidae; genus Tiaroga; species Tiaroga cobitis. The sequence continues at coordinate 28,707,625 of CM060591.1, read as the reverse complement.
GCATTTTCACAGAAAGGCAAATTCCCCATAGCGTCAGCTGTGACACAATGTCTCATCCCCTTCCCGAACCATGGATACGTTTAGTAACCCGATAATAGAGGATGGATACCCGACCCGAGCCCGACGGGACCCGTCGGTACCCAACGGGCCGGGCTGGGTTCGGACAGATATTTAGAAATTATGTTCGAGTTCGAGTCGGGCTCGGTCACATCAGCGCGATATGGCATTGAACATTTTTAATTTAAAACCGCTTATTATGTTGGTAGCCAATGTGCCTGATGCTTTCACGTGATGCAAACGTTCGTTTTTGTGATTAAAATACATGTAAAATATTACCATAACATCTGTCTTCCTGTGTGCGGAAATTTGTTTATGTAGCCATGACAACGAAACACGTGCATGCGCGCCTGCTTTAAGTGCGCTTGTTTCTCCGTGCGCGCTGATGCACTCATCCTGCTGACATTTCCGAATGTCTTCCTACAGTTGCTTAATAAAAGCAGGCTTTCCACACAAACGCACACGTGTCATTAGTATGAGAAAAAAATGGGATTTTAACTGTCGGGCTCGGGTCGGGCTCGGACATAAATATCTTTATGCCTGTCGGGCTCGGGTCGGGTTCGGTTACTGCTCTGTCGGACGCGGGCCGGGCTCGGACAAAAAAAATTCGGCCCGATCCGCACTCTACCCGATAAGTTTTCTTACATGAGTGTAGGCACTGGTGTAAACCGCCACTTATGTTAATGTGTTTTGTACAACCACACAAAGGCTTGTTTTGGGGCTACCAGCACCTTTGAGTCACCATCTATGAAGACGCTGGCAAAAGCTGTCGCTTTGCTCTTCAAATGTGTGATCAACTAGGTACCTAGCAATGATATGACGAGGACGCAGGTTCTGTCTCTTCCCTCCCATTATGTGACATAACTTCTATACAGGTGATTCAGCAAGGTCCGCTTTTCAGCAAGGTCCGCTCAAAACTTTGAATCAAATGAACCAATTGCTTTGCAAAATGATTCACTGTTCTACGGTGGCCGCGAGAGCTCAACGCGCTGCAACTGAAGCAAACACATGCAAATAGAAAAAAAACATGTGCAAATAGAAAAAAAACACATGCAAATAGAAAAAAACATGTGCAAATAAAAAAAAACACACTCAAAAAGAAAAAAACACATCATCATCAGTTTCACAACACGTGTGCTCCAAATACAGAAACGCGCTGCAAAAGTTCACAACACAACCAAATACAGAAACGCGCTGCAAATAACACAGACCACAACGGAAATGTTTCCAGGGGAACCAAATAAGTGACGAACCCGGCTGGGACGTGCTTATTGCTCGTGAGCCTCCCTTTGCCCTACTCCCTTCGAAGGGCAGATGGCAGAGCCCTTAAAGTGGGACTTGGAGTGAGCAGGGCTAGTGTGCTGTTATGTAGCCGTGTGGAACGCACTTGATGAAGGAGCAACGAAAGACAATGTAATTCCTCATTATTTTCACCTGGAATGTTCCCATGACAACGCAGCACGGGGTGTCCATCAGCTGAAGAGCTGTTCATACCACAGAAATATAATGCTGTTAACATAACGGTTGCAAATAAATTTTAATTTACAAAAAAGCTTTTAAAATATGCATATATATATCTGTGTGTCTCAACTTTAAAACTTTGGACCCTACATCCCCTAACATTTCTTATGAAACTTTTCTTTATGAAAATTTAAACATAACATGAAACAATTTGTACAGTGTAACAAGATAAATATTTTTCCATCATGTTCTTCTCTATCTTTTTTATTTATATATTTTAGTTTTCAGCTCATTGTTCTTTTCTCGTTTGTAAACTGATGATATTGAACATATTGTTAATAATTTGTTAATAAATTTTGTATATTTTATACAAGCTGTATGTCGTAAAAAATGTAATCTCTGTATGTTTTGCAAAGTAAATAAACAAATAAAGTAGAATTTTAAGGTGTAAGCACCAGCACGCATAGATTTATGGATATATGCCAGCAGCACGTCCCAGCCGGGTTCGTCATTTATTTGGTTCCCCTGGAAAAATTTCCGTTGTGGTCTGTGTTATTTGCAGCGCGTTTCTATATTTGTGTTGTGAGCTTTTGCAGCGCGTTTCTGTATTTGGGTGTTGTTGTGAGTATTTGGAACACGTGTGTTGTGAAACTGATGAAGATGTTTTCTTAATTTGCCGGTGTTTTTTCTATTTGCATGCGTTTTTTTCTATTTGCACACGTTTTTTTCTATTTGCATGCGTTTTCTTTTATTTGCATGTTTTCTTTTATCTGCAGCGCGTTGAGCTTTCTCAGCCACCGTACTGTTCACTGTTTTTGCTGGTGACACCTGCTGGTCAAAACAGTGTAAATGCAACAAAAACTTGCAAACATGCATACATTTTTTTATTAAAAGCATAATCTATCAAATGCAATAAACTAATCATATAATACCAGTAAATATTAATTGTCTGTATAATATGTGTTCTTTTATTAAAGCTACACTGTGTGATTTTTACCCCCATCTAGCGGTGAAAAGGTATATGACCATCCAGTGAATATTAGTTTCTGTTCCTCTCAATTTCGTCCAAGAGTCCATTTGAGTCCAAGATTAACATGGCTTTTAGTACGACCTCCTCGACACGGTGCCATCGAGTGTTAGAACGCGAAAAGCGAAGCTTGATGTCCCTCTTTGGCTAATGTACTTTCAAGATGGAGGGGCAACATGGCGACCGACGTTAGAACCCCTTACCCGTATGTATTTTCAATGGCATATTATACACTCACGAGAATACTTTATTACTTTAACGAAGTAAATATACATTAATGAGCACATATATTTTTGAAAGAACTAAGTGTTTTTAGCTAAGAATAAACTAAAAAAGTTCCACAGTGTAGCTTTAATTTTCAGGGCTTGTTTTGTTTGTTCTATCGATGGCTCAGCTAAAAAAAAGAGACTATTAACCCTCTGGGGACCAGAAACGCGCCCGCGCGTTTTGCCGGGTTTTTTTCACATAGCAGAAAAATAGACTTAAAATACTCTGTTGATTTTGATCGTACATATAAGTGTCATACATCATTCAATCCTGTTAAGTGTCTATTATTTTTCTGTATACTCACAATAAAAATAAAGTTTTGTGCTTTTTGTCAAATAAAGAAAAATAAACATGATGCGAGTTTTGCCTTCTCTCTGTCAGTGCAGTCCATTCTGAAACGCGTCCGGAAATTAACTATAACTCCGCAAATACTTGTCATACAGGCACGAGAGATTTTTCTTTATGAAGCTTGAATTCTCTTCTTTTCAATGAAGTAATTTATATAAAAAAACAAATATTCTCAGTTTATGTAATCTGTATGAAAAGAGATTGCTGTCAGAATTTTTTTCCCCAGCTCATTACACTTCATTACGCGTTAATCTGACACGCCCACGGAGGACGCGCGCTATTCAAACGCAAATGTTGAGGCAAGCCATGACAACGCCCACATCAGCCGCTCCACCGTGGCGGTAAAATGTGGGGTGTATTTGCTGCCTTTTACCGCTAAGAGGCGCTACAATCATAGACTCTGAAAAGTGTTTGTTTATTCTTTCTAATGCGTAATCTGCCGCTGCGCCATTGAAAGCTGGTAGCAGATGAATTCAACAAGTGAAACGTAGTTAAAATAATTCATAATCACAATACTGAAATCAGGCTACTGAAATGAAATTGAATAAATAATGAAAACATAAAACATTGCAATAAAAACATTTACTGACGTACAGACGGTAGCTCAGTGGTTAACGCAACAACACGAACTTCAAGGAGCTTTAATCGACCCGGGATCGAATCTCACTGTAGCATACATGATGTTAACCGATGTTGGCCAATAGCGTTTATATTTTACCTTATTGATGCTTAAATAGCTAACTGTTTATAACTGTTTGCTTAAAAGTCAAGAGTTTTGTTTAATTATCATTACAACATACATTTGCTACATTCCTGTAGAACCGCAGCCGCTGTACAAAGGACACAAACTGATGAAGGAAGATTGTCAGCCGATTGCATCAGAAAATGAAAATGAAGAAGCTCGTCTTTAGTCTGCTAAATTATTGTGTAATGTAAAAGAACACTAAAATTACTTAAGTTTGAAACCAAGTTCGAACATTTCAAGGTTTAAATAAAGTGTCGGGACAGTTTTTTTAAATTTAAAACAGGGTTGCATCGGGTTTAGAGTTTATTTCTTTTGCGATGCAAAATAAGAAACACTAGGCTAATCTTATTCTTGCGACATTTTAAATTTGTATTGCCAAAGAAATGACAGCTATATTAAACAATTAAAACAGTAGGCCTACAAAACGAAAATTGTCCAAAGCAACATAATTAAATTAAAAACATGAGTTTTTCTTTGCCTCTCTCACGCTGGATCGCTTTTTAACACGTTCATTTAGTCTCCTCGCTGCGCCCGCCGGGTCTCTCTCTAAATTAAACATTTCAGGGTAAAAACACATCATACAGATGATAATACTGTATATGTCGCTGCGTTATCCGACACTCTCCATATGAAAGAGGAACATTAACACCTAGGCCTATTGTCCTGCGCGCACGATACAGCACTGAACTGTCCCTCCAACAGGCTATCGGAGTCTGAGGCTGACTTAACACAAAGAGAAGTCGCAATTCACACTTAAATCGCTATTCTAGACAGTGTTGATAATGAAGGAATTAAATTATTTAAGCTACGTAGCCTAGTGATATTTCTGTCATAAAAGTTTATTACTAATATTTCATTATTTCAATAATTGATGAAATAAAACTGGTTTGGGCCAGCTTTTTCCAAGCAAAACTAAATATAATCTGAAAAAACGCATGTTAATGTGTTGTCATGAACAAAATGTTCAACTCAATATTAAATTCTACAGGGATCTTTGGATCCTTACAACCAGGCATGCAATTTGTGAATTATTTTTTTTTAATTTTTTTATTATTCAAATAAATATCGAACCACGGTGCTTTGTGGTAATGCTGCTAAATTAAATAACATGTATAGAATAATTATGAACTTAAATGAAACAATATCGCAACACTTCGACAAATACATCATTTGATCTGTTTTTACATTTTAATTCAAGGCGATTTAGCCTGCTACATTTAATCTGAGCGAGATTTTCACCCTTGTCTTGTCATTTTCTCATTGGGAAGCGCTTACATAGGCTACATGTTTGAGTAGATCCTCTGTACCTCTCGTTTTCATATGGATTACATAATCAGATAACATTTATTAGCCTGAATATTTAGACATTTATAGGCTTTAGATATAGCCGATTTCTTATAGTGACTGAGCTGAAGTGGCTTTCGGTTCATTTTTGTGACGCGAAGCTCCCGGAGACAGAGGCGACAGATAAACGTTTGTCGTTAGCAAAAGTTCGAATAAAACCCGACTTTAGAAAAATGCATAGGGCCACTCGGCGTGGTCTGCCAAAACACTTAATTATAAACTTCAATATTTCATTCAAAATAATCTCAAAACGCTTTGTGAATTTTCAACATGACATCATGACTTTTGCGTAAACAGACACGCCACTTTCAAGTCAAGTGGCGTGTTATCTATACGCATTTTGAGATATCCGCGTGTATGCGTGTATGTCTACGCCATTAATGTCCAAGTGATTCCGCGTATATGTACACGCCATTAAATTTCCGAGCGAAACGAAGCAAAATGTAGATCTACATCTGGGGAGCGATATTTTTTTTCCCTAGGATGGCAGGGGAAGACTCATAAATGCTATTAACCCCAGTGACGGGTAGGTTTAGGGACGGGGTGGAGGTAGGTCATATATTTATATATACAGTAATAACGTTAAGTCAACTGCATTCATAAACACGCTGAAAAGCGATTGTGCGTGTTGATAGCACGCCAAAAATGGAAATACGAATTGGCGTGTCATACACACGCAATTTTATGAGATCAGTCTGGAATTTTTTTAATCCGTGCATGCATTAAGGCCACTTGAACCAATGAACAACTGAAACGCTGGTTTTGATTTTATTGTTTGTCGTTTAAACGTGCTTGTTGAATATCTCTATTTTATATTTGATATGGTCTATTGGTGAAGTAGCCTAGCATTGATTACTGTGGAGGGAGGGATGTGGGGATTCAAATAATTCAGCAGAAGCAGGGATGTTTAGACCAGAAGGAAATCCACGTCCCCCCTGGCAAATCACACTTTACTTAAAACCATGTTTTTTAAAAACTCTAGGTTGTAGGGAATCAAAAAAATAAAATAATAATAGGCCTAATTTAAAAAAAAAATATATATATATAGGCTATATATATAATTACTTTTTTTACAGAACTGCTTTTGAAATTACGATTGGTAGCCTATTATTATACAGATGCAAAGTCGTTCTGTTGGATACTATTGTTCCTTAGTGTAAAATGGAAATGCATGGTAATTTTATTTTATAAATATAAGCAAAAAACTGTATATATGGTGTAACAGAGTTTTAGAGCTAGACAAATCTCTCTGCATTAATAAATATAAAATTTAGAGTAGACCACGTTTGATCGGGATTTGAACCCGTGTCATCTTGATGATAAAACTGTAAGTTCTACCGCTCGGCTATAAATTTACTCACTGAAAAACGCCCAAACGTTTGTGTCTCACATGAGCGAGAAAACGTTTTGTCGTTAGCCTGTGAGTGTAGGCCTACTTTAGCCTACATGAATAAAAGTAGACCTTTTACAGTTTTAAAAGATGATATCTTATCTGTATGACCAACAATTACGCAGTAAGTTCTTTTAGCTGTTATGAGAAAAATAAATTCAAATGAACGCGCCGCCGCGTTTGTCAAACTCTAATTCAACATGCCAGAATAAAGCCAGATTTTAGAATAATGCATAGCGCCACTCCGTGATGTGCCAAAATATCCTAATTATAAACTTCAATATTTCATTCAAAACCATCTCAAAACGCTTTGTGACATTTTAAAAAGCCGTGAATATATTAAGGCCACTGGAACCAGGATTGTAACTGAAACGCGCTGCATGTCTCAATACAGGAGCAGAAGCGCTGGTTCAGATTGTATTGTTTGTTAATTAAACGTGCATGTTGCATATTTAAAAATATTTGTTTAAAAATAAATGTTTGTTGTAGGCTTATTTGCAAATTACCATAACTTGTAGAATTTCATCCTTACTGTTCATTGACATTAGCCCCACTTACGTTTTGATAAATGTCCCTTTGCGCCACCTGGCGTTCATTTCGCGAACGACTTTGAAATGCGACTGGTTTATTTTTATTGTATTGGTCTACTTTAAAAAATAATACTTTATAAGACATTTATGTGAAAAGACTTTTTTCTTTTCAAGATGTTTCCAACTGTAACTTTGAACCAATTCTGTAGAATGGCCCATATAGCATTTGACCAGGATTTGTTTCCAGGTATGACTAAAAATGTGCTTTTGGCTTTCATTTATATTTTGATTGTTTGTATATATATATATATATATATGTGTGTGTGTATATATATATATATATATATATATATATATATATATATATGTAGGCTATATATATACAAGAAAGAATGCAATGACAATAACTATATATATTGTCCTTGCATTCTTTCTTGTGTGACACCCCTGAATGAAAGGCTCATTATTATGCAGGGTCACTGTCTGAGAACCACTTAATTATTCACGATAGGGGTTGGGCCGTTCCGCCCATCCGCATATTGCCTTGGCAAACAAAAAAATGTTTTTCACAATTTAAAACAATCTATTGTTTTATGTGAATGATTAGGAAGGATGATTTTCACATCATTTTGAAGCAAAAACTCTAGGCGATTTTTTAGTCAAACGTCCATTAGTCAAAAGTCTTGTGGCCACATATTTAGTATGTTTTTTTGTGTCCTTATTGCAAAAACTTTATTTTTTAGTTTTTTCAATAACCACGCATAAACAATATTCTCTCAAAAATACAAACATGTACATACATGTTGCTCACACATTATGGTAACCCTGTTTGTGCTAAATAGAGTGTAATTTCACCTGTGCCATTAATATGTTTATAAGCAACTGAAAAAAGCACAAATGTCAGAGCATGTCAAAACATCTCAAGGACCCCAAAAACACCTTGGTCCCCAGAGGGTTAACTACTATTATTCCTTTTATTTATATAAATGTCTCATTAAAATGTCTACAAATATATATAAAACTGATCAGAGATCAGGTAAAACCCATAGACACTTCTTCAATGATTTTAAACATTTATAAACAGTTATGACGTAACAAAGACTCATTTCCTGAAATCATGTGACTTTGGTAGACAAGTTAATTTTATGAACTATACTCAAGTAATGTTCAAGTATATATTTTAAGTATACTTTACGTACATAAATTGGCCTAATTTAGTATATAAAAGTATACGTTTAAGTGTACTATAAGTATAATAGTATGTTGTATTCTAATTCAAGATTTCCAGGGTAACCAAGGTACGGAGGTTCCGTGTGCGCATGCGCTGTGAGTGTGAGTGACACAAAAGAGTAAAGAGGTTATCGTTTCAAACTCTGGTTTGAAATTGAACTTCTTATTGAATAACGTCTCGGTTACGTATGTAACCCTCGTTCCCTGAAGGAGGGAACAGAGACATAGTCGACGCGTCGACTAATCGGGATCACGCCATGAAACCAGTCATCTTCGAGTACTATTGAAATGAGCCAATGGTGTTGGCATACGTGATTTGCATCACACACTCCGCACCCGCGGCACGGGTATAAATACGGAATTGGATGCACGCACTAGTTGCTTTTTCGCTGAGGAGCCGAGCGTAACTCGGAGTCAGTAGGGGTCCAACAATAATGGCGATGGGACTACGTCTCTGTTCCCTCCTTCAGGGAACAAGGGTTACATACGTTCCGAGACGTGATCGGGATCCCCATGAAAACGCCACTAGTGCTGCCAGCACCTAGGCAAAAGCCTCCTGAACCCCCCGTAACCTGAGGCGGAGGTGGCAAGGCTTAGGCCAGGGAAATTACTACTGTTCCACAGGACCACTGGGAATCAATGGAAGGAAGGGACGCCCGAAGGGAGGTAACATGTGGAGAATACACATATGGACTAGGCGGATGACCGGGCAGTACAACATATGGAATGTCACTGGGGTGGCTCCAGCCTATTACAGGGGGGGGAGACTCAACCAGAGGGAAGACACGGGTTCGTCGCAGGGAGCCGAACCGTGGAAGAATGCACATATGGGATCACCGTAGGGATCACAACATATGGACCCAGCCTAACACAGTTTCCACCAGTGCATACGAGTGATAGGCCTGGCTTCGGACATTCCGCCACGTCCGTTGCCAAAGGGTAAGGAGGAACTTGACAGGGTTCGGCTAATAAGGGGAACTCTACTGGAGCAAGAATTTTGCACGTATCCAGTCCATAGGAGGGGAATGGCGCAGCAAGCCGACACTTCAAACCGGGCTTGCAGTGAACTGGCTTCATGTGAAGGGAGCCCACTGGAAGCAGTGGTTAGACACATAGGCTAGTTCTCTAGCGAATGTGATAGGTGTCGCCCAGCCCCCAACTCTATTTAACATCTGTTCAGTGAGGCACTCTGTGTCAACGCCTAGGAGGGAGCAAAACTCTCACTTAGGAGGAGCTCACCAGCCAGGTGGGCACGTGCATCTTGGTAAAATTTTCTCACCAAAATGAAGGCAACCACATGTAGTGGGTCAACCTCTGCTTGGAAACAGCCTTCCCTTCGGCTGGTCTTCGTAACAGACAAGAGCTGGTCTGAGGTCCAGGCTTTGCATTCTGAGCACATATAACCACAATGGAGCGGACTGACAGAGAAAAGCCAGGGCTGGGGGTGCCTCCTCTGGGCACCGCTTGCAGGCTCACCACCTGGTCCTGTTGGAGAGGTAGGAACCTTGGGCAAATATCCAGGCCGGGGTCTCAGATTTTACAAGAGTTAGCCGGCCCAAATTCCAGGCACGATTCATCGACCGAAAATGCGAGCAAGTCCCTACCCTCTAGATAGAGACCAAGCAAGCAGGAGAACTGTTTCTCTAAAAACAGGATTTTTAACTCACTGCCTGCAGGGCTCAAGGGAGGTCTCTGCAGTGGAGTAGCACCAGAGATAAGTCCCAAGAGGGTAAAGAGGGGGCACAAGGCGGATTCAGTCTCCTTGCCCAAATTACCATCTGCCAAGGAGACAGCGGTTTCAGTCGTAGATCACGTCTTTGGTTTACATGGCCTCCCGATGGACGTGGTCTCTGACAGGGGTCCCCAATTTATTTCCAAATTTTGGAGAGAGTTTTGTCGTTTATTGGGAACGAGTGTCAGTCTTTGTTCTGGGTTTCATTCTCAGAGCAACGGTGAGACCGAGCGTGCCAACCAAGAGAGTGTTGCTATGTTTGGTTTCTCAGAATCCTTCCTCCTGGAGCCAGAAACTCTCATGGGTGGAGTACGCACATAACTCATTACCAGTGTCATCCACTGGCCTATCTCCATTTGAGTGTAGCGTAGGGTACCAGCCACCTATTTTTCCCAGTCTGGAATCTGAAGCTGCGGTCCCCTCCGCTCACGTGTTCGTCCAGAGGTGCTGCCACACTTGGAGTAGAGCCCGCGAGACTCTCCTCCATGAAGGCTCAGGCCGATCGCCACCGGTCGACACCTCCCGTCTACGTTGTGGGTCAAAAAGTGTGGCTTTCCTCCAAGAACATTGCTATCCGCTCCGTATGTAACAAGTTAGCTCCCAAATTCATCAGCCCGTTCACTGTCACCAAGATTCTTAGTCCGGTGGCAGTCCGCCTCAAACCCTTCTGCGTACAGGAGAATTCTTCCCGTTTTTCATGTCTCCAAATTAAAGCCCGTGTTCCATTCACACATTAATCTGCCAGCCCCGGTTCCCCCTCCTCCGCGACTTGTAGATGGGGAACCCACTTATTCGGTCAATCGCATTCTGGCAGTGGTGGAAAGAGTACTGAAAAAGCATACTCAAGTAAAAGTACTGTTACTTGTCAAAAAATGTAGTGAGAGTAGAGTAAAAGTACCGGTCCTAAAAACTACTCAAAGTAGGAGTAAAAAGTAGCCCTTTTAAAAGTACTCAAGAGTAGTGAGTAGTGAGTATTATGCTATGAATGTTAGTCCACCTTATACCCTGCAAATTGAAAATGTAGCTTACTCTTTTATCACAGATTCATAGAAAAAAAGAAACAGTATTTCAATATTTCTCCAACAGTTTTATTTTTGACTGCTAGCACTAAAAATACAGCGTTTCCCCTACCATTGTTTTGGATGACCCCCGCCCCCCCTAAAATGCTGACAAAATCCAGTCATAAAAAAGGAATTTATAACTCGGAATTTCACGTAATTTGTAAATTTTTTGAGGAAAAATAGAAAGCAGTTCAGTACACTTGAAATCAAATCGCGATATAGTGTGAATATTAAACCACAAAAGAATTTAAATACGAATCCTGCATGTTCTGTGTGAATGAATGGTGCAGCCGACGCGCAGTTTCATTTACCACGCACACACACACACACTGAAGCACGTGTGAGGTGTGACGCTTGTGCTGTTTTTTTGCCTATATGAAGACACAAATGCATGAACTTCCTCCAGGCTCAAGATCCACTCCGAAAGTCACTTCGTGAACAAAATAAATTGGCGCCAGGTGTCTCGAAGTCTGTTGATGCTGGTTTGATGCAAAGTTTTCCGCGCGCAATTTGATTTGACGGGAATCACGCATGGAGTCACATGATGACTTATTATAAAAATAAATATTAATATAAATGTAGCGACGGCAGGTTCAGGGAAAATAGCGCAGTAAAAGTACCGATACAGCACTTAAAATGTACTCAAGTAAAAGTAAAAGTACACTGTTTTTAAACTACTTAAAAAAGTACAATTCCTAAAAAAAAATACTCAATTACAGTAACGAGAGTATTTGTAATTCGTTACTTTACACCACTGCATTCTGGACTCGAGAAGGAGGGGATGCGGATTTCAGTACCTGGTGGACTGGGAGGGTTACAGTCCGGAGGAGAGAAGTTGGGTTCCTGCTAGGGACATTCTGGATCACTCCCTTATCGATGATTACAATCAACAGGTAGGTTCCCCTGGGAGCTGTCACGGTTCATTGATCCGTGTGTTCATTTTGTGTATCTGTCTGGTGTGTTTGTAGGTGCTAAGGTCTGTATGTGTGTGGTGCTTGTTTGTTGTCCAGTAACCAGCTGATCACTCAATCAGTCATTCAGCTGCAGCTAGTCAGCTGCCTATATCTAGCTGGAGTGAGATTTGCTTGGTGTCGGTTCGTCACTCTTGTTTTGTTCTCTCACCCAGTTCCCGTGTCTGAAGTTGCAAGCTGAGTCATTACTCCTCTACGTCTGTGCCTCCAAGCAGCTAGGAGATTGTTCTTGAGTTTTCTTCAACCAGCTGTCCAGTCTATGTTACCACGCTGTGTTTGATTGCTGTCTCTTCATTTCTCTGTCCTCAGATTGTTGCATATAGGTCGCCAGCCTTTCAACTGTGCTGTTTTTGAGTATTTTCCGCTGTCCTGTCTGTCTCAATAAACTGCTTACTTGTAATTGGATCTATGACTCTCATTCTGACACCGGGCTAATATGGTCATATTTCTTGGTTCTAGTGAGAACTCTAGCTGCTGCGTTTTGGACCAGCTAAAGTTTGTTTATTAAGCATGCAGGGCAACCACCCAGTAGAGCATTATAATAATCTAGCCTTGAGGACATGAACGCATGAACTAACTGTTCCGCATTTTTCATTGAAAGCATATGTCGTAATTTAGACATATTTTTAAGCAGCCATCAATTGTTAGACAGTATTCTAGGTTATTAAGTGAGGACGTTTTTTGGCCAATAATTAGAATCTCTGTTTTTTCAGAGTTAAGTAGTAGGAAATTACAAGTCATCCAAATTTTTATATCAGCTATGCATTCCCTTAATTTTGTGTATGTCAATAACCTGTAAACACGTGCCCAACACAAGCATGTTTGCGATTTATACTGTACATACATTAACAGGATTACAACAACATTTCTTAAAGGGTTATTTCACCAAAAAATGAAAATTAAGTCATTAATTACTCACCCCCATGCTGTACCAACCCCGTAAGGCCTTCGTAAGTTTATCAAGCGACGAGAATACTTTTTGTGCGAAAAAACAAACAAAAATAACGACTTTATTCGACTATTCCTTTTCTTCCTTGTAGGCCTGAAACGAGACTTCAAGAGATTTCCACGACGCATGCGCGAGAATTGCGATCTCCTTCAACTACTTCAGTTAAGTTCTCGCGCGTGCGCGTCGTGGAAATCTCTTGAAGTCTCGTTTCAGGCCTACAAGGAAGAAAAGGAATAGTCGAATAAAGTCGTTATTTTTGTTTGTTTTTTCGCACAAAAAGTATTCTCGTCGCTTGATAAACTTATAGTTGAGCCACTGTTGTGACATGGAATATTTAAACATTTTCTTTAATGACTTTCTGGGCCGTCCGGTGTCATTCCCTTAGGGAGCCTATGTAGCAGTCATAAACCTCTCAGATTTAATCATAAATATCTTCATTTGTGTTCCAAAGACGAACGAAGGCCTTACGGGGTTGGTACAGCATGGGGGTGAGTAATTAATGACTTCATTTTCATTTTTGGGTGAACTAACCCTTTAACAAGAACAATAAATACTATAAATTCAGAAGAAATGAGCACTTGTTTTAAGAATGTTTTAAATGATATCCACTCACAAGAGATAAAGACATGGAGTCTCCTCCACACTTTAAATTCTAGGTGAAAAAGATTTTGTTCAAAAACGTGATGGAGCATCCATGCCAGTAGTTGTCAGTATGAAGTCTGTCATATAGGCCAGTACGTTATAGTCCGGCTTTGGTTTGGTTCTGTCTTGACTTTCAGCCCAAATGGACGCAGGACCTAAAATGAGAAGGATACACACCACATTAACACACGGCTTGCTGGAATACTCAACTGTTATTGGTCAGTTGCACTATCGAGTAGCCATGTGTAAGCCCGACTATCGGTCCAATGGCGGTCTTCCAATAATACAGTTAAGGTTTCTGCACGTTACTGTCTTTCCTTTTACGCAACATGGAATACAATGGAATACATTTTCTCATATGTATTAACTTGTTATTTCATCTGACTCCATTAATAAAAACGGTTTTAATGATATCTGGGCATCATTAAAAGTGAGCTATTGTTTGATTATTCTTTTTTAACTCTTTAATTATGTTTTACCCGCTCAGATTAGGAAGCTATGTCACTTAGAGGTCCTGGTGTCTTCCACGGGTCTCACGATCGCAATCTCGCCAGTTTCGGTCACCAAACAGAGGTAATTGGCTAATATCTTAGACGGCCGGATTTATGCATAACATGCATAATTTAAATTCCCCTTGAATTTGCATACACTTGAATTTAAAGTAACGTTTGCTTCAGGCAGATCTATGGCCACTATTGCAGATATACACTCACCTAAAGGATTATTAGGAACACCATACTAATACTGTGTTTGACCCCCTTTCGCCTTCAGAACTGCCTTAATTCTACGTGGCATTGATTCAACAAGGTGCTGAAAGCATTCTTTAGAAATGTTGGCCCTGATAGTATAGCATCTTGCAGTTGATGGAGATTTGTGGGATGCACATCCAGGGCACGAAGCTCCCGTTCCACCACATCCCAAAGATGCTCTATTGGGTTGAGATCTGGTGACTGTGGGGGCCATTTTAGTACAGTGAACTCATTGTGATGTTCAAGAAACCAATTTGAAATGATTCGAGCTTTGTGACATGGTGCATTATCCTGCTGGAAGTAGCCATCAGAGGATGGGTACATGGTGGCCATAAAGGGATGGACATGGTCAGAATCAATGCTCAGGTAGGCCGTGGCATTTAAACGATGCCCAATTGGCACTAAGAGGCCTAAAGTGTGCCAAGAAAACATCCCCCACACCATTACACCACCACCCCCAGCCTGCACAGTGGTAACAAGGCATGATGGATCCATGTTCTCATTCTGTTTGCACCAAATTCTTACTCTATTATCTGAATGTCTCAACAGAAATCGAGACTCATCAGACCAGGCAACATTTTTCCAGTCTTCAACTGTCCAATTTTGGGGAGCTCTTGCAAATTGTAGCCTCTTTTTCCTATTTGTAGTGGAGATGAGTGGTACCCGGTGGGGTCTTCTGCTGTTGTAGCCCATCCGCCTCAAGATTGCGCGTGTTGTGGCTTCACAAATGCTTTGCTGCATACCTCGGTTGTAACGAGTGGTTATTTCAGTCAAGTTGCTCTTCTATCAGCTTGAATCAGTCGGCCCATTCTCCTCTGACCTCTAGCATCAACAAGACATTTTCGCCCACAGGACTGCCGCATACTAGATGTTTTTTCCTTTTCACACCATTCTTTGTAAACCCTAGAAATGGTTGTGCGTAAAAATCCCAGTAACTGAGCAGATTGTGAAATACTCAGACCGGCCCGTCTGGCACCAACAACCATGTGATGCTCAAAATTGCTTAAATCACCTTTCTTTCCCATTGTGACACTCAGTTTGGAGTTCAGGAGATTGTCTTGACCAGGACCACACCCCTAAATGCACTGAAACAACTGCTATGTGATTGGTTGATTAGATAATTGCATTAACCTGTTAAGCTTCACCAGAGCGCGGGCGCACTGAAGCGTTTTTTTTTTTAAATAGTTCAAAGTTACTATCAGATTTAATGTTATTACCTTGACAAACTATACATCATTAAAAAGATATAAGACTCAAGTTTCAGTATTTGACCACTATTGTATTCTGTGAAACTTATAGTGACAGTTATGTCTTAATTTGTGTCAGGAGTTATGAAATTAAAAAATGAGTCGTTACCTTTAATATGAATTATGAGCGTCAGCCGGTCTCATTCAGAAAAAAACTCCCGTGCGATCGTCATGACAGCTCTTGACAAAACAACGTCCCTCAGGGCTTTTAGCTCAAACATGTGCAGATTTGGAGAAATATTGATAGATTCTCATAGGTTTACATCAGACTTCTATAGACAGGAATAATATTTATTGAATTTATACCCAAATGCGTCGATGTAATCATTTTGAGCGCTGTATACTCTGATGTACTGTGTTATCAATTCATACTAACGGTCTGGGGCGCTGTTTGAACAGTAAAGTCCATATATGGATCACATGAAGAAGAACTATAATCATGTGACATTCAGGAAGTCCTGGCACAACAAAGCTATCCGAGATCGCTGTAAAGTGCAGATAAAGATGTTTTGAAGACAATAAACATGATTGCAATGATATTTGATTTACCTGTGTTCTTCGAGTCATGTCAGGTATTTTCATAATAATAGATTATATGTATAATGTAATGCTAATCGAGATAGACTTTCAAATTGTGCAGAAAACAATAAAATAATATATTTTCTATCTGATTTTTTTATCTGAAGCCAAATCAGATTACAGAAAGTTATTTAAAACACTCGACTTGCGCTATAAAGTAAGTTGAGCACAAACATAGTTTTATTCTCATAAATTGTCGTGTATTGATGGTGTGCTAAGCTAACATGCTAGCTAGTACTGAGCACCTGCTACCTAACTTCGGTGTAATTTTTATGATTTTTTTCTAAATAAGAATGCTTACTGAACTGTTTCGTTTTTCAAAAAGGGCATTTGATACAGTTTCACTGTGAAGTGAGAACTTTTATAAAATAAATGAGGGATTGAAACAGTGTGAATTGCTAGTCGTTAGTGATTATAATGCAGACAAAAGAAAAGCATATTTAGAGCAATAAACAGGCTGGAGAGGTGTGAATATGTGCAGGGGAGACTGAGACTGAATGGGGCTCGTTTTTGCATCACAAAACAATAGAGGCAATAGACTGAATAGATGCTTATAAGATGACAATAAACACCAGTCTAATCAAAATAAAGTCATATGACATGATCTTGAAAAACATTGAACTAAATACAGAGTTTTATCATCTTCAGATTTTAAATATAACATGACCAGACATGTGGCTTTAGCTACAGTGCATTTCTAGATTGCTCCAGGGCCAACTTCAATTTTATTTTCATGAAGATGTTTCATAAAAATAAATGTATAATAACTTTACAAAACTTTGAAGCTATTTATAACTATTTTTTTTCATTATGACAATAATTAATTCTACATTTACAATAAACTTCCAGGTGTCAGCTTTCAAATGAGATCTTACTTGTGCTTTTAGTACAAAGGGTTCATGAACTGTATCTGTTTCAGTTTGGGAATGCCATATCTGGGGATTTTTCAAAAATGGGCTTGAAGCTTAACAGGTTAATGAGAAATTGAACAGGTGTTCCTAATAATCCTTTAGGTGAGTGTAAGTTAACCAACTTCACTTCTCTTATAATAGCTTTGGATTGACCATGCCGTGGTTTCCCACGTACACTTCTCTAAAGTAACATTAAATTAAAACAAGAGGTAAAACCGACGCACCCAGATTTAGGTTGGTCAAAAAGCTTTTTTTGCAGCCCTAAACAGAAATAACTCGTCTTTGCAAAACAACTACACTTGAATAATGGCAAATATTAGTCGTCATAATCTGACGCAAACTTGCAGGAACAAAAAACAAAAAAGGTTTTAAAAGACAAAAAATGTAGATATACAGTACATACCATATAATCATTATATGTTTATTAATGGCATTCACGATGACTTCACTATTTACCTGGCAAACAGCTGATGGTTTCACACTCTCTCTTGTCTGTGTTAAAGATGATAATTAAAAATTATATTTTTGCCAGTCACAAGTTGTCCAAAGTCATTAAATATAATGCTTAAGATCTGTGCACGGGATAGACAATTCTGTGTGGATGTCAACATACATTAACAATACGGTGTAATAGTCACCTATTCTGCCTTCATGTACAGCTTTTAATGTGTGTGTAAACATGCTTTGTGTGTATTGGTTTTTCCTTCACATGTAAAAAAAAGAACTGTTAAATCAGATGCCTGTGGTGTAATCACGGATTGTTATAAGGATTTTCCTTTTATGTATTTTTTTCCCCTCATTGTTTTGCCACAGGATAAGTTTTAAAAGGAGAGTGGGAAGTTACGTTGGGAAATGAGCGCTCTGGAGTGTAACCGGGGAAGCGGTCGTGTTTTAGCGGGCTCTGTGTAATGTTTGCAGGAGGAACTCAACAAAGGGACAAAAACTCTTTTTGATGGATTATATGTGGCAATTTTTCCTGGACTTACTACATCATCCCATCGGCTAAACAGACTGTGGCGAGGTTCCGTAAGTTAACTGTGGACTATTACCGACTGCGGCGTCTCGCCACGCTTCACCTAGTATTTTCTTTTAGTTTTGTTTCTTTTTTCTTCTTATTACCGATGAGGACACCTAATTCAAACCGGACTCTTTAAGTTGTTTAAATGAACATTTAATCTGCTGGGACATTGGGGTTTTGAGGGTTAACCCTCTGAGGTCTAAGGGTTTTTGGGGTCCTTGAGGTGTTCTGACATACTCTGACATTTGTGCTTTTTTCAGTTATTTATAAACATGTTAATGGCAAAGGTGTACATTCACTCAATATAGCACAAACTGGGCTACCGTAATTTCTGAGCAACAATTATGAAACATGTTTGTATTTTTGAGAGAATATTGCTTGGCATGCATGGTTATTGAAAAAACTAAAACTTAAAGTGTCTGAAATAAGGCCACAAAACACATACTAAATATGTGTCCACAAGACTTTTGACTAATGAGTGTTGTTGCCTAGAATTTTTGCTTCAAAATGATCTGAAAATCATCCTGCCTAATCATTTACACAAACACATACACTGATTTAAATTTTATTAGAGACCTTTGGTTTGGAAAGGCAATATGCGTGGAGGCGTGTTCACACCTGAGAAGACAAAGGCCGGATAATGTGCCGCATAATGAGCTGCATATTAATTAGCCCTTTCACACAGGTGTGTCACAGGATCCCAAAGAATGCAAGGACAAAAGAAATTATCTATATAGCCTATACATATTTTACAATTAGAAATTGTAACCAATTACAAATAGGTTACAATTACAATAACAATTACAATTACAATTTTAACAATATTTCAAGTGTATTTCTTTGTAAAAAGTATACATTTTATCAGACGTATTAAAAAAAGGTAAGGATTCATTAGTTTGAATATTGGAACAAACACTATAATAACATCTTAGTTGATAATTCAATATACCTACTTTATTTTTGACAAAACATCATACTATAGTATATTTAACTATGAGCAGAAATTGGTGGACAAAAGCGTACCTATTTAATGTGACAGTAATCTTTTTTTACAGTCAAAACTTTATAATCTATCGAAAACTAATCACAAAATCGTGTCTAAACATTTATATTTAGTCTGTAATATATTGTGTATGATATATTAGTATATACATGTGAATTTGCAGCTTGTTGCTTATACAGACATTTTATTTCAACATATTTCAGTCTATTTTTACTCATAGCAATATAGTTTGTATGTGTTCATGTAAACATAACGTTTACTAATGTAGGTGCGAGAGTGAATGAACAAGGCACAGACACGCGCTGTATAACTGTAGTAAACAAAGCGCGCGCGCCTATGCTGTTCACTCATCATTTAGCCTACACACAGACACGCAATTCATATTTAAACAGTCTTTTTGTGGTTTACAGTCCGACACTATTCAATATCACGATTAGAACAAAGCACTAGAATAAATGACTTACTACATCAGCTGGATCCGTTGCTCCTCGAAATGAAACTACCAGCACTTCTGGTACATTTTCCAGGGTTAGATAGTATTATTCCTCACAGCGAAAGGATACGCTGTGTACACAGCTGTACAAGATACTTACTAAACACGATGTGTTTTATAATCCAGCTGGTGGGCGTTGGCATGTCTGAACGGCTTGTCTAAGATCATTTGCGTTTGAATAGCGCGCGCTCTCCTTGGGCGTGGCACATTAACGCGTAATTAGGTATAATGAGCTGGAAAGAAAAATACTGACATCTCTCTCTTTTCATACAGATTACATAAACTGAGAATATTTGTTTTTTTATATAAATTAATTCATTTAAAAGAAGAGAGTTCAAGCTTCATTATGGAAAAACACTCGTGCCTGTATGACAAGTATTCGCGGAATTAAAGTTAATCTTAGGACGCGTTTCAGAATGGACTTCACTGACAGAGAGAAGGCAGAACGTGCATCATGTTTGTTTTTCTTTATTTGGCGAAAAGCACAACACTTTGTTTTTATTGTGAGTATCCACAAAAAAAATAGACACTTATCAGGATCTAATGATGTACAACACTTAATATGTAAGATCAAAATCAACAGAGTATTTTGAGTTTCTTTTGCACTGATAAGAAAAAAGCGAGACTATCGCGCCGGCGCGATAGCCGACCTCAGAGGGTTAATTGTGTGGGGGAAATTGTGATTGTCACGGATACACAAGCATCAGCACCAGACCTTTTTACTCCGCCCACTCGTTCGTCATCCCCGGAATACTAATCACCGTCACCTGTTTTGCTCACCTGACGCCACTCAGTAATCACTCACCTTGACCTTTATAAACTGCACCAGTTCCCTCAGTACACCGTCTGGTCTCGTCTATAACCTTGACGTCCTGACTCCCGCTTCAACTCTGAAGATTTCTACCTGTTACTCACCTGTTCTGTGAAGATTCCCGCCTGCCTTCTGATCCGCTTGCCTTCTCCGTCTGATCGGCATTCTTCATCCAAGTCCATCTCCAATCCTTCTGCAACAGATAAGAGACCTTATCATCCTTGATCTTACGTACATTTCAGACTGATATCATTTTATGATTACCTGCTGTTTCATTCACGAAGATAATAAATACTTCACTTGCAGAAGACCTGTCTGTTTCCTCTTCATCTGTGACAGTGATAAGGTTTGCAATATGTTTGTTTGATGTGTCGGAGTGCGACCGAGCCTCCAAAATTATTGTCCGATGCAGTATAGCCTAAACCTGGTGTATCTTTAAATACACGTTGCATAACCTGTCAATATGGACTTTTTCGTTAAGGTATAATTATTTTGAGTGTATTCAAGTGCTGATTGATGGTTGATACGGTTTATGTATGGGTTGTTTAACGAAAGTAAGCAGGCTGTTGGCTGTAATCACCCCCAGCAGGTATCAGATCCGCCCGTTACCTTATGATTTGCGTGATGTATTATTCTCTTTGCTTTTTTAGTGTAAGGTGAATTGTTACAGAGTGGTGGCCCGTAGGGGAATTCGGATAAATTAATTTTGGTATTGTTGGTAATGTGCTCTGTTTGTCTTACTGAAAAATCATATTAAGCAGTTGACTCTGGGGTTTTCACTACACATACTTTTGGTACCTACTGTTAAAAAAAAATCAATAATATTAAGGAAACACACATTTGTTTTGTGGATACTATTTTTTTATTAAATGAAAGTGTGTATGCAGTGAAAAATATATAGCAGTTTACTAAGGTTACACTGTCAATACATATACAGTCATCAGTACATTGTACATTCACTTATGCACATTAATACATTGCCTTTATAGGAGGACACATCCTAAGTTATATTACATACATACACTCCCTTGTTTGCTTAGCTGTTCATACCAATAATGGCTGCCACAAGCCAGCAGGGGACCATTGTGGAAAGGGATGCGGACCAAGAAAATGCCTCTCTTATAGACTGGGAGCTAATTGCCAGCACTTCTGAGGAAGCTGACCCATTCCGCCACGTCACTGATAGACACAACCGAAGCGGTATTTCAGAAATAACCTCCATGTTGGATTCTTTGTATTTAGATCCACCGGGAGAAGAACAACAACCACCGCAGGATGAGGAAGAGGATGCTGAGGTAGTATCGATGGTGGAACAGATCCAGGAACTTCAGTTAAAGGTGGAGACTTTGGAAAACCGGCTCAAAGACACAATTGACAGTACCCTCAATAGGGAGGAGGGTCTTAGATCAGCTATGGAGACAATGGTTAAGGAAACCAAAGAGTATGTTGACACTAAGCTGCAGAGATTTAAACAGGCTGTGGTGGACTGCTAAAAGCGAAGAGATAAGCAGTGGGTGGAAAAACTGGAAAAAACGCGCAACAAAAGTCGTTCCTCTTGGAGGCCAGCTAGTTTTTCCACACCTGGCGTGTCATCATCTGCTAACCTGCATACGTCTGGAGGGGATGTTACCCATCCATCATCTGCTGCAGTGACGGCCAAACCCCCTATTAGAATGGAGTTTCCCCAGTTTGGGGAGTCGAGGGGTGCTACCAATGTCACTGATTTCATTGAGCAGTGTGAAATTTTTCTCACTCTCAGGCCACTGAGTGACATTGAGCTCATAGGCACCCTCAATGCTGTTCTAAAAGGTCCTGCACGGAGCTTTTTGGTTAGCTTCCCGTGGTAAGATAACTAACTGGCAAGAATTCAAAAGAGCTTTCCTTGCCCACAGACTACCAGTCAGAGACAGAGGAGCAGCTCCGCTCAAATGTGCAGTCACCCACCCAGTGTCTATGGGATTTTGCCTACGATCATCAATCACACTGCCTGAAGTGGAGACCAAATATGGGAGAAGACGAGATTGTGCGGCGCATCCTTGCATGTAACCCAAAGTTGGCCAGTGGGCTGCAGGGCATTGTGTCTACCGTGGATCAAGTGGTCAAGGTGGGGTCGCTGTCCTTGATTCAGGATTCAAATACTCCCTAATGAGTAAAACTCTGTGGAACAACGTAAAGAAGGCAGGGGAGACACTGAGTGCGAGTGAAATTCCAAAGTTTATCATGGCAAATGGGCAAGAGAGTAAAGCTATAGGAAGGACCACTTTTCTGCTCTCCCTTCACAATGCCCACGTAACCGTCAGCATACATGTACTCAGTGATGATCAACTTTGCATGCCTTTGCTGCTGGGCTTAGATTTTATGTGTGCAAGCCAAATTGTCCTGAAGCCTCATCTGAGGAAATATGTGATGTCGGGGGGAAAAGAGTATCGGTTCTTGCCCAAGGGGCGTAAAGTACGGCGGTGGGGACATACAGAGCCTATAATTAACTTCTACATGGCAGTGATGGATGATGATAGTGACAAACTTCCTCCCATTCCCCTTTTGGATGCACAGCCTGAGCTGGTTAGACCACTGCTGCAGAATTTGTCCACAGTTTTGACAGATGTTACCGGTGCTACGGACGTGATAAAACATAAGATCTTGACTACAAACGAGCTGCCAGTGCGGAGGAGAGCGTACAGAGTGTCCCCACAAAAGCAAGCAGTTATCAAGGAACAGGTGAAGAAAATGCTTAATAATGGGGTCATAGAGCCATCCACTTTTCCTTGGGCCTCTCCAGTGGTTTTTACACCTAAGAAGGATGGAACGCCCCGTTTCTGTGTGGACTTCAGGGGGCTTAATGCTAAAACACACCATGACGCTTACCCAATGCCACTGGTTCATGAAATCTTAAGAGTCCATGCACAGAGCACAGTATTTTAGTTCGCTTGACCTTCAGAGTGGGTACTGGCAGGTGGCCATGGATGAGGAAAGCAAACAAAAACAGCCATGATCACACACCTAGGCCTGTTCCGATATGCGGTCATGCTGTTTGGTCTGAGGAATGCTGGTGCCACTTGTACTGGCAGGTGGCCATGGATGAGGAAAGCAAACAAAAAACAGCCATGATCACACACCTAGGCCTGTTCCGATATAAGGTCATGCTGTTTGGTCTGAGGAATGCTGGAGCCACTTTCCAGCGGTTGATGGAAGGCGTTCTGGGTGAGTTGAAGGGAAGAACCTGTTTTGTGTACATTGACAACATTATTGTTTTCTCCAGGTCTCAGGAGCAACATCTGATTGACCTGGAGGCAGTGTTTAAAAAACTTAATCAGGCCCATCTAACTCTCAATGTTGCAAAATGCCACCTCCTGCAAACTCAACTCACCTTCTTAGGACATGTGGTCTCAGGAAAATGCGTGGAGATGGAAACGGCAAAGGTGAAAGCAATTACTGCGTACCCATTACCAACAGATCTGAAGAGTCTCCAGAGATTGCTGGGCTTGGTGGGCTGGTATCATAAGTTCATCCCTCGGCTGGCAGATATTGTTGCCCCTCTTAATAACCTCAAGAAAAAA
The DNA here is from genome assembly GCA_030578255.1 of Tiaroga cobitis. Lineage (NCBI taxonomy): Eukaryota > Metazoa > Chordata > Actinopteri > Cypriniformes > Leuciscidae > Tiaroga > Tiaroga cobitis. Next base: position 28,683,503 of record CM060591.1, on the reverse strand, counting down.
GGGGTCAAGTGGGAGTGGAATGCGCAGTTTCAGGCAGCCTTTGATCACCTTAAAGGGCTGTTGCAGTCCCCACCAGTGCTGGCTCAGCCAGAGCCACACTCTGGCTTTCAGGTGCACTGTGACTCCAGTGATGTGGGTTTGGGGGCTGTTTTGATGCAGACAATCGAGGGTGAAGACAGAGCCATCCCGTTTGCTTCAAGAGGTCTCCAGGGTACTGGATTGAGGTATTCCACCTTATAAAAGGAGTGTTTGGCTGTTGTGTGGGCAGTGGAAAAGTGGCGACATTACCTTGAAGGAGAAGCATTTGACGTATACACAGACCACAGTGCACTGGCTTGGGCATTTAACTGTCCTAAAACGTCATCATGGCCCACCAGATGGACTTTGCGGTTACAGGCATTCACCTTCCGGGTGCATTTTAAAAAAGGGTGCTGTAATGTAGTACCTGATACTTTGTCCCGAGCCCATTTTCCACAGGACGGGAGGGTATGTGTGGCGGTCGCAAAGTCTTCCTGCTCTGATTTACCCAAGTCGCTTCAGGACATCGAAAACCTCAGCAGACAGACATCTTATGCCAAGAGCTTAATCACACCACCTGCCAGCACTCACCTGGACGCCTTCATTATCAACAACAGCAGGGGGTGTTGTACCGGGGTGTACCGTCTAAGTATTGTGGATTCAATTACCACCCGTTGGGCTAATTCCAGAGTTTCTGACTTACTTCCACGACAGTCCGTTTGGTGGTCACCTGGGAAGGATGAAGACTCTTCTAAAGATCCTGGAGGTAGCATGGTGGCCAACAGTTCGCAAGGATGTTTGGAGCCATGTCCGAGCTTGCCATATTTTTCAACAGTACAAGGGATCAAATGACAAGCCAGCGGGCCTGCTCCAATCTACAGAAGTCAAAGCACCAGGGGAGATGATAGGAGTGGACTTCATGGGGGCATTCCCTCTCAGCAAAGCCTGGAATTCAGTTCTAATGGTGGTTGTCGACTATTTCAGTAAGTGGGTGGAACTGTTTGCGTTGAAGGATACCAAGACACCAAAGGTCTGCCAGATCCTGAAGAATGACATCTTTACACGCTGGGGGGTACCTGCCTTCCTCGTATCCGACCGGGGGCCCCAATTCACTAGTCACTTATTCTCCAGCCTGTGTGAATCCTGGGGTGTTACCCAAAAGCTCACGACAGCATTCCATCCCCAGACGAATCTTACAGAGAGGGTCAATAGGACATTAACCCTCTGGGGTCTAAGGTGTTTTTGGGGTCCTTGAGATGTTTTGACATGTCCTGCCATTTGTGCTTTTTTCAGTTGCTTATAAACATATTAATGGCACAGGTGTAATTACACTCTATTTAGCATAAACAGGGCTACCATAATATTTGAGCAACATGTATGTACATATTTGTATTTTTGAGAGAATATTGTTTATGCATGGTTATTGAAAAAACTAAAAATTAAAGTTTCTGAAATAAGGCCACAAAACACATATTGATTATTTCTTCACAAGACTTTTGAAAATTGTATCACATAGCCTAGAATATTTGCTCCAAAACTATGTGAGAATCATCCTGACTACTCGTTCAGATAAGACAATAAAGTATTTTTACATTTTTAATGACGTGTTTTGTGTCAGAAAGCTTTATGCAAGGAGGCGTGATCTCTCATTAATATGTATGCATTTCACACCTGAGAAAGACAAAGACCCTCCCATAATGGCCCTATTAGGTGCTATCAGGCCATATCATTATGAGGAGCCTTGCACAAAGAATGAGGAGATTTAAAAAAGAATGGCATTTAGATTGTTTGGATTTATTTACAACACAACATAATCCAAAGATTCACAACAAAGGACAAAAAAAGCACATTAGTAAACACACTGATCTAAAGACATATGCTTAAACAGTCACACAACTTTGTGCCATTGAAACATAGTACATACCTGTCATTCCTAAGGTGTTTGATTTTTCATTTTACCATGTTCATGTACAGAGACTGTTGAATGTTGAAGTCAGCAGGACTCATCAGTGGCATCTCTCCCTGTAAAAAATGAAAAAAAAAAAACACCTTTGAACATGCTGATATCAAGAGAAACTACATGGCTGCACGACTTTGGGCATGCATTGTAGATTTGTCTGGTTAAAATTGCGATTTAATTATATATATATATATATATGTATATATATACACACACACACACACACAGTGCTTAGAATAAGTGAACACACCCATGCTAAAGTTGACTACCCTTCACTATATAGACATGGTTTTATTTCAGTTAGCCTAACTGAACATTTATACATTAATAATATATTGTATTTAGACAGCATCACATATTTTACCGGAGGCTGAAATATATTTCACTAAATCATTATATAAGCAGTTATTCGCAAACAAAATAAATTATGATTTGCGGGCATCAGGGAGCCGTTATCAATATGCAGGAGACTCCCGGAACGTCTGCTGATAGCGAGGGGATTAATGAAGATGCCGAAGACAAAACGCTCCAAGGTTTGGCTGCATTTCACGTGTAAAATTACGCGTCAGAACGCCCTCTAGGTGATGCACGGGCGCCGCCTTGACGCTCTTACGTTGGCATATTATATTAGCGCGCGCATCATCTGCTCCTCAGATTTCTCTGCCAAAAAAGGCAGCTTGTCGGCAGCGCGAGGAGTTTGGCAGCGAACGCAGCGCCTCGTTCTCTATTCAGAGAACATGGGTTACACCAGTAACCAGAGACGTTCTCTTTCATAGGTTTACTCAAAGCTGCGTAGCTAAGACGCAGTGGAAACGAAATACCAAACTCGCCAAGCTAAGCGCTGCTTAACTAGTACAATGACCAGATAACTCATCAACTCATCTAACTTCAAGCAGACAAAACATGGGAACCTGTAGCCATGTCGATATTAGATTACCCTGATTGTAATCTCTATTAATCTCCAGTATTATTACATTGTTTGTTACAATATTGTTTTATTTGATATTATGTAAATGTGAATTTTTATTTTATATTGGTTTATTTATTATTACCATACGTTACTTGTATTTATATTGTTTAAAGATTTAAGTTACTATTGTGTCTAGTTTGGCCCTGTAAATAAAAGGGTATTATTTTTTGACAAAGTGTGAGCGGTTTCGTTTTCTTAAGTACCGTTTCAGGCACCGTTTAAGCACCGGAACCGTTTAAATAATACCGAGTAGGTACTGGTATCGGATAAAACCCAACCGATACCCAACCCTAATAATCAATGTCATAAACTAATCTCAAAACTGAGTGAAATATATGTAGTAGGCTAATTTCACATTTAAAAAGTTTACACGAGCGCTACGTATAGGGATATTGTGACTGTGAGGTAATCTTTTCTATGTCAAAAGCTAGCCAAAATATAGTCTGAAAATTCATTTGAGCTCTATAATCAGAAAAGGAATTATATAACACTAACCAACTTACTCCGAACTTGTATCCTCGGTGGGGTCATTTCGTTCTTCAAAATGCAGCCGTTGGTCTTCCGAGTTTCAAATTCCTCTGAGGAAAAGGTGAATCCTTCCTCGCTGTCCAGAATCATCTGAAGGAGTAGCGTGCCATTCTCAAAACGCGATGAACTATTAGTGAATCTGATGAAGAAACGTGTTTTTATGCCATTGATCGCTGCTGGGCGTGTGCGATGCATAACGTTAGATCGCCTATTTACCATGTGAAAAGCTCTGGGGGCGTGGCGGCCTCGGCTCATTAAAGATAATGAAGGGAGGATGAAAAAACTGTACCTCTCCTTGGTTTCAAACAGATTACATAAACTGGAAATATTTTTTTTTTAAATCTCTCGTATCTCTGTGACAAGTATTGACAGAGTTACAGTTCATTTTTCGTAAGTGTTTCAGAATGGACCTCACTGACAGAGAGAAGGCAAAACGCGCATCATGTTTATTTTTCTTTATTTGACGAAAAGCACAACACTTTGTTTTTATTGTGAGTACCCACAAAAAAAATAGACACTTAACAGGATCTAATGATGTACAGCACTTATATGTAAAATCAAAATCAACAGATTAATTTGAGTCTCTTTTGAACTGATAAGGAAAAAAGTGAGCTGGTATCGCCGGCGATACCGCCGACCCCAGAGGGTTAAAGACCATGATCACCTCCTTAGTCGGGGAACATCACCAGGACTGATCGGTGGCTGTCTGAGTTCCGGTTGGCTATCAACACAGCCGTGCATGAGACCACTGGTGTGTCGCCTGCTGCGCTGGCTTTGTGACGTAACCTTAAAGGTCCACTAGAGCGCCTTATTCACAAGTCTCCTGCACCCAGCACAGCTCCATACCACACACTACACTCACATGCACTACTACTGAAGGAGGTTGAAAGACATGTTGGGGTGGCAAAAGCCAGACAAGCCAGGTACTATATGCACGACGCAAAGATGTACACTTTGCAGTTGGGGATCTGATCTGGGTTAGGTCACACCCGCTGTCTAAAGCCTCAGCCAAATTCTCTGCCAAGTTTGCACCCAAATGGTCAGGGCCTGTTAGGGTAGAGAAAAAACTAGGTCCTGTAAACTACCGTGTTTGTTGGCTAACTGATAAATTGAAGGTGGACAATGTAAATGTGGTAGACTTGAAAGCATTCTCTGGTCCCAATTAGAGTCCGAAGCCATTTGTTTTGAGAATAATGGCTGCCTGATGAAGTTATTGGCTGGCTAGCCGGCTCTGCCAAAACCTAAATGCTGCTGCAGCCGCCAAACTTTTCATAGCTGCAAATGGCTGAAGCTGGCACTTCATGTCTACAGATGTCTATGTTATACTGATTTACTGTGATGAGAGGGTGACGGCAGAGATCGTGGAGAAGTATGTTGATTAAGAACGCAAACTTTTGTTGAATTTATGAGAAATCTACAGACGCAAACTGACAAAGTGTAGTAAAATAAAGACCTAAATGTGTATTTCGGAATTTTTTTCACCACAAGTCTGAAAGAAGACAAGTTATTGAAGACACATATCCAAAAATCTCAAAATTGACCAGTAAAAAAAAAAAACGATGTTTTTGCCTGCCGTGTCTCGCCTTAATATAAACACACACTGTTATCAGTATTATTTTGGACAAAGTTTTGCACATTTCACTTCAATGTACACTGAAGCATGTATCGTGAATTAGCAATGTGGAAACGGTGGTTTGTTACTGCAGTAATATCACGTTCAGTGCTATAAATCTCTCCGTTCCAGAATATTTGGTTCATAACATCAATCTTTTTTTTTTATAAACATGTATTTATTGAATTTTAACAGTTAACAAGGATACATGTTGATACATCTAACAAAGCCTATAACAGTCAAACTATAAAAGTATCCCCTCCCCTCCCCTCCCCCCCAAAAAAATTCAGTTCTCCAAAAATGCAAGAAAGGGATTCCAGATCTCTTTAAATTCGGCTGATTTCTTTTTCATTGTGTATGTTAACTTTTCAAGGATAAGGCATGCTGATAATTCTTTCAGCCAGCGACCAATAGAAGGGCTCTTGACATCTTTCCAACAGAGAGAGATCAAGTGTCTGGATTGTACTAAACATAAGTCTGTAATTTTCCTCTCTTTGCGGTTTAACATACAGTCCTTTGGATACAAATTAGGAATGCAAAGTGCAGGATTGTCAGGCACTAGATTTAAGGTCATCTTAGAAATACATTTTATAACTTCATTCCAGAACTTTCGTATCCCAGGGCAGTCCCACAGACAATGAAATAAGGTGCCCTTTTTGACATTACATTTAAAGGGTTAGTTCACCCAAAAATGAAAATTAAGTCATTAATTACTCACCCCCATGCTGTACCAACCCCGTAAGACCTTCGTTCGTCTTCAGAACACAAATGAAGATAATTTTGATTAAATGTGACAGCTGGATCACTCCTCCATAGGCTCCCTAAGGGATTGAAACCTGACGGCCCAGCAAGTCAATGAAGAAAATGTTTAAGCCTATGGAGGAGTGATCCAGCTGTCACATTTAATCAAAAATATCTTCATTTGTGTTCCGAAGACGAACAAAGGTCTTACGGGGTTGGTACAGCATGGGGGTGAGTAATTAATGACTTAATTTTCATTTTTGGGTGAACTAACCCTTTAACACAGATATCAGGAATATTTGGAATCATCTTATTCAGTCTTTCCAGAGTAATCTTCATAATCCAATTATACTGAATCAGTTTGAGATGGGTATTTATTGTTAGGAGTTGTGCTCTAGAGCAGTGGTTCCCAACCTTTTTTTGTCTGTGACCCCCTTTTTCCGAAGAAAATATTTTAGGGCCCCCCTTCACATTTAATGATATTATCGCTCTTGTAAGCATGCAGCAAGGATGACAAAATATGTTTGGTTTTTCAAACAAACGGTAGGCTATGTTTATGCACAAATAATAGCCTATAATATTGAAAATACAATAACAAAAACATCAGTAGGCCTAGGAGAAGCCTATAAATTGGCCCTATTTGAAATGCAAAAACAAAAATATTCACACTGGTGTGTAGGTAAAAAAAAGAAATAATATGCTATTACTAAATGACTGTTGTCTGGGGCCTCAATACTTGCATGTTATTTGTGAAGCTTTATTTGTTACGCTTTTGGCGCTATAGCGAGCGATAATAAACTTGCATTTATTAACAGAATAATGCGTCTTTCGGAAGAACTATAAAAGTATCCCCCCCCCCCTCCTTTAGTGGCCTTTAGTGCAGATACTTTCAATTTGTACCCATGGTAAGTAGGTTCAGGGGAAAACCAGTACATTGCAGCTCTAATTTGAGCAGCCCAAAAGTACCATTGTAAATTGGGTAGTTGTAACCCTCCTCTCTCATAAGTCAGGTAAAGAAGTGACAGCCTCAATTTTGGCCTCCTGTTATTCCAGATAAACTTAGAAAATAGTTGCTTCATTTTGTTCCTTAGGTCTGTTAGGAGTAAGAGGGTGTCATCAGCTTTTATACCTGAAATTGAGGGGTGTGATCTCACCGCCAATGCAAGCGGTTCCATTGCTAAAACAAATAGCATTGGTGAGAGAGGACACCCCTGACGAGTTCCTCTTGTGAGTTTGAAAGGAGATGATATTATATAGTTGGTACCTCTGCCATTGGGTCAGTATAGAGTGTCTCAATCCATTTTCGAAAGTAGTTACCAAAGCCAAGGCGAGATAACACATCAAATAAATAGCTCCACTCCACTCTGTCGAATGCTTTTTCAGCATCTAAGGACAGAATAGCGGCGTCAGAGGTTCCCTCCTTCGCATGTATCAAATTCAACACCCTTCTGACATTATGGAAAGCTTGACGGTTTTTCACAAAACCATTCTGATCTGGATTGATCACTGTCGGTATCACCGGTTCCAGTCTTCTAGCCATTACTTTAGCGATAACCTTAGCATCTGTGTTGAGCAGTGCAATAGGTCTATACAACGTGCAATTGGTAGGGGATTTATTGAGTTTCAAAGTAAGTGTTATCAGCGTCCTCCTCAGGGAATCTGGAAGACAACCCTGTTGAAAGGCTTCCTCATACATATCTAATAGTGGTTCAATTAATTTATCTTTAAATATCTTGTAGATATTGACCAGAAGAACATCAGGGCCTGCGGCCTTACCTCCTCTCATATTAGTAATGGTGTCAGCGATTTCTGAGGCATCTAGTTCCCTATTGTTGTGGAAATTTTAATAGTCATTGATCCCTAACAGATATCATAAGAGAGAGAACCTATTTAATGTGTATGGGTGTACGTGCTTGTGCGTGACGTTTCAGGAACATATGGGACAGGACAACTGACCTTAGGGACGGGCAGTTTTGGCCAGTTTATTTCAGTACCAGTTTGTGTCTTTAAGTAGAGACTAAACAGCAGTAAGGACCTTATCTGGGTGGGTGAAAGGTACAGCGGGGAAAGAGGAACCTTGAAAAGAGTATAAAGGCTGTCTCATATCTTCCTGTTGTGTGTCACTCTCATGCACAGCGTAACTTCTGTGTGTCAGACTGAACCTATTCTTGCAAGAATAAATCATTTTAAAAGACCTTTTGTCTCAGAATGTCTCTTACGCAGTGATATTAGTTGGTTAATGATTTTTTGCCTTTCCACTTCCGGTTGGCTCAAAATTACTGCTGCCAATGGTCTAGACATCCCATACCTTGGCTATCTTGAGCTACCAGTTGAAACCATGGGTATCACCCTGCCAGAGTGTGGTTTCCTAGTAGTCCGGGATGCACAAAGTTCTTCAGCTGTGCCAGCTCTCATTGGCATGAATATCATAGGCAGATGTAGACAGTTAGTTCCTGCTGAGTTCGACACCACCCTAGGAGGGGAGTTGCAGTCTGACTGGAGAGAGGCTTTCCAGCAGATGCAAAGAGCCAGTCGACTTGAGAAACGGTTTGTTGGACAGGTAGCTGGTAAAGAGATGGTGCACATACCTGCAGTGTTTCCCCTACCATTGTTTTGGGGGGGCGGCCCGCCCCCCCAAAACGACCCCCCGCCCCCCCCAAAACGACCCCCCACCCCCCCTAAAATGCTGACGAAATCCAGTCATAAAAACGGAATTTACTGTATAACGCAGAATTTGTAAATTTTTTTTAGGAATAAATAGAAAGCAGTTCATTACACTTGAAATCAAATCGTGATGTAGACTAGTGTGTGTGAATATTAAACCACAAAGACTATTTAAATACGAATCCTGCATGTTCTGTGTGAATGAATGGCGCAGACAACTTTACGTGCAGTTTCATTTACCTCACACACACACACACACACACACTGAAGTACGTGTGACGCTTGCGCTGTTTTTTTGCCTATAGGAAGACACGAATGCATGAACTTCCTCTCCAGGCTCTAGATCCACACCGAAAGTCACTTCGTGATCATTTAACCGCTTCATTTGAGAAACTACCATCATGACAAACACACAGAAACTCAAAAGGTCTTCACGGCAACCCGTCAAAATAAAAGTTCGGTTTAACTTTACAGAAATATATTACCGTTGTACTGTAGAATTTAGATATGTCCCAATGTAATAATACTAACACTAATCCACATAAATTATCAAAACTAAATTTAAGAAATAATACATTTTTCTTCCATGTTTTAATTTTATCAGTAGCCTAAAGCTCATTGTGCAGCACGTTATTTGACAAAAAGTTTATTTAATTGCATATGATTAAAATTGATGATAAATGATACAATTTGTGTTTTATGTCTTCATTTTATTACCAGAAAAAACACAACACAGAAATTGTGACTTTTTTCATAGATTTAAAAAAAAAATGTTGTATAAGTTTAATGATTCATAATACATGATTTCAATTAATTAGACATGCTTTTTGATTACTAAAAAAATTACACCACGTATCCGTAACACGCCCGCTCCGCAAAACTAGCAGTCCCCCAAACCCCCCCCCCCCCCTCCCTGAGGAAGACCAGCCAAAGACAGCATTCACTACCCCGTTTGGTATATTTGAATACTCTCGTATGCCTTTCGGGGTCTGTAATGGACCATCCACATTCCAGCGTCTTATGACATCCACAATGGGAGACTTGATCTTCCAAATCCTTTTAGTCTATCTAGACGATATCCTTGTATATTCATCTAATTTCCATGAACATCTCCAGAGACTAGAAGGTCGTTTTCAGTAGACTGAAGGAAACGGGGCTCAAGGTTAAGCTTGAAAAAGCCATTTTCTCCAAGAAGAAGTAAAATTCTTGGGTCATCAAATATCCGCTCAAGGCATTGGTACTGACCCTGGAAAAATTGAAGCTGTGAGACAATGGAAACCACCTGGTACAGTGAAGGAGTTAAGATCATTCCTAGGCTTCTGACACCACCTACCTAAGCCTGTGTTGTCACTGTTAAAGCAGTGGAAACATATTAGAGAGTCAGGTGGGTTGCTCTATCGTGTCGTGGAGGATCTTCGTTTTGGTGAGTGCCAGCAGCTGCTCCTGCCAGCCTGTTTAAAAAATCAAGTCCTTGAAAGTGTCCATGATAAGATGGGACATCAGGGTATTGAACGTACACTCAACCTGTTAAGGCAGAGGTGCTTCTGGGTTGGCATGTACGAAGATGTGGAGAGGTGGGTCAAAAAGTGTCAATGGTGTATTCTAACCAAGATGCCGCCGCCGAGAATCCGTCCTCCTACGAAACCGTTCTTAGCTTCAAGGCCTTTGGAAGTGGTGGCGGTGGATTATACCCTGCTCGAACCTGCCACAGATGGTCTTGAGAATGTGTTGGTCGTAACAGATGTGTTTACCAAATTTACACAGGCATTCCCTACCCGAGACCCGCGGGCTGATACCACAGCCAAGATTTTACTGAAAGAGTGGTTCATGAAATATGGAGTACCAGAGAGGTTGCTTTCAGATAAGGGAAGTAACTTTGAAAGCGAGGTGATAGCTGAACTGTGTCGACTGTATGGAGTGAGGAAACACGCACAACTCCTTACCGTCCTCAAGGTAATGCACAGTGCGAGCGATTTAACAGGACGCTCCATGAGTTGCTAAGGACACTACCTCCTGAGAAGAAAAGGCGATGGCCAGAACACCTCCCTGAGTTAATCTATGCGTACAATGTGACCCCACATGCAACAACCGGGTACTCACCCTATTTCTTGCTGTTTGGTGTAGAACCACGTCTTCCCATCGATGCTCTTCTTGCCCAGGAACAAGCTATGGATAGGAGACAGGATTGGTTATCAATTCACCAGAATCGACTCAGAGAGGCTCACGAGAAAGCGAGAGAATATGCAGAGCACAAGGCTGCGGAGAGACTCGCTCCGTTAAATGACAAGATCTACTGTCCTACCGTTCAGGGACGTGCACAGGAATTTTGAGGGGCAGTTGTTCCGATCCTGACCTCCCCCTGGGGCCCTAAGCAAAATTCTGCTAAGGGGCCTCTAACTGACCTGTGACGCCGTGAGCTATGTAAACCATATGCCATTGCCACAGTCACACCTGACACTTCAGTGCTCCCATACAATCCTCCCCCCTTTAAACAAAACAGTCAAAGAATAAGTACAACAATATAGAACAGAATGAGGTTCAAACAAACAATATTTATTGAATAGAGTATTTTCTATAGAATGTTAACAAAACAAGTGAATATTAACGTAAACATAAATAAGAAGAAAATAATAAATTATAACCCTGAGCTTTGGCTTTTGGGATTAACTTAGGTTCTCTCAACAGCCTGGGTATTTTCGGCATCAGTATAATTTTTTTTATTTATTATTATGCATGTTGAAGCAATTCTTGATTTATGGTTATTATTTACTGAGGGATGTGCATCCATATTGACCAGTATGTCCAGCTAATCAACATTTTTAATTCAATATAGCCTATAAATCAATAGTCAATCAATGTCAAATTGTCAATACATTGCGTTCTATCTTGCATAATTAGTGCAGTTGTTTAGAGTTTTTAACGACACTGAGACTAGATAATCAGTGTCTCGTTTTATAATGTATACTTTGATCGGAGTGCCATCATTCACGTGCATGTATTGTACAGTATGTCTGGTCTCCACATATTTCTGCTTGAAAAATGCGAGTTTCATATTTCGTGCACGATATGAACGCACGATAACACCCGCGACGTGGTTATGTTTTCCGAGCTGCAGTAAACAAACATTGTTGCACTTTGTCGTTTATCAAAAACAAACGTAATAAATAATTGTATTTTACTCTCACTTTTGTCAGGCACAAAGTGATGCAAGAGATGCACTGCCTGCCCAGCTAGGTTAGCAAGACCGAAAAACATCAAACTTTGCTGACATCAAACTTAGAGAGGAGAGAACACAATTTACCTGATTGTTGTTCCCGCAATTCACTCTCATGGTTTTTTTCTTCTTCCTCTTTTCGTGACCAGAAGGATAGTTTCGCTTCATTTTGTCATGGATGTTGTACACATTAATTGACGCGCTATGACACGAGATGGACGCGGGGCCTTAAGTAATTTGCGGGGTCTAACGCACCGGTCGCGTGCAGTCTATGGTCGCGTGCAGCGCTGCAGCCACGTAAACAGTTGAGCTGAGTGCCCGAATGGAAGTGAATGAGGCTTTGAGATTTTATTTATTTTTATTTTTTCATCTAGGCCTACGTGAAATTCTGCATCCATTGTACGATTTTTTTTTATTTATCTTTTTTCTCGGAAGGGCAATCTGAGTCCAGAAGGGCATATGGGCAGTTGCCCGGGCAACTTGAGCAACCCCCCTGCGCACGTCCCTACTACCGTTGATGTTGGTCAGACAGTGTATTTGCGTCACAGACCGGTTGGCAGAAACGAAATACATTATGCTTGGGCTCCTACAGTGTATCGGGTCATCGATGTACTGGGCACCACATATACAGTTGAGCCTCTGGAGGGTGGTCCATGTAAGAGAGTCCACAGAGTCGACTTGCGCCCTTGTGTGAATTCTGTTTAGGAACCAGTGGTAACAGAGAGTAGTTTGTCGTCATCACCGTCTCAGAATCTGTTTGAGCAGGTGGAAGTTGGAAATGCTGACACATATTATGTGGTGTTGGAAGAGGTTAAATTACCTCATCTCCAAGCGACAAGGTATGGGGGTGTTGGAGTCTCTGGGTCTGAAGAAGCCTTAGATGTTGGGCCTGTTAACGTTCTGGATTGTGTGGAACAGCCAGCTGAATTTGAGCAGTTGGTGGAGCAAGAACAGGACCCTGTCCCTACCATAAAAAAACCTGTGTTTAGGAGGCCTGTTCCTGCACCCAGAAGAACAACCCGGCCCAATGCGGGTGTGCATTCAAACCCATTTAATGAGCCAAGATCGGCCTGTAATTCTGTCTCACTCAGTCCTGAAGTTTTTTCCCAAGTTTTGACAAGCCTTGGTAGTGTGTTCTTCATAAAAGCTGTGAAAGAATTCAAAAATATGTATTGATATAATTGAGGACAATGACTTCTTAGCAGGGGAGAATGTGGCCAAGTAGTATAAAGATACATTGGTTCTATTTTGTGTTAAAAATGTTTGTGGCCCCTTTAGGAAATCTCTCTCTTCTCGCGATATTATTCAGTAGTTTTGGATGCGTGTGCTCGACCAGAGAAGCCATTTTTCAGAGTACAGAAGAGCTCCATGTTGTTGTGCGTGCATCGATCTGATTTACTGGTTTAAATTATCGTCTTTCTGGATTAAAATACAAGCATGGTTAACGCAATGCATATTTTTTTTCAATTGGTGCAATTCAACATGCTTTTTGTTTCAAAAACATTTGACATTATTTTACTTCAATACAGATCTAATTGAAATACAATAACACAAACTGGAATACGGCAGTGGCTGGGTACCCCTTCAGTCGCTCACGTTCGACGTGACGATGTTAGGGGATCACTTCAGGGAGCCCTATCAACTTCGAGTATCTAAGAACAAGCCAATGAACGTTGGCGTGCGTGAACTCGTCACGCGCCCCCGCCCCGCAGCGCGGGTATAAAACAGGAAGCGGGTGCGAGCACCCACCGTCTTTCATTTCGGAGCGCGAGTTTCCTGTGACTGATGTCTAAAGATTCAACGCCTTTGGAGACTTCAAGGAAGATCTCTCTGTTCCAGTGTTGGTGTGACGGCGCGATCAGCGGTGGCCGCGAGCAGTGCAGCTCACAACGGCTGTTCTCACGGCACTATTGTTTGTGTGTGTGTGTGTGTGTGTGTGTGTGTGTGTCCACACAGTGGCTACCCCATGGCGCCTCAGCACTGTGAGAGTAATTTCCTTTTTTTATTTTACTGAAAGAGCAACACAAGCGGACCCTGCGTCTTTTTCAAGATGTCATTCCGCTTGTGCGTTTCTGGATGCCGTCGTTCCCTGGCGCCAGCAGATGGCCACAATAGCTGCATCTCGTGTTTGGGCATTCGGCACGCTGAGGCAGCTTTTGTGGATAGTTCATGTTCCCATTGCGGGAATATGACTATCACAGCACTAGATCGAGACTCACTTACCTCAAGGGATTTTGTGTAAAAAATGTTTGTGGCCCCTTTAGGAAATCTCTCTCTTCTCGCGATATTATTCAGTAGTTTTGGATGCGTGTGCTCGACCAGAGAAGCCATTTTTCAGAGTACAGAAGAGCTCCATGTTGTTGTGCGTGCATCGATCTGATTTACTGGTTTAAATTATCGTCTTTCTGGGTAAATATTACTCCCAATATCTTTAATATACACAAATATGTTGTAAAGCGGAGTTTAAAAGAACATTTGATGTGTACATTTCTTGTAGCTGTATTTGGATGTGCGAAATGTGTGACGAGTGAACCTCGTGGTGATTGGTGAAGGATTGGGTATGTAGGCTACTTCCCATGATTTATGGGGTAAAATACTGATGCCATGTTTATTTGATAAATCTGTTAATGAGTTTAAGCCATATTCTGAGATTATACAGTATAACTGTATGGCTTAATGCACATTTCTGGTACTGCATGATTAATATGTGAAACGTGGGTTGTGGCCTTGTTAATGTGGTTTTATTTCTCTTGTACCTCAGCCACTGCCGTATTCCAGTTTGTGTTATTGTATTTCAATTAGATCTGTATGGAAGTAAAATAATGTCAAATGTTTTTGAAACAAAAAGCATGTTGAATTGCACCAATTGAAAAAAAAATATGCATTGCGTTAACCATGCTTGTATTTTAATCCATTGTATTTTTAAGGCTTGCATTTTTATGGGCTGAAATTCAACATGGTTGAATATTTAAGCTGTGAATATTTCAATTAAAAACATTTCAAACACATTTTCAATATTAAAAATTCAATAATCCATATTCACCTTTCATATTTCACTTCCAAAATTTTCAAACTGTTTAAAAATAGAAACCTATAATATTCAACAGGCAATTTTCGGTCCATTTTATTTCGCCTTGAAAATTCGCTTCCACAAATTCACTGGTTCAAATTCGACAGTAAATTTAACGTCGACATCCAGGAACTGCAGGAAAAGCAGTAGATTACCGATCATTATCTCCATCTGCTGTAGTCGGCTTTACCAGCAGGGGGTGCACGCGCGTGTTGACAAGCACCAAAGCAACAGGAGAGGCCTTCACAAAACGTCATTTGCTGAAATGGACAGAGCGATGAGTACGAGTTATAATTTATGTGTGTGGAAAAGGTTGATTAAGACACAAAACACACGAGCGTTTACTCAAGTGTCTTATGAGACTTATTTTTACCCCCGTGCAAAGTAAGGTGATTTGTCCACTGCAAAACTAAATTCTCTCGCTGTTGGCATTGATATTAAGTTTTAGTAACACAACTGTAATACACTGAGACAGAGTGAATTGTTTGTTTTAGTCACTATGACGGAATACTGAATTGATGGCTGGGTACCCCTTCAGTCGCTCACGTTCGACGTGACGATGTTAGGGGATCACTTCAGGGAGCCCTATCAACTTCGAGTATCTAAGAACAAGCCAATGAACGTTGGCGTGCGTGAACTCGTCACGCGCCCCCGCCCCGCAGCGCGGGTATAAAACAGGAAGCGGGTGCGAGCACCCACCGTCTTTCATTTCGGAGCGCGAGTTTCCTGTGACTGATGTCTAAAGATTCAACGCCTTTGGAGACTTCAAGGAAGATCTCTCTGTTCCAGTGTTGGTGTGACGGCGCGATCAGCGGTGGCCGCGAGCAGTGCAGCTCACAACTGCTGTTCTCACAGCACTATTGTTTGTGTGTGTGTGTGTCCACACAGTGGCTACCCCATGGCGCCTCAGCACTGTGAGAGTAATTTCCTTTTTTTTATTTTACTGAAAGAGCAACACAAGCGGACCCTGCGTCTTTTTCAAGATGTCATTCCGCTTGTGCGTTTCTGGATGCCGTCGTTCCCTGGCGCCAGCAGATGCCCACAATAGCTGCATCTCGTGTTTGGGTATTCGGCACGCTGAGGCAGCTTTTGTGGATAGTTCATGTTCCCATTGCGGGAATATGACTATCACAGCACTAGATCGAGACTCGCTTACCTCAAGGGAGGTGCAGTCCCCTCGCCTATGCCCCAATCTAGTGCTTATTCTGCCCCGCAGAATAGGCCTACTTCGGCGCATGACCAGGGTGATCTGAGGATTACCGTGAGGGCTTCCCCGCCGAGTCAATCTCCGCGGGCCCCTCACGCCTCTCATGTGCTGTTGGCATCGGCGCCCCTTTGCGAACGGCTCGGTCCTTCTCCGGAACGACCAGTCGTTTCCTTTGGGGCGCCAGCTGACGATCAGATGTCGATCGCAGTATCGGAGGGGGAGCGGTCATCTGGAGATGACGACTCGGCTGCGTTGCCCCCTTCGGGGTGTGTACCGTTGTCCGAGCCGGATCCAGAATGGGCCGCTATGCTTTCCCGGGCCGCCGAGAAGGTCGGACTTGCGTGGAATCCTCCACCACGTCCCGAACCTTCTCGGCTGGACGATTGGTTTCTCGGGGCGGGCCGTGCTGGTTCTCAGTGCGCCGCCCCGGTACCTTTTTTTCCGGAGGTGCATATAGGAGCTTTCTAGGACGTGGAAGGCACCGTATAGTGCCCGAAGCCGTCCTAGTGGCTCCTCTCCCCTCGCCACCCTCGACGGCGGGGCAGCTAAGGGGTATGTGGGGATCCCCCCAGTGGAGCGGGCTGTCACAATGCAGTTGTGTCCGGCGTCCGCCTCCTCCTGGCGGGGTGACCCACGCCTCCCGTCCAAGGCCTATAAGTTCTCATCCGGTCTAACGGCGAGGGCTTACAAGGCCTGTGGACAGGCTGCTTCCGCTCTTCATGCCATGGCGCTCTTGCAGGTCCACCAGGCCCAGGCGCTCATGGACATGAACGAGGGTGGTTCTCCGTGTGGCAAACGACCTCGCCCTCCGGGCGACGAAGGAAACCGCACGTTCAGTCGGTCAGGCGGTGTCCACCTTGGTGGTCCAGGAGCGCCACCTTTGGCTCAACCTGGCGGACATGGGGGACACTGATAAGTACCGGTTCCTGGATGCCCCTCTCTCACAGGTTGGGTTGTTCGGCGACGCGGTCGAGAGCTTTGCCCGGCAGTTCTCGGCCGCACAGAAGCAGACGGAGGCCATCCGACACATCCTGCCCCGGCGGACCGCTGCTGCTCCCTCCCGCCCGCCGGCCGCAGTTCCTCCGTCTACTCGTCGCCGAGGTCGGCCTCCTGCGGCGTCCTCCGCTCCCGCTAAGCCCCAGCAGCAGCCATCACCCAGGCCTCGGCGGGCAGCAAGCCGCAGGAAGTCGACCCCGCCCGTCCAGGCCGCTGCCAAGCCAGGAGGCAAGCGCCGGTGCAAACATCCCTGAGACGGGCGGCCCAGAGGTGGATCAAGTTGCTCTTCAGGAGATGGCGGACGTGCCACTCCTTCCCCCGGTGGAGGGCCGGGTGGAGAATCCTTTATTTCCTTTTCTTTTTGTTCCACCAGGTACCCACCTTTTCAAAGAAAGAGCAATTTCTGAAACCTCTGGGCCCCAAGAGGGCGCGCTTGGCAGTCGACGACGCTAAGCCTTCTCACTCCCGAGCCCCTCTTCCATCGCCAGCGGGCAGCAGTGGCTGTGTCCTGGACGCACTGTCGCCTCCGCACACTCACTCTACCCTCCGGCGGAAGCAGGTACGTCTTGCACCACACGTTCAGACCCCACTCCGGGCCGCTATGCCACCCGAGTCGGGTCCCTGCATTCCGTCACGCTGCCCCACTCCGGGTACGTCTGTGGTGCCGTTGGTCCCGCTTGCTCGGTCTCTGGGAGCTTGGCTAACGCTTCCCAGTCCGTCTCGCTGGCTCATCCGTACTGTCAGACTCGGCTATGCGATTCAGTTCGCTCGGCGCCCCCCTGTTTTTTTAAGGGGCATCCTGTTCACCCATGTTCTGGCGGACAGTGCCCCTGTTCTCAGAGCGGAGATTGCAGTCCTACTGGCGAAGGACGCAATCGAGCCGGTCCCTCCAGCCGATATGAAGACCGGCTTCTACAGCCCGTACTTCATTGTACCCAAGAAAGGAGGTGGGTTACGGCCAATCTTGGACCTGCGCGTCCTGAATCGGTCCCTTCACAGGCTGCCATTCAAGATGCTTACGCAGAAACGCATTTTCAAATGCATCCGTCCCCAAGATTGGTTTGCAGCCATCGACCTGAAGGACGCTTACTTTCATGTCTCGATTCTCCCTCGACACAGACCGTTTCTTTTGCTTTGCGTTCGAGGGACGGGCATATCAGTACAAAGTCTTACCCTTCGGGCTGGCCCTGTCGCCCCGCGTCTTCACGAAAGTTGCGGAGGCGGCCATTGCTCCCATGTGCGAGCGTGGTGTTCGCATTCTCAACTATCTCGACGACTGGCTTATTCTCGCCCAGTCGAGAGAGCAGTTGTGCGAACACAGGGATTTGGTGCTCAGTCACCTCAGCCACCTAGGGCTTCGGGTCAACTGGGAGAAGAGCAAACTCACCCCCGGGCAGAGGATGTCTTTTCTCGGTATGGAGTTGGACTCGATCAACATGACAGCGCGTCTCACCGAGGCCCGCGTCCAGTCAGTGTTGAACTGCGTGAGTACGTTCAGATGCAGAACAGCGGCACCACTGAAACTATTTCAGAGGCTCCTGAGGCATATGGCATCTGCAGCCGCGGTAACGCCGCTCGGATTGCTTCATATGAGACCGCTCCAACACTGGCTTCACGATCGAGTCCCGAGATGGGCGTGGCAGAGCGGCTCGTGCCGGGTTCCAGTGACCCCGCACTGTCGCCAAACTCTCAGCTTGTGGTCGGACCCTTCGTTCCTGCGGGCAGGTGTTCGCCTAGAACAAGTGTCCAGGCACTCTGTGGTCTCCACGGATGCCTCTATCACCGGCTGGGGGGCCACGTACAACGGGCATGCAGCTTCAGGTCTGTGGACGGGGCCTCAACTGCATTGGCACATCAACTGCCTCGAGTTGTTAGCAGTACATCTTGCGCTGGGCCGCTTCAAAACGTCGCTACAAGGCAAGCATGTACTGGTCCGTACGGACAACACTGCGACCGTTGCGTACATCAACCGTCAGGGTGGTCTACGCTCCCGCCGCATGTCACAACTCGCCCGCCATCTCCTCCTTTGGAGTCAGAAGCATCTGAGGTCGCTTCGTGCCATTTACATTCCGGGGCTGCTCAACCGTGCAGCCGACGAGCTTTCACGGCAGCAGGTGCTACCGGGAGAATGGCGACTCCATCCCCAGGTGGTCCAGCTGATTTTCAGGCGCTTCGGGACCGCACAGATAGATCTGTTTGCCGCCCCGGACACGTCTCACTGCCAGTTGTTCTATTCCCTGACCGAGGGGACCCTCGGCACGGATGCTCTGGCACACAGCTGGCCCCGGGGTCTTCGCAAGTATGCGTTTCCCCCAGTGAGCCTTCTGGCACAGACCTTGTGCAAAGTCAGGGAGGACGAGGATCAGGTCTTGTTAGTTGCGCCGTATTGGCCCAACCGGCGGAACTAGTGCTCCTCGCGACAGCCCCTCCCTGGCCCATCCCTCTGAGAGAGGACCTGCTCTCTCAGAGACGGGGCACCCGCGTCCAGACCTCTGGAAGCTCCATGTCTGGTCCCTGGACGGGACGCGGAGGTTCTAGGTGACCTACCCCCAGCGGTAGTTGACACCATCACTTCCGCTAGAGCCCCCTCTACGAGGCGCCTCTATGCGTTGAAGTGGAACCTATTCATTGAATGGTGTTCTTCTCACGAGGAGAACCCCCGATCATGCTCGATCAGAGCCGTGCTTTCCTTCCTGCAAGATGGGTTGGAGCGAAGGCTGTCTGCCTCCACCCTTAAAGTGTATGTTGCCGCTATTTCCGCACATCACGATGCTGTTGATGGTAAGTCCTTGGGGAAGCACGACCTGATCGTTAGGTTCCTGAGGGGAGCAAGGAGACTGAATCCTCCTCGCCCGCTCTCTATACCCTCTTGGGATTTGTCTCTGGTCCTTTCGGCTCTTCAGAGACCAGCCTTTGAGCCTCTGCAATCGGCTGAGTTAAAAATCTTGTCCTGTAAGACAGTTCTCCTGGTTGCATTGGCCTCTATCAAGAGGGTAGGGGACCTACATGCATTTTCGGTCGACGAATCGTGCCTTAAATTCGGCCCGGATAACTCTCACGTGATCCTGAGACCCCGGCCCGGATACGTGCCCAAGGTTCCTACCACTCCCTTCCGGGACCAGGTGGTGAACCTGCAAGCGCTGCCTTTGGAGGAGGCAGACCCAGCCCTGGCTTTTCTCTGTCCTGTCCGCGCTCTGCATTTGTACGTGGGCAGAACGCAAAGCCTCAGGACCTCAGACCAGCTCTTCGTCTGTTACGGAGGCCAGCAGAAGGGAAAGGCTGTCTCTAAGCAGAGGATGGCCCACTGGATAGTGGATGCTATCGCCTTGGCTTACGAAGCCCAAGGCGTGCCTTGCCCGCCTGGGTTGAGAGCCCACTCCACTAGGAGTGTCGCTTCTTCTTGGGCGCTGGCACACGGCGCCTCGCTGACAGATATCTGTAGAGCTGCGGGCTGGGCGACACCTAACACGTTCGCTAGGTTCTATAGCCTACGTGTTGAGCCGGTTTCTTCCTGTGTGCTCGCTTCAACCAGCCGGTAACACCGAAGTTCCCGCTCTAGTGTCGGCTTGCTGCGCCACTCCCCTCTACGGAGCGGATACGTGCGCTCTTTGCTCCAGTCGAGTTCCCCCCCTGGCGAACCCTGTGAGTTCCTCCACACCCCTTCGGCAGTTGGACGTTGCGGAGCGTCCGACGCCAGGCCTAGTGCTCGTATGCTTCTGTAACTTGTGCTAGGCTGGGTTCCGTATGTGTGATCCCTACGGCGATCCCGTATGAGTATTTTTCCACGATCAGCTCCCTGCGGTGAGCCCGTGTCTTTCCCTTGGCAGAGCTCGCTCTGCTGTCACTGTCTGGTGTAGCCTCCCCCTCCTTAGGTGGGGCCACCCCAGTGACATTCCATATGTTGCACTGCCCAAACCGTTCAGTCCATATGTGTATTCTCCACGTGGTACCTCCCTTCGGGCAGGATGTGGCTCCGCAGCGTCCCTCTCCCCTCGAGAGGCACGCTTCCCAGTGTTATTCAAGAGTTTACTGCGTGGGTATGTGGAACAGCAGGTTCTCCCTCTACGCAGGTCTTCCGCCCCAGCATGGGGGGTCTGAGAGTCTTGTGTAGGGCACTGGATGTGGCAGCAACCGTTGGCGTTTTCCATGGGATCCCCTATCGTCGTCACGTCGACGTCACGTCGAACGTGAGCGACTGAAGGGGAACGTCTCGGTTACTGATGTAACCCTCGTTCCCCGAAGGCCGCCACAGTTGCTGACCATTGCTGTACGGCCGTCATTAAACTCGGCTCCTCAGTGAAAAACGGTGGGTGCTCGCGCCCACTTCCTGTTTTATACCCGCGCTGCGGGTCGGGGCGCGTGACGCGTTCACGCATGCCAACGTTCATTGGCTTGTTCTTAGATACTCGAAGTTGATAGGGCTCCCTGAAGTGATCCCCTAACGTCGTCACGTCGACGTCACGTCTCCCGTTCCCTCCTTCGGGGAACGAGGGTTACATCAGTAACCGAGACGTTTTACATGATGGCAAAGGCAATTTTATTTAAATATAGCATCATTAAATACAACCAAATTACAATTATAAATTAAATTCAGCAATTATAAATTAAAAATTACATCTCTACCATGATATCTGGTAATCTCTGTGTTATAACGTGAATTGTCTCCGCTATTATCCAGGGTATTTGCCATCTTATTTTATATATTTTTGTCCATTTGGAGCGCGCGTCACGTCACCTATAGCGTCGCGCCTGCCACAAGATCTCGTACTGTTTACATGAACCAGACACTCCAATGAGATCACATAAAGTGCAATCCATCTCTTATTTACCATTTTTTCATCTTATCGTATATTTTATTCGCTCCTTTGCCCGTATTGGAGCGCGTCTCGTGGCTCTTACTAGCGTCGGGCCAGCCACACGATCTCTCACTGTTTTAATCTACCAGACACTCCGATTGATGCACGAAAACACAAAGCCAATGTAATCCTGCTTTTAGTTACCCTTCTGCCATCTTATCTTATATTTTATTTGCTCGTTTGTCCCATAGAGCGCGTTTCGTGGCGTGCCAGCCACAAGATCTCTCCCTATTACAGTTGCCTGATTCTCCGATTGACATTCTGAAGGAGAATGATTTTGACCACTCCATTACGTTTTGTTTTTTATAAAGCCTTTCTTTAAAGTGAATTTCGTTTTTAATAAATTGTATCTTAATTTCAATCAATGTTTGATCAACCAATTCCCTGGATTTAATAAATAAGAAGCAAAGCAGACAGACAGCAAGCCAACATTGAATAAACATTGTTTTTCCATCTGAATCATCATTATGGTTGATATTGAAATTTCAATGCAAAATTAATGTTGAATCACCATTACCCTGTCGATGAAAACCTGATGTTATTAATGTCGATGGCAACGATATTGGAACAACATTGATCTAAAGTTATCTTTATTATTGATTAAGCATTGATATTTGGTTTACCGGGCGATCGCTATATGTGTTGAAAAGTCATTGATTTATAGTTGACCGGGAAACGACGCTGTTGTTGAAAAGTCATCGACATACAGTTGAGGGGGACATATGATTGAAAATGCATCGATATATAGGCTAGTTGACTGGGAAATATGATTGAAAATCAATAGATTTTTGGTTGACCGGGAGATCAACTGGTGTTATACCAACGTAACGTTACTGCACCGGACACAGCTCATTTCTGGACCTGGCACAAGCGTAAAGGTAAGCTTGCTTAATGTTTGATATGAATGAATTGTACCAAATCAAATACTGTTAGGCTGATCGTTAACATGATGGTTAGTGTAACGTTAGTAACCGACGCAGTGCTGCAGTCACTGAAATAGATTTTTGTTTTACCACTGTGAAAGTTAGCAAAACCTCCGAGTCCAGTCTATTTTTGTGATGTTTAGCCCAAAATACATCTGTAGCCTTATTGCTTGTGTCGTGAAATCTATTAACACAGCACCGCTATTTCTTCTGACCGCCGGAGAACACCGGCGGAACCAACGCTAGCAGGGCTCCACCAAGCGCTACCCACAGAAGTGACCGCGGCTATGGAGCTAGAAATGTGTCTTTATTACATGGAGAAAATAAATGATCTGAGAGAGAAAAAAAAGAGAGAGAGAGAGATAGCAAAAAAGCATTTCATGAGAGAAAAAAAAGAATATTTGAGAGAAAAAAAAGTTTAGAGAGAAAATGTTTTCTCATAGAACATAAAAAATATCAATTTGATTTTTTTTTTATTATTTCTGAGAAAAAAAATCTCTCTCAAAATACTTTGAAAAAAATCTCAAATATATATGTTTTGCTATCAGTGTGAAAACATTTTCTCAAAAAAAAAAAGTGTTTCTCTCAAAACGCTTTTCTTTGCTCTCGATGCAATTTTTTGCTCTCGTGTCAGGATTTTGCTTTAGCTGTGAAAATTATGTCATGGGCGGGGACACGTTCTTTTTTTTCCTATTGGAACGTTCCTATTGGCCAGTCGGTTTGAGCATCGTCTTGTCTTGGGAGTCGAACTGAATCATTACACCATTGTTCGCGTTCGGTTCACCTAGATAGATGCTGCCTCTGCCTTAGTTGAGCAGCTGACACGCCAATGTTTGGGTAAAATGATTACACACACACAACTCGATGGGTAGCTGGCTGAGCAAGTTCAGCATCACTGAAGATTAAACATTAAAAAATAGCACTCATGCAAGTTTATCTAGCATGATGGCTAATTAATAATTAGCTTTACAGCGATTAGCAAGCTAATAATATAATACACATTCATTCATTAATATGAGTGCTATTTTTAATGTTAATCTTCAGTGATGCTGAACTTGCTCAGCCAGCTAACATCCAGTTGTGTGTGTCATCATCTTTCCCAACATTGGAGTGTCTGTGCTCAACTTAGAGCTTAGATCGGGCCCAAAAAATCAAGCCCGACCCTACCCGAGCCCGTGCACCCCAGATAGCAAGGAGTCGGCGGACCGCCGGCGGCGCTCCGGAGGCAGTAGAAGCGTCAGAACGGCGTAATCGCAAACACGTTTGACGGCTGCCGCCTTCCTACCGCCTTCGTTCCGCCGCCGGCCCGCAGGCCAGCCGCTGTTATACCGAAGGCGGACCTTCCGCGGCCCGTCGGAGGCAAACTCTATTTTCAAGCAAGCTGCCCCGCCGCTTATTGCGCACACACACACACATATATATATTTCACGAGTTCACACTTACGAATGATCAGAGAGTAAATGGTTATGCGTATTTGGCGTGCTGTCCGGGGGGAGGGCTCCGAGCTCGGAAATTGGGCCCGAACCCAGAGTACTCCCCCCGTATCTCTGTTTAGGAAGATAATCAGGCAAGTGTGAGGAGATGGGGTGGTGGAGGGATGCTGAAAACTGTCGAGAATTATGGGTGATTCGACTGCATATATTTATGGGCTTTACTCATGCTGATTGAGTGGACCTGTTGATTACTGATTGCTGACAGCTGGTTGGAATGACTTGATTGTTGATCATTAGAACGTGTTCCTCCCGAACCTTGTTAATAAAACATCAATTCACGAGTTCACACTTACGAATGATCAGAGAGTAAATGGTTATGCGTATTTGGCGGGCTGGCATTTCAAGGAGAGCCTAGTTGTTGTTTGGCCGGGAGAGCTCTTGCAGGGTCCGATGGGAGTTCATTACTTACGGTGTCGGATGGGTAAGTATGGATGTTCGAACAGGAGAAGGAGGAAGAGGAGACGAAGATGCTTGACCTGGGGAACTCTCGTTGTGTCCGCTGGGAGATCAATACTCGCTGGACGGAGAAAGAGAAGACATAGATGCTCGACTGGGAAGGCTCTCTCTGTGTCCGCTGGGAGATCAATACTCGCTGGACGGAGAAAGAAAAGACATTGATGCTCGACCGGAAAGGCTCTCGTTGTGTCCGCTGGGAGATAAATACTCGCTGGACAGAGAAAGAGAAGACATAGATGCTTGACCGGGAAGGCTCTTTCTTGTGGGGATTTTTTTTTTTTTTTTTTGACCCGGGGATATGTTTTGCGATTATGATGAATTGATCACACGCTGAAATCCAGATTAGACGTCTTAAAAGTGGCATCAGTGCGGGTGAATGGGGGCGGCCTGGAGATTATCGCAGATTATGTTTTGGGAGAGAGGACATATCACTCCAGGTTTAAAACTGTGTTGGAGGCTGGACAGCAGATATTCAGTGAAGTCTGAGTCCGGGTGGTGAGCTAGTTCTATAGAAAGGCGAGAAATATTGACGGGAGTCGATAAATAATTTTAAACACAGGGCACTTTAAACAGGGCATACTGGATGGGCCT
The DNA here is from genome assembly GCA_030578255.1 of Tiaroga cobitis. NCBI lineage: Eukaryota > Metazoa > Chordata > Actinopteri > Cypriniformes > Leuciscidae > Tiaroga > Tiaroga cobitis. The sequence continues at coordinate 28,658,204 of CM060591.1, read as the reverse complement.
GGGCACCGCCACAGAAACTGCATATGTGCAAGTACCGACATCGCTGCCTGGTGCACTTGCCGATGTTAAAATTGTTGCAAGGCTGTTTGCTGTCCGTAGATGCTCTGGAGCTGAAATAAGCCTCGTGGGGATTTGGGTTGATAGTTGCCGGTCTTGGCAAGTAGCTGGTGGATTTGACTGGTGCGGAGTCCGTGCGTGTGGGAACGGAGGGGTTGACTTGTGGGCACGATATTGTGGAATGTGCCACGTATCTGCAGACCGCGCAAGAAATGTTCCTGCAGCCAAGGAACACTCTGTTGTGTAGGTCGGTGTCGAGTGGTCCCCAGTAAGGGCATTGGTTCCACTGGGAAACCCTAACAGCGCATTTTGCTGAGAAAAGTTTGTGATGTGTAAAAGTGCCCTCCCCCATAGGACAATGCAAGCTCGGCTATAAGAGCTAAGTAGTCGTTTAGTTCGCGCCTCCTATGAGGGAATGCTGAGCAAATGACTTCTGTGAAGTGGCTGAAAGTGAATGAAAACTCAGAAAAAGAAAGTAAACGTGATGAATGCGTATTTTGATTTTTTAAGGTGACTGAAAAATCTCCGCAGTCTATCTGGCGGTTCGAATCGGACACGGGAAGTAGAGAAAGTAAATGAGAAAGGTCTACATCCGCACCTGCCAGAATCTGTGCTCGGATGTTGTGGGCCACTGGGGGAGGCTCCAGAGCGACAGCGTTTGGTGGAACTGGCATCGGGGTAGCTGTAAAAAGAGAATATTGTAATTTAACATTTAAGAGAGAGCTGTAAGGCATCGGTTCCCAACAGGGGGGGGGTCGCGGCCCACAAGGGGGCCTCAGCGAGCTCTTTTGAGCAATGAGCATGAAATAAAAGTCCTTAACTTTTTTCTGTTCAAAATTTACAAAATTTATATAATGAGCGAGTTCATCATGAATCCTTTTTTCAATCCGTGTTTTTGTCTTATTCTGAACCACTATGGTACACCTATAATAGGTGTTTACATTGGGACTATTTTACACTGGTTCGGATCGCTGCCGCTGCGGAGTAGCCCAGTACCTGCGTGACTCGTCATAGAAGTACACAGAGAGAAGTAGTTCCGGCTACAATGTTCTTCCGAAAGACGCATTATTCTGTTAATAAACGCAAGTTTATTATCGCTCGCTATAGCGCCAAAAGCGTAAAAAATTTTTATTTTTGCATTTGGCCAATATATAATCTTCTCCTAGGCTTACGTTTTTAAATTACAAAGGGCCTACTGATGTTTTTGTTATTGTATTTTCAATATTATAGGCTATTATTTGTGCATGAACATATCTGGTTATAGTAAACATACCGTTTGTTTGAAAACAACATGTTTTGTCATCCTTGCTGCAAGCTTACAAGAGCGATAATACCATTAAATGTGAAGGGGGGCCCTAAAATATTTCCTTGGGAAAAAGGGGGTCGCAGACAAAAAAAAAAAAAAAAAAAAAAAAAGGTTGGGAACCACTGCTGTAAGGGAGAGAAGCCGGGGCTGCGACTATTGGCGGAGGCAACCTCACGCTTAGGTCGGCCTGTGGGGCTTGAGGAGGGAAATTGAAAGAAGAATAAGGGGGAAAAGGAGGAAATGATTGAGATGCGTGAGCCTGTGTTTCAAGCGGAGCCAGTCTTGCGCTTGCTTGTGCTGCAGGCCACTGAAAAGGGGAGGGGTTAGCGGTAGTCGCAGGAAGATGCCATATATATATCATCGAGCCACCGTCCAAAAAATCCTGAACACACCATTGGTGCAAAACTGTTTAATAGTCTAACTCCACAATTCAGTACTTCACAGTTTACAGTCTTTGTAATCTGTTTTAGCAATACATTTTTAACATTTATAATGTGTTTAGATTTTTTTAATTGCCTTTAAAAATACCATACCATGAATTAAATATATATTTTAAAACATAATCAGAAAGATATTTATTGCCAAGTAAGTTTTATTGCCAAATTATTTTTGGTTTATTGGTGCATGTCTCAAAAGTGCATCAATCAAAGAAATGTAAAAATGTTTTACCTGCATAAAATAATTAACTATATTTTACATAGCCTATATTATAATCTTCAGAGTTTCAAAGTAATTTTGTCATTTCCTAAACCTTATAATGGAATCAAGAGTCAAGAATCTGTTATAGCCTAAACCTAATGGCTTTGGAGCAAAATAATGATAGGCTAGTAGCCATGGCTGGTCGATTTTGAGAGTAGAAATCCTTGTATTTCAAAGCGGCTTGCCGCCAGCCGGCCGCGGTCCATTAGACGGAGGCAACCGCCAGAGAAAATGAAGCAGTCGGCCCGCCAGCTATTCGCCGGCGGCATCTCGCAAAAAATGGGAGTGACGAATTCAGCGGCAAACGTTTCATCCCCGCCAGCGAGACGCACCTATAGCCAACAGCTTAGGGCCGGCGGCAAAAAGAAGCCGTGCGGATATTTTTTGCTATCTGGGACGTTGTGTCCGAGTCCGGCCCGACACATTAACTATATGAGCCCGAACCTGACCATTTTAATACGTGGGTCGTTAACTGAAGTTCTCAACTACTACTTTCTATGTTACTTTCTCCTCCTCCTCCTCCTCTGTTCTGCACCTCCAAATACAGTGGCGCAAAAAGTGGGTATGCGCTATATGCGGCGCATAGGGGCGCAGCACCATGGGGGGCGCCAAAGCGATGGTAAAAAAAATAAAAACAAATTTAAATAAAAAAAAATATATATTTTATTTTCTATATGTAGCTGCTGTTGTGCGTTTCTAAATCATTTCTGAATTTCTTAAATGTTATATAAAATTTTAGAGGACTAAAAGGCTAGAGTAGGCGCCCTCATGGAGAAGGGGGGCGGGGTAATATCGCGTCACTCGCGTGCGGGCGGGGGCGCCGTGAGCGCTGAGCGAGCAGGTACGAGTAGTGAGTGAGTTGTCGTCGAAAAAGATGGATAAAACAAAATGCTGGGGGGCTAAAAATAGAAAAAGAAAGAGGGAAAAGGAGATGGCATGTCAATTGATGCGACAGCAGCTAAATAAGTGCATGCTGAAAGCCAACAGGTAGGATTTTAAGTGTGACATCCAGGCATGTATGCTATCTAACGTATATATCTGTGGCGATCGGGACTACCGGGAGATTCCCGGTGGACCGACGTGCTTTTTCGGCCGATACATCTCATACTTTTTTTTTGTCTTAACGGCCCATAAAACTCGTACATCGGCGGCCATTGGTAAAAAAATAGTCAGCGTTAGCTTTTTTTCTGACACACCGGCCCATGAAACATGTCATCATGTGCTTGTATCTTTATAGAAATTAGTACAAAACTAATTATGAAAGTTTCCTTTATTTTTTCAGTGCATTTGTTTTACAATATATGGCTATTACTATCATGGGATTAATATTATAACTATTATTATGTAGTAGTGTAATGTAGACACTAACTAAAAGAGGTTTGAATTTTTCTTTGTTTAATTTGCACTCTGAATATGGGTTGGAGCTTTTAATTTTGAACTCTCAAAGTCCACCAGACTGCTGAATTTAACATTAAAGAACACACAATTTTCTTACGGGGGGCATGCCCCCGAACCCCCCTAGAAACCCCCCCAGAACCCCCCTAGTTTTTTTAGGGGGGTTCATCACGGTGGAGTAGCTATAGTTTAATTGTATTAATAAATGACAATTTTGCACTTATTTTATCTGTTAGCTCTCACTCGTTCCTACTCACTTATTACATGGCACACTTATTTTTCTTTTTTTTGGGGGGGCGCAAAAATTGTTGCTGCATACCCCTCTGACACTGGGTAGTTGCGCCCCTGTCCAAATACTTTCAAGTTAGACTACGCCATCATACACATCAGCCAACATGACATCATGACTTTTGCGTAAACAGACACGCCACTTTCAAGTCAAGTGGCGTGTTATCTATACGCATTTTGAGATATCATATCCGCGTGTATGCGTATGTCTACGCCATTAATGTCCAAGTGATTCCGCGTATATGTACATGCCATTAAATTTCCGAGCGAAACGAAGCAAAATGTAGATCTACATCTGGGGAGCGATATTTTTTTTTCCCTAGGATGGCAGGGGAAGACTCATAAATGCTATTAACCCCAGTGACGGGTAGGTTTAGGGACGGGGTGGAGGTAGGTCATATATTTATATATACAGTAATAACGTTAAGTCAACTGCGTTCATAAACACGCTGAAAAGCGATTGTGCGTGTTGATAGCACGCCAAAAATGGAAATACGAATTGGCGTGTCATACACACGCAATTTTATGAGATCAGTCTGCATCAGCAAATGCTCCTGATAAATTATGTGTTATTAAAGCATTAACACACAAACCACTGTTATTACATAAAAGTAAGCAGGCTACTGCGTGCATGGTTTGGCATGACTGAATGCGTGCAAAGTGCGCTCCCTTAAAAATTCCTAAAGCTGACATCAGTTCATCGCGATCTCACACATCTTATCAATGAAGCTGACTGCACGATGAATCTTTCATAATATATACACTTTGTTTGTTATAATTAGAGGATTTGCCAGCATACAGAATTCAGCTCTGAACAAAAAGTCCGTTTTGAGCAGTGAGGAGACAGGGGAGTCTATCTTGAATGCTTGTGATTGGCCATTGCGTTCAAGAAATCAACACATATGTCTGTGATTGGCTACATCGCTCAACGCTTCAAACATGTTATAAAACAAAACTCTGGCCTGTAAATCATTTGTATTTTGTTTTAGTTTTTCTTGTTGCTTTTCTGCAACAGAAGAATAAAAATGTATACTTTTTTATATTTTATTCGTAGATATTTCTTGTTTTCGGGAGTCCCACGAATCGTTTTATTCTCCCGGAACCCACACACACGGTGCATTACAGCCCGCGCCCGCGCTCGCACTCGGCCATCAAATCTAGTCCAGCGCCACACTCGTTTGCGTTGGGAGTGCACGTCTCTAGATCAAAGGCCCGGCCCAGCCCGAGGATAGTGACGGGAAATATCTAACCGACCTCGGGCTCGGGCAGAGAATCTAAACTCAGGCAGAGGCGGCATCTATCTAGGTGAACCGAACAACGGTGTAATGATTCAGTTGAACTCCCAAGACAAGACGATGCTCAAACCGACTGGCCAATAGAGTGCCGAAGTTACGACGTCACTCTGTAGGCCAAAACGCGGAAGTGAGTTAGCATTTTAGCACTCCCGGTTCCCTCGCTCTAAAGTCTATGGGATTTTTGAATGGGTTTTTGCTAAATCGCCTGAAATAAGGTCTGTGGTGAACAAAGCCTCTAAATATTTTCACGTTTTGATCTATGACATAGAACACACAGTTATAACCTGCTTGTGGTTTTTTAAACTTTATTGTGTCTGCTTGTGTTTTTTAAAAACTTTATATAGGCTTCAAAATGTATAAATTTTGGATTAACTTGTAAAGATTATCTTGATAGACAAAACGTGTAAGGGTCACAACTCTTTGTTAAACACAGATCTTATTTTTTGCGATTTTCCAAAAGAAAATCTTTTCTCTCAAAACTTTTTTTAGTCTCAAATATTATTTTTTTTGCTATTGGTATGAAAACTTTTTCTCTCAAATATAATTTTTTCTCTCATGAAATGCTTTTTTGCTATCAGTGTGATAACTTTTTCTCTCAGACTTTTTTTTCTCTCTCAGATCATTTATTTTCTCGCATGTAATAAAGACACATTTCTAGCTCCATACGCGGCGGGCCAGAATTACAGAAGACATGACTTACTTTACTTTATTCAATGCAGAACTGTCTCGAGTTGTAACTGGGAATGCCGATTAGACCATCTCGTCGTAATACAAATCCAAAAATATGAATGTACTAGTGCTTATGCGATATCAGGATTTTTGCGCGAACTGTAATAGCGCCTGACAATCAGGCCTGGCGTCAAGGGGACTTGGGAGGGCTTAGCCCCACATTACATACTTCATCTCGCGGCACGAATGTACCAATACAAATAAATATAATCTCCTGTTTAACTTAAATGCAAATTTTTTGTATTGTGATTTTATTTTCTGTTTTAGGTGCTCTTACTAAGCAGATGGGGACAGCCGCCGTCACCCAATTCACATGTGCCAGACCAGGCAGGAGGGACTGGACGACCAAATATTCAGGCGTCAGAGGACATTGAAGTGTAAATAAAGAGTAGCCTACAAATAATTAAATAAAAAGGCTAATAAAAATGAATTTGTTTGTGTGGTGTGTTCAGTGTTTTATACAATATTTCAAATGTTCCATTACTTTTTAACATCCTGGCTGTAGATAAAGCAGGCTATTTAATTTATGGCATTACATTTAAAATGAACATTTAAATACGATTGAAATTCCATTGAAATCACGTTTATCCTTAGTTCAATTGAAATTTCAACATTGTTTCAATATTCCTGATAATTGAAATTCCGTTGATCTATGGACAGGATTTCAATGTTGTTTCAATATTAAAACAGGGTGCAAAATGATGTAGAATCAACATCAGAGTTCGAAGTTGATTCAATGACTTAATGTTGACGACGCAATGTTGATTTAACATAGTTTCAATGACTGTTTGCTATCTGCATAGGCATAGCAATAAAATCATGAAATTTTTGCATTGCACATTTCTCACAGGCATGATAAATACATCAAGGTAGAAATGTCTAGCCTAATTTTAAACGAAACAATTCAAAACGAAAATAAATAGACTACTCTCAGATAATGTAATCCGTATGAAATGAGCATTTCTCTCGGCGCGTTCACTACTGCGAAGATGGCTCCAATACGACGCGCGCTCCATTATGGACAAAAAGAGCGAATAAAATAAGATGACAAATAGATAGGCTACATAAGAGCAGGTCAGGATTGCACTGTCTGTTTGCACATGTGCATCAATCGGAGTGTCTGGTAGATTAAAACAGTGAGAGATTGTGTGGCTGGCCCGACGCTTAGTAAGAGCCACGAGACGCGCTCCAATACGGGCAAAGGAGCGAATAAAATATACGATAAGATGAAAAAATGGTAAATAAGAGATGGATTGCACTTTAAGTGCCCTCATTGGAGTGTCTGGTTCATGTAAACAGTGAGAGATCTTGTGGCAAGCGCGACGCTAATAGGTGACGTGACGCGCGCTCCAAATGGACAAAAAGATATAAAATAAGATGACAAATACCCCTACTGTACACAGCCCTGGATAATGGCGGAGACAATTCACGTTATAACACAGAGATGACCAGATATCATGGTAGAGATGTAATTTTTAATTGCTGAATTTAATTTATAATTGTAATTGGGTTGTATTTAATGATGCTATATTTAAATAAAATTGCCTTTGCCAAAACCCAGCCATCAATTTAGTATTCCGTCATAGTGACTAAAACAAACAATTCACTCTGTCTCAGTGTATTACAGTTGTTTTACTAAAACTTAATATCAATGCCAACGGCGAGAGAATTTAGTTTTGCAGTGGACAAATCACCTTACTTTGCAAGGGGGTAAAAATAAGTATCATAAGACACTTGAGTAAACGCTCGTGTGTTTTGTGTCTTCTTAATCAACCTTTTCCATACACATATAAATTATAACTCGTACTCATCGTTCTGTCCATTTCAGCAAATGACGTTTTGTGAAGGCCTCTCCTGTTGCTTTGGTGCTTGTCAACACGCGCGTGCACCCCCTGCTGGTAAAGCTGACTACAGCAGATGGAGATTATGATCGGTAATCTACTGCTTTTCCTGCAGTTCCTGGATGTCGACGTTGAATTTACTGTCGAATTTGAACCACTGAATTTGGTGAGCGAATTTTCAAGGCGAAATAAAATGGACCGAAATTTGCCTGTTGAATATTATAGGTTGTATTTTTAAACAGTTTGAACATTTTGGAAGTGAAATATGAAAGGTGAATATGGATTATTGAATTTTTAATATTGAAAATGTGTTTGAAATGTTTTTAATTGAAATATTCACAGCTTAAATATTCAACCATGTTGAATTTCAGCCCATAAAAATGCAAGCCTTAAAAATACAATGGATTAAAATACAAGCATGGTTAACGCAATGCATATTTTTTTTTTCAATTGGTGCAATTCAGCATGCTTTTTGTTTCAAAAACATTTGACATTATTTTACTTCCATAGATCTGACACCTTTTTGGTTTGGGGAAATAGATTTAAATCTGACCTGTTGCAGTGCATTACGTCGTATTTTTAGTTTGAATTAATGTTAAGTAGCCTATTCTGTGGATTTGTGCATTGACCCACTGGTTGAACCTGAGTTTTTTTGTGACATTGATTATATGTCATCTTCAAATTTACTGTAAACTGTTTCCAAAATTTTTGTTTTAGTTTAACTAGTGAAATTTGATTGTGAAAATCTAAATGGTGAAATCTCTTCGAACAAGGCAAACTTTTGACTTAATTATTGTTGTGTTCTCGTGTTACGTTGCCATTTGTTAAATGTCCGCTAGATGGAGATATTGTGCTAGAAATGGATATAGGAGGAAGGAGAGAGGAAGAAGTGAAAAAAAATGGAGAATGGAAAGTAAAGAGATCTGTTCGTTACTCTGTGTGCTCTCGTTTATTTTCATGTGATTACATAACAAATTGGCGACGAGGATGGCAGTTCATCTTCCTTCTACATACTTGCAATGTCCTGGTGAGCCTGCAGTTCCGTTTGGGATATGGACGCAAATGTTTGAGAACTACTTGTTGGCGATTCATGCTGAGGGAGATGACTGGCCTGATACTCGTAAGCGTGCTACACTGCTTCACTGCCTGGGCACAGAAGCGCAGAGAATTTTCTACACTCTTCCTTATACCGGTACGACCTATGCATCAGCTCTTACGGCTCTCAGAACGCATTTTGTACCGAAAGTTAATGTCATTGCTGAACGACATAAATTTCGTCAAAGGGAGCAAAGGCATGACGAAAATATACTTCAGTATGTGGCTGCGCTTCGTGATATGGTGTCCTTATGTGCATTTGGTGACAAAGAAGAGGAAATGCTAAGAGATCAAATTGTGGAGAAAGTGCACAGCACCCGAATTCGTGAACGCTTACTACTTGAAGCAGATTTAACGTTAGACAGAGCACTGCAAGTGGCCGTCCAAGTGGAAAATGCCATGGCTAATGCGAGTGAATTTGCAAAATCTGCCGACTTACCAGTTCAATATGTCAGAAAAAAAGAAACGACTATGCGTAGAACCACACAAGGTAAAACTCAGAGTCATTCTGCACGCAAATGTTATCGTTGTGATTCCAGCTGCCATTTGGCAAATTCCAAGCGGTGCCCTGCTTTAAATAAGACATGTAAATTATGTGGTAAAATGGGACATTTTGCAAAAGTGTGTCGCTCTGGACGAAGACAGGACATCAGAGAAATCGAAGTCCCTGAACTGACTGTTTTGTACATGACTAACACATATGCTGCTGCAAACAAAATTGTGTGTGACATTGAAATGGGCACATTTTCTGGTACTACGACGCAAGAACTGATCGTTGATACTGGATCATCCGTATCTTTGCTTCCAGAGCATATATATAAGCAATACTTCTCTGAACTACCCTTGAAACATCAGATGTGCGTCTCGTCACATATTCAAAAGAGGATCTTCCAGTGCTGGGATGTATTGAGACGTCTGCGCGACATGGTGAACATTCAGTACCTGCCACATTCTATATTGTGAAAAGTGGAAACGCACTTATGGGCATGGACTTAATATATTCCTTGAACTTGTGCATAACAGCAAATAAAGTACTCACCCCCAAACAGTCAGTGCAACAAGTGTTCCATACTGATACGCCATCTTTTGGCTGTGCAAAGAACTTTGTACACAAAGTGAAAATGCATGAAAACTTTATTCCTGTGCAACAGAAGCTACGCAGACTACCTTTTTCTGTAAGGGATGCTGTGTCTGCAGAGCTGAACCGCCTACTAGCAACAGATATTATTGAAAGAGTGGATGCTTCGCCTTGGGTTTCGCCCATCGTAGTGACTCAAAAGAAATCTGGAGACATCAGAATGTGTGTGGATCTTCGGGAACCCAACAAAGCAATCGTTGTGGATAGCTACCCCATTCCACACATTGAAGAACTCTTTTCACAGTTGAGAGGGGCTGTGATGTTTTCTACAATCGACCTGGCAAATGCTTACCATCAGGTATCACTACATGAGGACAGTAGGGACCTTACTGCTTTTATAACACATGATGGTTTGTTTCGTTTCAAGCGAGTTTGCTACGGATTAGCATTAGCACCAGCGGCTTTTCAAAAAATGATGTCTACTATTCTCAGGGGTGTTACAGGCGTCCAGTGTTATCTGGATGACATAATCGTGTTTGGTGACTCTATTGCTAGCCATGATGCTCACCTAAAAATAGTGCTGCACAAACTACAAGAAGCAGGTCTGCATCTAAATGAGAAGAAATGTACATTGCACCAGGAAAAGCTCACATTTCTGGGACATACCATCTCCAAAGAGGGACTGATGCCTGATCACAGCCACGTGGAAGCAATACCCAATGCTCCACCACCTTCGGACGCGCCCACACTAAGATCATTTCTAGGCCTCACCGCTTGGTATGCTAAATTCATTCCTAACTACGCAGCTGTTGTTGAGCCTATGAGAGATGCCCTTAGAGGAAATTCAAATTTTGCATGGACTGATAAAGCACATGAAAGTTTCCAGGAAGTTAAAGAACTGATTGCACAGAGTCCTGCATTGGCTTTATTTGATCCTGCTTTGCCCACAATTGTTACAACAGATGCCTCAGACTACGGCATAGGTGGCATCCTGACTCAACTCCACCCAGATAAGTCAGAAAGGACTGTGGCTTTCGCATCCAGAACTTTGACATCGGCAGAAAGGAAATATTCTGTTGTTGAAAAAGAAGCCCTTGCTTGTGTCTGGGTCATTGAGCGTTGGAGAACATACCTGTGGGGCAAACACTTCACATTAAGATCAGATCACCAAGCCCTAACCACCCTTTTGACTACTAAAGGTATGGGACGAGCTGGACTGAGAGTAGCACGATGGTCTGCCAGATTGCTCTGCTTCAACTATACTATGCAGTACAGACGAGGGGTTGACAACCAGGTAGCGGATTGTCTTTCGCGTCTTCCATTGCCAAATGACATTAATTCTGACGTTGATTCTGAACCCGAAACTGTTGCTGCTATCACTACCCTCCTGTCAGCTGTTCCTGTGGCCGAGTTTGCTGCTGAAAGCTCCTCGTGTCCCGAGCTTGCCAAACTTCGTCAACACATCGAGTATGGCTGGCCCGCTACATCCAAAGCTCTGCATCCTGACCTGTCCAGGTACTTTCCAATACGAGACGAACTGTCTATTGTGGACTCGTATGTGCTACGAGGACCACACAGACTGATTGTGCCACTTAGTTTACGTTCACGTTTGGTCACCCTCGCTCATGATGGCCATCAAGGCATTGTGAGGACCAAGCAACGGCTTAGGGAGCTATACTGGTGGCCTAAGATGGATTCGCAGGTACAGTCCACAATTGCAACCTGCGTCACCTGCCAGCTCAATGATAAAACTGCTAGAACCACACATGCACCACTTACCCCAGTTGACTATCCAATAGGTCCGTGGCAGAAACTGGGCATCGATGTGGTGGGTCCTTTCGACACTGGTCCTGTTAGTTGTAGATACGCTATCACATTGATTGACTACCATTCAAAATGGCCAGAGGTAGCTTTTGCACCTCACGTGACTGCGTCTACCATTAATTGTTTTCTGAGGTCAGTGTTCAGCCAGAAAGGGAATCCTCTGGAGGTTGTTAGTGATAATGGACCTCAGTTCCGGTCAACGGAGTTCAAACTATTCCTACAAGAAAGAGATGTAAAGCACATCCGTACTTCTATATATCACCCGGAAGGAAATGGAGCTGTGGAGCGCTGGAATAAGGTGTTGAAGGAGGCTATTCTGACTGCAGAAAGGGAGAGAGCCTCTTGGACATCGTTCATTGCGGATTTTCTGCAAACTTACCGAGCTACACCCCATGCCACGACAGGCATTTCTCCTTTTGAGCTGATGTTTGGAAGAAAAATGAGAACAAAATTGACAATTCTTCCAAAGTGTAATGTGAATCCGGCTATAAAAAAGCTGAAAACAAAAGTGATGCGAAATCAGAGGAAAATGAAAGCATACCTGGATACAAAGCGCAAAGCAAAGACTCCAGGGCTCAAGGAAGGCGACTTCGTACGGGTGAGAAAACCTGTGCTTGTGAGAAAAGGGAAATCAAAATTCAGCAACCCTATGCAGATTGTTAGAAGGAAGGGGACACATAGTTTTGAACTGAGTGATGGACGTACTTGGGACGTATCTCATTTGGCACCACTGCCCCCAGAATTTACTCAGGTTTCTGAACACACTGAGTCAGCTCCTACTGCACCACCTGGAAGTGGTAACAACCACTTGGAAGGACGTTGTAGAAGGAAGCCAGTATGGTTGAAAGACTATGTAACCTAAACTGTCATAGTAGGCAAAGTAGAAAGTAAAAGAGAAAAAAAAGAAAAGAAACCCAGGTTAGTTCAGGAAAGTTGTGGTTTGAACTGAAAGGATGTTCATGCTATATTTGTTTGTTAAGAGATATTGTTAGACATTGTTCTGTGGTTCTAATATAAGGAAAGAAATTGGGTAAGAAAACAAAACGACTGAATATTGTTAGCAATGTTATCGTAACTGCAGAGGGAAACAAATTAAGTCAGGGGGAAATGTTGTGTTCTCGTGTTACGTTGCCATTTGTTAAATGTCCGCTAGATGGAGATATTGTGCTAGAAATGGATATAGGAGGAAGGAGAGAGGAAGAAGTGAAAAAAAAATGGAGAATGGAAAGTAAAGAGATCTGTTCGTTACTCTGTGTGCTCTCGTTTATTTTCATGTGATTACATAACAATTATACTTTTATCTGTTTAATTGTGCTCCCATTGACCGCTGTCATTTATTTTAAACAGCAGTCAGAATAAAACCCCGATTTAAAAAAAAGCATAGTTTGCTTCCGGTGTGTATTTCTCCCATTTCACCCGGTTAGAGTTACATCATTCCATCTCTCACTCCTTTTTCCTACACATGTATTTATGTATGTTTGTTTAGTTATTCATGTTTATGATTTAGTTAATAAAACTTGTGCACTTTATGTATTTGGTTCTGATTCACTGCTTGCAAACAAAGTCTCTTTTACGATCTTGATCTTGCTACATGCTCAAAGCGCTGTACATGCTAAGAAATAATTATTCTTCTGTGGCCATGGAAGATACCCTTTTCTTAGAATAAATTAATAAAAGAGTTTGTTGGACGAACTGATTAATTGATTGTAATATTAATTTAGCCATGTCAAGTTAATCCAATTAACTGACCCAAATATTCAGAATTAATCATAACTCATAAATAAAAGTTATTATCGATTATTAATATTTCCTATAGCTACGTTCCTTACATATGGTGAAGAATTTTAAGGCATCGTATTAAACATTGTATGCAAGCAGACAGTAATCAGTCATATGTTGTCCCATAAGTTTTTATTAACATCTCATACATGCACGTACAAGTTTCTGAGTAAATCAGCAAAACTATAGCTTGAATATGCCTTCCTACGAATGGCAGAAAGCTTCTCAAATGCTATAATGCATATTTAAATCGTACGATAAGAAACTCCTGATATTAGCGAAGAAATCCTAATTTCAGATATAAATCGAGCGTAAGCCTTCTTTGACGAAGAAATCGCGCGTATTAGCCGCGTATAAATGGTACCAGAACAAATGAATCTGATATGGACGAAGAAATCTCCATTTTCAGCATTTTTAAGGTGATCTGAGCGATGCTCCTCAGTCACCAATTAAGGCCTTATTGTTCGTTACGTCATTGTATTCATATTAAACCGCTGAAGCGCTCATATGAAACAATCCCGTTGAATTAGTGGTATAAATTTTAGCCTAGCTAACTAGTAATTTCCCATTGTCTGTGAAAGAACTGTCCCAGCTAGCAGGGAACGTTCTTAGAACTTTGGCTAACATTCCCTACAAGTTTGGTTAATGTTTTAAAGAAAACATTTGAATGTAATGTTTAAATAATGTTTTAAGGATGTTTTCTCACTTCAAATAATGTTCCTATAAGGTTAAATGTAAACTAAGATATAACGTTTTAACTGTAACATTTTGAGGATGTTTTTGGAATGTTGTTGAGATAACAGATTATACAATGTTATCAATAAAACATTAGCGCAATGTTCCATAATAACAGAGGAAGAACATTATCATGTCAACGTCCGCAAAATGTTATGAGGATATCATTGAGGCCTGAGATGACGGAATGTTTTTTATAAAACGTTCTTGTAATGTGACGTGTTAACAAAACTAGAACGTTATAACTGTAACATGTTGAGGATGTTTTGGGAATGTTGTTGAGATAACAGATAATACAATGTTCTCAATAAAACATTGGCACAATGTCCCATAATAACAGAGGAAGAACATTATCATGTCAACGTTCGCAAAATGGTATGAGGATATCATTGAGGCCTCAGATGACGGAATGTTTTTTATAAAACGTTCTTGTAATGTGACGTGTTTACAAAACTAGAACATTATAACTGTAACATTTTGAGGATGTTTTGGGAATGTTGTTGAGATAACAGATTATACAATCTTCTCAATAAAACATTGGCACAATGTTCCATAATAACAGAGGAAGAACATTATCATGTCAATGTTCGCAAAATGTTATGAGGATATCATTGAGGCCTGAGATGACGGAATGTTTTTTATAAAACGTTCTTGTAATGTGACGTGTTAACAAAACTAGAACGTTTTAAATTTAACATTTTGAGGATGTTGTTGAGGTAAAAGTTTGTAGAATGATATTTTATAAAACATTGACACAATGTTCCATAATAACAGAGGAGGAACATTATCAAATCAACGTTCTCGAAATGTTTTGAGGATATCATTGAGGCCTGAGATGACAGTGTGTTTTTTATAAAACGTTCTTTTAATTTTGACGTGTTAACAAAACTAGAACGTTATAACTGTAACATGTTGAGGATGTTTTGGGAATGTTGTTGAGATAACAGATAATACAATGTTCTCAATAAAACATTGGTACAATGTCCCATAATAACAGAGGAGGAACATTATCAAGTCAACGTTCGCAAAATGTTATGAGGATATCATTGAGGCCTGAGATGACGGAATGTTTTTTATAAAACGTTCTTGTAATGTGACGTGTTAACAAAACTAGAACGTTTTAGATTTAACATTTTGAGGATGTTGTTGAGGTAAAAGTTTGTAGAATGATCTTTTATAAAACATTGACACAACGTTCCATAATAACAGAGGAGGAACATTATCAAATCAACGTTCGTAAAATGTTTTGAGGATATTATTTAGTCCTGAGATGATAAAATGTTTTTAATAAAACATTCCTTTCAATTGACTTTTTAACAAAAGTAGAACATTTTGCATGAAACATTTTGAGGATTTTTTAGGGATGTTGTTACCTTTTATAAATCATTGGCACAATAACAAAGGAGGAACATTATCAAAGCAACATCAAATGTTTTGAGGACATTATTGGCCTGAGATGACAAAATCTCATAATGTGTTAACAAAAGCTCATAAAATTGTAAGGATATTTTAGGGAAGCTGTTTAGGTAACAGAGTGTAGAATTATTTTAACCTATAAAATATTGGCATGATTTTCCATAGTAAAAGAGGAACATTATCAAAACAGTATTCATGAAGTGTTTTGAGGATTACTCCGAACTGTTTGAAATGTTGCGCGAAATGTGTTTACAAGAGACGAGAAGCTGATTGGAGGCCACTGTAGATCGACGTTTAAAACCACCAATCACAGCGTGATTTTCCCATGACGTAAGAACATTTGAAATCGACAAACAGCGCGAATAAAGTAACGTTTTTGTTGAAGAAAGCGGCGCAAAATGTCCGTTGTCTAAATTGGCTATTTGACACATTGGCCCAAAACAACAGAACTCCTGGTCAACGGAACTGAACTCTTGCACAACTGTAAGTTTTTTTCGTGTGTATTTTTTTTCAGTTTACATAGCTTTCTCATATCCTTGATATATCAATGTCTTTCAGTATTAGATCTTACTTTCTTAGACTTGTATGACAGTCGCAATAAATCTGAGTGTATCTTTTGAATAACAGC
This sequence comes from Tiaroga cobitis, assembly GCA_030578255.1. Lineage (NCBI taxonomy): Eukaryota > Metazoa > Chordata > Actinopteri > Cypriniformes > Leuciscidae > Tiaroga > Tiaroga cobitis. The sequence goes on along the minus strand of CM060591.1, from coordinate 28,642,039 downwards.
TAGATTTGTTTTAATGCAGACTCCAAACTGTATATAGGCCTAATATCATCGAAAAAATAGCGGGATTCGTCGACGGCTGTTTGGCAAATAGCCACAAATAGCATCTTTTGCTATTTTGCAAATAGCCTAACTTACGTTACGTTTTACCTCAGGTGGAAAAATGGGCCTAACGTTAACTTAGATGGTAATAAAATGCAACAAAAATCCTAAAAATTACAAAACTTTGAAGTAGGACTTGGCTAAAATCAAACAAAAAGAAGAAAAACGTAAAGTAACACGGTAACGTAAAGTTATACCATCAACCAAGACCTGCATTTTAAACATTGTCAAGGTTTTAAATAATTAACGTTACCGGCCTGCGCCCAAGTTTAAAACACAGTCAACACGATAAACGGTAAAAAAATGTCCAAATATCTCACATATAGTAATGATGAAATTAGAAAACATGAATTTTACCTGCTTATCACTTCACATCCAAGATTCACGGTTAAGATGTCCAAGGTCGAGTGATTTCTGTGACCTGTCGCGCGCGTAGTTATCCCACCACTGTGTGCTTAGAAGGGATTGTATCCGTGCGCCAAGGCGGGAATTCCTTCAGTTCGAATTTTTTAAATCTCAATAGCTGTCATTTAAATATCAGCGTACTTAAAGAAATAATGTATTATTATATGATATTATATTATAATATTATGAGAATAAATGCGTAATAAACACTGAACGCAGCAGAACTACTTTGACAAGCGGAACAAGATGTCCACTGCGAACAGTCGTAGAAGTGATGGACCTGATTCTTAATTCGGATAGGTCGTTAAAACGAACCGGTTCAAAAACTGATTCACCAGGCTCTTTTACACAGTCAATGACGTACAATGTTATAATCAAATAACCTAATAAATAAATAAATAACTAAAAATTGAATAAACTTGTCTTAATTAACAGACCAATTTCATAAACAATGTTTATTTCTCTCTTTTCATTCCGGTAAAAGGTATATAAATGCTAATCTATTAATTATTATGTAATATTATATAAATATAAAACCTTTTTTATATATATTTGTGAAGTATTTATACATTTGCATGTCTTCACAGTATTTTTTCTGTAAAAAAAACAATAATAATGTTTTTAAAAAATCTATTTTTTTGTTATGCACATTTGTTTGTTTTTCATGTAATTTTACACAGGAAATGTACATTTGCAGTCTATTTCTGTAATTTGACGGTTTTTTTACCACATTTAATAAAAACATGAAAAATCTATAAAATAAAACAGTAAAATTCCGTAAAACTACAGTTTTTTTTACAGTGTGGTTTGATGCTGTCTTTCCTGGTTAATGGTTAATTAATTTTGTAGTCTATCCTATGGCTAGCAAGTTTAACCCTCCAACCAGATACTGCTATTTGGATATTATCAATCAAATATTGATTCATTATATTTGAATAACCAACAGTGTTAACTTTTGTCTTTTTAACATTGCCAACATGTTTTTCCAGCACATGTGTCTAGCAAGTAGGCTACACTCACAAATACATTACATAAACAGAATGTAGAAACGAAAAATGTCTCAGATGATCCACTGTTGATGACTGCAAGATTCTAAGTTAAGGTAGGCTAATTAACATTCAGTGACTTGCTAACGTAGCATTCTATCATGATAGCGCGACTTCTATGAGTCTATCCGTGCTGCACACCCCTAATTAATGCTCCTAACCTTGAACGATTGCAGAAGCTATGTTTAACTGTAACAATATCCTGGGTAACCAGGATCACCAGTTAATACTATTTTCCACAGTAGAATCTGCATTTGAAAGCCTGGTCAGTCACTACTACTGCTAGTTATTTGTGTGGCTAGTTATCTTTGCCTACTTACACTCTGCTTTATGAAAAAGCTTCGTATGTCCCCTTTCTTCTTCTTGGGTGACATAGCTGATCTACAAAGTACAAAAAAACGGAATATTAAAATGTTTTACTCTGGCCTTTGTATATTGCAGGCAGAGAGACAGCCCTGGTAACTTACCGGCGTCGTCACGCGCGCGTATGGAATTACATTTGTGTCAATAATAATGAACGTAACTTTATAAAACTGAACGTAACTTTATAAAACTGAACGTAACTTTTTCAGAAACTATCAAAATATTCCATTACAAAAGAAGAAAAACACAATTAAAATGAAAAAAAAAAAATTAACTCAGTCGCACGAATTTAACAGGCTCTTCAAATATGCTTAATTTTTTGTTATTGGTTTTCAAAGATTTGTTTTCGCAAATCGTGGAGTCTGAATACATAGCTACAGATTTCGTTTACGCTTCTCAGTTTTTCGTTTGCTGCCACAGATTTCGCTTACGCTTCTGAGCTTTTCATTTGATGTTTTGAGACAAATCTCTCGTGGGGGTGGGCTTAACAGTGATCTACTCTGATTGGATAGTGAGCTTTTGATGGACAGGCGCTCTCTGACCCGGAAGTACAGACGTCACTCAGTGGCGCGCACATTGGAAAGCTCTCGCGGTTAGACATTCAGTTACGCAATACTTCGTGCTTTGTTCTATTACTAACAATATATGTAAATAATACTTGACCTACAATTATATAATTTAATATTATATGAGACCGTCGGCTTCCTTCGTCTCAGTCTGTGAGGATGAGCTCTCAGGAGAGACACGGAGCGGCATCATCTTCCTCCTCAGCTTGCTCTTCAAGGCAGCTTGTAGTAAGTTCGTGTCACTGAAGTAACCAATAACATTGATACAAGTTTTATCCATGTAATGTTGCAGTGTGCAACAGTTCGTTGCGGGTTATTATTGTCATTCACAAGTTTGCAATGCACTGATGTCATATCATGATGTTTTGTAGCTTGATTGTTTGCTCTTTTGCACAGTTATTATATTCAAGGACTTGTCAATGTCCTTCAATGCATATATCGAACTGGTCTTTATTCTACAGCAAGACAGAAATCTTGGTGCAGATGCTGCATCATCTGCAGCTGTTCAAAACATCATTGAAATCCTTAACCAGTCGCTTGGGAATACCAGCACAAGGCAGGGTCAGCAGCAGTCGGGGCAGAGTCATACAGTGGACCAAGATATGGCCAGGTTTCAGTTTTGCAGTCACGACAATGGACAAAACAGCCACATTGTATTTAGCATGTATACAATACATTTGAGCACTTATAATTAGAGCAGTGGTAGTAGTCAGGGGCCATTTTGAGGTTCTTTGTGTTCCCAAATAAACACATTAATGTAACCAAAAATAATGCAATACTAATTTTATTTTCAAAGGTCTTTCCCTGGATTTTTTAAGCGTGGTTCGAAAAGACGGCTACCCAGCTGTAGTAGACCAGCAAAGTGCAACAAAATATGGAAACCCTTTGTGTTTTCAGTTTTTCTGTTAAAGAAAAATACAGACATGGCCCCGTCACCTGCTGATGAGGTGCAGCTTTTGCAAGCTGGCTTGGGAAAACGGAATCTTACCATGCCTGATGACTTGAAACATTCAGAGGTGATGTATATACACACCATTCCTTTATTAAACAGCTATGCCTTCCTTTTTTATCAACGACTAAAAACCTTTGTTAGAATTATTTTCTAATCTTGAGTTAAATGTGGTTTTTAGGTCTCTAGCTTGTTCAGTGATGCATACCCAAAAATGAACTCTGCATCTGGAGGCTGGCTTCTTTACAAAGCAACTGGTATGATCTGTAAACTAACACAACAGGAACTAGTTTTACATTATTGCACAGTGCCGATAGTTTTGTGAATGTCATTTCATTTATTTTTGTGCATTTCAATAGATTAGCACTGACAGTGTTTTTCTGTTTTAAACTTACAATTACATCATATACAGTTTTAATGGAATTGGATGGCATTTCAATTTCATAATATTTATTTATTCAGGTGGACAGGGTAGAAGGCGGTTAAATCTAGTTCCTCCGGAGTCTGAAGGCTACTGTGGTATGGGATTAGATTTCAGTCACAATTCTGCGCGCGCAAGATCACATTTTGAGCGCGCAAAAGGCCATTTCGCACGCGCGTGAACTGAGTTTTGCGGAGAAATGTTCGTCTCGCAGATTAGAAAATATTTCGAGCGAACGAAAATCAATTTTCAACACTTCAACAATGTTGTACAAGATGAGTTTGACCTGTCACCTCTACCATCTGATGCCCCGGAGTTCTCTCAAATGCCTAAAGCAGAATGTAAGAAATGCTTCAAATCTATGCCACTACAGATTCTTGCTCTGCGTGTAAAGGAATGCAACACTGCTGAATATGAGACGCTTTCTGACTCAGAACCAGAGGTAAGATTTTTAATAAACTTCATGATTATTCTTTAAGATTAATGTGTGATGTTAAATGTATGTAAAATGGTTTGTCTATTTCTAGCTGACTGATCTACCTCCTGATTCACCTGAATTACCTCCTGTTACTGAAGAAGAGGTAATTTACCTTGTTGCTTGGACTGACATTGTTCTGACTTCTTATAATGTGTATTTTACATCATTACTTGCTTTTTAGTCACCAGAGGCAAAGTGTCCTGTTTGTCAGCAAAGTTTTCCTGCGAAGGAATTGGAGCTCCATGCAAGTTTTTGTGGCGATTTAGATAGGTAATGGTAATTACTATGAACAAAATCAACAATGTAATTTTGTGGTGCATTATGTGGCATGATTCTAAACATTGCATTTTGAAATTATGTTTACATGGCAGCTGACATTTTTTGCATATTAGTTATTTATACACTAAAGTAAAAAAAAATTTGTTTGTTTAATGATTATGGTTTAAATTTTCACTTGTACATGCATTTTCTCTTTAGTCCAGTTGGCCTTCTAAGCCCTGATATAATGGAGTCACAAAAAGAAGAAATGTCATGGTATATTACTTAAGAAAAGTATCAACAGTATTCTTACTTAATAATGTACTTTAATAAACATAACTGGTATATCATAATGCTGTCTCAAACTCTCCATTTTAATCACAATTTGACAGTGAAGAGGATGTACTGCGATGGCTTGCTGCTCAAGTTGATACCTCCAAAGAATTCAGTATCTGTGTGTCTAGAATGAACCTCTTAGAAAGAGGAATGGCACTGTGGAAGCGACAAAAGCTTAGCTCCCCAATCCACACTTTAAAGGTGACATTCATGGGAGAGGCTGGAGTTGACACAGGCGCTCTCCGTAAAGAATTCCTGACAGGTGAGGATTTTTGCATCTGATAGCCTTGACCACAAAACCTTTACAATGTTAATTAATTTGTTCTGCTCAGATAGATTGTTTGTTGTTGGAATGTTGCAGAATTAATCTTCTTTTTTTTTTTTTTTACTATAGAAATGATTAGTGCCATAGAGACCCGGCTCTTTGAAGGAGAAAATGGTAAAGGAAAAATGCCTAAGTACTCACTAAATGACCTTGACAATGGCCTGTTTCGGTAAGTGTCATTAAAGAAATTTAAGTCATTAAGAAAATAGTTCACCAAACATTGTTTAGATTAGACTTGCATAAGGAGTCTATAAAAATAAATTCCTTTTCCAATTCCAATTAAGAGCAAATTCCTTTTGAACATGAGTTTTAAATGTAGTTGCTGACTGTGGAAGTTGTATTTAATTTTTCTGTCCTTGTTACATAGAGTTGCTGGGGAAATATTTGCCGTAAGTCTCGCTCAAGGTGGTCCAGCTCCACGATTTCTACAGGAGTGGTGTTACAATTACCTGTTAAGTGGAAACCTTGAAAACATCATGGTGGATAATGTTAATGACATGGAATTTTCACCACTGATTAAAATGGTATATATGAAAATAATTTGTGATTATGTAGTTTTCTATTGTTATGCACCTTTTATGAATGTTTCAAGAAAACCTCAAATTCTTTCTAGATCGAGGAGACTTCAGACCTGTTGAATTACTGTGAGCAAATTACGAGCTGTGGCTACACTGGCCCTATAAATGACCAAAACAAGGAGAATATAAAGAGGTATCACTTTATGCATTTCTTAAAGGGATAGTTCACTCAATTTATTATTTTTTTCAATTTTGTTTTTCTGCTTGCCCACAGGGGGCAAGCAGGTAAACATCACATTTTCATTTTTGGATGAACTATCCCTTTAAATCTTTTTTTACAAACAATGCAAGTAATAATTATTAGATTGTAAAACAATGTTTGTTTCTGTTCTATAAAGGGCAATTGCAATGCATGCCGCTGCTCGAAGAACTCTAATGCTTCAGCAGCTCCGTGAGGGCCTTCAACTTTACCGTCTAGTGGACATCATGGAGAAGAACAAAGAAGTGTGCCGTGGCCTCTTTGTTTTTGAAGGTGGCAATGATCAGGTAAGGTGCATATATTTGTAAAAATCATTAGAGCAGTGGTTCTCAACTGAAGTCCTGAGACCATTGTTATCCTAAGTTGATCAACTTAGGGTTACAATGCTTTGGGGAATCGCAGCCCTGCACATTTTGTCTTTTTTTTTTAAGCACTAGATTCAGGTCATCAGCTTGTTATAAGACAGCTCCATGAACTAAACAGTTTATCTCAGATAAGAGACATACAAAATGTGCAGAGCAGTGGGTCCCCAGAACAATTGAGAACCACTGTGTTAGAGAAACTCTTTTGAACTCCTATTTTTGAATATGGCATTTTCTTTAGAGGATATTTGTTTTTGTTTATTTTATGGAATCTTTTTCCAGGTGGACTCAATTACATTGCGTCACATCTTGACCCACAAATGAGTGAGAGTGGCACTCTAAAGCACAGCAAAGAAATTCAAATCTTGAATAACTTCCAAGATTTTTTAATGGAACTTGAAGGTAAATTTGTTGTTACTCGAGTGTTAAGGCAATGTCTATTTTTAGATACTTTAAATATATGCATGTATGTTTACTGCCCTAGATGGAGATTCTGAGGATGAGGAGGCACTTTCTGTGTCAAAAGTAATGCAGTGGCTGTCTGGTCAAGCACATAGACATCTGCTCCTTTCAGAGAGACAAGCTTTTAAAAATCACAGTTCTATTTGACCATACATGCATGGAACGTATGCCAAACCACAGAATCTGCTACCCTGTTGTCAGTGCATGCACCCAGACAATCACATTTCCCACTGCACATTTAACAAGTTTAAATGAATTTAAAGAAAACATGAAAATTGCAGTGCAACAGGGAGCTTACTTTGACAGGGTTTAGAATAGATTTGTTAATGCACTTACGTCCTTTTAATTAATGTCACCTCTTTAAAAAAAAACAACCACCCTACTTTATCATTTATTATCAAAAGAGTGGCTTACAAAGTTTTAGATTTGCACAACAGTGTTATGAAGTTATATTTGCACAACAGTGTTATGAAGTTAGTTTTGCACAACAGTGTTATGAAGTTAGTTTTGCACAACAGTGTTATGAAGTTAGTTTTGCCAAAACGCTCTTACATGTGATGTTCTTGTGAATTAATTTTCTGATGTAACATGTTTTTTTGTTGTTTTTTTTGTCCAAGTTTCTTTTTTTATGTTACAAAAGTCAAATGTTAGTAAAGCTCAGTCTTTGAATAATATCTAGTGACTGGACAGAGCTCTCGGTAGTTCAGTGATGATGTCAGGGGATCAATGAATCCCTGCAGAACAGCGAAGCTCTGTTAAAGGGCATTGGATCTCTGGAACCACCACACCATCTTCTGGGTCAGTATCAGACGTTTGCTGTTGACACAGTTGCTCGATTATCTGCAAAATCAAAGAAACATTAAGTAGGTCAAAATGCCAACTGTTTTGAAATATTGTCAATGACTTGTATCCATGTTGTTATAAACTCATGTAACTTTGCTCATATTCAGATCTATTATTAAAATGCATTTTAAATTATAAAAATCAACTTGTCAAGTAAGGCACATTTACAAAGGGGTCGGCTACTATGCTCCTGAAGAGTTATTATTGTAACAAAGTAATTCACACAGGTTTAATGAAATAAGGGTAAGGAAATTAATTATATAGATTATACACAGATAACATTAAAGGGTTAGTTCACCCAAAAATTAAAATGTCATTAATGACTCTCCCTCATGTCGTCCCATGCCCGTCAGATCTACAGAACACAAGATATTTTAGATTTAGTCCGAGAGCTTTCTGTCCCTCCATTGTAAATGTGTGTACGGTATACTGTCCTTGTCCAGAAAGGAAATAAAGACATCATCAAAGTAGTCCATGTGACATCAGTGGGTTAGTTAGAATGTTTTAAAGCATCGAAAATACATTTTGGTCCACAAATAACAAACTACAACTTCCAGAATCGGAAGACAATACAATGCTGAATAAAGTCGTAGTTTTTATTATTATTATTTTTGGAACAAAATGTATTTAACTAACCCACTGATGTCACATGGACTACTTTGATGATGTCTTTATTTCCTTTCTGGACAAGGACAGTATACCGTACATACACTTTCAATGGAGGGACAGAAAGCTCTCGGACTAAATCTAAAATATCTTAAACTGTGTTCTTTGAACGGAGGTCTGACGGGCTTGGGACGAAATGAAGGAGAGTCATTAATGTCATTTTCATTTTTGGGTGAACTAACTCTTTAAAAAGATGATTAAAGAATACCTCTACATCTGGATCAGCTACTGGAGTCTGCAGCATTCCAATGTACCAAAGCTGATTTGGTGTAAGATTTGCTTCTGTTCTGATTGGGTGGTTGTTCCAGCTCCCAATGAAGCACTTCAGGTCCAGTTTCAGGCGTGGAAGAATTGTGTACACTATAACACTAGAAATAACAACAGGAAAAAAAACAGAATTTGCACCTTTGATTGTGAACGCTTTTTCCGGCAATGAAGCTACCTCGACCAGTTCCTCGCACTGAGAACATGCAACGTGCAATATCCACGTTTTCCACTCCCTGGTCACCACGTACTCTAGAAAAGATTTAGGGAATATTAAACATTTAAAACATTTTTTAAAGCAACAAATATTTGCAACTGGATTTTAAAAGTCATTAGCTTTCAAAAATTATAAACATAGGTACATTTTTAGAAAGACTAAACACTACAAGATGTAAAAATACCAAAACATTCAGCATTCAGTTTATTAACTCAACCAATGATGAGATATAAATACAGCAGACTTGCCTCTGTTCATCTGAGAGTTTATCACAGGGTTGAAATATTGTGATATCCAACCCTGATCAAACACACCAACCTGTGAGTTTCTACTGATCCTGAAGACCTTGATTAGCTTGCTCAGGTGTGTTTGATCAGGGTTGGAGCTAAACTCTGCAGGACAGTGGCCCCCCAGGACCGAGTTTGGGGAACCCTGGTTTATCAGCAACCCTCCACCACCCATCTCCTCACTTATAGTTCTATCTATTTTTACCACACTGGGGGAGTACTCTGGGTTCAGGCCAATATTTAGAGCTCGGAGGCCTCCCCCCGGACAGCACGCCAAATACACTTAATCTTTATTCTATTGAATTACATGTGAACTTGTGAAATGTAGTTAAGATGTTGACTTTAAAAAAAAAAGACATCACATGTTAACAGTAGCCGCGTTTCCATTACCCTTCAAATTGCGCAAATTGAAATTGCGAATTGAAAATACGCTCAATGGAAACGTCCATTTCGCAAAAACTCCCATTTGTCGCAAAAAAGTTTTTACGCTCGCATGAGGAGGTTTTTCAGGCAATTCGAAAAAGGAATATTTCGCAAAACTGCAATGGAAACAGTTTTTGCGCAATTACAGTCACCTGACTTAGAAGACGCGTGTGTTTGGGGTCCGTGTAGGCTATTGCGTCCATTCCTTTTTCCTTTAACTCGTATGAAAAATGAAAAACATGCTTTCTTCTTTATTAGTTTTTAGACTGGGGGGAGAAAAAAGCTCAGTAGGCTATAATAGAATAGCAAAAAAAGTCTTCTCATACAAAAAAAGAAATATAACACAAACTCATTTTCCAAAACTGTAAAAGGTTATATAAAAATAATACATTCATCAATTATTTTATGATAAACATATTACTGTCTTAAGTGAAGTCATTTATTGTTATAAACGCAAATAATAATAATAATAATTATTATAGCCTATTACATTTATTAGGCTAGATTTATTAGGCTACATATAGAAGGCGCTTTTATCCAAAAAAGGAACAAAGCAATTCGTCAAATGTCATTCATAATACAGGTTAGACAATAATAATACAGGGCTAAGATTATCACAAATAAACACGAGATTTTGACGTATATCCAAGGGTTTGTGCGAAGTGTGGAGCGCGCACTGCATGACGGAGGCGCGGGCGCGAACACTTGCATTTTCCTGTCAATAGTGGAAACAACTTAAAATACTCTATCATTTATGGTCATACAGAAAATAATAATACATAATCCGCAACTACTTTTATTTGTGTAAACTCAAAATAACAAGAAAACGTTCTTCTTTTGCAAAATAAAAGAAAACAATCAGGCGCGCTTTCATGATCTCCGTGAACTGGAACATGTCTTAGAAATGAACTGAAACAAAATATAGCTTATGTAGGCTAAAGCTTGAAATGTCCACTTTTAAACGAACAAATTCAAATCGAAAGCAAATACCTTCTGATTATGTAATCCATATGAAAGGTGCATTTCTCTCTAAAGGCGCATCCGCTTTACAGTGGAGATGAAAATATGTTTGCAGTCGGCACTAACACTAGTTTATTAATAAACAATTAAAATGCCTCGTTATTTTTTCAGACACATTTCTTATCATTAGCCTATAATCACCTATAAATCACCTCTCTGTAGGCTATGGTTCCAGAGACTTGGCTCTTCTTATTCAGCACTGCGGGAAAAATATTATCGGGTTCTAATTTGGCCTTAGAAAACCAGTAAAATCAACATTTTTTTCATATTAATTTGTGAACATTTTAAATGTTTACTAAAGGGGCAAAAAGTCATAAACAAAAATCTGAAAATTCGTCTATATTTATTTTTTGTGCAGCATTTGGTGTGTAGGCTACAGTTCAAATTGAAAATTTGTTGTTCAACTTTGCGCTTTAAAAAGACAACAGCCGTTCATTTTTCGTTTTTCAATTAGGCTACGGGTTGAAAAAGGAAAAATAAATGGACGCAAAAGTACACGGACCGTTTGGACAGAATACGAGACAAAGTTCTTTATTAAATTCATAAAAGAAAAAAGAATTGCAGGAATACTGGATTCTAAACCTCAAAGAAATGCCACAATCAAGACCTTGGAGCAGAAATGAGGGAGAAACACACAGAAACACCTCATGTGCCGTTCAGTATTAGGGTCTTTCCTTACCATTAATGCTTGGATAACACACCACGTCTCCTTCCATTAATAATAATAATGTCTTGACTTGTGCGGTGGCTGCACGTCTATTCACATGTGCTATAAACCTACAAACGTCCAAAGTGCATAACATCGGTTAATGGAAACGCCGTCATTTCGCAATAGTTTTTTATCGATATTTAGAAAAAATCGCAAAAGTTTTGCGCAAATCTGTAATGGAAACGCGGCTAGTGTTCTTACCTTGAAGGCCACCCATGTTTGTGAACACCCTCCAGAAAGAATGAGAAGGCAGTTGATGCCTTGTTGTTTTCAGCAGCATCAAGGTATAGGATCTATGAAAAAAGGGGTTTAGGAGAAAGATATTTCTTCAATAATTTTCACTTTAAATGGACATGTTGCAAGCAGTATTTCATATATATATATATATATATATATATATATATATATAGCCCAGTTTCTCAGACAAGACTTAAACCTAATCCCAGATTAAAATGCATGTTTGACCTCGAGTAATGGTATAATGGCCCCTTTATTAAATCTACTTGAAAGTTCTAAAGGCCTTGCCGAGTAGTATCCTTGTGGTAATCCAAATCCAAAGTAGATGGCTACCATCAACTGTTTACCCAAAATATCTTTTTTTGCATTCAGCATAAGAGAGAAACTTATATAGGTTTGGAACAAGTGGAGGATGAGGAAATGATGACAGTTTTAGTTTTTGGGGAAAATATTTTCAAAAGTTTCAAAACAGAACAAATTCAGAGCTTGACAAACAGTACCTTCCTTGAGAAACCATCAATCCCACCAAATATCACAATATTGAATCTAAAAAACAAAAATATGAACATAAGACTTTACTGTTTGTTAGCAGTCATTTAGTTTAGGGTATATCTTTTTTTTTTTATTTAAGGCATTTTTAATGTGTACATGTGTCATTATGTAAAGAAACAACTGAGATTTTCTGTATATGTGAGTGTAAGAGAGAAAATACCCACGTGATTATCTTATGATTGGTGTCCACGTGAACTAAGGACAATGGTGCAGGAACAGAGTAGCTTCTGCGAGCTATGAAACCAAGCTGAATCATTCTGGCCAAAATTCCAGCTCCATCCACCCGTCGCATAGAGGCCTTCATCCTGTGCCACTGTACCCGGTGCCCTCTTGCCAAAAGTTCACCTTTCATTAGTCTGTAGCCTGCATGTGGCATTCTTATTTTTATTGATCTTACAACATCATCAAGTTCTTCATCTGAAATGTTGGAATAGCAGGCTCTGACAGACAGGGTGTGTTCTTTCAATCTTCTGTTCATTGTGCTTCTTGAAACACCACAGATCCTAGAAAGATGTTCTACAGGGAGAGCCATACGAAGGAGTTCCTCAAGGTCATCCCTTGAGCTTCCTCACGTGGCGTCCCACGTTTCCCCAAGTGCAGGTTAAAATATCGGATGTAGGTGTTGAAGTTTCTTCCGGACTTACATTTACATGAATTATGTTGATTAGCTCCTGTAGACCTGCAATTAAAGCTTCTGGGATGTTGACATGATTTGAAGCAGTAATTGCCAAATCCAGTTCTTGCCGCGCAGTATCCAAGAGGTAATCCAAATCTAATGTTTCATTTCGAATAATCAAGCTAAACTTTGACAGCATATGCTGTAAAATGTCGTGTTGCACTTGTTCCTAAAGGTAAACAACAACAAAAAACAGCCCCTTAAGGTTAGTTAAGACAATCCTTTTTTTCTCTTTCTCTCTCTTCCTCCAGTTAATTTTTTACAAAGTCAGCCATTATCATAAGGATTAGCAAACCAGTTTTAACCTAATTAAGCTGTATAATTTATATACCATCATTCAGTGCCTAACGTTACCTGGAAAAGAGACATTTGTCTTTGGTCCTGAGAAACGTTAGCATTAAAAGAAAGGAAGATTAGGCAAACATATTATTTATTTTATTTATATCTACACACTGTATCTTGATATATGAAACAGTTTTTTAAACAATACATTTGTAAAATAAAGCCAGAACTGTTGCACACTGCAACATTACATGGATAAAACTTGTATCAATGTTATTGGTTACTTCAGTGACACGAACTTACTACAAGCTGCCTTGAAGAGCAAGCTGAGGAGGAAGATGATGCCGCTCCGTGTCTCTCCTGAGAGCTCATCCTCACAGACTGAGACGAAGGAAGCCGACGGTCTCATATAATATTAAATTATATAATTGTAGGTCAAGTATTATTTACATATATTGTTAGTAATAGAACAAAGCACGAAGTATTGCGTAACTGAATGTCTAACCGCGAGAGCTTTCCAATGTGCGCGCCACTGAGTGACGTCTGTACTTCCGGGTCAGAGAGCGCCTGTCCATCAAAAGCTCACTATCCAATCAGAGTAGATCACTGTTAAGCCCACCCCCACGAGAGATTTGTCTCAAAACATCAAATGAAAAGCTCAGAAGCGTAAGCGAAATCTGTGGCAGCAAACGAAAAACTGAGAAGCGTAAACGAAATCTGTAGCTATGTATTCAGACTCCACGATTTGCGAAAACGAATCTTTGAAAACCAATAACAAAAAATTAAGCATATTTGAAGAGCCTGTTAAATTCGTGCGACTGAGTTAATTTTTTTTCATTTTAATTGTGTTTTTCTTCTTTTGTAATGGAATATTTTGATAGTTTCTGAAAAAGTTACGTTCAGTTTTATAAAGTTACGTTCAGTTTTATAAAGTTACGTTCATTATTATTGACACAAATGTAATTCCATACGCGCGCGCACACACACACACACACACACCACCCGCTCGCTGCAAGTGAGTGCAAGCACAAAAAGTAGTCCCGGCCCGCGCGTGTAGCCTGCCTGTCAGATACCCCACCGCCAATCAAATTACGCGTGTCTTGTACTGTCGTCGTCCTGGCCGTTGGAATCGATCCAAATAGCAGCGCAAAGATCCAAATAGCAGTTCAAAGGAGCTTGCTAAATATTGGTAGGGACAAATTTGTCATCTCAAAATATTGATTGGGACTAGTAGCGTCCCCCCCTAAACCTATGCCCTTGACCCTTGATTTATTCTGCATTCTTCTGAAATCATTGTTTCTAATATTATGAGGAGGCTGGTGCTACCGCAGATCTGTGTCCAGGATAGGTCAAACTAAAGGTGCATATGAACGGAGCAGTAGGCACGTCATCTGAAGACCTTTTGATTACTGTCTATCACTGACTTGGCAAGTTGTATGGAAGTGGCTAAATAAACTACACTTTTATTTATGAGTAAGCAGTAGGCGACCGACTTAAGAGGTATGAGCAAACCCTGCACCCTCTGACCAAGATCAGACTGGCGAGACTGTGTCCGTGAGATCCACGTAAACCCGGGGCGTGTGACTCTGTGCGGCATCGGGTCCCTTAATGAATGAATATATTGAAATTATGAAATGCCCAGAAGAATCAAAGATCTACATTAACTCATAATCTATATTTATGATTATTTCATAAGAAGAAATACGATCTAAGTTTGATTGTCATTCGAAATTGAAGTCAGATTAAGCGTAGAGCTAAAGTAATATTGAAACTAAATTCTAATAAATTAAGTGAACTTCACTGGAACGCTGAAAAGACCTACACGCATTATCCCTTCGCCCACACCGTTGGATTCCGTTGTTGGGCCAATGGGTGGCCCTTACAAAGTGGTGACTGTCCCTCCGTGATCTCCAGATTGCGAGTGTCTTTTCAGCGAAATCTTGGGACTTGCAACCAGTAAGAGATTTGATCTCCTTCTCTTTCTTCAGCCGTTGTGGTTAGGTAAGTAAATTCTATTTGCCTTTTTAGAAGTGTTGAGGGAACATTCAGACGCACCTCATATAGACACATTCATAGAATGGGTCGGTATACCCAGTTAGACCGGAGAACGGAAAATCCGGTGGGGCTTGAGAATTAATAAAACCACATACCAGGGACATGATAGCGGAAGTGTAGATGAGAAATGATATTCCCTTGCTTTAATTTTAAATAGCTCCTTGTTTGCCCACGCAACAGGAGATGAAACCAAAATTGGAATAACTTATTTCAAATTTTATTCTGGTACTCAACAGAGGGCTGTAAACTAAAAACTTAAATTCTGAGGTAAGCAATGTCGTTACATTTGATTATTTGGGTTGCTTCAACAACATTGCAACACCGGAGATAAGAAAATGGTCATGCTAACTTGTGAAACAATCTTGTGATTTGATGAGATAAAAGATAACAAGTAAATGTCTCACTTGAATCCTTTGTGTGGGAAATGTAAAGTTGGACAAAACAGTACGATGAAATTAGAATATTTCAAAAGAAATGATCTGGAAAAATGACCTCTCAGTCCTAGAGAACAGCTGCCAGGCAGAAATCCCATAGACTGAAATTCAGAAAAAATGACTTCATTTTAAAACTAACGCATATGATGACAATTATTGTCTCACTAAGAGGCTTGTAGCCAGGCCTTATAGTTTCTCCCATTCAGAAGACATGTACAGCCTAGACAACAAACAATATGAATTACATCAAGTAATCGCTGTTCTTTGAAAATCTTTCAATAGTGCTAAAAAGTTCATGACTGATGTCACAAAATATGGTGTAAACAACACCATTTAAGGCCCATGTCTTATAAAACATAGCTTTTAATTAGGTCTTATATCAGACTTTGCAATTTTGCACTTTGCAAAACAAGATAATTGTGTCCAATTCTATAGTTTGGCTTGTTGCTGTGCACACAATGCTCATGCCAGCACAGCTCGAGCAAGGCCAAATGCCTTCTAAAAGATCAGTGAGAAGATAACAAGTCAGTCTGGACATTTACTCAGTAGAGACCCTAGAGACCAGTAAATAAATTTAGTTTTGATGTATACAATTTTATAAATTATAATTTATATTATGACCAGATTATAATATATATTATATTATAATGGCCAGGAATGGCTTTAATCTCTTAATGATTCAGCATTGGTTTAGAAGAGGAAAGGATGTTGAAGGAGAATGAAAAGAATCAGAATGTATAGAAAGATGGTGTACATGTAGGGAGCAAGAAGGCAGGAACACTACAAGTGTTGGGAGGAAGGAGATACTAGATGGTTAGAGAAAGTATTGGTAAGGAAGGAAACTGAAGGGAAGAATGAATGAGAAAGAACTTCTTAACCTTCTATTTGTAAAATAATCTTTAACTAGAAAAAAGTTTGATGAGACAAACTTTAAGTTGGCTTGAAAAAGCCAGACCAGAGAGTTTGAAGAAGTTTAAAATAGTTTGAAGTTTGATAGATGGATTAGTTAGAAAGAAAGAAGAAAGTTTAGTTAGAAAGAAAGAAGAAAGATTAGTTAGAAAGAAAGAAAGATGGATTAGTTAGAAAGGAAGAAAGGTGGATTAGTCAGAAAGAAAGAAGGATGGATTAGTTAGAAAGAATGAAAGAAAGATTAGTTAGAAAGAAAGAAAAGATTAGTTAAAAAGAAATAAAGAAAGATTAGTTAGAAAGACAGAAAGAAAGATAAGATAGAAAGAAAGATAGATCAGTAAGAAAGAAAGAAAGAGATTAGTTGGAAAGAAAGAAAGAAAAAAGAAAGAAAGATTAGGTAAAAAGAAAGAAAGATTAGGTAAAAAGAAAGAAAGATTAGGTAAAAAGAAAGAAAGATTATTTATAAAGAAAGATAGATTAATTATAAAGAAAGAACGAAAGATAATTAGTTAGAAAGAAAAAAAGAAAGATTAGTTAGAAAGAATAAAAGATTAGTTAGAAAGAAAAAAAGAAAGATTAGTTAGAAAGAAAGAAAGATAGATTAGTTAGAAAGAAAGAAAGATTAGTTAGAAAGAAAGAAAGAAAGAAAGAAAAGATGATCAGTTAGAAAGAAAGATTAGTTAGTTAGAAAGAAAGATTAGTTAGAAAGAAAGAAAGAAAAATTAGTTAGAAAGAAAGAAAGATTAGTTAGAAAGAAAGAAAGATTAGTTACAAAAGAAAGAAAGATTAGTTAGAAAGAAAGAAAGATTAGTTAGTTAGAAAGATAGATCAGTAAGAAAGAAAGAAAGAAAGAAAGATTAGTTAGAAAGAAAGAAAGGATTATTTAGAGAGAAAGATAGATAGATAGATTAGTTAAAAAGAAAGGAAGATAGATAGATTAGTTAAAAAGAAAGAAAGATAGATAGATTAGTTAGAAAGAAAGATAGATAGATTAGTTAAAAAGAAAGAAAGATAGATTAGTTAGAAAGAAAGAAAGACTAGTTAGAAAGAAAGAAAGATGGATTACTTAGAAAGAAAGAAAGATTAGTTAGAAAGAATGAAAGAAAGAAAGATTAGTTAGAAAGAAAGAAAGAAAATTAGTTAGAAAGAAAGAAAGAAAGAAAGAAAAGATGATCAGTTAGAAAGAAAGATTAGTTAGTTAGAAAGAAAGATTAGTTAGAAAGAAAGAAAGAAAAATTAGTTAGAAAGAAAGAAAGAAAGATTAGTTAGAAAGAAAGAAAGATTAGTTACAAAAGAAAGAAAGATTAGTTAGAAAGAAAGAAAGATTAGTTAGTTAGAAAGATAGATCAGTAAGAAAGAAAGAAAGAAAGAAAGAAAGATTAGTTAGAAAGACAGAAAGGATTATTTAGAGAGAAAGATAGATAGATAGATTAGTTAAAAAGAAAGGAAGATAGATAGATTAGTTAAAAAGAAAGAAAGATAGATAGATAGATTAGTTAGAAAGAAAGAAAGATAGATTAGTTAGAAAGAAAGATAGATAGATTAGTTAGAAAGAGTGATAGATTAGTTAGAAAGAAAGAAAGATAGATTAGATAGAAAGAAAGATAGATTAGTTAAAAAGAAAAAAAGATAGATAGATTAGTTAGAAAGAAAGAAAGATAGATTAGTTAGAAAGAAAGATTTGTAAGAAAGAAAGAAAGAGATTAGCTAGAAAGAAAGAAAGATTAGTTAGAAAGAAAGAAAGAGAGATTTGTTAGAAAGAAAGAAAGATTAAATAGAAAGAAAGATAGATCAGTAAGAAAGAAAGAAAGATAGATTAGTTAGAAAGAAAGATAGATCAGTAAGAAAGAAAGATAGTTTAGTTAGAAAGAAAGAAAGATAGATTAGTTAGAAAGAAAGAAAGATTAGTTAGAAAGAAAGAAAGAGAGATTTGTTAGAAAGAAAGAAAGATTAACTAGAAAGAAAGATAGATCAGTAAGAAAGAAAGAAAGATAGATTAGTTAGAAAGAAAGATAGATCAGTAAGAAAGAAAGATAGTTTAGTTAGAAAGAAAGAAAGATAGATTAGTTAGAAAGAAAGAAATATAGATCAGTAAGAAAGAAAGAAAGAAAGAAAGAAAGAAAGAGATTAGTTAGAAAGAAAGATAGATTAGTTAGAAAGAAAGAAAGATAGTTTAGTTAGAAAGAAAGATAGATTAGTTAGAAATAAATAAAGATAGATTAGTTAGAAGGAAAGATTGATTAGTTAGAAAGAAAGAAAGATAGATTAGTTAGAAAGAAAGAAAGAAAGAAAGATAAGTTAGTTAGAAAGAAAGATAGATTAGTTAGAAAGAAAGAAAGATAGATTAGTTAGAAAGAAAGGTAGATTAGTTAGAAAGAAAGAAAGAGATTAGTTAGAAAGAAAGATAGATTAGTTAGAAAGAAAGAAAGAAAGAGATTAGTTAGAAAGAAAGATTGATTAGTTAGAAAGAAAGAAAGATAGATTAGTTAGAAAGAAAGAAAGAAAGATAGATTAGTTAGAAAGAAAGAAAGAAAGAAAGAAGATCAGTAAGAAAGATAGATCAGTAAGAAAGATAGATCAGTAAGAAAGAAACATAGATTAGTTAGAAAGAAAGAAAGATAGATTAGTTAGAAAGAAAGATAGATAGATTAGTTAGAAAGAAAGAAAGAAAGAAAGATGGATTAATCAGAAACAAAGAAGGATGGATTAGTTAGAAAGAAAGATAGATCAGTAAGAAAGAAAGATAGATTAGTAAGAAAGAAAGAAAGATTAGAAAGAAAGAAAGAACGAAAGATTAGTTAGAAAAAAAACGAAAGATTAGTTAGAAAGAAAGATAGATCAGAAAGAAAGATAGATTTGTTAGAAAGAAAGAAAGAAAGAAAGATAGATTAGTTAGAAAGAAAGAAAGATAGATCAGTAAGAAAGAAAGAAAGACAGATTAGTTAGAAAGAAAGAAAGATAGATCAGTAAGAAAGAAAGAAAGATAGATCAGTTAGAAAGAAATAAAGATAGATAGATTAGTTAGAAAGAGTGATAGATTAGTTAGAAAGAAAGAAAGATAGATTAGATAGAAAGAAAGATAGATTAGTTAAAAAGAAAAAAAGATAGATAGATTAGTTAGAAAGAAAGAAAGATAGATTAGTTAGAAAGAAAGATTTGTAAGAAAGAAAGAAAGAGATTAGCTAGAAAGAAAGAAAGATTAGTTAGAAAGAAAGAAAGAGAGATTTGTTAGAAAGAAAGAAAGATTAAATAGAAAGAAAGATAGATCAGTAAGAAAGAAAGAAAGATAGATTAGTTAGAAAGAAAGATAGATCAGTAAGAAAGAAAGATAGTTTAGTTAGAAAGAAAGAAAGATAGATTAGTTAGAAAGAAAGAAAGATTAGTTAGAAAGAAAGAAAGAGAGATTTGTTAGAAAGAAAGAAAGATTAAATAGAAAGAAAGATAGATCAGTAAGAAAGAAAGAAAGAAAGATAGATTAGTTAGAAAGAAAGATAGATCAGTAAGAAAGAAAGATAGTTTAGTTAGAAAGAAAGAAAGATAGATTAGTTAGAAAGAAAGAAATATAGATCAGTAAGAAAGAAAGAAAGAAAGAAAGAGATTAGTTAGAAAGAAAGATAGATTAGTTAGAAAGAAAGAAAGATAGATTAGTTAGAAAGAAAGATAGATTAGTTAGAAATAAATAAAGATAGATTAGTTAGAAGGAAAGATTGATTAGTTAGAAAGAAAGAAAGATAGATTAGTTAGAAAGAAAGAAAGAAAGAAAGATAAGTTAGTTAGAAAGAAAGATAGATTAGTTAGAAAGAAAGAAAGATAGATTAGTTAGAAAGAAAGGTAGATTAGTTAGAAAGAAAGAAAGAGATTAGTTAGAAAGAAAGATAGATTAGTTAGAAAGAAAGAAAGAAAGAGATTAGTTAGAAAGAAAGATTGATTAGTTAGAAAGAAAGAAAGATAGATTAGTTAGAAAGAAAGAAAGAAAGATAGATTAGTTAGAAAGAAAGAAAGAAAGAAAGAAGATCAGTAAGAAAGATAGATCAGTAAGAAAGATAGATCAGTAAGAAAGAAACATAGATTAGTTAGAAAGAAAGAATGAAAGAAAGATATTAGTTAGAAAGAAAGATATATTAGTTAGAAAGAAAGATAGATTAGTTAGAAATAAATAAAGATAGATTAGTTATAAATAAATAAAGATAGATTAGTTATAAAGAAAAAAGATAGATAGATTAGTTAGAAAGAAAGAAAGATAGATTAGTTAGAAAGAAAGATAGATAGATTAGTTAGAAAGAGTGATAGATTAGTTAGAAAGAAAGAAAGATAGATTAGATAGAAAGAAAGATAGATTAGTTAAAAAGAAAAAAAGATAGATAGATTAGTTAGAAAGAAAGAAAGATAGATTAGTTAGAAAGAAAGATTTGTAAGAAAGAAAGAAAGAGATTAGCTAGAAAGAAAGAAAGATTAGTTAGAAAGAAAGAAAGAGAGATTTGTTAGAAAGAAAGAAAGATTAAATAGAAAGAAAGATAGATCAGTAAGAAAGAAAGAAAGATAGATTAGTTAGAAAGAAAGATAGATCAGTAAGAAAGAAAGATAGTTTAGTTAGAAAGAAAGAAAGATAGATTAGTTAGAAAGAAAGAAAGATTAGTTAGAAAGAAAAAGATAGATAGATTAGTTAGAAAGAAAGAAAAAAGATAGATTAGTTAGAAAGAAAAAAAGATAGATTAGTTAGAAAGAAAGAAAGATAGATTAGTTAGAAAGAAAGAAAGATAGATTAGTTAGAAAGAAAGAAAGATAGATTAGTCAGAAAGAAAGATAGATAGATTAGTTAGAAAGAAAGAAAGATAGATAAGTTAGAAAGAAAGAAAGAAAGATAGATTAGTTAGAAAGAAAGATAGATTAGTTAGAAAGAAAGAAAGAAAGAAAGATAGATTAGTTAGAAAGAAAGAAAGATAGATTAGTCAGAAAGAAAGAAAGATAGATTAGTTAGAAAGAAAGAAAGATAGATTAGTTAGAAAGAAAGAAAAAAAGATTAGTTAGAAAGAAAGAAAAAATATAGATTAGTTAGAAAGAAAAAAAGATAGATTAGTTAGAAAGAAAGAAAAATAGATTAGTTAGAAAGAAAGAAAGATAGATTAGTTAGAAAGAAAGATAGATTAGTCAGAAAGAAAGAAAGATAGATTAGTTAGAAAGAAAGAAAGAAAGATTAGTTAGAAAGAAAAAGATAGATAGATTAGTTAGAAAGAAAAAAAGATAAATTAGTCAGAAAGAAAGAAAGAAAGATAGATTAGTTAGAAAGAAAGAAAGAAAGGTAGATTAGTTAGAAAGAAAGATAGATTAGTTAGAAAGAAAGAAAGATAGATTAGTCAGAAAGAAAGAAAGATAGATTAGTTAGAAAGAAAGAAAGATAGATTAGTTAGAAAGAAAGAAAGAAAGATTTGTTAGAAAGAAAAAGATAGATAGATTAGTTAGAAAGAAAAAAGATAGATTAGTCAGAAAGAAAGGAAGAAAGATTAGTTAGAAAGAAAGAAAAAAGATAGATTAGTTAGAAAGAAAAAAAGATAGATTAGTTAGAAAGAAAGAAAGATAGATTAGTTAGAAAGAAAGAAAGATAGATTAGTTAGAAAGAAAGATAGATTAGTCAGAAAGAAAGAAAGATAGATTAGTTAGAAAGAAAGATAGATTAGTTAGAAAGAAAGAAAGATAGATTAGTTAGAAAGAAAGATAGATTAGTCAGAAAGAAAGAAAGATAGATTAGTTAGAAAGAAAGAAAGATTAGTTAGAAAGAAAGATAGATTAGTTAGAAAGAAAAAAAGATAGATTAGTCAGAAAGAAAGAAAGAAAGATAGATTAGTTAGAAAGAAAGAAAGATAGATTAGTTAGAAAGAAATAAAGAAAGATAGATTAGTCAGAAAGAAAGAAAGATAGATTAGTTAGAAAGAAAAAAGATAGATAGATTAGTTAGAAAGAAAGAAAGAAAGATATATTAGTCAGAAAGAAAGAAAGATAGATTAGTTAGAAAGAAAAAAGATAGATTAGTTAGAAAGAAAGAAAGATAGATTAGTTAGAAAGAAAGAAAGAAAGATAGATAGATTAGTCAGAAAGAAAGAAAGATAGATTAGATAGAAAGAAAGATTTAGTAACAGATAGATAGATAGATAGATAGATAGATAGATAGATAGATAGATAGATAGATAGATAGATAGATAGATAGATAGATAGATAAGTTCATTAGTACATATAGAATGGTAGTTTAATTGAGTCTAGGGCTTCAGGGAGTTTAGATTTGAGTTTTTGTGTTGTACACTGCTGGGCCACCGTAGTCTTGGCTCAATTTGAGCATGTTGCAATGAAAGTCAATGGGATTTTTATGGTTTTTAATATTAATTTTTAAGAAATCTGAAAGTCAAATCAGTCTGAAAAGATATAGCACACTAAGTCAGAACAGTCTGAAGGTCTGACCCGAGTTTGGAGTTTGTAGAGTTAAAACTCTAGGAGGAGTTAGATATAGAAATTTTTGAGTAAGAAGAATAATAATAACTAGAAAAAGTTCGTCGAGACAAACTTTAAGTTGGCTTGTGAAAGTTTGGACCGCAAAGTTTGAAGAAGTTTAAAGTAGTTTGAAGTTTAAATTAGTTTAAAGTTTAAATTAGTTTGAAGTTTAAATTAGTTTAAAGTAGTTTATAGTTTAACTTAGTTTAAAGTTTAAAATAGTTTAAATTAATTTAAAGTTTAAATTAGTTTGAATTTTAAAGTAGTTTGAAGTTTAAATTAGTTTGAAAGTTAAAGTAGTTTAAAGTTTAAATAAGTTTGAATTTTAAAGTAGTTTGAAGTTTAAATTAGTTTAAAGTAGTTTAAAGTTTTAAATAGTTTAAAGTTCAAAGTAGTTTAAAGGTTAAAGTATAGTTTCAAGTAATTAAATGTTGCAAGGGTGTTTCTAGTGGGTTGCTAGGTGGTTTCTAAGGTATTTTGAGTGGTTGCTAGGGTGTTCTGGGTGGTTGCTAGGGTGTTCTAGGGTATTTTAGGTGGTTGCTAGGGTGTTGTGTGTGGTTGCTATGGTGTTCTAAGGCATTTTGGCGGTTGCTATGGTGTTGCTAGGGTGTTCTGAGGTATTTTGGGTGGTTGCTAGGGTGTTGCTAGGATGTTCCGAGGTATTTCGGGTGGTTGCTAGGGTGTTGCTAGGGTGTTCTAAGGTATTTTTGGTGGTTGCTAGGGTGTTCTAAGGTATTTTGGGTGGTTGCTAGGGTGTTGCTAGGATGTTCTGAGGTATTTTGGGTGGTTGCTAGGGTGTTCTGGGTGGTTGCTAGGGTGTTCTAAGGTATTTTTGGTGGTTGCTAGAGTGTTGCTAGGGTGTTCTAAGGTATTTTGGGTGGTTGCTATGGTGTTGCTATGGTGTTCTAAGGTATTTTGGGTGGTTGCTATGGTGTTCTAAGGTATTTTGGGTGGTTGCTAGGGTGTTGCTAGGATGTTCTGAGGTATTTCGGGTGGTTGCTAGGGTGTTGCTAGGGTGTTCTAATGTATTTTTGGTGGTTGCTAGGGTGTTCTAAGGTATTTTGGGTGCTTGCTATGGTGTTGCTAGGGTGTTCTAAGGTATTTTGGGTGGTTGCTAGGGTGTTGCTAGGATGTTCTGAGGTATTTCGGGTGGTTGCTAGGGTGTTGCTAGGGTGTTCTAATGTATTTTTGGTGGTTGCTAGGGTGTTCTAAGGTATTTTGGGTGCTTGCTATGGTGTTGCTAGGGTGTTCTAAGGTATTTTGGGTGGTTGCTATGGTGTTGCTAGGGTGTTCTAAGTTATTTTGGGTGGTTGCTAGGGTGTTCTAAGGTATTTTGGGTGGTTGCTAGGGTGTTCTGGGTGGTTGCTAGGGTGTTCTAAGGTATTTTGGGTGGTTGCTAGGGTGTTCTGGGTGGTTGCTATGGTGTTGCTATGGTGTTATAAGGTATTTTGGGTGGTTGCTAGGGTGTTGCTAGGATGTTCTGAGGTATTTCGGGTGGTTGCTAGGGTGTTCTAAGGTATTTTTGGTGGTTGCTAGGGTGTTGCTAGGGTGTTCTAAGGTATTTTGGGTGGTTGCTATGGTGTTGCTAGGGTGTTTTAAGGCATTTTGGGTGGTTGCTAGGGTGTTCTAAGGTATTTTGGGCGGTTGCTAGGGTGTTCTGGGTGGTTGCTAGGGTGTTCTAAGGTATATTATGTGGTTGCTAGGGTGTTCTAAGGTATTGTGGGTGGTTGCTATGGTGTTGCTAGGGTGTTCTAAGGTATTTCAGTTGGTTTCTAGGGTGTTCTGGGTGGTTGCTATGCAGTTGCTAGAGTGTTCTGGGTGTTTGCTATGGTGAACTATTTATGAGTTTAAAAGTTCATAAGTGTATGAATTCATGAGAGTTCATACGTGTATGAATTAATGCATTTATAAGTTCATGAGTTTATAAGTGAATGAATTTATGAGTTTAGAGTTTATAAGTTTAAATGAGTAAGAGTTCAGAGTTTATTCATTTATGAGTTTGAGTTCATAAGTGTATGAATTCATGAGTTTATAAGTGTATGAGTTTATAAGTGTACGAGTTTATGAGTTTAAAGTTTAAATTAGTTTGAAGTTTAAAGTTTAAATAAGTTTGAAGTTTAAAGTTTAAATAAGTTTCAAGTTTAAATTAGTTTGAAGTTTAAAGTTTAATTTAGTTTGAAGTTTAATTTAGTTTAAAGTAGATAGATAGATAGATAGATGAGTGTCATAGATAGATGAGTTTATTAGTTTAAATGAGTCTCAATGGCTCATATAGTGTATAGAATGGCAGTTTGATTCAGTCTAGGGTTTCAAGGGATTTACATTTGAATTTTTGACAGTTGGGGAGTTTGAAAATCTGAAGATTCCGCAATGTAAAGTCAATAGGAGTTTTTTCCGAGTTTGATCGTAGTTTTTAGGAAAACCGTAAGTCCGATCAGTTAGAAAAGATATAGCAACTAACTTCAGACCAGTCCAAAGGTCTTGTCTGAGTTTGGAGTTTGTAGAGTTAAAGCTCTAGGAGGAGTAGCAGTCAACAGTTTTCTAAGAAGAATAATAATAATAACTAGAAAAAGTTCGTCGAGACAAACTTTAAGTTGGCTTGTGAAAGTTTGGACCGCAAAGTTTGAAGAAGTTTAAAGTAGTTTGAAGTTTAAATTAGTTTAAAGTTTAAATTAGTTTTAAGTTTAAATTAGTTTAAAGTAGTTTAAAGTAGTTTATAGTTTAACTTAGTTTAAAGTTTAAAATAGTTTAAATTAGTTTAAAGTTTAAATTAGTTTGAATTTTAAAGTAGTTTGAAGTTTAAATTAGTTTGAAAGTTATAGTTTAAAGTTTAAATAAGTTTGAATTTTTAAGTAGTTTGAAGTTTAAATTAGTTTAAAGTTCAAAGTAGTTTTAAAGATTAAAGTATAGTTTCAAGTAATTAAATGTTGCTAGGGTGTTTCTAGTGGGTTGCTAAGTGGTTTCTAAGGTATTTTGAGTGGTTGCTAGGGTGTTCTGGGTGGTTGCTAGGGTGTTCTAGGGTATTTTAGGTGGTTGCTATGGTGTTGCTAGGGTGTTTCAAGGTATTTTGGGTGGTTGCTAGGGTGTTGTTAGGGTGTTCTAAGGTATTTTGGGTGGTTGCTAGGGTTGCTAAGTGGTTTCTAAGGTATTTTGAGTGGTTGCTAGGGTGTTCTGGGTGGTTGCTAGGGTGTTCTAGGGTATTTTAGGTGGTTGCTATGGTGTTGCTAGGGTGTTTCAAGGTATTTTGGGTGGTTGCTAGGGTGTTGTTAGGGTGTTCTAAGGTATTTTGGGTGGTTGCTAGGGTGTTGCTAGGGTGTTATAAGGCATTTTGGGTGGTTGCTATGGTGTTCTAAGGTATTTTGGGTGGTTGCTAGGGTGTTGCTAGGATGTTCTGAGGTATTTCGGGTGGTTGCTAGGGTGTTCTAAGGTATTTTGGTGGTTGCTAGGGTGTTCTAAGGTATTTTGGGTGGTTGCTATGGTGTTGCTAGGGTGTTCTAAGGTATTTTGGGTGGTTGCTAGGGTGTTTTAAGTTATTTTGGGTGGTTGCTAGGGTGTTCTAAGGTATTTTGGGTGGTTGCTAGGGTGTTCTGGGTGGTTGCTAGGGTGTTCTAAGGTATTTTGGGTGGTTGCTAGGGTGTTCTGAGTGGTTGCTATGGTGTTGCTATGGTGTTCTAAGGTATTTTGGGTGGTTGCTAGGGTGTTGCTAGGATGTTCTGAGGTATTTCGGGTGGTTGCTAGGGTGTTGCTAGGGTGTTCTAAGGTATTTTTGGTGGTTGCTAGGGTGTTGCTAGGGTGTTCTAAGGTATTTTGGGTGGTTGCTATGGTGTTGCTAGGGTGTTCTAATGTATTTTGGGTGGTTGCTAGGGTGTTCTAAGGTATTTTGGGTGGTTGCTAGGGTGTTGCTAGGATGTTCTGAGGTATTTTGGGTGGTTGCTAGGGTGTTGCTAGGGTGTTCTAAGGTATTTTTGGTGGTTGCTAGGGTGTTGCTAGGGTGTTCTAAGGTATTTTGGGTGGTTGTTATGGTGTTGCTATGGTGTTCTAATGTATTTTGGGTGGTTGCTAGGGTGTTCTAAGGTATTTTGGGTGGTTGCTAGGGTGTTGCTAGGGTGTTATAAGGCATTTTGGGTGGTTGCTAGGGTGTTCTAAGGTATTTTGGGCGGTTGCTAGGGTGTTCTGGGTGGTTGCTAGGGTGTTCTATGGTATATTATGTGGTTGCTAGGGTGTTCTAAGGTATTGTGGGTGGTTGCTATGGTGTTGCTAGGGTGTTCTAAGGTATTTCAGGTGGTTTCTAGGCTGTTCTGGGTGGTTGCTATGCAGTTGCTAGAGTGTTCTGGGTGTTTGCTATGGTGAACTATTTATGAGTTTAAAAGTTCATAAGTGTATGAATTCATGAGAGTTCATACGTGTATGAATTAATGCATTTATAATTTCATGAGTTTATAAGTGTATGAATTTATGAGTTTAGAGTTTATAAGTTTAAATGAGTAAGAGTTCAGAGTTTATTAATTTATGAGTTTGCGTTCATAAGTGTATGAATTCATGAGTTTATAAGTGTATGAGTTTATAAGTGTACGAGTTTATGAGTTTAAAGTTTAAATTAGTTTGAAGTTTAAAGTTTAAATAAGTTTGAAGTTTAAATTAGTTAGAAGTTTAAATTAGTTTGAAGTTTAAAGTTTAATTTAGTTTGAAGTTTAATTTAGTTTAAAGTAGATAGATAGATAGATAGATGGATAAGTGTCATAGATAGATGAGTTTATTAGTTTGAATGAGTCTCAATGGCTCATATAGTATATAGAATGGCAGTTTGATTCAGTCTAGGGTTTCAAGGGATTTACATTTGAATTTTTGACAGTTGGGGAGTTTGAAAATCTGAAGATTCCGCAATGTAAAGTCAATGGGAGTTTTTTCCGAGTTTGATCGTAGTTTTTAGGAAAACCGTAAGTCCGATCAGTTAGAAAAGATATAGCAACTAACTTCAGACCAGTCCAAAGGTCTAGTCTGAGTTTGGAGTTTGTAGAGTTAAAGCTCTAGGAGGAGTAGCAGTCAACAGTTTTCTAAGAAGAATAATAATAATAACTAGAAAAAGTTCGTCGAGACAAACTTTAAGTTGGCTTGTGAAAGTTTGGACCGCAAAGTTTGAAGAAGTTTAAAGTAGTTTGAAGTTTAAATTAGTTTTAAGTTTAAATTAGTTTAAAGTAGTATATAGTTTAACTTAGTTTAAAGTTTAAAATAGTTTAAATTTGTTTAAAGTTTAAATTAGTTTGAATTTTAAAGTAGTTTGAAGTTTAAATTAGTTTGAAAGTTAAAGTAGTTTAAAGTTTAAATAAGTTTGAATTTTTAAGTAGTTTGAAGTTTAAATTAGTTTAAAGTTCAAAGTAGTTTTAAAGGTTAAAGTATAGTTTCAAGTAATTAAATGTTGCTAGGGTGTTTCTAGTGGGTTGCTAAGTGGTTTCTAAGGTATTTTGAGTGGTTGCTAGGGTGTTCTGGGTGGTTGCTAGGGTGTTCTAGGGTATTTTAGGTGGTTGCTATGGTGTTGCTAGGGTGTTTCAAGGTATTTTGGGTGGTTGCTAGGGTGTTGTTAGGGTGTTCTAAGGTATTTTGGGTGGTTGCTAGGGTGTTGCTAGGGTGTTATAAGGCATTTTGCGTGGTTGCTATGGTGTTCTAAGGTATTTTGGGTGGTTGCTAGGGTGTTGCTAGGATGTTCTGAGGTATTTTGGGTGGTTGCTAGGGTGTTGCTAGGGTGTTCTAAGGTATTTTGGTGGTTGCTAGGGTGTTCTAAGGTATTTTGGGTGGTTGCTATGGTGTTGCTAGGGTGTTCTAAGGTATTTTGGGTGGTTGCTAGGGTGTTTTAAGTTATTTTGGGTGGTTGCTAGGGTGTTCTAAGGTATTTTGGGTGGTTGCTAGGGTGTTCTGGGTGGTTGCTAGGGTGTTCTAAGGTATTTTGGGTGGTTGCTAGGGTGTTCTGAGTGGTTGCTATGGTGTTGCTATGGTGTTCTAAGGTATTTTGGGTGGTTGCTAGGGTGTTGCTAGGATGTTCTGAGGTATTTCGGGTGGTTGCTATGGTGTTGCTAGGGTGTTCTAAGTTATTTTGGGTGGTTGCTAGGGTGTTCTGGGTGGTTGCTAGGGTGTTCTAAGGTATATTATGTGGTTGCTAGGGTGTTCTAAGGTATTTTGGGTGGTTGCTAGGGTGTTGCTATGGTGTTCTAAGGTATTTTGGGTGGTTGCTAGGGTGTTGCTAGGATGTTCTGAGGTATTTCGGGTGGTTGCTAGGGTGTTGCTAGGGTGTTCTAAGGTATTTTTGGTGGTTGCTAGGGTGTTCTAAGGTATTTTTGGTGGTTGCTATGGTGTTGCTAGGGTGTTCTAAGGTATTTTGGGTGGTTGCTAGGGTGTTCTAAGGTATTTTTGGTGGTTGCTAGGGTGTTCTAAGGTATTTTGGGCGGTTGCTAGGGTGTTCTGGGTGGTTGCTAGGGTGTTCTAAGGTATTGTGGGTGGTTGCTATGGTGTTGCTAGGGTGTTCTAAGGTATTTCAGTTGGTTTCTAGGGTGTTCTGGGTGGTTGCTATGCAGTTGCTAGAGTGTTCTGGGTGTTTGCTATGGTGAACTATTTATGAGTTTAAAAGTTCATAAGTGTATGAATTCATGAGAGTTCATACGTGTATGAATTAATGCATTTATAAGTTCATGAGTTTATAAGTGTATGAATTTATGAGTTTAGAGTTTATAAGTTTAAATGAGTAAGAGTTCAGAGTTTATTCATTTATGAGTTTGAGTTCATAAGTGTATGAATTCATGAGTTTATAAGTGTATGAGTTTATAAGTGTACGAGTTTATGAGTTTAAAGTTTAAATTAGTTTGAAGTTTAAAGTTTAAATAAGTTTGAAGTTTAAAGTTTAAATAAGTTTCAAGTTTAAATTAGTTTGAAGTTTAAAGTTTAATTTAGTTTGAAGTTTAATTTAGTTTAAAGTAGATAGATAGATAGATGGATAAGTGTCATAGATAGATGAGTTTATTAGTTTGAATGAGTCTCAATGGCTCATATAGTATATAGAATGGCAGTTTGATTCAGTCTAGGGTTTCAAGGGATTTACATTTGAATTTTTGACAGTTGGGGAGTTTGAAAATCTGAAGATTCCGCAATGTAAAGTCAATGGGAGTTTTTTCCGAGTTTGATCGTAGTTTTTAGGAAAACCGTAAGTCCGATCAGTTAGAAAAGATATAGCAACTAACTTCAGACCAGTCCAAAGGTCTAGTCTGAGTTTGGAGTTTGTAGAGTTAAAGCTCTAGGAGGAGTAGCAGTCAACAGTTTTCTAAGAAGAATAATAATAATAACTAGAAAAAGTTCGTCGAGACAAACTTTAAGTTGGCTTGTGAAAGTTTGGACCGCAAAGTTTGAAGAAGTTTAAAGTAGTTTGAAGTTTAAATTAGTTTAAAGTTTAAATTAGTTTGAAGTTTAAATTAGTTTAAAGTAGTTTATAGTTTAACTTAGTTTAAAGTTTAAAATAGTTTAAATTAATTTAAAGTTTAAATTAGTTTGAAGTTTAAATTAGTTTAAAGTAGTTTAAAGTAGTTTAAAGTTTTAAATAGTTTAAAGTTCAAAGTAGTTTAAAGGTTAAAGTATCGTTTCAAGTAATTAAATGTTGCTAGGGTGTTTCTAGTGGGTTGCTAGGTGGTTTCTAAGGTATTTTGAGTGGTTGCTAGGGTGTTCTGGGTGGTTGCTAGGGTGTTCTAGGGTATTTTAGGTGGTTGCTATGGTGTTGCTAGGGTGTTTTAAGGTATTTTGGGTGGTTGCTAGGGTGTTGTTAGGGTGTTCTAAGGTATTTTGGGTGGTTGCTATGGTGTTGCTATGGTGTTCTAAGGTATTTTGGGTGGTTGCTAGGGTGTTGTTAGGGTGTTCTAAGGTATTTTGGGTGGTTGCTATGGTGTTGCTATGGTGTTCTAAGGTATTTTGGGTGGTTGCTAGGGTGTTCTAAGGTATTTTGGGTGGTTGCTATGGTGTTGCTATGGTGTTCTAAGGTATTTTGGGTGGTTGCTAGGGTGTTCTAAGGTATTTTGGGCGGTTGCTAGGGTGTTCTGGGTGGTTGCTAGGGTGTTCTAAGTTATTTTTGGTGGTTGCTAGGGTGTTGCTAGGGTGTTATAAGGCATTTTGGGTGGTTGCTAGGGTGTTCTAAGGTATTTTGGGCGGTTGCTAGGGTGTTCTGGGTGGTTGCTAGGGTGTTCTAAGGTATATTATGTGGTTGCTAGGGTGTTCTAAGGTATTGTGGGTGGTTGCTATGGTGTTGCTAGGGTGTTCTAAGGTATTTCAGTTGGTTTCTAGGGTGTTCTGGGTGGTTGCTATGCAGTTGCTAGAGTGTTCTGGGTGTTTGCTATGGTGAACTATTTATGAGTTTAAAAGTTCATAAGTGTATGAATTCATGAGAGTTCATATGTGTATGAATTAATGCATTTATAAGTTCATGAGTTTATAAGTGTATGAATTTATGAGTTTAGAGTTTATAAGTTTAAATGAGTAAGAGTTCAGAGTTTATTCATTTATGAGTTTGAGTTCATAAGTGTATGAGTTTATAAGTGTACGAGTTTATGAGTTTAAAGTTTAAATTAGTTTGAAGTTTAAAGTTTAAATAAGTTTCAAGTTTAAATTAGTTTGAAGTTTAAAGTTTAATTTAGTTTGAAGTTTAATTTAGTTTAAAGTAGATAGATAGATAGATGGATAAGTGTCATAGATAGATGAGTTTATTAGTTTGAATGAGTCTCAATGGCTCATATAGTATATAGAATGGCAGTTTGATTCAGTCTAGGGTTTCAAGGGATTTACATTTGAATTTTTGACAGTTGGGGAGTTTGAAAATCTGAAGATTCCGCAATGTAAAGTCAATGGGAGTTTTTTCCGAGTTTGATCGTAGTTTTTAGGAAAACCGTAAGTCCGATCAGTTAGAAAAGATATAGCAACTAACTTCAGACCAGTCCAAAGGTCTAGTCTGAGTTTGGAGTTTGTAGAGTTAAAGCTCTAGGAGGAGTAGCAGTCAACAGTTTTCTAAGAAGAATAATAATAATAATAATAATAAGTTTAAGTACAATATCAGTAAGTTGGCTCTCCAAGCCAACTTAATAATAATAAGTTTAAGTACAATATCAGTAAGTTGGCTCTCCAAGCCAACTTAATAATAACTAGAAAAAGTTCGTCGAGACAAACTTTAAGTTGGCTTGTGAAAGTTTGGACCGCAAAGTTTGAAGAAGTTTAAAGTAGTTTGAAGTTTAAATTAGTTTAAAGTTTAAATTAGTTTAAATTAATTTAAAGTTTAAATTAGTTTGAATTTTAAAGTAGTTTGAAGTTTAGATTAGTTTGAAAGTTAAAGTAGTTTAAAGTTTAAATAAGTTTGAATTTTAAAGTAGTTTGAAGTTTAAATTAGTTTAAAGTTTAAATTAGTTTTAAGTTTAAATTAGTTTAAAGTAGTTTATAGTTTAACTTAGTTTAAAGTTTAAAATAGTTTAAATTAATTTAAAGTTTAAATTAGTTTGAATTTTAAAGTAGTTTGAAGTTTAAATTAGTTTGAAAGTTAAAGTAGTTTAAAGTTTAAATAAGTTTGAATTTTAAAGTAGTTTGAAGTTTAAATTAGTTTAAAGTAGTTTAAAGTTTTAAATAGTTTAAAGTTCAAAGTAGTTTAAAGGTTAAAGTATAGTTTCAAGTAATTAAATGTTGCAAGGGTGTTTCTAGTGGGTTGCTAGGTGGTTTCTAAGGTAGTTTGAGTGGTTGCTAGGGTGTTCTGGGTGGTTGCTAGGGTGTTCTAGGGTATTTTAGGTGGTTGCTATGGTGTTGCTAGGGTGTTTTAAGGTATTTTGGGTGGTTGCTGTGGTGTTCTAAGGTATTTTGGGTGGTTGCTAGGGTGTTGCTAGGATGTTCTGAGGTATTTCGGGTGGTTGCTAGGGTGTTGCTAGGGTGTTCTAAGGTATTTTTGGTGGTTGCGAGGGTGTTCTAAGGTATTTTGGGTGGTTGCTATGGTGTTGCTAGGGTGTTCTAAGGTATTTTGGGTGGTTGCTAGGGTGTTGCTAGGATGTTCTGAGGTATTTCGGGTGGTTGCTAGGGTGTTGCTAGGGTGTTCTAAGGTATTTTTGGTGGTTGCTAGGGTGTTCTAAGGTATTTTGGGTGGTTGCTATGGTGTTGCTAGGGTGTTCTAAGGTATTTTGGGTGGTTGCTAGGGTGTTCTAAGGTATTTTGGGTGGTTGCTAGGGTGTTGCTATGGTGTTCTAAGGTATTTTGGGTGGTTGCTAGGGTGTTCTAAGTTATTTTGGGTGGTTGCTAGGGTGTTCTAAGGTATTTTGGGTGGTTGCTAGGGTGTTCTGGGTGGTTGCTATGGTGTTGCTATGGTGTTCTAAGGTATTTTGGGTGGTTGCTAGGGTGTTGCTAGGATGTTCTGAGGTATTTTGGGTGTTTGCTAGGGTGTTGCTAAGGTGTTCTAAGGTATTTTGGGTGGTTGCTAGGGTGTTCTGGGTGGTTGCTATGGTGTTGCTATGGTGTTCTAAGGTATTTTGGGTGGTTGCTAGGGTGTTGCTAGGATGTTCTGAGGTATTTCGGGTGGTTGCTAGGGTGTTGCTAGGGTGTTCTAAGGTATTTTGGGTGGTTGCTAGGGTGTTCTGGGTGGTTGCTAGGGTGTTCTAAGGTATATTATGTGGTTGCTAGGGTGTTCTAAGGTATTGTGGGTGGTTGCTATGGTGTTGCTAGGGTGTTATAAGGCATTTTGGGTGGTTGCTAGGGTGTTCTAAGGTATTTTGGGCGGTTGCTAGGGTGTTCTGGGTGGTTGCTAGGGTGTTCTAAGGTATATTATGTGGTTGCTAGGGTGTTCTAAGGTATTTTGGGTGGTTGCTAGGGTGTTGCTAGGGTGTTCTAATGTATTTTGGGTGGTTGCTATGGTGTTGCTATGGTGTTCTAATGTATTTTGGGTGGTTGCTAGGGTGTTCTAAGGTATTTTGGGTGGTTGCTAGGGTGTTGCTAGGGTGTTATAAGGCATTTTGGGTGGTTGCTAGGGTGTTCTAAGGTATTTTGGGCGGTTGCTAGGGTGTTCTGGGTGGTTGCTAGGGTGTTCTAAGGTATTGTGGGTGGTTGCTATGGTGTTGCTAGGGTGTTCTAAGGTATTTCAGTTGGTTTCTAGGGTGTTCTGGGTGGTTGCTATGCAGTTGCTAGAGTGTTCTGGGTGTTTGCTATGGTGAACTATTTATGAGTTTAAAAGTTCATAAGTGTATGAATTCATGAGAGTTCATACGTGTATGAATTAATGCATTTATAAGTTCATGAGTTTATAAGTGTATGAATTTATGAGTTTAGAGTTTATAAGTTTAAATGAGTAAGAGTTCAGAGTTTACTCATTTATGAGTTTGAGTTCATAAGTGTATGAATTCATGAGTTTATAAGTGTATGAGTTTATAAGTGTACGAGTTTATGAGTTTAAAGTTTAAATTAGTTTGAAGTTTAAAGTTTAAATAAGTTTGAAGTTTAAAGTTTAAATAAGTTTCAAGTTTAAATTAGTTTGAAGTTTAAAGTTTAATTTAGTTTGAAGTTTAATTTAGTTTAAAGTAGATAGATAGATGGATAAGTGTCATAGATAGATGAGTTTATTAGTTTGAATGAGTCTCAATGGCTCATATAGTATATAGAATGGCAGTTTGATTCAGTCTAGGGTTTCAAGGGATTTACATTTGAATTTTTGACAGTTGGGGAGTTTGAAAATCTGAAGATTCCGCAATGTAAAGTCAATGGGAGTTTTTTCCGAGTTTGATCGTAGTTTTTAGGAAAACCGTAAGTCCGATCAGTTAGAAAAGATATAGCAACTAACTTCAGACCAGTCCAAAGGTCTAGTCTGAGTTTGGAGTTTGTAGAGTTAAAGCTCTAGGAGGAGTAGCAGTCAACAGTTTTCTAAGAAGAATAATAATAATAATAATAATAATAATAAGTTTAAGTACAATATCAGTAAGTTGGCTCTCCAAGCCAACTTAACTAGAAAAAGTTCGTCGAGACAAACTTTAAGTTGGCTTGTGAAAGTTTGGACCGCAAAGTTTGAAGAAGTTTAAAGTAGTTTGAAGTTTAAATTAGTTTAAAGTTTAAATTAGTTTAAAGTAGTTTATAGTTTAACTTAGTTTAAAGTTTAAAATAGTTTAAATTAATTTAAAGTTTAAATTAGTTTGAATTTTAAAGTAGTTTGAAGTTTAGATTAGTTTGAAAGTTAAAGTAGTTTAAAGTTTAAATAAGTTTGAATTTTAAAGTAGTTTGAAGTTTAAATTAGTTTGAAAGTTAAAGTAGTTTAAAGTTTAAATAAGTTTGAATTTTAAAGTAGTTTGAAGTTTAAATTAGTTTGAAAGTTAAAGTAGTTTAAAGTTTTAAATAGTTTAAAGTTCAAAGTAGTTTAAAGGTTAAAGTATAGTTTCAAGTAATTAAATGTTGCAAGGGTGTTTCTAGTGGGTTGCTAGGTGGTTTCTAAGGTATTTTGAGTGGTTGCTAGGGTGTTCTAGGGTATTTTAGGTGGTTGCTATGGTGTTGCTAGGGTGTTTTAAGGTATTTTGGGTGGTTGCTAGGGTGTTGTTAGGGTGTTCTAAGGTATTTTGGGTGGTTGCTATGGTGTTGCTATGGTGTTCTAAGGTATTTTGGGTGGTTGCTAGGGTGTTGCTAGGATGTTCTGAGGTATTTCGGGTGGTTGCTAGGGTGTTCTAAGGTATTTTTGGTGGTTGCTAGGGTGTTCTAAGGTATTTTGGGTGGTTGCTATGGTGTTGCTAGGGTGTTCTAAGGTATTTTGGGTGGTTGCTAGGGTGCTGCTAGGATGTTCTGAGGTATTTCGGGTGGTTGCTAGGGTGTTGCTAGGGTGTTCTAAGGTATTTTTGGTGGTTGCTAGGGTGTTCTAAGGTATTTTGGGTGGTTGCTATGGTGTTGCTAGGGTGTTCTAAGGTATTTTGGGTGGTTGCTAGGGTGTTGCTAGGATGTTCTGAGGTATTTCGGGTGGTTGCCAGGGTGTTGCTAGGGTGTTCTAAGGTATTTTTGGTGGTTGCTAGGGTGTTCTAAGGTATTTTGGGTGGTTGTTATGGTGTTGCTAGGGTGTTCTAAGGTATTTTGGGTGGTTGCTAGGGTGTTCTAAGGTATTTTGGGTGGTTGCTAGGGTGTTGCTAGGGTGTTCTAAGGTATTCTGGGTGGTTGCTATGGTGTTGCTAGGGTGTTCTAATGTATTTTGGGTGGTTGCTAGGGTGTTGCTAGGGTGTTATAAGGCAGTTGGGGTGGTTGCTAGGGTGTTGTTAGGGTGTTCTAAGGTATTTTGGGTGGTTGCTATGGTGTTGCTATGGTGTTCTAAGGTATTTTGGGTGGTTGCTAGGGTGTTGCTAGGATGTTCTGAGGTATTTCGGGTGGTTGCTAGGGTGTTGCTAGGGTGTTCTAAGGTATTTTTGGTGGTTGCTAGGGTGTTGCTAGGGTGTTCTAAGGTATTTTGGGTGGTTGCTATGGTGTTGCTATGGTGTTCTAATGTATTTTGGGTGGTTGCTAGGGTGTTCTAAGGTATTTTGGGTGGTTGCTAGGGTGTTGCTAGGGTGTTATAAGGCATTTTGGGTGGTTGCTAGGGTGTTCTAAGGTATTTTGGGTGGTTGCTAGGGTGTTGCTAGGGTGTTATAAGGCATTTTGGGTGGTTGCTAGGGTGTTCTAAGGTATTTTGGGCGGTTGCTAGGGTGTTCTGGGTGGTTGCTAGGGTGTTCTAAGGTATATTATGTGGTTGCTAGGGTGTTCTAAGGTATTGTGGGTGTTTGCTATGGTGTTGCTAGGGTGTTCTAAGGTATTTCAGTTGGTTTCTAGGGTGTTCTGGGTGGTTGCTATGCAGTTGCTAGAGTGTTCTGGGTGTTTGCTATGGTGAACTATTTATGAGTTTAAAAGTTCATAAGTGTATGAATTCATGAGAGTTCATACGTGTATGAATTAATGCATTTATAAGTTCATGAGTTTATAAGTGTATGAATTTATGAGTTTAGAGTTTATAAGTTTAAATGAGTAAGAGTTCAGAGTTTATTAATTTATGAGTTTGAGTTCATAAGTGTATGAATTCATGAGTTTATAAGTGTATGAGTTTATAAGTGTACGAGTTTATGAGTTTAAAGTTTAAATTAGTTTGAAGTTTAAAGTTTAAATAAGTTTGAAGTTTAAAGTTTAAATAAGTTTGAAGTTTAAAGTTTAAATAAGTTTGAAGTTTAAATTAGTTTGAAGTTTAAAGTTTAATTTAGTTTGAAGTTTAATTTAGTTTAAAGTAGATAGATAGATAGATAGATAGAGAGATGGATAAGTGTCATAGATAGATGAGTTTATTAGTTTGAATGAGTCTCAATGGCTCATATAGTATATAGAATGGCAGTTTGATTCAGTCTAGGGTTTCAAGGGATTTACATTTGAATTTTTGACAGTTGGGGAGTTTGAAAATCTGAAGATTCCGCAATGTAAAGTCAATGGGAGTTTTTTCCGAGTTTGATCGTAGTTTTTAGGAAAACCGTAAGTCCGATCAGTTAGAAAAGATATAGCAACTAACTTCAGACCAGTCCAAAGGTCTAGTCTGAGTTTGGAGTTTGTAGAGTTAAAGCTCTAGGAGGAGTAGCAGTCAACAGTTTTCTAAGAAGAATAATAATAATAACTAGAAAAAGTTCGTCGAGACAAACTTTAAGTTGGCTTGTGAAAGTTTGGACCGCAAAGTTTGAAGAAGTTTAAAGTAGTTTGAAGTTTAAATTAGTTTAAAGTTTAAATTAGTTTGAAGTTTAAATTAGTTTAAAGTAGTTTATAGTTTAACTTAGTTTAAAGTTTAAAATAGTTTAAATTAATTTAAAGTTTAAATTAGTTTGAATTTTAAAGTAGTTTGAAGTTTAAATTAGTTTGAAAGTTAAAGTAGTTTAAAGTTTAAATAAGTTTGAATTTTAAAGTAGTTTGAAGTTTAAATTAGTTTAAAGTAGTTTAAAGTTTTAAATAGTTTAAAGTTCAAAGTAGTTTAAAGGTTAAAGTATAGTTTCAAGTAATTAAATGTTGCAAGGGTGTTTCTAGTGGGTTGCTAGGTGGTTTCTAAGGTATTTTGAGTGGTTGCTAGGGTGTTCTGGGTGGTTGCTAGGGTGTTCTAGGGTATTTTAGGTGGTTGCTAGGGTGTTGTGTGTGGTTGCTATGGTGTTCTAAGGCATTTTGGCGGTTGCTATGGTGTTGCTAGGGTGTTCTGAGGTATTTTGGGTAGTTGCTAGGGTGTTGCTAGGATGTTCCGAGGTATTTCGGGTGGTTGCTAGGGTGTTGCTAGGGTGTTCTAAGGTATTTTTGGTGGTTGCTAGGGTGTTCTAAGGTATTTTGGGTGGTTGCTAGGGTGTTGCTAGGATGTTCTGAGGTATTTCGGGTGGTTGCTAGGGTGTTGCTAGGGTGTTCTAAGGTATTTTTTGTGGTTGCTAGAGTGTTGCTAGGGTGTTCTAAGGTATTTTGGGTGGTTGCTATGGTGTTGCTATGGTGTTCTAAGGTATTTTGGGTGGTTGCTATGGTGTTCTAAGGTATTTTGGGTGGTTGCTAGGGTGTTGCTAGGATGTTCTGAGGTATTTCGGGTGGTTGCTAGGGTGTTGCTAGGGTGTTCTAATGTATTTTTGGTGGTTGCTAGGGTGTTCTAAGGTATTTTGGGTGGTTGCTATGGTGTTGCTAGGGTGTTCTAAGGTATTTTGGGTGGTTGCTAGGGTGTTCTAAGTTATTTTGGGTGGTTGCTAGGGTGTTCTAAGGTATTTTGGGTGGTTGCTAGGGTGTTCTGGGTGGTTGCTAGGGTGTTCTAAGGTATTTTGGGTGGTTGCTAGGGTGTTCTGGGTGGTTGCTATGGTGTTGCCATGGTGTTCTAAGGTATTTTGGGTGGTTGCTAGGGTGTTCTAAGGTATTTTGGGTGGTTGCTAGGGTGTTGCTAGGATGTTCTGAGGTATTTCGAGTGGTTGCTAGGGTGTTGCTAGGGTGTTCTAAGGTATTTCAGTATTATACTGAAATACCTTAGGTATTTCGGTTGGTTTCTAGGGTGTTCTGGGTGGTTGCTATGCAGTTGCTAGAGTGTTCTGGGTGTTTGCTATGGTGAACTATTTATGAGTTTAAAAGTTCATAAGTGTATGAATTCATGAGAGTTCATACGTGTATGAATTAATGCATTTATAAGTTCATGAGTTTATAAGTGTATGAATTTATGAGTTTAGAGTTTATAAGTTTAAATGAGTAAGAGTTCAGAGTTTATTAATTTATGAGTTTGAGTTCATAAGTGTATGAATTCATGAGTTTATAAGTGTATGAGTTTATAAGTGTACGAGTTTATGAGTTTAAAGTTTAAATTAGTTTGAAGTTTAAAGTTTAAATAAGTTTGAAGTTTAAAGTTTAAAGTTTAAATAAGTTTCAAGTTTAAATTAGTTTGAAGTTTAAAGTTTAATTTAGTTTGAAGTTTAATTTAGTTTAAAGTAGATAGATAGATAGATGGATAAGTGTCATAGATAGATGAGTTTATTAGTTTGAATGAGTCTCAATGGCTCATATAGTGTATAGAATGGCAGTTTGATTGAGTCTAGGGTTTCAAGGGATTTACATTTGAATTTTTGACAGTTGGGGAGTTTGAAAATCTGAAGATTCCGCAATGTAAAGTCAATGGGAGTTTTTTCCGAGTTTGATCGTAGTTTTTAGGAAAACCGTAAGTCCGATCAGTTAGAAAAGATATAGCAACTAACTTCAGAACAGTCCAAAGGTCTAGTCTGAGTTTGGAGTTTGTAGAGTTAAAGCTCTAGGAGGAGTAGCAGTCAACAGTTTTCTAAGAAGAATAATAATAATAATAATAATAAGTTTAAGTACAATATCAGTAAGTTGGCTCTCCAAGCCAACTTAATAATAAGTTTAAGTACAATATCAGTAATTTGGCTCTCCAAGCCAACTTAATAATAAGTTTAAGTACAATATCAGTAAGTTGGCTCTCACAAGCCAACTTAATAATAACTAGAAAAAGTTCGTCGAGACAAACTTTAAGTTGGCTTGTGAAAGTTTGGACCGCAAAGTTTGAAGAAGTTTAAAGTAGTTTGAAGTTTAGATTAGTTTAAAGTAGTTTATAGTTTAACTTAGTTTAAAGTTTAAAATAGTTTAAATTAATTTAAAGTTTAAATTAGTTTGAATTTTAAAGTAGTTTGAAGTTTAAATTAGTTTGAAAGTTAAAGTAGTTTAAAGTTTAAATAAGTTTGAATTTTAAAGTAGTTTGAAGTTTAAATTAGTTTAAAGTAGTTTAAAGTAGTTTAAAGTAGTTTAAAGTTTTAAATAGTTTAAAGTTCAAAGTAGTTTAAAGGTTAAAGTATAGTTTCAAGTAATTAAATGTTGCTAGGGTGTTTCTAGTGGGTTGCTAGGTGGTTTCTAAGGTATTTTGAGTGGTTGCTAGGGTGTTCTGGGTGGTTGCTAGGGTGTTCTAGGGTATTTTAGGTGGTTGCTAGGGTGTTGCTAGGGTGTTTTAAGGTATTTTGGGTGGTTGCTAGGGTGTTGCTAGGATGTTCTGAGGTATTTCGGGTGGTTGCTAGGGTGTTCTAAGGTATTTTTGGTTGTTGCTAGGGTGTTGCTAGGGTGTTCTAAGGTATTTTGGGTGGTTGCTATGGTGTTGCTAGGGTGTTCTAAGGTATTTTGGGTGGTTGCTAGGGTGTTCTAAGTTATTTTGGGTGGTTGCTAGGGTGTTCTAAGGTATTTTGGGTGGTTGCTAGGGTGTTCTGGGTGGTTGCTAGGGTGTTCTAAGGTATTTTGGGTGGTTGCTAGGGTGTTCTGGGTGGTTGCTATGGTGTTCTAAGGTATTTTGGGTGGTTGCTAGGGTGTTGCTAGGATGTTCTGAGGTATTTCGGGTGGTTGCTAAGGTGTTGCTAGGGTGTTCTAAGGTATTTTTGGTGGTTGCTAGGGTGTTGTTAGGGTGTTCTAAGGTATTTTGGGTGGTTGCTATGGTGTTGCTAGGGTTTTCTAATGTATTTTGGGTGGTTGCTAGGGTGTTCTAAGGTATTTTGGGTGGTTGCTAGGGTTTTCTGGGTGGTTGCTAGGGTGTTCTAAGGTATTTTGGGTGGTTGCTAGGGTGTTCTGGGTGGTTGCTATGGTGTTGCTAAGGTGTTCTAAGGTATTTTGGGTGGTTGCTAGGGTGTTCTGGGTGGTTGCTAGGGTGTTCTAAGGTATTTTGGGTGGTTGCTATGGTGTTGCTAGGGTGTTCTGAGGTATTTTGGGTAGTTGCTATGGTGTTCTGGGGGTTGCTAGGCGGTTGCTAGGGTGTTCTGGGTGGTTGCTATGGTGTTGTTAGGGTGTTCCAAGGTATTTTGGGTGGTTGCTAAGGTGTTGCTAGGGTGTTCTAATGTATTTTGGGTGGTTGCTAGGGTGTTGTTAGGGTGTTCTAAGGTATTTTGGGTGGTTGCTAGGGTGTTGCTAGGGTGTTATAAGGCATTTTGGGTGGTTGCTATGGT
Organism: Tiaroga cobitis; assembly: GCA_030578255.1. Lineage (NCBI taxonomy): Eukaryota > Metazoa > Chordata > Actinopteri > Cypriniformes > Leuciscidae > Tiaroga > Tiaroga cobitis. The sequence continues at coordinate 28,600,686 of CM060591.1, read as the reverse complement.
GTTCTAAGGTATTTTGGGTGGTTGCTAGGGTGTTGCTAGGATGTTCTGAGGTATTTCGGGTGGTTGCTAGGGTGTTGCTAGGGTGTTCTAAGGTATTTTGGTGGTTGCTAGGGTGTTCTAAGGTATTTTGGGTGGGGGTGCTATGGTGTTGCTAGGGTGTTCTAAGGTATTTTGGGTGGTTGCTAGGGTGTTTTAAGTTATTTTGGGTGGTTGCTAGGGTGTTCTAAGGTATTTTGGGTGGTTGCTAAGGTGTTCTGGGTGGTTGCTAGGGTGTTCTAAGGTATTTTGGGTGGTTGCTAGGGTGTTCTGAGTGGTTGCTATGGTGTTGCTATGGTGTTCTAAGGTATTTTGGGTGGTTGCTAGGGTGTTGCTAGGATGTTCTGAGGTATTTCGGGTGGTTGCTATGGTGTTGCAAGGGTGTTCTAATGTATTTTGGGTGGTTGCTAGGGTGTTCTAAGGTATTTTGGGTGGTTGCTAGGGTGTTGCTAGGATGTTCTGAGGTATTTCGGGTGGTTGCTAGGGTGTTGCTAGGGTGTTCTAAGGTATTTTTGGTGGTTGCTAGGGTGTTGCTAGGGTGTTCTAAGGTATTTTGGGTGGTTGCTATGGTGTTGCTATGGTGTTCTAATGTATTTTGGGTGGTTGCTAGGGTGTTCTAAGGTATTTTGGGTGGTTGATAGGGTGTTGCTAGGGTGTTATAAGGCATTTTGGGTGGTTGCTAGGGTGTTGCTAGGATGTTCTGAGGTATTTCGGGTGGTTGCTAGGGTGTTGCTAGGGTGTTCTAAGGTATTTTTGGTGGTTGCTAGGGTGTTCTAAGGTATTTTGGGTGGTTGCTATGGTGTTGCTAGGGTGTTCTAAGGTATTTTGGGTGGTTGCTAGGGTGTTCTAAGGTATTTTGGGTGGTTGCTAGGGTGTTCTGAGTGGTTGCTAGGGTGTTCTAAGGTATTTTGGGTGGTTGCTAGGGTGTTCTGGGTGGTTGCTATGGTGTTGCTATGGTGTTCTAAGGTATTTTGGGTGGTTGCTAGGGTGTTGCTAGGATGTTCTGAGGTATTTCGGGTGGTTGCTAGGGTGTTGCTAGTGTGTTCTAAGGTATTTTTGGTGGTTGCTAGGGTGTTGCTAGGGTGTTCTAAGGTATTTTTGGTGGTTGCTATGGTGTTGCTAGGGTGTTCTAATGTATTTTGGGTGGTTGCTAGGGTGTTCTAAGGTATTTTGGGTGGTTGCTAGGGTGTTGCTAGGGTGTTATAAGGCATTTTGGGTGGTTGCTAGGGTGTTCTAAGGTATTTTGGGTGGTTGCTAGGGTGTTCTGGGTGGTTGCTAGGCGGTTGCTAGGGTGTTCTAAGGTATTTTGGGTGGTTACTAGGGTGTTCTGGGGGTTCCTAGGCGGTTGCTAGGGTGCTCTGGGTGGTTGCTATGGTGTTCTAATTTATTTTTGTTGGTTGCTATCGTGTTGCTAAGGTGTTGTAAGGTATTTTGGGCGGTTGCTAGGGTGTTATAAGGTATTTTGGTTGTTTCCTAGGGTGTTCTGGGTGGTTGCTAGGGTGTTGCTAGGGTGTTTTGAGCGGTTGCTTGGGTGTTCTGGGAAGTTGCTATGGTGAACTATTTATGAGTTTTAAAGTTCATAAGTATGATTTCATGAGAGTTCATAAGTTTATGAATTCATGAGTTTCTATGTTTATGAGTTTATAAGTGTATAAATTCATGAGATTATAAATTTAAATGAGTAAGGGTTCAGAGTTTATTAATTTATGAGTTTAGAGTTTATAAGTTTAAATGAGTAAGTGTCCAGAGTTTATTAATTTATGAGTTTAATAGTTTATGAGAGTTTATAAGAGTTTATGAATTTAGAGTTTATGAGTTTAGAGTTTATAAGTTTAAATGAGTCTAAGAGTTCAATTTTAGAGTTTATTAATTTATTATGAGTTTAGGATTAGATAGATAAGTGCAATAGTTAGATGAGTTTATTAGTTTAAATGAGTCTCAATGGCTCATATAGTGTATAGAATGGCAGTTTGATTCAGTCTAGGGCTTCAAGGTATTTAGATTTGAAATTTTGACAGTTGGGGAGTTTGAAAATCTGAACATTCCGCAATGTAAAGTCAATGGGAGTTTTTTCCGATTTGATCGCAGTTTTTAGGAAAACCGTAAGTCCGATCAGTTAGAAAAGATATAGCAACTCGAGTCAGAACAGTTTGAGTGTCCGTGCCGAGTTTGGAGTATGTGGAGTTAAAGCTCTAGGAGGAGATAGAGTTTGAAAATTTTAGTCTCAGAAAAAGAATAATAATAATAACTAGAAAAAGTTCGTCGAGACAAACTTTAAGTTGGCTTGTGAAAGTTTGGACCGCAAAGTTTGAAGAAGTTTAAAGTAGTTTGAAGTTTAAATCAGTTTAAAGTTTAAATTAGTTTGAAGTTTAAATTAGTTTAAAGTAGTTTATAGTTTAACTTAGTTTAAAGTTTAAAATAGTTTAAATTAATTTAAAGTTTAAATTAGTTTGAATTTAAAAGTAGTTTGAAGTTTAAATTAGTTTGAAAGTTAAAGTAGTTTGAAGTTTAAATTAGTTTAAATTAGTTTAAAGTAGTTTAAAGTAGTTTAAAGTTTTAAATAGTTTAAAGTTCAAAGTAGTTTAAAGGTTAAAGTATAGTTTCAAGTAATTCAATGTTGCTAAGGTGTTTCTAGTGGGTTGCTAGGTGGTTTCTAATGTATTTTGAGTGGTTGCTAGGGTGTTCTGGGTGGTTGCTAGGGTGTTCTAGGGTATTTTGGGTGGTTGCTAGGGTGTTGCTAGGGTGTTCTAAGGTATTTTGGGTGGTTGCTATGGTGTTGCTAGGATGTTCTGAGGTATTTCGGGTGGTTGCTAGGGTGTTCTAGGGTATTTTGGGTGGTTGCTAGGGTGTTGCTAGGGTGTTCTAAGGTATTTTGGGTGGTTGCTAGGGTGTTCTAAGGTATTTTGGGTGGTTGCTAGGGTGTTCTGGGTGGTTGCTAGGGTGTTCTAAGGTATTTTGGGTGGTTGCTAGGGTGTTGCTAGGATGTTCTGAGGTATTTCGGGTGGTTGCTAGGGTGTTGCTAGGGTGTTCTAAGGTATTTTGGGTGGTTGCTAGGGTGTTGCTAGGGTGTTCTAAGGTATTTTTGGTGGTTGCTAGGGTGTTGCTAGGGTGTTCTAAGGTATTTTGGGTGGTTGCTATGGTGTTGCTAGGGTGTTCTAATGTATTTTGGGTGGTTGCTAGGGTGTTCTAAGGTATTTTGGGTGGTTGCTAGGGTGTTGCTAGGGTGTTATAAGGCATTTTGGGTGGTTGCTAGGGTGTTCTAAGGTATTTTGGGCGGTTGCTAGGGTGTTCTGGGTGGTTGCTAGGGTGTTCTAAGGTATATTATGTGGTTGCTAGGGTGTTCTAAGGTATTGTGGGTGGTTGCTATGGTGTTGCTAGGGTGTTCTAAGGTATTTTGGGTGGTTGCTAGGGTGTTCTAAGGTATTTTGGGTGGTTGCTAGGGTGTTCTGGGTGGTTGCTAGGGTGTTCTAAGGTATTTTGGGTGGTTGCTAGGGTGTTGCTAGGATGTTCTGAGGTATTTCGGGTGGTTGCTAGGGTGTTGCTAGGGTGTTCTAAGGTATTTTGGGTGGTTGCTAGGGTGTTGCTAGGGTGTTCTAAGGTATTTTTGGTGGTTGCTAGGGTGTTGCTAGGGTGTTCTAAGGTATTTTGGGTGGTTGCTATGGTGTTGCTAGGGTGTTCTAATGTATTTTGGGTGGTTGCTAGGGTGTTCTAAGGTATCTTGGGTGGTTGCTAGGGTGTTGCTAGGGTGTTATAAGGCATTTTGGGTGGTTGCTAGGGTGTTCTAAGGTATTTTGGGCGGTTGCTAGGGTGTTCTGGGTGGTTGCTAGGGTGTTCTAAGGTATATTATGTGGTTGCTAGGGTGTTCTAAGGTATTGTGGGTGGTTGCTATGGTGTTGCTAGGGTGTTCTAAGGTATTTCAGTTGGTTTCTAGGGTGTTCTGGGTGGTTGCTATGCAGTTGCTAGAGTGTTCTGGGTGTTTGCTATGGTGAACTATTTATGAGTTTAAAAGTTCATAAGTGTATGAATTCATGAGAGTTCATACGTGTATGAATTAATGCATTTATAAGTTCATGAGTTTATAAGTGTATGAATTTATGAGTTTAGAGTTTATAAGTTTAAATGAGTAAGAGTTCAGAGTTTATTAATTTATGAGTTTGAGTTCATAAGTGTATGAATTCATGAGTTTATAAGTGTATGAGTTTATAAGTGTACGAGTTTATGAGTTTAAAGTTTAAATAAGTTTGAAGTTTAAAGTTTAAATAAGTCTGAAGTTTAAATTAGTTTGAAGTTTAAAGTTTAATTTAGTTTGAAGTTTAGTTTAGTTTAAAGTAGATAGATAGATAGATGTATAAGTGTCATAGATAGATGAGTTTATTAGTTTGAATGAGTCTCAATGGCTCATATAGTATATAGAATGGCAGTTTGATTCAGTCTAGGGTTTCAAGGGATTTACATTTGAATTTTTGACAGTTGGGGAGTTTGAAAATCTGAAGATTCCGCAATGTAAAGTCAATGGGAGTTTTTTCCGAGTTTGATCGTAGTTTTTAGGAAAACCGTAAGTCCGATCAGTTAGAAAAGATATAGCAACTAACTTCAGAACAGTCCAAAGGTCTAGTCTGAGTTTGGAGTTTGTAGAGTTAAAGCTCTAGGAGGAGTAGCAGTCAACAGTTTTCTAAGAAGAATAATAATAATAACTAGAAAAAGTTCGTCGAGACAAACTTTAAGTTGGCTTGTGAAAGTTTGGACCGCAAAGTTTGAAGAAGTTTAAAGTAGTTTGAAGTTTAAATTAGTTTAAAGTAGTTTATAGTTTAACTTAGTTTAAAGTTTAAAATAGTTTAAATTAGTTTAAAGTTTAAATTAGTTTGAATTTTAAAGTAGTTTGAAGTTTAAATTAGTTTGAAAGTTAAAGTAGTTTAAAGTTTAAATAAGTTTGAATTTTAAAGTAGTTTGAAGTTTAAATTAGTTTAAATTAGTTTAAAGTAGTTTAAAGTAGTTTAAAGTAGTTTAAAGTAGTTTAAAGTAGTTTAAAGTTTTAAATAGTTTAAAGTTCAAAGTAGTTTTAAAGGTTAAAGTATAGTTTCAAGTAATTAAATGTTGCTAGGGTGTTTCTAGTGGGTTGCTAAGTGGTTTCTAAGGTATTTTGAGTGGTTGCTAGGGTGTTCTGGGTGGTTGCTAGGGTGTTCTAGGGTATTTTAGGTGGTTGCTATGGTGTTGCTAGGGTGTTTCAAGGTATTTTGGGTGGTTGCTAGGGTGTTGTTAGGGTGTTCTAAGGTATTTTGGGTGGTTGCTAGGGTGTTGCTAGGGTGTTATAAGGCATTTTGGGTGGTTGCTATGGTGTTCTAAGGTATTTTGGGTGGTTGCTAGGGTGTTGCTAGGATGTTCTGAGGTATTTCGGGTGGTTGCTAGGGTGTTGCTAGGGTGTTCTAAGGTATTTTTGGTGGTTGCTAGGGTGTTCTAAGGTATTTTGGGTGGTTGCTAGGGTGTTCTAAGGTATTTTGGCTGGTTGCTATGGTGTTGCTAGGGTGTTCTAAGGTATTTTGGGTGGTTGCTAGGGTGTTCTAAGTTATTTTGGGTGGTTGCTAGGGGATTCTAAGGTATTTTGGGTGGTTGCTAGGGTGTTGCTAGGGTGTTCTAAGGTATTTTGGGTGGTTGCTATGGTGTTGCTAGGGTGTTCTAATGTATCTTGGGTGGTTGCTAGGGTGTTCTAAGGTATTTTGGGTGGTTGCTAGGGTGTTGCTAGGGTGTTATAAGGCATTTTGGGTGGTTGCTAGGGTGTTGTTAGGGTGTTCTAAGGTGTTTTGGGTGGTTGCTATGGTGTTCTAAGGTATTTTGGGTGGTTGCTAGGGTGTTGCTAGGATGTTCTGAGGTATTTCGGGTGGTTACTAGGGTGTTGCTAGGGTGTTCTAAGGTATTTTTGGTGGTTGCTAGGGTGTTCTAAGGTATTTTGGGTGGTTGCTATGGTGTTGCTAGGGTGTTCTAAGGTATTTTGGGTGGTTGCTAGGGTGTTCTAAGTTATTTTGGGTGGTTGCTAGGGTGTTCTGGGTGGTTGCTATGGTGTTGCTATGGTGTTCTAAGGTATTTTGGGTGGTTGCTAGGGTGTTGCTAGGATGTTCTGAGGTATTTCGGGTGGTTGCTAGGGTGTTGCTAGGGTGTTCTAAGGTATTTTTGGTGGTTGCTAGGGTGTTGCTAGGGTGTTCTAAGGTATTTTGGGAGGTTTCTAGGGTGTTCTAAGGTATTTTGGGTGGTTGCTAGGGTGTTATAAGGCATTTTGGGTGGTTGCTAGGGTGTTCTAAGGTATTTTGGGTGGTTGCTAGGGTGTTGCTAGGGTGTTATAAGGCTTTTTGGGTGGTTGCTAGGGTGTTCTAAGGTGTTCTGGGTGTTCTGGGTGGTTGCTAGGTGGTTGCTAGGGTGTTCTAAGGTATTTTGGGTGGTTACTAGGGTGTTCTGGGGGTTCCTAGGCGGTTGCTAGGGTGCTCTGGGTGGTTGCTATGGTGTTCTAATTTATTTTTGTTGGTTGCTATGGTGTTGCTAAGGTGTTGTAAGGTATTTTGGGCGGTTGCTAGGGTGTTATAAGGTATTTTGGTTGTTTCCTAGGGTGTTCTGGGTGGTTGCTAGGGTGTTGCTAGGGTGTTTTGAGCGGTTGCTTGGGTGTTCTGGGAAGTTGCTATGGTGAACTATTTATGAGTTTTAAAGTTCATAAGTATGAATTCATGAGAGTTCATAAGTTTATGAATTCATGAGTTTCTATGTTTATGAGTTTATAAGTGTATAATTCATGAGATTATAAGTTTAAATGAGTAAGAGTTCAGAGTTTATTAATTTATGAGTTTAGAGTTTATAAGTTTAAATGAGTAAGTGTCCAGAGTTTATTAATTTATGAGTTTAATAGTTTATGAGAGTTTATAAGAGTTTATGAATTTAGAGTTTATGAGTTTAGAGTTTATAAGTTTAAATGAGTCTAAGAGTTCAATTTTAGAGTTTATTAATTTATTATGAGTTTAAGATTAGATAGATAAGTGCAATAGTTAGATGAGTTTATTAGTTTAAATGAGTCTCAATGGCTCATATAGTGTATAGAATGGCAGTTTGATTGAGTCTAGGGCTTCAAGGTATTTAGATTTGAAATTTTGACAGTTGGGGAGTTTGAAAATCTGAAAGTTCCGCAATGTAAAGTCAATGGGAGTTTTTTCCGAGTTTGATCGCAGTTTTTAGGAAAACCGTAAGTCCGATCAGTTAGAAAAGATATAGCAACTCGAGTCAGAACAGTTTGAGTGTCCGTGCCGAGTTTGGAGTATGTGGAGTTAAAGCTCTAGGAGGAGATAGAGTTTGAAAATTTTAGTCTCAGAAAAAGAATAATAATAATAATAAGTTTAAGTACAATATCAGTAAGTTGGCTCTCCAAGCCAACTTAACTAGAAAAAGTTCGTCGAGACAAACTTTAAGTTGGCTTGTGAAAGTTTGGACCGCAAAGTTTGAAGAAGTTTAAAGTAGTTTGAAGTTTAAATTAGTTTAAAGTAGTTTATAGTTTAACTTAGTTTAAAGTTTAAAATAGTTTAAATTAGTTTAAAGTTTAAATTAGTTTGAATTTTAAAGTAGTTTGAAGTTTAAATTAGTTTGGAAGTTAAAGTAGTTTAAAGTTTAAATAAGTTTGAATTTTAAAGTAGTTTGAAGTTTAAATTAGTTTAAAGTAGTTTAAAGTAGTTTAAAGTAGTTTAAAGTAGTTTAAAGTTTTAAATAGTTTAAAGTTCAAAGTAGTTTTAAAGGTTAAAGTATAGTTTCAAGTAATTAAATGTTGCTAGGGTGTTTCTAGTGGGTTGCTAAGTGGTTTCTAAGGTATTTTGAGTGGTTGCTAGGGTGTTCTGGGTGGTTGCTAGGGTGTTCTAGGGTATTTTAGGTGGTTGCTATGGTGTTGCTAGGGTGTTTCAAGGTATTTTGGGTGGTTGCTAGGGTGTTGTTAGGGTGTTCTAAGGTATTTTGGGTGGTTGCTAGGGTGTTGCTAGGGTGTTATAAGGCATTTTGGGTGGTTGCTATGGTGTTCTAAGGTATTTTGGGTGGTTGCTAGGGTGTTGCTAGGATGTTCTGAGGTATTTCGGGTGGTTGCTAGGGTGTTGCTAGGGTGTTCTAAGGTATTTTTGGTGGTTGCTAGGGTGTTCTAAGGTATTTTGGGTGGTTGCTATGGTGTTGCTAGGGTGTTCTAAGGTATTTTGGGTGGTTGCTAGGGTGTTTTAAGTTATTTTGGGTGGTTGCTAGGGTGTTCTAAGGTATTTTGGGTGGTTGCTAGGGTGTTCTGGGTGGTTGCTAGGGTGTTCTAAGGTATTTTGGGTGGTTGCTAGGGTGTTCTGAGTGGTTGCTATGGTGTTGCTATGGTGTTCTAAGGTCTTTTGGGTGGTTGCTAGGGTGTTGCTAGGATGTTCTGAGGTATTTCGGGTGGTTGCTATGGTGTTGCTAGGGTGTTCTAATGTATTTTGGGTGGTTGCTAGGGTGTTCTAAGGTATTTTGGGTGGTTGCTAGGGTGTTGCTAGGATGTTCTGAGGTATTTCGGGTGGTTGCTAGGGTGTTGCTAGGGTGTTCTAAGGTATTTTGGGTGGTTGCTATGGTGTTGCTATGGTGTTCTAATGTATTTTGGGTGGTTGCTAGGGTGTTCTAAGGTATTTTGGGTGGTTGATAGGGTGTTGCTAGGGTGTTATAAGGCATTTTGGGTGGTTGCTAGGGTGTTCTAAGGTATTTTGAGCGGTTGCTAGGGTGTTCTGGGTGGTTGCTAGGGTGTTCTAAGGTATATTATGTGGTTGCTAGGGTGTTCTAAGGTATTGTGGGTGGTTGCTATGGTGTTGCTAGGGTGTTCTAAGGTATTTCAGTTGGTTTCTAGGCTGTTCTGGGTGGTTGCTATGCAGTTGCTAGAGTGTTCTGGGTGTTTGCTATGGTGAACTATTTATGAGTTTAAAAGTTCATAAGTGTATGAATTCATGAGAGTTCATACGTGTATGAATTAATGCATTTATAAGTTCATGAGTTTATAAGTGTATGAATTTATGAGTTTGGAGTTTATAAGTTTAAATGAGTAAGAGTTCAGAGTTTATTAATTTATGAGTTTGAGTTCATAAGTGTATGAATTCATGAGTTTATAAGTGTATGAGTTTATAAGTGTACGAGTTTATGAGTTTAAAGTTTAAATTAGTTTGAAGTTTAAAGTTTAAATAAGTTTGAAGTTTAAAGTTTAAATAAGTTTGAAGTTTAAATTAGTTTGAAGTTTAAAGTTTAATTTAGTTTGAGGTTTAATTTAGTTTAAAGTAGATAGATAGATAGATAGATAGATAGATAGATAGATAGATAGATAGATAGATAGATAGATAGATAGATAGATGGATGAGTGTCATAGATAGATGAGTTTATTAGTTTGAATGAGTCTCAATGGCTCATATAGTATATAGAATGGCAGTTTGATTCAGTCTAGGGGTTCATTAGTGTATGAATCCATGAGAGTTCATTAGTGTATGAATTCATGAGAGTTCATTAGTGTATGAATTCATGAGAGTTCATTAGTGTATGAATCCATGAGAGTTCATTAGTGTATGAATCCATGAGAGTTCATTAGTGTATGAATCCATGAGAGTTCATTAGTGTATGAATTCATGAGAGTTCATTAGTGTATGAATTCATGAGAGTTCATTAGTGTATGAATCCATGAGAGTTCATTAGTGTATGAATCCATGAGAGTTCATTAGTGTATGAATTCATGAGAGTTCATTAGTGTATGAATTCATGAGAGTTCATTAGTGTATGAATTCATGAGAGTTCATTAGTGTATGAATCCATGAGAGTTCATTAGTGTATGAATTCATGAGAGTTCATTAGTGTATGAATTCATGAGAGTTCATTAGTGTATGAATTCATGAGTTTCTATGTTTATGAGTTTATAAGTGTATAAATTCATGAGATTTTAAGTTTAAATGAGTAAGAGTTCAGAGTTGATTAATTTATGAGTTTAGAGTTTATAAGTTTAAATGAGTAAGTGTCCAGAGTTTATTAACTTATGAGTTTAATAGTTTATGAGAGTTTATAAGAGTATGGGTTTATGAATTTAGAGTTTATGAGTTTAGAGTTTATAAGTTTAAATGAGTCTAAGAGTTCAAGTTTAGAGTTTATTAATTTATTATGAGTTTAAGAGTTTAAGATTAGATAGTTAGAAGTGTCATTGATGAGTTCATTAGTTTAAATGAGTCTCAATGGCTCATATAGTGTATAGAATGGCAGTTTGAGTCCAGGGCTTCAAGGGATTTAGATTTGAAATTTTGACAGTTGGGGAGTTTGACAGTCTGAACATTCCGCAATGTTAAGTCAATGGGATTTTCAAATGGTTTTTTTCGAGTTTTGATCGTCATTTTTAGGAAAACCGTAAGTCCGATCAGTTAGAAAAGATATAGCACACTAAGTGAGAACAGTTTGAGTGTCCGTGCCGAGTTTGGAGTATGTGGAGTTAAAGCTCTAGGAGGAGTTAGAGTCAGAAATTTTAGGGGGCAGAAGAAGAATAATAATAATAATAATAATAAGTTTAAATAGGATTTCAGTAAGTTGGCTCTCACAAGCCAACTTAACTAGAAAAAGTTCGTCGAGACAAACTTTAAGTTGGCTTGTGAAAGTTTGGACCGCAAAGTTTGAAGAAGTTTAAAGTAGTTTGAAGTTTAAATTAGTTTAAAGTAGTTTATAGTTTAACTTAGTTTAAAGTTTAAAATAGTTTAAATTAGTTTAAAGTTTAAATTAGTTTGAATTTTAAAGTAGTTTGAAGTTTAAATTAGTTTGAAAGTTAAAGTAGTTTAAAGTTTAAATAAGTTTGAATTTTAAAGTAGTTTGAAGTTTAAATTAGTTTAAATTAGTTTAAAGTAGTTTAAAGTAGTTTAAAGTAGTTTAAAGTTTTAAATAGTTTAAAGTTCAAAGTAGTTTTAAAGGTTAAAGTATAGTTTCAAGTAATTAAATGTTGCTAGGGTGTTTCTAGTGGGTTGCTAAGTGGTTTCTAAGGTATTTTGAGTGGTTGCTAGGGTGTTCTGGGTGGTTGCTAGGGTGTTCTAGGGTATTTTAGGTGGTTGCTATGGTGTTGCTAGGGTGTTTCAAGGTATTTTGGGTGGTTGCTAGGGTGTTGTTAGGGTGTTCTAAGGTATTTTGGGTGGTTGCTAGGGTGTTGCTAGGGTGTTATAAGGCATTTTGGGTGGTTGCTATGGTGTTCTAAGGTATATTGGGTGGTTGCTAGGGTGTTGCTAGGATGTTCTGAGGTATTTCGGGTGGTTGCTAGGGTGTTGCTAGGGTGTTCTAAGGTATTTTTGGTGGTTACTAGGGTGTTCTAAGGTATTTTGGGTGGTTGCTATGGTGTTGCTAGGGTGTTTTAAGGTATTTTGGGTGGTTGCTAGGGTGTTTTAAGTTATTTTGGGTGGTTGCTAGGGTGTTCTAAGGTATTTTGGGTGGTTGCTAGGGTGTTCTGGGTGGCTGCTAGGGTGTTCTAAGGTATTTTGGGTGGTTGCTAGGGTGTTCTGAGTGGTTGCTATGGTGTTGCTATGGTGTTCTAAGGTATTTTGGGTGGTTGCTAGGGTGTTGCTAGGATGTTCTGAGGTATTTCGGGTGGTTGCTATGGTGTTGCTAGGGTGTTCTAATGTATTTTGGGTGGTTGCTAGGGTGTTCTAAGGTATTTTGGGTGGTTGCTAGGGTGTTGCTAGGATGTTCTGAGGTATTTCGGGTGGTTGCTAGGGTGTTGCTAGGTTGTTCTAAGGTATTTTTGGTGGTTGCTAGGGTGTTGCTAGGGTGTTCTAAGGTATTTTGGGTGGTTGCTATGGTGTTGCTATGGTGTTCTAATGTATTTTGGGTGGTTGCTAGGGTGTTCTAAGGTATTTTGGGTGGTTGCTAGGGTGTTGCTAGGGTGTTATAAGGCATTTTGGGTGGTTGCTAGGGTGTTCTAAGGTATTTTGGGCGGTTGCTAGGGTGTTCTGGGTGGTTGCTAGGGTGTTCTAAGGTATATTATGTGGTTGCTAGGGTGTTCTAAGGTATTGTGGGTGGTTGCTATGGTGTTGCTAGGGTGTTCTAAGGTATTTCAGTTGGTTTCTAGGGTGTTCTGGGTGGTTGCTATGCAGTTGCTAGAGTGTTCTGGGTGTTTGCTATGGTGAACTATTTATGAGTTTAAAAGTTCATAAGTGTATGAATTCATGAGAGTTCATACGTGTATGAATTAATGCATTTATAAGTTCATGAGTTTATAAGTGTATGAATTTATGAGTTTGGAGTTTATAAGTTTAAATGAGTAAGAGTTCAGAGTTTATTAATTTATGAGTTTGAGTTCATTAGTGTATGAATTCATGAGAGTTCATTAGTGTATGAATTCATGAGAGTTCATTAGTGTATGAATTCATGAGAGTTCATTAGTGTATGAATTCATGAGTTTCTATGTTTATGAGTTTATAAGTGTATAAATTCATGAGATTTTAAGTTTAAATGAGTAAGAGTTCAGAGTTGATTAATTTATGAGTTTAGAGTTTATAAGTTTAAATGAGTAAGTGTCCAGAGTTTATTAACTTATGAGTTTAATAGTTTATGAGAGTTTATAAGAGTATGGGTTTATGAATTTAGAGTTTATGAGTTTAGAGTTAATAAGTTTAAATGAGCCTAAGAGTTCAATTTTAGAGTTTATTCATTTGTTATGAGTTTAAGATTAGATAGATAAGTGTCGAGACAAACTTTAAGTTGGCTTGTGAAAGTTTGGACCGCAAAGTTTGAAGAAGTTTAAAGTAGTTTGAAGTTTAAATCAGTTTAAAGTTTAAATTAGTTTGAAGTTTAAATTAGTTTAAAGTAGTTTATAGTTTAACTTAGTTTAAAGTTTAAAATAGTTTAAATTAATTTAAAGTTTAAATTAGTTTGAATTTTAAAGTAGTTTGAAGTTTAAATTAGTTTGAAAGTTAAAGTAGTTTAAAGTTTAAATAAGTTTGAATTTTAAAGTAGTTTGAAGTTTAAATTAGTTTAAAGTAGTTTAAAGTAGTTTAAAGTTTTAAATAGTTTAAAGTTCAAAGTAGTTTAAAGGTTAAAGTATAGTTTCAAGTAATTAAATGTTGCTAGGGTGTTTCTAGTGGGTTGCTAAGTGGTTTCTAAGGTATTTTGAGCGGTTGCTAGGGTGTTCTGGGTGGTTGCTAGGGTGTTCTAGGGTATTTTAGGTGGTTGCTATGGTGTTGCTAGGGTATTCTAAGGTATTTTGGGTGGTTGCTAGGGTGTTCTAAGGTATTTTGGGTGGTTGATAGGGTGTTCTGGGCGGTTGCTAGGGTGTTCTAATGTATTTTGGGTGGTTGCTAGGGTGTTCTGGGTGGTTGCTATGGTGTTGCTATGGTGTTCTAAGGTATTTTGGGTGGTTGCTAGGGTGTTGCTAGGATGTTCTACGGTATTTCGGGTGGTTGCTAGGGTGTTGCTAGGGTGTTGTAAGGTATTTTTGGTGGTTGCTAGGGTGTTGCTAGGGTGTTCTAAGGTATTTTGGGTGGTTGCTATGGTGTTGCTAGGGTGTTCTAATGTATTTTGGGTGGTTGCTAGGGTGTTGCTAGGGTGTTCTAAGGTATTTTGGGTTGTTGCTAGGGTGTTCTAAGGTATTTTGGGTGGTTGCTAGGGTGTTCTGGGTGGTTGCTAGGGTGTTCTAAGGTATTTTGGGTGGTTGCTAGGGTGTTCTGGGTGGTTGCTAGGGTGTTCTAAGGTATTTTGGGTGGTTGCTAGGGTGTTCTGGGTGGTTGCTATGGTATTGCTAGGATGTTCTAAGGTATTTTGGGTGGTTGCTAGGGTGTTGTTAGGGTGTTCTGGGGTATTTTGGTTGGTTGCTATGGTGTTGCTAGGGTGTTCTAAGGTATTTTGGGTGGTTGCTAGGGTGTTCTGGGTGGTTGCTAGGATGTTGCTAGGGTGTTCTAAGGTATTTTGGGTGGTTGCTATGGTGTTCTGGGTGGTTGCTAGGGTGTTGCTAGGGTGTTCTAAGGTATTTTGGGTGGTTGCTAGGGTGTTCTGGGCGGTTGCTAGGGTGTTCTAAGGTATTTTGGGTGGTTACTAGGGTGTTCTGGGGGTTGCTAGGCGGTTGCTAGGGTGCTTTGGGTGGTTGCTATGGTGTTCTAATTTATTTTTGTTGGTTGCTATGGTGTTGCTAAGGTGTTGTAAGGTATTTTGGGCGGTTGCTAGGGTGTTATAAGGTATTTTGGTTGTTTCCTAGGGTGTTCTGGGTGGTTGCTAGGGTGTTGCTAGGGTGTTTTGAGCGGTTGCTCGGGTGTTCTGGAAAGTTGCTATGGTGAACTATTTATGAGTTTTAAAGTTCATAGTATGATTTCATGAGAGTTCATAAGTTTATGAATTCATGAGTTTCTATGTTTATGAGTTTATAAGTGTATACATTCATGAGATTATAAGTTTAAATGAGTAAGAGTTCAGAGTTTATTAATTTAGGAGTTTAGAGTTTATAAGTTTAAATGAGTAAGTGTCCAGAGTTTATTAATTCATGAGTTTAATAGTTTATGAGAGTTTATAAGAGTATGAGTTTATGAATTTAGAGTTTATGAGTTTAGAGTTAATAAGTTTAAATGAGCCTAAGAGTTCAATTTTAGAGTTTATTCATTTGTTATGAGTTTAAGATTAGATAGATAAGTGCAATAGTTAGATGAGTTTATTAGTTTCAATGAGTCTCAATGGCTCATATAGTGTATAGAATGGCAGTTTGATTGAGTCTAGGGCTTCAAGGTATTTAGATTTGAAATTTTGACAGTTGGGGAGTTTGAAAATCTGAAAGTTCCGCAATGTAAAGTCAATGGGAGTTTTTTCCGAGTTTGATCGCAGTTTTTAGGAAAACCGTAAGTCCGATCAGTTAGAAAAGATATAGCAACTCGAGTCAGAACAGTTTGAGTGTCCGTGCCGAGTTTGGAGTATGTGGAGTTAAAGCTCTAGGAGGAGTTAGAGTTTGAAATTTTAGTCTCAGAAAAAGAATAATAATAACTAGAAAAAGTTCGTCGAGACAAACTTTAAGTTGGCTTGTGAAAGTTTGGACCGCAAAGTTTGAAGAAGTTTAAAGTAGTTTGAAGTTTAAATTAGTTTAAAGTTTAAATTAGTTTGAAGTTTAAATTAGTTTAAAGTAGTTTATAGTTTAACTTAGTTTAAAGTTTAAAATAGTTTAAATTAATTTAAAGTTTAAATTAGTTTGAAGTTTAAATTAGTTTAAAGTAGTTTAAAGTAGTTTAAAGTTTTAAATAGTTTAAAGTTCAAAGTAGTTTAAAGGTTAAAGTATAGTTTCAAGTAATTAAATGTTGCTAGGGTGTTTCTAGTGGGTTGCTAGGTGGTTTCTAAGGTATTTTGAGTGGTTGCTAGGGTGTTCTGGGTGGTTGCTAGGGTGTTCTAGGGTATTTTAGGTGGTTGCTATGGTGTTGCTAGGGTGTTTTAAGGTATTTTGGGTGGTTGCTAGGGTGTTGTTAGGGTGTTCTAAGGTATTTTGGGTTGTTGCTATGGTGTTGCTATGGTGTTCTAAGGTATTTTGGGTGGTTGCTAGGGTGTTGCTAGGGTGTTCTGAGGTATTTTGGGTGGTTGCTAGGGTGTTATGGGTGGTTGCTAGGGTGTTCTAAGGTATTTTGGGTGGTTGCTAGGGTGTTGCTAGGATGTTCTGAGGTATTTCGGGTGGTTGCTATGGTGTTGCTAGGGTGTTCTAATGTATTTTGGGTGGTTGCTAGGGTGTTCTAAGGTATTTTGGGTGGTTGCTAGGGTGTTGCTAGGATGTTCTGAGGTATTTTGGGTGGTTGCTATGGTGTTGCTAGGGTGTTCTAAGGTATTTTTGGTGGTTGCTAGGGTGTTGCTAGGGTGTTCTAAGGTATTTTGGGTGGTTGCTATGGTGTTGCTAGGGTGTTCTAATGTATTTTGGGTGGTTGCTAGGGTGTTCTAAGGTATTTTGGGTGGTTGCTAGGGTGTTGCTAGGGTGTAATAAGGCATTTTGGGTGGTTGCTAGGGTGTTCTAAGGTATTTTGGGCGGTTGCTAGGGTGTTCTGGGTGGTTGCTAGGGTGTTCTAAGGTATATTATGTGGTTGCTAGGGTGTTCTAAGGTATTGTGGGTGGTTGCTATGGTGTTGCTAGGGTGTTCTAAGGTATTTCAGTTGGTTTCTAGGCTGTTCTGGGTGGTTGCTATGCAGTTGCTAGAGTGTTCTGGGTGTTTGCTATGGTGAACTATTTATGAGTTTAAAAGTTCATAAGTGTATGAATTCATGAGAGTTCATACGTGAATGAATTAATGCATTTATAAGTTCATGAGTTTATAAGTGTATGAATTTATGAGTTTGGAGTTTATAAGTTTAAATGAGTAAGAGTTCAGAGTTTATTAATTTATGAGTTTGAGTTCATAAGTGTATGAATTCATGAGTTTATAAGTGTATGAGTTTATAAGTGTACGAGTTTATGAGTTTAAAGTTTAAATTAGTTTGAAGTTTAAAGTTTAAATAAGTTTGAAGTTTAAAGTTTAAATAAGTTTGAAGTTTAAATTAGTTTGAAGTTTAAAGTTTAATTTAGTTTGAAGTTTAATTTAGTTTAAAGTAGATAGATAGATAGATAGATAGATGGATGAGTGTCATAGATAGATGAGTTTATTAGTTTGAATGAGTCTCAATGGCTCATATAGTATATAGAATGGCAGTTTGATTCAGTCTAGGGGTTCATTAGTGTATGAATCCATGAGAGTTCATTAGTGTATGAATCCATGAGAGTTCATTAGTGTATGAATCTATGAGAGTTCATTAGTGTATGAATTCATGAGAGTTCATTAGTGTATGAATCCATGAGAGTTCATTAGTGTATGAATCCATGAGAGTTCATTAGTGTATGAATCCATGAGAGTTCATTAGTGTATGAATCCATGAGAGTTCATTAGTGTATGAATTCATGAGAGTTCATTAGTGTATGAATTCATGAGAGTTCATTAGTGTATGAATTCATGAGAGTTCATTAGTGTATGAATTCATGAGAGTTCATTAGTGTATGAATCCATGAGAGTTCATTAGTGTATGAATCCATGAGAGTTCATTAGTGTATGAATCCATGAGAGTTCATTAGTGTATGAATCCATGAGAGTTCATTAGTGTATGAATTCATGAGAGTTCATTAGTGTATAAATTCATGAGAGTTCATTAGTGTATGAATTCATGAGAGTTCATTAGTGTATGAATCCATGAGAGTTCATTAGTGTATGAATGCATGAGAGTTCATTAGTGTATGAATTCATGAGAGTTCATTAGTGTATGAATTCATGAGAGTTCATTAGTGTATGAATTCATGAGTTTCTATGTTTATGAGTTTATAAGTGTATAAATTCATGAGATTTTAAGTTTAAATGAGTAAGAGTTCAGAGTTGATTAATTTATGAGTTTAGAGTTTATAAGTTTAAATGAGTAAGTGTCCAGAGTTTATTAACTTATGAGTTTAATAGTTTATGAGAGTTTATAAGAGTATGGGTTTATGAATTTAGAGTTTATGAGTTTAGAGTTTATAAGTTTAAATGAGTCTAAGAGTTCAAGTTTAGAGTTTATTAATTTATTATGAGTTTAAGAGTTTAAGATTAGATAGTTAGAAGTGTCATTGATGAGTTCATTAGTTTAAATGAGTCTCAATGGCTCATATAGTGTATAGAATGGCAGTTTGAGTCCAGGGCTTCAAGGGATTTAGATTTGAAATTTTGACAGTTGGGGAGTTTGACAGTCTGAACATTCCGCAATGTTAAGTCAATGGGATTTTCAAATGTTTTTTTTCGAGTTTTGATCGTCATTTTTAGGAAAACCGTAAGTCCGATCAGTTAGAAAAGATATAGCACACTAAGTGAGAACAGTTTGAGTGTCCGTGCCGAGTTTAGAGTATGTGGAGTTAAAGCTCTAGGAGGAGTTAGAGTCAGAAATTTTAGGGGGCAGAAGAAGAATAATAATAATAACTAGAAAAAGTTCGTCGAGACAAACTTTAAGTTGGCTTGTGAAAGTTTGGACCGCAAAGTTTGAAGAAGTTTAAAGTAGTTTGAAGTTTAAATTAGTTTAAAGTTTAAATTAGTTTGAAGTTTAAATTAGTTTAAAGTAGTTTATAGTTTAACTTAGTTTAAAGTTTAAAATAGTTTAAATTAATTTAAAGTTTAAATTAGTTTGAATTTTAAAGTAGTTTGAAGTTTAAATTAGTTTGAAAGTTAAAGTAGTTTAAAGTTTAAATAAGTTTGAATTTTAAAGTAGTTTGAAGTTTAAATTAGTTTAAAGTAGTTTAAAGTTTTAAATAGTTTAAAGTTCAAAGTAGTTTAAAGGTTAAAGTATAGTTTCAAGTAATTAAATGTTGCAAGGGTGTTTCTAGTGGGTTGCTAGGTGGTTTCTAAGGTATTTTGAGTGGTTGCTAGGGTGTTCTGGGTGGTTGCTAGGGTGTTCTAGGGTATTTTAGGTGGTTGCTAGGGTGTTGTGTGTGGTTGCTATGGTGTTCTAAGGCATTTTGGCGGTTGCTATGGTGTTGCTAGGGTGTTCTGAGGTATTTTGGGTGGTTGCTAGGGTGTTGCTAGGATGTTCCGAGGTATTTCGGGTGGTTGCTAGGGTGTTGCTAGGGTGTTCTAAGGTATTTTTGGTGGTTGCTAGGGTGTTCTAAGGTATTTTGGGTGGTTGCTAGGGTGTTGCTAGGATGTTCTGAGGTATTTCGGGTGGTTGCTAGGGTGTTGCTAGGGTGTTCTAAGGTATTTTTGGTGGTTGCTAGAGTGTTGCTAGGGTGTTCTAAGGTATTTTGGGCGGTTGCTATGGTGTTGCTATGGTGTTCTAAGGTATTTTGGGTGGTTGCTATGGTGTTCTAAGGTATTTTGGGTGGTTGCTAGGGTGTTGCTAGGATGTTCTGAGGTATTTCGGGTGGTTGCTAGGGTGTTGCTAGGGTGTTCTAATGTATTTTTGGTGGTTGCTAGGGTGTTCTAAGGTATTTTGGGTGGTTGCTATTGTGTTGCTAGGGTGTTCTAAGGTATTTTGGGTGGTTGCTAGGGTGTTCTAAGTTATTTTGGGTGGTTGCTAGGGTGTTCTAATGTATTTTTGGTGGTTGCTAGGGTGTTCTGGGTGGTTGCTAGGGTGTTCTAAGGTATTTTGGGTGGTTGCTAGGGTGTTCTGGGTGGTTGCTATGGTGTTGCTATGGTGTTCTAAGGTATTTTGGGTGGTTGCTAGGGTGTTGCTAGGATGTTCTGAGGTATTTCGGGTGGTTGCTAGGGTGTTCTAAGGTATTTTTGGTGGTTGCTAGGGTGTTGCTAGGGTGTTCTAAGGTATTTTGGGTGGTTGCTATGGTGTTGCTAGGGTGTTATAAGGCATTTTGGGTGGTTGCTAGGGTGTTCTAAGGTATTTTGGGCGGTTGCTAGGGTGTTCTGGGTGGTTGCTAGGGTGTTCTAAGGTATATTATGTGGTTGCTAGGGTGTTCTAAGGTATTGTGGGTGGTTGCTATGGTGTTGCTAGGGTGTTCTAAGGTATTTCAGTTGGTTTCTAGGGTGTTCTGGGTGGTTGCTATGCAGTTGCTAGGGTGTTCTGGGTGGTTGCTATGCAGTTGCTAGAGTGTTCTGGGTGTTTGCTATGGTGAACTATTTATGAGTTTAAAAGTTCATAAGTGTATGAATTCATGAGAGTTCATACGTGTATGAATTAATGCATTTATAAGTTCATGAGTTTATAAGTGTATGAATTTATGAGTTTGAGTTCATTAGTGTATGAATTCATGAGAGTTCATTGGTGTATGAATTTATGAGTTTGAGTTCATTAGTGTATGAATTCATGAGAGTTCATTAGTGTATGAATCCATGAGAGTTCATTAGTGTATGAATTCATGAGAGTTCATTAGTGTATGAATTCATGAGTTTCTATGTTTATGAGTTTATAAGTGTATAAATTCATGAGATTTTAAGTTTAAATGAGTAAGAGTTCAGAGTTGATTAATTTATGAGTTTAGAGTTTATAAGTTTAAATGAGTAAGTGTCCAGAGTTTATTAACTTATGAGTTTAATAGTTTATGAGAGTTTATAAGAGTATGGGTTTATGAATTTAGAGTTTATGAGTTTAGAGTTTATAAGTTTAAATGAGTCTAAGAGTTCAAGTTTAGAGTTTATTAATTTATTATGAGTTTAAGAGTTTAAGATTAGATAGTTAGAAGTGTCATTGATGAGTTCATTAGTTTAAATGAGTCTCAATGGCTCATATAGTGTATAGAATGGCAGTTTGAGTCCAGGGCTTCAAGGGATTTAGATTTGAAATTTTGACAGTTGGGGAGTTTGACAGTCTGAACATTCCGCAATGTTAAGTCAATGGGATTTTCAAATGGTTTTTTTCGAGTTTCGATCGTCATTTTTAGGAAAACCGTAAGTCCGATCAGTTAGAAAAGATATAGCACACTAAGTGAGAACAGTTTGAGTGTCCGTGCCGAGTTTGGAGTATGTGGAGTTAAAGCTCTAGGAGGAGTTAGAGTCAGAAATTTTAGGGGGCAGAAGAAGAATAATAATAATAATAATAATAATAATAATAAGTTTAAATAGGATTTCAGTAAGTTGGCTCTCACAAGCCAACTTAATAACTAGAAAAAGTTCGTCGAGACAAACTTTAAGTTGGCTTGTGAAAGTTTGGACCGCAAAGTTTGAAGAAGTTTAAAGTAGTTTGAAGTTTAAATTAGTTTAAAGTAGTTTATAGTTTAACTTAGTTTAAAGTTTAAAATAGTTTAAATTAATTTAAAGTTTAAATTAGTTTGAATTTTAAAGTAGTTTGAAGTTTAAATTAGTTTAAAGTAGTTTAAAGTTTAAATAAGTTTGAATTTTAAAGTAGTTTGAAGTTTAAAGTAGTTTAAAGTAGTTTAAAGTAGTTTAAAGTAGTTTAAAGTAGTTTAAAGTTTTAAATAGTTTAAAGTTCAAAGTAGTTTAAAGGTTAAAGTATAGTTCCAAGTAATTAAATGTTGCTAGGGTGTTTCTAGTGGGTTGCTAGGTGGTTTCTAAGGTATTTTGAGTGGTTGCTAGGGTGTTCTGGGTGGTTGCTAGGGTGTTCTAGGGTATTTTAGGTGGTTGCTAGGGTGTTGCTAGGCTGTTTTAAGGTATTTTGGGTGGTTGCTAGGGTGTTGCTAGGATGTTCTGAGGTATTTCGGGTGGTTGCTAGGGTGTTGCTAGGGTGTTCTAAGGTATTTTTGGTTGTTGCTAGGGTGTTCTAAGGTATTTTGGGTGGTTGCTATGGTGTTGCTAGGGTGTTCTAAAGTATTTTGGGTGGTTGCTAGGGTGTTCTAAGGTATTTTGGGTGGTTGCTAGGGTGTTCTGGGTGGTTGCTAGGGTGTTCTAAGGTATTTTGGGTGGTTGCTAGGGTGTTCTGGGTGGTTGCTATGGTGTTCTAAGGTATTTTGGGTGGTTGCTAGGGTGTTGCTAGGATGTTCTGAGGTATTTCGGGTGGTTGCTAAGGTGTTGCTAGGGTGTTCTAAGGTATTTTTGGTGGTTGCTAGGGTGTTGTTAGGGTGTTCTAAGGTATTTTTGGTGGTTGCTAGGGTGTTGTTAGGGTGTTCTAAGGTATTTTGGGTGGTTGCTAGGGTGTTCTAAGGTATTTTGGGTGGTTGCTAGGGTGTTCTGGGTGGTTGCTAGGGTGTTCTAAGGTATTTTGGGTGGTTGCTAGGGTGTTCTGGGTGGTTGCTATGGTGTTGCTAAGGTGTTCTAAGGTATTTTGGGCGGTTGCTAGGGTGTTCTGGGTGGTTGCTATGGTGTTGCTAGGGTGTTCTGAGGTATTTTGGGTAGTTGCTATGGTGTTCTGGGGGTTGCTAGGCGGTTGCTAGGGTGTTCTGGGTGGTTGCTATGGTGTTGCTAGGGTGGTCCAAGGTATTTTGGGTGGTTGCTAAGGTGTTGCTAGGGTGTTCTAATGTATTTTGGGTGGTTGCTATGGTGTTGCTAGGGTGGTCCAAGGTATTTTGGGTGGTTGCTAAGGTGTTGCTAGGGTGTTCTAATGTATTTTGGGTGGTTGCTATGGTGTTGCTAGGGTGGTCCAAGGTATTTTGGGTGGTTGCTAAGGTGTTGCTAGGGTGTTCTAATGTATTTTGGGTGGTTGCTATGGTGAACTATTTATGAGTTTAAAAGTTCATAAGTGTATGAATTCATGTGTTTATAAGTGTACAAGTTTAGAGTTAATAAGTTTAGATGAGTAAGAGTTCAGAGTTTATTCATTTTAGTTTAAGAGTTCATAAGTGTATGAATTCATGAGTTATTCACTCACAAACACTCACAGACAGACATGCTCACTAACACAAACACACACAGACACGCTCACTAACTCTAACACACACACACACACACACACACACACAGACAAGCTCACTAACTCACACACACACACACACACACACACTTGCTCACCTTTACACACACGCTCACTAACACACACACTCATGCACATACACTCACAAATGCACACACACACTAACTCGCTCACAGACACACACACATATACACGCATACATTCACTCAGACACACACTCAGTTTATGAGTTTAAAGTTCATTAGTGTATGAATTCATGAGAGTTCATTAGTGTATGAATTCATGAGAGTTCATTAGTGTATGAATCCATGAGAGTTCATTAGTGTATGAATTCATGAGAGTTCATTAGTGTATGAATTCATGAGAGTTCATTAGTGTATGAATTCATGAGAGTTCATTAGTGTATGAATTCATGAGAGTTCATTAGTGTATAAATTCATGAGATTTTAAGTTTAAATGAGTAAGAGTTCAGAGTTGATTAATTTATGAGTTTAGAGTTTATAAGTTTAAATGAGTAAGTGTCCAGAGTTTATTAACTTATGAGTTTAATAGTTTATGAGAGTTTATAAGAGTATGGGTTTATGAATTTAGAGTTTATGAGTTTAGAGTTTATAAGTTTAAATGAGTCTAAGAGTTCAAGTTTAGAGTTTATTAATTTATTATGAGTTTAAGAGTTTAAGATTAGATAGTTAGAAGTGTCATTGATGAGTTCATTAGTTTAAATGAGTCTCAATGGCTCATATAGTGTATAGAATGGCAGTTTGAGTCCAGGGCTTCAAGGGATTTAGATTTGAAATTTTGACAGTTGGGGAGTTTGACAGTCTGAACATTCCGCAATGTTAAGTCAATGGGATTTTCAAATGGTTTTTTTCGAGTTTTGATCGTCATTTTTAGGAAAACCGTAAGTCCGATCAGTTAGAAAAGATATAGCACACTAAGTGAGAACAGTTTGAGTGTCCGTGCCGAGTTTGGAGTATGTGGAGTTAAAGCTCTAGGAGGAGTTAGAGTCAGAAATTTTAGGGGGCAGAAGAAGAATAATAATAATAATAATAATAAGTTTAAATAGGATTTCAGTAAGTTGGCTCTCACAAGCCAACTTAATAATAAGTTTAAGTACAATATCAGTAAGTTGGCTCTCCAAGCCAACTTAATAATAATAATAAGTTTAAGTACAATATCAGTAAGTTGGCTCTCCAAGCCAACTTAACTAGAAAAAGTTCGTCGAGACAAACTTTAAGTTGGCTTGTGAAAGTTTGGACCGCAAAGTTTGAAGAAGTTTAAAGTAGTTTGAAGTTTAAATCAGTTTAAAGTTTAAATTAGTTTGAAGTTTAAATTAGTTTAAAGTAGTTTATAGTTTAACTTAGTTTAAAGTTTAAAATAGTTTAAATTAATTTAAAGTTTAAATTAGTTTGAATTTTAAAGTAGTTTGAAGTTTAAATTAGTTTGAAAGTTAAAGTAGTTTAAAGTTTAAATAAGTTTGAATTTTAAAGTAGTTTGAAGTTTAAATTAGTTTAAAGTAGTTTAAAGTAGTTTAAAGTTTTAAATAGTTTAAAGTTCAAAGTAGTTTAAAGGTTAAAGTATAGTTTCAAGTAATTATATGTTGCTAGGGTGTTTCTAGTGGGTTGCTAAGTGGTTTCTAAGGTATTTTGAGCGGTTGCTAGGGTGTTCTGGGTGGTTGCTATGGTGTTCTAGGGTATTTTAGGTGGTTGCTATGGTGTTGCTAGGGTATTCTAAGGTATTTTGGGTGGTTGCTAGGGTGTTCTAAGGTATTTTGGGTGGTTGCTAGGGTGTTCTGGGTGGTTGCTAGGGTGTTCTAAGGTATTTTGGGTGGTTGCTAGGGTGTTCTGGGTGGTTGCTATGGTGTTGCTATGGTGTTCTAAGGTATTTTGGGTGGTTGCTAGGGTGTTGCTAGGATGTTCTGAGGTATTTCGGGTGGTTGCTAGGGTGTTGTAAGGTATTTTTGGTGGTTGCTAGGGTGTTGCTAGGGTGTTCTAAGGTATTTTGGGTGGTTGCTATGGTGTTGCTAGGGTGTTCTAATGTATTTTGGGTGGTTGCTAGGGTGTTGCTAGGGTGTTCTAAGGTATTTTGGGTGGTTGCTATGGTGTTGCTAGGGTGTTCTAAGGTATTTTGGGTGGTTGCTAGGGTGTTCTGGGTGGTTGCTATGGTGTTCTAAGGTATTTTGGGTGGTTGCTAGGGTGTTCTGGGTGGTTGCTATGGTGTTGCTAGGATGTTCTAAGGTATTTTGGGTGGTTGCTAGGGTGTTGTTAGGGTGTTCTGAGGTATTTTGGTTGGTTGCTATGGTGTTGCTAGGGTGTTCTAAGGTATTTTGGGTGGTTGCTAGGGTGTTCTGGGTGGTTGCTAGGGTGTTGCTAGGGTGTTCTAAGGTATTTTGAGTGGTTGCTATGGTGTTCTGGGCGGTTGCTAGGGTGTTCTAATGTATTTTGGGTGGTTACTAGGGTGTTCTGGGGGTTGCTAGGCGGTTGTTAGGGTGCTCTGGGTGGTTGCTATGGTGTTCTAATTTATTTTTGTTGGTTGCTATGGTGTTGCTAAGGTGTTGTAAGGTATTTTGGGCGGTTGCTAGGGTGTTATAAGGTATTTTGGTTGTTTCCTAGGGTGTTCTGGGTGGTTGCTAGGGTGTTGCTAGGGTGTTTTGAGCGGTTGCTCGGGTGTTCTGAGAAGTTGCTATGGTGAACTATTTATGAGTTTTAAAGTTCATAAGTATGATTTCATGAGAGTTCATAAGTTTATGAATTTATGAGTTTCTATGTTTATGAGTTTATAAGTGTATAAATTCATGAGATTATAAGTTTAAATGAGTAAGAGTTCAGAGTTTATTAATTTAGGAGTTTAGAGTTTATAAGTTTAAATGAGTAAGTGTCCAGAGTTTATTAATTTATGAGTTTAATAGTTTATGAGAGTTTATAAGAGTATGGATTTATGAATTTAGAGTTTATGAGTTTAGAGTTTAGAGTTTATAAGTTTAAATGAGTCTAAGAGTTCAATTTTAGAGTTTATTAATTTATTATGAGTTTAAGATTAGATAGATAAGTGCAATAGTTAGATGAGTTTATTAGTTTAAATGAGTCTCAATGGCTCATATAGTGTATAGAATGGCAGTTTGATTCAGTCTAGGGCTTCAAGGTATTTAGATTTGAAATTTTGACAGTTGGGGAGTTTGAAAATCTGAACATTCCACAATGTAAAGTCAATGGGAGTTTTTTCCGACTTTGAGCGTCATTTTTAGGAAAACCGTAAGTCCGATCAGTTAGAAAAGATATAGCAACTCGAGTCAAAACAGTTTGAGTGTCCGTGCCGAGTTTGGAGTATGTGGAGTTAAAGCTCTAGGAGGAGATAGTGTTTGAAAATTTTAGTCTCAGAAAAAGAATAATAATAATAAGTTTAAGTACAATATCAGTAAGTTGGCTCTCAAAGCCAACTTAATAAGTTTAAGTACAATATCAGTAAGTTGGCTCTCCAAGCCAACTTAATAATAATAATAATAATAAGTTTAAATAGGATTTCAGTAAGTTGGCTCTCACAAGCCAACTTAATAATAAGTTTAAGTACAATATCAGTAAGTTGGCTCTCCAAGCCAACTTAATAATAATAATAATAAGTTTAAATAGGATTTCAGTAAGTTGGCTTTCACAAGCCAACTTAATGAGAAAAATTACAATGCCCAGTATGTACCAACTAAAATGATCAACCTGATTGCCATGTTTTGAATATTCATCCAAAGCCACAGGATGATTTAAATTTGATCTAATAGATCTTCAACATAGTAACAAGGGGAGGAACAAGTTTTAATTTTCTCTGGCAACAAAACCACAAACAAAGTGGCGCAAGTGTTAACAAACTCCTCTCTAGGAGCGTCAGCTCACGTAGGATCTGATCAGGTAAGGTATTTTACTGGACATGTAAGGAAAGTTGTGTGAAATGTAAACATCAGGCAGAAAATCAACTGTCCTTATGGACCACAGAGATCCAAATGGTCAAGTGTTTGAATGGCACCATGAATTCCAAATGCTAAACAAAAAAGCACAGCACCACACCTGGTGATCTAATCACTTGAACGCAGATCTGGCTAGTGTAAACAGCATCATGTAAAGAGATTTCCCCAGCAGACCTGGGTGTCCTAATACTCACAACACAGCAGACGGTGTGAGTTCAGCTGCAACAGCAGTCAGATCTGACCATTACCACTCGGTTTAATTTACCTTTTCTTTGCAAAAACATGATCATTATAATGATACACGTCTTTGTAAACTAAAACAAATTTTCTCCTAATGGCATAAAATCTTAACAGATCAAAGCCATCAGTAACAACTGTCTGGCTAAGGCCATCAAAGAAATGTTAAGACCATCTATCTTAATACAATTTATGTAAAGGCTCAAGATTAAACTGTGTTTTTCTCTCTAGGTCTATTTCCCTTGCAGGCTGACAACTGACTTTCTTCAGAACCAGATACCACAAGGGTCTGGTCCCGCCTGCATCAAGCAGGACACACACAACTTGACATGTAAGAGATGGGGGTGGAGAAACTTCAAGGGCCACTCACACCTCACAGCACTACAGAAGTAACTACTGTATGTGGCCTTCCGGTGTAGCACCGGAACTACATTATGCAACACAGATTATGGTAGGATAGACACCACCCATCTCCTATACATAAACACACACACAATACACACCATCACTACGACAACCTTATAACATCTCTACCTGGCACAGATCATAAGACTGCAGGCCAAAATTATTCACATCATGCAAATCTATAATACATCATTCACCTTCATACATATAGGACAAGAGAAATTATTTTAATAATTTCTTTTCAATAAGTTTTGCATTACAGTCTTGTCAACTTCCTGTATGTAAACAGTGATGTGCACAGAACTTGTGCATGGCTATAGTCACACATCAATTGGTTTAAATTGCACATATAAAATCTAATTGAGACATCTTTTCTCCATTGCATCAATGCAACTGGTCTTTGGACAAAATGTTTATTATGTCCAGTCATTAGCATTGTTGCAAACCAGGAAGGGCCCCCTAGTTTCCAACAAATGACCAATGACAATAAAAATGATATAAACAGTTAGATCTAAAATGCAGACATTTCTATTGGTCAGTTATACAATTCCCAGTCAGACCTGCATTATTGAGTGTGACTTAGCCTGTACATCAAACGCACAGGGGATGATTTCAAAAGTTAAACTAGAGAGTTTAAATCTACATTTCATTCTCTAATTGAAAATATAAAAACCTTAAGGTTCATTGATGATTTGCACTTAAAGCAACTAATGTAGACAATTTTATAATTCTGAAATTGTGGATTTCCATGTTTAATTATGTGATATATTTGAATTATGCATACCGCTGGTAAATATACTAGTTATGTTGACTTTCTGCCTTCCTTAATTTATCCAGACCAAGTCTAAATTCCACTACCATATCACTGTGGGAGTGAAGAATTTGGTGATCAAATGAGACCTGCTCACTAAATATGATTCTGAAAAGAGACCTTATTTACCACTCGCACCTTTGACTTTTGAGTTTTGCACTTTTGAGTACATCATGTCTTGTTATTTTGTGTTCTTGTGTTTATCCAATAACTGTTTTCTCATCTTACAATAACCAAAAATATTGCATGGTCATTCAGAAGTTGTTCAGGTGTCTTACACGCAATGGAGCGTCATCAGTGAGATTACTCCTTTACCTATGGAGTTCTGACCTGCCCGGCAAACCAAACCTTCTGCTTGAAGGTGACCGAGGACTTCTCAAAGGGTCAGTTAAAACATCCAAGGACACAGATGTTTTCGCAAAGCGTTAAAATGACATTTTTCAGTGACACTTTCTGATCGTGCTGACCAACGAAAACAGACTTGATACAACGAGTCATTCCACAGACTGAATACCACGCAACCAAGTGCAGGTGGAAGGAAACCCAGCCAAGAGGATCATGGGACACCCCGCCCAGCTGCTGCAGCACCCACTCAGCACAGTACACCTAAACCTAAAGGGACTGTGTGTCACAGAGGTGCATTCTGCAGTGCTTTCATCTTAATGTTCAACCTGTCTTAATGATGTTATTTCAGGTAACTACTTGATTCTTGCAACCATCGACTAACGCTGCAAACTAGTACAGGTGTCAGCCCTATGAACACTCAGAAAATAACCCTAAAAATGTGGAAACAGGAAAATGTCCAAAAATGTCCCCTCAGGCCTGATCTGAATCTGTCCCAAGGGGCCAGGGGCGGTCTGTAAGAACTGATTTTCCTGTTAAAATAAAACTCACCCTGCAATAAAGCCATAAAACGCACCCTGGAGAGAAGATCGCAAAGACAGAGCAACAGGACATTGTCCTGTCCAAACATTTCCCCCTTATCTCTGTATCCCCCCTCTCCCCCTGAGTCAAGTCACCAAAAGTTCACTAAGATTGCCTATATATCACATATTATGTATCTTGTGAATCTATTGTTTTTCCTTTTCATGTTTGGTTTCATTTTAAATGTTTCAGTGCGATTGGTAAAATGGTCTTAATTTCATTGCAGTCATTGAGATCATAAGAAACATTGAGAACTTAAGAGAATTCTGTTCTCCTCCATTGATGATATCTTTTCAAGATATCTCCCCTCTCCCTCGAGACCAGGTGCTACCCCCTGGGGTACAGGAATTGATCCAAAGCAAACTCTGGTACAACCCTTTTGTTCTGGTCTGGGTATTTAAGGCAGAGCAGTCTGGGGGGAAACTGTAACCAGGAAAACCCCCATGCAGTGCTGTGTCAGTGGCTTCTCGAGTCTTGGACTCAGAACACACTCACACACCACTGTGTGTCTCTGTCAGGAATGCATTTCTTACTCTTAGGGTCATCTTTGAGCAATTTATATTATGTATTTATTATTTCTGAATTGGCTTTTAATCATTTACTTGTGGAATTGGCATGATACATTTTTCCTGACAAAAATAAATGTTACCCTTGATTTATTCTGCAGTCTTCTGAAATCATTGTTCCCTTTCGTAGTCACTCCGAGTTACGTCGGATGACGGAGAATGGGGGTTTCGCCAGAAAGCCAATCCTCTTCGAGTATTTAAAAACGAGCCTATGGCAATGAAATGCCAAGGGTCTGCGGAATTTGCCTAATGTATCTCCGCCTCACCGCGTGAGTATTTAAGGAGAGACAGGTGCAACAGCAGATCATGTTTTCGCTTCGGAGCCAAGAGAACCTCTTCACTCCACAGCCACAAACTGAGTTTACAAGTGACTCACCTCTTCGAGACGAGCGAACTCTCCAGTGTTGGTGTGACGGCGGTATCCAGCGAGTCTTCACATTGCCTGCGATCTGTGCAGTGGTCTGCCTGACTTTGTGTTTTCTCCCTGGTCGCCTCAGCATTGCAGAGTTTTTCCTCTCCTAAAAGAGCTGCACGTGGCACGTCTTTTTAAAGATGTCTCGCCCGTGTTCTTCTGGTTGCGGTCGTTATCTGTCATCTTCTGATGGGCACGAGCGCTGCTTTGTGTGTCTGGGCTTTGAACACGCTAAAGCAGCGCTCGTGGATGACTCATGTTCCTTCTGTGGGAACATGACCATCGCAACACTTAGATTAAGACTCGATGATCTTTCAGTGAGAGTCCCCGCGTCCACCACCCGTCCTGCTTCCTCCACGAGAGGTGGTAGTTCGGCTGGGGGACAGGGTGATCTGAGGGTGACGGTGTGGAGCAATCCGACGATGCGTCCTCGGACCACACCCCCCTCCGCTGTGTTGCAACCCGCGAGTGCCGCGGTGATTCAGGCGGGTCCTTCTTCGGAAGTCCCGCGTGTTTCATTCGGCGCTCCAGAAGATGACACGATGTCGATCGCGGCATCACAAGGTGGGCTAGAGTCTTCGGGAAGTGAGGATGCGGCTGCGTTGCCTCCTTCGGGAGTCCCAGCGTTGCCCGTGTCGGATCCCGAGATGACGGCCATGCTGTCCCGGGCAGCCGTGAGCATCGGGCTAGAGTGGAACCCTCCGCCCTGCCCCGAGCGCTCGCGGCTGGACGATTGGTTTTTGGGTGCGGCTGCCGCCTCACGGCCTCAGCCGACCCCAATTCCTTTCTTCCCGGAGCTGCATGAGGAGCTGTCGAGATCATGGAAGGCTCCTTTGACCTCCCGTGAACGCTCGTCAGCTTTCTCCGCCTTTCCTCCCCTCGATGGCGCAGCTGCCCATGGGTACACTGGGATTCCCCCGGTGGAGCGCTCTGTTGCGATGCAACTGTGTCCTCAGAGCGCCTCCTCTCGTGGCAATCCTAAGCACCCGTCCAAGGCCTGTAGATTCTCGTCATCCATGGTGGCGAGGTCTCACAGAGCTGCAGGACAGGCGGCTGCTGCCCTGCATGCTATGAGCACCTTGCAGGTCTACCAGGCCCAGCTGCTCAGAAACATGCACGAGGGCAGGACTGACCCAGGGACGTTCGACGAACTGCGTGCCGCCACCGACCTCGCTCTCCGGGCGACGAAGGTGGCTTCACGCTCCCTGGGTCAGGTGATGGCCACTAGCGTGGTCCAGGAGCGTCACCTTTGGCTGAACCTGGCCGATATGCGGGACGTTGAGCGGACTCGTCTGCTCGACGCCCCCATATCCCAGGCCGGCCTCTTCGGCGGAGCGGTTGAAGACTTCGCCCAGCAGTTTTCAACCGCACAGAAGCAGTCTGAGGCAATAAAACATATTCTGCCCCGACGGCCAGCTGCTGCCTCCACCCAGCCGTCGGCACAGACGCCTCAGCCTGCTCGCCGCCGAGGACGCCCCCCTGCGGCTCCCGCCCCTCCCGCACGGCCCCAGCAGCAGCCTTCACCCGGGCCGCGTCGTGGAGGAAGCCGCAGGAAGGCGTCCCAGCCCCCTCAGGCCCCGCGCCCCGCTAAACGCCAGGCCAAGCGGCGTTCCTGAGACGGGCTGCTCAGTGATGGTGTCGGTTTTTTCCCAGGAGGCGGTTGCAGGCCCCCTCCTTCCCCCGGTGGAGGGCCGGGGGAGAATCCTTTGTTCTCCACTCCCCGCTGCTCACCCACGGGTGGGCAGCACCCTAATGTGGTTAAAGAAAGAACCGAAATGTCCATCACTGAGCACACAGAGCCGGATGACAGTGCGCGACGCCCCCGTGCCTCGCCACTCTCGTCCTCCTCTGTCTCTGAGGGCGAGGATGACAGTGCGTGCCGTCCCCGGACCACACCACTCTCATCCCCCTCTATCGCCAGACCCCTGGCAGAGCAGACCCCCGTGGAACGCTGGTCCTTCCCTGGTCTCCTCTGTCAGGGCGCGGAGCTTGGCTGTGCACACGCTCAGGGCCGCTATGCCACCCTTGCCTGTGCCGGTCACTCCGCCTCGCTGCCCCTCCGGGGGGACGCCTGTGGCTCGGATGATTCCGCTGGATCAGTTTTTGGGGGCTTGGTTAGAGCTCCCCAATCTGTCCCGTTGGGTCGCCCGAACTATCAGGCTCGGCTATGCGATTCAGTTCGCACGGTCTCCTCCCCGCTTCAGGGGAGTCCGCTTTACTATGGTCGGTGGCAATGCCCCGGTCATGAGAGCGGAGGTTGCTACCCTGCTGGCGAAGGGTGCAATCGAGGCTGTCCCTCCAGCCGAGATGAGGTCAGGGTTCTACAGCCCCTACTTCATTGTCCCCAAGAAAACCGGTGGGTTACGGCCAATCCTGGACTTGCGCGTCTTGAACCGCTCCCTTCACAGGCTGCCGTTCAAGATGCTCACGGCCAAACGCATTTTCGAATGCGTGCGGCCACAGGATTGGTTTGCAGCGATAGACCTGAAGGACGCCTACTTTCATGTCTCCATTTTACCTCGACACAGACCGTTTCTTCGGTTTGCTTTCGAGGGGCAGGCATACCAGTACGCGGTTCTCCCATTCGGGTTGGCTCTGTCTCCTCGCGTCTTTACGAAGGTCGTCGAGGCAGCCCTTGTTCCCCTACGCGAACACGGGGTTCGCATCCTGAATTATCTCGACGACTGGCTAATATTAGCTCACTCTCGAGATCAGGTTTGCGAACACAGAGATTTAGTGCTCCGGCACCTAGCCCGTCTGGGCCTTCGGGTCAACTGGGAGAAGAGCAAACTTTGCCCCGTGCAGAGGATCTCTTTTCTCGGTATGGAGATAGACTCGGTCGCCATGTCCGCGCAGCTTACGAGCGAGCGCGCACACTCACTGCTGACTTGTCTTCGACAGTTCGAGGGCAAGAGTGCGGTCCCACTGAAACTTTTTCAGAGGCTCCTGGGGCATATGGCATCCGCAGCCGCAGCAACGCCACTCGGATTGCTTCATATGAGACCGCTTCAGCTGTGGCTTCGCGATCGAGTCCCGAGGTGGGCATGGCATCGCGGTACGCTCAGAGTTTTAATAACTCCGACCTGCCGTCAGACCTTCACCCCGTGGCGGAACCTCAGCTTTCTACGGGCCGGAGTTCCCCTAGAACGAGTTTCCAGGCATGTTGTCGTCTCCACAGATGCCTCTGCCACGGGCTGGGGCGCCATGTGCAATGGACATGCAGCCGCGGGCTCCTGGACAGGACCCCAGCGCCTCATGCATGTCAATTGCCTCGAGTTGCTGGCAGTACGCCTTGCCCTGCACCGCTTCCGTGCGTTGCTCCTGGGTCAACACGTACTTGTCCGCTCGGACAATACCGCGACTGTAGCGTACATCAACCGTCAGGGTGGTCTACGCTCTCGCCGTATGTCGCAACTCGCACGCCACCTCCTCTTATGGAGTCAGAAGCACCTGAGGTCCCTTCGTGCTATTTACATTCCTGGAGTGCGGAACCGTGCAGCCGACGAGCTGTCACGGCTCCGGCCAACCTCTGGCGAATGGAGACTCCATCCCCAGTCGGTCCAGCTGATATGGGACCAGTTCGGCGACGCACAGATAGATCTGTTTGCCTCCCACGACTCATCCCATTGCGCCCTGTATTACTCCCTGACCGAGGGCACGCTCGGCACGGATGCACTGGCGCACAGCTGGCCGCAGGGCCTACGCAAGTATGCGTTTCCCCCAGTGAGCCTTCTCGCACGGACTCTGTGCAAGATCAAGGAGGACGAGGAGCAGGTCATATTGGTCGCCCCATACTGGCCCACCAAGACCTGGTTCTCCGAACTGATACTCCTCGCGACAGCACCTCCTTGGCCAATTCCTCTGAGGAAGGACCTCCTTTCTCAGAGACGGGGCACCCTATGGCAGTTATGGTGGAGGATGCGGCAATTATTCTTTGGTGACATCCCTGGCTAATCAACAAACAAGGTAGTAATTTTATTATTTGGTTAGGGCTATCTGATTGGGAGAGATTTTGAAGGGGAGCGGGAGAGCTTCACTCCGATGAGGAGAGTGAAGATTAATTATACTGAAGGTTAAAGTATAAAAGGAAGTCGCTGATAGCATTGTTTAAAGTTTTAACAAGAGCAGACAGCGCAAGCGAAGCGTGCTCTGTGGGGGCCCCATTGGGCATTGTTGGTATAGCAACACCCCAGCAGAGTACGTCCCTGGATTGTAGGTCCAGTGGCACCGAAAACCTGCTCAATCTCTTCCATCTCAGATAGGGGATCCCCGAACTTAGTGAAGTGAATCAGGCAGTTAGGGATACTAACAATAATAGGGTTGTTTGCCAGGGATGCATCAGGAACGATTCCGAGAGAAAAAAAAAAAAAAAAAGAAGTTGTGACCCAAATTGGCGTGGACCAGTATATGTAACTGTGATTTTGGAGTATACTTTGCAGTTTCATCACGCAGAAGCCAAGCTGTGTTGTTAAAAGATCGCCGCCTCCATTTCTGCAATAACTTCAGGTGAGTATGAACCATGATTAAGATATGGCAGTCCTGAAACAAATAGTGAGACAGGAAAGCAAACGCTGTTAGCAGCTGTGCTCTGAAGCCCTCACTTCAAAGAAATTTGCAGAAATTATTAAGTAAATGGTAGTCAGTATTTTGATTCTGATTGGAAATTTAAACAACTTGACTGGCTACAAACAAATAAAGAAACTGGAAAATTTAAATGTTTAGCCTTGTATTGCTTACGATGATTACAAAAAGCAAGCTTAAACAAAATAATGTTAATGAACCAAAACAACCCAGCTGACCTTGTTAAAATCAAATGAATAATGAACAGGCATGCTTTGAAACTGTAAAGATAAGTGGGACTGAGACAATACTGCTAATATTATTTTTATTTTTTTTGTTTGTAATATACTTACAATGTTCTAATAATCTTTAGACTAACTATTTGATAGACAAATACTGTATGGAAGTCAAATTAAGTTTAAATGGTATGAAAAGTGAGTTTCAAAATAAAAATAATAAGGCATTGTATGATTAACAGGGATTAATGTGATATAAAGATAAGGAATGAACAAAAGCTTTATTAAGCAGAATGGGGAACAATTCTATATTTTAGACTGAAATGATGATGTGAATTTGTTTTATTTTATTTCTATTTTTGAAACAAACAAAAAAGGGTATAAGATGTTATACAATTAAAATGGTACATGCTATGTGACCGTAAACTGAAAGATGATTTCAGTAAAGAC
Organism: Tiaroga cobitis; assembly: GCA_030578255.1. Lineage (NCBI taxonomy): Eukaryota > Metazoa > Chordata > Actinopteri > Cypriniformes > Leuciscidae > Tiaroga > Tiaroga cobitis. The sequence continues at coordinate 28,565,829 of CM060591.1, read as the reverse complement.
TTAAAGTTCTTACATCGATTATTATGGGTCTTAATTATTAATATTTTATTTTTGTTGTTGTTTATTTTTAGTTAGATAACCATTGTGTTTTGAACCTAAAGGGTCTATAAAAGGGGTAGTGAAAATAATGGATTCACCATCCAACTTTGTTCATAATAAAAGGATTTGGAAATCATAGTTTTATAAAAATAAAAATAAAAACCTAGTGCATATATTCTGGTATTCATGATTATAGACAATGTCTTCATTTAGGATCTGAGTAGTGACTGTGGATCTAGGCCATGCTAGGAATACAGCAACAGTGCTTGCTTATGTAGCCTGGCTTCCAGAGAATAAATATGTACTTGTTTCGTAATCAGTTATGTGTTTTATAAAAATTTTAACCTGACTGATAAACTGAGGAAGAATTACATTGATGTCCTGTTGTGAGTGGAAGGTGGGAGAACCTCTTAATGGGGACTGGAATTTTTAGTAACCAGCATGTCCGTGACGAGGTGAAGAGACAAGTGTGACCCGTCAGGGGAGCATGCGTCACCACTCCTCCCTTCCGTAGTGACCTCACTGGTTAGACCAGACGTGGCGGTATTGGACCCCACATTGGTCTAAAACGGGGGACTGAAGGGTTGGTCAAAATCCCTTGCCTCTTCAAATACATCTATAATCATAAATCCTTTTGGATGCTTATATACTTCCTTATAAAAAATCAATAATCAAATATATTCATTATCACATACTTATTTTTATATTCTTTGTGCTTGTGAAATTATATTTTCTTAAATGCATGTGATGGAAGTAACCAGTTTCTTTTAGGTGCATTCCAATCTTACTTTGAGATTGCACGTAGTACACGCAGGACACGAAGGCCATGTAACCCACAAGGCCGTTTGTCTCTTTCTCTGGTATCAGAAGAAAGGTTAGAGGGTCCTAAAGGCAGCGTGGACACATATGATCCTTCGCTGGACAGATGGTCAAGCTATATTGAGCGTTACTATTGAACTTTAATTGTTGTATTAAAGTGTATTCTTTCCAGTATATTTCCTTCCTTGGGAGTAAATGCCAGTTATCTGTTTTTCTCCCAAACGAGTGAATGTTTTAGCATTATGTTTTGGTATACTTAACTGATAGTAAGGAGCTCAGACTCTCTTCAGCCTTGATGGGAGCTGTTATTTGCTAGTGTCTGTTATTTGTGTGTGTGCGTATGACATTCTATGTAGGTTCTGGACGTTCGGACCAGACAACCCGGCGCCCTTCTCTAACCTGCGAGGCCACCACAGACCTAAATCTATTGAGTGGACGACAACTATCTTTACTAATGGCGATAGGCACCCCTATCTCCTCACATGTGTTAAATTGTTTAGGCTCTTAATGTTTCTTAGCCAATGAGAATCATTCAACCTGTAAGCAATGACGTAGCTTAGACCTTGGAAATGGTATAACTGCTGTGATCTTTGTAACTGTAAGGGAGGCGGCCTACGAACTCCTGTGTGAGTCTTGAAGCTGACTTCTGCTGATGAAACTGCAAACTATTTTCAGTAAAACTTTTCTTTAATTTTTTATAATTCTGACTCCGGGTCTTCATTCTTCATATCTGGTTCTGGGTCTTTAACTGTATACCCCTTACAGTTATGGTATATACCATAACGAGGCAGGTTTGAGTACCCTGCCACCAGCGGTGGCGGCTACCATCACTTCCGCTAGAGCATCGTCCACGAGACATGTCTATGCGTTGAAGTGGAACCTCTTCGTCAACTGGTGCTCTTCTCGCCGAGAAGACCCCAGGAGATGCTCGATCAGCGTTGTGCTTTCCTTCCTGCAAGACGGGTTGGAGCGAAGGCTGTCTCCCTCCACCCTGAAGGTGTATGTGGCCGCTATCGCCGCATATCACGAAGCAGTTGAAGGTAAGTCTCTTGGAAAGCACGACCTGATCCTCAGGTTCCTGAGAGGAGCGAGGAGACTGAATCCTCCTCGCCCTCCTCTCGTTCCCTCTTGGGACCTCTCAGTGGTCTTAAGTGCCCTGCAGAGGGCTCCCTTTGAGCCTCTGCAATCAGCTGAGCTTAAGATCCTGTCAATGAAGACAGCGCTCCTGGTTGCGTTGGCCTCCATCAAGAGGGTAGGGGACCTGCACGCATTCTCCGTTGACGAAGCGTGCCTGGAGTTCGGGCCCGGCCACTCTCACGTGATCCTGAGACCCCGGCCTGGATATGTGCCCAAGGTTCCCACCACTCCCTTCCGGGACCAGGTGGTGATCCTGCAAGCGCTGCCCCGGGAGGAGGCAGACCCAGCCTTGGCACTGCTCTGTCCAGTACGCGCCCTCCGTGCTTACGTAGACAGGACGCAGTGTTTCAGGACCTCAGACCAGCTCTTTGTCTGTTATGGTGGGAAGCTGAAGGGAAAGGCTCTCTCCAAACAAAGGTTGTCTCACTGGATAGTGGACGCCATTGCTTTGGCATACCAGCAGCAAGGTCGACCATGCCCCCTTGGTGTGACTGCCCACTCCACCCGGAGTGTGGCGTCCTCTTGGGCTTTAGCGCGTGGCGCCTCGCTAACAGACATCTGCAGAGCTGCAGGCTGGGCGACACCTAACACATTCGCCAGATTCTACAATCTCCGAGTGGAGCCAGTCTCCGCCCATGTACTGTCTTTTTCAAGCTAACATGGGAGCTGTGAAGTGTCTCGCTTGCTCGCCATTCCACTCCACGGACTGGATACGTGCGATATTTCCTCAGGTGAGCCTTCCTCTCTGAAGCCCTGAGTTCCTCCAGCACTGTTGACGCTGGCGCCAGTGTCTATTGCCTGTGCGTCGGCTAGGTGCCTCCGTGTGCATGGTTCCTCCTCTGAGTAACCCCCACATGTGTATTTCCACTGTAAGCCTCTTTGAGCATGTGTCTTTCCCTCGGCAAGTCACCTGCCACTCCTGGAGTTGAAAGTAGATGCCACCCTACGGGCTGGTCACTCCAGTGTTCCTCCATATGTAGCCCCCTTGGGCCATATGTGTATTCTTAAGTCCTCCCTATGGGTAGGCATGCTGCGGCATATCTCCCATGAGATATGCTTCCCAGTGTACCTTGGTATTCCTGTGTTAAGTAGGACTCCTTCGTCCGTGCCTATATCACGACAGGGAGGTCAGACTTCGCAGGGCACTGGAAGACAGCTGTGAAGGTGGCGTGATTACACGGGGACCCCCATTCTCCGTCATCCGACGTAACTCGGAGTGACTACGAAAGGGAACGTCTCGGTTACGGATGTAACCCTCGTTCCCTGAGTAGGGAACGGAGACGTTACGTCTCCCTGCCACTTCCGCTGTACCGCTGGGTAGACGCCTGAGTTCAGTCTCGGCTCCTCAGCGAAGACATGATCTGCTGTTGCACCTGTCTCTCCTTAAATACTCACGCGGTGAGGCGGAGATACATTAGGCAAATTCCGCAGACCCTTGGCATTTCATTGCCATAGGCTCGTTTTTAAATACTCGAAGAGGATTGGCTTTCTGGCGAAACCCCCATTCTCCGTCATCCGACGTAACGTCTCCGTTCCCTACTCAGGGAACGAGGGTTACATCCGTAACCGAGACGTTTCTAATATTATGAGGAGGCTGGTGCTACCGCAGATCTGTGTCCAGGATAGGTCAAACTAAAGGCGCATATGAACGGAGCAGTAGGCACGTCATCTGAAGACCTTTTGATTACTGTCTATCACTGACTTGGCAAGTTGTATGGAAGTGGCTAAATAAACTACACTTTTATTTATGAGTAAGCAGTAGGCGACCGACTTAAGAGGTATTAGCAAACCCTGCACCCTCTGACCAAGATCAGACTGGCGAGACTGTGTCCGTGAGATCCACGTAAACCCGGGGCGTGTGACTCTGTGCGGCATCGGGTCCCTTAATGAATGAATATATTGAAATTATGAAATGCCCAGAAGAATCAAAGATCTACATTAACTCATAATCAATATTTATGATTATTTCATAAGAAGAAATACGATCTAAGTTTGATTGTCATTCGAAATTGGAGTCAGATTAAGCGTAGAGCTAAAGTAATATTGAAACTAAATTCTAATAAATTAAGTGAACTTCACTGGAACACTGAAAAGACCTACACGCATTATCCCTTCGCCCACACCGTTGGATTCCGTTGTTGGGCCAATGGGTGGCCCTTACAAGTCATTAAAGCAATATTAAATTTACAAATAAAATCTAGCGGTAATCTTAATGAACATGAGAAAGAAAATCTGATTTTATTACAAAGTAAGCTAGACGACATATACATAGAAAAAACTAAAGGCGCCTTTGTATTTTTCTCTCCTTTTTCCATCCATCTACATCTAGATCTAACAAAGTACTTTTTTTTGGATTAGAAAGGAGAAAAGCTGAATATAATACAATGAGTAATTTGTCAGTTAATGGAAGTATTACTAATAATCATAAGGTAATTTCAAAACATGTTGTTAGCTTTTATCAGGACTTATACTCATCCACTTCCACAGGTTCTGGTATAGATTCTTTTTTAAATAACATCTCAACAAATGCTAAAAAAATAAATGAAGAATTTAGAAAGATTTGTGATGGAAGAATTTCCTTACCTGAACTGGTGGATTGTGTTAAACTTTTAAAAAACAATAAAACACCCGGGAATGATGTGCCTAACAGGATAATTTTATAAAGTATTTAATGACAAACTTTCTCCTTTCCTGCTAGCTGTGTTTGAAGAGGCCATTGAAAAAGGTGAACTTTGAAACCTTTTCTAACTTTTGGAGGAACTTTTCCTCCAACTTTGAAACAGGGCGTGATTACTTTAATTCCCAAACCAAATAAGGATAAATTGCACATTGAAAACTGGAGACCCATTAGTTTACTTAACAATGATGCAAAGTTATTTGCCTTAATTTTTGCCAAAAGACTTAAACATAGCCTGAACCAAATTATAGATGAAGAACAATCTGGCTTTATGCCCAATAGACACATAAGCAATAACATACGTTTAATATTAGACATGATCGATTACAGCGACCTCCGTCCGAATAATAGCTTCATACTATTTATTGAGTTTTATAAAGCTTTTGACACCATCGAGCATAAATTTATATTAAAATCTATTTCCTTTTTTGGCTTTGGTAACTATTTTCAAAAGGCAATTCAAACCTTATATAATGGGTGTTCTAGTTCTGTTAAATTGAAAACAGGCACATCAGAAAGATTTAGTATATCACGTGGTATTAGACAAGGCTGCCCGGTGTCTCCATTTTTGTTTCTCTTAGTTGCTCAGACAATGGCTACACATATAAAAATGTCTCCCTTTTTAGGAATTAATGCTGTTGGGAAAAAGTTTAAAATTTGCCAACTTGCAGATGACACAGCCATCTTTTTAAGTGACCGTAACCAAATTGGGACTGCAGTAAATAGTATCAAAACATTTAGTGATGTATCAGGATTGGTAATGAACATTAATAAATCAGTTTTGTTCCCTCTCAAAAATTGCAATCTGGCCAGTCTTGATGGAATACCAATTAATGAAAAAGTGACATATCTTGGAATTGTACTTTGTAAAAATATAGAGGAACGTCATAAGTTACATTTCGATCCAATTGTTAAAAAAATACAATCTAAACTAAATTCATGGTTAATGAGAGACTTGTCTCTATTTGGCAGGGTCTTAATTTCAAAGGCAGAAGGTATATCACGCTCCGTATATGTTGCCTTATCGCTGGATATCCCAAAAAATACAATTAAAGAATTGGATAAAATACTGTATGATTATATCTGGGAAAAAAAACAATATCTCAAAAAAGATGTTATCACAGGATGTAGAGACCAAGGTGGTCTGGAAGTGTTGGATTTTCATACTATAAACAATACTTTTAAAATGAAATGGAATATAGAATTCTTGAAAAGCCCTGACAGCTTCTGGAACGCTTTTCCATCATATTTGTTCAATAGTCTTGGTGGCATACATTTTCTACTGAAATGCAATTTTTCTATTGATAAAATTCCCTTGAAATTAGCTGACTTCCACAAACAAGCCCTTCTATCTTGGATATTGTTTTATAAACACAATTTTAGTCCACATAGATATTTAATTTGGAATAACAAAGAAATCCTTTATAAAAGGAAGTCTCTGTTTTGCCGGCCATGGTTTGATAGAGGAATTCTGTTGGTAGGACAGTTACTGAACAAAGATGGTTTGCTCATGTCATATTCAGAATTTCTTCAAAAGTTTAACTTCCCAGTGACACCAAAAGAATACGCAGTCGTATTTGATGCAATCCCTACAGGTTCACTTCAAATTCTAAAACACATATCATTCACAGATATTAGTGTTGAATTTAATAGAATTTTTATTGGAGATACAGACATTACAAAGAAAAAATGCACCAATGAATATATTAGAAATCAAATTTCGTGAAAAAAAGTTTTTCTGGTGTTCAACCATGGGTGATTTAAATTGGAAAAAGGCAAATACTACTATTCATAAATACTGTATTAATAATAAAGTAAAAGAGGTTTCATTTAAAATTTTACATCAAATTTATCCCGTTAAAGATACGTTAAGAAGATTTAAAATAAACTTAGAAGAGTCTTGTGTTTTTTGCCAAGGAGACTATATATTTTTTCATTTATTTTATCACTGTATGTACACAAAAAAATTTTGGTCTGATTTGGAAGAATATATAATCACAAAATTGAATGTAAACATCAGAATCAATATTTTTGATGTCATGTTATACTTTGATTTTTGTGGTTTGTCCAAAAAATTAATTTTTGTTATTCAACTGTTTATTATCCTCGGAAAATACCATATTCACAAATGTAAATGGTCTAATTCACAACCTTGTTTTAAGGCATTTCATCTGGACTTTAAATCATATTACAAAACAATAGAAAACATGCAAAACTTGAAGGCTACAAGAACATTTCATCTCTTGAAGGAACTGCATAATTTATCATTTTTCCCCTTCTATAATTATATTAATTTATTTGTTATTATACTCTGATCTGTACACTGTACATTTAATTTTTGTTGAACAGGTTACAGTATTTGTAGTGTTCTCTGTACCTATTGTCCTGTGTATTGTTCATTAAAAAAACAACAAAAAAAAAAAAACACGTCTGATGATTGACAGCAGTACAGCGAATGATATAGCTTTGAGGTCAAATATGACGCGAACCAGGAAGAGGAGACACACATCTCGCTCCGTTCGCTCACTGTTTGAGCTCTTTAGATCGCATATTTCAGTGGTAAATTAATAGAAATGCTATTCTGTATGACGAAATATTTTACTAGCATGTGATAATTATTAATAATTTCTCCAAATATGCGCACCATTTGACTAATAGCCCTGGCGGATGCTGTGTATTGTATGTATTTGAACACAAATAAACCGGAGAAGACGAGAATGAATGTTTTATGAATGATGATTTCTATTCAAAATAACGAACGTTACAGATTAATTATTTTGCACTCCTGGCATAAATTAAGAAATTAATATCACTGCAAACCAGTTTAATCTCGAATTATTTAGGTAGATGATCCCACACTCAATAGGCTACTGCACAACGTTTGTGATACTGGAGCTGAAGAGGCTTCCGCGCGCTTTTTACATGTTCAAATCTAACCAGGAGGTGGCAGCAAATATCTGGACGTAACGTAATGTCCAGAGCTGCTGGGATCATGAGCCAGACATCACAAGAAGCTGCCGCAGAAAGTGGTCTTAATAATGTTCTACATCGCGTTTGGAATGCACTTGATGTTGCGAGAAGGGAACTGGCATCGCAGAGGGACGAAGACAATATGCTGAGAGCCACAAGAAGCACATATAGGAGGCGAAGAAGAGCGGATCCGATGGCAGGTAACTGGCCTTCTTACTTGAGCATTGGCATTAGAGCAAAGTTTAACGTTACCGAATTAATGTCTGCTAATGATGCTTTTTACTGTCACTGCTAACTTTCAAGTGGCTCCAAAATTCTTCAAATACAAATAGCTACATATATGGTCATCCATAACTTTTCTCCCTCCTGGCCAAACTGTAATCAGTGAAGTGAAACAGTTAAACAAAAATGCCTGAGTTGTCTAACAATATGTAATACTCTATTTTTGTACAGAAACAGAAGCCCCTGGAAATATAACGAATGGATTTTGGAGAGTAAAGCTCTTCCTGTTGCCAAATGCTGACCACATTGTCCTTCCACCTCTTACAGAATGCTGTAAACTAACCAGAGTGGGCTTAGGTAATGTATCTTCTGCACTTGTTTTAAATGTGAACATGCACTAAGAGTTTATTTATTTACATAAAGAATGCACACTCCTCAGCATTTCTGTGGATTTGACAGTGCGGGATATGAAGTTTATTTATATGTGAATTTGGGCTGAGCAAATGTTATGACTCTAAATGTGAGTATTTTGACTGATATTGACATTGCGATGTGATTACAATATTAGAGGAAATTAAGACAGTAGAACCAATCAATCACATTTGATTTTTGTGTAGCGCCTTTCATGCAAAATAACAGTACAAGGTGCTTGACATGTGTTCAAATTCCAGCATAACCATGTAACCAAAATAAAGTAATAAAGTCTGTTTGCAAAGTTATTAAGTAAGGCAAACTGAGAAAATAAAATGATAATTAAGTAAAGTAAATAAATTGAAAACTCCCCAGCTCCTGTCTCACAGATGTGGACCATATACACTACAAGAATATGACTAGCTATTGGATCTATATCAATAGCTAGTGAAACGAAATAAAAGATTGATTCAGTATATTGACATTGTTTTGACAACAATCTTTTATTTTACAGGGATCCCGAGTCATTATTTGCCAGGTAAACTCTCAAATAGAAATGTTGAACAACTTTCCTGGACACTCCCAGAGTTTAATAATTACATTTGCCAAAGCTTTTCCATGGTTAGCCTAAATGTAATTGGATTTCATCTTGCGAGAGCTGACAAGTCCAGGGTTCTGAGTAAAATTCAGGCAAATACACTGAAGGAGATGAAGAGAGCGGTTGGCAGAAGCAGGCTGTTTATTATTCCCCAGACCAATATTACACTGCCATTTGAGGTGAGTTTTTCTTTTTTTTCTGGCCACCAGTCCTTTTAATGTTAGCACACTGATGAGAGTTACTAAACAGGCTGTTTGTTTTGCCCATCAAGATCCCAGGACCTGAAATAACTCATACCCTGCCAGAAACATCTCCACCTGATGGACCTGAGACACTTTCACAGTCTCCACCTGCTTCTTCATCATCCACACCACCGGTGGCCACACCCACTACTTCACCATCAGCCATCAGACATGCAGTTTCACCTGCTGCCTCCCCAGCAATTCATGTAGGTCCAGCCCAGTCCCCCTTGCCATCAGCCATCAGACATGCAGTTTCACCCGCTGTCCCCCAGGTCACACCCCCTGTTCCTACAGCACCCATCAGCATGCCATCGGTCACATCTAACAGTAGTTCTCATGCAAGTTCCCAGTCCCCTCCCCTCAATGCCATGTCCCTGTCTTTGACAATGGACAGTGATGGAGGATCACCAAGGACATACATAAACCTATCACGTGTAAGTTAATGTAAAACAATAATACATTTGTAAGTACTTTTGATAATTCGCACTAAAGAGTAATGTAAAAAGTCATCCTTTTAGATTTCAAAGCTAACCTCAGTGAAAGAAGTAAATGGTAATTCTTGTCAACCAACAGGAGGCAAGTTTGGATCCTGCACAGTGGGTGAACGCTTGCACCTGTTGTGGCTTTTTTCATCATTCAACAAACATCACCACTGAGTAAGCGACACTCTGAGTCCAATTTGATAGTTTAAAAAGTATTTATTCTCTTGCAAGAGAGATCTTCGTCACTCATACACATTTGTGAGTCAGTGAGGAGAGATAAGAAAAGGCAGTGCCTGTCTTTTTTATATCCAAGGCCTTATTTCTTCCCTCCCCTCAGGGAGAGAGATATACTTTGTCTTTCCCATTCCTCCCTGGCCCTGAGAGGTAAATGCCCCCTTAACCCTTTAGGCTATAAAGTATAAATGCACTCAAGATGACCCCTTGACCACCTGCTTTTCCTTACCTCCACTGACAACCAAACACAGTAAATTATCCCCCCTCTCACTACAAGTGAGAGAACAGATGAGGCCATCATTAGGAATCACTGAAATAAGAGTAATAAATGGAAAATTCCATAACAATTCCTCTCTGTTTATCATACTCTGATAACTGATTAATCAAACATTGTAATAATAATAATAATAAATGCAAATTCAAGTCATTACATACAAATCACTCTCCTTGAACCTGTGAAGAAAAAAGTTTAGAATGAAGAAGCATAAGGCTGTTTTTGTGGGGGAAAGCCCCGTAATTAATTAGCAAGCAAGTAAAACATGTTTACTGGGCCGGGCTAAACGAGGAATCACTGTTCCTGCGCTCCTGCAAGCAGACCCTCAGTCACACCAGTAAGGAGTAAATAGTTATAACACAGTAAGAAAAACAAGCATAATAAAAATCCCTCAGTTTCAAACCCTGTCCTTGTACGTCACCTCATAACACGGATGACCGCTGCTTGTAACCTTAAATCTTTTGCCCTTAATCTTTCTCAGAAAATAAACAAATAGAAGAAAACCCGAACAGATAGAAGTATAATAAGAAAAAAAATCCCTTAATTCAACCCTCGTCCTTGCACGTCATCTTGTGACACAAGGAAACACATTTTCTTTACTCAATTAGCACGTTTCGCTGTAACTTCCGCTACTTGTGTCATCATATTGTTGTTCATCAACATCATCATTCGGATAGACTGTCATTTTCACCAATTGAACAGACATTCCAACTTTAACCAATCTTTGCACTAAGCTAGACACACATTGTATAATACATTGTATAATACATGGTATGCATAACAGAATCAGTACTACTATGACCAAAATTGGCAACACAGTCATTATGCATGTGGTCTTAATTAGGCCACACATTCCTGGCACTCTGAATGGGTGCCAGGGTCTCGTACGCTCCATGTTCTCGGTTACTCTGATCAGCTGTATGACCAGAAAGTATTAAGAAAGTTCAGTCTTAAAAGCACTAAACAAGAAAGTCTTATCTGTTCCCTTGGTCACACGGTTTCCAGCTGGATGCCGCTTTGCGCAACCAAAGTTGTTTGCCTCCTCCTGTCTCCTTCCTGCTGTTTCAATGCAAAGGTCTGTTTCTGCAGGCTTTGTTATGTCTTTTGCATGGCCTTGCTCTTGCGCAGATAACGGTACCTTTTCTTGCTTTTCAATAACTGGACTTGATGTTTATGATCGTTGAACCTCCTCCTGCGATTGCTCCGCCTCCGCAATGGGCGGCACCTTCCTGCAGTGGTTCGCGTGAACCCACGTGGCTCTCTCTGCGACCTTCACCGCCGTGTTCGTCACCAGAAGCACCTGGAAAGGCCCAAGCCACCTTTTCGCCTTCCAGCTCTTTCTCCTGTGATCACGAATCACCACGAAATCACCCGGCCTGACCTTGTACAGAAACGTCTCAGCAACTTTCCCCTGGGCAGCTTTCACCTGCACAGAAATTTGTGATAACAGACAAGACATTTCTTTGCAGTAATTCAACATGTCATTCTCACACACATCCGTGGATGGCAGCCTTTGTTTACCCCCTTCTATGCCCATAAATGGCGGCCTGCCGAACAGAATTTCAAATGGGCTCAGGTTTGTGTTCACTCTTTTCCTCATTCTCATGTACATCAGCACAATTGGAAGAGCCTTAACCCAAGACAGACCTGTCTCTTCGCAACATTTTGCCAATTTGTTCTTGATTGTTTGATTAGATCTCTCTACCACCCCTGCTGACGAGGGAGCGTAACTGCAATGTGTTCTCATATCAATGCCCAAGAACTCCCCCACCTGCTTTATTGCAGTACTTACAAAATGTCTGCCATTGTCAGAGCTGATTTTTCTTGGTATTCCCCATCTCGGAACAATTTCGGTTAGCAGGGCCTTTGCCACTGCTGCCGAATCTTGCTGTGAGGTCGGGAAAGCCTCCACCCATTTTGACCACATGTCTACCATTACCAGACAGTGTTTCTGTTTCCCACAAGGGGTTAATTCGATGAAGTCCATCATCAGATACTCAAACGGACCTGCTGGGGCTGGTTGAGATGCTAAAGGTGTTTTTATCCCTCTTGCTACATTGTGTGTGTTACAAGTGACACATCTTTTGCAAAAATGTTCAGCAAAGACTGTGAAACCTTTAGTATACCATAAATCTTTCATCTGCATTACCATACTTCCTTTTGACCCATGATCTAACCCGTGGGTCAACTTAGCGTAATGCTGAAAGAAATGTTTTGGTAAACAAGGAATGCCATCCTTCATCCATACACCCCCCCTGAGACTGCAGCCAGACGACCTCCATTTCTGTTTTTCTGCTCCTGTGGAAAACGTCTGCATGCTGTCTAAACAAAGAGAAATGTCAGGGTTAGGCACAGCTACCAAAGCACAAGTCGTTTCTTTTGTCTCCTGCGCTGCCGCGGCCTTCGCTGCCGCGTCGGCTCGTGCGTTTCCTGTGGAAATAAAGCTTTTATCGTTAGAGTGCGCTGCGCATTTACAGACTGCAACCTTGTCTGGCAAAAGAATGGCCTCCAAAAGCTCAGACACGAGTGAGGCGTTCAATATCGGATGTCCATCCGACTTCAAAAAATTCCTGTGCTTCCAAATTGCTCCGAAGTCATGTGTAACCCCGAAAGCATAACGCGAGTCTGTGTAAATCGTCACACATTTGTCTGCCATTAATTTACACGCTTCTGTCAGTGCAACCAATTCAGCTGCCTGAGCCGAATAAGTTGACGGCAATTTGCCAGATTTTACCACTTCAAATTCAGTGGTCACCGCGAAACCAACCTTATTCAGACCTGTTTGTGGATCTTTGGATGACGATCCATCCACAAAGAGGACATTATCACAATTCTCCAAAGGTGTGTCCAACAGGTCTGGCCTAGGGCTGCATACTTGTTCCAGCACAGACAGACAACAGTGATGTTCCTCTCCATCATCTTCTGTTGGCAGAAGTGTGGCAGGATTCAAAGTTGTGCATCTTTTCACAGTTATGTTCGGCATATCAATTAAAATTGTATGATACCTCAACCATCTGGCTGCAGATAGGTGTGATGTTTTCTGTTCTTGCAAAATCATGGAAACTGCGTGCGGGACCATCAAAGTCAAATCAGAATACCCCACAAATTCTCTTGAAGCCAGCACAGCCAGCTCAGCAGCCGCCACAGCCCTCAGGCAGTGTGGCAGCCCTACTGCAACTGCATCAAGTTTCATTGAAAAATATGCTACTGGTCTTAGTCTGTCACCATGGGTTTGCAAGAGCACTGAACTCATAAAGCCGTGTTTCTCATCTACCATTTGTATGAATGGTTTGTCAACTGCTGGAAGGCCCAACGTTGGAGCCTGAGCCAGTTGCATTTTCAAGGTTTCAAAAGCTTCCTGTGCTTCTGCTGGCCAATCAATCTTGTCACAGGATCTCAGCCCTTTCCCTGCTGTCAGGGCTCTCAAGGGCTTTTCTAGCAGTGAATCATTTGGAATAAACGTTCGACAATATGCACACATGCCCCAGAATGATAACAATTGCTTCTTTGTTACCGGTCTTGGTACATCTTTGATCGCTTTAACTCGTTTGTCAGAGAGAGCTTTACTGCTTGGTGTGATCGTGTGGCCCAAAAAGGTTATTTCCTGCTTCACAAACTGCAGCTTAGCCAGACTGACCTTGTGCCCCTCCCTTTCCAAATGCTTCAGTAGAGAAACACTGTCAGCCACACATACAGCCTCATCTCGTGCACAAATCAGCAGATCATCCACATACTGTAACAGCGCAGTTCCGCTTGACAAAATTAACGGTTCGAGGCTTCGTTTGAGCGCCTCATTATAGATCGTTGGAGACTCGCAAAAACCTTGGCAAAGGCGGGTGAATGTGAATCCTTTATTGTCAAAATCAAACGCAAACCAAAACTGACTTTCCTTTGCCACCGGGACGCTAAAGAAAGCGTTGGCCAAATCAACCACAGTGAAATACGTGGCATCTTGCGGAATTTGCGACAGTAGCGTGTACGGGTTGGGCACCCGCGGTGCTCTCGCGATAACAGCCTCATTAACAGAAATCAAATTCTGTACAAAACGCCACTGAACAACGTCGTTCGGATTAGCTGTTGCCTTTTTTACGGGGAAAATGGGTGTTCGTACTGGAGAATCATGACACGGGATGATGACTTTCTCCTTCAGGAGAGATTCAAAAACTGGCCGGATCCCTCGCAATGCCTCCTTTTTCAGGGGATATTGCGGTTGACACGGCCTGTAATCAGACTTTGGGGTGATTACCACTGGTTCACAATTTTTAATCAATCCAACATCATACTTGTGTTTCGCCCACAATGTTGAAGGTATTTCTGCCAGGATAGGATGAATATCTGTGGCAGAAATAGCTCCGTGATCATGCTTCTCCATCACACTCTGAACAATAGCAGTCACAGCTCTGTGTACATCAACCTCAAAATCACATTGCAACATGAATGCCCCTACACTGTCACTCTTTTGCACCCCGTCTCCCCTTTCAGCCCAATCTGTGGCTGTCACACACTGTCTCACAAAAGGGCCCAAATCTGCCCACTGCTGCGCTTTGCCCTTGGTCACTGATAAGTGAGGCGCCGACATTCCTGTTATCAAATACAGCTGCATTTGTTTTTCTGACAGGCAAGCTGAAAGCGCACACACATTCTCATTCCAGAACATTTGATCAAATTTCATTTTCTCATCTTCTGTCTCGTTAAACCACGCTTCCTCAAACTGTGGTTCACGCTCAAAGACAACATGTGACGTGCAATGCAATTTGTCAGGCATCATATTTTCTCTGTTATCTGATACTGTTCGATCTTTTGCCATGTTTAAAATCATTTGTGCCCAATCAAAATCTTTTATTTGCCACTCGTATGCCCACCGTGGCACAAATTTTGCACAACACATCTGTTGTTCTTCCTCAATAACAATACCCATCGGGCCCGCAGTGAGTTTCAAATTTAATTCACACATTAGATCTCGTGCCAACAATGGAGCCGGACAGGTTGCAGAGCACAAAAACGCATGTTTCAATGCTTTGCCCCCCTCCGTCTCGCATTCTAACGGCACAGTGAAATTTTCTGAAATTTCATGCCCTGACGCTGACGTGCTTTCAAATACTACATCCGTCAATCTTGGTTTGCATGGCAAGTCATATGGCCTTATTGTGGATCGGGCTGCTCCCGAATCCACGAGAAACTCTATCATTGTACCGTCAACTAACAATGGATATCTCGGTAGTTTTAAAAATCCTGAACCTTTGTACATTCTCAGACATTCAGCAGAAACGTCGTTATACAATTTTTCATCACTCACACATAAAGGTTTGCAAGCATTTTCTTCATTGCAAAAGGCATTATGTGCATCAGTGTATGTGTGCGTGTTGTGTGTGTGTGTTAAAAAATTTTCACTTCCCTTTTTCGCAACCGGTTGAATGTCTGTCGCTCGCCCTCCCCTCTCCTGTTCTCCGTTCCTCCATAGTCAATCCGCCCCTTGTGTCTCCGGACAATCCTTTGCCCAGTGTCCGTCGCCTTTGCACACTCTGCACTTCGTGCATTTAAAAAATTCATGTTCATTGCTTTCGCACAGTCCGCATTTCCACTTTCCCTGATACACTTTCTTCTTCTTGTTGGCCCAGTTCTGCCGCGCTGGGGGTGCACTCGTGCTAGCTTTGATCTGTACAGCAGCCAGCTGCAGCTCTCTCTCCACCTTTACTTTCGCGGCTTTGTCCTTCTTTGTCAGCAGCTGTTCCTCGGCGTGCACAGCGTGCGCTAGGGTGGTTGTTAGTCGCCCGCTCTGCCACTCGATGTAACTTGTTCTCACTGCTTGTCCGATTTCAGGTCTCAGTCCATTCAGGAAACAGCTCTGCAAATGACACTCCCATGTGCCTGGCTGCTCTCCTCTCTCCTTCGGCTCAGGCATGCCGCTGTGTTTCTGAAATGTTTCAAAAAGTCTTGCATAATAGTCACGAACCGACTCTTCTCTCACCTGGCAACAGCCGTTGATTTTTGCTGTGTCCACTCGTGGTGGGAAAGCCTTCTTTATTTCTCCTGCGAGTTGGTCCACAGCTGCTCGATACTGTTCGTTGGCATCATTCATCCACTCTCCGTGCACTCTTTGTCGTTCGGCTGTCGGCATGTAGCCGCTCACTTTGTGCCAGCTCGTGGCTCCCAGTTTCACGGCTAGCAGCCGCTTCAGTTCTTGTGTGGTGGGGCTGAACTCTTGACAGAAAGTGACTAGCTCGTTTGAAAATCTGCCACCTGCGTCGTCCGGGCTTGGCAAATGGGCCATTGCTTCTTTCATGTCCGTCACTGTCCACGGTCTGTAGACCATCAACGGTCCGTCCGGCCCCGCCACCTCTTTCATAGGAGCCGTGATGTTAGCTGTTTCATCTCTGATCTGTGATCTCGTGAAGATTTTCTTCGGCTTGGCTCCGCGTTGCTCGTCCGTGTTCTCTGTGATTTCCTTCTCGCCCTGGGTCACGTGACTGGACGCTTGTTGCATTGCCTGCGCCGTTTGCATCGCTAGTTGCTGGAATGCCAACGCCATCTGCGCTGTTTGCTGTTGTTGCGCTTCTGCTCGTGCAGCTTCTCTCGCCTCCTGTTCCTCCCGCGCGGCCAGCGCTTCAGCTCTTGCGGCTCGGTCATTTTGCTCTTCTTGCGCTTCATGCGCTGCGTCCCGCGCTGCTTGTGCTTGTCTCTCTCTCTCTCTCTCGCTGCTGCTTGTGCCTCGGGTTGCGGTCCGGCTTGTGCTTGCGGCTGGTTCGGTCTCGATGGAGAACAGTCAAGGTCGGGGTCAAACTTCAGTGCAGTCAATCCGGCTCCTGGGAAGTGTGTTTTGTACTCCGGCGGTGCCGGTCTCACCGCAATTTCATGTGGGGAAACACAAACATACTGTGGGTTAGTCGGTTCTGGTGGTGCAGACACACATACAGGCAGACTTTCACACTTTTCATTTTTCCCTCCTGCTAATTCTTTTTTGCAGTTGCCTTCTTTCTCGTTTATCTGCTTCCTTAAGCCAGCAATCGACTGTGTCTTCACATTTTTTTGCAAACATGCTGAACACACTTGCAATAACAAGCTGGTTGTTTCTCACTACTCTTTTCCACTGAGTCTCTCACCACTTTCAGCCTCGTGCGGCTCAATGTTCCCCCCTCGGGAAAATCATGATGCTTGATTAATTTCTCAATATCTAGCATACATTTCTGACCATAATGTTTTCTCATTTGGTAGTACACCGGTGTGTCATATTTCATAATCTTGCTCTGAGATTTCCCCATACTGGCTGCTTTTCTGTTCTCTGTGGATTTCTCTTCAACGCGCGTTTTCTTGATCTGTTAGAATCAGACAACAGACCCGATTTTTTCTTTTAACCCAAATCGGTCGGGTTGCACTATTAGTGCCCTCCTAATTAAGGTTTACCAAAAAAAAATCTTTTCTGGCTCCCCCTAATTAGCCTCAGCACCTAAAAACAATTTGCTCCGTGGTGGAACAACTGATTTTCAGGTTACCTATCTGTTTGAAACCTCTTGATCCGTTACAGATCTCAATTAATCTCAGATAATTTTCTCTCGTATCTGTTTGAAACCTCTTGATCTATATATAGATCTCAATTAATCTCAGATCACGTATCACAGAAACAGCCCTCAGCCAATATGGTTCAATTTCACTCTTTCCCCCCAATTAAACTGAATTTGCTTAGCTTACCCAGAGATGTTGTTCTGTGCCACTTTGAGTTCTTTTGATTCCAGTGGCCGGATCCGGTCCTAACGGCGGAAACGGTCCCTCGTCTCTTAATGTTTTTCTCGAGGTAGGGTTAGAACTTTGTCAGTTCCTAGGTGATCAGCCTCCGTCCGTCCGTCAGTTCCCGGATCACGTCCATGAAACCCACTCCTGACACCAAAACTGTTGTGGCTTTTTTCATCATTCAACAAACATCACCACTGAGTAAGCGCCACTCTGAGTCCAATTTGATAGTTTAAAAAGTATTTATTCTCTTGCAAGAGAGATCTTCGTCACTCATACACATTTGTGAGTCAGTGAGGAGAGATAAGAAAAGGCAGTGCCTGTCTTTTTTATATCCAAGGCCTTATTTCTTCCCTCCCCTCAGGGAGAGAGATATACTTTGTCTTTCCCATTCCTCCCTGGCCCTGAGAGGTAAATGCCCCCTTAACCCTTTAGGCTATAAAGTATAAATGCACTCAAGATGACCCCTTGACCACCTGCTTTTCCTTACCTCCACTGACAACCAAACACAGTAAATTATCCCCCCTCTCATTACAAGTGAGAGAACAGATGAGGCCATCATTAGGAATCACTGAAATAAGAGTAATACATGGAAAATTCCATAACACACCCCAGAGGTAAATCTTTACATGACAATTGTTCTGTAGTTTTGTAATATGTCGCATTAAGGATGATATTTAGAGACATTTTCATTTCATGCAACATTTGTACCTTTTAGGTATTTTACAGGAGGGCCCGTATGGAACCACTCAATAGGTATTTCATAGGTTTACAAACCATGTGTGACACTGCATCCACATAAACAGTGTCAATACTCATCTATCGATTTTTCAGAGAATATCAGAATAAATGTAAATGCTCCGTGTTTGTATAGCGCCTTTCTAGTCTTTTCGACCCCTCAAAGCGCTTTTACACTATCTGCATTCACTATTCACACACTGAGCCTAAGTGCTCAAACAGAAACTAACATTCACACACTGGCGGAACAGCCGCTAGGGGCAATTCGGGGTTCAGTATCTTGCCCAAGGACACTTCGACATGCAGCCTGGAGGAGCCGGGGATTGAACTGCCGACCTTCCGATTAACGGGCAACCCGCTCTACCTCCTAAGCCACAGCTGCCAACCATACCCCTGTAGATCACCAATACCAATAGTCTGCAACAGAATTTGGGTCCAAAATTAGTTACAACAATTTTTTAAAGCCTGACTATGTAACACTGACACTGAAAATAAAGATATCTGATCTTTTAGGACTCCTGTCAATGACCTTGTTATTGAGGATCTTGAGGATGTGGAGGAGGACGAAATTATTGCAGTTCCTTTTGAAAGTCACAGTCCTCCATCGGTAAGTATAATTTTTTTTACACTGCATTACACTGGGAGAATATTTGTTTATATTTAATTGTTGATGACACAATGCATTTCACATACTATAAATTAATTTAATTAGATATTGCCAGTATTTAAAAAATAAATTGAAAGATCGCCAGACGTACCCTTTTTGCCAGTCATTTCTGATGTACTTTTTACAATTGATATACTTTAGGAAGATGTGGATCTTGACATCATTTTGAGGGCTTTTCAAGAGGATCACCTTTTTCACGGCCTGGTATTCACCATTTGTGTTAGGAGGAGAAAGCTTCTGGAGAGTGCCGTTAAAGCAATCTCCAGAAACACTTTCTGTTGGACCCATTCGCCACATATTGAGTTTGTAGGAGAAGAAGCAGATGATATGGGGGGACCGCAGCGAGAGTTTTTCAGGTATGAATAAAAGGAAACTAAAGTAATTTATTCAGTGATTTATAATAAATGTTTACTTGATTTCAAGGGAGCTGCACAGTAATGGATGATGTTGTATTTCTCTTTTCTGTCGATTTACCTTAGACTCTTGATGATAGAGGTACAGACCTCCCTGGGCATTTCTGAGGGAAAGGCTGGCCAGCTCTTTCTTAGTTATGACCAAGCAGCACTAGACCAGCATAAATATTTCAGAAGTGGCAACCTCATCGCTTGGTCGATTGCCCACGGAGGTCCATGTATCAAAGCCCTGGACCCCAGCCTCTTCCAGCTGATGTGCGGACAGGAGCCTCCACTGGAGCAGTTTGTGTGCTGCCTGACCCAGATGTGCAAAGCAAAGTCAACAGGGTACTTAGTAATTATCATGTTAATATTTATTTGGATTTAAACAAACATTTGTTTTACTTCTGGTTGCTGTTGACAAAATAACGTATTAACATTTAATGTCTAAATCTCAGCAGGCCAAACACTTGCTCAAGCTGGGACTCCTGCTACATTGTTCTTACTCAGATTTCTGTCTAAGATCCTACAGTGCAAGACTACAGGGGACCTGAGTCAGCTCCAGCAAGACCTGGGGGACTGGATTGCAGAGTGCGGCGTCCCAAGCGTATTTAGTGCCACAGTTGAAGACATACCAAAAGTATATGCATATGTGGTGAAGCACTACATCTTTCTCAGGTAAACACATACACAAATGAAATAAGCTTTACAGTTGTAACTACTACAAAACACTGTCAATATAAAAACACTGTAAATGTATGCTTGTACATTGTTAGCTGGAAATTTGTAGTGTAAATATGGAAAATATAAATCTGAATCTGTGTTAAGCAATTCTTATTTTGGTTTACAAATGTAGAAATACTAAGTTACTAAACTTCAAGACTAAACATTTGGAATCACTGGGATATGTTTATGCATTAATTTTTTGGTTTGGGTCAGAGTTTAAAACTTTTATTCCCCAATCATCAAATTAATCAAAAATAATAATCAGAGGCGGCCTGAGCCTTTTGGGGGCCCTAAGCAGAATTTGATTTGGGGGCCCCCTCCCACTACGCGGAGCCACCTGTGCTTGACGATTATTGACACAAATATCACGCAATAATGATACATTATAAATTAATACAGTGAGGTTATGTATTAATACAAAATAAATACTTAATCAAAAATAGATAGCCTACTTAATTAAAAAAGTTTTAACTTTTACTTTACTCTTTAACTAACTCTCTGAAACTTCTTAAAACAAACTGTCTCAAAACATATCAAATAAATTATTTGCTAAAATAATGACAACTGAGAAATCAAAAATATAATAAGAGCATGGGTTCAACAATGACAATTATTGTTGAAAACTGTAAAAATATTATTATTTCTCAACTGTCTCAATACAGTGTAACTGTCCTCAAAATCTTCTTTTTTTATTATTATTATTATTGTAACAGGCTTTCTTGGATTGTACATGACAGAATCCAACAAAGTCTGTTACTATAATACCGGTAATGATGTACTGGCGCTCGTTGTATATGTGTGTATGCAATGTATTTTTCCCCTCGGGGCTTGCCGTAGATAGGAATGGGTCAATTGCTGTCTATGGTCGATTGCTGCACAAAACATACCGTAAATAATTATGCAAACATACATTTATCTTGTTTTTTTTCCCTCCTCCTCTGTCATTTACTTATTTTGGCACCAGAGGGATACGTCCTTTTTTGTGACATGGCTTAACATTACCGTGACTATGCGCAGTTGCGCACGAATTGTCTATGCACGCGCGAGGTGTCTAGATTATGCGCATGACTTAAACGCTGGCAGACACAGCAGCAGTTGTAGGCAGGTATATTGATCATGAAATCAGAATTTTCTTGTCTGTAATTGTTCATTCATTCATTCATTCATTCATATGAATTCATTTATTTATGTCACTTGTTTAAGTCATCTAAAAAATGTTTTTCGAGTTTTCGACTCGATTGGGGGGCCCCCTGGTGGCCAAGGGGCCCCAAGCAGCCGCTTAGTTCGCTTATGCCTCGGGCCGGCCCTGATAATAATAATGAGGATATTGCAAATTAACAGGACAGAAAGAGAAGCTGTCAGCTGAGGATCAGTTGGACATTTGTTTGTTGTTTGTCAAACAACTGACAGATGTACTTGACCTCTTGTGCAGGTGGGATCCTGAGTTCTCTCTTCTCTGTCTGTCCTGGTCATGGAAGATAAATAAGAAAACAGTGATTATATACTGTAATAGTAATTTGTAACATTATCAATATTATGATGCAGTTGATCAGTCTTTCCAAAAAAAAAAACAATCAGTGTTTCCAAACTTGTGCATGTTGATGTACATGTTTTATCTCTGTTGCTTTATAGAACGGCCAAGATGATCCTCCAGTTCACAGACGGAATGAATGCATTTGGGAAACTGTGGGACCTGGTGAGGAAGAACTGGATTGCCTTCCTGCATTTGTTCACCAACATGCAGGAGCCCATGTCAAAGGCAGCCTTCAAGGCCCTCTTCAGTTACAACTACAGCAGCAGAGGCAGCAACCATCGCGAGGCAGAGGAGGACACCATCTACTGCTGGGAGATGGTGCTTAACATGATTGAAGGTACGTTTTATTCCTTTATTAAAATGTTAGAGGACTACGCACTACAGAAACATCCATAAATGTACTGTGACAAAAGGAAAATACTCAAAGTGTTATTATTGAACAAATTTGGGAAAATGAAAATGATCTTACGCCAATGCAGCCAAAGCCATTACAACATGGGACACGTACAAATTTAGATGTGATCAAAGGTACCTTCTGTCTCAGAAGTGTACTCAGAAGCCAGTCAGGTTTATATTCTGTGCATTTTTGATAAGTGGACAAATTGAAATACAGTGATCTTGTAAAGTTTGACATTTGATTTTAACCCTCTGGGGACCAGAAACGCGCCGGCGCGTTTTGCTCGTTTTTTTCACATAGCAGAAAAATAGACTTAAAGTACTACCATCATTTCTGTTCATATAGAGTTAAGAAATATGAGAAAATAATCTGTTAAATATCTACTTTTTTATGTGCCCACATACAATCGAAATAAAATATTGTGCTTTTGTAAAATAAAGAATATAAAAGGGTGTGCGTTCTGCCTCTCAGTCACCGTGAACTTTTTTCCTGAAGCACGTCTCTAATCTTCAACAAAACTCAGCAAATACTATTCACCCAGACATGAGCAATATATCTTTTAAATCATTTGAGTTTGTACTTTTAAATGATCCGATTCAAAACTAAAATAAATATTCTCTGTTTATGTAATCTATATAAAAAGAGAGACGTGTCAGCCATTCTCATTATCTTTCTCTCAGCTCATTATCTCCGGTAATGTGACACGCCCACGGAGAGCACGCGCTATTCAAACGCAAATACGTGAAGCACCACATTGAGACGCGTTAACGCCCATAAACTCTGAAAACACACTATATTTTTTAGTCAGATTAATCTACTGTCATCTTGAGCGGCTATGAGGAACAATCCTGGGACATTTACCTACCTCAGAACAAGTGCTGGTTTATTTTCACCACGAGGAGGAGCAACAGATTCAGCTGAGAAGTGTGTAAGTGTTTTATGCTTGTGCTTTGTTCTAATCGCGATATAGAATAACGTTAGTGTCTGTAAACGGAAAAATAGCATACTGTTTAAATGTGAATCATGTTTCTGTGTGTGTGTGTGTGTGTGTGTGTGTGAATGAATGAATGAATGAACGCACAGATACGCACTGTTATAGACGAAATAAAAGACATTTTGTTGACTAGTTTTGGATAGAGTATAAAGTTTTTACTCTAAAATAGACATCAAATAAGCTTTGTTAGGAGTTTCTGCTCATATGTTAAATATATAGTATGTTTTGTCAATAAACTAATCAACTAAGATGTTATAGTCTAGTGTTTGTTCCAATCCAAGCTAAATCAAAATATTGAATCCTCAATTTTGAAATATGTATGATCAAACTAAGACATTTATGGAAAAGACTATTTTCTTTTCAAGATTTTTCCAACTCTAACTTTGAACTGAAATAAAACCTTGTCTATATGGTGAAGGGTGTGTGATAGATGTGTCCAGACGTATGCACCCTGTATTTTAAAGAAGAACATTTAATTATTTGTGATAAATTTTTCATTCACAAAGAATTCAAGGACATTATTCATGTCCCTAAAGGTTGGAGTTTTCCTCATTTTTTTAATTAAGGCATTACGATTTTTTATTCCTCTTTTTAGTTAACTTGAGCATGGGTGTGTTCACTTATTCTAAGCAGTGTGTGTGTGTGTGTTGTTGTAAATAAATCCAAACAATCTAAAAGCCATTCTTTTTTAAATCTCCTCATTCTTTCTGCAAGGCTCTTCATAATGATATGGCCTGATAGCACCTAATAGGGCCATTATGGGAGGGTCTTTGTCTTTCTCAGGTGTGAAATGGATACATACTAATGAGAGATCAAGCCTCCTCGCATAAAGCTTTCTCAAACAAAACACGTCATACACATTCTAAAAGACTTTATTGACTTATCTGAATGAGTAGTCAGGATGTTTCTCACATAGTTTTGGAGCAAATATTCTAGACTATGTGATACAATTTTCAAAAGTCTTGTGAAGAAATAATCAATATGTGTTTTGTGGCCTTATTTCAGAAACTTTTAGTTTTAGTTTTTTCAATAACCACGCATAAATAATATTCTCTCAAAAATACAAACATGTACATGCATGTTGCTAACATATTATGGTAGCCCCGTGTGTGCTATATAGAGTGAATTTACACCTTTGCCATTAACATGTTCAGGGGCGTAGCCACCATTTCAAAAGTGAGGGGGACAGAATGTCAAGTGTAATACCAGTTTTTTTTTCTTCAGACTTTTGTTGAGGTTTTTGCTTAATTAGCTTAATATGCTATTTATTTTTAAAGCAATAAAACAGAAAGAAAGTTGTCCAATTCTTTATATTGCACATGCAGGGTTTTTCCTGGCTTAAAATGAGGCGGAGGTAGTAAAATCGTGATCGTGTATTTTAATAAGATAATAAAATGTTTGTTTTTCGTAGATCATCATATAGTCCTCTGTGGCACAGTACTTTTGTAGGTGGATCTCGCTCGGTACCTCCAAGGGGGTCCGGGGGCATGCCCCCCCGTGAGAAAATTTTGTACATTTTAAAGATAAATTAATTAATCTGGTGCACTTTAAGTCCCCCGAATCCACTGTTAAAAATAAATAATCCAACAGCCCAAACATATGATATTCTCTGATTTAGATATCTGATCATCGCATTACAATTGTTCAAATTATCAGTGTTAAGCATGATAATATGGTTAAATATCACACTGAAGCTGATTTAAAAATATCATTTACTTAGAATTAAAGTTCTTTTTTTGGCAAAATTACATTTCTTACTAGCCAAAGTCTGTCTTACTAAACTAAAACTTTCCAATTGAAAACCTTCAAACTTCAAGCTTTTAAAACTACTTCAAAATTTCTAGTTAGGCTTTTTCAAGTGAACTTAAAGTTTCTAATTTGAAGGGCTTTGATAACATATCTGTGAAAATAAAATGCATTACGAGTAAAATAGATTGAAAATATTGCATGTTTGTTCGGGTAGTGAATTTACAACAAAACCTGTTAATTATTCAACAAGAGAAATAGGCGGAGTTATTCATCATTGTGCAACACAATTCGGATACATGACAACTTACTTACAATGCTTGACTTTTTCGTGAAAAAGGAGTAAAGAGTTTTTTGCCATTTTGAACTCTCTGAAACTGATGGATTCGGCGCGGGTGCGCGCATGGGCGTGTCGTAGGCTATTGCACGAGTGACTGATAACCATGGAAACGTGAAAGTCACGTATGTTGATAGACTATCCTTGACTCTTTGGATTTTAAATCTCGATGTAGGGTATACACACCCGCGAAAACCTCAGCTTGTCGTAGACTCACTTGCCCTATGAAAAAGTGCGGGGGACGAATTTACATTGTATAAAAAGTGGGGGGGACACGTCCCCCGCGTAATCTACGCCTATGAACATGTTTATAAATAACTGAAAAAAGCACAAATGTCAGTGCATGTCAAAACATCCCAAGGGCCCCAAAAAACCTTTGGTCCCCAGAGGGTTAAAAATGAAAATATCACTTGCTTATGTTTTTTTTCTGGCAGACAAAGTGACTCCACTCAAATTTGAAGACTTTCTGATTTTCGTCACTGGAGCAGACGAGGTTCCTCCCCTGGGCTTTCCCAGTAAGCCCTCCATCGACTTCTATGAACAGGAGGCAGGCCTGCGGCGTTTGCCCTACGCATCAACCTGCATGATGTGCCTGTACCTGCCGAGAGGTGTCAGTCAAGAGGAGGAACTGCATCAGATGCTTTTACAGGCCACAAGAGACTCTTTGGGATTTGGAAAAGTGTAGTCCATGTCAGGCATATTTACAGGACCAGTAGCATGAGAAGCTTTGATAAGCAGACGCTTCCAGTCAGTTAGCACTGCCTGAACCAAAGAAAACAGTTTATTGGCTTTTCCCCTGGCCATGACTGAAGGTTTGTGTGTGTTTGTTTACACTTAAATCATGCATTGGTGTTTGCACATAAAGTGTATCATGTTCTCTGAAGAATGTTCTGAATCTCTCTCACACACACAAGGTACCTGTCCTTTAAGTCTGTTGTTCCATCCATTGCATTTTGAAGGTGCTGCTGTTGTTCAGAGCTCAGGTTGTTAAGTGGTTGTGACACAATCACTGCTCGTTCAAGATCTTCACTGTTTGCTTGTAACTGGGTGAGCCGGACGCCGTGTCGTGCCAGGCCAGCTTCCAGGTTTTCTTGGCTGTAAGGTCATCTCCAAAGATGTTGTGGAGAGCTGTTGATTCCTGCTCACTGTTGGCTAGTATGCCCTCCATCCAAATTTGTGTCGGCGTGCGGTTGTTAGCCGTCCTGATTCTGTGTTGTTCCATGCATGTCTGAATAAATCGAGTCGTTTTTGGATTTCTGTCTTATGAACTATTTGTAATGCCATTTTCTGAGTGTTATCTTCAGGGTTCAGGATTTGCTCATCTTCAAAGGAATAGAACAGCATGTAGAAGTAGTGCACAACCTGCTGGAAAACATCTCTCCAAATACGTTCGATACGTTGGTTGTGTACAGTCTGGCCTGTAATGTGCCTTGCATGTCCTTGTCCCTGCAGAAGGTTCATTAAAAGAGCAACTAGAGTGTTCTCCCCTCCGTGGTCCAATCTGACTCTGGAGGGTAACCCATACAGACAGGTGGCTCGAACAAAATAAGTCAACACTGTCAAAGCTGTGTTGTCCGTGCTGCAGTTGATGTAAGTTATTAGTCTGGAGTTCCTATCAATACCAGCATGCGTCACA
The DNA here is from genome assembly GCA_030578255.1 of Tiaroga cobitis. Lineage (NCBI taxonomy): Eukaryota > Metazoa > Chordata > Actinopteri > Cypriniformes > Leuciscidae > Tiaroga > Tiaroga cobitis. The sequence goes on along the minus strand of CM060591.1, from coordinate 28,538,832 downwards.
AACCCCCACCTGAAAAACATTAAAAATAATACAGAATAATTGATTACTACTTTAGATTTAACCCCATATACATTATTCTATTACATTTCTACCAAATAGATTTATAAGTAACTGATTTTAACACATGCACAGTGAAATTGAGTCTGCATAAACTATCCAATATGGCTTCCTAATACTCCCACCAGTACACAAAAAAACAACAGCGGACCCCTGATTACCAAATGAGACGCATATGGCCATCTATGTGCCACAGACTATTCGGGAAGGGCACATAGTATGTTCTCCTAGCCACAGTCTGGCTCCATCTCTGGGCTGCAGCAGCTGGATCAATGCGGTTAAGGGTCTCTCGAACTCTTCTTGGTAATACAATCCTGTCAGCATGCATGTACGCCCTTATCATCTTAAAGGAGTTTGGAATTCAAGACAAGTAAGATAAAGTACATAAAGGATTTGTATAACACTAAAAAGGGAATACGCTGTAGTAAGCTTACTTCTGAGCCTGATCTTGGGAACTGGTTGTGGAGTCTCCTGGCATGTTCCTCCAGGTTAGCATCACTAATAGGAGTGAATCTGTTTCTTGTTGAAATCTGAAAAGACTTCATTTTTTTATGCAGGTATGGGGAGGAGCAGCCCAACATCCTTGCCATAGCTCTCACTGTGAAGCCTTGAGTGAGGAGCAGCTCAATTTGCTCCCTTGTAATATCGAGAGCAGGTCTCCCCCTCCTTCCTGAAATATGGAAATAAAATAATTAAGGCAATTCAATGAATGGTTGTATTTTCTCAAGCCATTTGTGTCAAGTATCATGATTTAAAATGAGAAATGAAATAAAAAATGGTGAATTTTTATTGCTAATTAATCCAGAAACTTTTTAAAACTCTTGAGCAATAAAGTTGCATATATTGGAAGTTTTTAAATGCTTATTATTACCAAATGCACTTTTTAAACATGGACAACTATTGAGTCACTTCATAAGGGTATTTAAATTATGCAATTCCAAAATAAGGAGAAAGTATTATTAACTAATTAATTATTCAGGGCGAATCAACAAACAAATCAAGACGTTTCACAGTTTGCTTATCCAATAAACATGTCTTTAAACAAGCCTTATGTCCAGTAGGTCAGGTATATGTTAAAGCTTTGTTAAAATAAAATGAAAAATCTAACTGAACCGGTAATTTTCAAAAGATTGGCCTATAAATAAAATAAAAATATACTACGCACATGTCGGGAGTATTTTTTTTTTGTTTTTGTCCACATCGGACAAAACAGTGAAATACTATTATAGTTTAACTCACCTGAATGCAAACGATGTGCTGCATGGAAACCACCATGTAATGCATTTGAAGCTGCGGGCGTGGTGATGACAGACCTGAGATCTGTGAGACTCTGAACTATATCCCGCGTGGCCTCGGCGCTAATAACACCATCAACTCTTCTCATGTTAGCAATAGAGATGTCAATAGAGTCCACTTCTCTTTGACCTGCAGATCCTTGATGAAATGCTCGTTCAATTCCAGAACATCGTCTTCTAATGCATCTCAGGACAGCGTCCACCATGTTTGTTTTTGAAATATTTCCTTAACCATGTGCAATTCATCAACCAATTATTTTAAAATGGCCAGCTTCCTTGTACGCCCCTATTTCCGCCCCATAATTAACATTTGGTGCAACTAGTTAACTAGTTGACATTTTGTTGTCCACTAGTACTACTAGTTAACTAGTGCACGGTTGGCCTTTACTAGTTAACTAGTAAGGTCTAAAATGCATCGACTAGTTAACTTGCGGACATTTTAGCCTTCACTAGTTAACTAGTAAACCTTTTTAATCGAACTATACTAGTTAACTAGTAGACATTTTTGCATTGACTAGTTAACATGTAAGCGGCAACAAGAAGCCACTAGTAGTACTAGTTGCAGTTCCTAAGGTCAACATGTTAACTAGTGCGCAACATGTAAATGAATAGGGCGAGATTATGACAAAATCCTGAGTCCTGATTGTTTGGCATTTTTTATTTTGAACTGAAGAGCCAATAGGCAGCCTCAATGTACAATTTTTCCCCTCCTCCTCATTACCATTTTACTCAACTAGTTAACTAGTGGGCATTTTGGCTTCCACTAGTTCTACAAGTAAACACTTTTACACCCACTAGTTAACTAGTTCGGTCAAAATAGGCTTTTACTAGTTAACTAGTGGGTGTTTTGGCTCGTACTAGTTAACTAGTAAAACAATTTTAGCCTTACTAGTTGACTAGTAAGGTCCAAAATGCGTCAACTTGTTAACTAGTGGGTATTTAAGCTCTTACTAGTTAACTAGTGAAGTTAAAACAGACTAACTAGTTAACTAGTGAAGAAACTACAATTTTTAAACTTTACTAGTACTACTAGTACTACTAGTGGACCGCATGCAAATGGAGCAGGCGGGACAAGTATTTTGATTGGTCAATGTTCAAACAGTGTGCTGGAGAGCCTTAAAGGTTCCGCTCTGAATTGTGATGACTTAACAGCTTCAGGGGGATATTTTATCAGCTTACCATGAATAAAACGGTACGTTTGATTAAAGGCAGAGTCATTAGGCTACATTATATTATTCAGGTAGTAACTGGCTGCTTCGCTGTGGCCTACAATGTATTTTAAGAGACAATACTTTGATTGTTGAGATCAAAACAGACCATGGAAGTGCATTCACATGAAAACACAAGTGAAAAAAACTATATATTTAGAAGACTAATTAATGCTATTATTGCAGCACTAGCAGGATCGGGACTGTCTTCCAGAAAACAGGTATAGAGGGAATGCATTAACGTCACTTCCCCGCCGGAACACGCCCCCCTCAGCCGGACTGAGTGGCAAAAGAGCTGCTGCGTGGCTGGAGTTAATAGGGGAAACTGCGAAAACGCGAGTAAAACAAACTATTATCAGTTTAAACTAAAAGTTGGACTCGATATAGTGTTCCTTACAACAAAGATCCAGTGATCCATGGATATTGACATGCAGCCAGGAATCGTGCTTCCTGACATTTATATGTGCCTGATTTCGACGCCGGGGAAATAAATTAAGAAAATTTGCCTGTAAACGTTTTATATAAATACAATATAGATAGGTCTAAATCCGAGTGATCACTTACATTAATGTTATACTGTATATCATCATATCGTTTAAAAACATCCAATTATGCAGAATATAGTCTGTTTTGTAGCTTTTTGCAGTCTGTAAAAATATACAGTACCTCAGATTTCTGGTCAAATCTAGTTGTACAGTCAATCGCAAAGCTCTTTCCCGTTTTAGATGTGTTTTGTGTGTTTTTCACGGCATTCACGCTGAAAACAAATGCTGCCGCTCAGTCTTTTTGCCACTTGTGGGCTTGACCGCATTCACTCCGGCCGACGGTGACGTCATGCGCATACCCTCTATAGCGCATACCCACTTTTTGCGCCACTGGAGCAGGGTCAAACTAAGCTTGACGACGTAGGTGTGACGTGAGCAACCTGTCTCACAGTTGTACGTCTTCTAGTAGCTGTGCCAAGTAGCTGTGAATCTGAATCATTCCCTTCCGAATCTTGCAGAGCCAGAGATCGTGACTATTAGCTGTCCATGAGCTAGCAGCAGGAGCAGCTTTACAACTCTCTATGGGCTTCTCCCTTGACTTTATGCACTCCACGTCCCCCTGATTGCGCGGGAGCTTCTACTTCTGTCTATACGGTAATTTCTCTACTGTGCGACAGAGTCGCGTGTTATGACGCAATCGTTTGCCTATTTTTACAAAAACTGCTTCTACGGGGCCATAACGGTAGATACAAGGTAATGGTGCCTTTTATATATTGTCGTGTTTCTTTAGAAATAAACAATGGACAAATGGAGTCTTTAAACGCCTCAGATGTAAAGTTATTCGCTGCCAAAAGTGACGCCAAAATGAATGGGAGTCAATGGAATGCTAACAGCAGGTGAAGGCTTGTTAGCCAATGGGGAGGCTTCAGTTTCGGCTGGTGGATTACCCCCTTGGAAAGTTCTCCCCATATTAGACATTCTCTGATAAGAGTATGGAAACCCCACCTATGACTGGTGACGATCTGCACTAGATCCCGCCCTGAGTGAGAAGCAGTCCGACATTATAACCATAAACAAAACGATACCTGCTCTAGTATCTCCATGCAGCATTTTCTGGCTCTGTGGGCATCCTAATACAGTTCACACACAAGTACCTATACAACAGTTTATAGATTAACATGGTACAAGCTAGTCAATGAGATGAATAAACGTAACTCCACATCAATTAAGTTACATAAATGTATCCACTAACCATTCAGAAACGGCCATGTACAGTTTGACAGTTGCAGCCTCTCCCTGAGTCTCTATATCTGTGTCTGACTCCGGTTCAAGCGTATAAGGCTGCACCCCTATACTGGGTATTATTGACATTTTACCTCAGAGAAATTCGGCCGTTATGTTGTTCCTGTATCCGAAGCACATGTCGGCCCTCTTCTGAGGCAGAGCAGCAGCTCATTTGCATTTAACCCTTTAAGTGTCACCCCCCTTTTTTTGAATATAGAGGGAATGCATTAACGTCACTTCCCCGCCGGAACACGCCCCCCTCAGCGGGACTGAGTGGCAGAAGAGCTGCTGCCTGACTGGAGTTAATAGGGGAAACTGCGTTAACGCGAGTAAAACAAACTATTATCAGTTTAAACTAAAAGTTGGACTCGATATAGTGTTCCTTACAACTTATCAAAGATCCAGTGATCCATGGATATTGACATGCAGCCAGGAATCGTGTTTCCTGACATTTATATGTGCCTGATTTCGACGCCGGGGAAATAAATGAAGAAAATTTGCCTGTAAACGTTTTATATAAATACAATATAGATAGGTCTAAATCCGAGTGATCACTTACATTAATGTTATACTGTATATCATCATATCGTCCAGCCCTAAAACTTGTATAGTTTTTTGTCAGTGTTTATTTAAAAACATCCAATTATGCAGAATATAGTCTGTTCTGTAGCTTTTTGCAGTCTGTAAAAATATACAGTACCTCAGATTTCTGGTCAAATCTAGTTGTACAGTCAATCGCAAAGCTCTTTCCCGTTTTAGATGTGTTTTGTGTGATTTTCACGGCATTCACGCTGAAAACAAATGCTGCCGCTCAGTCTTTTTGCCACTTGTGGGCGTGACCGCATTCACTCCGGCCGACGGTGACGTCATGCGCATACCCTCTATATTGGAAAGTCAGAGTTCGCTGGCCCTGAGATGAGGGACACTCAGTTCAGTTCCTGAAAGAGGGGTCCCCGTCAGACACCTCCTTGTGATTTTTGTTCAAAATGTGTGTCTCACATTGGTTTCACCTAAAGCATGGGTTGGCGGTCCATGGGATAAATAAATAGCCTACTTTGGAGCTGGTAAAAACTAGGCCTAGATATCAGTCATGACAGCAACAGTTACTCACATAATAATTTCCTCTTAAGTGATTTTTTTATATATGTTTGTATATATATATATATATATACACACACATATATATATATACACACACACACACACACATATATATATATATATATATATATATATATATATATACAATTTTTTTTTCCTTTTGTATTGTTGGTGAGTAAAACAGAAATGCAAGTTCTCTGCTCCATATAAAAAAAAAATATATATATATATAATATATATATATATATATATATATATATATATATATATATATATATATATATATATATATATATATATATTTATATATGTAGAGAGAGAGCGAGAGAGAAAGAGAGAGAGAATATTTACAGTAGCCTATATATACAGTATAGCCTAGTCCATGGAGCAGATAACCTGCGTTTCTGTTTTACTCAGCAACAATACAAAAGGAAACATAGAAAAACCTTGGTGTTTCATTGTTAAAAAGGCAAAAATCCAAATAAATCAAGCAAGATTAAAGATTCATCTGACAGTACACATCAATGAGCTGGCAGTTAACAAAATGAAAAGTGAACAAGGGTTTAAAGGGTTAAATTTTGGCAGGAGGGGCTTCTTGCTGGACAGCCAATAGGAAGGTTTAAAATATGGCCGCTACCACCCCCTTATTAGCATTTTGTGCAACTAGTTAACTAGTCAGCATTTTTGCTTTCACTAGTACTACTAGTAGGCATTTTGAGCGTCACTAGTCAACTAGTAAAGTACAAAACAGTTCAACTAGTTAACTAGTGGGCATTTTGGCTTTCACTAGTTAACCAGTAAGGCAAAAATTGTCATACTAGTTAACTAGTAAGGTTTAAAATGTTTTTACTAGTTAACTAGTGGGTGTTTTAGCTCTTACTAGTTAACTAGTAAAAAAATGTTGGCCTTACTAGTTGACTAGTAAGGCACTAGTGAGAGCCAAAATGCTCACTAGTTGACTAGTAAGGTCCAAAATGCATCCACTAGTGCTACTAGTGGACATTTTGGGCTTTACTAGTTAACTAGTGAGCATTTTGGCTCTCACTAGTGAACTAGTGCAGAAAATTGGTGTCCACTAGTTCACTAGTAAGCCGAATTTCTGTTTGACTAGTTAACATGTTAAAGGTTTTGCTGCTCACTAGTTAACTAGTGCGCCTTTCTACCTTACTAGTTCGGTCCTATGGTCTACTAGTTCGCAATTTTGTCGAACTAGTTTGAACGCAAGTCTTACTAGTAAGATGAAATAAATGCATACTAGCAGGATATTGAATAAATATTCAAAGGGCTTTCCATAAATTCGCCAAAAACGTGCACTAGTCGACTAGTGCGCACGACTAGTTAACTAGTGAAGTGTTGTGAAGCAATACAATTTTACTAGTCAACATGTAGACAGTTACAACACTCCACTAGTTAACTAGTCGTGCGCACTAGTCGACTAGTGCGCGTTTTTGTCGATTTAGTTCGGTCAAACACCTTACTAGTTCGGCTTTACACTGAACTAGTCAGGCACAATTCCTTCTACTAGTTGACTAGTAAGAACAAAATCAACCATGGAGCAGATAGTGCGACTAGTGCGCACGACTAGTTAACTAGTGAAGTGTTGTGAAGCAATACAATTTTACTAGTCAACATGTAGACAGTTACAACACTCCACTAGTTAACTAGTCGTGCGCACTAGTCGACTAGTGCGCGTTTTTGTCGATTTAGTTCGGTCAAACACCTTACTAGTTCGGCTTTACACTGAACTAGTCAGGCACAATTCCTTCTACTAGTTGACTAGTAAGAACAAAATCAACCTTACTAGTTAACTAGTTACGCTTTTGGGGCCACACTAGTTAACTAGTCCGATAATTTGTTTGCACTAGTTTACTAGTAAGGCTAAAAGGGCCTCCACTAGTTAACTAGTGGACATTTTAGCCCTTACTAGTTAACTAGTAAAACATTTTTGGCCTTACTAGTTGACTAGTAAGGTTCAAAATGCGTCAACTAGTGCAACTAGTGGACATTTTGGCCTTTACTAGTTAACTAGTGCAAAATTTCTCCCCTTACTAGTTGACTAGTAAGGTCCAAAATGCGTCAACTTGTTAAGGCTCTCCAGCACACAGTTTGAACATTGACCAATCAAAATCCTTGTCCCGCCTTCTCCATTTGCATGCGGTCCACTAGTAGTACTAGTAGTACTTGTGGACCGCATGAAGCACTGTTCATGTTAACTAGTAAGAGCTAAAATGCCCACTAGTTAACAAGTGTAAAAAAAACAATAAAACACAAAAACAATAGACCTTACATGATAAAAGCAAGAAAACATGTAAGAGACACGTTTAAGATAAATATAAAATATATAAAATAGAATAAAATAAAATAAAATGGGATAAAATAAAGTCAGACAAAATCGGGAAAGGCTCTCCTATAAAAGCATTTTTTCAGAAGGGACTTAAAAGAGTTCACTGACTCAGCCAACCTGATTTCCTCGGGCAGGGAAAATTCCAGAGCCTTAGGGCCCCGACTGCAAACGCTTTGTAGGATCTCAAGCAGTGGCGGAGCCAGAGAGGGGTCCGGGGTGGCACTGGACACCCCTGACATGCGATTGGCCACCCCGGGTGCCACCCCAAAATTTTATTTGCTACTGGCAGTTGCTGATGCTGATTTTTTTTTTTTAAATTACGTTCGCCGGCAGCGCGGCGCGCGCAGTTTTCAAACGGACGTGCAGAGGACGAAAGATGGTTGCAAGATACCGAACTTCACCGAATAGGAAAACATCATATTTGAAGTAAGCTTTTAAGGTTTAGCATCAGGCAGAGCCATATAGAGAGAGAGTTGCGACAACGGAAGTTCTAAATGCTTGATCGTCACGTGACTCACGGAGACTTCAGATAGTTCCAGGAAGTGCTTTAGATGTACTGATAATAAACAGAATAAGATAATAATATTCTTTAAACGTCTCACCTTTTAAAAGTGCGTCGCAAACGGTTTGTTCTGCTGCATCTCTACGGCGCGGCATGTGTTTGCTGCTACTTCCGGGAACTATTGAGAGGCTCCACGAGCCGCCATTGCTGTAAAAAAAAACGTTCCATTGGAGCTAATGGAGTTGTCGCAACTCTCTCTCTATATGGCTCTGGCATCAGGGTGGTTTGCTACGGTAGCCGAGAGGTGCAAAACAAATTACAATTCAGAAAACACAACAACAATTCAGGGAACACAACGTCAATTCAGAAGACACAACGACAATTCAGAAAACAAAATAACAATTCAGAAAACAAAATAACAATTCAGAAAACAAAATAACAATTCAGAAAACACAACAACAATTCAAAAAACACAACGACAATTCAGAAAACAAAATAACAATTCAGAAAACACAACGACAATTCATTCAAAACGGAAAAGGTAGGTATATTTTGAGAATGGCATACTTGTCGCTGATTGGACGAGACATCTGTCAATCAAGCCAGAACCGGAATCAAGCGATTACTGGAAGTACCGAGGGTAGAAAAGTGATTCGTTTTTACCATAGACTGTAAAAAAATAGGTTTTTACATTGAAGTCTTCACGGTTACTTTTGTACATGCAGCTTTCTCTACCGTGAACGAGATTATAATGTTATTCCCCGCTGATGTACAGATCAAACGTTAAATCTGAAGTAGTAGACATATAATTTTCTCGGTTGTTTAGTTTCCTTAACTTTATATCTCGGCGCTGTGCTGCAGAATTGGGGATTCCCTCAATCGTCATTGTCCAGGATCACCCTGTAGTCAGGACACTTAAAGTAACTCAATGGACAAAACACAGTACAATAAAAGACCAAACTCCCACCTTATTGGGGATTTAGGCTATATTAATAGGCTACACGCCGCTACAGGTAAGCAGATGGACCAGAATATGAACGTAACGCGCAAAGTTTTACGCTAAGTGATTCCCTGTGAAGTATAGACCTTATGTAGCCCCGCCCCTTTTCAGCGCTGCGCTCGTTGTCTTTTGACTTCCGGTCTGTATTTTCACAGAGATCTTGCATAGGTATGAATGAACTGCTTGTAAATAAGTTAGCAAAAACGGAAGTTCAAAGACAATATTCTAAAGATGACGGCGCCCACGTTTCTCTGGTGGCTAATGTAACTGGCATAAGCTCAAACCATCTGTAAATTGTTCATGATGTAGATGTCAGGCATGATGCACACTTTTTAGATAGTTGATATTAAAATTAATATGAGCTCATGCAGTACTGAAAAAATATGTACACATGATTTGACAGTTTATTTGATTAAAATACCAAAAACAAAGCGCTTTTCTACCCTCGGTACTTCAAGTAATCGCTTGATTCCGGTTCTGGCTTGATTGACAGGTGTCTCGTCCAATCAGCGACAAGTATGCCATTCTCAAAATATACCTACCTTTTCCGTTTTGAATGAATTGTCGTGTTTTCTGAATTGTCGTTGTGTTTTCTGAATTGTTATTTTGTTTTCTGAAGTGTCGTTGTGTTTTTTGAATTGTTGTTGTGTTTTCTGAATTGTTATTTTGTTTTCTGAATTGTTATTTTGTTTTTGGATTTGTTATTTTGTTTTCTGAATTGTAATTTGTTTTGCACCTCTCGGCCACCGTAGTTTGCTCCCAATAGCCTACATTAGGCCTAATACACGGATAGGATAGGAGATCAAAACGCAGGCAAAGAAGAGCAGAAACAAGCGATATCATAATGCGATCACTATGGGACTATTAAGCTTTATGGGTGTAGGTTGTTGATGGACTCGATCTACTGTGTTTTGATCATCATTATGAATCTTATCTAGATGTAGTCTTTGATAAAAATGCGATTTTCTCAGCATTTTGCTCATGTTGCTTTTTATGAAACTTGCCAACATTCAAGTGTTGATTAAAAAAAAAGACGCACGAAGCTAGAATAACATTATTTTTTTTGTTTTTGTTTTAAAAGCACAGGGTTTGTTCTTTCTTTTGGTATGTTCAGATATTCATACAACAAAATATTCTAGGGTGCCATGAAATTGTGAAAATTACCAAAACCAATTTTTTTTTTATACTGGCGAGAAAGAGTTAAATGTTGGTAATTGGATGATGATTAGAATATGAATATGATTGGAATCATATTTTAAATTTGTCATATTTTTGAACAGGGTCAATTAAACATGAAAAGAAAGGGAGAGATATCAGAGTTATTTTAAAAGAAGCACAAACATAGTCCAGTCATTTTATGAAAAATGAAAAAAAAACAAATTGCAACAGAAGCAAACTCAACAAAATAATTTTGTATCCTCATTATGTCCTGAGTAAGGAAACAAAGTCCCTAAGAATCCCATTTGGGGAAAGTTTCGAAATCTGTTTCTGGGGATTCACTTTTTATTTTACTTACCTTTTGTCTTCTGCATTCTCCTTACCCTTGTCTCCTGTTCTTCCCTTAGACTCGTCCCCCAGAAACAGTCGCACAGACCCAGTGTCACAGTGTCTAGTTGTGTTTCACTGGGTTATCACTAGAGGTCCTCATTCTCATGGTGTCATTCACATTTACTACATTTCCCAGCATTCTAGTCTGTCACTCATCTAATTATCACACTCAGCTGTATCCCGTCACCTTGTTAGTGCTGTGTGTATATATTCCCTGTCTATGTCAGTGTTTGTTACGGAGTCCTTGTTTAATGTCCCCACGCTTCCGTTCCTGTTGTTGATTCTTGCTCGTGTTTTGTCGTTTATGTTCTTGGACTGTCTTTGTTGGAATTTGACCCTTGCCTGAACTGGATGTGAGTACGGATTACCCCTTTTAATAAATACCAGCAATTGGATCTACGTTGTCTGTGTGTGTGTCGTGACAGAAGGACTCCGTCACAAGTGATCCAGCGGTATGGAGACTGAGAAGGGGAGGAAACAACAGAGAGGGAAGTCTCAACCTAAGGAGATTCCTCCTCGTATGAAAATTTTTGATTGCTTTGCTTTGTGGGCCCGATTGACAGAGGAAGCTGATGTCAAGAAAGTTTCCTCAATCCCTTTTGACCATCCCAGGGAATCATTCGAGGGAACCCGGCTGGCAAGATTTTCGGGGACCCGAGGAGGTCGTAGGAGAGGAGGTACTGGAGGAGGGTCCAGGTGTCACTCTCCACCTCGAGTCTTCATGGAACCAGAGGAGGTGAGGTCTACTCCAGACTTAAGTTCACCACCCATTCAGTCCAGTCCAGAGCCTGCCCGTCACCATCAGAGACGCCGGAGGAAGATGAAGACCTCCAGTATCCCTAAGGGCCCGGAGGCCATGCCTGAGCCAGAGACCGTTCACGTCCCGTCTGCCCAGCGAGAGACTGTTCACGTCCCGTCTGCCCAGCGAGAGACTGTTCCCGTCCCGTCTGCCCAGCGAGAGACTGTTCCCGTCCCGTCTGCCCAGCGAGAGACTGTTCCCGTCCCGTCTGCCCAGCGAGCGACTGTTCCCGTCCCGTCTGCCCAGCGAGCGACTGTTCCCGTCCCGTCTGCCCAGCGAGAGACTGTTCACGTCCCGTCTGCCCAGCGAGAGACTGTTCACGTCCCGTCTGCCCAGCGAGAGACCGTTCACGTCCCGTCTGCCCAGCGAGAGACTGTCCCCGTCCCGTCTGCCCAGCGAGAGACTGTCCCGGTTTCCTCTGCCTTCCTGAGCTGGGACTACCTGGAGCGTCTGGCTCGGATATTGGATATGCCAGTCGCTCCTGTTCCTGAGCCGGAGGCAGAGCCTGTGTCTGCGGTTTCTGACCCGGAGGCAGAGCCAGTGCCCGTTCCCGAGCCGGAGGCTGAGCCAGTGGAACAGTCAGTGGCCGTTCCTGAGCCGGTGCCCGTTCCTGAGCCGGTGCCCGTTCCTGAGCCGGTGCCCGTTCCTGAGCCGGTGCCCGTTCCTGAGCCGGAGACGGAGCCGGTGCTCGTTCCAGAGCCGGTAGCAGAGCCAGTGCCTGTTCCAGAACTGGAGCACATGTCGGTCTCGGACCCAGTATTTGTTTCTGTGTTTGTGTCTGTCTTTGTGACTGTTTTTGTTCTAGTGTCTGTTCCCGAGCCGGTGTCTGTTCCCGAGCCGGTGTCTGTTCCCGAGCCGGTGTCTGTTCCCGAGCCGGTGTCTGTTCCCGAGCCGGTGTCTGTTCCCGAGCCGGTGTCTGTTCCCGAGCCGGTGTCTGTTCCCGAGCCGGTGTCTGTTCCCGAGCCGGTGTCTGTTCCCGCTCCCGAGCCGGTGTCTGCTGCTGCTCCCGAGCCGGTGCCTGCTGCTGCTCCCGAGCCGGTGCCTGCTGCTGCTCCCGAGCCGGTGCCTGCTGCTGCTCCCGAGCCGGTGCCTGCTGCTGCTCCCGAGCCGGTGCCTGCTGCTGCTCCCGAGCCGGTGCCTGCTGCTGCTCCCGAGCCGGTGCCTGCTCGTGTTCCACCGCCCTGGCCGCCCGAGGGGTCTTCGCCGCCCTGGCCGCCCGAGGGGTCTTCGCCGCCCTGGCCGCCCGAGGGGTCTTCGCCGCCCTGGCCGCCCGAGGGGTCTTCGCCGCCCTGGCCGCCCGAGGGGTCTTCGCCGCCCTGGCCGCCCGAGGGGTCTTCGCCGCCCTGGCCGCCCGAGGGGTCTTCGCCGCCCTGGCCGCCCGAGGGGTCTTCGCCGCCCTGGCCGCCCGAGGGGTCTTCGCCGCCCTGGCCGCCCGAGGGGTCTTCGCCGCCCTGGCCGCCCGAGGGGTCTTCGCCGCCCTGGCCGCCCGAGGGGTCTTCGCCGCCCTGGCCGCCCGAGGGGTCTTCGCCGCCCTGGCCGCCCGAGGGGTCTTCGCCGCCCTGGCCGCCCGATGGACTGTTGTCTCCGCCCTGGCCGCCCGATGGGTGGTCTGCTCCGCCCTGGCCGCCCGAGGGGTCGTCTCCGCCCTGGCCGCCCGAGGGGTCGTCTCCGCCCTGGCCGCCCGAGGGGTCGTCTCCGCCCTGGCCGCCCGAGGGGTCTTCACCGCCCTGGCCGCCCGAGGGGTCTTCACCGCCCTGGCCGCCCGAGGGGTCTTCACCGCCCTGGCCGCCCGAGGGGTCTTCACCGCCCTGGCGCCCTGGCCGCCCGAGGGGTCTTCACCGCCCTGGCCGCCCGAGGGGTCTTCACCGCCCTGGCCGCCCGAGGGGTCTTCACCGCCCTGGCCGCCCGAGGGGTCTTCACCGCCCTGGCCGCCCGAGGGGTCTTCACCGCCCTGGCCGCCCGAGGGGTCTTCACCGCCCTGGCCGCCCGATGGACTGTTGTCTCCGCCCTGGCCGCCCGATGGACTGTTGTTTCCGCCCTGGCCGCCCGATGGGTTGTCTGCTTCGCCCTGGCCGACTGCCAAGTCGTCACCCCTAGTTCCTGGTTCCCTGCACGGTCCTGGCCCTCCCATCCGCCCTTGGACCTTCCAAGTTTCACCTGCTCTGGACTTTTGTGTTGTCTTGTTTTTTGTCTTTGAGCGTCTGGTAGCCGCTCCGTAGAGGGGAGGTTCTGTCACAGTGTCTAGTTGTGTTTCACTGGGTTATCACTAGAGGTCCTCATTCTCATGGTGTCATTCACATTTACTACATTTCCCAGCATTCTAGTCTGTCACTCATCTAATTATCACACTCAGCTGTATCCCGTCACCTTGTTAGTGCTGTGTGTATATATTCCCTGTCTATGTCAGTGTTTGTTACGGAGTCCTTGTTTAATGTCCCCACGCTTCCGTTCCTGTTGTTGATTCTTGCTCGTGTTTTGTCGTTTATGTTCTTGGACTGTCTTTGTTGGAATTTGACCCTTGCCTGAACTGGATGTGAGTACGGATTACCCCTTTTAATAAATACCAGCAATTGGATCTACGTTGTCTGTGTGTGTGTCGTGACACCCAGCCCCAAACCCCATCTCTTAATAATTAAAAAAGGCTGGTTTCTAAAGTACTTTTTCCTGCCTCTATGTATTAATGCTCATGGGTAGCCTAAATGGGTTCCATTCAGACTTTAATATTAAGTATTTTACTGTTATGTGTCAACAAGATTCAACAAGAACAAGAATTTTCACCTGGCTAGACCCAATGTTTAGATCTGTTGTGGTATTTATGCAAATTAGCACATACGTAATTAGATTATGAATGAATATGCTATATTTGTTTTTTTTCCTAAACTTTCCCTAATGGGATTCTTTGGGACTTTTTTTTCCTTACTCAGGACATATTGAGGATACAAAATCAGATGAGTTTGCTTGTTGCAATTTGTTCAAGGTTTACCCCCATTTTGGCTTAAAAGGACTGGACTAACAGGCAGATCAGGTGCAAACAGACCCCCCAGCCCTTGCATCACCACTGGCTAGTCAGAGTCAGTGTGGTACGACTTCAGAACCAGCAACAGGTCAGAGCATCTACCAGACACAGGCAGTCAATCACATACCCAATTCAAGAATTTAAGTTGAGATGATTTTTCCAGATTAAAAGGATAGTTCACCCAAAAATGAACACAACATTTTTTTTTATAAATTAAATAATTAGAATTAGAATTATTAAAAATTATTATAAAGAAAGAATTATGTTGTATTTAATCTTGCCAGGATAAGATTTTATATTGATGGGCAATACAATTGTTTAAATTTTTCAAGGACATGTCTGCTTGATGCCTGCTGTATCTAATAAAAGATAAAATAAAAAAAAATATATATTTTTTTTTTTGTAAATGTGAGTTTTTTTGTAAATAAATGCAGCAGTTCATAACAGACACATGCACTCTTATCTACTTGGTGCTTCAGCTTTGTTTTCTGCAAATATTTTGGATGTTCAACACTTATAGACACAAACAGAGTGACCCAATTCCTTCCACAAGCTTTTCCACTGTGTGTGTGTACTGTGTACCCCTGAAAGTAGCAGTGGCCACCCCATGTATAAAACGCTAGTTCCGCCACTGATCTCAAGGTATGTGGTGTGTGTGGGACTAAAAGGTCAGAAATATAACAAGGTGAGAGGCTACGAAGAGCTTTAAAAGGGATCAATAAAATGTTTAAGTCAATTCTAAAACATACTGGGAGCCAGTGTAATGAAGCTAAAACAGAGGTAATGTGGTCATTTTTAATAAACACCATAACTTCCACACCACTGCTGTCATCACTCAGTTTAAAGTGATCCCAAACAGCTGAGGACTGGAGCGTTACCTTCACTGCTGTCAGACGTGCAGCCAAAATTTTTATATACGTAGAGAGAGTAAAAAAAGTAAAATAAATCAAGCAAGATTAAAGATTCATCTGACAGTACACAGGTTTTACACTTTTTTCTGCATAGATATTAATCAATGAGCTGGCAGTTAACAAAATTAAAAGATAATCAGGCTTTAAAGGCTTCAATTTTGTCAGGAGGGAATTCTTGCTGGACAGCCAATGGGAAGGTTTAAAATATGCCCGCTACCACCCCCTTATTAGCATTTTGTGCAACTAGTTAACTAGTCAGCATTTTTGCTTTCACTAGTACTACTAGTAGACATTTTGAGCGTCACTAGTTAACTAGTAAAGTAAAAAACAGTTCAACTAGTTAACTAGTGGGCATTTTGGCTTTCACTAGTTAACTAGTAAGGTTTAAAATGTTTCTTTCACTAGTACTACTAGTAGACATTTTGAGCGTCACTAGTTAACTAGTAAAGTAAAAAACAGTTCAACTAGTTAACTAGTGGGCATTTTGGCTTTCACTAGTTAACTAGTAAGGTTTAAAATGTTTTTACTAGTTAACTAGTAAGGTCTAAAAAAGCGTCAACTATTTAACTAGTAGACATTTTAGCTCATACTAGTTAACTAGTATGACAATTTTTGCCTTACTAGTTAACTAGTAAGTTCCAACACGTGTCAACTAGTTATCTAGTGGACATTTTGGGCTTTACTAGTTAACTAGTGAGAGCCAAAATGCTCACTGGTTAACTAGTGCAGAAAATTGCCGTCCACTAGTTAACTAGTAAGCCGAATTTATGTTTGACTAGTTAACATGTTAAAGGTTTTGCTGCTCACTAGTTAACTAGTACGTCTTTGTGCTTTACTAGTTCGGTCCAGATGGCCACTAGTTCGTCAAAAAGCCAACCAGTTGAGACTTTTGGTCTACTAGTTCGCCATTTTGTCGAACTAGTTTGAACAAAAGTCTTACTAGTAAGATGAAATAAATGCGTACTAGTAGGATATCGAATAAATGCTCAAAGGGCTTTCCATATGCCTGCGCTTTTTTCACTCCTCCTCTCACTGCAGCCGCCTACTCTCCACTATATTTCAGGCGAGGCAAGGCGCATCTCAATCAAGCCTACTAATCCGGGATCACCACCATAGGCGTAGATTACGCGGGGGACGGGGGGGACGTGTCCCCCCCACTTTTTATACAATGTAAATTTGTCCCCCGCACTTTTTCATAGGGCAAGTGTGTCTACGACAAGCTGAGGTTTTCGCGGGTGTGTATACCCTACATCAGATTTAAAATCCAAAGAGTCAAGGATAGTCTATGATAGACTGTCTATCTACATACGTGACTTTCACGTTTCCATGGTAATCAGTCACTCGTACATTAGCCTACGATACGCCCATGCGCGCACCCGCGCCGAATCCATCAGTTTCATAGAGTTCAAAATGGCAAAAAACTCTTCACTCCTTTTTCAAGAAAAAGCCAAGCACTGTAAGTTGTCATGTAGGATCCGAATTGTGTTGCACAATGATGAATAACTCCGCCTATTTCTCTTGTTGAATAATTAACAGGTTTTGTTGTAAATTCACTACCCGAACAAACATGCAATATTTTCAATCTATTTTACTCGTAATGCATTTTATTTTCACAGATATGTTATCAAAGCCCTTCAAATTAGAATATACATGCTAAATGTTAATGCTGAATTTGTATTTTCATGCATTAACAGCCACGATGTGCTTGAATCAGGCAGCGGTGTAACGTGTACATGATGTTTATCATAATTTGGTAACACTTTACAATTAGATTGTAGACAAACTTTAAGTTATCTTGAAAAAGCCTAACTAGAAAATTTGAAGTAGTTTTAAAAGCTTGAAGGTTTTCAATTGGGAAGTTTTAGTTTAGTAAGACAGACTTTGTTTAGGTTAGTAAGAAAATGTAATTTTTATTTTTAACAGTGGATTCGGGGGACTCAAAGTGCAACAGATTAATGAATTTATCTTTAAAATGTAAAAAAAATTAGAGGTACCGAGATCCACCTACAAAAATACTGTACCACAGCAGACTATATGATGGTCTACGAAAAATACACATTTTATTATCTTATTAAAATACATGATCACGATTTTACCACCTACGCCTCATTTTAAGCCAGGGAAAACCCTGCATGTGCAATATAAAGAACGGGACAACTTTCTTTCTGTTTTATTGCTTTAAATATAAATAGCATATTAAGCTAATTAAGCAAAAACCTCAACAAAAGTCTGAAGAAAAAAAAAACTGGTATTACACTTGACATTCTGTCCCCCTCACTTTTGAAATGGTGGCTACGCCCCTGATTACCACCCAGCTAACACAGTTACGTTGTGAAGACGTAACAGGACCGGCCCATATTCGTCGTAGCGACGTACCACATAACGTTCCAGCAACGTAACTTTGTGATTCCCATAATCGTCGTGGCGACGTTATAGTGTACGTCGCAAGAACGTGATGAGTATGTCTTAATGACCAAACTGGCATGTTGCGAGGACTTAACATCAAAGGACCATATTAGTCGTAGTGACGTGCCAAATAACGTTCCAGCAACGTAACTTTGTGATTCCTGTACTCGTCGTGGCGACGTTATTGTGGTACGTCGCAAGAACGTGATGAGTACGTCTCAATGACCTAACTGGTATGTTTGTGAGGTCGTAACATCAAAGGACCGTTTTAGTCGTAACAACGACCAAAATACCACGTAAAAACAACAACAACAACAACAACAAAAAACACTGCATATATTCAGTGTCACCTGTACTATTGTGTGTATGCACTGCATGCATCAATGTGTCACACACATGTGTGCCTCAAGAATCAATCAACTAGAAAACATTTATATCATTTAATAATCAGCAGTTAGTTAATGACATTTTCCACAGTAAGATAATAAATAATTAACATATAATTGTTAACATATATATATATATAGCCTATATATATATCAAAAGTTAAGTTATTGAGAAGTGAAAATTTGGCATATACATTCATTTTAATTAATTTGATCTTACTTTAAGGAAAAAAAAAATGAAAATTTCAACAAAAAAAATCAAAAAGTCTTATTTGTCTTCAAAAAGTAGGAGTGTTTCATCATCTTCATCATGCTGCTGCACACTTTTTCTCTGGTCCTGCTGCTGCACACCTTTTCTCTGGTCTTGCTGCTGCAAAATGAAAAGTATTTCAGTTTTATACAATTATTGCACATAGTTTTTTTCATTTGACTTTTACATTTGTTGAAATTAAATGTTAGATTCAGCTGGTCAATACGATTTATTTAAAATATGATGGTTTCATTATATTAATCATGTAAGATAACTATAAATATACTATAAATCCAGTAATTGTATTTACTAAATGCAATGGTTAAAATGCAGGAAAGAAATAAATGCAATAGTGAGTTTATTAGGATTAGTGGATTACAAAATAGGATATAGGGATTACGTAAGAACCAGTTCTCTTCACACTTCATGACAGTAGGTGGCGACATGCACCTATTGATGTTGGTTCGCAACCCGCCATTAAACCAAATGAAGAAGGACGTTCGACAGTTGTTGAACGATATAAGAAAAAACTCCAGCTGCCCTCTATGTGAGTAACCATGAATCATATCTTTCATTTTTATATTTTATTTGTTGTTAGGATTGTCAGATGTCAACTATATGTAAATTATGACGAGGTGAGATGCGCTAATCATGTTAGCTTATAGCACGAGATCCAAACTTTTGTTTTACCCAACTTACCGTTAATTAGATTCGACTGAGCGGAATTGGAATAATTAATATTGAAACCTACCCCAAGCCTAACTGACCTAAACGACAGACTGTGAAATGTTCCACTCACATGTACAGTCAGATGTTCTTTGTTAGTGTAACTTTAAGTAAATCAAACCAGTGACTAAACTGTCAACTTCACATTGTTTCTACTTTTAGTAAAAGAAAAGTACTAAGTGAACTGAACATGTCATCTCCCTTTTTTAAAATGATGTAATTAGAATATAATGATAATAACTATTTTACAGAAACCTTCACCAAAGGAGCTTACATTCTGACACCTTGCTGGAGCATGCTTAAGTGTGTCTGCCACAATGTCCTCCACTGTTGCTTGCTGGATTCTAGGATTGGACATCATCACTGCCTCTGTAATATTAAATTCCTTAACTATGCAGCAATGGTTAAAAAAGTACTGGTAATACAGTTTTTTTGTGTGTCACTAACATATAGGACTTACTTTTTATGACCTTCATAATGTTCAAGTTTTGCAGTGGTCTCTTCCCTTTCTTCCCCTTCAGACTAAACTCCTTCCACACACTGTAGGAGGCCAGTGCCCGCATCACCCGCCGGGTGTTTTCCCCAGGGTTTGGACCTCCAACAAGACTTAAATGGTGTGTCTACAAGATGGAATACATTTTCAAAATGGTAATAACTTTTGTTATTTAACTTAATTCTAACACTTTTTTGGCATTTCACGAATAGTTCACTATTAACATACCACTCTATTCCGAAATGTCTCCTCTTTCATTTTTTCTTCGAGAGAGAGGAGTTCCTCCATAGTGCCACACACATCAAGGCTCATCTCATCCACTCGCTGACTAGTCCCATCACCCAGGGCACGAGCATAGAGTTCATACAGGGCTGCTGTGGAGCTCCTCATCGCACAGGTGTGTTTCCATGGGGATGCTGAAATTGTGTTTGATTTCTGAATGCTTCATCTGTCCGGAGTGTGAGGTCAGCAGTCTCTTGGTATGTGACTCTGTTTAACCAAACACCACATTGCTCACATCGGTCACAGCCAAAGTACCCGGAATACTGTTTGATATTTTTCACTAATGCACGAGCTGGAGCATCACACACAAAGCACCTCAGATTGACTTTTATTTTTCTTCCCATAAAGGTAATCCCGTCATTCATCAGAGGACCCAGGTCCTTTACTGTGTCTTCCAGAAAGGCAAGATCTGTTGGTCGACTTGCACCACATGTCAGAGCCGTGGGGAAAATGGTAACAGGATCTAGCATGACTGCACAAAGGATTGGCCACATACATGTTTTGGAGCTTTTGTACAGTGGTAATCCATCAACGTTTAGGGATAAATCAACACATTGGAGTTTAACTACTTCATCAAGTGGGTAACTTTCTAACGTTTTTTGTGATTTCTGTTTTAGTGGAAAGTAAACGTATCCCATTCCAGATGATTGCTGTGTGTCAAGTTGCCGGGGAGTGTGCAAAAGGGTCCGGGCAGTTGAGGGTAATTCACTGTGTCCATGCCTTTTTAACAATTTAAGAAGGTTGTCAAGTGCATTGTGTTTTATCTGGTATTCAGTGGTCCAAGTGGACAGCTCTTCTGCCAGTGACATGTCCTCTTTACTGTCGTCGTCTTCAAGGTAAAAAGCCATGGATTCATTCAAGCTGTTAATTACCTCCCATGTTGTTGCTATTGGCTGTTCTCTTGCATTTTCAGAGTGCAAATGTGTCACGACAGACTGACGGAAGCAAGTGCAGTTTAACTCTATTATTTAAAGGTAGTAACAGTGAGAGAGTCCAACACAGGCAAATAGGTAAGTGGCGCAGGAACTCCGATGGTCAGATGGATGGTGATGCAGAGGTGCGGTGAACGGTGTCCAATGAGTGATAATGTCCAGAAATCCAACAGAACGAGAACCGGAACAAGGATGGCAAGAGACTGGAACACGACAGGAACACAGACACACCGGGAAACCACATACAACGATCTGACAAAGGAGATGAGAAGTTGATGAGAATATATACACATGAATGATAGACTGCAGCTGGTGATGGGTGATTGCTGACGAGCGCTGATGAGCGGCCACGCCCCTCTAATCAGCACACACACATACAATAACAGAACCACGAGACAAGGAGCAGACATAGGATTTACCAACTGTGACAGTACCCCCTTCCCTAGGAACGCCTCCTGGCGTTCCCAGACTCCCTTACCTGCCGATTGTAATCATCGATAAGGGAGTGATCCAGGATGTCTCTAGCCGGTACCCAACTTCTCTCCTCCGGACCGTAACCTTCCCAGTCCACCAAGTACTGGAATCCGCGTCCCCTCCGTCTTGAGTCCAGAACACGATTGACCGAATAAGTAGGTTCCCCGTCTACGAGACGCGGCGGGGGGGGAACCGGGACTGGCGGATTAATGCGGGCAAAAAATACGGACTTAATTTTGGAAACGTGAAATACGGGATGAATCCTCCTGTACACTGGAGGAAGGTTGAGACGGACTGTCAGTGGACTAATGATTTT
The DNA here is from genome assembly GCA_030578255.1 of Tiaroga cobitis. Classification (NCBI taxonomy): domain Eukaryota; kingdom Metazoa; phylum Chordata; class Actinopteri; order Cypriniformes; family Leuciscidae; genus Tiaroga; species Tiaroga cobitis. The sequence goes on along the minus strand of CM060591.1, from coordinate 28,517,017 downwards.
AGTGACAGAGAACGGGCCAATGAATTTAGGTGCGAGCTTATTCGAGACGGAGCGGAGAGGAATGTCCTTGGTATAAAGCCACACTTTGGAACCGACGACGTATACGGGAGGCCTCCGCCGGTGGCGATCGGCTTTGGCCTTGGTGCGTGCCCCCACTTGGAGTAGAGTCTCGCGGGCTCTAGTCCAAGTGCGGTGACACCTCTGGACGAAGGCGTGGGCGGAGGGGACCGCAACTTCGGATTCCAGACTAGGAAAAATTGGTGGCTGGTAACCTACGCTACACTCAAATGGTGATAGGCCCGTAGATGACACTGGCAACGTGTTGTGGGCGTACTCCACCATAGACAATTGCTGACTCCAGGAGGAAGGATTCTTGGACACTAAACATCGCAACGTTCTCTCCAAATCTTGGTTGGCTCGCTCAGTTTGACCATTGCTCTGGGGATGGAACCCAGAGGACAGACTGACAGTTGCCCCCAGAAGTTTACAAAACTCTCGCCAAAATTTGGACACAAATTGGGGTCCTCTGTCAGAAACCACGTCTATCGGGAGGCCATGAAGCCGAAAGACGTGGTCAACGACAACCAGCGCTGTCTCCTTGGCTGAAGGTAATTTGGGCAAGGGAATGAAATGGGCCGCCTTCGAGAACCGGTCCACCGCGGTCAAAACTACCGTGTGACCCTGGGAGGGTGGGAGGGCGGTGATAAAATCTAGTGCGATATGGGACCAGGGTCTCGAAGGCACCGGCAGCGGTTGGAGTAACCCATCTGGAGGTTGATTGGAAGTCTTACCCATGGCACAACCTGAGCAAGCCAATACAAAACTGCGAACGTCACGAGCCATGAGAGGCCACCAAAATCGTTGCTTAACCAAAAACATGGTACTACTGACTCCTGGATGACAAGCCACATTGGAGCAATGACCCCACTGAATGACGCTGGACCGTAAACCCTCCGGCACAAACAAACGGTTCGGTGGGCAACGAGTCGGAGGCGTTACCCCTTCTAAGGCCTTCTTGACCTTCGATTCGACCTCCCATGTAAGTGTAGAGATGAATAGATTCTCTGGTAAAATGCACTCGGGAGTAGACGGGCGATCGGAACGGTCAAAAATGCGCGATAAAGAATCGGGTTTGATGTTTTTGGAACCCGGGCGGTACGAGAGAGTAAAGTCAAAACGTCCGAAAAAAAGAGCCCACCGAGCCTGCCTGGAATTAAGTCTTTTAGCAGTACGGATGTATTCCAGATTCTTGTGGTCGGTCCAGACGATAAAAGGTACCCCTGACCCTTCTAACCAGTGGCGCCACTCCTCCAAAGCTAACTTGACCGCCAACAACTCTCTGTTGCCAATATCATAATTGCTTTCGGCAGGGGATAAACGATGCGAAAAAAACGCGCAAGGGTGCATCTTGTCATCTGAAGGAGAGCGCTGGGATAACACTGCACCTACCCCCACCTCTGACGCATCGACCTCCACCATGAACTGACGTGATGGATCAGGGGTTATCAGGATGGGGGCTGAAACAAAGCAACCCTTGAGTTTAGCAAACGCAGCGTCTGCTGCGTCTGACCACCTGAACGTCGTTCTGGAGGAGGTCAAGGCGGTCAGAGGCGCGGCTAGTCGGCTGAAATTGCGAATAAAACGCCGGTAAAAATTGGCGAACCCCAGAAACCTTAGTAGGGCCTTACGGGAATCTGGACTTGGCCAATTCACCACAGCCTTAACCTTGTCAGGATCCATGCGCATTCCCTCAACCGAGATGATGTGACCTAGAAAAGGAACAGACTGTGCATGAAAAACGCATTTCTCCGCCTTGACAAAAAGCCCATTCTCTAGCAACCTCTGAAGCACTTGTCGAACGTGTTGCACGTGTTCCTGGAGAGATGAAGAAAAAAATCAATATGTCATCCAGGTAGACATATATGAACTGGTCGATCATGTCTCGCAACACGTCATTGACAAGTGCTTGGAAGACCGCTGGGGAGTTGGAAAGGCCGAACGGCATAACCAAATATTCAAAGTGCCCCCTAGGGGTGTTAAAAGCGGTCTTCCATTCATCCCCCTCCCTGATGCGGACCAAATGATAAGCATTCCTTAAATCCAGTTTTGTGAAGATAGATGCTCCTTGCAACCTCTCGAAAGCTGAAGACATCAACGGCAAAGGATAAGTATTCTTTACCGTGATGTTGTTCAACCCCCGGTAATCAATACAAGGTCGCAACGATCCATCTTTCTTCCCCACAAAAACAGAACCCCGCCCCCGCCGGAGAGGAGGAAGGCCGGATGAATCCCGTTGCTAGAGAATCAGAAATGTATTTCTCCATGACCTCTCTCTCTGGGACAGAGAGTGAATATAACTTGCCCTTAGGCGGAGACGTACCTGGCAGTAAGTCTATAGCACAGTCATAGGGACGATGCGGAGGAAGAGAATCAGCCCGAGACTTACTGAACACCTCCTTCAGATCCCGATACTCCGTGGGCACGTTTGATAAATGCACTGTCTTCTCCTGTAACACATGAACAGGAACAGACGGACAGGCAGACAGAAGACAAGACTTATGACAAAAACTGCTCCATGATGCCACCGATTTGATCTGCCAGTCTATTTTGGGATTGTGACGGATGAGCCATGGGTGACCAAGAACGATGGGTGCTAGTGGAGTGTCCAGAATGTAAAAGGAAATAGTCTCAGAGTGATTGCCGGATGTGATGAGTGTGAGGTCTTCGGTGATGAGTGAAATCGTGGGGAGTCTTTGTCCATTGAGGGCGTGAACGTCGATTTGGGGTGAAAGGGGTTTGAGGGGAATTTGATATCTGAGTGCAAATGAGTGATCCATGAAATTACCTTCTGCCCCTGAGTCCAGTAGTGCCCAACAGTCGTGGAGGTGAGTTGACCATCGGAGTCTTACCGGGAGGAAGGTAGATGTAGATGAGGGCTTCTCGGCAGAGATCCCACCCGACAGTAGCCTCATACTTACTGTCGGGCTGGGCCTTTTAACGGACAATTGTACGCAAAATGTCCAGCTCCACCGCAGTAAAGGCAAAGGCCCAGGGATCTCCGCCTCTCCTTCTCCTCCCGGGAAAGCCGGGCTCGACCCACCTGCATGGGCTCGTGATCGTAGATGGGGCTGACCGCGCTCCCGCCTCCCGAACGCATTCCCTCGGCACCTCCAGAGGGACGGTCAGGTTGAAAACGTCTGGTGCCTCGTGATAGACGATTGTCCACTCTTAGTGCCAGCGCGATCAGCTCATTAAGTCCGGTAGGCAGGTCCATGGTGTAAATCTCCCTTTGGACGCGGTCAGCCAGCCCATGCAGGAACATGTCCCACTGCGCCTCCTCGTTCCATTGGCTCTCAGCTGCCAGGGTGCGAAATTCGATCGAAAATTCCGATACGGATCTTTCTCCTTGTCGTAATTCGGCCAGCACCCTGGCAGCTTCTCTCCCCGTCACGGCCCGGTCGAAAACCCGCCGCATCTCTTCGGAGAGCCGCTGGAACGAGGAACAGCAGTCGTCTTGGTTAGCCCACACCGCCGTTCCCCATAGCGCCGCTTTCCCCGTCAGAAGCGTCAAAACAAATGCGACCTTGGTCTGCTCCTCCTGAAAGGTTCTAGGTTGGAGAGAGAAGTGCATATCACATCTGGTTAAGAACGCACGACAGTAATTGGGTTCACCTGCATAGGACTCAGGGACTGGTAGACGAGGCTCTGACGGAGATGGGTCCGCTGGTGGTGGTGGGGGAATTGGCGGTGCGGGTGGCGCAGCGGGCACGCGAAGCTGTTGAATCTGTTGGGTGAGCCCGGACACCTGCGCCACTAAAGCCTGAACCGCACGAGCCGTATCATTGATATTCCTTTCTTGGATGTCCATTCTTTGACTGCTGTTACTCAGAAACGCCTCTAGTGATGAGGAAGGGTCTCCTGCTGCTTCCATGTTTGATGGTCAGATCGTTCTGTCACGACAGACTGACGGAAGCAAGTGCAGTTTAACTCTTTTATTTAAAGGTAGTAACAGTGAGAGAGTCCAACACAGGCAAACAGGTAAGTGGCGCAGGAACTCCGATGGTCAGATGGATGGTGATGCAGAGGTGCGGTGAACGGTGTCCAATGAGTGATAATGTCCAGAAATCCAACAGAACGAGAACCGGAACAAGGATGGCAAGAGACTGGAACACGACAGGAACACAGACACACCGGGAAACCACATACAACGATCTGACAAAGGAGATGAGAAGTTGATGAGAATATATACACATGAATGATAGACTGCAGCTGGTGATGGGTGATTGCTGACGAGCGCTGATGAGCGGCCACGCCCCTCTAATCAGCACACACACATACAATAACAGAACCACGAGACAAGGAGCAGACATAGGATTTACCAACCGTGACAAAATGGTGTTCAGTGTCAGATGCATATTCCCCACAATTCTGCTCCATATCAACTGACATTACTACTCCGTCAGCACCTTCTGATTGTTCTTCAAGTGGAAGATCAAGTGATTGTGCTTCAACGGCTGGATTAGTCTCCAGGTGAGATGGCGATCTGGACAATGCCTGCCTTGTGTGTAAGGTATCTGGGTCGTTTTGGGGAATATGTATTCAATAATTAATAATTAATAATTATTCATACGGGTTTGAACCAGATACTTATACATGTTAAATCGCCCAACGAGGGGGATGATCTGTTAAACCTGCATCTGCATTCATATCTATACATCAGATTTTAACCACAAGGGATTATGATCAACCACCAAGGTACAGATATTTTACAGACAGGTTAAAAGTAGCTCAATTGTCAGAATAATATTTGTGGTTGATCCACAATATCATCCTACTTTATAGGATTTCAGGAAACGCAATTCTGTGGCCACAAGAATGGGGTTTCCTGCCCTATAAGCAAATACTCTGTAAAGTATCTGTAATTTGTAAGCCTGTAGCTATATAAGATCTGTGACACTTAAAGGGACTTGAAAAATGAGCATACAATCAGAATCAATTAATGAATATAGTGAATTTAATAAGGAAAACTACGTATACGGTTGCTAAGCGTTACAAGGAATACATGTATTTACAAACACAATACAACGACAATGAACAAAACACTAAAAGGATCTGAGAGTGAAAGAAACAGGGAGAGAGAGATGGAGAGAGACTGGAGGTATCAGTGGCAAATTACAGACTTTAAGACCATTGAGAGACACCCGGAAAAACACAATCTTACTGCTCTGAAGACTCGATAAACGAATACTTGCATTTTGGTTCTTATGTGGCTGAACACGGCTGCGTGAGTGAGCTGCGTGTCTTGTGTGTTCCGTTGGAGTGTCACGTGGTTGCGGCTGGTCCGAGGAGCGCGCACGTGTGGCGTTGGAGCGTCACGTGGTGTGCGGGTGTGTCCGGAGAGCGCGCAATTTTAAAGCTTAAAAGGTCTTTGACGTAAAGTTACCAAAGGAATAATTCAGACTAAGTTAATTTCCCTTCGTGGAAGTAAACAGAGTCGAATACAGAAAACTAAACTCAACAAAGCAAAACAAAGAACAGAAAAGATCCCCGGGGCGGGGATCACGAGAGAGAAATACATGGTGAATCCACGGAGGTGAGGTACGAGAGAGAGAGAGAGTGTGGAGCGCGTGACATTTATCACCTTGGAGAAATCCAACCTCTTCCCGTCGGCTTGGCCAATCAGAGAGTTGGAAGTCACAGGCGGGAATTTAGTTTTTATTACTCTTTGTCTAAGAGCAATCGTGTGTGTGTGTGGGGAGGGGTTACAGTGTAAAGACATTTCAATCTTCAATGATAGTAAAACTTATCAAAAATACATTTTACTCTATAACATTATGCATATTCGCGTTGTTCACGCCACGAGTGTTCTACAGGTAGTAAGAACGCTATGTAAAAGTTAAAGGAATATACAGTTATATTTAAAATGCATACTGAAGGTATTTATAATTCACTTTATGCTACGATAAAATCATAGTTATTCCAATGTGACATGGACAAACAGACACACATAAAAACACATCGAATACATCTGGTTAAATGTGTTTCAGTGAGGACATTGGAGAAAGGTTATTGTGTGTTTTAAGAGAAAGAACCTTCAAGATTTCTTATAACACCCCTTTGTCACATGGTTATATATATCTGGAATATATATATATGGATTACACAGGGTTCATTTCTCCTTCTCAGCAAGAATTAGGAGAAATCACACTCTCAGGGAACATTCCAAGGGCTAATAACTCAGTCTTGTAACAGAACACCCCATTCTCTGTGTCTGTTTGAGAGGCTGTGTGTGTTGGAATGTCTTCCGGGGTGAATCTGCATGCATGGGGCACGCAAAGTTGTCAGTGGGGCAATCAGTACTCAGACTATGCGGTGCTAGGCCATATTTATGGACCAGAGTTAGAGAGGTTAGGAGCATTTTGACATCAACAATTTAATGGGTCATCCGGACAACGCAGATACCCTACATGTGGTTCTCCAAGCATGCACATATTTCCTGTGTATCTCTCTCTTTTCAGAGCTCATTCTGGGGGAGTAGCATTTATTTAATTTATATTTCATTTGTACACCCTTTTTTTACATACCCAATTTGAGCTTTCAAGTCAGTGAAATTAATGTCAAGCTTATTTTTCTAAAATATTTAGGGACCACTGATTAAAGGTGCATTGTGTAATATTTCTGAGGATCTATTGACAGAAATACAATATAAGATCCATAACTATTTCAGTGGTGTGTCAAGCCATCCTCATTTATATAGCGCTTTTAACAATATAGATTGTTGCAAAGCAGCTTTTTACATCTTACATTTCTGTGCAAACTTTGCCTGCCGATAAAATGATAGCTGTCTGTAGTTCTATATAGGCTAGCTGTGGCAATAATTTTGAAAAATAATAGCTCGCAGCAACATATGGAAAAAAATAACTATGAATGAGCTAGTTCAAAATTTATGAACTGAACTGAACTAGTTCATGTAGAAAGTGAACTTTCCCAACACTGGCAGTTTCTATCTACATACACTGCGGGTTCCCTTACATTGAAATGCGCCGACATGTTTCTACAGTAGCCCTAAACGGACAAATGCATTTCGTTACAATGTTGCTCTTTGTGCAAGGAAGCAAGCTTAGTTCAGCGAATAAAACACTGACACAATGATAAACAAGTAACAATAATATTCGCAAATCATATAGTTTTACTGAATAATTAAGTAAACATCATTTCTTAATTTATCTTTAATTTAAAGAAACCTCATTGCTGAACTGGCTACTCTCTGCTGTCTCAGACGATGACCTGTCGGCCACTGTAACTTTTGTTGGTTCCAATTCGCAACCTCACCACTAGATGCCGCTAAAAATTACACACTCCACCTATAACAGATTTTATTTTAAATATTGTATTTTTTTTATGTTTGGTCCTTTTGTGATCTTTCAGCACTAAAAACAAATCCTACTAGAAAGAACATGTTAATGTAAATTTGTAAATATCTTACCTTGTAGTTTTGATTGAAGGCAAAATGAAAGAACTAGTGGACAAAAACTGCAACACATCAATGTGAATGGCTTGTTACTTTTAGGCACTTGCAATGGATATTAATTGGTAAAATGTTAGTTTGCTATATATTGAACAATTTACATGAAATAAAATTGCAATATATAAAAATCTATTTATCAAGTTTAAATTGTTACGGAGAACACATTAAAGTGAAATCAAAGAAATTACTTGCCTTGAAATAAAAGAAAAACTCAGAACAGGCAGCAGTGGAGGATGATCTAAAGTTAAAGAAATCAAGGATGTCAATTATCTGATTGCAGACAAGGAAAAGAGAAATTAACTGTTGAGTGACTATATGAATATTTCAGTATCAGATATTACATGAGTCTGAATTGATAGACCTGCCAGATAACTTTTAAATGCCATTAAATGGAAGAATTACAAAAAAATATGTCTGATTGTTAGTCAAACATATACTTACAAATCCAAAGACGATCAGTGCTAGGGCTCTTAAAAGAGCCTTTGGGGTGTAGTTAAGTGGTATAAACCAGATATTGAATCTGAATGCTCTTTCTGTAAAAGGTCAGATGAAGATATTTGCCATTTATTTTGGAAATGTTCATACACAGAAAAATTCTGGTCAGATGTACTTAAATTTATCCAAACCTTTTCCGTTACGGATTTCTCATTTTGCTTTAAAGATGTTTTCTTTGGTATGGTCGACCTTAAGACGAACAAGGAAGGAAAGTATTTCATTGTTAATCTTTTATTTCCACTCGCTAAATATCACATCCATAAAAGTAAGTTCAGGGGCTCTAAACCCTTCTTTCCTGTGTTTGAGAGTGAAGTTAATGAATACTTGGACTCCATAAGATATTCAAAGAACTGTAAAGCTCTGAAGACTGTGCAGATATATTCAAAACTTGTGACATCACGTGACTGAATGAAATTGGAACTCATAACTGTAAGTTATGCTATGAATTGGACTGCTTGTTGATCAGCCTTGCTGGACTTTGCAGACCCCACTGGATATGATTTGTTTATGTATGTACTTTATTTATTTATGTATAGTTTATTTGTGTATGCATTTGTATGTGTTGTCTGTAACTGAAAATGCTGTCAATAAAAAAATAAAAAAAAACCTGGAGTGCTTCTCAATATCCCTCCTCTTCTCCTCGCTCCTCCGTCCTCCATCCTATGACCCGGAAACCGATCGAGCTCAGCCATCTTGAAGGAGATCTCAATTCTCTATTTGCACCACGAGGATCGAGGAGTGAAGAGGCTTCCTGAGGAGTTATGAGTGAGGATACACAGGTGTATCCTTTGCGGAAGAGCTTTATTGACTAAACGTGACGCATGTATAAATTCTCCTCCCCATTCACATCGGTCACAATAATTTTTATTTATACTTTACCCTTGCAGTTTATATAAACCACACATCTCACATATTTCAACAGAGTATCTTGCTTTATTATTATTTATAATGCATTTCTGAAATAACCAAACAAATACAACATAAGGGCAGATCCTTTGAGCACAGTTGATGACGAGTGATCAAGTATTCCAATGTATAAAAAAGCTTTCATTCGATTCCTCCGTCCTCATTTTATTTCCTTGCAGCCTTCCCTCGCATCCTACAGGAGGTGGAGCTGAGACGCGAGGAAAGGAAACGAGGATGCACAAATAAGAATTGAGAAGCACCCCTGATGATGCTTGTTTGAGTACACTTCACCAAAACCACACTACAAAAGACTTGTGTAAACCTTGAGATTATTACTTGAGACATTAGAACAAAATATATGGATATGAGAACATATGTATTTAAGTAAATTAAACAACAATCTCTTATATATACACACACACATATATATATATATATATATATATATATATATATATATATTTTTTTTTTTTTTTTTATATTTTTTTTTTTATATGTATATTATTATTTTTTTTAACGGACCAACTGGAGTGTAATGATCAATAAATACAGAGAACCACAAACTGCTGGTCTGATTTTATTTATTATACATTTTGAAAAGACAAGAGTAATGAACAAAAGAACAAGAACAAATAAACTTGTGACAGTCAAGAATAATGCTTCAGAATTAAGGCCGAGCCAGTCAAAAAAGGTGAATGCCGAAATAACATGTATACTAATGACATTTGTACACTATGTTGTATATGGATTGTGCTCTCTGTGTCGCTGAAGGTTTAGTCGTGTTAAGGTCATAGCCCACAAGGTGGGAGTGTTGTATTATATATATAGCAAGAGATGCGCACCAGTCAATTGAATAGTTCCTTTAAAATTTTAACAAATGTTGCACCAGACATGAGGCGTTTACAAATGCTAACTGATTGTATATGTGTCCGTTTGGGAATGAAGGCTAACACAATAGTTTGTTTTGGCCTGATTTTGTTAGAAATTACATCATGTCAGCTCATTCTTCGATTTCGCTTGAAGTATATCTTGATGGCCCAGATTCTGATCCCTTACACACACACACACACACACACACATATATATATACATTATATATATATATATATATATATATATATATATATATATATATATATATATATATATATATATATAACACACACTACCGCCTGTATTAATGTATTAATGTTTTTAAACCAATGTTTTTAGAATATATTGTAATATGTAATTTATTCCTGTGTTGGCTAAGCTGAATTTTCAGCATCATTACTCAAGGCACATGATCCTTCAGAAATCTATGAAGGTAAAATGATGTCATAATGAATTGCATGCGCAGGGTAAGATTTGTGAAAGTGTGCATAAGATTGCAAGCGTAAATTAAATTTGCGTGTGCAAGAGAAGATTTGTAAGCGTGTAAATCGCATATCAAGTGTAAGAAAAAAATATTTGCAGCATTTTACTGTTATTGGTAAGTGTAATACATGTATTAAGAAACTGCAGCTTCATGCTAACGCAAAATAAATAGGATCTGTATTCTTCTGACTTCCATTTTTCCGCGCTTACACTTTTGGCACGGTTTTTGCGCACAAATGCGGCCAAAAGCATTGCAAGCCTGTGAACAGCTATTTGCAACCGAAAACAACAGAGTCAGGGACTGCAAAACAGATTCATCGCGTAAAATCAAACTTTGTGTGAATAAATCAACTGTTGCAAATGTCTAAATGACTTATTGTGTACATGCGGCAAAGAGGTTCCCGAAATAACCCGATTTGTACAGTTGCGTCTTTCTTTTACCCGCGCTTCCAATTTTGGCACGATTCTCTCACTGAATGAGTTTTGCAAGCGCGAAGAGGAGGGCGGGTCCACCTTCATGATGCAGCCAATCAGATGAGCTTCTCGCTGACACTCAATTTACTCTTATCTGATTGGTTCAATAAACACGTCAGTCTTCAGAACGCATATTTATCTTCATTTGGCTCATTCTCGTTACTTTTAATGCAAACATACATGTTAAATAAATACATAAATCATGATTGTTTAATAACCTGTGCACCATTAGGTGGATTATTTGAGTAAATACTGAATTCCGAGCGGTGTTATTGGATTTAAATTTTATATATTATAAGCCTATCTGTTACACCACTGAGCTGATGTTAAACTTTACAACAAACAAACAAACAAACAAAAAGAAAACATTGAATACCCATTTTTTAATACCGAATAATACCATTCTGATGCAGTGTTTTTCACATCATGTCTCTGTTCATGGTATTTAACATATATTTTTAAATATTGTCTTTGTCACAATTCTGATTACTTTCGTGTGACTGATCAAGCTATTATGTTGCTAGTATAATGAAATGCTTTCTCTGTGTCCAGATTTGACTGTAGCTAATGAAAAACTGATTAATTTCTGATAAATCTGAAACTGATAAATTCAACTTTAACAAAAAGTAGTCTTTAATAATTATATATATATATATACACATATACACATATATACATATATATATATATATATATATATATATATATATATATATATATATATATATATATATATATATATACCCACATGCAAAATCAAATGCAAAGCAACTAATTATGTCTGAATAAAAACCCAGCAGCCAGGGAATACACAGCATATGTGTTTATATATAGGGCTATAGCTACAGCAATCTAGTGGTTACACGATGGCATTGCAGGTGATAAATGGTGCATAATTTAGAGATGACCTTAAAATACATGTTAAAGGGAAAAATATATTATTATAACTAATTTTAGTAAAATAATAATAATAATTCTGGAATCGCCCACGATTAATTGACAGGTGAAATGATGCATGCAGTACAAAAAGGCCTACATTCAGCAACATCAACATTACAAACAAATCTGGCCTGCTGAGGAGGATGATGATGAGCAGGATCACAGTCTATGAGCAGGATACATGCACTGAATATACAGAAATTTTCTGTCTTAACACACCAGCTCTAAATTCAGTATTTACTCAAATAATCCACCTAATGGTGCACAGGTTATTAAACAATCTTGATTTATGTATTTATTTAACATGTATGTTTGCATTAAAAGTAACGAGAATGATCCAAATGAAGATAAATATGCGTTCTGAAGACTGACGTGTTTATTGAACCAATCAGATAAGAGTAAATTGAGTGTCAGCGAGAAGCTCATCTGATTGGCTGCATCATGAAGGTGGACCCGCCCTCCTCTTCGCGCTTGCAAAACTCATTCAGTGAGAGAATCGTGCCAAAATTGGAAGCGCGGGTAAAAGAAAGACGCAACTGTACAAATCGGGTTATTTCGGGAACTTTTTTGCCGCATGTACACAATAAGTCATTTAGACATTTGCAACAGTTGATTTATTTACACAAAGTTTGATTTTACGCGATCAATCTGTTTTGCAGTCCCTGACTCTGTTGTTTTCGGTTGCAAATAGCTGTTCACAGGCTTGCAATGCTTTTGGTCGCATTTGTGCGCAAAAACCGTGCCAAAAGTGTAAGCGCGGAAAAATGGAAGTCAGAAGAATACAGATCCTATTTATTTTGCGTTAGCATGAAGCTGCAGTTTCACAATACATGTATTACACTTACCAATAACAGTAAAATGCTGCAAATATTTTTTTCTTACACTTGATATGCGATTTACACGCTTACAAATCTTCTCTTGCACATGCAAATTTAATTTACGCTTGCAATCTTATGTACACTTTTACAAATCTTACCCTGAGCATGCAATTCATTATGACATCATTTTACCTTCATAGAAATCATTCTAAAATAACGATCTGCTGCTCAAGAAACAATTATTATTCTTATTATTCTTATTATTATTATTATTATCATCAATGTTGAAAACAGTTTTTCAGGGAAAAAAAATCAGGATTCTTTGATGAATAGAAAATTCAAAAGAACAGCATTTATCTGAAATAGAAAAAAAGTTTGTAACATTATAAATGGCTTTACTGTCACTTTACACACACACACACACACACACACACACATGATATACTCACACACATGCAATATTGCTCTGTGTTACAATAAATACAACTACAATTAGTACTAAAAAAAATACACATTAAGCATAATTTTAAAACTTCCACTGGATTTAGTGATAGAGCTTGCCAGTTACTATATTACATATATGGAGTTTACTGCTCTATGTGTTAATGCATGCATGTTGTGTGTACAGATGGCCTGAGCATGAGCTTGAATATGACAGAGCCTATCCAACACTGACGTATTGTGAGCGTGTCACTCTCAATATGCAAGGTAATGAGAACAGACTGACTTCTTTTTTCTGTATTCCCTTTCTTCTCTTCTCTCATTCTCTCTCACTCTCTCTACTCTAGTGTTTTCCATCTGTTTGGAGACAAAGGGCCATGAGCCAGCTCCAGCCTGGGTCCCTGCTGGTGAAGTGGGCAAGCATAATGTGGCCATCCTGGGGGCCACATTTCAACACATGGATCTGCCTTTTTACCTCACTGCTAGTGCAACACACATATACACTCACACTATAACACACACCTCTGATGGATATCAATGGAATGAGTGAAAAGGGGTAGGTTGAAGGTGTATTGGGAGATGGGCATAAGGCATTGAAGAAAGAACACAATTATAATGGAGGAGGATAAAAGACGCAGACACTCCCTTCTGCTTTTTAAGTGCTAAGACTTGTGGACATATGGTTGCTTCTTCTCGTGTTTCTCTAGTCAAAAGCTTCACTTAAAACAAATGGGAATGTGTGTCCTATGTATATTTTCCCATTCTAGAAAAGTGTACCTGAATTATGATGATGTGAGAACCCACAAACAGGACAATAGTGAATAGAATTCTTGGCCGTCTTTACCCTTCCTGACATATGGTCACTTGTAGGTCTTTGCCATTACATAATCCATGGTGAACAGAGAGGCAATATGTCCTTCTCTCATAAACAAACACACGTGTCGGCTACATTCACAATCTGTTACCCAAAACAGGACTACAGCTGGCAGTTTTAGATTAGGGTATGTTTTCAGCATGGGAAAAATTAACTGAATGGATAGGCCATATAACCACATCTCTTAAAAAGTTAAAACTAATATATATATATATATATATATATATATAAATTATCAGTGGGTGATGCATTTGTCCATACAATATATTTGGTTTTAATGTAGAGTGTTTCGCATTTCATTCATTTTATTTGAACAATTTCAGTCAAATTTAAAACATCGTTGGCAAAATTAAACCCAATCAATCCACCCAGAATAGCATTAACAACAAGTTTGAGAGAAAGCTAATCACTAGTGTTTGATCTTGATTTTTCTGGCATAATGTATTGGAAAGTATGACAACTCTTTTCATTCTTTGCTTCTGAGATTAACACTAGGATACTACATAAAAAAAAATTACAGGTAATTATCAATATCAATTAGTAAAATGTCAGGGGATAAAATATTTTCATTGTTGTTGTTTTTCTTTCCCCAGCAAAAAATCATACTCACTGACTTGATTTGACAACTCTTGTGTGAATTAAACAGATACTATACCAATATATTTGTTCAAGGAAATTGATGCTTTTAAAACCATTGACTGTTTAGTGTAGTACAAATATAAGGGTGACAAACAGGGTGGTCAGAGTCTGAGAGAACTGAGGTTTTAAATGAGTGATAATTCAAACATATATTCCCAGTGGTTTGCTTGAGAAACCACTGTACTATACACTCTAAAAAATGCTGGGTTGTTTCAACCCATGTTTGGGTGAAATATGGACAAACCCAACTGTTGGGTTTAAATATTTGGGTACATTTTAATTAGGGTCCAACTCTCACTATTAACTAGTTGCTTATTAGCATGCATATTAATAGGATATTGGCTGTTTATTAGTAATTATAAAACACAAATTAATGCCTAATTCTGCATGACCATATTCTACATCTCTTAATCCTACCAAATACCTAAACATATAGCAACTACCTTACTAACTATAAATAAGTAATTAGGAGTTTATTCAGGCAAAAATCTTAGTTAATAGTTAGTTAATAGTGAGAATTGGACCCTAATCTAAAGTGTGACTAAATATTTAATTTAAAAAATATAAACCAACGGTTGGGTTTGTCCATATTTGATATGTAGGGAGTCTGGGGTAACTTTACTAGTTTGCTGATTCTTTCTAGATGTGAATATTGTTATATATAATATAAAGTGGCAAAAATAAGTTGTGAACCCTTTGAAAATAACTAGTTCCCTTTCGAAGGGAACTCGAACTACGTCAAGCGCTATGGGGAACGCCTCAGGGTGACTGATGACTGAAACACTGTAGAATCACGACAATCCTATTGGCCGGCATTAGCCATGACGTCATGCTCTAGCGCAACCAGGAAGTATAAGAGGAGCGCCTAGAGAACATGTCATCCTCTTTTCGTCTTCAGGGACTGTTTCACTGACACTGTGAGTAAAACGAAACTATGGCAAAAAAGGGAAGTGTGCCGACCCATGTGAGAGGTTTCTCACACCTGGTGGCACTCACTACCTTTGTGGCTTTGTCTGGGTGAAGAGCATGCGCGCTCGGTTCTCGAGGGTATAGAGTGCGCCGATCGTGAGCGTTTTTCTCAATGAGAACGCTCCGTTCTCGTCTGTCTTTTTTTCTCGAGGGAGGATTGACAGTCATCTTTGCTTCGCGGTTCGGGTCCCGCTCGTGCCGAGGCCGAGAGGAGACTAAGATCGCGGGGATCTCAGAGTGAAGAGTTTTGAGAGAGGAGTAATCAGTGCTCTACTGAACGCATTAGCCAGGCTTGAGTATTGCCATGGCAGCGCGTCAGAGGGGAAGCGTGAGAAAAAAGAAAGAAAAAAAACTCTTGATGAGCGCTTTCTCTCTGGCCACACCCTACCAGACACCAGTAACAGAGTAGTTGGCACTACGTGCCTCCTCCAGTTAAAACGAACGTAGAGAGGCTGTAATTAACGGCCTCCGTTCCCCTCCTGGATAGGATGGGTGTCCCTTACGGTGTGGTGAGATTGCTACAGGGACTCCTTTTCACTGAGATTCGGGTAGCCCAGATCTAGGTCTCCTCTCATGTGAGAGTCATCATGCTGAGGCCTCTGGCCCTGGAGCCCCATGCAGGCAGCACGGCTGCTGCAGGTAGAGGTAGACTAGGGATCACTCTCTTAAGTCGTCAAAAGAGTTTTTCCTGGCCCTCTGCCTCTCGGGCTCTGAGCGGGATTTGGTTAAAAGATATATATATATATATATATATATATATATATATATATATATATATATATATATATATATATTTCTGCTAGGCCCCTGCTCCCCATAACCCTGTGGGGGCAGTATGCGTCTCTGAATGTGAGACAGTGGTCAAGTCGCTCCTCTAGAGTAGGATGACGTACTCCCCTAGTTAGCAGGGTGTTTCTATAGAGTGCTTAGTAACGAGCTAGCTCTCCTAACTATATGTATCAGGCCTCCTCTCCTTTGACAGTCATCCTGCTGAGGTCTCCATACGTACAGTTAGACTGTGTTTATAGCATGTGTCAGGCCTCCTCGCCTTCGAGAGTCATCCTGCTGAGGCCTCCATGATAACAGCATTTTAGGTGGAGCTTGAGAAGTGGCCCCTCTCTCTCTGAGGAGGTGCTTCAGGCCCTCCACTCCCTGAGCTCCGATGATCGTCGAGCTAGCTCTCCTAAATATGTGTCAGGCCTCCTCTCCTTCGAGAGTCACCCTGCTGAGGCCTCCATATATACATTTTGCTGTGATTGATCTGTTTTATATCATGTGTCAGGCCTCTTCTCCTTCGAGAGTCATCCTGCTGAGGTTTCCATGCAAACAGACGTTGCAGGTGGAGCTTGAGAAGTGGCCCCTCCCTTTCTGAGGAGGTGCTTCAGGCCCTTCGCTCCCGGAGCTTTGGTGATAGTCGAGCTTGCTCTCCTAACTATATGTCAAGCCTCCTCTCCTTTGAGGGGCATCCTACTGAGGCCTCCAAATATTCAGTTAGGCTGTGTTATCTGTTTATAGCATGTGTCAGGCCTCCTCTCCTTCGAGAGTCATCCTGCTGAGGCTTCCATGCAAACAGCATTTCAGGTAGAGCCTGAGAAGTGGCCTCTCTCTCTGAGGAGGTGCTTTAGGCCCTTCGCTCCCTGAGCTCTGATGATCGTCGAGCAGCTCTCCTAAATATGTGGCAGGCCTCCTCTCCTTTGAGAGTCATCCTGCTGAGGCTTTCATATATACGGTTTGCTGTTTTTTTTTGTTTTATAGCATGTGTCAGGCCTCCTCTCCTTCGAGAGTCATCCTGCTGAGGCTTCCATGCATACAGACGTTGCAGGTGGAGCTTGAGACATGGCCCCTCTCTCTCTGAGGAGGTGACTCAGGCCCTCCGCCCTGAGCTCTGATTGTGGTCGAGCTAGCTCTCCTAATTATGTGTCAGGCCTCCTCTTCTTCGAGATTCATCCTGCTGAAGCCTCCATATATACAGCTTGGTAGAGTGCGGAAGGGGTTCTTCCTCATTCCTTGAGTAGTTGTTAGACCCCTTGCTCCCTGAGCTCTGGTGGTAGTTGAGCTCCCTTTTAACTTCTATTATAGGTAGAGCTTGAGAAGTGGCCCCTTCCTCTCTGAGGAGGTGCTTTAGGCCCTTATCTCCCTGAGCTCCGATGATCGTCGAGCTAGCTCTCCTAAATATATGCATCAGGCTTCCTCTCTGAGAGTCATCCTGTTGAGGCCTCCATATATACAGTTCGGTAGAGTGTGGAGGGAGAGCACCTAGACCCCCTCGCTCCCTGAGCGATGTAGCGGTGCTCTAGCATGTGTCAGGCCTCCTCTCCTTCGAGAGTCATCCTGCTGAGGCTTCCATGCAATAGGTGGAACTTGATAAGTGGCCCCTCTCTCTCTGAGGAGGTGCTTTAGGCCCTTCGCTCCCTTCGCTCCGATGATCGTCGAGCTAGCTCTCCTAAAATATTTGTCAGGCCTCCTCTCCTTCGAGAGTCATCCTGCTGAGGCCTCCATATATACATTTTGCTGTGATTGATCTGCTTTATAGCTTGTGTCAGGCCTCCTCTCCTTCGAGAGTCATCCTGCTGAGGTCTCCATGCATGCAGCTTAATAATAATAATAATAATTTTTATTTGTAAAAGCACTTTACATTTTAAGAAAAAACCTCAAAGTGCTACAGGTCTGATCCTAAGAACAATATCTAATCCATAAGATCTGCTAAAAAGTAATGTCTTTAGTCCCTTTTTCAAAGTGTTGATGGTCTGTGGTGACCTCAGATGGTTCGGGAGGGCATTCCAAATCCGGGGGCGGCAGAGCAAAAAGCACGATCGCCCATTGTGCAGAGTTTAGTTTTTGGTATTAAGAGGCGGTTTGAGTTTTGTGATCGGAGGGATCGTGCTGTAGAAACAGGGGTAAGTAGTTCTTTCAGGTAGGGGGGTGCGTTTCCATAGATGCATTGGTGAGTGAGAAGTGAAACCTTATATTCGATCCTAGCAGACACGGTAAGCCAGTGAAGTGTGTGGAGGATGGGAGTGATGTGTTCATACTTTCGCACTCTCATCAGGATCCTAGCAGCGCTGTTCTGGACGTACTGCAGCTTTTGCAGACTCTTGTTGGGGATCCCGATGAGAAGAGCGTCACAGTAATCCAGTCTAGAGGAGACGAAGGCGTGGACCAGTTTCTCAGCATCAGCTAAGGTAAGTGTAGAACGGAGTTTTGCTATGTTTCTGAGATGATGAAAGGAGATCTTACAGAGATTTTTGATATGGACTTCAAAGGTGAGTTGTGGATCAAATCTCACACCGAGATTGGTAACTGTTGTGGAAAGGGGGATGTCTTGGCCAGAGATAGTTATACCGGAAAGTGAGGATGACTGAATTTGGTGCGAGGTGCCAATGAGAATTGCTTCAGTTTTGGAACTGTTTAGTTGGAGAAAATTCTGTTTCATCCACACCTTTATCTCCTCGAGACAGGCAGTGAGTGTTGGAGACGGAGATGATGTTGGCGGTGCTGCAGTTAGTTGTAGATCAGATTTCATGTACAGTTGTGTGTCGTCGGCGTAGCAGTGAAAAGACACTCCATGGCGGCTGATGACATGTCCGAGTGGCAGGATATTAATGATAAAGAGAATGGGGCCAAGAACCGACCCCTGAGGTACTCCGCAGGTAACTGTGTGTTCCCGGGACCTTGATTTTCCAAGCGAAATGTACTCTTTTCTGTCCGTCAGATATGAATTGAACCAGTCCAGGGCAATTTCAGTAAGTCCAGTGGTTTGATGCAGCCGGTCGAGTAGAATGCCATGGTCCACAGTGTCGAAAGCAGAGGACAGGTCGAGCAGTATGAGAAGGGAAGGTGAGCCAGCATCAGCTGCCATTCGTAGGTCATTTGTGACTCTGACGAGCGCCGTTTCTGTGCTATGAGCTGTGCGGAAACCAGATTGGAACTTTTCGAATAGGTGGCTGTTTTTAAGGTGGTCCTGGAGATGAGTGGCAACAACTTTTTCCAAGACTTTTGAGATGAACGGAAGATTTGAAATTGGCCTATAGTTGATAATATATCAGGAGCAAGAGTGGGTTTTTTCAGAAGAGGTCTGATTATGGCGGTTTTAAGAGCAGATGAAACAATGCCGGACAGGATAGACTGGTTTATTACAGTGGTGATGAGAGGGCTTAGAATAACGGAGTTTGCTTTGACAAGAGCAGTAGGAAAAGGGTCGAGGGCACAGGTGGTGGGTTTCATCCTTTTGATGATCATCTCAACCTCCTTATTCGAGATTTCTGGAAAGCATTTCAGGGGCTTGGCGATTGCAAGCTGTGAGTGTACAGATGGGGCAGATTGGATTGAGGATCCATGAATGGAAGAGCGGATTGAATCTATTTTATTTTTAGTTGGTAGAGCTTGGAAGAGCTTAGTTGGTAGAGCTTGGAAGGGGGTTCCTTCTTATGTCCTGAGTAGCTCTTAGACCCGTCGCTCCCTGAGCTCGGGGCTGATGTTTTGAAGCGGTCCAATCAATCTCTGGTAAAGGTGAAGTCTAGCTAGCATGTGTTAGGCCTCCTCTCTTTCGAGAGTAATCCTGCTGAGGCCTCCATGCAAACAGCTTTGTAGGTAGTAGGTAGGGCTAACAGAGAGTTGTTTAGGCCCCTCACTGCCTGAGTTCTGCATCATGAACTTTATTCACCCTATGAGGAATACCTCTAGACCACAGTGGTTTAAGTGTGGCAGGCCTCCTCTAATCTCAGAGTCATCCTGCTGAGGCCTCCACTTCCCAAAGCACCGTGAAGGAGCTATCGTCTCTGGCTAGAGACTGTGGTTGAGTAATGTAAACCCAAACAGGTTGTTGGCTTCATCGTTAAGCATGATAGCCTCCCTGGTGTGGGGGTTGACACTGTCCCCTCGAAAGTAGCAGGCTAGGGCCCATAGGCTACGGTCTTTACTCCTTTAAAGGGACCCCCCTCTGAAGGTTGGGCTGTGGTTCCCATGCCCTCGAGCTGGCAAGCCCTCTGTGTGATTCACAGAGTTCCCCTCGCTTAGCATGGAGCTCGGGCAGTGGCCGTAGGGAGTAGTGCTACAGTTAGCCTGACGTCTAAGCAGTAAGAGGTTTAACTTTGAGTTAATGTGTTTTTGCTTGTAGCCATAGTTGCTGAAGCATCCCCTTAGCATGGCAGCGTGGGTATCTCGTTTCCCATAGCGCTTGACGCAGTTCGAGTTCCCTTTGAAAGGGAACGTCTCAGGTTACGACTGTAACCTAGGTTCCCTGAGAACAGGGAACGAGACACTGCGTCTCGTCGCCATGCCTCTGGTCTGCTTTTACAGTCCCTTCAGACGAAGAAGTGGATGACATGTTCTCTAGGCGCTCCTCTTATACTTCCTGGTCGTGCTAGAGCATGACGTCATGGCTAACGCCGGCCAATAGGATTGTCGTGATTCTACAGTGTTTCAGTCATCAGTCACGCTGAGGCGTTCCCCATAGCGCTTGACGCAGTGTTTCGTTCCCTGTTCTCAGGGAACATAGGTTACAGTCGTAACCTGAGACGATTTCTGCATTGATTATTGCAAAAATACAGTATGGTCCGATCTTCATGGATGTCACAAATATAGAAAAATACATTCTGACTAAACTAATAACATGCAAACAGTTGTACTTTTATTTTATTTTATTATTTTATTACAAAATTTTATTGAAGACATTGGGTGATTATTGGCTGAAAAAAAATAAGTTAACCTAAAAAGTTATGACTTCTCCAAAAGCTAATTGGAGGCAATTAAAGAGGTGAGATTGGAAGTGTGGGTTCCACAAGTATCCTGCTCTTTAAATAAAGGCACACAAAGTCTGGATAACAGCAAAAGACCTACAGAAAACTCTACAAACTGTGAAACTCTTTGTTCATCCACCGAACAACATTGATAATATATTTTTTTTAATAAGATAATGATGATAATGATTTTCTATTTTTTTTCTAATGTAAAAAATTACAGATAAACCATACTAATGGCCTAATTGCTTAAGTTTCATGTTTTAGCACACTTGTCAGTATTAAAATATACTTGTTTTAACTTATAATAATTGCATATTGAATTGTTATGTTATGCATACTGTGTTTAAAGGTATATGTATAAATGCATATGTATACATTTCTCTCTCTCTCTCTCTCTCTCTCTCTCTCTCTCTCTCTCTCTCTCTCTCTCTCTCTCTCTCTTTGTGTGTGTCCACAAAGATGGCTATATCCGAAATCCTTGTCCTTGTGGGGACATTCTTGTAAATTATTCTTTGTTTTGTTTTTTGAAAATGCAGAATTTAGGCTTAGGGATAGAATATACAGTTTGTATAAAAATCATTATTTATATGGAGTATCCCCAAACATGAAAGTGTGTGTGCGTGTGTGTGCGCGCGCTTGTGTGTGTGTGTGTGTGTGCGTGTGTGCGAGTGTGTGTGTGTGTGTGTGTTTCCCACGGGAGGTGCCAGACGGCCAGTAATTTGGTTGTCTTGGCTCGTCTGGAGTAACACCTGCCCCCTCTCTGGGGAAACGGCCTTTCAGCCAAGAGGGAGAACAAGGAGCAAACACACGTACACACATGCACAAACACACATGCAAAACCCACACTCCAATGCTTAACGTGACTGACCACTCTTCATTCGTTTTCCACTGAATTTACATATCTTGGCACATTTATCTGTATTTAATCTTATTAAATTTAACAAATAGACACTATTTTATTTTTCATTTGTGATTAAAAAATCAATATGTTCTGATTGTAATTTTATTTAAAAAAGAAACGAATAAACAACAAAATATGAAAAACAAAACAGGCTACCTTTAAAAAAACTGTCACAGCGACTTTACTACAAAATATGTGCATAAAGCAATAAAGGGCACGGCCCTGAAAAGTCAAGAAAGATCTTTGGATAGCAGATATGTTTTCACTAAAAAATAACTTACTATAACGTAATGTAACTTATTGTATAATTTTAGTGTGGTTATGAATATAAACATCTCAGACATCAGCACGTGAACACACGTGAAAGAAAATGTAAGACTTATTATGTAATTTTTGGTCATACAACGAATCGCCAGTCTATTGTCTCATAAATCATAGGCCTACAATTCGATCGAGATAAGTAGACCATTGATTTAAATACTTGTTATTCAGAAAAGATTTCGTTGTAATAAATTCGTTGTTCTAATTCATGACAAACTCATGAGGAAAAACAGCAGTTTTATCTAACTAATTGCATCACAAAATATATAGATTTCTCAAATAAATAAACACTAAAGGTGCAAGTTGATGCTTAACATTTTTCTCATCATTACTGAATGACAGTCTAACACACAGTAACTTTTCTTTTAGTAACATCGCCTACAACCAACGTACATTATTCTAAACAACAATCTTTCAAAAGAACATTTAAATGACATGAATCATATCAACAAGTATAATAAATAACAAATAAATATTTAAATATGAGTGTTTATAATCTCAATGTCATAATTCAAGTGGCACTTATACGTCATTTCCTCCTGATTGAACAACTGCTAACAAGATCTACAGAGCAGCTAGAGGAGAGGGGCTGTTTTTTCCCTCACTGTTATACAGAGTGATGCAATGGGTTATCTCTGTACGTTTTCCGTTAGAAAAAAAAAATCCATATACACATATAATAACATAAGTTATTCATTTGTTTTAAATTCCTCTCAACCTTATTGCATCATTTATTCTGTGTATCGACCACAGTCTTAAATGGTTCACAACTCTTTGAGCAATCACCATTTTGGTTAAAGGGGGTATTATTTCCGCTCTAAGCTACAATATCTCATTAAATTCATTAATACCTAATGAACACTTGGGTGGTAGCCATCTTACGTGGTTTCAATCTCTTCCAATTGCGCTTACAATGTAGGTAGCGCAAAAAGCCAAAATGTCAGACCACAAACTGTAAAATTAGAATACTGTGTTGTTTACCAAAAATAGGCCCCCGCTTGTCCTTGAAGTATGTTCATAAATAGGGACCTTATGCTAAACATCCAACACATGATTAAGATATGAAATATAACAAATAGCTAGTCTCAGAATTTCAATCTTGGACAGCTTTTTGTCAGGGGGCAGGGTAGGTAACAGCTTCCTCAGTTCAGCAAAGGCAACATTGAAGGCTTCAACCCGGATTCTCTCACGGGTGGCATGGGCTGAACGATATTTGGCTGTGGCGCGTCTGCGCCTCCTCTTTTCTTCCCTGCTGAGGGTTTGCGGGGCCAGAGACTTCGTCTTGCCCTCTCCCTCCATGGGCTCATCCGTGATGCAACCAACCTTTATATCGTTCAGCATAGTTTCAGCGTCTGACTGGCTCCACGGCAGATCTGAATCAGTTTGTTCTGGACTCAGCATCATTTTCAGTTTCAGTTTATTCTGTTTCACAAAGTCCTGAAACACAAATACATAATTACAATTAGGTCACTATTTTTACACAGTTTTGCGTTGTTATTTTTTCAAGATTCTTTATCTGCCTTCCCCAATGTTTTTCTCGTATTTGCACACTCAATGGTAGGCTAGCTACTAAGATATTTGCTGGAACAACAATACTATTTTCACAACAGCTCTCACAAAAATTCAATGGCTGTGACACTGCAGCCTATTTGCAGAAGGTGCATAGCAAATATGCTATGCATTTTAATGCAAATATGTGGTAAATTTTAAAACATTTTATACCACTAAGTAGTCTAGCTATTGGAAAAAATGCTAATTTCAATTTTAAGGATCTGAAACTTGATTATTTATTTTTAAAAGAGGCCAAAATAATTATTTTAATGTTAAAATATAACAGTTTTTGCATTTCTAATAACACACACACACACACACACACACATCTGTTTAAAATAGACCTCGCAAATGCACAACCTCTTTTGTTGTCTATTCAAATATGTTTTCAGAACCTTCCAATATAGGGCTCCAACATTGAGTACAAATATGATAATTTTGGAGTCATGTTCTAGTCTACAATTAAAGTCATCCATCTGTCACACTATAACGCTTGGCGCGTGCTGCCTGACAGGACAAAACGGAACCAGAATATTAAATGGTTCAAAAGGTTAACATCTGTTGTGGGAACTTTGCTTTTAGATTAACATAAATTCTCGCTCACAATTGATAATGGACTGCCACGATAGTTCTAAAAGTTAGCCTATATCCTAAATATTTACAACAATACATGTTTCATTTATTTAAATTAGTTGTTTTAGGTGTTTGCTTTTTTTTTAAATATACGTAATGTGAAAAGGCAATGGAAAACTGTAATTACTGGTGTGTGAACTATATAGGCTAACTCTAAAACGTATAACTTAAATATAAGAAAAGGTGTAAAGCAACAGTTGTAAAAACAATTGATAGTGCTTTTGCGCGGAACAGTTTTCAAAATAATTGTAGCTTATTCAAAATAATTGTAGTTCTAAACATTTCACTGACAAATAAATATTGAAATTACGGATTTACATCTTTATACGCTATAATAAATGTTACCTATACCTTTGAGATAATACAAATGTAAATATAATACGTCGGTTATAATTTACACGAATAAATGAACAAACCGTGTTATGCACTTGACAGCTCCAGAAAGAAGAACCTTGTCCTTTACAAGCTGTCCAACTCTTTACTCTATCCTCACGTCTTTATGTAATTTTGTTCATTGAGCATCTTCCAGCCGAGTTATATTATATTTCTTCATTTACTCTGATATCCTCAAAATAACAACGTGATATCTGTTCCAGTTAAAATTGTGATGCTGAGCAATTCTCCCTTTCACTGTTTTCGTTAGTAAAAATAATGGATGATGCCTTCGATCTTGAGATAAAAATCTGGGAGTGATGCATCGTGACCCCAGACTCTAGACAATAGAGATTGCTCTGTCGATACAATTGTAGAAAAAGTAGTGAAATGTTGTCAGTCCTCTAGAGCAAGACTGCGTTTGAGAATGAACTGGCGATAAAAAAGTCCTTTAATCGAAAACCATCTCCGTTAAATCCTGTCTTCTCTTCTATTTCGCTAGAGCTCCGTCGCCTGTTCAGGCTATAGCGGATACGCGGATGAGAGAATAGTTCTAAGTAAAAGCTGTTCAGAATGACCGAGGGTTGGAATATATTTGCGGGGTGGTAATGTCTAACACCGCCCCTTCGCATCATCCTCTCTTGCCCCTCTCCACCCATCTCCTCCAGGTAAAACACAAACACACAGGAAGAAAAAAAAATATCCTACATATATTTACCACCCACACACTGTCACATATATTGAAATATATTTTACAGTATTTATTAATCTTTGTTAATGTTAGTTGATAAAAAAATGTTCATGTTCATGTTAGTTCACAGTGCATGAATAATGATAATAAAACATTTAATCAAATCATAAAAATGTAGTAGGCTTAGCTAAATGTTGAGATTAACCCTACGATTAATAAATGCTGTATATGTGTGTGTGTGTGTGTGTGTGTGTGTGTCTCTATATAGGCTACTCCTATTTGACAATAGCCCCCCTCTTATTGAGAAATGTAGAGATTCAGTAGCGAAGCAATTTTAATAGTAAAAGTTGCGGGGCAGCGTTAATAATTTCTGTGCTCCTGAATGTATCTGAGTGTGCGCGATCTCCGATCTGTGATATGTGTCTCTGTGTTTCAATGAAAGCAGCGCATTAACATAGAACGGTGATTAAACAGACTGGAACTGCCTGTGCATTAATCGGTTTTAAATGGGTCCTATTATGATTTTTCACTTTTTTAACTTAATTACTTAACTGTAATGTTGCTGTTTTAACTGTAAAAGATATGCAAGGTTACAAAGCTCAAAGTCCACTCCAAAGGGAGATATTTTACTTAACAGAATCCACTTCCCAAGAACTAGCCTACTGTAGAACGAACTGCTCCGTTTGGACTACAAGGCGATTTTTCCGGACCTTATGGAGTCACAATGTTCCTCATTTAAGTAATACCCAACCATGGAATAGCCAAAAAAGCAGACTATGTCTGGTTTAGCTGCTGCTATGTCAAAGAGATGCTGTTTTTTCCACAACTCATGAGGTCAAACAAGGCTGACGAACTTTATTAAAATTTATTTTAAACACTAGGCTATTCCTGAACATTATAAACCCGACTTTTATGCGCTGCACATTTTGCAGAGAACAGGGGCCTGTCCTTCGTACGTTGCTTAAAACATCCAATATCAAACGAGACATCCAAGATAATATCATCGTGCTCATCATGATCCGGCTAATTAGGTTCTTCGAACACTGATTAGTTATGATTAGTATAGCTGGATTGAGTTATCTGAGATAATTGCGCGTTCATGCGCTGGGTTAAAAGGGGATATGTATCAATAGTAGAAACATTGATCATCAACGCTGCTATTGGCTGCTCACCGTGGCCAAAAGCCTGCTTAGTTTTTTTCTCCACAGAAGAGCAAGAGTTATT
Source organism: Tiaroga cobitis (assembly GCA_030578255.1). Taxonomy (NCBI): domain Eukaryota; kingdom Metazoa; phylum Chordata; class Actinopteri; order Cypriniformes; family Leuciscidae; genus Tiaroga; species Tiaroga cobitis. The sequence continues at coordinate 28,490,144 of CM060591.1, read as the reverse complement.
GCTTGAAGGATATGCTGAATTTGAAAACTTCATTAAAACGCCAGGGAACACCTTAAAGTGTGCAAAAGCCAGGAGAGAGGTTTGGCAAAAAGTATCAGACAAATTAAGGACAAATTAAGTGACCATGTTAGATGTTTTGATCACTTATTAGAGTATATATTTTTATATTTTAATGATTTCTAAATAATTAATCACTTTGTTCATTGTAATGTCAGAGTCACCACCCACTACTAGAACACAGGAACAAGTAAAAGTGAAGTACTAGAATATTATACATAATAGTAATTTGTACTAACTAATCTCTTTTAAAAAGGCGCTATTAATAAATATTTACCTGTTTATAATAGCAACCAAGAAAAAGGCTAAGAAATAAAAAGAAAAGAAAAACAAACAGGTGGTGGTCCTGCACCCCCACATTAAGAGCTGGCGCTTGGGTTAAATGTGAACCTTGTGGAGGGCATCCCTGGGTTCAGCTCTTCCTCAGACCCACAGCCAGGAGCAGCAACACCTTCACTGCTGGTAAAGGAACTTTAAATGATCCTAGTACACTGTAAAATAATTTGTTGCTGCATTAATTTAAGTAGGCCTATAATCAAAATGGCTGTTCAGTCATATCAACTGTTAAACCTTGAATAGTAATGAATTGCTTTGACTTGTAAAAGTCTCCATGTGTGACTGTGAAACTACATAGTTAATGTAAAAAAAAATATGTTGCCATGAGTTGTTGATCACATTTCCCCCAGTGTACTTCATTGTAATGAAATTGTTTTTTCCTCTTTTGTGCAGTATTAAACACCAACACTTTTATGTGTTCCCAAGCAAGTGGTGGCTTTTTCTAATGTTACATCAAAAGGGAAGAAAGTACAACACTTTGTAATGCCCAATTTTCCCCCAATGCACAGGACAGTGAAGAAACCCTCTCAGGTATCTTTAAGTGCATAAATAACGTTACTTAATTTACACTTGAGTACCTATTATTTCTGAATGCAATATGAGTTGCAGGAGTCCACATCTACAGAAGAGTCTGCATTAAGCAGTGATACAGAGGTGGGCAGTGTTGTACTGTTCCTTTTACTTTTTGATGCATAAACCATGTGTTTGACAGGTTTACCCCTACCCCTAGAAAACAGAGTATTTTGAAAATACTTGACAACTTAAAGAAAAAAAAAACTGGCACTAGAGATAGAGTTGCTTCAAAGGAACTTCAGAGTAAGTGCTAATATATTATTTCACACAGAGTACAATATATATTATTTGCAGGCAAAAAATGACTTGATCACTGGCTTTTCTTTACAAAGAACAATTAAAATAAAACTAAGAACTAAGAACTAAGCATATTTGTCTTGTCTTTTATTAAACATTAATGAAATGTTTTATATTTTTTCTGATGGTGCAATGTTGTGTAATATGGCCCATGCAATGTCACAGGCCCTGTCAGGTGCAACCCTCAGACTTTTCAGATACTTTAGTTGGCTATAGTTCACTTCATTGTGTGCCCTTGTCCTGGCTAGAGCAGCATTGTAACTGGTCTGGGGTTTGGGTCAGGGAATGGGGTCATAAAACACCTGTCTCCAAGCAGGATCCTGTTGTAATCACCTGTATAATGCAAACATTCAGTTCTGTTAGGATAAGCATAAGTGTATGATTTCCATTACACGAGAGTAGATGTTAAAACTTCATGCTGATTTGTACTCGGCTTTCGCCAAGATAAGCAACACTAAGACGTAGCTTTACAGTAAACTATGCTTCACCCATTTACGCTTCTTTTCATATGGTGGTGTGACTCCCCTTCTGTCCGGCGTTAACGAATGCAGTGTACTTGGCGCATCAGCACACACGACGGCTGCAACTACAGTGTGGTCTCCCTAGTGGACCAGCACGACAACCGTCTGGATTGAGCCAAGTAGGGGACATCTCTAGGGTCTTCAAGTGGGCACCTTCCGTCCTCAGTGTTTCGTCGACTAGCCCACGACACCTCAAGAGGGCTCGACAGTGACTCTGGCATCCCAGAGTCACCCCCCTCCGTCCCCCACTCAACTCAGCCCAGCTTACTGACCTCTACATCCCTCCTGCTGCTGAGACCTAACCACAATCGCACAATCTCCCTGCAACCCAACCATACGCGCTAACCCGTTTGACTAAGGCTGTCGAGCCCCACTGGTGCGTTAATATGCAGTTTCAGTGGCAACGGTTCCGTATGGCATACCACCTACCGCAAAAACACAATATCTGCCCAACCACCCGTCATTCACGCAATATACACAGGAACGTGATGACTGTAAATACTATACAACTAAACCAACAGACTCTTCAAGTTTTCAAGAATTCTACGAAACCGTAGCGTGGCGGCCTGTACACAGCCAGCTAGAATCTTTCCGTCTCAACCACAGCCAGTTGCTGCTCCTTTCTGCTGCTTCAGATAAGTTCTTAACTGTGCGACGCAACTCTTGGCCACTGAATCCGACGTCTCTGAGGAACCGGGTTGTAGAGTGTGCCACAAAACCTCCACAACCCACTTCCACAGGATAATCCGGGACTCTCCATTCCCGCTGTTCTGCTTCAGCAGCCAGATGAGCATACCGCAGTTTCTTCCTCTCATATGCCTCATCTACCGCATCCTGCCATGGCACTGTTAACTCTATCAGTTGAACAATGCGTGCTGATCCAGAGCACAAAACAATATCTGGTCGTAGGTTAGTGGTGGCAATCTCAGGTGGAAAAATAAGCCGTTGATCAAGATCAGCCAGCATCTTCCAGTCCCTAGCAGCTTCCAGGTCAGCCTTTGCCTCTACTACAGATTTTTTTGCTGACCACTTTCTACCAGTTTTTAACACAGGGGCTGCCTCCCTTACACATTTGTCGCGTGACTCTACTAAGATCATTTCCAGTCTGACCTTGGCACACTTAAACTCCTCGGTTAAAGCAGAGACTGGCAGCTCCAATATTCCTTTACTATAAAGTCCCACTCTGCTGAGGCAGCGTGGAACTCCCATCCATTTCCTGATGTATGAACTTATTAACGCTTCCAGCTTATCCACTGTTGTCAAAGAAACCTCGTACACAGCCAGTGGCCACAGCAACCTTGGCAGTAGACCAGACTGAAAGCACCAATGTAATACAGTGAGTTTGAAGTTTATATATTTCCTTACCACGTTCAAATAATGTGCATAAATCTCTGAAAATTCTTGAGTCATGCACAGATCCTGGCCATATTTGTGATATGGAACATAGTCACACACCACCTAAGAGATTTTAGTCAACTGCCTTTTTAAAACTTGATATAATATTACTAATCTGGATAAGAATCACAATAGTAACTTGCCTGCACTGTTATTAAAGCCCGACTCCGACGAGTCGAACATTTATGCGTTTCCAACAAATTAATGATGTAAAAGACATCCTCACGAGTCATGAGAAAAATGATATCTCTCAAAAGTACACTATCGCGCTGCGCTAAAAGACTTCCCGTATCACCTCCGCTTATAAAGCCGCGATCTAATCCTGTTAACATGAAATAAGCCTGCTCGCGAGCAGGTTCAAGCTTGCACACCTGTTGCTATGACAGCAAGTCCAGGATGAGCGTCGAAAAACCAAACAATCCAAGATCATGCCAAATCGCCAACAATCAAATCCAGCTAAGTGAGTTAGCGACGTATGAAGAACGGGCCCCAGCTTGCAGAACAAGCAATGCCAGCTATGGACAAAGCTTTACATGAAATGGAGCAGTTTCTATTTTGTGGGGACAATCTGTGGATTACAACTTGTACAACTTTTAACTATTTCTAGTTGCGTTTTCTATTAACAGTTCTAATTATATTATAATTATTAATTATAAGTTTTATGTTGTTGCTATGCTTTTCTGCTAGCCAACATTAGTGGATAATAATGTGAATGTTCTGATCCAATTTGACTTTTGACCTGTAATGTTGCCTGAATCATAATCATACACTGTTTGTTCGTTGGCCAGAGGAGAACTGGCCCCTGACTGAGCCTGGATTCTCCCAAGGTTTTTTTTCTCCATTCTATCACCTGATGGAGTTTTGGTTCCTTACCACTTTTACCTTGGCTTTTGTCTTGCTTAGTTGGGGACATTTAATTATTCAACAATATTTTTTGATCTGCGTTACTTCATGTGGACGATGACGCAATTTTATTCTAGAAACAAACTTGTAATTATTTTCATGTATTCACTGTGAAGCTGCTTTAAAACAATCTGTATTGTGAAAAGCGCTATATAAATAATACTGTTTGTATAACCATAGTTTTATAAAATGGTGTATAACCAGTGGCGGCTCCAGACAATTTTGATTGGGGGGCAATGGGGGGTCCTGGTCCTTTTAAGGGGGTCTCATGAAAACCAACAAAAATACAGTGGACACGGCTAATAACTTCATATTACTGCTACTTAACAGCAAAAACAACACTGCATATCAACTACTTTGTTTTTAATTAATTAATCAATTTCATTTTGCAAACAATATGCTTGAATTTTAATTGCCATTGCCACACCCATGACAGAAAGCATATTTACAAAATAGTATCTATTATTGTCATGCTCTCACTACCTTTTGATTGCCCTACTTCTGTCCAGTCTCCTCCTGTCTTCTTCTCTGCCATTTGCCCTCACAGGAATTAATTAAAATTTTTAAATATATTAAAATATAATTATTTTAAATTCCGTTATAATATTTTATAATATTACAGTTTTTTTTATCAAATAAATGCATCCTTGGTGATCCATGAGAGACTTTCAAAAACATAAAAAAATATTACATACCCCAAACTTTTGAACGGTAATGTACCTACTACCTACAGTGTTTAATCTGTGTCATAAAACAGATCATCTCTCATTCCTTTTTTCAAGCGTCTCTCTGTCTAACTGATGTCTCAGCCATTTCGTAAATTTTGTCTTGTGGCTACTGAAGTTGTAGCTGTAATTACAGAATTGTCTTGAATCAGGATTGAAATAGGCTAGGCTATGATAGCCTACTCACAAAAAAAATCTCAAGTTTAAAGGGGTTGGTATAATGCCCTTTTCATACGATGTAAAATAAGTCTTTGGTGTCCCCAGAGTGTGTATATGAAGTTTTAGCTCAAAATAGGCTACGTAGCCGGTACCCAGATAATTTTATATAGCATGTTAAAATTGACTCTTTTTGAGGAGACTGGATATAATGAGTGACCACCAGATCCATGCAAAAAAATTACGACAGGCAAAACAAAAAGCCGCATCTTTTTTGACACAGAATAGCCTATTCAAGCCACTGGTACTGTTTGAATCACGCGCAACTAAAACCCCTGGATGCTAGCTGCCCCTGCGATCCAAAAGAACGACGCGGGTATGATTTTAGTTGAGGCTGTCTTGGTTTCTCGGCTGGGCCATGGCTTAAATCCCCTGTTAAATCCACTCAGCCGCCAGGATTCCCACCACCCGTGCCCGCTGTAGCGTAGCAGCTCTTGCGGGCTCGCGGAGCGCCTTGAACGCAATGACGCAAGCCGCAGCGACGTTCATGGGGCGTCGCAGTGATTCTATGTTTATAATTTTTTATATTTCGAATAAATTATTAATTACTATTGTTCTGCGTAGTTTGAAGAGAAACATGTTTAAATCTTTATATATTTTTTAGTCAGGAAGGGAGTGGGGGGTCAAATGGGGGGTCAAAGTGTTTTTTGGGAGGGTCTTGAGACCCCCCAAGACCCCCCCTGGCGCCGCCACTGTGTATAACATTGTATCTAAAATGTAAAAGAAAAAAACATAACACTCTGAAAAGTCCTGTGAAATTCTTGCTTACAAAGTCCGTGCATGGAATCTATTCTGCAAGATCCTCTTGTTTATAAACAATAAAAATTCTCAGGGTCTGAACCAGGCTCAAAATTTAATTTAATTAGTTTAAAATTGCCACCATCCGTAATATTTACAGTACATTCTGTTCTGTATAATAGAAATTCATTTTTACAGGAACCTGAACCTTAAGCTGACAATTTTCAGTGTCAATGTTTTTTTGACACTGAGCTTTCTTCACAATAGTAAGATGGTTATGAGGCTCTTGTGTCACACTATTCCCAGATCACTAAGAGGGATCACAGAAGTATGTGTGTTTGTTGATCAGGCATCTGTGTGTTGTGGTGACCAACCATGCCTAACAAGCTGATTAAAACGATGAAGGAGGCTCCACTGACTTGCTGTGGCCCTGAGCCACAAAACCGAGGGTGGGAAGACAAGGGCTAGTTACAACTTGCTTCATATTGCCAGTATGGACCATGCATGGGGGGGGGGGGGGGGGGGGGGGGGGGGGGGGTGGCAAAGTAAAGGGTAGAGACAAAGAACTGGTGGTGGCAACAGTAGAATGGGGTGAGGGAGGTTGGGGGTATTTTGATAGACAAGTCGCCTTAAGCCATGTGTCCAAGTTGATGTGACTTTGTGTCTGTGTGCATGTGTGTATCAGAGGCATGTCATATAACAAAGGAAGGGCTATACTGACAGGAAGCACACAGGGAGTCAGTCTAATTGCGCCAGGTCAGAGGGGCAGACAGAGACCTCTTGTCCTGCAACTAGAACTCAAAGAGATATATGTCAGACAAGAGCAATTACAGAACACAAACAGCTTAACAACAGCTGAATCACTCTTACTCTGGACTAAAGCCACCATGGTGCACCGACCTTTCACTTTTACACTCTCTGCAGGTTCCCCTTTTGTGCACCAACATGTGTTTAATTTGTTTACTGTTTTTTTTTCTTTTGGACATATTTTTGCAGTGTTTAATAACCACCTACAGATACATCTAATTATAGGATAAGGTAGTTTAATGATAAATTGTGACCAGATTCTTGTGTTTGAGTGTCATACAGTGTATATGAGGTCAATGAGATGTATATCTCAAAACTAATTCTAAAAAACTTTGAATTAGCTAAGGATTTAAATTATTTATTTTTTTGTACACTGAAATGAATTTCAACCCACTAAACTTGAAAGTGTAATTTTAAAGCCCCTGATGTACTCATGGCAATGTTGTTTTTCATTCTTCGGTTAGGGGCAAAAATAAGTTTGAAATACCTTTGCATAGATATACTGTTAGCAAGGAAGCGGCATTTAGATGAATATGTAAATATCTAATATAAACACAACAAAAATTACAGCAGTGAGTAAAGTATTTAATTAATGCATTTGATAGCAATGTGAATATGCTTGCACCAGGGGTCCGTTCTTCGTTCGTCGCTAAATACATCCGAGATCAAATGACACATCCAAGATGATATCATCATGCTAATCATGATCTGGCTAACTAGGCTCTTCGAATACACCTGTTGTTTATGATTAGTATCACTGCTTTAATTTACTTAATTTATCATTGCTTAAATACTGCTATTGGCTGCTCACCGTTGCCAAAGATGCGTGCACAGATCTTCCCTGCAGCTGAGCGAGAGCTACACTTATTACAGTATATATATATATATATATTTTTTTTTATTAATTTAATAATTACCATGTTCCTTTTTTAATGTCAGAGCCACAACCCACTAGAATATGGGAAGAGAGTTATAAGGGCACAATTCGTCAGTGTGACAGTTTTATTGCCCATAAAATGGTTCCCACGCTCAAGCCACGCCCCCTTTCTACCCCACCCACCCACCCACCCACTTCCGGTTTGAACACCTGGACCGTGGGGGTTTTCCCACGGCCCCCTCCTCTTTCCACCCCCCTTTTCAATGGTCCGACGCTTATGAGAGGTACAAAAATATCAAAGTCAAACTGTTTCACCCTGAATGGTGCACGCCCCACAGGAGGGGTGTTCATATAGCTCCTCCCACACTCTACAAACATTAAATACCTCCCCATTCTGACAGTCTGGCTCACACTCATAACATGTCTCAGGAAGATGTCACCTCATCATTCTCACCTCTTGGAGCTATTGATGGATACCCACCAATAGGATTATCACCGGTTTTGGGGGTATCAGATGCATCGAATGGATGTACACAGAAAAACATCGACTGGCTGAATAAATTTTGTACAGATTTTGGATACCACAACCTTGCATTCCTCACAAGTCATGGTTCTGGTGCATCCTCTGCGGCTCCACCCCCAGCAGTCTGCGAGAGCCCTGACGTCACGTCCGGTGACGAACCGGATGCGTGTATAGGAGATGCCGGTCATAGGATTATTAAGGTGGTTGTAGCCGTCATATTGGAATTTTTAATAGACAAGCGGATGAAGCAAGCATGCGACGGGTGCACTGTGGATCATCCGTCCCAGACAAGACATTCCTGTTTATTTGAGCCGTGTCCCTATTACTTCTATGGATGTTTTGACGAGATCAGACAGGAGGTCCTCAGCCATGGGTTAAAAAATATCCTGGCTCATGCTCTGACTCTGTATGGAGCTACTCCGCACCTGCAAAGAATCCAGGGGTCTATCGAGACGATTTTGTTCGAACTCCGGGATGAGATGTACATCGTGGAACACCTAGGATCTATCAGACAGAAACTTGTGGATGAAAGTTGCGAGGAGATTATCTACTCTGCTGTCGATAAGTAGAAGCTCATCGCAGTCGAAAACCCTGAGTCTACCGCTGTGTGAAAATGTGGAATCTCTGCACATCCTGGATCACCAAGTATTTCTTTAAATCGCATGTTAAACACGGGGTATCAACCCTGCTCTACAAGATTATCGATGATAATCATGCAACAATTGCCAACGCGACTATGGATGATACAGGTATAGCGAAATTAATGAGTCATATGAACACTGCACGCAAGTCATCGAGAGACTGCAATAACATGGTGAACATATCCGTCAGCCATAATTGCAATCCGTACGCAACTGTCAAAAACATTCTCGAACTAATGCCTGAATGTCAGAACTCTCTTAGAATAGGAAACATTGTATGTCTTTGTGCGTATGTAACTGATGTCTGCAAATTGTTAAGAAAGACGGGGTCGGATGCCCCCCAAATTATTGACCTGCTACTTGAACACATCCTGGAGAGAAATATTGAAATGTGCGTGAAATTTATTTTGATGTTTGGATGATCGACATATAATTCATTATACATGTTTGTAACTGCTGTGTTTTTTTTTTTATTCCCTTCCAAAAAAAAAAAAAAAAGAAGTATGTTTTTGTAAAATGAATTGGTAAATCCTGAAATAATTTTTTTTTTTTTTTTTTTTTTTTTTTTTTGTAAAAATTAATTGATATTCCTGAAATAAAAAAATGTACGCGAAAACATACGGAAAAAAATCATTCATTGTTTGATGATATATACATGTGTGTGATTGTAAAAAAATAAAATAAAAATAAAAAATCTTGACAACTTCGCCACCTGACTCATTATTCTCTGAAAACTCACAGTGACGACATGGCTAACCAGGATCTTATGAAAAAGATTTACTATGACCCTGCAAATTCCGGTGCTTTGAGGGTAAAAACAGATTGTAGCAATGTTCAGGGAAGAAGGAGGCGGGAACCGGCGAACAATCAAATAGGAACTCCCTCACGGAACTGCTGGCTACCCAAAATAAAATATAAATACCTGCCAGCAGCCCCTCACGGACGACTGCTGGCTACCAAAATAAAATACAAACAAAACACAACTAAAACACAGGCCTGTTCCTCTCTCGATCATCAACGTCGTCGCTCCTCCTTTATGCTTCCGCTCCTCCGTGAGAGATGCGAGACCGGTGTGCTTCACAGGTGTTGCTCATTAGCAATCGCACCACCGGCCTCGCGCCATTCTCTCACGTCCCTCGGCCGTCCTGTTCGCCACACAGATTAAAACAGGCTGTTTTACAGGAATACGGTGTAAAATTATCTGATAAAGAGGTGACTGAATGGCTTTCAAGTCAGGACACATACACGCTCCATCGAACGGCACCAATAAAATATAAGCGCAACCGTGTAGTGGTGTATGGGAAAGACCAGCAGTTTCAGCTGGATTTAGTTGATATGTCCTCTTTCTCTAAACACAATCAGGGTATTAAATATATAATTACAGTTATAGATGTTTTTAGTAAGTACGCGTGGACCAGACCTTTGAAAATAAGACTGGACCGGAAGGGGTTAAAGCTTTTACGTCTATTTTGAGAGAAGGCCGGATACCAGTCAAGTTACAGACAGATAAGGGTACAGAATTTTTCAATAAACATTTTCAGCAGCTGATAAAAAAATATAACATACATCATTTTGCAACAGCCAGCGATTTAAAAGCGAGTGTGGTCGAAAGATTTAGTAGAACTTTAAAAGGACGAATGTTGCGTTATTTGACAGCTGTAAATTCCAAACGCTACTGTGACATATGACAAGACCTGACAGATGGGTTTAATTCAAGCTACCACAAATCAATTAAAATGAGACCAGTGGATGTGAATAAAGAAAATGAAAATGTGGTGTTTAGTAATTTATATGGGAAAAAACGTAAAGAGACACCCAAGTTTAAATTCTCGATTGGAGACGTTGTACGAGTATCTAAAACCCGTAATATTTTCGCAAAGGGGTACGAACAGAATTATACTGAAGAATACTTCACCATAACGGCATGGATTTCCCCCGAAATCCGGTCGTGTATCGGATACAGGACTATGATGGGGACTTGATTCAAGGCTGTTTTTATGAACAAGAATTACAGAGGATTATAGTTAGTAATAATTCGGCTTTCAAAGTTGAAAAAATACTGGACAAGCAACGTCGTGGGAAAGTCATGTACGTTCTCGTCAAGTGGTTTGGCTGGCCTACAAAATTCAACAGCTGGGTCCCCGAAAAGCAGGTGGTGGATCTGCAAACCGTCTTAAAGTCGTAGTGAATTCGTGACAGGTGTCATTTATGTAAATCATGTCTGAGGTGGGGTTCTACGTCACGCTCCCGTGCAATGCTTCGACTAGCATCTATCCTGAGAATTGTATATCTAATTACAGAACTAGACTGGCCAGAAGTATAATTTTAAAAGGCCTGTGGGAGGTGGCATTGGTTGAATTTGAATATCCATTGACATGGTATACATTTAATGAGGATGACGCGTTTTTTTTTATTGTTTGTGATCAATGCCTACTGCAGGATAACCGTGAACTCCCTGATGGAAGGGGTGACGCGTTTCAGAAACCTCTAAAATTATCAACGAGTCGGTATACGTTGAAATGTGGGTATTTTGAGGATGTACCCATCTTACTCAGGGATATAAATGTCTCTCTCCCCCCGGCGGTACGTCTCGCCTACGACCGTATAAAGAATAAGGTATTTCTGAAAGCACCTCACTGGACATCGCTGACATTTTATGGCAAGCTGGCGATCATCCTGGGTTTAAAACCAGGGGTTTCTATAGAAACTGTAAACAGTTCGGATGAACATCGAGACACACACATCACATATGCTCCGTTCCAGGCAGATATAAGTGGGGTTTTTTACACATTATATGTATACACGGATATAATCGAGTGCCAGACAGTTGGAGATGTCCATGTACCTTTACTAGGCACAGTACATATCGAAGGTGAAACTAACAAAGTTGTTAGCGTCAGGTACGACAAGTCACACTACGTACGTCTTAATAAAAACAGTATTAACGAGATTACTATAGAGATTAACCCTCTGGGGACCAAAGGTTTTTTGGGGCCCTTGGGATGTTTTGACATGCACTGACATTTGTGCTTTTTTCAGTTATTTATAAACATGTTAATGGCAAAGGTGTAAATTCACTCTATATAGCACACACGGGGCTATCATAATATGTTAGCAACATGCATGTACATGTTTGTATTTTTGAGAGAATATTATTTATGCGTGGTTATTGAAAAAACTAAAAATAAAAGTTTCTGAAATAAGGCCACAAAACACATATTGATTATTTCTTCACAAGACTTTTGAAAATTGTATCACATAGTCTAGAATATTTGATCCAAAACTATGTGAGAAACATCCTGACTACTCATTCAGATAAGTCAATAAAGTCTTTTAGAATGTGTATGACGTGTTTTGTTTGAGAAAGCTTTATGCGTGGAGGCGTGATCTCTCATTAGTATGTATCCATTTCACACCTGAGAAAGACAAAGACCCTCCCATAATGGCCCTATTAGGTGCTATCAGGCCATATCATTATGAAGAGCCTTGCAGAAAGAATGAGGAGATTTAAAAAAGAATGGCTTTTAGATTGTTTGGATTTATTTACAACACACACACACACACTGGTTAGAATAAGTGAACACACCCATGCTAAAGTTGACTAAAAAGAGGAATAAAAAATCGTAATGCCTTAATTAAAAAAATGAGGAAAACTACAACCTTTAGGGACATGAATAATGTCCTTGAATTCTTTGTGAATGAAAAATTTATCACAAATAATTAAATGTTCTTCTTTAAAATACAGGGTGCATACGTCTGGACACATCTATCACACACCCTTCACCATATAGACAAGGTTTTATTTCAGTTCAAAGTTAGAGTTGGAAAAATCTTGAAAAGAAAATTGTCTTTTCCATAAATGTCTTAGTTTGATCATACATATTTCAAAGTTGAGGATTCATTATTTTGATTTAGCTTGGATTGGAACAAACACTAGACTATAACATCTTAGTTGATTAGTTTATTGACAAAACATACTATATATTTAACATATGAGCAGAAACTCCTAACAAAGCTTATTTGATGTCTATTTTAGAGTAAAAACTTTATACTCTATCCAAAACTAGTCAACAAAATGTCTTTTATTTCGTCTATAACTGTGCGTATCTGTGCGTTCATTCATTCATTCATTCATTCAAGCAGAGGACAAGCAGTCACTCTGCGAGAACGGCTAGAGCGCGTAAGTTGTTTTTTCTTAATATCCAGTTCTCCTGTTGCTCTGTTTACCATTTGTCAAGTAAGTAGGGCTATTTTCGATTCTTTGCTTATTTGTAATTTTTATTTTCACTAAATATCTTTAATTTAATTAGACACGTTCCTATTTTGAATATCTGCCGTCTTAAGGGTTGTAGTCTGGTTGTTATTGTAGCACTTAAGTATTGCTGTTCATAACAGCTAGTTTCGATTTCGGCCATTCTCGGGATATTTGCTTTCGCTGTGCTAATTGCAAGGGCTACCACAGCTGTCCTCACTCAGGCGATTGATAGAATTATATCTATGTAGTGTGCGCGCTGTCGCGGAAGCGTCAGCGGAAGCAGTCAGCGCTCGTGTTGAACCTCCTCGTGTTAAGACCGACTCGGGTAAAGACCTGCGACTCTACCTGCGCGACTCCACCGAGCAAGGACACCTGCAAGGCACTTAAAGTATCTTCTTAACCCTTTCCCTTCCTACCTTTATCTTATTTCCTATTATCATTATGTGCTTTCAACACATTCCTGTTGTCTCTCGACAACGCTCTCTCACCACGCACAGAAGGCAGCGCAATACTGCTAATCTGCGCCCTATTCTCTCATCCTCACACTCACCTCTCACTCTTTCTATGGGTCTATGGAATTGCCAATCAGCAGTCAATAAAGCTGACTTCATTCCAGCCTTTGCATCTCATTCTACTCTTAATATCTTGGGCTTGACTGAGACCTGGATCCGCCCAAAAGACTCAGCAACCCCTGCTGCTCTCTCTAACAACTTCTCTTTCTCCCACACCCCTCGCCAGTCGGGCAGAGGTGGGGGCACTGGTCTTCTCATGTCAAGTCATCTTCATTTATATAGCGCTTTTAACAATGGATTGTTTCAAAGCAGCTTTACAGAGATAAACATATAATTTAAGGTAACAGATTGTTTTGGCATTATAGCGGTTCTTGAATAATGTTATTTCCAGCTAAAGTTAACTTTGATTGATTCACCTCCGTCGAAATGATCAGACTTTTAAACGCGAACCTGTGATTAACGCTGACGGCGTTCACATGCTCATTCAGAATTGATTCTATAGTTATGTGCTTTTTAAAATATGTGCGCAGGTTTATAATTCATACAACCCAGCCTAAACAAACTACTTTTCTTGCCTATAAATTTTGATACAGAATTTTGTTTTATTTTATCACTTCGGGGTACGCGAGCCGGAATTCACAACGCTTTATCTGTAGAGTGGGAAAGGGATCCTCCATAGGGAGAGGATAGTGGATACTTCAGCACTGCATTGTCATCGGGTCCAGGCGGATCTCCTTCGTCAGATCTGGACACGGCCTGGATCCGGCAGGCTGCGGGAAAACCTCGGGATAAACAAAGACACTAATATTAGCGTAGATGCCATTCTTCTTATGATGTAGCGAGTACATCAAGATTTAACGGAAGTGTTCCCAGTTCCGGCTGACCTAATCTATGCAGCCTAACATTGAATTTATAGAAGTCTATAGTGCGTTATGTGTATGCTAGGTCAAAGAGATGTGTTTTTAGTCTAGCTTTGAACTGACAGAGTGTGTCTGCTTCCCGGACAATGGTAGGAAGACTGTTCCAAAGTTTTGGTGCTAAATAGGAAAAGGATCTACCGCCTGCAGTCGATTTAGATATTCTAGGTATTATCAACTGACCGGAATTTTGAGATCGCAATGGACGTGAAGGACTATAATACGTTAAGAGCTCGCTCAAGTACTGCGGAGCTAAACCATTTAGTGCTTTGTAGGTAATCAACAATATTTTAAAATTTATACGATGTTTAATAGGGAGCCAATGCAGTGTTGACAGAACCGGGCTAATATGGTCATATTTCCTGGTTCTGGTAAGAACTCGAGCTGCGGCGTTTTGAACTAGCTGTAGTTTATTTATTAAGCGTGCAGGGCAACCACCCAGTAGAGCATTACAATAATCTAGCCTTGAGGTCATGAACGCATGGACTAATTGTTCCGCATTTCCCAATGAGAGCATATGGCGTATTTTAGATATATTTTTAAGATGGAAAAATGCAGTTTTACAGATACTAGACACGTGGCTTTCAAAAGAAAGGTTGGTCTCAAAGAGCACACCCAGGTTCCTAACCGACGACGAAGACTTGACAGAGCAGCCATCAAGTGTTAGACAGTATTCTGGGTTATTACGTGTGGAAGTTTTTTGTCCAATAATTAGAATCTCTGTCTTTTCAGAATTTAGTAGTAGGAAATTACTAGTCATCCAATTTTTTATATCAGCTATGCATTCCGTTAATTTTGTGAATTGGTAAGTTTCGTTGGGTTTTGAAGAAATATACAGCTGAGTATCATCGGCATAACAGTGAAAGCTAACTCCATGTTTCCTAATGATATCTCCTAATGGTAGCATGTACAGAGTGAACAGCAGCGGTCCTAGTACTGAGCCTTGTGGTACGCCATACTGAACTTGTGATCGATAAGACATCTCTTCATTTACTGCTACAAACTGATAACGGTCAGATAAGTATGATTTAAACCATGCTAGTGCAATTCCACTAATGCCCACATAGTTTTCTAGTCTATTTAAAAGAATGTTGTGGTCAATTGTGTCAAATGCAGCACTAAGATCGAGTAACACTAATAGAGAGATACAACCACGATCGGATGATAAGAGCAAATCATTTGTGACTCTAATGAGAGCGGTCTCAGTGCTATGGTACGGTCTAAATCCGGACTGAAAATCCTCGCAGATATCATTTCTTTCTAGAAAGGAACACAGTTGTGAAGATACTGCTTTTTCTAATATCTTTGACAGAAAAGGCAGATTCGAGATCGGCCTGTAATTGACTAATTCTGTAGGATCAAGTTGTGTTTTTTTAACAAGCGGTTTTATCATAGCCAGTTTAAAGGTTTTTGGTACGTATCCTAGAGACAAAGATGAATTAATGATATTAAGAAGAGGATATATGACCTCTGGAAACATCTCTTTCAGTAGCTTAGTCGGTATAGGATCTAACATACAAGTTGTCGATTTAGATGAATTAACGAGTTTGCAGAATTCTTCCTCTCCTATAGCAACAAATGAATCAAATTTTTCCTCAGGGAGACTACAATGCACTTCCTGATGCGATACTGTGGTAGACGGTTGCATAGTTATAATTTTGTCCCTGATATTATCAATCTTATAAGTGAAGAAGTTCATAAAGTCATCACTGCTGTGTTGCTTGGACACTTCTGAGCTTGAAGCTTTCTTTTTCGTTAGTTTAGCCACTGTTTCAAATAAATACCTTGGATTATGTTTATTTTCTTCTAATAGGTTTGAAAAATAAGCAGATCTAGCAGCTTTTAAAGCCTCTCTGTAAGCAATCGAGCTCTCTTTCCATGAAATCCGAAATACCTCTAGTTTAGTTTTCTTCCAGTTGCGCTCCATTTTTCTGGCTGCTCTCTTAAGGGCCCGGGTGTGCTCGCTGTACCACGGCGTTGGGCTATTTTCTTTAATCTTCTTTAAGCGCAACGGAGCAACTGCGTCTAAAGTGCTGGAAAAGAGAGAGTTAAACGTTTCTGTTGCAATATCAAGTTCTTCTAAGCTATCCGGGATGCTGAGATGATGAAACTGATTAGGAAGATTATTGATAAAGCAATCTTTAGTGGCAGAAGTTATAGGTCTAACGTATTTATAACACGGAGTCGGCTTTGCAGCCTTGGCTAAATGTAATTTACATGAGACTAGATAATGATCTGAGATGTCATCGCTCTGCTGCAGAATTTCAACGGTATCAACATCTATTCCATGTGATAATATTAGATCTAGAGTATGATTACGACGATGAGTAGGTCCTGACACGTGTTGTCTAACTCCAATTGAGTTTACAATGTCTTTAAATGCCAATCCAAATGCATCTTTTTCATTATCTACATGTATATTAAAATCACCAACAATTAGTACTTTATCTGCAGCCAATACTAATTCTGATAGGAAGTCCGCAAATTCTTTGATAAAATCTTTATGGTGCCCTGGTGGCCTGTATACAGTAGCCAGCATAATTCTCAAATGTGATTTATCGTTTACACTATATATTTTTACATTAAGCACCAATACTTCAAAAGAAGTATATTTAAAGCTAGATTTCTTAGTGGTTTTGAAAATATTACTATAAATTACAGCAACACCTCCCCCTTTGCCTTTCAGACGAGGTTCATGTTTATAACTGTAATCTTGTGGGGTTGACTCATTTAAAATAATGTAATCGTTTGGTTTTAGCCAGGTTTCTGTCAAACACAGCATATCAAGATTATAATCTGAAATCATATCATTAACTATGAGAGATTTTGAAGTAAGGGATCGAATATTCAGCAACCCAAGCTTTATCATTTGCTCATCTGTATTATATCTGTTTTTTATTTGTTGAACATCAATTAAATTTTTAACCTGACGTTTTTTGGAGTTCCAAATTCGGGGAACAGACACAGTCTCTATATGATGACATCTAGGTGAAAGAGACTCTATGTGATGGGATTTATCTGACCTTGGTGACGTGAGGCCGCTAGCAGACGGTCGGTTTAGCCAGTCTGTCTGCTTCCTGACCTGAGCCCCAGATTGTCATGTTTTATCTCTAAGACTATGAGCCAAATTACTAGAGAGAAGAGCAGCACCAGCCCAGGAGGGATGGATACCATCTCTTTTCAACAGATCAGGCTTGCCCCAAAAACTTTTCCAATTGTCTATGAATTTTATATTATTCTGCGGACACCACTTCGACAGCCAACCGTTCAGTGAGGCCAATCGGCTAACTATCTCATCACTCCTGCGTACAGGAAGGGGGCCAGAGTAAATTACAGTGCCTGACATCGTACTTGCGAGTTCACACACCTCTTTAATATTAATTTTGGTGATCTCCGACTGGCGGAGTCGAACATCATTAGTGCCGACATGAATAATGATCTTAGAGAATTTACGATTAGCATTAGCCAGCACTTTTAAATTTGCTTTGATGTCAGGCGCTCTGGCTCCCGGCAAACATGTGACTATGGTGGCTGGTGTCTCTATTTTCACGTTCCGTGTGATCGAATCACCAATTACCAGGGCACAATCAACAGAATTCTCAGTGGGTGTTTCACTGAGTGGGGCAAATCGGTTTGTTATGGGAATCGGAACGGAAGAGTGGTTCTTTGATCCACGACTAGAACGATCTCTCACGGTCACCCATCTGCCCTGCTGCACGGGCTCTACTTCAGCCGGAACCGAATCATGTAAAGAGTTCACTATGCTAGGCGCATCCAAAACACTATCTAAAGATCTAGCATTCTTACCATCCTCAATTAAAGTTTGGATGCGTGTCTCTAGTTCTGAAATCTTCTCCGTCAGCCTGACTGTCTCCTTGCATTTATCACATATAAATCCTATATTGCCATCGGAGAAGGCTATACTAAACATATGACATGTGACACAGGTGACAATAACAGGACAAGAAGACATTACTCACCGTGTTTGTTGACTGATTTCTTACTTACCTGGACTTTATGAACTCAAAGGCGCGGGTGCGCGAGAGAAAATAAATAAATAAATGAGCGCACGGGTGGCGCGTTAGCAGGCTAACGTTAGCGAGTTACTAGCGTGCTGTGTTAAGAATAACGGAAGCTAGAGATGTAAGGTTAATCTGAGATGTTGGTTAAGCTGTATTTAGTAGTATAAACAACTAGATAGTAAATGATGGCTCAAAACATAAAGAAATACGAGGCTCAGGCGAAGCTTACAGCCTCGAAGCAAACAAACACACAGCAGGCAGCGAGGCAGACAGGAGCAATCGATCAGCGATCAGGCAGGAGCAAAATAGGAGCAATGAAGGTGTAAAATAGTCCCAAACAACTCCGGTGTGTGTGTGTCATTCAGTGGGACTCAACCAGGTGACTCAACCTCATTTCTAACACTTGGAAATTTTCAACTCTCTCTTCTCTATGCAATAACAACTCATTTGAATATCATGCTATTACACTTACAACTCCCGTGAAGATCCATATTGTAGTTATTTATCGCCCCCCAGGTCAACTGGGAAGCTTTGTAGAGGAGCTGGATGTGTTGCTGTCCTCTTTCCCTGAGGATGGCATCCCACTTGTAGTCTTTGGCGATTTCAACATCCACCTAGCGAAACCGTATGCAACAGACTTCATCTCTCTCCTAGCCTCTTTTGATCTCAAACGCCTCATCACCACCGGTACTCACAAGTCAGGCAACCAACTGGACCTGGTTTACACACGCAACTGTATCACAGATAACATTTTGGTGAAACCTCTCCAAGTTTCAGATCATTTCCTCATTACTTTCAATCTACAACTCACTACCCATGCTCCACCAACCTCCCCACCATTTACTTTCAGACGAAACCTGCGCTCACTTTCTCCGTCCCATCTTTCCTCTGCTGTGTCATCTTCTCTTCCCTCACCCTCACATTTTTCATCTCTGGATGTGAATACTGCAACGGATACTTTATGCTCCATCCTAACCTCCTCTCTAGACAACATCTGCCCTCTCTCCTCCAGGCCAGCACGCACTACTCCCTCTAACCCCTGGTTATCTGAGGTTCTTCGTGAACAGCGAACCGAACTCAGGGCAGCGGAGAGGAAATGGCGCAAATCAAAAGACACATCTGGCCTCAGTAGGTATCAATCTCTGCTCTCTGCCTTCTCTGTTGATGTTCACACCGCAAAATCTTCATATTTCCACAACAAGATCAACAGCGCCACTAACACACATTCACTGTTCAAGACATTCAACTCTCTCCTCTGTCCACCTCCACCACCACCCACCTCCTCGCTAACTGCTGATGATTTTGCTAACTTCTTCACTAACAAAACTACAACTATCAGCAGTCAGTTCTCAGCTTCACACACACAGGAACCCAAATTAACCTCTCCCACAGCCAACAACCTTCTCTCCTCCTTCACTCCACTAACCGAGGAAGAAGTATCTAAACTTCTCCTCTCCAGTCATCCTACCACCTGCCCTCTAGACCCCATCCCCTCACACCTTCTACAAGCCATCTCTCCCACACTTCTTCCAGCTCTCACACACATCATCAACTCATCCCTCCACACTGGCATTTTCCCTACAGCATTTAAGCAGGCTCGGGTAACTCCTCTGCTTAAAAAACCAACATTAAACACATCACTTCTAGAGAACTACAGACCTGTCTCTCTCCTACCATTCATTGCGAAAACACTTGAACGTGTTGCTTTTAACCAAGTATCATCTTTCCTGTCTCTGAACAACCAGCTGGATGTCAACCAATCTGGCTTCAAGAAAGGACATTCAACTGAGACTGCATTGCTGTCAGTCACGGAAGCCCTGCGGTTCGCAAAAGCTGCTTCCAAATCATCAGTTCTCATTCTACTGGACCTGTCTGCTGCTTTCGACACAGTGAATCATCAGATCCTCTTGTCCGCCCTCTCATCACTGGGCATCACTGGAACCTCCCTCAACTGGTTTGAGTCCTATCTCACAGGTAGGTCCTTCAAGGTCGCATAGAGAGGTGAGGTATCCAAAGCACATCAGCTGACCACAGGGGTTCCCCAGGGTTCAGTTCTTGGACCACTCCTCTTCTCCATTTACACCACATCACTGGGACCCATCATACAGGCACATGGTTTCTCTTACCATTGCTATGCTGATGACACCCAACTCTACCTCTCATTTCAACCAGATGATCCCACAGTAGCTGTACGGATCTCAAGCTGTCTGGCGGACATCTCGGCGTGGATGAAGGAACATCACCTGCAGCTCAACCTGGCAAAGACTGAGCTTCTCGTCCTCCCTGCCAATCAGTCTCTACAGCACGACCTCACTATCCAGCTAGATTCATCCTCAATCACCCCATCAAGGTCGGTCAGAAATCTTGGAGTAATCTTTGATGATCAGCTGACCTTCACTGACCACATTACAAAGACAACTCGATCATGCAGGTTTGCTATGCACAACATCAGGAAGATCAGACCTTTCCTAACTGAGCATGCAACACAACTTCTCGTCCAGGCCCTGGTCATTTCTAGGCTTGATTACTGCAATGCTCTTCTGGCTGGACTTCCATCATGTGCAACTAAACCTCTACAAATGATCCAGAATGCTGCAGCTCGTCTCGTCTTCAACGAGCCCAAAAGGGCCCACGTCACTCCTCTGTTCATCTCTCTGCACTGGCTACCACTCTCTGCTCGCATCAAGTTCAAGGCTTTGACGCTTGCTTACAGATTGACCACAGGTTCAGCCCCCTCCTACTTCCACTCACTACTACAAGTGTACATCCCTACCAGAAGCCTACGATCGGTCAATGAGCGACGGCTCGTGGTACCATCACAGCGGGGCACCAAATCACTCTCCAGAACATTCTCATTCACGGTTCCATGCTGGTGGAATGATCTCCCCACCGTCATCCGGAATGCAGAATCCCTGACAGCATTCAAAAGGCAACTGAAAACTCATCTCTTCCGGGAGCACTTAACATAAAAAAAAAAAAAAAAAAAAAAATAAAAAAAATCCTTTCCTTTAAATCCTCGCTTGCCTGGCTTATGCTACTCCGAGCAATGTCTGAACTTTGTATTTTGAACACTTCTTGCGTTGTTTTTGCCTCTTCACGATGACTCGCTTGGTTTAGTCCTCAATTGTAAGTCGCTTTGGATAAAAGCGTCTGCTAAATGACTAAATGTAAAATGTAAATGCATTCATTCACTCACACACACACACACACACACACACACACACACACACACACACACACACACACACACACACACACACACACACACACACACACACACACAAACACACACACAGAAACATGATTCACATTTAAACAGTATGCTATTTTTCCGTTTACAGACACTAACGTTATTCTATATCGCGATTAGAACAAAGCACAAGCATAAAACACTTACACACTTCTCAGCTGAATCTGCTGCTCCTCCTCGTGGTGAAAATAAACCAGCACTTGTTCTGAGGTAGGTAAATGTCCCAGGATTGTTCCTCATAGCCGCTCAAGATGACAGTAGATTAATCTGACTAAAAAATATAGTGTGTTTTCAGAGTTTATGGGCGTTAACGCGCCTCAATGTGGTGCTTCACGCATTTGCGTTTGAATAGCGCGTGCTCTCCGTGGGCGTGTCACATTACCGGAGATAATGAGCTGAGAGAAAGATAATTAGAATGTCTGACACGTCTCTCTTTTTATATAGATTACATAAACGGAGAATATTTATTTTAGTTTTGAATCGGATCATTTAAAAGTACGAACTCAAATGATTTAAAAGATATATTGCTCATGTCTGGGTGAATAGTATTTGCTGAGTTTTGTTGAAGATTAGAGACGTGCTCCAGGAAAAAAGTTCACGGTGACTGAGAGGCAGAACGCACACCCTGTTTATATTCTTTATTTTACAAAAGCACAATATTTTATTTCGATTGTATGTGGGCACATAAAAAAGTAGACATTTAACAGATTATTTTCTCATATTTCTTAACTCTATATGAACAGAAATGATGGTAGTACTTTAAGTCTGTTTTTTATCAGGCATCAGTGGTTTGTTTAGAGGCTTGTATAGATTGGCTGTGCCGCTTATCAGGAGAGGGTTCAGTATAGCAAAACCACACATGAAAGCTGCAGCAAAAAATATAGTGAGTGACGTCGTTAGCACAGCCCTAACAAAGTCATATAACAACGATGACGGTCAGAGCGGGCATGGTCTGATGGTGATGGGGCGTAGACGATTAAAGCCACCAGGGACCCGTATTAGAAAGGGGCGTGGTCATGGCATAAAGAAAAGTAGGAGCATCACCAAAAAACGCTCAGTCGCAAAAATCAAAAGAAGAACTCGTGTGAAGCTTGTGAAAAGAACCACAAAATTAAAAAGACGAATCAATACTATATTCTAAAAAAATAAAAAAAATAAAAAAATGTCTCTGTTACATTGCATGTCTGACAAGTGCCTTAAATCCGAGCTGGATCTGTTTACCGTCCCTTTGATACAAACAGCTATTGAGAAGAACACTTACATCGAATACGCACTGATTTCGGCTATTTCTGATTTATCTCCGATTGAATTCTTCATAGCAGGGACGGGTGAAGATTACACAGATTTGAATAACACATTATTATTTACCCGCGTCAAAATAACTTTGCCGGACGGGTCCGACTGCCCGGAAGGAGCTCCGGTGACGGTTCTCAATTATGCGGGGGCGACAATCTTCTCACAGGTTGATGTGTCTTTGGGGGACCGTCTAGTTTCACAACCGTCCAGCACTTACCCTTATAGATGCATTATTGAAACGCTCATTAATTATGGGAGAGACACGTTAGAAAGCAACTTTTCAGCAGGTCTTTTTTTTAAGGACACGGCCGGGAGTATGGAATCGACAATTTCAGGGGCCGGCAACGAAGGTTTGACAAAAAGAGCCGCATTCACCAATGCCAGTAATGTGGTGGAGTTATTAGCACCGATACACTGTGATATGTTCTTTCAACCGAAACTATTATTGAATGGGGTTGATATCCGTATTCGCTTAACCAGAGCAAAAGACGCATTCTGTTTGATGAGCGGCGACGCAATCGAATATAAACTAAAAATTCTCTCAGCTTCACTCTTTGTCAAGAGAGTCAGCGTGTCACCGGCTGTACGATTGGGGCACGCGCAAGCGCTTCTCTCGGCCACAGCCAAATACCCCATAGTCTGTGTGAAAAATTTCTCCATACCGGCAGGGGCGCGTGTCTCAAATCACGAGAATCTCTTCCTCGGCACTCTTCCAAAATCTATCATTTTAGCTATGACTGATAACTCGGCGTTCACAGGGGCTTACGACAAAAACCCCTTTGCTTTTAAACACTTTAATTTAGAGTATCTCAATCTCACCTCAGATGGAGTGTCGAATCCTAATAGGCCTCTTCAACCGCAATATAATTTAGGTAACGCCGTTAGGGAATTTTACCAGCTGGTGTCTGCGACCGGTAGACATTTGAAGAATCAGCCGCTGGCCATAGACAGAGAGGGTTTTCTCAACGGATACACGCTCTACGCTTTCAACCTTACGCCGGATGACGAGTGTGGGCAACACGTGTCACTAATTAGATCGGGAAATATTAGATTAGAAGTGCGTTTTAGAGAGCCGCTTGAGTCGTCAATCTTTTAATTTATGCAACCTACGATTCTCTTCTTGAAATATCAAACCGGAGGCAGGTGCTCGCTGAACACCACTGACGGGGCTTGAAATGAACACTGTACAGTTGACGGAAATCATGGATAACATCTGTGACATCAATTTTCTAGGTGTGTTTCCTAGCGATTACCTCCCCAAAACACCATTGGTAGATACACCGGCCCTGTTAATCTCTAATACAGACACGTCGGGTGATCCGGGCCAACATTGGCTTGCGATGTACGTAGGTCGAAATGGTGTCGCGTGTTTCTTTGACAGCTTCGGTAACCCTCCGAATGCAGACTGTTTTCCTAGGTCTATTCAAGATTTTCTAAAAAATAATTCTACACAAGTTCATTATTCTACCAGACAAGTGCAAGATTATACTTCTGTTACCTGTGGACAGCATTGTGTTTTTTTTTCTGTATCATATTTCTCGAGGTTTTGAGTATGAGAATATAATGAAATTTTACCATAATGATAATCTGTTAAAAAATGACTCTATGGTATCTCTTTTTGTGAAAAAATTGAAACCCCGGGTCTGTGATAGGAAATCATTCAAGTGTATACAGTGTGTACAGACTGGTAAAACATATCAGACGCATTAACTCGTGGTGTATGCATATATGTATCGAATAAAATGACACGTAAACGAATGATGTGTTTCTCCCCTTTTTTTATTTGACATCACAAAGCAACAACACAATATACATCTTTTAAAATAAAAAATTTGAAATTCATAGACTTATGAAATAGGATAAGTCACACGCATTGGGTAAAATAGATACCCCCCCGCCCTGCTATATCAACACTTTTGTTAAAAATCCAGCCATTGTTTACTGTCTAATTTAGAAGAATTAAATACATCTGCATCAGGGGTGTGCGGTGGTGTTTTACGATATCCTCGTTTTTTCAATGATTTCGACGGTACATCTCCAAAGCTATCATCTGTTGTTTTTCTTTTAAGCGATTCGATCATGTGCCTAACATGATGATTGGCTACAGTCGAATAAGGTATGTGCAGATTGGCAAAAGCCTCCAGAAACGCATGCCACCCCACTGGACGTCTGTTATCACGTATCATCTGTGGTGACGTCACACTTTTCACCAGATCAAACACATGGGACCCGGGGATGATTGCCCCTTTATAAACAAATTCCCCGTTATCTGTCCATGAAGACAAGTGTTTGGCCTTGGACATTTTATCCATAATATATTTCACATTTTTTACACTTCTCTGTGGTACATTGTTTAATACTTCAGATACGATTGCATCGTCAGGACCTTCGTCAGCTCTATCTGATGCATGAGCGATCTCACTGGTCTCGGTCTCAACGGGTGGGTGTGTGAAGGTCAGCGTGCTACTTTCCATATCATTGTGCTTCACCACGCTAAGATATCGCTGGAAAGCATTGGTGTACAGTTTTGCCTTCTCGTACGTGTTCAGATCGTGTTTCTGCAATATCTCTCTAATAGTTGAATCCAGATGATCCTCCACAAGGTTATGGATATTTTCGCGAGGTGTTTGTGCAGACCTTAGTCTGTCCAATTGATTCTTTGGCACTAGATACATTTTTTTCAGTATGATCCATTCTCTTCAGATTTAGCTTCTAGTTATCAGACTAGATATGAAAGGTAATGTTACACTTAGAAGAGGTAGCAGAAACCCTCCTTTTTGGTTAATCATATGCCTCTTTCTGGTTATATTGATCTTTTTATTAGCGACGTACTTTATCTCAGTCTTTCTCCTTTTTAAAGTTACGTGTTGTTTCGCAGTTAGAGGGATCTTACCATGAAGAATATTGAGAGCGACTTCGCAGAGAGCCAGTATAAGCTCGTCAGGTGCTGAATGGAGAATAGCGTTTCGTTGTCTGGGTGAGCTCTTGTATAATAACTTTAAAAGGTACAGATTTCTGGAAAGTCTCGAACTCATGTTAAACTCCTTTCTGGACGTAGACCGCCAGATAGTCTGACAGTAAATCTGTTCTGAGACGAAATCTTTCAGGTGTTTGCGGTTTATAATCTATCAGTAAATAGCTGTAAGGCCTCTCGGTTGCATCCTGGTACGCTTCGATGAAAAATTTTGTATTACCAGGAAACATCTGACGACCCAAAACACCGATCTGTTGCTTATCTCGGGGTTTTTTAAATATTATTAAATAATTTGTGTTAAGCCCTATAGTTCTGGTAGATTTACCCTGGAAAAAAAGATTCTGCACCAATAATAAGCAACTAATCCCATTGTGATGTGTGTACTGCGTAAAAACCCTCTCGACTTCAGAATTGCACGCTGCTTGAGACATGACATCATCCAGGATTAAAAGGGATCTTTAATCGCGAGGAAATAAAGATTCGTCAGCCAGCTTCTTAGGAATGTTTTCAATGAATTTAATATCAAAAGCATGCAACAATTCATCGTATAAAGGCTGCCAGGATGTATATATGTACACAAAATTATCAAACTTCACAGAACACATTCTGTCTGAGTTATACATTAGAGTCTTCACAAAAAAAGCCTTGCCACTATTGCTTGGCCCACTAACAACCCCGGAGAAAGGATGCCGGAGTCTATAGTCAAAAACATCTGTTTTACACATATTCACAAATATTGTTAAAACCCGTAAGGCAATGTTGTGTAGTCTGGTAGAAGGACACGCTTGTCATACACGATTCTGAAGGTCTTCACAACTGTTTTATTATGCAGCGTGAAGCGCGACTTATTGCGTGTGATGGTGTCCGTGCTAGCGAGCAGGTGCATACTAACACCTGTCGCAACATACGAGCGCACAAGACCTATCAGACTCTGCAGCGTGACTATTTGTGCGTTCTTAGCATGAAGCGTTATCCCTTTAGCTTTGAGACACGTATGACCATTTTTGTGGCAAACCCATAAGATTTAGGTCCTGATGCTGAAAATACAACCAGATAGTCTGACGGTTCTAATTCGCTCGTGAGTTCCCCCAGATATGCACCTGTTTTGGGAATCCAATCCCCGTTTTTCGATACAAAAATAATGCTGTCTGTATCTGAATAAAGGACTCTCTTATCTAATTTATTCAAAAGATTATAGAGCTCGAGTCGTGCGTATGCGGTGGTGAATGCTCCGATAAACACATTAACATCACGAGTCGGGGAGGGATCTTGCTGTGCGTAAGACCATTGGATTAAAGCCACGGAGTCAGGTACAAAAGAGAAATGTTTTATCACATATGTGATGCTAAAAAGACACTGTGTGAACTCTTCAGGTTCTGTCAGAAGCTCAGCAGTGGGGAGATGACTGCGAAGCGAGAAGCGACCCCATAAAGTGTTCATAATTAGCTTCGTTATGGATCTTTTTGCAGAATTGTGTGAAATATTAGAATATGTCCAGTTGAACCCCTTGGTTTTCAAGATAATCGTCGACATAAGACTGCTTGTCTTCGTCTGTCACCACGTGTGGGGGAAGGCCTGAGGCTTCCTGCTTGAATTTTAGAAATGTATTTACATAATCACTGAACAAGCTGTCAGATGTCTGTTCAAAATGCCAGATTTCATCTATTTTCAACACCTCATATCCATGTTGAATAGCTCGCTGTAATTCGACGGAAACCCACGAGCCTGTCATGCACCTGTCCTCATCCGTGTGACAGCACTGAGGGGTCTGAATCTGGTTCTCTGCACAAGTCCTACACAAAGGAAACATTAGCTTACCACCGCTTCTGTAAGGCAGTACTGGATGATACAGCTTGCGAGGAGGGAGGACGGTGGCTTTGACAAGCCCAAAATAATTCTCTATAGGTTCGAAATCCTTGAAAATTATTTTAGGGTGGCCAATAGGATAAGTTTTACATGATTGTACGTACGGATACAAGGATGTGAAATCATAATAATCCACCCGCTCATCCTCGGCTGTTTTGTGGTATAGTTTATACGCATTAGTTCTCCCTCCGTAAAGAGCCTCACGGGGTTTCAATCTCGCTGGCGCTTCGTAAGATTTCATAAATTGTATCACTGCCAGATCTGTTTGTTTTGCAGCCTCCCATTCACAGGCCCACATAGAAAACACGCGCAAGGAATACACTTTACGAAGGGCTTCTAGCTTATCATCCGACTGTCTCCTGAGTGCCCCGAAAGACACTCTTGATAAGGGATTAATTTCTTCAGCCTTAAATCTGCAACAATGCCCGTGAAAAAAGCATCCCAAATACTCTAAAGCTGTTTTGACACCCTCATTGCTTACGTAATACCCGTCAACATGATAGGGTCCGAACCTGGACTCACCGTGGTTCAATGCGTGTTTCACATCCACGTTCTGTTTCTTCATGTAATACTCCAACCATTGTATAGACGCGTTTGAGAAAGTTTTATACTGATTAATGTATGCATGACTGTGTGTGAGAGCCAGAGTGTCACGTGTAAGGAAATTAGTTTTGAATACTTTCATACACGTTCCAGCGAGTGTCACTGATTTAAACGGATCAATGTTTGTACATTCGATGAACTCTTCACGATATTTTATAGATGCTTGGCGTAAAATAATCACGTCATTCCGACAGTAAAAAGCGAGCTCCTTTTTGAAGTCAAAAACCCCTGATACACCTGCGTACCAATGATCAAATCTAGAGCGCTCGGTTTGACTCATGGTGTCATAACCGTAAAACACTTTTGCCGGATAGGGTCCCACGTAATTTGCATTCTCCAATCTATTGAAGTGATGGGGGAAAAAACCCTTATCACACACACCTAGATTTAACGCTGCGGGTATTTTTGCCAGAGCCATTGGGATAAATTGAAAAGAATCAATAAATCGCTGTCTAAACACAGGATCGTACATGTATAATATACGACATCCTTGCATAATAATTTTCGGTGTTAACCCCTCGTTTGCAAGGTGTTCCGCCAGTATAAAAATGTCAAAGCCCGACGAGTTGTGTCCTATGAATGTAAAGCCTTCGTATTTCGTACGTCTAAAGTGTTTAATCAGAAGCTCTACACATTCTGTATTGTCTGCTTCAAACGTCTCTCTGTCGTGTGTCATTGCACATACATAATTAGCTGTATGCCTGCCATTTTCAAACATAGTTTCAAAATCGTAATAAATGTATTTTTTATCATGTGTTTCAGGCTTAAGAGGTTGAATATAGCATTCGTGGCTGCCATCATCTGGCAAGACCTCTTTGCAATGTACGCAACACTTTGGAGAACAGGTGTGGGGTTTTATCTTATCATCACTTCTCACAACCCTTTTTATTAGGTGGTAATGCCCCTCATGGTTATACAGATGCACAGTCTTTGGATTAATTTCATCCATGTTTTTGTACACTTGTAGCGCCCCTGAGCAGTCTCGATGAAATACCACAATTTTTAGATCATATTTTCTTTCGAAAACAGCCAAATTGTGATACCCTATTTTATCATGTGGTGTGAATCCACAACTTGTATGGATTTCGTACGCCGGTCTTTGTAATTGTTGATCAGTAAGCGACGGGTTAAGGAAATAGGCTAGACAAAAACTCAAACACATATTATTTTCGAAATTTGTAGGGCTGAATAAATGCATTTTATTCCTCTCTACACTCTCGCTGATCGCATGACTTGTAATTCTTCTGCGACCCCCTCCAGGTCTGTCCATAGCTACTGAAATCTGTAACGATAGTGCTGTATCAGTGCAAATCTCACTGTTGCTCTGTGTTGCTTGTTCAAGTTGTTCGATAAATAATGACGGATCATGATTATTCTCGGGTGTTAAAACGGTATTTATGGACGTGGGTAAACTTTCTCCAGACAATGCAATGTTGATATATCCTGTTTCACCGGCCATCAGTTGAGAAAAATCTACAATCTCATTTAAAATGTTATGCAGATGAATATTAAAAGCAGCTAAATCATTTGTGTCTATTTCGCTGAGATTAAGCATTCTATTAATTTCTACCCCGTTGAAACGCGGTCTCGGGATAATTGTGAAATCACCCACGCGACCACCCTCAGTAGCAAGACTGCGTATTTCTGTCTGGCTCAAACTCATCTCAGGGGGGTGCAGGTTCGTTCGTGCAGACACCCCCGCGCCTGTCTGTGCGCTTTCATTATCGCCATGTACGGGTATTTCTAGGGCTGTATTCAACCAAAGAAAATCTTGGTCGACTGAAGTCCTAAAGTTTTCGACTAAAAATCGACTAAAATCGACTAAAAAATGACGTTAGAAAAAAAACACGTTAAATTAATTAGCTGCGCACTGTGCGCAGTATTTGGTTGCCTTGATGTCCGCCTAAATGAATTATAAATAAACATAAAAAACTACTAGGCTATTTGCAGTATATTAAACTGTTTTTGACCTAATTATTTTGCACTGAAATGAGTCTGACACATGAATCTGTCGGCTCTGACAGCGTTGCATCACGTGCACCTGCGCAATATCATAGCCTATGATTTCCGAAAATAGTAGGCCTACTATGTTTCATGTGATATCATCACAAGAACTGTTGAGGAATATGCAACATAATTTAGACAATTATTTTTGTCATATGTTATAATAAGAAATTATAACTGTCAGACACTATAATTTTTAGAGACACGAATAGACTATTAACTTAAAGCTTTCACTCTTAATAAACACAAAAGGCACATCCGCTTTAATAAAAAAAAGAATATTTATTAAACAAACCAGATCAAGAGCAGAAACGAAATAAAGTGCATAACTGAAAAATAAAGCATCTTAGGCTCAAAACTAACACAAAGTGGGCACAGCGCAATTGCGCATTAGGCTCCAAATTAAAAATAATAATAATAATAAAGTGACCAAATCCAATAAATAATACTAGAAATAAATTTGCAGTTTGCACAATAATAAAAGGGAACCATACAAGTAAAGTAGGCTACAACATGTTATTCAGCCAAATTTTAAACGAAACAAAATAAATAGTGCATATACAACAACAAGGTATGTGAACTCAGAACAAATAGGCCTACAAAAAGAAATAAATCAAATGCCCAAATCCACAAGTATTTCAAATAAATGTGCAAAATTGTTATTAATGTCCAAAACGAAATAAAGTGCATAACAGAAAAATAAAGCATAGGCTCAAAAATAAAACAAACAGTGGGCACAGCGCAATTGCGCGTTAGGCTACAAAAAAATTAAAATAAAATAAGTGCCCAAATCCAACAATACTTTAAATAAATGTGCAACATTAAAAAATGTATTCATGTTCAAAACGAAATAATGTAAAAACAATTAAATAAAACATATGGCTACTCACTCACAGAGAGTACACTTCAATCAGTGTCCACTCCAAACTTTTTTGTGTTGTATGCGAGAAACAAGCATATCCACGTTCTTTGGAAGGAGACAGCTTCTTGCTTTATTGACAATAAATCCCGCCTTGGAGAAAATGCGTTCAGAAGGTGTGGATGTTGCAGGGATACAGAGCAGTCGCTTTGCAACTCGGGCCAGGCTCGGGTATCTGTCTTGTTTTTTTTTCCACCACCCCAATGGTCCGGAGTCGATTTTGGTTCTGTCCTGAAGATAGATTTTAATTTCTTCTGTCACTGTGCTTCTCCCACCTGATTCTCTAGAAACCTCGTCGTCCTCATCTTCGCACAACAGCATAGCAATCTCCTTCTCTTTGTCGTTTTTCTGCTTTTTTGACACATGTTGCTCCTCCTCACTTCCAGGTTCACCTGTGCCTGTGACTGCGCTCACTGTGCTGAGTGTACTCAGTCGTTCTGCTAGCTGTGCAACTACTGTATAGGCCTCGTCTCGTTTGGCATCATCCAGAAAAGACAGCTGCTTAAAACGAGGGTCTACTACTGCAGCTGTAATGTATACACTGTTAGTCATCATCATTCGGTTTTTAAACTCCCACCTACTGTCAATTTCTTCGACCAGCTTGCTTTTCATTTTTTTTGTAATGGGGCTGTCATCATCCGCGATGGCCAGGTGACGTTTCTTTAAGTTTGCCAGCATTGGTACTGTTGCAGACAGGGACACGCTGTCCTCTTCAGACAGCAGCTCGGTCAGGGTTGTCATTGGTTTCAGCACATTTTTAATGTCCTCTACCGCATTCCAGTGTGCTGTGGTAAGGTCCAGTGTACTGCTGTCGCTCTTCTTTGTAAAGTTTGGGTCAGACAGCACTGCGGTAATGGGCCAGTGTTGCTCCAGCAGTCGCTCCAACATCGAAAATGTTGAGTTCCAACGTGTAGACACATCCTGAATTAGTTCATGCTGAGGGACGTTTTGCTGCTCCTGCTTCTGTTTTAGCCCCGTTTTTGCTTTGTGCCCCTTTTTGAAATGTCCCACCAGATGACGTGATGCAGCCACGGTACGACAAATTGGATCTTGTTTGAGTGCAGCATTAATACAGAGCTGCAAAGTGTGCCCGGCGCACCTGACGCCCTGCATCTCTGGCCATTTATGTGATTCCTTTAGTGTTTCCACACAGAGTGCCATATTAGCCGCGTTGTCACATACAATAGAAATTCTCTTTGCTTCCTGAATTCCAAATGAATCAGCAACTTCAGATAGTCGCGCAGCAATGTTTATTCCCGTATGCGCCTCTTCTCTTTGTTTTGTCTCAAGCACAAGACTCTGTGCTTTCCAGTCTCCATCAATGAAATGGGCAGTCACTGTCATAAAGGACTCCATTCTAAGAGATGTCCACATATCTGTGGTCAAGCTCAGTGCCTCGCTGTGTTGTATTAACTCTGAAACTTTCACTTTGAGTCCCGCATATTTTGCGGTTATGCATGCATGATTGTGTGGCGTATTGGCAGTGTATATCCAGGTTCCAAAACTTTTAACAGGTTCTTAAAACCTTGGCCCTCCACAACAGCAATGGGCCTCATATCCTGAGCAATAAAGTTAACAATTCCTTCCGTGATTTTATTTTTCCGTTTGGATGATAAAGGAGGCTTAAAATCCAGCGTGGTCTGGGTGTGGATGGGGGATGCTACCGTCATTGCGGATGGGTCCGCCTGCAGTTATAAAACGATTATTACACTAAAACATTGAAATATGGCAATTTTGATATTTTCATATAACGGTAACCTAATCAAAACAGACAGGGCAACCTAACGCAGACAAGTGAGCTTACCGCTTTTAGATGATACGACATGTTTGTCATCGAGCAGTGGAAGGCAAACTGTTTCTTGCAAACTTTGCATTCTACCTTTTTCCCGTCAATTTTGAAAAAATGCTGCCACACTGTCGACATGTTGGACGAGGACTGACTAATATAATTAAATAAATAATATTCCGCATATAGCCTATCTACCGCTCTTCTCCAGTGGGTTGGGCTAATCCAAAAAAAGTGAAAACAAGGGGGGTGTTCTGAAGACAGACTGTTACCTGTGAAACAGGGGTGCTCTGAACCCCTCCCCCCCCCCATTAGCAGTTAGTGCTTTCCACCTGATGAAATGAGCGCGCCTCAGCACGGCAAAACTGATGAAATGAACGCGGCAAAAAAATCGACCAATCAGAATTTTGGTCGAACCAGAACGTATCGACCAATTAATCGACTAATCGACTCGGACAATACAGCCCTAGGTATTTCGCCCAAATTTTCTTGCTCTGCTATTATATTTCGCAATAGTTCGGTTGTGGTTAGGCCATCTGTGTTTATCATTCGTAGCTGCTCATTTATTAAAAGACGTAAACTGTTAGTGTGACGTCTAGATCTTTCGGCTTCTTCGGCTTCAGAGTCTGAGTCTGTGCGCGTTCTTTTAGAAAGCATTTTGGTATGTTTTATTTAAATCGTGTAAAACAGAACATGTGTGGGACTACCACATAAACAATAATACCCCATTAACATGTAGGCTACTGATAGCAATTCGTGACAGAAATACAATGACATCAATAACTAGTCACTACTACGTTTTAAAACAGATACATATAATAACAGTCAAATGAAACAAAATAACACAACTCGTTTGAATTAAAAAATAAGGAAATAATCATCACCTTCTCATGAAGACTTCATGTAATTCCCGTAATAGTCTTTGAAGAATATTTACTCTCTCTTTATAGTTAAGTCTTGTCGACGAATTAAGAATTAATAAACTTCACTTAATAATGTGTTCCCTCGTTTTATTCAATTGTGGCCACGTTGTACGTTACTACGTTCCCTCATTTTTAATTTATACGAGTGAAGGAATTACAATGCGGCACGAGGGAATTATTTTTTAATGTGTGATCACAATTAAAACAAGGCAATGAATGAATATGTCGTAGGAACGAATATAGAATACGTGTAAAATATAATAGAATACGTAAGTTATCTCGTTTAGTGCTGTTTAAACCCTTAGATATCAATAAAACAGCTTGTAAACAGTCACCTAATGTTAAATTTACCTCAGAAAAGCCATGGAAGCCATTCTAGAGAGTATTTTGCTAAAGATATGTGATGTATTACATTTTATTTATACTTCCCACTGCGCAATTTGACGTCAGAGTGATGTCTTTTCTATGTAATTTTTGGACGTCCAATTTCGGTCCACTGAAGAGGTTGTTTTGTAACGCCAGGCGACATCTTTATTCGACGTCTTTTGCACGTCTAATATTGACGTCGGTGGGACCAAATGTGGTCGTTTGTGGACGTATTTTCAACATCAAATTTAGTATCTTCTATAAGTTCTATAACTGTAGTCCCATGTTTCAAAAGGGTAGAGAACGTTTTTAAAGGATGTTTTCTGTACCATGTATTTACATTTATGGATTTGGCAGATGCTTTCATCCACAGTGACTTACATTGCATTACACATTGACATTCCTGCTTTCCCTGGGAATCGAACTCATGATCTAGGTGCAGCACTAGGTGGCCATTACACAAGCGTCAACGCTCTACTGTTTGAGCTACAGCATTACACCTTTATATCTGTCAATTACCACCTTCTACTGAGATAATCAAATGGAGTTTTGGGAAAATTATCTTAAATAATTATAAATAATCTGTATTCATATGAATTAATCATGTTCATAACAACAATGGAGATATTTGTAAATAAAAAAAATATTGCATATTAATCATGTCAATTTCCTGCACCTGTCATAGACGTCTAAATGAGGTCCAAAAAATGACCCAGTTCAACGGTCAAATGTTGAACGTCAACATGACGTCCAAGTTGGGTCATGGTTGTCACAGTGTTGGGTTTGTGTTCCCCAGGTGTCCACTAGATGTCCTCCTTGCCCACGGTGTCATTCACTTCATGAACTACATTTCCCACGATCCTTGTCTTATCATTGCACTCAGCTGTTTCTCATCACTGATCATTGCGCTCAGCCATTTCCCCATTATCATTGACAATTCCCTGTGTATATAACCCTGTCTGCTTCAGTGTGTGTCACGGAGTCCTTGCATTTATCACGCCACTTCTGATGTCCTGTTTTCCTTGCTTCTTGTTTTGTTTCCTGTATATGTTGGATTGCCTTTGGATTTTGACCCTTGCTTGGACTGGTTTACGATTTTGGATTATCTTCAAATAAACTACTGCTTTTGGATTTAATCCCTGTTTCCCGTGTGTGGATCGTGACAATGGTTGGACGTCCAAATAGTGGACCTAGTTTGGACGTCGAATAGATGTCCAGAATTGGTCATGGACCGACGGACCCAATATAGACATGATCTGCACCTCTATCCGACGTCCAGTGTTTAGTGGGTTTTATCCCAGCTAACACACAACGTAACGTGACAGTTGCATAATGTATTCGTACTTTTTGGTAATTTCATGACTTGGCTATAACTGACAAGGTAACTACGACGCCGCATGCCCGTAATTTCAGTACCATCGTGTTCTTTATGCTCTGATGATCGCAGCATTTGCTATTTAAAATGTGTAAAGAAACGTCAGATACAATATTGTCTAATTTGCTCTTTATGCTATATATATTTTTGACAGTATAGTGACGTGAAATGCAGTGCGCGCGCCTCCTCCATATGTGCGCGCACAATAGAAAGAGTGGGCTTCGCACGCGGCGCACTGGGTTCTTTGCTCTGGCATTTTTTGCTTAAACTGCGTCTGAAGAAGGAATTCGTTTTTATGAAGTGAGTCTTACACTTCACAATAAATAGCTTTTATAAAAATGTATAAAATAAAGTATCTACTTAAACTCTGGAAAGAGGCTAAAACCTTTTTTATGTATAATGCTGGTGGCAACCGTTTAGTTGCCATGGTAACCGCGCACTGGGTGTTTTGCTCTGGCACTTTTTACTTTAACTGCGTCTGACGAAGGAATTTGTTTTTCTGAACTCTTTAAAACAGCTGAAAAAACGGACAATATAGTGCAATTTATAGTGTAAGATGGAACTATAATGTTTTGTTTGTTGAACTGTTGTATAAATCAATATTACATATTACTACAATATTACATTACTGAAAGCCCTTCAGTAGTATACAAACTCAAATGTATTTAGAAGTCAGTATGACTTTGACTTTCTTTTCCTTCAGAGCTGGTGGCTGCACTGAGACTACGGAGCAACCTGTCCTGTGTGCAGAGCTGCCAACTCTCACGCATTGGCCGTGAGACACACGCATTTGATTTCACACGGTCACACGCCACACCCCCGATTTCTCACGCTGAAGTGTCAACCTGGGGTGCATTTCCCGAAAGCATCGTTAGCCAACTATGGTCGCAAGTTCCGTCGTTACCAATAGAGTTCTATGTGAATTGCAAACAACTTGCGACCATAGTTGGCTAATGATGCTTTCGGGAAACGCACCCCTGGGGTGGGTTTCCCAAAAGGATCGTTATCCAACTATGATCGCAATTCCCATTGAACTCTATTGGTAAAATCTCCCGGAATCTAGAGCGAGTGCGCACGCGAGACAGAGATTGTGCTCCAAACCGCGTAGCGCGCACTCGCATGGCAGAGAGGGAAAGCGAGCGACCTTGTGTGTGCAAGCACCCGCGTGAAACGTATGAAATGTCAACGTTTAGATATGTGTTTTAATGGTAAGGTGTTTTAACATGCAGTACATTAATACTAAGAAGGATTTTGTCTGCTTTGAAATCAAATAAAATAGCATTCTGCATGTTCTATGCCAATGAATCATTTTTATGTAAAGCAAGGCAAGTTTATTTATATAGCACATTTCATACACAATGGTAATTCAAAGTGCTTTACATAGAAGAAATTAAAATAATCAAAGCAAATAAGCATAATTAAAACAGTTTAGAATAAAACTGTTTTCTAATGTAGTACTATTAGAAAACAGAAACTTAAGTTGTGTGGGCAAATTACGCAGTTCAGTCTGTTGAATGAACTTAACATTCCAACTAAAATGAACTATTCTTGAAAAAGTAACCTGGCTGCCTTGAAAAAAAAGTTAATTCAACTAAATGAATAGTTTAGCCAATTTTTATATTGTTTGCACAACTAATAATTATAAATTGACTCAACAAGATGCTTAGTTTAAACAACTCAAGATAGCAGAGAAGTTTGTTGGTGTTACTAATTTTATGTTGTCTTAACTGGGATTTAGGTTTACACAACTTTTAATTTCTTGTTGGAGTTACTAAAAAACTAATTCATTAAACTTAAATTCAAGTTGATCAGACTATTTTGTCAGCTTCACCTTTGTTACCCCAACGATTAATTCTAGGTTTAAGGAACTCCAACACTGTAAAAAAATATATGATCAATAAGTTATGACAACATATGTTTTTACATTGCTTTAACTCATCAAAATAAGTTAAGCAATTTTCTACTAATCAACTAATTTTTTTAAGTCAGTTTAATGTTTTTTACGGTGAAATGACTTAAACATTCAAGTTGATTGTACTTAAAAATTTAAGGCAGCAACTTTTTTTACAGTGAATATATGTACAAACAACTGAAGTTTCTTAGCTTACTTAACACAACATTTTAAGGCAGCCAGGTTACAAATTATTTTAAGTTGAATGAACTTGTTCGTTTTTACAGTGTATGTATATGTTTTTGTTCCCTATGGGACTTGAAAATAATCTCAGGGCAATGCACATAGTTTGTGCTGTAGTTAAAGCCTGACTCCGACAAGTCGAACATTAAATGTGTTGTTCCAACAAATTAATGATGTAAATGACACGCACGGGTCACAAGAAAAATTATATCTCTCAGAAAGTACACTATCGCGCTGCGCTAAAGGACTTCCCGTATCACCTCCGCTTATAAAGCCGCAATCTAATCCTGTTTACATGAAATAAGCCTGCTCCCAAGCAGGTTTAAGTTTACGGACCTGTTGCTATGACAGAAAGTCCAGGATGAGCCTGGATGAGGATGAATTAGCGACGTACGAAGAACGGACCCCAGCTCTGAAATTTGGCACTCCAGTCAAGTCATAACACATTTGTTTATATAGCTGTAACGGTATCCACTGAAGGTGGATAGAGTTTAGAACCCATGTGCAGTTTAATGGAACAGAATACAAAACAAACCAAACTGAAACATGACAAATTGAGTACTATATCATGACTTGAATATGATTTGACTTGACTATGAACAGACTTGACTACACTCACTGACAGCAGGTTACAACAACAACAAAGCTAGACAAGAGACTGACGTAACATATGAGGGCTATATATACTAAACAAGACACGCCTACAAAACTACGACAAACTACAAAAACAAAGACATGAAAGAATGAACATAAAAAAACCTAAAACAAACGTGACAACAGCACTTTATACAATAGAATGCACTGAAGGACCAGAGAAGATTTACACGTCAAAGAAGGCGGAACCCCAGAATACAGCTACCTATTACGTAATCGCCATGGACCAATGGCAGTTTAAAGGTGTTTATCTGGAGTGAATTTATCTGGAAAGTTGGCTTTGGTAAGCTGCAAAACTCCATTTTGGCTTTATTTTGTCTGAAATGATATCACACTAGTTTGCTCTGCGGTTTTTTATGTAAGTATATCAGGACCTTAATTGATGCCTTAAATGTGTGTGTGTGTTATAATGGATTGGCACATCCTGTGCTGTATTTGCCGCTCCTGGCTTGGCGTTTACAGGGGCAGCAGGCTGTGGTAATGACTGTGGAGCTGGCCAGTAGCGAACAGGAGGTGTAGGTGTGAGATCAGGGGGCCTATAGTCCCATGTGAAATTGAGACCATCACCTTGGCCCTAGCCAGCCCCTTCTACCATCTGTAGACTCAGCAGGGAGCCCCCACACACACATCCACACAAACACACATAGTTCAATACACACAGAGAGAGATAGACAGAGAGAGAGAGAGAGAGAGAGAGAGAGAGAGAGAGAGAGAGAGAGAGAGAGAGAGAGAGAGAGAGAGAGAGGGGGGGCACTATATTAACATCCACAAGGGTCTCTAGTGCCTGTATGCCACATCATCCTCATTTACTTATTTGACAGCTTTTTACAAGACAACGGCTCATTACTGTTTGCCAAACATTTCAATTAATTGTGAAATTTGAGTCAACAGTATGTCCAATTTACACATATAATAAAGCCAACAAAATCATTGGGGTGAAATCTCAGAGACAAAGCATGGGATATGTGTTGGAGTCTGAACGCCCCATTAGTCAGTTAGCGATTCAGTTGGGTGCAGATGTCTAAGCATCTGGATGTAACAATGCATCCCATTTCTCACTTCTCTCTACATCCATTCTAAACACCTCCACTTCAGCTTTACCCTTTAGTTTACCTTTTATTTTAATTATTTTAATTTTTTTTTTTTCACATTCACTCATCTCATTCTCATTTATTCATCTCTGTATGCCCTATTTCACCTAGTCTGTCTCTTCCTATTCTCAACTTTTGGCCCATCTTCATTATAGCTTCTCAAAAGATTAATTCTTCTTTTGTCATGCCCTTGCCCTTTCTCTCTTGCCCTTGGCTTGCCTTCCCTCTTATCTTTCTGGCCCTTTAGCTTGAGATGCATATAACAGAATGGATCCCCCCTTTCTCTCTCTGCACTCCTCTTTAACTGACTCTTGTCCTTTTACTCCAGCTGGCTGATGGGTTCATTAAACTCATCGCCATGCCAAGTCTCTATGATGCTTTGGTTAAATCAAAGGGGTATGTGAGCAAGAGTGTATGTGTGGTCTGCGGAGGGGTAGCTTGCTTGCTCCCTTGGCATCTATTTTGCTATTGGCATGATCACATATTTTGTAGTGTACAAAGTGGGAAGGATATTTTGGATGGGTTTTGATTTGGGTATCTTGCTTTAATGAACTTGTCTGTGTATCGGCTCTTTCATTAGTTCCTGAATTAGAAAGATCAATCCAGACTCTTAGCAATGATGACAGGTTGATGGCTTTGTGGTAAATGGGTGAGGTGATTTATTTCAAGATTGGTTTGCAGTGATCGACCAAGGACACGTACTTAATGTCTCCATCCTTCCTGCGTTTCGCGTTCGAGGGTTGGGCGTATCAGTAAAAAGTCCTACCCTTCGGGCTGGCCCTGTCGCCCATCGTCTTTATGAAGGTCGCGGAGGCAGCCATTGCTCCAATGAGAGAGCTTGGGGTTCACATCCTCAAATATCTCGACAACTGGCTGATACTAGCACAGTCTCAGGAGCAGTTGTGCGAACACAGGGATTTGCTGCTTCAGCATGTCAGCCAGTTTGGTCTTCAGGTCAACTGGGAGCTACATCCAATTGCGTGCCTCGCTGACAGATGTCTGTAGAGCTGCGGGATGGGTGACACCTAATACAGCTCGCAGCTCTACAGACATCTGTCAGCGAGGCACCCTGTGCCAACGCCCAGGAAGCGGCTGCACTCCTTGTCGAGTGAGCTCGCAGTCCGGGGGGACAGGGTTCACCTTGGGATTCATACGCCAAGATGATGGCATCCACTATGGTGATCACAATGGTAGGTGATCAGCACATCCTTGAGTTGCTCTGGGGTCAGCCAGATCAGACCACAACCTGAGAAAGTAGTTACTATGTCTGTTTTCGAAGAGATTGATGGCACAATTTTGGAAGAAACCGTACAGCACCTTAAAACATCAACCTGCGCCCTTGACGCACTTCCCACATCTTTTTTCAAAAGTGTGTTAAACAGCTTTGAAGCAGATCTCCTAGAAGTGGTAAATGCCCCACTTCTCTCTGGGAGTTTTCCAAACTCCCTGAAAACTGCAGTTTTCAAGCCCCTCCTGAAAAAGAGCAATCTGGATAAGACCATCTTAACCCTCTGAGGTCGGCTATCGCGCCGGCGCGATAGTCTCGCTTTTTTCTTATCAGTGCAAAAGAAACTCAAAATACTCTGTTGATTTTGATCTAACATATTAAGTGTTGTACATCATTAGATCCTGATAAGTGTCTATTTTTTTGTGGACACTCACAATAAAAACAAAGTGTTGTGCTTTTCGCCAAATAAAGAAAAACAAACATGATGCGCGTTCTGCCTTCTCTCTGTCAGTTAAGTCCATTCTGAAACGCGTCCGAAAATTAACTCTAATTCCGCGAATACTTTTCATACAGGCACGAGTGTTTTTCCATAATGAAGCTTGAACTCTCTTCTTTTAAATGAATTAATTTATATTAAAAAAAAAAAAATATTCTCAGCTTATGTAATCTGTATGAAAAGAGAGAGATGTCAGTATTTTTCTTTCCAGCTCATTACACCTAACTACGCGTTAATGTGCCACGCCCACGGAGAGTGCGCGCTATTCAAACGCAAATTATCTTAGACAAGCCATTCAAACATGCCAACGCCCACCAGCTGGATTATAAAACACATCGTGTTTAGTAAGTATCTTGTACAGCTGTGTACACAGCGTATCCTTTCGCTGTGAGGAATAATACTATCTAACCCTGGAAAATGTACCAGAAGTGCTGGTAGTTTCATTTCGAGGAGCAACGGATGCAGCTGATGTAGTAAGTCATTTATTCTTAAGTGCTTTGTTCTAATCGCGATATTGAATACTGTCTGACTGTAAACCGCAAAAAGACTGTTTAAATATGAATTGCGTGTCTGTGTGTAGGCTAAATGATGAGTGAATGGCATAAGCGCGCGCTTTGTTTACTACAGTTACACAGCGCGTGTCTGTGCCTTGTTCATTCACTCTCGCACCTACATTAGTAAACGTTATGTTTACATGAACACATACAAACTATATTGCTATAGCCTACTAAGATGAGTAAAAATAGACTGAAATATGTTGAAATAAAATGTCTGTATAAGCAACAAGCTGCAAATTCACATGTATATGCTAATATATCATACACAATATATTACAGACTAAATATGAATGTTTAGACAAGATTTTGTGA
The DNA here is from genome assembly GCA_030578255.1 of Tiaroga cobitis. Lineage (NCBI taxonomy): Eukaryota > Metazoa > Chordata > Actinopteri > Cypriniformes > Leuciscidae > Tiaroga > Tiaroga cobitis. The sequence continues at coordinate 28,447,995 of CM060591.1, read as the reverse complement.
TTAGTTTTGGATAGATTATAAAGTTTTGACTTTAAAAAAAGACTACTGTCACATTAAATAGGTACGCTTTTGTTCACCAATTTCTGCTCATATACTATAGTATGATGTTTTGTCAAAAATAAAGTAGGTATATTGAATTATCAACTAAGATGTTATTATAGTGTTTGTTCCAATATTCAAACTAATGAATCCTTACCTTTTTTTAAGCGGTATGATAAAATGGATACTTTTTACAAAGAAATACACTTGAAATATTGTTAAAATTGTTGTTGTAATTGTAACCTATTTGTAATTGGTTACAATTTCTAATTGTAAAATATGTATAGGCTATATAGATCATTTCTTTTGTCCTTGCATTCTTTGGGATCCTGTGACACACCTGTGTGAAAGGGCTAATTAATATGCAGCTCATTATGCGGCACATTATCCGGCCTTTGTCTTCTCAGGTGTGAACACGCCTCCACGCATATTGCCTTCCAAACAAAAGGTCTCTAATAAAATTCAAATCAGTGTATGTGTTTGTGTAAATGATTAGGCAGGATGATTTTCAGATCATTTTGAAGCAAAAATTCTAGGCAACAACACTCATTAGTCAAAAGTCTTGTGGACACATATTTAGTATGTGTTTTGTGGCCTTATTTCAGACACTTTAAGTTTTTTCAATAACCATGCATAAGCAATATTCTCTCAAAAATACAAACATGTTTCATAATTGTTGCTCAGAAATTACGGTAGCCCAGTTTGTGCGATATTGAGTGAATTTACACCTTTGCCATTAACATGTTTATAAATAACTGAAAAAAGCACAAATGTCAGAGCATGTCTGAACACCTCAAGGACCCCAAAAACCCTTAGACCTCAGAGGGTTAAGCAACTATAGACCGATCTCAAATCTTCCTTTCATAGGCAAGATCATTGAAAAAGTTGTCTTCAATCAGCTGAACAAATTCTTAAGCTTGAATGGATACTTTGACAATTTTCAATCTGGTTTCCGATCGCATCACAGCACAGAGACAGTGCTCCTAAAGATAATAAACGATATTCGCTTAAATACTGATACAGGGAAATTATCCGTACTGGTACTACTCGACCTCAGTGCTGCATTTGACACTGTCGATCACGACATACTTCTTGACAGACTGGAAAACTGGGTGGGGCTTTCTGGGATAGTCCTAAAATGGTTCAGGTCATACTTAGAAGGGAGAGGTTGTTATGTGTGTATAGGAGACCATAAGTCTGAGTGGACATCCATGACATGCGGAGTCCCTCAAGGCTCAATTCTTGCACCACTTCTATTCAACCTGTATATGCTCCTAATGAGCCAAATAATGAGAAAGAACAAAATTGCTTACCACAGCTATTGCAGACGACACACAGCTCTACTTAGCCCTATCGCCTAACGACTACAGGCCCATTGACTCCCTGTGTCAATGCATTGATGAAGTAAACAATTGGATGTGCCAAAACTTAAACAAAGATAAAACTGAAGTTATTGCGTTTGGAAACAAAGATGAAGTTCCCAAGGTGAAGGCATACCTTGACGCTAGGGGTCTAACAACTAAAAATCAAGTCAGGAATCTTGGTGTGTCTCTAGAGGCATTAGAACAAGCATTAGAACAACAGGAGAGAACATCAGTCTGTGAGTGTTTACTTTCTCATTTGATTTTAGCGCGGCTCTTCGTTACTGTGTTTACCCTGGTAAAAACGCGCGTGTGTTTGTTTGTGTCGTGACTGAGTTTCGCTGGCCAAAGAGTTGGGCGTGGCCAAAGCCAGTTAAAGTACTTAATCTGGGCATTTGCTAATAATTGTTAGAAGAAGCATTAGAACAACAGGAGAGAACATCAGTCTGTGAGTGTTTACTTTCTCATTTGATTTTAGCGCGGCTCTTCGTTACTGTGTTTACCCTGGTAAAAACGCGCGTGTGTTTGTTTGTGTCGTGACTGAGTTTCGCTGGCCAAAGAGTTGGGCGTGGCCAAAGCCAGTTAAAGTACTTAATCTGGGCATTTGCTAATAATTGTTAGAAGAAGCATTAGAACAACAGGAGAGAACATCAGTCTGTGAGTGTTTACTTTCTCATTTGATTTTAGCGCGGCTCTTCGTTACTGTGTTTACCCTGGTAAAAACGCGCGTGTGTTTGTTTGTGTCGTGACTGAGTTTCGCTGGCCAAAGAGTTGGGCGTGGCCAAAGCCAGTTAAAGTACTTAATCTGGGCATTTGCTAATAATTGTTAGAAGAAGCATTAGAACAACAGGAGAGAACATCAGTCTGTGAGTGTTTACTTTCTCATTTGATTTTAGCGCGGCTCTTCGTTACTGTGTTTACCCTGGTAAAAACGCGCGTGTGTTTGTTTGTGTCGTGACTGAGTTTCGCTGGCCAAAGAGTTGGGCGTGGCCTGCTGTATTCATTAACAGGGTATTAGGTGTGTATAAAACTGGTTAGTACACCGCGGCAGCGGTCGCGGCTGCCCTTGTGTGAAGCCCTCATCGTGTGAAGACCAAAGAGTGTAAAGACCAGCGACTCTACCTGTGCGACTCCACCGAGCAAGGACACCGACAAAGCACTTGAGTATTACATTCTTCTTGTTTATTTTTGTTGTTTCCTTTCTCTTCTACACACTTTTCTTTGAATATTTCTGTTTGTAAGCTCCTTTTCACTATGTGTTTTCAAATCTCTACTATTACTAACATACGTAAATCAAACGTCAGACGTCAGAGGCGATGCAATCCTAACAATCTCCGTACCCTTCCGGTGTCTTCTAATACTTTATTCTCTTTTCCTATTGGTCTCTGGAACTGCCAGTCCGCTGTTAACAAAGCTGATTTCATTACATCTTTTTCAAGTCATTCAGGTCTCAGTCTATTGGCCCTGACTGAGACCTGGATCAGACCAGAGGACACTGTCACACCTGCTGCCCTCTCCACTAACTTCACTTTCTCACACACCCCCCGTCTGACCGGAAGGGGTGGTGGTACTGGTCTGCTCATCTCAAATGACTGGAAATTCGATCCTTTACCACCTCTATTTGACAACAGCTCATTTGAATCACATTCAATTACCATCACTAGTCCTATAAAAATCCATTTTGTAGTTGTATATCGTCCCCCAGGTCAACTTGGCAGTTTTTTGGAGGAGCTTGATGTGCTACTCTCATCCTTCCCAGAAGATGGTACTCCTCTTGTAATTCTAGGAGACTTCAACATCCACCTAGAAAAACCTCAGGCTGCTGATTTCCACACCCTGCTTGCATCATTCGACCTCAAACGAGTATCTACTGTGGCTACTCACAAATCAGGTAACCAATTGGACCTCATCTACACGCGCTACTGCTCTACGGACAATACACTGGTCACTCCACTGCACACCTCAGATCACTTCCTCCTCACTCTCAACCTCAACCTGCCTCAGAACACAACACACACTCCTCCACAGGTCACCTTTCGACGAAACCTACGCTCACTTTCACCCTCTCACCTATCCTCTTTGGTCTCATCCACACTTCCTCCACCTGATCAGCTCTCAACACTTGATACTAACTGTGCAATTGATACTCTTTTCTCCACTTTAACATCCTGCTTGGACAACTTCTGTCCCCTTTCCTCCAGGCCAGCCCGCGCCACACCCTCTGCCCCCTGGTTAACTGATATTCTTCGCGAACATCGTACTAAACTCAGGGGTGCAGAGAGGAAGTGGCGCAAATCGAAAGATTCGACAGACCTGGGTCTTTATCAATCCCTTCTCTCTTCCTTCTCTGCTAATATCTCTACTGCTAAAATGGCTTACTATCACAACAAAATGATCAATTCTTCTGACTCTCGCATGCTTTTCAAAACCTTCTCCTCTCTTCTTAACCCTCCTCCTCCTCCTCCATCAACCCTAACAGCTGATGATTTTGCCACATTCTTCATAGAAAAAACAACCACCATCAGCGGCCAATTTACCAATCCACAAACTGACACACACATTTTACCAACAAACGCACACATTCTACCCTCCTTCTCTCTACTTTCAGAGGCGGAAGTCTCTAAACTCCTCCTTTCCAATCGCCCTACTACCTGTCCGCTTGATCCTATCCCCACTAATCTACTTCAAGCCATTTCTTCCTCAGTTGTACCCACACTCACGCACATCATAAACAACTCTCTTCACACTGGTACCTTTCCCACAGCTTTTAAGCAGGCTCGAGTAACCCCATTGCTTAAGAAACCCAATCTAAATCCAGCACATCTAACAAGTTACAGACCGGTATCTCTTCTTCCATTTGTCGCGAAAACACTTGAACGAGTTGTTTTCAACCAGATCTCCTCCTTTCTTACACAGAACAACCTCTTGGACGACAATCAGTCTGGTTTCAAAAGCGGACACTCAACTGAGACTGCCCTGCTCTCAGTAATTGAAGCTCTGAGACTGGCAAGAGCAGCTTCCAAATCCTCAGTCCTCATCCTGCTGGATCTGTCTGCTGCTTTTGACACAGTTAACCACCAGATCCTCCTGTCAATCCTAAAGATGAAGGGCATCTCGGGAACTGCACTCCAATGGTTCGAGTCTTACCTCTCAGGTAGGTCCTTTAGGGTGTCGTGGAGGGTGTGGCGTCTAAGACCCAACATCTAGCTACCGGGGTGCCTCAGGGCTCAGTGCTTGGACCACTCCTCTTCTCCATCTACATGACATCACTAGGATCTGTGGTTCAGAAACATGGCTTTTCCTATCATTGCTACGCTGATGACACGCAACTCTACCTCTCATTCCAGCCTGACGATCCGACGGTAGCTGCTCGTATCTCAGCCTGCCTGACAGACATCTCTGGCTGGATGAAGGACCACCACCTTCAACTAAACCTTGCGAAGACAGAGCTACTTGTGGTCCCGGCCAACCCAACACTTCATCACAACTTCTCCATTCAGCTAGGCTCGTCATCCATAACTCCATCAAGGTCAGCTAAGAACCTTGGGGTTGTAATTGATGATCAGTTGAAATTCACAGACCACATTGCTAGAACTGCCCGGTCCTGCAGATTTGCTTTGCACAACATTAGGAGGATCAGGCCCTTCCTTAAAGAGCATGCCACACAACTCCTTGTCCAAGCACTTGTTTTATCCAGACTGGACTATTGCAATGCTCTCCTGGCTGGTCTTCCAGCTTGCTCTGTCAAACCTCTACAATTGATCCAGAATGCTGCAGCCAGAGTAGTCTTCAATGAGCCGAAGAGAGCACACGTCACTCCTCTCCTCAAACAATTGCACTGGTTGCCAGTTGCCGCTCGCATTAAATTCAAGGCACTGACGTTTGCCTACAGAACAACCACTGGCACTGCTCCCTCTTACCTAAACTCATTACTTCAGACTTATGTGCCATCCAGAAACCTGCGCTCTGCTAGCGAATGTCGTCTTGTGGTACCATCTCAAAGACGCACAAAATCTCTTTCTCGGACCTTTACAATGGCTGTTCCCTGTTGGTGGAATGATCTGCCTAACTCAACCAGAGCTTCTGAGTCAGTAGCCACTTTCAAGAAACTGCTGAAGACATATCTTTTTCGGCAGCACTTGATTCAGTAGAATTAACACTTTCTCTTCTCTTCTATTCTATATAAAAAAAAAAAAAAATTAAAAAAAACTGCACTAAAATTAAACTGAGAGGGGTTATAGCACTTACGTATTGTTGTCCTACTGTTAGTTTAACTGCTTCTATTGTTCTCATTTGTAAGTCGCTTTGGATAAAAGCGTCTGCTAAATGAATAAATGTAAATGTAAATGTAGAGTCAGACCTTAGTTTCAGTAGTCATGTCAAAGCAATAACTAAATCAGCATACAATCATCTGAAAAATATTGCAAGAATTAGATGCTTTGTTTCCAATCAAGACTTAGAGAAACTTGTTCATGCTTTTATCACCAGCAGGGTGGATTATTGTAATGGACTCCTCATTGGCCTTCCTAAAAAGACCATAAGACATTTGCAGCTCATACAGAACACTGCTGCCAGGATTCTGAGCAGAACCAGAAAATATGAACATATCACACCAGTCCTCAGGTCTTTACACTGGCTCCCAGTTACATTTAGGATTGATTTTAAAGTACTATTACTGGTATATAAATCATTTAATGGGTTAGGACCTCAATATATTGCAGATATGCTCACTGAATATAAACAGATCACTCAGATCATTAGGATCACATCAGCTAGAAATACCAAGGATTCACTCTAAGCACGGAGAGTCTGCTTTTAGCTATTATGCCAGCCGCAGCTGGAACCAGCTTCCAGAGGAGATCAGATGTGCTCCTACAGTAGTTACATTCAAATCCAGACTCAAAACACATCTGTTTAGCTATGCATTTACTGAATGAGCACTGTGCCACTGTTCGTCCGACTATTTTTACTGTACTGGTTTTGTCTTTTTTTTTATTTCTTTTTTTAAATATATATATATATATTTTTATAATCTCTGGAAGAAATTTGAAGGAGAGCGGGAGAGTCATCACTCCGATGAGGCGAGTGAAGGAGTAAGTTAGTTATACTGCTGAGAGTATAAGAAGTCGCTGAGAGCGTCGTTAAGGGTAACGGCAGCAGACAGTGAAGCGTGCTCTGTGGGGGCCCCGCTGGGCATTACTGGTGTAGCACCACCCCAGCAAAGTACGTCCCTGGGCGAGAGGTCCAGTGGCACCATAAACCGGCTCAATCTCTTCCATCTCAGATAGGGGTGGACCAGTACTTCTATATTAATTTTTTTATTCTAAACTGTTTTAATTATTCTTATTTGTTTTGAGTATTTTAATTTCTTCTCTGTAAAGCACTTTGAATTGCCATTGTGTATGAAATATGCTATATAAATGAACTTGCCTTGCCTTGCCTTGCCTAATACGTTCACTAGATTCTATAGCCTATGTGTCGAGCCGGTTGCTTCCCGTGTGCTCTCTTCAACATAGAAGCCAGTTAACTCCAAGAGCCCGCTCGAAGTGTCGGCTTGTTGCGCCATTCCCCTCCTATGTAATGGATACGTGCGCCATTTCTGCTCCAGTTGAGTTCCCTTTGACCGAACCCTGTTGAGTTCCTCCGTACCCCTTCAGAATTGGACGTGGCGGAGTGTCCGGTGATAGGCCTACCACTCGTAAGCAGTGTGGAACCTGTGTTAGGCTGGGTCCATATGTTGCGATCCCTACGGTGATCCCATATGTGTAATCTTCCATGGGACGGCTCCTTACGGCGAGCCTGTGTCTTTCCCTTGGCAGAGTTCTTTCTGCCGTCGATGTTTGGCGTTGTCTCCCCCCTGTATAGGCTGAAGCCACCCCAGTGACTTCCATATGTTGTGCTGTCGGTCAATTCGCCCAGCACATATGCGTTTTCTCCACATGTTACCTCCCTACGGGCAGGATGTGGCTTCCTTAGCGTACCCTTCCGTCCTTAGACAGGGTACGCTTTCCCAGTGTTATCCAAGTCTAAACTGAGCGGGTCTTGTGGAACAGCAGTGACTTCCTGGCCTAAGCCCTTTCCACTAAAAATTCTGGAGGATCAGGAGGCTTTTGTCTAGGCACTGGAAGGTGGCAGCTTTAGTGGCGTTTTCAATGGGATATCCCATTTAGTTGATGTCGACTACGTCTGACGTTCTCGACTGAAAGGAAACGTCCTGGTTACCTAGCAACCCACCGTTCCCTGAAGGAGGGAATGGAGGATGTAGTCCCTTCACCACTATTGCTGGACCACCGCTGACTCCGGGCTCTGCTCGGCTCCTCAATGAAAAGCAAATGGTGTGTGCACCTAATTTTGTATTTATACCCGCGGGGCGGAGTTTGGGATGCAGATCTCGCACGCCAATGTGTATTGGCTCGTTCTAAAGATCCTTGAAGACGATTGGCTCGCTAGCGTGATTCCATTCAGTCGACGTCGATTACGTCCTCCTTTCCCTCCTTCAACGGTGGGTTGCATACGCAACCAGGACATTTTCCTGTACCCTATAAAAAAACAAACAAACAGGATTACACTAAAAAAATGCAGGGTTATTTTTGTATTAAATCTTTTTATTGGTCTGTTTAAATCATGTTTGAACAGACCTTTTTATTTGGTCTGTTTAAATCATGTTTTGCTTCCTTGTGCCCCTTTATTCTGAATATTATAAACGACTCTCTGTGTACTGGGGTTGTGCCAGCAACTTTTAAAACTACTGCAATTACCCCGGTGCCTAAAAAGTAAAATATTGATTATGAGAACTTCACTAATTTTCGTCCCATATCTAATCTCCCTTTTTGCTAATCTTTTGGAACAAGTGGTTGCTTCTCAGTTGATTTCTCACTTAACTGAGATTAATCTCTTTGAATCAGGCTTTCGTAAATTACATAGTACAGAAACAGCTCTGGTTAGGGTCGCCAATGACTTGTTAATTGCCTCAGATTCTGGCTGTCTTTCAGTTTTGATCTTACTTGATCTCAGTGCCGCTTTTGACACTGTTGATCACTTAATTTTAATTACTCGTCTTGAAACTGTTTTTGGGGTTTCAAATACTGTTCTTAGTTGGTTTAAGTCCTACCTTTTCGATCGGAAGCAGTTTGTTGCCATGGGTGGATTTAGATCTGAGGTTAATGTTGTGCCGTCTGGCGTTCCTCAGGGGTCAATTTTGAGCCCTCTTCTTTTTAATATTTATGTTTATCATCTTGGCCAGCTTTTGAGATCACTTGGTATAAAATGTAATTTCTATGCAGATGATACCCAGATCTACATTAATTTTAGACCTAATGAAATTATGAATGTTAATTTTCTTTCTCAGTGTATTTCTAAGATGAAGGAATGGATGACAGATAATTTTCTTTGTCTTAACAGTGAAAAGACTGAGATTATGCTTGTTGGTTCACCCCACCAACTACGCAAAGCAGAGCCGGTCACTCTAACTCTTGATGGATCTACTGTGGCGTTTCAAACAAAATTGAGGAATTTAGGAGTAATTTTTGATGCCAATCTAACGTTTGAGCCACATGTTTTGAATACTGTTAAATAGTCATGTGTCATGTGCCTAAACAAGTAAAGTCATACCATAATGATACCTTTGCAAATCATTAGATAATTATTAATTAAAGCAGACAACTGGAAGTTGATGTGCATAGCTTTGACTAATTGTGGTAATTAACACATTAATTTACACTATTAGTTAAGAAGCTTCCTCAAATGACCGGCAACACGTCCAAAATGCAGATGCATATCCTACGGCACCATCCCGAAATCAATTTAGTTGGAGCACAGAAAACAACTCAAAAGGAGCAGCCTACACTTCTTAGTTTAGTTTAATTTGCATAGTTAATATTGTTATTTTGTGTTCAGTTTATACAGGTTTTTAAAATGTTATTTAACAAAATATTTTTTTCTCTCAAAATCCCTCTTTTTTTCACCCAAGCCCAGTCCCCTAAGCCCCGCCCCCGTTATAGAATCGCGATACGAACCGAATCGTGGGTCAAAAATCATGATACGAACCAAATCGTGAGTTTGGTGTATCGTTACAGCCGTATTTAATAATATTATCTCTTTGACACTATGTATTTTATTATAGAACCAACGGTCAATGTAACCTCACTTATACCACGTTTGGTCTCTATAAATTGGTACTTTGAAGATCGAAATGATTGTGTACATATGACGATAGCTGCGCAACATATTAGTATTACAAGAATCTTCCCTAGTTTCTTCATCAGAAACCAATCCAGCTGCACATGCAAATGAGCACGCTTAGAACAAAGACTCATAAATTAACCACAGAGGAATTTTCCCGCTCAGAAATTCCACCCTTCTCATTGGTCAAGCAAACCCGGAGAGGTGGGGCCTTCTCAGGCTTTATTAGAGACAAATTCACAGTGATCTCTCTCTTGTTCTCTTGTCCTTCTCTGTACGTTTGGGTTACTGTCCTGAGTGGCCGCACCAGGCCCCAGGGTAGCAGGCTTGACTCACAACCATCCATGTGCTCATTCAGGAGAGAGAGGACTCTATTAACCACAGCAGAATTTAGGACAACATCTGGAGTTTGGCACAACTTCTCATTCAATGCAGAAAAAGTCCATTGCAACTCCAACCATCAACTCTTCCGACTTCCTCCCTTCTCCTGGGTGCTCTGTGTGGCCTCTCCGGCCCAAAGCCGGCAAGCAGGCCTCGACTCAGAGCCAGCCATGTGCTCATGGAGAGAGAGAACTTTCAACCAGAACAGAGTCAAACTAACCATGCAAGTTCATCATATCTTCTTCATCCAACGGAGAAGAAAACGATGGCAACTTCAACATGTGACACTCACGGAACCAGTAACAACTTTCATTTTCAACAACTTCAAGAACTGCATACCCGGCACTAAAAAAATGCAAGTATCAATTCATTGAAGTGCTCTGAAAATAAGCTGATAGTTCGTTTCATAGTTAAATGGATCTACTCCATTTCCTGCTTCCAGTTCCATTCTATCACTTACCATTTTACCTATACATGTATGTATGTATGTATGTATGTATGTATGTTTGTTTGGTTTAGTTATGTGATTTAGTTAATACAACTTGTGCACAATATGTATTTGGTTCTGATTCACTGCTTGCAAACAAAATCTCTTTTACGATCTTGATCTTGTTACATGCTCTAAGCGCTGTATATGCTAAGAAATAATTATTTGTCTGTGGCCATGGAAGATACCCTTTTCTTAGAATAAATAAATAATCAAAATAGTTCGTTGGACGAACTGATTAATTGATTGTAATATTAATTTAGCTACATCAAGTTAATCCAATTAACTGACCCAAATATTCATAATTAATCATAAGTTATTATTGATTATTCATATTTCATAGAGCTAATTTGTTACACAGGGAATAACTTCCTACATCTTTCCACTGCACAAGGCATTTCTAAACTGCCATCTTCCAACACTCTTAAGCCATGTGCTCCACACATCATGTGACTCGGTGCATCATGTGATTCAGTGCACCATGTCCGTCACACTCCCTTTCCCTTGTAAAAAGCAAAACAATTAGGTGACAGGCTTATTGTTGAGGTCAGAAAATCCAAGGAATTCCTCTTCATCGGTATCTTCTTGGAAAAGATCCATCAATTTTACATCAATTTGTGATGAGTTCTTTCAAGTCGTTGAGCTGAGCAAGGTACTATATGCTGGTGAGTCAGGAATAATGGTTTGTGGTTGTAACAGAAGGTGCGTTCATTCACTCTTGCTCCTACATTAGTAAGACTAGCCTACTGAGATTTGTTCTAATTGCAATATAGAATAGTATCTGTAAAACCAAAAAGACTGTTTAAATATGAATCGGGTGTCTGGGTGTGTGAACAAACGAACGCACAGATGCATAGCCTACTGTTACAGACGAAATAGATTAGAACGTTTTTACTATAAAATATCAAATAAGCTTTAGTTAGACAGTTTCTGCTCATATGTTAAATATATAGTATGTTTTGTCAAAAATAAACTAATCAACTGTTATCCAATGCAAGCTTATAATACTTTATATGGAAAAAAAATATATATTTTCAAGATGTTTCCAACTCTAACTTTGAACCAATTCTATACAATGACCCATATAACTTATTTGACTAGGATTTGTTTCCAGGTATGACTAAAAATGGGGTTTTGACTTTCATTTATATTTTTATCATATATGTATGTATGTATGTATGTTGTCCTTTCAATTTTTCCTTGTGTGACACCTGAATGAAAGGCTCATTATTATGCGGGTCAGGTGAGAATCACCTAATTATTCATGATGGGGCTTGGACTGTTCAAGCCCATTCGCATATTGCCTTGGCAAACAAAAAAAAAGTTTTTCACAATAAAACCCAATTCACAGTTTTATGTGAATGATTAGGCAGGATGTTTTTAAGATCATTTTGAAGAAAAAACACTAGGCAACAACATCCATTAGTCAAAAGTTCTGTGGACACATATTTATTGTGTGTTTTGTAGCCTTATTTCAGAAACTTTCATTTTTAGTTTTTTCAATAACCACGCATAAACAATATTCTCTCAAATATACAAACATGTACATACATATTATATCACATATTATCGTAGCCCTGTTTGTGCTAAATATAGTGTAATTTCACCTGTGCCATTAATATGTTTATAAGCAACTGAAACAAACACAAATGTCACAGCATGTCAGAACATCTCAAGGACCCCAAAAACACCTTAGACCCCAGAGGGTTAAAACACTTACGGCAAATTGTGTGGGTCTTGTCGACTACACGATTTCCATCATTGTTCTTCACCGGGTAGCCAAAATGTTGCCATACTGCTGACTTAAATGTATTTGGAGGGTCCGCAAACTCTGTGTTGGTTGCATGTTTCCTCACGTTCTTCAACTAGCTCGCATCACAGGACACGTAACATGTAAAAAGACGCTTACAAGTAAACATTTTTTTAATAGTTGTTTGGGATGAGTAACTGAGTATTTCATTATAGAATATCAAATAGATTGTGCGATTATTGTATAAAAAATCTCCATCTTCATGTTTTCGGTGCTGACGCGTTCATGTAACATGTAGGCCTTTAACCCTCTGAGGTCTAAGGATTTTTGGGGTCCTTGAGGTGTTCTGACATGCTCTGACATTTGTGCTTTTTTCAGTTATTTATAAACATGTTAATGGCAAAGGTGTAAATTCACTCAATATAGCACAAACGGGGCTACCGGAATTTCTCAGCAACAATTATGAAACATGTTTGTATTTTTGAGAGAATATTGCTTATGCATGGTTATTGAAAAAACTAAAACTTAAAGTGTCTGAATTAAGGCCACAAAACACATACTAAATATGTGTCCACAAGACTTTTGACTAATCAGTGTTGTTGCCTAGAATTTTTGCTTCAAAATGATCTGAAAATCATCCTGCCTAATCATTTACACAAACACATACACTGATTTAAATTTTATTAGAGACCTTTGGTTTGGAAAGGCAATATGCGTGGAGGCGTGTTCACACCTGAGAAGACAAAGGCCGGATAATGTGCCGCATAATGAGCTGCATATTAATTAGCCCTTTCACACAGGTGTGTCACAGGATCCCAAAGAATGCAAGGACAAAAGAAATGATCTATATAGCCTATACATATTTTACAATTAGAAATTGTAACCAATTACAAATAGGTTACAATTACAACAATAATTACAATTTTAACAATATTTCAAGTGTATTTCTTTGTAAAAACTATACATTTTATCATACGTATTAAAAAAGGGTAAGGATTCATTAGTTTGAATATTGGAACAAACACTATAATAACATCTTAGTTGATAATTCAATATACCTACTTTATTTTTGACAAAACATCATACTATAGTATATTTAACTATGAGCAGAAATTGGTGAACAAAAGCGTACCTATTTAATGTGACAGTAGTCTTTTTTTACTGTCAAAACTTTATAATCTATCCAAAACTAATCACAAAACCGTGTCTAAATATCCATATTTAGTCTGTAATATATTGTGTATGATATATTAGTATATACATGTGAATTTGCAGCTTGTTGCTTATTCAGACATTTTATTTCAACATATTTCAGTCTATTTTTACTCATCTTAGTAGGCTATAGCAATATAGTTTGTATGTGTTGTTCATGTAAACATAACGTTTACTAATGTAGGTGCGAGAGTGAATGAACGGCACAGACACGCGCTGTATAACTGTAGTAAACAAAGCGCGCACGCCTTTGCCGTTCACTCATCATTTAGCCTACACACACGCAATTCATATTTAAACAGTCTTTTTGCGGTTTACAGTCCGACAAATTCAATATCACGATTAGAACAAAGCACTAGAATAAATGACTTACTACATCAGCTGGATCCGTTGCTCCTCGAAATGAAACTACCAGCACTTCTGGTACATTTTCCAGGGTTAGATAGTATTATTCCTCACAGCGAAAGGATACGCTGTGTCCACAGCTGTACAAGATACTTACTAAACACGATGTGTTTTATAATCCAGCTGGTGGGCGTTGGCATGTTTGAACGGCTCGTCTTAGATCATTTGCGTTTGAATAGCGCGCGCTCTCCGTGGGCGTGGCACATTAACGCGTAATTAGGTGTAATGAGCTGGAAAGAAAAATACTGACATCTCTCTCTTTTCATACAGATTACATAAGCTGACAATATTTGTTTTTTTATATAAATTCATTCATTTAAAAGAAGAGAGTTCAAGCTTCATTATGGAAAAACACTCGTGCCTGTATGACAAGTATTCGCGGAATTAAAAATAATCTTAGGACGCGTTTCAGAATGGACTTCACTGACAGAGAGAAGGCAGAACGCGCATCATGTTTGTTTTTCTTTATTTGGCGAAAAGCACAACACTTTGTTTTTATTGTGAGTATCCACAAAAAAAATAGACACTTATCAGGATCTAATGATGTACAACACTTAATATGTTAGATCAAAATCAACAGAGTGTTTTGAGTTTCTTTTGCACTGATAAGAAAAAAGCGAGACTATCGCGCCGGCGCGATAGCCGACCTCAGAGGGTTAAGTAAGGCAGATCAATAATATTATTGAATATTAAATGTCCCCAACTAAGCAAGCCAAAAGCCAAGGTAACAGTGGCAAGGAACCAAAACTCCATCAGGAGACAGAATGGAGAAAAAAATCTTGGGAGAAACCAGACTCAGTCGGAGGGCCAGTTCTCCTCTGGCCAACGAAGGAACAGTGCATGATTCGGGCAGCATTACAAGTCACCCACACTACTCAGCCCAGCTTACTGACCTCTACATCCCTTCTGCTGCTGAGACCTAACCACAATCTCACAATCTCTCCGCAGCCCAACCATACGCGCCAACCCGTTTGAATAAGGCTGTCGAGCCCCACTGGTGCGTTAATATGCAGTTTCAGTGGCAAACGGTTCCGTATAGCATACCACCTACCGCAAAACACAATATCTGCCCAACCACCCGTCATTCACGCAATATACACAGGAACGTAATGACTGTAAATACTATACAACCTATACAAATAACCTACAGACTCTTCAAGTTTTATAATATTAAATGCATTTGATCTGATTCAGCAGTGGTATAAAAGGTAAACATTATGTGAATGCTTGGCTAAAGAGATGCGTCTTTAATCTAGTTTTAAACTGGGACAGCGAGTCAGAGCCTCGAACAATATCAGGAAGGCTATTCCAGTGTTGGAGTGTTGGAGCTAAATGTGAGAACACCCTCCCTCCTTTAGTGGACTTAGATACCCTAGGAATGACCAGAAGCCTCCAATTTAGTGATCTTAAAGAACGCGATGGATTGTAGGGCGATAGAAGGTCCATTAAATACACAGGAGCTAGACCATTTAGGGCTTTATAGGTCAGTAGTAGTACTTTGTAATTGATACGGAACTTGATAGGTAACCAGTGGAGAGATGATAAAATTGGTGTTATATGATCATATTTTCTTGACCTAGTAAGAACTCTAGCAGCTGCATTTTGCACTAACTGTAGCTTGTTTATTGAGGATGCAGGACAACCGGCTAATAAACCATTACAATAATCTAGTCTCGAGGTCATGAATGCATGAACTAACTTTTCTGCATCAGAGACAGATAGCATGTTACGTAGCTTTGCAATGTTTCCCAGGTGGAAAAAGGCTGTTCTTGTAACATATGAAATATGATTTTCGAAAGACAAGTTGCGGTCTAGTATAACTCCCAGGTCTTTTACTGTAGTGGATAAAGTAACAGGACATCCTTCTATATTGAAGTTGTATTGTAAGTGGTTTTGTGGGTAGTTTTTTGGACCAATAAGTAATACCTGAATTTAGTAGCAGGAAATTACGCGTCATCCAGCATTTTATATCTTTAAGACACTCTGTCAAATTAGATAAGTTAGTGTTTTCATCTGGCCGTGATGAAATATATAATTGAGTGTCATCAGCATAACAGTGGAAATTAATTCCATGTTTTCTTATAATATTACCAAGTGGCAGCATATATATTGAGAATAGCAGAGGGCCTAACACCGATCCTTGCTGCACTCCATAGTCTACTGACGTTATCTTTGATTTTTCCCCATTTAAACAGACAAAATGGTAACGGTCCGATAAGTACGATCTAAACCAGCTTAAAACTAAACCTAGTTTTCTCTCTAACCTTTTTTATCTAATTGGTGCAACAATATCTAATGTACTAGAGAAAATGGTGCTCAAACTGCTAGTCATTTCCTCTAGTTCATCTGTTTGTTTGGGTTCACTGAGCAGCTGAGATAGATCAGGTAAGCTATTTGAGAATCTATCTATAGTGGTTGGAACGATTGTTCTGCCTGGTCTATAACGTGGCGCTACCTGACAAATTTTAGCAGTACGTATTATGCAAGTTACCATGTAATGATCAGTGAGATCGTCACTTTGCGGTATAATATCTATATCAGTTGAATTGGTTCCATATGATATAATTAAATCTAGTGTATGATTTAGACGATGAGTGGGACCACTGACGTTTTGCTTGACCCCAAAGGAGTTTAATAAATCTGTAAACGCAGTCCCTAACGCATCATTTGTGTTGTCTACGTGTATGTTAAAATCTCCAACAATTATTGCTTTATCGGTATTGACCAATAGATCTGAGAGAAAGTCTGCAAACTCTTTTAGGAATTAAGCATAGGGCCCTGGAGGTCTATATACAGTAGCCAAGGCTAGAGATAATAGGGACTTCTTTCTTACATCTAAGAGTGTAACATTTAGCACAATTACTTCAAACGAATTAAACCTGTGACCTGTTTTCTGAGTGACCTGTTGGTTTAAGCCAGGTTTCAGTAAGGCAAAGTACATCGAAGCTATTATCTGTGACCATCTCATTTACAATAACCGCCTTAGGTGTGAGCGATCTAATGTTTAGAAGACCTAGTTTTAGAAATTGTTTTTGTTCACTGATATTTAGATTTTCTGGTTTAATTACAATAAGATTTTTCCTAGATCCTACACTAGATTTATTGTTTGGCCTCACTAAACGAGGAATAGACACAGTTTCTATATAATGTTCTACACTACTTATATCAATTAAGTTGGGACAGCAAAGACTGTGATTTGGACTTTGATTTTCTAGTCATATGGTGTGTAACGTCTTGGAGATGTTGTCCGACAGAACAGCCGCTCCGATTCTGCCGGGGTGCAGGCCATCAGCACGGTAGAGCCTAGGTCGCTCCCAGAACAGATTCCAATTATTTACAAAGAGCAGTTTCTGTTCATTACACAATGACATTAACCATTCATTTAGTGCGAATAATCTACTGAACCTTTCCTGTCCTTGTCGGTACGTGGGAAGCGGTCCAGGCACGATGATCGTTGCCTCAGGCGCTGTGCTGCGTACCGTCTCGATCAGGCTCCTGTAGTCCTTCTTCAGAACCTCCGTCTGCCGCAGCCTGATGTCGTTCACTCCCGCGTACAGCACAACAGCTCCGACGCGCTCGTCACCGTTCAGGATCTCGGGAACCTGTGCGGCGACATCAAGAACACGAGCACCAGGACAGCAGTGAGTGCGCACCTTACCCTTACCTGAGGTAGCACGGACATGACGGACCATGGAACTGCCGATGATCACGGCGTCGTCGCGTTCTGACTCGCGAAGAGGGGAGAAGCGGTTCTGGGTGGAGATCTCGAAGACCGGGAGGGGCGGAGAGGTTCTTGCTCTGGTCCTGGCTCGTGTCTTCCGCTGTGGGATCACCCAGGGTCCATGGTGTTGTGTCTGTGCCGGAGTGAATAATGCCAGAGATGATCGCGTCCTCCTGGGCAGAGAAACGCACGGAGTAGACGAAGTCGGAGTCAAAAAGTAACTAACCAATGACTTGTGAGCATCGGCGCGTGACGTTTCAAGCGCTGATCGCCGATCCCGCTGCTCGGCTTGTTTCTCCAGCAGACCACGGATCTGTTTCTCCACCGATTCCAGCTCCAATCGTACCGAAATCAGCTCGAATGTGTCCTCACCTGCACTCAGAGGTAACGTTGGACACACATCCGATATGTTCGCCATTATAACAGATGAACAGTAAATTAGTAGTGATACTACCAATATCACTACTAATTTAGGACTGAAAAGCTGGAAATAACTAGTGAAACGGGTGTAAAATAAGACGGTCGGTAGGCGCGAGGCCACTTACGGGACTCAGAATGTAAGGGTAAATTAGCGGTGGAAAGCCACACACGCTGCCCACGAACGTAGCGCGGACTCTTGACTCGACGCTTATTGGCAGTGATGCTCATGCGAGTGTTAGAGCGACGAAGTGCAGTTCTCACCCTCCTCCAAGTGCTTTTACAACGGACAATATAGGCTTGGACCGACGGTGAATTGGACGCAGACTCCTGAGATGCAAACAAAGGAGGTTGGTAGCCAAGGCAACAGTGGAAAGGCGAAAGACCTGTAGCAGAGGATGGGAGGGAATTGTGTGCGTACTCTGCCCAGGCCAATTGCTCAGACCACGACGCGGGACAACGATGAGCAAGGCTGCGAAGAATGCAGGCAACAATCTGATTGGCGCGCTCGGCTTGCCCATTGGTCTGGGGGTGAAAACCCGACGAGAGGCTGGCAGTAGCCCCAATGAGACGGCAAAATTCTTTCCAGAAAAAGGCGGAGAATTGCGGACCTCTATCAGAAACCACGTCAGTGGGAAGACCATGTATCTTAAAAACATGATCCACCATTAACTGGGCTGTCTCTTTGGCAGAAGGAAGTTTAGTGAGTGGGATGAAACGTGCTGATTTAGAAAAGCAATCGACAACTGTTAGGATAACCATATTACCAGCCGACGGAGGAAGCCCGGTAATAAAATCAAGTGCAATATGAGACCAGGGTCGAGCTGGAACAGGTAGTGGTCGAAGCAAACCAGCTGGGGGAGAATAACCGGTCTTGGTTTGTGCGCAGGTAACACAAGAGGCGATAAAGCAACGTGTATCGCGCCCCATAGTGGGCCACCAAAAGCGCTGACGAATAAAGGCAAGAGAGCCCCGCACGCCGGGATGGGCAGACAATTTGGATGAATGTCCCCATTGGAGGACAGTGCGGCGAACGGACGCGGGGACAAAAAGGAGGTCCCTAGGACAGTTACGCGGCGCAGAAACCTGAGATAGTGCGCGTCTGACCAACCTCTCGACTCCCCACACGGTAGCACCCACGATACGACCGGGAGGAATAATAACCTCAGGGGTTACAGCTGCGGTGGGGGAGTCAAAGAGGCGAGAGAGGTCATCAGGTTTGACATTCTTGGAGCCCGGGCGATAAGAGATGGTAAAATCAAAACGCGTAAAAAACAGAGCCCAGCGAGTCTTTGAGTCTTTTAGCCGAACGTATGTATTCTAAATTTCGATGATCTGTCCAAACGACAAAAGGAACGGAGGAGCCCTCCAACCAGTGTCTCCATTCGCCTAACGCTAAACGAGCGGCGAGCAGTTCACGGTTGCCAACATCGTAATTTTGTTCGGCGGGCGCGAGGCGGTGAGAATAAAAGGCGCAGGGATGCACCCTTCCGTCCGTAGAAGAGCGCTGAGAGAGGACGGCCCCGACCCCGACCTCCGAGGCATCGACCTTGACTATAAATTGTTCCGAGACGTCAGGAGAGAGTAAGATAGGAGCGGAAGTAAAAAGAGTCTTTAGCTGAACAAAAGTCGCTTCACCATCTAAAGCGGGACTTGACGGACGTTAGCGCAGTGAGGGGCGTGGCAACTTGGCTAAAACCTTGTATGAAATGACGATAAAAATTGGCAAAACCATGAAAGCGTTGAAGCGCAACCCGAGAGTCAGGAACGGGCCATTCGGTGACTGCACGGACCTTCGCCGGATCCATACTAATTCCTTCTGCCGAAATGACTGAACCTAGAAACGTAACCGACAGGACATGAAACGAACATTTCTCCGCCTTGACAAATAGTCGATTCTCTAATAGACGCTGGAGGACTCGACGAACGTGTTGGACATGAACCTGCAGTGAGGGAGAGAAAATGAGAATGTCATCGAGATAGACAAAAACAAAAATATTAAGCATATCTCGTAAGACATCATTGAAAAGGGCTTGGAACACGGCAAAGGGGCCGTGACCAAACCGAAGGGGAGGACCCTATATTCAAAGTGACAGAGGGGCGTGTTAAAGGCTGTCTTCCATTTGTCACCCTCTTTTATCCGAACTAGATGATATGTGTTACAAAGATCAAGTTTGGTGAAGATCTTAACTCCCTGTAGGATCTCAAAGTCTGACGACATTAAAAGCAAGAGATAATGGTTCTTGACAGTAATCTCGTTCAGCCCTCGGTAATCGATACAGGGACGTAACGAAACGTCCTTCTTTTTGACAAAAAAGAAACCTGCTCCGGCGGGTGGCGAGGAAGGCACAATAGTACCGGCATTGAGAGAATCGGACGGATAATTCTCCAGCGCCTCCCTTTCGGGAGCCGATAGAGAATATAATCGACCGCGCGGGGGCGTGGTCCCTGGGAGAAGATCGATACTACAATCATACGGACGATGGGGAGGAAGAGAAGTAGCCCGGGCTCGACTAATGACCTCCCGCAGATCGTGGTAACCCTCCGGGACTCCAGACAAATCACCGGGCTCCTCCTGAAAAACAGACACAGAGGAAACAGGTGGAACAGCAGAAGTTAAACACTCAACATGACAGGACAATTTCCATGACAAAATGGATCCGTCGGACCAGTTAATGTGGGGGTTGTGTTGTACTAGCCACGGATGACCAAGCACCACAGCAAAAAAGGGAGGACAAAAAATAAAAAAATAATTTGTCTCTTTATGGTTTCCCGAGACGGTAAGCGTCAGAGGCACAGTCTTTTGCTTAATTCTAGGAAGGAAGCTACCATCTAGGGCATAGAGAGGGGTACAGTCCTTTAAGTCGATGAGGGGAATACCTTGCTTCCGAGCCCACAACTCGTCGAGGAAATTCCCTTCCGCCCCCGAGTCGACCAAAGCCACGCAGGAGACAGATGAGACGGGCCACCGAAGAAGTGCAGGAAGAGTAGCGCAGGATTTGGATGGAGAGTTCCTAGACATCGCGCTCGCCAGTAACCCTCCGCCTACTGACGAGCTCTGGCTTTTACCGGACAGCTTGAGACAAAGTGACTAGCCGAGGCACAATACATACACAAGCGATTGGTAATGCGTCGCTCACGCTCCTTGGAAGAAATTCGGAGACTACCAAGTTGCATGGGTTAAGGGTCCGTGTCAGAAGCATGAGGAGAAGCGACAGTAGAAGAAGTGGAGAACGAAGCGGCTTCGGACCGACGTGCTCTGTGGCGCAAGTCGCTTCTCAATCCGGATCGCCAGATCGATGAGGGCATCAAGTCGAGCACATGAAGATCTCGTCCTTGAGGTCAGGATTCAATGCCTCCAGAAAGCGCGCAACCAGAGCCGGCTCGTTCCACCCGCAGGACGTGGAAAGGGTGCGGAACTCAATGGAAAAATCAGTAACAGAATGTCTCCTCTGGCGAAGGGATGAAAGGAGTCGTAAAGCTTCCTCCCCGTGTGCTGACCGGTAATAGACATGGATCATCTCTTGCTTGAAGAGCGTTAAGTCGAAGACGCAATCACCCTCTGCCTCCCAGTTGGCCGCTCCCCATTCCCGAGCCCGTCCAGATTACATAGGCGACCTTGGCTCGGTCCCGACCATAAGTAGCAGCCTGTAACGAGAAAACTACCTCACACTGGGTAAGGAAGGAGTGAGCATTGAGTAGGCTCACCGGAATAGACAGGAGGGTTGTTGATACGTGGTTCAGAAACCTCGCGGGTCTCAGAGGTGGGCGGCTCGTGACGAATCTGATGAACCCGATGAGAGAGATCAGCCATCTGGTTAGCGAGGGAGTCAACAGCCTGGCGAGCGGTGGAAATCTCCTGCTCGTGTCTGCCCAGCATGGCCCCCTGAAGTTCGACTGCCGCTTGAAAGGGGTTGCTGCTCGCTTGGTCCATAACTGGTCAGTTTATTCTGTAATAATATGAGAGATGGGGGACCAAAAGGCGAGATTCACAATAAACAGTCTTTAATGAAAATGAGAGGCGAATCACTGAATCAAAAAGGAACATAAATCTTCTTAGGATTCTCAGGAAACGGTCAAAACAGAAAACTTTGCTGGTAGAAATAGAACATAAAATGCACGTTGCTTGTCACAGGATTTCCTGATGCGCAGCAAAGCGTTATGCGAAGTTGAGGTCCCAGTGGAGACTGCAGAGGGAATAGAGACCCGCCGAGAGCGAGGGTACCGTAGACTGGATACCGTGTCTGGTCAGGAATTCAGCGTCTGAATTGGCAGGGCAGAGTTCAGTGAGCGATTAAGAGAACGGATAAATATACCGGCTTGAGGAGAATCATCCACATGAATCACACAGGGTAGGACAGGACAGGACAGGACAAGACACGATTCGACGAGAGAGGTAAGAGGAATGTACTCTGCATGAATAGTTTGCAATAAACTGACAAGGAGACAGGCAAAGAGAGGGTTAAAAATAGTAAGAGGCATTAGGGGAAAGGAGGAACAGGTGAGCGGAGATTAAGGTAAACGGGAACAGCTGAACCTGATGAGACTTAAGTGATAGTGTAGTGAATAAGTGTGTGTGACCACAAGAGGGAGACAGAGAAGGGAGGAACCCGGATCATGACAGATTATGAATATGTCAGATATAGCAAGGAGACATTTTAATTGTTTATTAATAAACAAGTGTTTTCTGTCAGTGTCGGCTCTGCAAAGATGAAGCTGACAATGCTGACTCGCGATCTTCACAGTGAACGCGCCAGAGAGAAATCTTTTCATACGGATTACATAAGGATAGAGCAGTCTTTTTTCTTTCGTTTTGTTTAAAAGTAGACATTTCAATAGATACATTTTGTCAGGTCTGTGAGGCAAGTAGGCTACCTTACACTTAGTTTCGGTTCATTTATGAGACGAGCTCCAGTT
This sequence comes from Tiaroga cobitis, assembly GCA_030578255.1. NCBI lineage: Eukaryota > Metazoa > Chordata > Actinopteri > Cypriniformes > Leuciscidae > Tiaroga > Tiaroga cobitis. The sequence goes on along the minus strand of CM060591.1, from coordinate 28,425,124 downwards.
AATGCGCCAGCGCCTCCGTGTCATGATTATCTATTGTCTGCTATATTTACTTCTTATTTATTAAATCCAGGTAATTGGTTGATGAAACATTGATTAAAATTAAGATACAATTAATACAAAACGAAATTCACTTTAAAGAAAGGCTTTTCTGAAGATATTTTTGGTGCAAAACTACTGAACGCCTGTGGAATTTGTAGTTGTAGAGAATAGCCACAAATGTGTAACAGTAAATTTGAAGTCACAGAGAGAAATGTTTTAAAGGGTTAGTTCACCCAAAAATGAAAATTCTGTCAGTAATTACTCACCCTCATGTTGTTCCAACCCCGTAAGACTTTCGTTCATCTTCGGAACACAAATTAAGATATTTTTGATTAAATCTAAGAGCTGGATCCACTCCTCCAGCTTCTTAAGGGATCTAAACTGGCCGGCCCAAAAGTTATGAAAGACATCGTTAAAATAGTCTGAGTGACTACAGTGGGTCAATATTAAGTTTATCAAGCGACAAGAATACTTTTTATGCACAAAAAACAAACAAAAATAACGACTTTATTCAACTATTCATTTCCTTCTCTGTGGGCCTCGACATTTCACGCAGTGAAACTACGCAAAGCTTCTAGGTTGCAAACTTTTTTTTATCTTCCACAAACACAACACAACAGTTACACCTTCTCAAATTCTCCATTGCAGGTGCACAAATCCTTTTCTACAAATCACAAATTAAGAAACTCGTACGCTCACATTTTTGCTACAGTTGCTGCAGTAAATATGGTGTCTCCCTTGTGCACCAAGTGCAGTGTGAAATGTGGGGGAAAAGTGAGTTGTGCGTCTGTAGATGCAGTGGGCGGAGCCTACATTAATATTCATGAGTTTCCCGGGCATGCACTGGAACTGCTCATTCTAGTTCACACTCCTCGTTTAATGGATTATTTCAAAAAAGGTCAATATAGTTTCAGCGCAAACTTAAACTACAATTGTGTATCGTTTTGTTAAGTTCATAATATTTTTATTAATTCGTCACTGACTGAATGATTGCTGGCATTCACTTCGTGTAGGCCAGGGGTAGGCAAGTTCGGTCCTAGAGAGCTGCTGTCCTGCAGAGTTTGGCTCCAACACTGAAAAAAAACCTCTCCTGCCTATAGCCTTAGGGTGTATTCACACCTGCCTTGTTTGGTTCGATTGAATCGAACTCTAGTTCGTTTCCCCCCTTGGTGCGGACCTTTTGGGCAGGTGTGAATACAGCAATCGAACTCGGGTGCGGACCAAACAACCGATCCGAGACCCAGCTGAAGAGGTGGTCTCGGTACGGTTCCAAACGAACTCTGGTACGGTTCGAATTTCTGTCCAATGAATGAATGACCTTAAGCACACGTGTGGTTTTGCTTACAAATTTTGGTTCACTTGCAAAAAGTGCAGCATGAAAGCGAACCGTACCAAAAAAAATAAATAAATAAAAAATTATTATTTGGTCCGGACCAAAGCAAGTGAACTATCGGACTTTCCTGGTGTGAATACACCCTAAGTGATCCTGAAGACATTGATTAGCTTGTTCAGGTGTGTTTGATTAGGGTTGGAACTTGGAACTAAATTCTGCAGGACAGCGGCTCTCTAGGACCGAACTTGCCTACCCCTGGTGTAGGCCTATATAAAGTAGGCTACAGCAAACTTCAACTCGTCATATAAATTGCACCTTGCGAAGCTTTAAAACTGTGGCTTTTACTAATTGCTATCATTTGTTGATTGCAATAAATTAAATAAACCCTCATAAATGCAGTATCTGTGGGGTAACACTTTTTAAAATTATATATATATTCATTTAAATAAGCCAAATCATTTAAGACCAAACACAAGCATGAATGTGTTGCTTTAATACATACGTACAATTTGGATTAAACAAAATTGTATGGACAAAAGTGGATAAATTACATTTGATACAACTAGGTTACTGTAAATGAGAAGAAAAAAAACACTTAACATTATTTTACGGAATATAATAAGCCACCAATTTGATGTTCTAAAAAATATATTTACAAACATACTGTCACAGTCCTCGTCTGCACCAGTCTGTCTTTGTGTCTGCACTACACTTCCCAGAATCCTCCTCGTTTCCACACCTGAACTCACTCCCTCATTATCCACCTGTCCCTCGTTATCATCATCAGTGTCACCTGTTTTCACCTTGTTATATTTGATTCATGCTTGTATTTAGTTTGCTTCTGTTCATTCAGTCTTTGTCGGTCGTCGTCTATGTATAGTTGTATTAGGGTGAGTCTTGTCTGCCCGTTTGCCTGCCTGTACCTGTTTTGAGTTTCTTATGAAGTAAATCTTTGCATTGGAGCCTTCTTGCCTCAGACTCTTCTTCAACCCGCACCACAACTGTGACAGAACGACCGACCTTAAAGAAAAGAAAAAAGGGAAGATGGAGATCTGGAAGCAAGCCTTTGTGGGAACCCGCCAAGCTGTGTTCCGTGGGAACCGTGGAGGTCACAGGGGAGGATATGGGCGATATAGTCCAGTTAAACCAGAACCAGTCATCTGCACAGTCAAGTTTATTTACGAGTTTGATAACTTCACCGATCTTCCTCCTCTCATCGGTCCAGAAGTGCCAAAGCCCTCTTCGCCGCTGGTCCTGTCCAGCTCTAAGCCCTCTTCGCCGCTGGTCCTGTCCAGCTCACAGTCCTCTTCGCCGCTGGTCCCGTCCAGCTCAAAGTCCTCTTCGCCGCTGGTCCCGTCCAGCTCAGAGCCCTCTTCGTCGCTGGTCCCGTCCAGCCCAGAGACCCCCTCGCCGCTGGTCCCGTCCAGCCCAGAGACCCCCTCGCCGCTGGTCCCGTCCAGCCCAGAGACCCCTTCGCCGCTAATCCCGTCCAGCCCAGAGACCCCTTCGCCGCTGGTCCAGCCCAGAGACCCCTTCGCCGCTGGTCCCGTCCAGCCCAGAGACCCCTTCGCCGCTGGTCCCGTCCAGCCCAGAGACCCCTTCGCCGCTGGTCCCGTCCAGCCCAGAGACCCCTTCGCCGCTGGTCCCGTCCAGCCCAGAGACCCCTTCGCCGCTGGTCCCGTCCAGCCCAGAGACCCCTTCGCCGCTGGTCCCGTCCAGCCCAGAGACCCCTTCGCCGCTGGTCCCGTCCAGCCCAGAGACCCCTTCGCCGCTGGTCCCGTCCAGCCCAGAGACCCCTTCGCCGCTGGTCCCGTCCAGCCCAGAGACCCCTTCGCCGCTGGTCCCGTCCAGCCCAGAGACCCCTTCGCCGCTGGTCCCGTCCAGCCCAGAGACCCCTTCGCCGCTGGTCCCGTCCAGCCCAGAGACCCCTTCGCCGCTGGTCCCGTCCAGCCCAGAGACCCCTTCGCCGCTGGTCCCGTCCAGCCCAGAGACCCCTTCGCCGCTGGTCCCGTCCAGCCCAGAGACCCCTTCGCCGCTGGTCCCGTCCAGCCCAGAGACCCCTTCGCCGCTGGTCCCGTCCAGCCCAGAGACCCCTTCGCCGCTGGTCCCGTCCAGCCCAGAGACCCCTTCGCCGCTGGTCCCGTCCAGCCCAGAGACCCCTTCGCCGCTGGTCCCGTCCAGCCCCGAGCCCTCTTCGCCGCTGGTCCCGTCCAGCTCAGAGCCCTCTTCGCCGCTGGTTCCGTCCAGCTCAGAGCCCTCTTCGCCGCTGGTTCCGTCCAGCTCAGAGCCCGCTGATCCTGCACCAGAGACGATTCACGTCCAGCCTGCCCAGCCAGAGACGGTTCACGTCCAGCCTGCCCAGCCAGAGACGGTTCACGTCATGCCTGCCCAGCCTGAGACGATTCACGTCATGCCTGCCCAGCCTGAGACGATTCACGTCATGCCTGCCCAGCCTGAGACAGATCCGTTCTGCATCAAGCCTTCGCCGCTGGTCCCGTCCAGCCCTGAGCTTCCTTCGCCGCTGGTCCCGTCCAGTCCAGAGCTCCCTTCACCGCTGGTTCCGTCCAGTCCAGAGACCCCTTCGCCGCTGGTTCCGTCCAGCCCAGAGACCCCTTCGCCGCTGGTTCCGTCCAGCTAAAAGCCCTCTTCACCGCTAGTTCCACCCAGCTCAAAGCCTTCACCACTGATCCTGCCCAGCTCAGGACCTTCGCCGCTGGTCCCGTCCAGCAAAGAGCCCTCACCGTCTGTCCAGCCAGAGACCGTCCAGCCAGAGACCGTCCAGCCAGAGACCGTCCAGCCAGAGACCGTCCAGCCAGAGACCGTCCAGCCAGAGACCGTCCAGCCAGAGACCGTCCAGCCAGAGACCGTCCAGCCAGAGACAGTCCAGCCAGAGACCGTCCAGCCAGAGACCGCCCAGCCAGAGACCGTTCACATCCCGTTTGCCCAGCCTGGGTCTGCTCACGTCTCGTCTGCCCAGCCTGTCCCTCATCCAGTCACTCTCCCCAAGAATTTTTTTGGGGGGGGCCATAGGTCTCCGCTATGGCTGCCCGAAGGGTCTCCATCGCCATGGCCGCCCGAAGGGTCCTCACCACCATGGCCGCCCGAAGGGTCCTCACCACCAGGACCACCCGAAGGATCCTCTCCGCCATGGCCGCCTGAAGGGTCCTCACCACCATGGCCACCCGAAGGGTCCTCACCACCAGGACCACCCGAAGGATCCTCTCCGCCATGGCCACCCGAAGGGTTCTCACCACCATGGCCACCCGAAGGGTCCTCACCATCCTGGACGCCCGAGGGTCCAACAGCTCCGCCATGGACGCCCGAGGGTCCAACAGCTCCGCCATGGACGCCCGAGGGTTCGTCTGCTCCGCAGTGGCCAGGCCCACGTCCTGCTCCGCCCTGGCCACGCCCACGTCCTGCTCCGCCACGCCCACGCCCTGCTCCGCCCTGGCCACGCCCACGTCCTGCTCCGCCATGGCCACGCCCACGTCCTGCTCCGCCATGGCCGCCTGGACCATCCTGGAGTCTGTCCAGCTGTATCCGGTCCGCCTTCCTATCACAGACTCCAGGATGCCCACCCTCCCACCCCTGTTCTACGGCGTGAGGTCACGCCTACTGGGAGGGGGGAGTAATGTCACAGTCCTCGTCTGCACCAGTCTGTCTTTGCGTCTGCACTACACTTCCCAGAATCCTCCTCGTTTCCACACCTGAACTCACTCCCTCATTATCCACCTGTCCCCTCGTTATCATCATCAGTGTCACCTGTTTTCACCTTGTTATGTTTGATTCATGCTTGTATTTAGTTTGCTTCTGTTCATTCAGTCTTTGTCGGTCGTCGTCTATGTATAGTTGTATTAGGGTGAGTTTTGTCTGCCCGTTTGCCTGCCTGTACCTGTTTTGAATTTCTTATGAAGTAAATCTTTGCATTGGAGCCTTCTTGCCTCAGACTCTTCTTCAACCCGCACCACAACTGTGACACTGTGACATACTGGCAAAATAATGTAACAATATTATTTTTAATGTTTTGATTGCAAGGAGTGTACTAGGCTACTGTTCAAATGTTTGGTATTAGTAAGGTTCTAAGGTAAGGTACCTCTAAGGTACCAAGACTACATTTATCTAAAAACAGTAATATTGTGAAATATTTTTATCAACTGTTTTCTATTTAAATGTTTTTAAAAAATTATTGTGATGGCAGAGCTAATTTTACTCTAGATTTCAGTTTCGGTACACAACCCTTCAGAAATCATTCTACTGATTTGCTGCTCAAAAAAACATTTTTGATTATTATCACAGTTGAAAATGGTTGTTCTGCTTAAGTGTGGAAATTGACCTTGCCTGCTATAAAAGTATAACATTTCTTAAATCATAGTGATTCCAAACTTTTGTCTGCAAATCTTAATTGATGAAAATGTCATGTTTTAACATGATTCAACAAAGTTTAAAGGTTTCATTTTTCAAGAGTTCAACTCAGAAGTGCCTCTAATTGAACCTTGTGATATTTTTTTTTGTTTCAAAACTTGTTACTTGAAAGTGAAAAACAGAGATTGAGATTCGTAGCAGCAGATTCATGCAGCTGTAGTTATGTACTTACGTGTTTGTGCTAAAAAAATATATAAGACATTTGTGAGAAAATATTCTACAAGTGTGCAACTCTCATTGGATGAATTCACATAATGATTTGCAGATGAGCAAAATTTCTCCGTGACTTCACATTTTTTAAGGCAGGTGTGTAAATGCGTTTTACACCATATGCACTGCAGCAACTGTAGAAAAAATGTGAGCGTACGAGTTTCTTAATTTGTGATTTGTAGAATAGGATTTGTGCACCTGCAATGGAGAATTTGAGAAGGTGTAAAGGCCATTGCACACTGAGTCCGAAATTTTCGTATGCGTTTTTTCGTGTTCGTCAGCGTAAGAATTCGTCACGCACAGACACCTTGCACACGTAGTCCGATGCGTATTTATTAAACCTTTGCGGGAAAAAACGCAAAAAAATACAAAATAGATTCGTCAAGCAGTGAGGATGATTTTGTCGCCCTCAAAAAAGAGAAAGAGAAAATATTGGGTCCATCCAATCCTGAAATTGCGCCGAGAGGAAGGAGCTCCGCCTCCTTATCAAGGAGTTGCGAAATTATCCAGAGCGATTAAAAATTTACTTCAGAATGTCAGTGGAACAGTTTGATGCTTTGCTAGCAATTCTGGAGCCACATATTAAAAAGAAGACCACCAATTTCCATGAACCAATCGATCCTGAACAGAGACTGTCAGTATGTCTATAAGTATGGACACACACACACGCTCGCGCGCGGCCGTTGGAATGCTGGGCAGACAGAGCAGCTGTGTAGGCTACAGGTTATATATTGTACCCAAATAATACATTAGTTATCGAATTGGCTGCTCAATCACACCTTAATCGATCCGAAATTTCGATCTGATTGAAAGGGGAGGTTTATTTATCCGATCGAGAGAACATGCAAACACTTGATCGAATTGAAAACCGAAACTGAAAGGACTTTGTAATCCGCATTTTGTTTTTCATACAGCACTTGTGCTGCGAGACGAAGTGTATCAACTTGTCAGAAGCGATTCTGGATTTTGTCGTTCGCACGTAGCTCTGAATTGTCAAAAAAACTCTCAAAATGCTGGCTGTGGAATGCGAAAAACGCAGAAAATCAAACCCGATCCGAATTTTTTTATGACGGACGAAAGTTTCGGAGGCGGTGTGCAAGCGTGATTGAAATAACGTGAGGTCGAATTTTTTTTTTAACGTGCGAAAAATTCGGATGCGAATTTCGGACTCAGTGTGCAATGGCCTTAACTGTTGTGTTGTGTTTGTGGAGGATAAAAAAAAAGTCTACAAGTTTGCAACTCTTAAAACATTTCTCTCTGTGACTTCAAATTTACTGTTACACATGTGTGGCTATTCTCTACAACTACAAATTCCACTGTCACAGGCGTTCAGTAGTTTTGCACCAAAAATATCTTCATGGGATTTGTGCTCTCTGTTTGAGGTCTCTGTGAAAGTTTTAGTGCAGCATCCAGAACTGTCACGTCCGTAATATTGGTTTTTCCTCATAAATATGAACACGAAAAATAAAATAAATGAAAATTTTATGTTCTGGACCAACCCTTCTTCATCCGGTGGGTAGTATTACTTTTGGTTTGGGCAGTGTAATTCACAGAATTACTAAAACTATATTTTGCCATCTAAAAGTTAAAGATGTTTTGTGTCACGTCCGTAACGCATGTGTATTTCCCTTATATTAAATATATAAAATGCATGTGTGGACATATTTTTCTAATGTCTGGACTCCTTTATTAAGGGAGTATGGATATATAAACAGAAGTTTCAATATATTGGTATTAAATGCATTTTATGAGAATTTATATTTCAAGCTTAGACTGCAAATGTCACGTCCATAACGCTGAAATTGCCCAATTTTAATTTATCCTCAATAGTTTTGTGGTGTAGGTCTACGTATTTTATAATGTTAACTTCAAATAATACTAATAGTAATTTAAAGATGTGGTAGCATGGATCTGGACGGGAAGGATAACTCTGGGGGAGTTGGAAGGGGTGTGTCGCGATTCTGCCTTCTCACACCGCGACACACGTTCGTGGATCTGAGTATCGCGATTCCGGTTTTATATCGCGTATCTTACAGCCCTAGTATTAAAAGACATCACAAAAGACAGTAAATCATTTGCGAAATGTTCTTCATGTTCATTTATAGATCAGTTCATTGATAAATGAATGCAGGGAAGTCTGTTTTAATTTCTATAAGTTCTAATGGCAGGGGCCCTGACCACATTCTTAACAGCAATAAAACCAACTTATCTGATCGTTGTCCTGGTTACCAAGACCATCTTCCCATCACTGGGGGATGGGACCACAGATCCCAGAGTGAGTTTTAAGATTGGTTTGGTACATATACCAAATAATTGTGTCTGATTTGTCTCAGTCGTATCTCCTAAAAAGCCTGTGAGGTAAAAGGAACATTTCATTGATTTGCCTTGGGATTTATGGATCTTTTACTTTAACTTTATTGCCCTCAAATACAATTCTTTGTGTAGACAGCAGTATACACATACACATATAACAACACAACACACAAATTACAATAAATCCTTTAAAAACCAAATTGCAGCAGGTATAAAGGAATTTCTATATCTACGGTATTTGATTTACTCAAGGGGAGTTTAAATCTCCGTTCTGAATGAAGTAGTTGAAGTTCAATACACAATGGATGAGTGACATCAGAAAGGACTAACTGGCCCTGCCTAGTCATCATATGCTCATAAATTTGTGTGATTGTCCTTAAGTCGATCCCCACTATCTTACTGCACATTGTAACTATGCTTGTCAACTTCCTCCTATTCTTGACATTAAGATTACCATACAACCAAATGATAGAAAAACTTAAAACAGCTTCGATAAAACAGGTATAAAACATTTTCATAAAAGAAACATCCGTGTTAAAAGTTCGAAGTTTCCTTAGAAAATACATACGCTGGAGAGCCTTTCCTTTAATGATATCAGTGTTTGCCTCAAATTGTAGTTTATCATCAAATACAGTCCCTAAATATTTATACTGTGTAACCACTTCTACCTGATGTCCCTTTATGACAGAAGGCAACACAGGTACAGAGTTCTTCTTACAGAAATCAATGAACAGCTCTTTTGTTTTTGAGGCATTAATATTTAAAAATGAAGCATCACACTATTGAATAAAATGATCTGTAACTGGACCAAAGTCTGATTCAAACTCATTAAGAAGACACACAATCAAAGAGTCATCCGCAAATTTAACAATGTGTCTCCCATCAAAAATACAATAAATCATCAGTATATAAAGAAAACAAAAGAGGGGACAAAACGCAACCCTGTGGGGTACCAGTGGAAGACAACAATACATTCGACAACACTTCATTGACACGTACTCTTTTGGATCTATTAGTTAAACAATCCACCTACCAACACACAATGTTTAAATCTAAATGAAAATTATCAATCAATTTCTTTGCCAAGATAAAAGGCTGAACACAATTAAAAGCAGAAGAAAAATCAATAAATAGCAAATGTACATGATTTTTTTTTTTTGCCTTTTAAATGTCTTAAAATCATATTCAGGTGGCTTCATCTACTCCTACCAGATCTATATGCAAACTGCATAGGATCAAGTGCTGACTGTGTTAAGGCTAAAATCTCCTTCCTTACTATTTTTTTCAAAAGATTTCATAACCAAAGAGGTTAGTGCAACAGGCCTATAATCTATCAGAGAAGGATAATTTCTTTTTTTCGCAATTGGCACCACAATGGCATCTTTCCATAGACGAGGGGCTTCAGAAAGTTGTAATGATTCATTGAAAATAAATGAATAAATCCCTGAAAGCTGCTCGGCACAATTCCTCAACAGCCTACCACCAATGTTATCAGGGCCTGGACTTTTTCCAACCTTAACCTGATCAAAACAACTACGTACATCAGCTTTATTAATTTGACATTTAACAGGAGTATTCTGAGTCACTGAATTCCCACAATAATCAGATAGTACTTTTGAAAAATCATGATTATCAAAACGTGTAAAAATGAGTTAAAATCATCAGCCAATTCATGATCAGATTTCCCCCCTAAAGTAATAAATTTATTCTTCTGTTTAATTCCAATTATAGACTTCACTCCACCCCAGGCTACATGAGACTTCCCATTTGTAAACATAGTTTCTATATTTTCCTCATACCACAATTTTGCTAATTTCATCTCATTTCTAACTAGTTTGTTGGCCTCTTTGTACCGCATACTATCACCTTGTTTAAAATAAATATTCCGTAGGTTAATCAAGTTTTTTACATGTTTAGTGATCCAAGGCTTATTATTCGGAAAAATTATACAAGGTTTCTTTTGAATTACCAAATCTTCACAAAATACAATATAATTAGTTACAGTTTCAGTAAGATCGTCTAAATCAGTACACTCGGATTTAAACAATTCCCAATCTGTACATTCAAAGCATCCCATCAACTCTTGAATTGAGTCTTCAGACCACACAGGAACTAATCTTTTCTCTGTTTTTTCCCTTTTCAAGATAGGTTTATAAACAGGGGCCAGATGAACAACATTATGGTCAGACTGGCCCAAAGGGGCTCTCAAAGACGACTTATATGCCCCTTTAATAGACCCATAACACAGATCCAAACATTTTCCATATCTGGTAGGACAGTCCACATATTGATCAAAATGGTGGGTGCATCAGAGGAGATGCTTTGCAACCGGTGCACCACTTTACATAAAATTTCTGATGCATTTTTCACTTTAGCCTTTGGGTGAATGTATACAACAAGAAATGAATATTTATTGAAACTCTCGGGGCAAGTAAAAGGGGCGAAGTGATATCGACAACAGTTCAATATCGGGACTGCACACAGATTCTCTGAGAATCACAGACTTCCACCAACGCTGGTTAACATAGATGCATACGCCTCCACCCATCCAACCGCACTGGAACACCGAAGCCCTCGATTTCCAGATCAGTCTAAGTCATGTTCTTTAAGCCAAGTCTCGGTCAAGGAAATAACACATGCATTCCTATAATCTGAGAGAAACCGAACATTTGCTTGTAATTCGTCCAGTTTATTCCTGAGAGACTGGCAGTTGGCTAGAATTATTGAAGGGAGTGGAATGCGATTATATCCAAGTGTAATGGGGTCATTTTTGAGTTATTTTACTGAATTTGGAAGTGTAGCGGGGAAGGATATTCAGGGGACACAAGTAACTTCCGGTCGCTCTTAGTTCCGTAGCGGGGAAGGCTATTTAGGGGCACAGGTAACTTTCACTTGCTCTTTGACGGCTCACACTATAGTTGGATCACAGCACAGGGGCAGCAGCACGTGCGATATAGAGCAGTGGGACGCCAAACATTGAGCGCGAGCTCAGGCGGACGATTGCAGCAGTAGGTGGCTTACACCGCCGGTTCATGAGAAAACGGACGGATTTGCTTGTAAGTGTATATATAAATTAAATATACTTTCATTAGAATGACAATAATACAAAGTGAGTGACAATTATTTTCTCTTGTTGCTCTTAGTGTTGCTCGCACGGCGTGCAAGCATTATAGGCTGGGTGCAACACACGTAATAAAAGGTACAATGATGTGTTGAACATGTTTGGTAGTTATCTATGTATGGATATATACATGTATATGGCAAAATGTGGGAATTCGGTCTTATACTTGTTTTTCCTTGTAGGAGACTGATAGTGTGATTGCCTGTCACTGTTTTTCTTTCACCTTGTAATGTCTTGGGCCTAATTGTTTTGTTTCTTTTCTTTTATTTATTTATTTATTTTTATTTGTACCATTTTGGGCTAGGGCAACGTGCAATATTACTCACTTTTGTATAATTATACTGTAGTAAGTCAGATGGTGGTGACCTTTATACGTTTATTGGTATTAAGTGTGGATGGAGTTCAGTGGGTCTTAACAGTATAAGCCATGAAGTGTGTATATTGTTGATGTTCTTATAGTATCTGTGACTATTATTTTTATGAAGGTGAGGTTGAAGTAAAGAGGAAGCAGGATCCAAATGCAGCACGTTTATTTAAATACACTTAAACTATACAAAGACTCAGGCAAGGGAACAAGACTCGGGACTGGACTGAAACACAGGGCTTAAATACAAGGGCAAATAAGCTAAACAAGATAACAAGGGGGCGTGGTTAATCAGTGACACCTGGGAAACCTAATAGACATGACAGGGAAACTCAGAACAGGAAAATACAGGGGAACACAGGCCAGACAAGAACAAGACTTGAACCCACACCGTGACAATTACAGTGAATTGTAACTTAAGAGTGGATTATTGTGGATCTAAGTGGGCCTGTATCTTGCCCAGTTTTATAGTGTTTATTTAATTTTTTTCTTTTTTTTCTTTGTGAATAAATTGTGAAAATGAGTTTCCAGCCTCTGGTCCGTTAATTCTGGACATATATTGAACTGAAACTAGAGTGGGAAGATGGAAAAATGTTGTTTTATCCCATACAACATTCACTTACTTCATAATTGGCATAGTCGGGCAGGGTTCTGGCTGGATTTATTTAATTTTATTGTTATTGTTTTTTTGGTTGGCCCTTTGGGTAATTGTTGGGTGGGTGAAAGAAAAACAGTGATAGGTCTTCTGCGGCCAGGGAATCTCAGATTGACCAGACCATTAGCACCAGAGTCCAAGGGGAAGAATGGAGGATTTACAGGCTCTTATGGAGCAGCTGCAGCAGCTTAAGGTGGACAATGAATTGTTGAGAGAGCAGCTACGGGGACAATCACAGGTACCCAAACCCATGCCGGGACCCTCCACGAATCCAAATGTGGCTCCAGTTGTTATCCCAGCAAGTGAAGCTATGAACGTCCGTTACATTTATGTGCCCAGGGAGCGTAAATGTTCAAAATTCACTGGAAAAATGTCAATTGATTTGCTAACTGTTGAGAAATGGGTAGAAGAGGTGTGTCAATACTTGTATGTTAGACATATGTCAATAGCTGAGCAGGTCCTTTTCATTACTGACCATCTAGAGGGGGGTGCCAAGTCTGAGGTTAACTTTAATTCCAGTGTTAACAGGGACAATCCTGAGAAAATCTTTGCTATTTTGACTGAAAATTATAGTTGCGCCCAGTCTTACGTAGCGGCACAGTTGCAATTCTATCAACGCACTCAACGAGAGGGATAATCTTTACGTTATTATTAACATACACTTAAGTCTCTGGTGGATATGGCTGTACGTAAAACCCCTGGGAGTATCCCCAATTCTGACGTGCTGTTGCGTGACCAATTTATTGAAGGTGTGCTGGACGACACGTTGCGTAGAGAGTTAAAACAACGTGTTGTCACAGTACCAGCTATCCCTTTTGTTGACCTTCGGGGTGTTGCCCTTAGGTGGGGGGAGGCCAGTAGGCAGAGTAAATCTAAACCTAGGGCTTATTCCTGTGACACCTATTCTCAGGCGGTGGATAGTTTTGAAGTTAGTGCAAGTGCTGTCATGGCTAGGTCTGGTGATGAAATTACTGAGATCAAAGAGTGCCTTCGTAAACAGCTAGCCCAATTAGATGCTCTAATGAAACAGGTCAATTCCCAGATCCCACAGCCTACACAGGGTATGACTGCCTCTCATGCTAAACACTTCTGCTTCCAAGCAGATGCTAAGCCAATATGCCACCGCTGTAATAGGGCTGGTCACATTGCCCGTTTCTGTAGGGTAAACCTTAGTGCCTCCAAAAACCGCACATAATCAGGCTCTGAGGTTGGAGTACAGAGCCAGATAGTGGGAGGGGGCCAGGACTGCCAACTGTTGGGAAATTAGACCCCTCTGGTACCGTGAACCAGGCACCAGAAGAGGGTTTTGTGGGCTCACCTGGAGGTCAAGTGCCAGATCCTGTTCGACTCATTGGAGACTGCCCTGTTGTGGACATCAACATGGGGGGTATTATGATACCCTGCCTGGTAGATACAGGGTCGATGGTTACCACAATTAGAGAAAGCTTTTTTTGAAAAACACTTCAAGTCGACAGGCAGACTGTTGAAAGAATGCCATTGGTTACGGCTGCTAACGGGCTAATAATCCCATATAAAGGTGTACTGTTCTCGCTGAGGTGTAACAACTCCAACTAAACAGTGAGCTAAACTCTCTCTATTCATGAACATGAAGAAATCTTGAATTCTTTGTATGCAGTTTTATTTTCTCCACATTGTACTGAATCCATACATACGAGACGAGTGATGAGAGAGCGAAACTAGGAAACAAACAGCAAAATACTGAAATTAGCTAAGCCACCTAGCTTTCACGAACATTACTTTTACTGCACAAAATCAATATGCTTAAAAGTTAACTTAGTCAAAACAAAGATTATATACATACAAGCGATGCTTCTACTGGGAAGTCAACGGGCAGGATGAATTTTCTCTGGCGCAATGACCGTCTGCATTTTTTAACCAGTTTGCCGTTTTTCCATGCATTTCTAATGTGGTTTCCTACTTCCCGTTTTAGCTCAGTAAACAAACGTCAAAATAAGAGTCTGACAGAAACTGAAAGTATACCAAAATAAAGGCATAAAATTAAACTTAAATGCCTGAAGGGCAAAACACTCCCCGTCTGACCTTAAAGGTCACTATTAACTATCAAATGTCTCTGAACTTTAGTCCTTGGGCAGAAGAAGAACTACTTCTGACACTGGTCTCAAGAACACCTTCGCAGAACCTTGAACCGATGTCCTGAGCTCCACTTTCCTTACTTTGCTGTCTCTCCCAGGGAAGACAGCTGTGATCCTTGCCATAGGCCACGCGTTACGTGCAGCTTGACTGTCCTTCAGAAGCACAATGTCCCCTTCTTTCAGGTCCCGTTGAGAATCTTTCCATTTTCGGCGGACTTGCAGATTGGGAAGGAACTCCTGACGCCAGCGACGCCAGAATCTATCAGCGAGAGCTTGAACTTGTTTCCATTGTCTGCTGAGAAGATCCTTATCTGTGAAATCTCCGTGCGGTGGGGCAACCCCAACCCTCTGGGTAAGTATCATTGAAGGAGACAATATGAACGGTGACTCTGGGTCAGTGGAGACCAGAACGAGAGGCCTGGCATTGATTATCGCAGTCACTTCCATCATGAGTGTGCAAAGTACGTCATGCGTGAGTTGGATGTTCTCTTGAAGCAGGATTGCATCAAGGATCCGTCTTGATAGGCCTATCATACGTTCCCATGATCCCCCCATATGGGACGCATGAGAAGGATTAAACACCCATGAGCACCCCTGTTGACTCAAGAAGTTCTGGACAGTGAAGTCAGGATGTTGTCGGCTTAATCCCAGTTCCTTTGCAGCGGCTACAAAGTTTGTTCCGCAGTCTGATCTTATCTGCTTCGCAGGTCCCCGTATGGCAAATAAACGTCTCAATGCATTGATGCAACTGGACGTGTCTAGGGAGTCGATGATCTCGATGTGCACGGCTCGGGAGCCCATACAGCAGAAGAGCATCGCCCATCTTTTGCTTTGGCCCTGTCCACCTCGTGTACGCCTGGAGACGATTTGCCATGGTCCGAACACATCCACTTCTACATAGGTGAAGGGTGGACATGTGTACAAGCGTTCTGGAGGCAAGTCTGCCATAAGTTGTTCCTCTGTTCTTCGGCGTAACTTTCGGCACACTACACATTTGTGTAAGACAGAGGCAATAAGTCGTCTTCCACCCATGACCCAGAAGCCCGCTGCTCTCAGCGCCCCTTCAGTGAAGTGGCGGCCTTGATGCTTTACCTCTTCATGATATTGTCGCACCAACAGTAGAGAAATGTGGCTGGTCTTGGGCAAGATGATGGGTTTTTTTTCCTGAGTGCTCAAGTCAGCGTGTTTTAATCTGCCACCAACACAAATCAAACCACCTTTAAGAACAGGTCTGAGCTTGTGAAGAGAACTGTCCTTGGTTACAGCTTGTCCGAGCTCAAGAACTGTGAGCTCTTTTGCATAAACATCTTCCTGTGCGGCTCTGATGATGATGTTTCTCGCCTGAGACAACTCATCCGCAGTGCGTGGGAGGTTACAGTGATGCCATCCTTTACATTCACTGGACTTGTTGTGTTTGTAAGCGCTTGCTATGTGGATGAGTAGGGCAATAGCCCTGGTGAGAGAGCGCATGCATGAAAAGCGCTGTAACCGTGTGGCGGTAAGGCCTCGGTTTTGAGTCTGGGTTAGAAAACTACTCACTTCAGGTCGTATTTCCATGTCTGATTCTGGGTTAACAAGTTTAAACGTCCGGCTTGTATCTATGTCAGGTGGATTTGGTTTGTGTAAAAAGGCTGGTCCAGTGAACCACATAGTCTTTGTCAATTGAGACGCAGGAACTGACCTGGATGCGTGGTCAGCCGGATTGTCCTCTGTGTTGACGTAGAACCATTGGTTAGGTCTTGTGGATTGACGAATTCGTCGTACTCTATTGTGAACGTAGACATAGAAGCGTTTTGTCTGATTGTAAATGTATCCAAGCACGACCTTGCTGTCACAATAGAACTTGATCTCATCTAGCTTCAGGTCCAATTTATCTTGGATGAGTTCGGCGACTTCCACAGCTAATACTGCGGCACACAATTCCAACCGAGGAATGGTAGGTTCCGACTGTGGGGCCAGGACTCCCCTGCGAGTGAAAGGTTTCTTGTGTTCTGAGACTGTGAATGTGAAAGTGTCTTTCGTTGTCTCCCACAGCAGTCCCAAACTGCGTTGCACTGGTGTAGCTTCACCGCTAAGGTCAAGGTCTTTCTGAACTGCTCTATCCTCTGGTGCAAAGGCCTGAAGGACGGCTTCACTGTTTGAGGCAAACTTGTGAAGCCTCAGGTTCGATTCACCGAGAGAGGTCTGTGTTCTCTGTAGCAGACTGATGGCTTCGGCTTCAGTTGGCACACTAATGAGCCCATCATCTACGTAAAAATGATGTTCGACAAACTGGACCGTGTCTTTTCCATGTTTGTGTGCACCTTCATGGATGGCTCTCCTTAATCCGTAGATGGCTACGGATGGTGACGTACTGTTGCCGAAAACATGGACCCTCATCCTGTAGTCGATAATGTCCTTAGACATGTCATTGTCTCTGTACCACAAAAACCTCAGGTAGTTTCTGTGGTCTCTGCGGACAAGAAAGCAGTGAAACATCTGCTGTATGTCGGCGATCACTGCTACCTGTTCCTTGCGGAAGCGGATCAGAACCCCAATGAGTGAGTTATTGAGGTCTGGGCCTGACAGAAGAACACCATTTAAAGATGTGCCAAAGTACTTTGCACTGGAGTCAAACACCACGCGGATGCTTCCAGGCTTTTGCGGGTGGTAGACTCCGAAAGTAGGCAGGTACCAACACTCTTCATTCTCCTCCAGTGGAGGAGCCACTTCTGCATGTCTGTTGTCGAATATTTTCTTCATGAATTCTAGAAACTGGTGTTTCATCTCAGTTTTTCTCCATAGCGTTTTCTCCAGGGAGGTGAAGCGAGTGAACACCTGTTCACGATTGTTGGACAAACGTTGACGGGGAACTCTAAAGGGGAGAGGAGCGACCCAGTTGTTTGACTTGTCTCTATACATTTCTTGTTCCATGATTTCCAAAAAGATTGTGTCTTCCATGGACGGGGCAGCTTTATTGTCAGACTCAGTCTCGCTGAAGACCTGTAGTCCAAGGGCCTCCAACGATGCTTTGTGTGGTTTGTTCTTCTGCTCTCTGCTATGGGACACGTCTTCAGTCAGCTTCATAAAGCCTTCACATGGTCTTAGAATAGAGGGTCGGCCATTCTCTAACACACTTGTCTTGAACGTGCTCAAAGCTGGTTTGTGTGCATTTCCTAGGCACACGTCTCCTACCAGGACCCATCCCAAATCCAGTCTTTGTGCAAAGGGGGCATTGTGAGGTCCGCTCACTTGCTGATGGACTTTATGGACTCTCACAACGTCTCTGCCTAGCAAGAGGAGGATTTCCGCCTTGGGGTTGAGTTCTGGTATGTGTGCTGCTACATTTCGTAGATGAGGATGGTGGCGGGCTGCATCAGGCGTCGGTATTTCAGAGCGATCAATGAGAATGTCATTACACTCAATTAACGGTGGTAGCAGTAGGCTAGTCTGCCCATCAAGCGATTCAACCTGGAAACCCTCTGCCTTTCTGCCTGACGTCTCAACTAATCCAGCACAGGTCTTCAGTGCGTAGGGGAATGGTTGGCCCTTGATGTTGAAAAGCTCAAAGAAATCTGATCGCACCAGTGAGCGGTTACTTTGATCATCCAAAATGCCGTACATGTTGGTTGCCTTCTCACGTTGACCTTGAGGGTATATTCGTACCAGACAGATCTTCGAGCAGGATCTTGCTGTTCGCTCTGGACCACATACCTGGGTGCAGTGTGAGGAGATGGCTGTGCTGTCGCTAGCATGCTCCTCTCCCTCCCCGCCATTGTCTGGTGGGGTTGTAGGCCTTCTGTAGACTTGAGGTGGTGGACCTGGATGCATAGCAGCATGATGTCGGTCGCTGTCGCACTCCAGGCACTTTACTTTTGCCCTACAGTCTCTTGCAAGATGACTAGCTGATGTACAGCACTTGAAACAAATTCCAATCTCTTTGAGAATGCTCTTTCTCTCTTCAAGAGTCTTCCCTCTAAATACTCTGCATTTCCTTAGCGAATGTAGTTTGTTGTGAATGGGACAATTTTTCTCTGGCCCACCAGGCTTTCTCTCAGGTGAGTTCGCAGGTGGGTCTTTCCCTGAAAAGATGTCTGTCTTGTGAATGGATATTTGTCTTCCATAATTATTTGAGACTACTTTGTCTGACTTCAGTCCGCTGTTGCTGGCGTATAGAAGAATGAAACTGGGATCATTCCTCCGACGTGCTTCGTCGCAGATGAAATCGGCAAAGTAATCGAATGGGGGGAAGTACCCGTTGTTATCTTCTTTAAATCTTGAGCCGACTGAGAGCCATTTCTCCTGTAGCCCGTAAGGGAGTTTCTCCACGATGGGCCCAATGCCCCTGGCGGTATCCAGGTAGGCCAATCCTGTGAGGTAACCTTCTTCTCTGGCACCCTGAATTTCCATAAGAAGATCGCCTAGGTCTCTCAGCTTCCCGTAGTCTTTGGTTGATATTCTTGGGAATTCATCCAATCTCTTAAAAAGAGACTTCTCCATAACTTCAGGAGCAGCGTAGCACTCTTGGAGGCGGTCACAGGCCTTTTTAATCGCGGCATCTGGGTTCGCGACATGCACAGAGCGAATTCTTTTGATGTGTTTCACAGACTCTGGTCCGAGCCATTTAATCAGCAAATCTAACATTTCTGTGGAAGTGATTCCTAAGCCAGTAGTAGCATTACTGAATGATGACTGCCATGCTAAATAATTTTCCGGTTTATCATCAAATCGGTAGAGACTTGTACTCACTAAATCACGACGAGCCAGGTATCGTGCCAGGTGTTCTGTTTCAGGTGTCACGCTTGAAATGGATGGTGCATACACAGGCACGTATGATGGCGCTGTTGCCTTGAGTGGCGATTTGTGAGGATGATATGTTGTCTTGGGTTTTGTAGGGTGCCCGCTGTCTCTAGCAGGTGTTGTGTGAAGTCCACTGTCTCTAATGGGTATTGTATGATGTCCATCATATCTTACCAGACCTGTATGACCTCCATTAAGTGGTGTGCTGATGTGGGTTACATCCCTGAATTTAGCATGGTTGCTGAAGAATGGCTGTTTCGGCGCTGTGTTATACTCAGATGGTCTGTTATAGGTTTCAACCTCTTCTTGCCCTTCCTGTAACTGTAAGTTGCGTTCTGCTGGAGGATTCCATGTGACGTAGCTCCCTTCTGACAATGTTGCATGGGCAGATGCTTGAGTTTGTGCTACGTTTTGTTCAGCTTGTGCTTCAACATATTTATTAGTGCGTGTTACAATTTCATTTTGTAATTTTGCTTGAGAAGATACATCAGTCTTGATTGAATCTTCTAGATCTAGTTCAGCCGCTTCTAATGCCTCGGCTTGCGCAATAGCTGCGGCCGCCTCTTTTTGAAGTTCAAGTGCGCCTAGTTCAGCTTCCAGCTTCGCTTTTCCTAATTGTAGCTCGGCTTCCTTCTCTGCCTTTAGTACCTTCAGCTCCGCCTCTTTCTCAGCAAACGCTGCCCATGCTTTCGCCGCCTCTGCTTTAGCGCGCGCCCTTACTGCAGCGCTCGATGCCGATGAGTGAGAGCTCTTTGATTTTCTTGAGCGCGCAAACGCATTGTCCGTCTTTTCCGGTTCCATTTTACTCATCTTGCCTATCTACTTGCTTCTCTAGACATTGACACTCCAGCTGGATTACGCTTTTTCACTGTACTGTTCTCGCTGAGGTGTAACAACTCCAACTAAACAGTGAGCTAAACTCTCTCTATTCATGAACATGAAGAAATCTTGAATTCTTTGTATGCAGTTTTATTTTCTCCACATTGTACTGAATCCATACATACGAGACGAGTGATGAGAGAGTGAAACTAGGAAACAAACAGCAAAATACTGAAATTAGCTAAGCCACCTAGCTTTCACGAACATTACTTTTACAGCACAAAATCAATATGCTTAAAAGTTAACTTAGTCAAAACAAAGATTATATACATACAAGCGATGCTTCTACTGGGAAGTCAACGGGCAGGATGAATTTTCTCTGGCGCAATGACCGTCTGCATTTTTTAACCAGTTTGCCGTTTTTCCATGCATTTCTAATGTGGTTTCCTACTTCCCGTTTTAGCTCAGTAAACAAACGTCAAAATAAGAGTCTGACAGAAACTGAAAGTATACCAAAATAAAGGCATAAAATTAAACTTAAATGCCTGAAGGGCAGAACAAAAGGGTATATGGAAATTAACACATTAACACGTATGGGAGTGTTGGTGGTAGAGGATCTCCAGGATGAGTCTACACCGCAAGAGCAGTCAGTGCCTGGTATCTTGGGGATGAATGTTATTGGTCGCTGCTACCGCCTATTCTTCGAACAGTTTGGCTCCGGTCTGTTTGATTCATCCACTCTTCAAACGGCCAGTAAGGTGTGGAAGGAAGCTCTCTCCAGGTGCCAACGCATTGAAGCTCTTAATTCAGGTGGATACTTGGGAAGAGCTAAAGTCCATGGTCGAGCGGTGCGCGTTCCTGCTGGTTCACTGAAGTGGATTAATTCCCCATGTTCATCAGCGGCTCAGATCAACCTCCCGTCAGTACTCCTTGAACCTTGTATGTCAGGAAACCCCTTGCCGCCAGGCATTTTGGTATCTTCAGTTCTTCATGCTGTTCATCAGGGCAACATGGAGATTCCTGTAGTTAACGTGAGTACAGAAGATGTTTGGTTACAACCTCATACATTGCTGGGTGAGATACATGTGGTTGACCCACCTCAGTCGGTAAGCTCGGTCCTCATAGAGGAGACCGATGACCAGGATGTCATTGCTGTGATTCAGACAGTGACGGCAGTGGGCGCTCCGCCCCTTGGTCTCTCCAGCTTGTCATGGGCTAACCTCTCCCCTGAACAGAACAGACAAGGTGTAGAGCTGCTGCAAAAATATAGCTATGTTTTTAGTCAAGGAGTGGGAGACCTGAGTTGTAGTACAATGGTGGAAAATGAAATCCCATTGTTGGATGATGCACCAGTGCGTCAGCGCTATCGAAGGCTCCCGCCATCACAGTACGAACAAGTTAAAGCACACATTCAGGAGCTACTGGAACGAGGAGTTATTCGTCAGAGTTGTAGTCCATTCTCCTCTACAATTGTGGTAGTCTACAAGAAAACAGGGGAAATCAGGCTGTGCGTAGATTATCATTTGCTTAATGCTAAAACAAGGAAGGATGCTTACCCCTTGCCACGCATTAAGGAGACCTTGGATGCACTCTCTGGTGCCCAGTTGTTTTCAACGTTGGACTTGGGAAGCGGTTACACTCAAGTGCCTGTTGCAGAGAAGGATAAAGCAAAAATAGCTTTCTGTACACCGTTTGGACTTTTTGAGTTCAACCGGATGTCATTCGGGCTTTGTAACGCTCCCAGTACTTTTCAACGCTTGATGGAGAGAATCTTTGGGGACCAAAGCTTCCAGTCCTTATTGCTGTACTTGGATGATGTTGTCATATTTTCATCATCCTTTGACCAGCACCTCCAACGTCTCAGTTTGGTACTCGCACGTCATGAAAAGCACAACCTGAAACTAAAACTTGAGAAATGTCACTTCTTCTAGTCTGACGTCTGCTACCTGGGTCATGTAATATCGGCAACTGGTGTAGCAATGGATCATTCTAAGATAAGTGCCGTGGCTGAATGGCCACGACCAACATCTTGCACTGAGCTACAGTCGTTTCTGGGGTTTGCCTCCTATTATCGTCGCTTTGTGAAGGGTTTTGCCAAATATGCTTCCCCACTTCACCGCCTTGTTGCTGAAATGGAGGGCACCAAGAAGAAACGCAAGACTCTGGGAAAGAGTGTCATAAGAGAACGGTGGGGTGATGAGTGTGAAAATTCATTTCAAACCCTGAAAAGGCTGCTTGTGAGCGCACCAGTCATGGGCTATGCAGATTTCACAAAACCTTTTGTTCTTGAGATTGACGCCAGTCAAGCTGGCTTGGGGGCTGTGTTATCCCAGGAGCATGAGGGGAAGCGATGACCAATTGCTTTCGCAAGCAGAGGTCTCAGGCCCACAGAAAGGAACATGTCCAACTATAGTTCTAGAAAGCTGGAATTTTTGGCACTGAAATGGGCAGTGAACAAATTTATTGTGCTCACTGATAACAACCCTCTTAGTTATCTATAGTCTGCTAAACTGGGGGCTGTGGAGCAACGTTGGGCATCAGAATTGGCAATGTTTGATTTTGAAATCAAATATCGACCAGGGCCAACTAATCGTAACGCTGATGCCCTGTCACGCCAGCCATGTTCCCAGAGTACATCATCTCTTCTCCCGGGTGTGACAGTGCCACCCGAAATCCATGAACAAACATCGAGTATGTCTCAAGAGTCTCAGGTTATTTCTACCTGTCAAGCGATTGCGGCCTTCCCAGCACGACCAAAATTGGACTTGATGACTCTACAAGCGGCAGACCCAGTGATCGGGGCATTTCTAAAGCCGCGTTTCCACCGCAGGAACTTTCCCCAGGAACTAGGAACTTTGGGGTGGTACTCGGTGTGTTTACACCGCAGGAACCAGGGTCTAAATGAAGTTCCGGGTAAAAAATCCCCCCCCAGAAAGTCCATGCTGGCGAGGTAGTACTTTTTCAGAGTTCAGGAACTTTCAGGGTGGGACTTGTGCGCTGAACATGCTGATTGGTTGAGCTCACGTCACATTTGATTGGTTGACTCCACACAGCATTTTATTTTAGCCGCCATTTTTAAAAACCGCGCTTCCTGGCTTCGTGCAGTAAAGAGTTGTCGGGAAATTAATATGGAGTTTACCAAAAAATACGACCGCTGGACCGACGACGAGGTCCAGGCTTTAATAAGCGTATTTGCGGAAGAAGAAATCCAGCGGGAACTGGAAACGGCAATCCGCAATGAAAAGGTATACCTGAAAATATCGAGTCGGTTATACGAGCTGGGCATTGTTCACACTGGAAAACAGTGCAGAGAGAAGTTAAAAAAAATTAAAGCAAGACTACAAAAAAGTCAAGGATCACAACAGTAGAAGCGGATCCGATCGGCGTACTAACAAGTGGTTTGACCGCCTGGACGCGTTGTTGGGACACAGGCCGGCATTCTCTGGAGCAGCGGTGACAAAAGACTCGGCAATTGCATTTTTGGAATCCATTCATGATTCTGAGGACCAGTCGGTTGAAGGTAAATTATCACACCTCTACATGATATTGTCTTAAACTCTTTGCAGTGATAAAACAAACTAACTTTTTTCAACGTGTTTTTACAGATGAAATGAATGGCCCCAATGATGTGCAGGCAACAGAGACCAGCGTGTTTTCCCCTGCAATCACCAGTAGCCCTCGTCCCATGTCTTCCGCCGAAACACACACACGACGAGGTATTAAACAACGTTGTCTATTGATAAAAATATACTTCAAAACTAGGGGTGTAATAATATATCGTGCAACAATTTATTGCAATACAAAAATGCAACAATACGTATCGTGGACAGTTCACCCAAAATAAAATTACTGTGTGAGAAAAAATTTCAGGTTTTCAGAGTTTTTTAATGTCAGTACTACATTAAAATTATGTTGATATTAATGTATAATATAATGCAATGGGGGAATATTTGTGGTTCCTAATAATGCCAAACATCTATGTTACCAATGTTAAACATATTCGTCTAAAATAATTCAGTATTTTCAGCTTCAGAATTATGTTTATTCTGGTGTCACCATTGTCCTTGAGTTACAAGCACCAAGTCCAAGCATGGAGCATGATGGCAAAGTTTTAAATTTAATATTTTGTAATGAAAACACTTAAAATTCGTATTTTATGCTTTTCAGGGTGGGCTTGTGTATTTATTGTCATGTGTTTCTCCACTTAGGGAAGAGGAAAAGGGATTGTGACTTCCTTGATGCGCTGAGGGACATGGAAGATTCAAACCGGACTGCCCTGCAGCTTGGACAAGAACAGCGTGACAAATATATGCAGCTGTTACTTGAGAGCCAGGCTGAGGAAAGAGAGATGAGGAGGCTATTTTCTTTGCACAATTCTAATTTTTATATATTGTTTGCATTCCTGCAGAGGGTCAGGTTTCTGTCTGTTCTTGGACAGTTTGCCCAGTTGTTCAAAAATACATTTGTATTTGTTTTTCTTTACACAATATATTACTGTTCTCGTAATTTATTTCTTTTCACATGATTGTATTTTAAAATATATATATTTAGTAAGCAGTACTTGCCTTGTGTTAAATAAAGTTTGTAAAATGTCACTTTGAGATGCCTTTTCATCTCAATGGTAATTTTAGCTCTTACATAAGGTTTTGAAGTGCTGGTTAGATGTAAAACATTTCCGGTGAAAGTGCACAGGTTAAAATAAGCAAAGTGTAGGTAATTTAAGTCACTCATGAAATTACATTTTATATTTGACAGCCAAATATACAGGTGAAACTCAAATTTAGAAGTATTGTGCAAAGTTGTTTCAGTAATTCAACTTAAAGGTGAAACTCGTATATGGACTCATTACATGCAAGGTGTATTACATTTTCAAGCCTGTTATAATTATGACTATATGGCTTACAGCTTATGAAAACTTCACATTTATTCTAATTTTGAATTTGATTTTCATAGCTGAAATATCTCACTTTGCATTTAAGTTGAATTACTGAAATAAAGTTTTGCATGTTATTCTAATTTTCAAGTTTCACCTGTAAACAGAAGGTGATAATAGAATAAATTAAAACCAAAGCATGATTTAGAAGTAATCATTTTTATTTACAAAAAAAAGTGTTACACAGCAAAAACAATGTACAACAGGTGTATACAGCCTAAAAAAGTGCATTACAGCACCTGAAGGTTATTTTTCCCTTACCAAAAAAAAAACTTTATGGTGTGTAGCCAGTGATAGTGCAGTTTCCTACACTGTAGTCAAAAACTTCATTAGGCCTGTACGTGCATCAAGACCCTCGGCCTCTACAGTGGATGACAGTGCCCCGTCAGGCTGGTTGAATGTACCCGTAGTCCATTCTTCTCTGAACTCATTACCATTCATTTCACAGAGGTTATGCAGAACACAACATGCGATCACCAGGGATTTGACCTTGTGTGTATTGCAGTCATTTCGTTTTAGCAAACACCTCCATCTGCCCTTTAGTCTGCCCAAAGCATTCTCAACCACCACCCTGGCTCTGCTTGTTTTATGGTTGTACACAAGTTGTTGGAGTGTCAGTCGTCCGTTGTCGGTGAAAGGTTTCATCAGCCAGCTCTTCAAAGGAAAGGCTGCATCACCAAGGACATAGTACCCCACATCATGTCCACAAATGTTCTTGGTTACATCAGGTAGTAACAAACCCCGATCCACTAGGTCCCACAATCCTGACAAACGTAGCACTCTGGCATCATGCAGGCTCCCTGGCGCTCCTAAAAAAACATTCCAAGAGGCCTCTTCCGTCCACAACAGCCTGTAGGATGATCGAATGCCAGCCCTTCCGGTTGAAGTACTCTGTGTGGTACTCCTCTGGTCCAAGAATGGGGATGTGTGATCCATCAATTGCACCTACACACTGTGGCAAACCCCATCTCCACTCAAAATACGTCGCCATTTCTTTCACTGTTTGGTAACTGGATAACTTCTTGCATGAGTACCTTCTCAACAGATGAGCAGAAATCGTGAACACAGTGACACACAGTAGCAACTCCGACTCCAAATAAATGAGAGATGCTTCTATACTCAGAGTTGGTCGCAAGTTTCCACAGTGCAATGGCGATTCTTTTTTGAATGGGTACACAATGTCGGTAGTTTGTGTCATGTCTCTCCAGTTGGGGTTGCAATCGACGACAGAGGTACAGAAAAGTATCCTTAGACATCCGGAAATTCTTTATCCACTGTGCTTCGGTGAAAGTTGGAACCACGCTGTCCCACCATTCTGTTGTTCTAGTGTGCATCCAAACCGATCGCGAAACACGACGCATTCGATAGTACTCCCATATCTAAAACACACAAAAGTTGCAAAAAATAAGTTGATGTAATCGATAATAACATTATTCACAACTCTTGTTAATTTTGGTGGATTAATTTCTTACCAATCGTGTTCTTTCTGCCCGATGGCGCGCGTTCGTCCCATCCATCTCACGGTCAATGTCCACTATAGCTGATAACAAACGTTGTCTACTTTTATATCTAGCATTACGAGCTTTCTGAATACGCTTTAGTATTAATGCTCGTCTCTTTTCTGCCGTTTTGTTAATTACCTTTTTAGTAAACCAGTAGATCGCACACAAAAGCAGCACAGCTTGAATAATAGAAATTCTTAGCAGGTACAATCTGTTCCATGCGGTCGCGTTGGTAACAGTTTGTCAAGTCAAGTCATCTTCATTTATATAGCGCTTTTAACAATGGATTGTTTCAAAGCAGCTTTACAGAAATAAACATATAATTTAAGGTAACAGATTGTTTTGGCATTATAGCGGTTCTTGAATAATGTTATTTCCAGCTAAAGTTAACTTTGATTGATTCACCTCCGTCGAAATGATCAGACTTTTAAACGCGAACCTGTGATTAACGCTGACGGCGTTCACATGCTCATTCAGAATTGATTCTATAGTTATGTGCTTTTTAAAATATGTGCGCAGGTTTAGAATTCATACAACCCAGCCTAAACAAACTACTTTTCTTGCCTATAAATTTTGATACAGAATTTTGTTTTATTTTATCACTTCGGGGTACGCGAGCCGGAATTCACAACGCTTTATCTGTAGAGTGGGAAAGGGATCCTCCATAGGGAGAGGATAGTGGATACTTCAGCACTGCATTGTCATCGGGTCCAGGCGGATCTCCTTCGTCAGATCTGGACACGGCCTGGATCCGGCAGGCTGCGGGAAAACCTCGGGATAAACAAAGACACTAATATTAGCGTAGATGCCATTCTTCTTATGATGTAGCGAGTACATCAAGATTTAAGGGAAGTGTTCCCAGTTCCGGCTGACCTAATCTATGCAGCCTAACATTGAATTTATAGAAGTCTATAGTGCATTATGTGTATGCTAGGTCAAAGAGATGTGTTTTTAGTCTAGCTTTGAACTGACAGAGTGTGTCTGCTTCCCGGACAATGGTAGGAAGACTGTTCCAAAGTTTTGGTGCTAAATAGGAAAAGGATCTACCGCCTGCAGTCGATTTAGATATTCTAGGTATTATCAACTGGCCGGAATTTTGAGATCGCAATAGACGTGAAGGACTATAATACGTTAAGAGCTCGCTCAAGTACTGCGGAGCTAAACCATTTAGTGCTTTGTAGGTAATCAACAATATTTTAAAATTTATACGATGTTTAATAGGGAGCCAATGCAGTGTTGACAGAACCGGGCTAATATGGTCATATTTCCTGGTTCTGGTAAGAACTCGAGCTGCGGCGTTTTGAACTAGCTGTAGTTTATTTATTAAGCGTGCAGGGCAACCACCCAGTAGAGCATTACAATAATCTAGCCTTGAGGTCATGAACGCATGGACTAATTGTTCCGCATTTCCCAATGAGAGCATATGGCGTATTTTAGATATATTTTTAAGATGGAAAAATGCAGTTTTACAGATACTAGACACGTGGCTTTCAAAAGAAAGGTTGGTATCAAAACAAACGCGTCGCGCAGACTGGGAGGGAGGAGCAGTCGCACGCAGTTCAACGTCACCAGACTAATTTACATAATCTTCCCGGTACTTTAGACCGCGGTGTAAACGCAGTAGGCAACCGGTCTGGGGCAAAAAAAAGTTCCTATGAAAAAAGTTCCTGGGACAAATAGTTCCTGGTAATTGCGGTGGAAACGCGGCTTAAGTTGTATTTCCCTTTTTCCTTTTAAAATTGAATCTATATTATTTACTTTATATCTCTTCAGATATAGATTATAGCACTGTGGTGAACAGGACGGCCGAGGGACGTGAGAGAACGGTGCGAGGCCGGTGGTGCGATTACTAATGAGCCTAAACCTTGCATCTCTCACGGAGGAGCGGAAGCATAAAGGAGGAGCGACAGGAAAACTAAAAACGCGAGTGGCTGCTGGCAGTTCTTTATGTTTATTTTCGGTAGCCAGCAGTCGTCCGCAAGGGGCTGCTGGCGGTATTTTGGTTTGTTTGTTTTATTTTAATAAAGTTTATTTGATTGTTCGCCGGTTCCCGCCTCCTTCTTCCCTGAACATTGTTACAAGTACAATTCTTATTTGATTTCGCATTAATTTAGAAAGCTCTTAAGATTTACTAATCTTTAAAGCAACACTATGGAACTTTTCAACCTTCATAATAGACCCTTGTGATGGTACATCGACTTACAATAGGTTAAATGACACGTCTGCCATAGCCTGACGTGGTCTGTATCGCTTTCACTCGCACTATGTAACTTCGGGTTTCGGGTAGTAACCCGAGCACAAAAAGAACTACAAAACTCGACTGCTTTACGGCATACGTCACTTCCCCCACCACTTCCTCAAGTTGTCTATGGCCATTGCAGACATCCCAAGTCTATAGCATCTCCCTGATGCCCGCAAATTAGTTCAAATCTGCCGGAATCTAGAGCGCGCATGCGAGACAGAACATACTGCGCGCATAACATACATAGCGAAAGCACGGCAGAGAGGGACAGCGCGAGAGACCTTGCGAGTGTGCCTCACGAAAGCTAGTCAACCAACCCGCCACCCCCCGTCAACAATCCAGTCACCAAGATATACCTCCCTGAAATGACTTCTTGCAGGTTGGGATGTCTGCCATTGTTGATTCCAAAGCCGGTGCTGGATAAACAGCGAGCGTGCGCGTGTGACAGTAGGCTGTGGTAGGCTAAATTATTTACGACAGCGGTAATGGACAATTCCGCTTCCAACCTATAGGGTGACCGCTGAGGAAAAGTTCCTTGGTGTTGCTTTAATTTGGAGTTTAGGGTTTCATTCTATTTAGTTTTAGTGTTTAAACCTCCTATACTGTTTTGACAAACCAAATAATTTCTCAAACAAAAGGTACAATGTCATGTAACCACAATTCAATTTCAATTTAAACTTGGATCACATGAAATAATTAAAACAACAACCAAAAAGAAATCCAAAATTCACATCTGACTCACATTCAATAATATTCAATTAACAATACCCTTATTAGAACTCTTTGTATGAATTGTCTTCGGAATATCATCCAGAAAAGTCCTTTAATAAAGACCAGTGGGTGAGTGAAATCAGTTCAATCCTACCAGTTCAAAGTGAAAAAGAATGTCCTCCCACTTGAAGTCTCATCTCATGTTCAGCACGTCTGTCACACTTCCGCGAATCATCAGCTTACGTCATACACAACGTGGTGTAATACGTCACATGTTCTGTGCTCAATTATCGTACTTATTATTTTTATTTATGAATAGTTAATTCACAATGTTTATTATTAGATCGTTTCAACTTTTTAATGAAAACTATAATTATAAGAATATACAATTATATTATTTATTTATCTTATATATCACCACATTTAACCTGGGTTACATATGACTCATGAAGAACTAAATCATTAATTAATGATTACTGCATCAGCAACTAATAAAGAGTGTATATGATTAATAGATTAAGTAATACACAAATTGCTATTAATTCAATGTGTCATTGTGTATTAATTCCTTAATAACATATTTTATTAACTTGGTGTCTGCAAGTGTTTGTGGAAAGTATTCATACTATTTCCAGTTAATTTATGCTTTATTGTTCTACATTAATATCGAGTTTGAACACTCCAGATAAAAAGTTAAATTACTCACTGTAGCGTTTATACGCCCGTATAAATATAACTAATTATTATTCATAACGGATTATGATCAATAATTAATAGTTCAGAATTTAGTGTTGCAGAATCAATAGTATGATCTTTTTATCAGTTCATCCAATGAACGGAAAGCATAAACAATTATTAATTCTTGGAAATATAATATCTTCCTGGCCAAGAAATACTAATTCCCAGCTAACAGCTAAATTAAGAAATAATTCAAGGGTAAAGGCATAAGTAGCTTATAGATCGCAGTTCAAGACAATAAATTCGTGAGCACATAACACAAGTAATGCTTCTCTTTTCAAATACAAACAATACTTTATTGATTATAAGCCTATGACTAGAACATAAAACTAATATCTAACACACACAGACAATACCTTATTAATTATAAGACTAACACATAAAAACTAATATCTAACACACACACACACACATGCATACGAGTTGCAGAAAGAAAGAGAGTGAGGAAGAAATGAGTTTTGATATGCACTTAAAAGACATGACCTGAACGAACCACCAATCACCAATTTAACCCTTCCATCGTTTCTTAGGCAGGTTGTTCAATTTGTATTAATACACCAGTTCAGTTTAAAAGTCTGGAGGCTACTTGCTTGTCCTTGCTTTGGGGTTCCCTTTGGTCGGTGTAAAGGGGTTTCCCGGGTCCGTTGCTTGGCTGGGGGTCTCCTCGTGCCTGCTAGATCTTGGGCAGCCAATCACGTGGTGCGTTGGCGACTTGATGAAAATCTTTGAAGTTCGAAGCGCGTTGCAGTCGAAACGTTTAAACGAAACTTTGCAGCAAAATTTAACTTAGAACCGAGACTCTTAACGGAAAAGAAAACAAAGGAAAAGAAAGGAAGTGAGATGAGTTAGATGGTTTGAATGAAACTGTGGTTTAACCCATGTTCTTCTGATCTTAATTTGGGTTCTTTGTCTTCGTTCGTCTACATGGTTACTTTAACCATCGTCTGCTCCACCCGACCTGTTCTGCCGAGACCTTTCCCGGGGGAGAGAGAGAGCAAGAGCACCAGAGAGCAGAGGGCAAGAGCGAGCACAAGAGAGCAAAAGAGGGCACACAAGAGATTCTGTGTTCGGGTCTAAGATTTTAAACTCAAAGTTTGTCCAACCTCCCGGATGGGTTCTGGCCAATTGGGCACTGGCTTAATTTAGGAGGTGGCCCTATTTTCTCCTTATCGTAAATCATGGGTTATCTGTGATCTCCTTGTTCTCCAGCACCAGCAGAGAGAACAATAGGCCACAGTTTAGACACTATTACTATTATACGAATACACAACATTTTACACAGATTTCAAATCAAACCATCTTTTTGAATTAAAAATACGATCCTGCTGACAGGAAACACGGCACACTTTCATTCACACACCTAATATTTATAACACTTATGAATTGAATGGCATCTAAGCATATGAGACATACACATATAACATAGAATTATGTAGTTGCATGATGTGATTATAAGTCCATTGAGAATTGTTCTGGGATGAGTTTTTGGATTTCGATATGTAAAGTGTTAGTGTGTAAAGTTTAGGGGGTTTAAGCCATTCCAGTCTGAGATCCTTCTTACTGAAGTCTGTTTGGTCCCCATGTCATGGGACCTTGGACCTTAAGAAAGAGTAGTCTGTTAGTCACAGGGGTCAGGTGACCTCTTGTTAGGGCCTCTTGTTTCACCATTTCTGAACAGATCTGTTCTTGCCAAATTATAAAACATTGACAACGTTCTTCCTTTAGTTAAACAATAAAAAGTCTTTTTTGGTTGTAGAGCCTGGGGTAATCTGGAATGTGAAGCCTTTTCTGTGTGATTATGTATGAAAGCTTTAATTGTGTTTGGTTCATTCTCATAGTTGCTACATCACCCTCATGTCATTCCAACCCCGCAAGACTTTCGTTCATCTTCAGAACACAATTGAAGATCTTTTTGATAAAATCTGAGAGCTTTCTGTCACTCCATTGACAGTCTACGCAATTTGCCCAATAACAAGCATTTCTGAAAAAAAGCAGAAAGACACCATTTTTAAATGTTGTGAGTGCATATTTGTTTCACAGCAGCCATTATCTTCTGTTAAATTACATTTTTGATCTTTAGTTGTTACCAGTGCATTTTCCTAAATAATCACACCATAAAAAGTATTGAAAAAGTGGGAGAAAATGAGTGTTGCACAATACAGCATAACTGCAGTACAGTGTAATTTTAATGGTAGACCAAGACTTCGGATGCAAAAACCAAAAAGTTCATCTGATTTTTTTTTCATAAAGCTCCTTTATTTAGGTTCAGTAATTTCACTTTTTAATGGCAACAAAAATGATCTCATTGCCATTAAAGTGAAATTACGGAGACCCTGACTTTGAGGTTTTTTTTTAAAAGTCTATCACTTTTTAAAGTGTATCACTGAACTGCAGTTATTGTATCTATAGGCTACTTCATTTTACTGCAAATCTACAGTTGTACTGCAGTTTTACTTCACTATTCTGAAGTTGTACTTTTTGTACTACAGTTTTACTGCAGTTGTACTTCAATGTACTGCAGTTATATTGTGTCTATACTTCATTAATACTGCAAATCTACAGTTGTACTTCATTGCACTGCCGTTATACTGCTTTAAACTGCAGTTTTACTGCAGTTGTACTTCATTGTACTGCAGTTATTTTTTGTAAGGGTGATAACAAAGAAACGTAACAAAATGGTTAGAAGGAATGCTAGGCTGGTTCCAACAACTGAAAAAGGTGGTCTTGCTACCCCTTTGTGGTCAGATAGTGAATTTAAAACACTGTTAGGAGAACAAATGAACCTAATAGTCACTGAAAAAGTTAGACAAGAACTAACACAGACATATGAGATTCATCCAGACAAGACTTGGCCGTTAGATGAGTGTAAAAAAGTGCTTGGAGCAAGTATCCGCAAAAACAATGTAAAGGCCATTATCTGCTGCCTTAGATAGTCTGGTTTAGCACTAGCTACACTACAGTCTCAGCATAACTCAGAGCTAGAGAAATAGAACAAAGAGCTACGTGCTAGAGTTTCCGCATTGATCAAAAAATTGAACCGCAACAAAGATGTAGAAAAAATTTATGTGGAAGAAGTTAGTCAACCTGATAACTTTTACCCTGAATTACAAGCATTCTTTGAAACAGATGTAGACATCCTATCAGTAACTGATAAGAATGTAAATTCAGTGAAGGTATGTGGTGCTAGAAAAAGATCACAGGGAATTGAGGAGACGGAAAGTGTTTCTACCAATTCTTCTGTTGTCCAAATACAAACTGTTGCCAAAGCGCTCAGACCTAGAGACATAGAGAGATTATCCAAGAGCTTACCATCAGCACGCACACAGTTTTCTGAATTTAGACGTTGAGCGTTGATCAGCAAAATGTGGCTATATGACATGTCATTAACAGAAGTCACACAGTTAATGTCCCAAATTTTAACTAAATCTGAATTCAACAGTTTTGAATCTGCAGTGACTTCTGAACGACAACATGCCAGTAGAAGTGATATGAGAGAAGGTGTTTTGAAAATCCTAAAGAGTATCCTAGGACCCAAAATAGATTGGTCTAGAATTACTAGCTGTGTACAAAAGAAAGAAGAAACTGTGAATGAATATATTGAGAGGTTTTGTCAGTCAGCCGTAACTTACAGTGGAATAGTGGATGATTCTGAAAGTGTGCTCGTTGACAAAGGACCACTAGTCAGCGTCTGGTCAGATGGCCTTGTAGCCGAATACAGAAGAGCTTTGCCATTCCTAGATCTAACTTGGTCTAACAGAACTCTTAGAAGTAATTTAGACAGGTTGGCTGCATGGGAAAGAGATGCTGATGTTAAAGCCAAAGTGAGAGTAGCAGCAGCAGCTACATTTAGCATAACACAACCAGAAAACAGGTGGTCTAAAAAAGAAGGCAAATGCCACTACTGTGGACAATTAGGACATTTGGGAAGAAGTTGCAAGATACAAAAAGAAATGCTATGCATAATTCTGCTCCTTCTCAACCTGCTTACAACCCTGAAGCAGTTCCGCAAGTTCCCACTGAGACTTTAGGACAGCTCGTTCAGGCTCTTCTAAGAGCACAAAAAGACCAGGAAAAAAACTAATTGTTGGGGCTGTGAGGAGCTACCTTACCCCTGTAATCCATCATAATGACACAATCATTTTTGTGAAAGGTAGCATACAAGAGAAAGAGATTGATTTTTTGCTTGATACAGGTGCAGAATTTACAATAATTCCTACAAAATTGGATAACGGTTTAGACATTCCATACAAGAAAACCAAACTTTCTTTAACTGGCGTAGTAGGTGAAGATTCTGGTTTGTATGAAACCCCACCCATAGATGTTCAATTTGGCCCGAAAACTCTGACTACAAAATTGCTATGTGCTCCATTAAATACAGGTGCAATTTTAGGCATGGATCTCCTGAGACAAGTACACCTAACGCTAGACATGTCCTCAGAATCTGCTAGCATAAAAACATTTCCTCAGCACAAGTTTCTACCAATAATGTAATCCCTCCAGAGTATGCTTTCTTACAGAATCATCCAATTTGGGCTAAAGACAAGGGTGATTGTGGTTTCTTGACAGGTGTAGAACCAATAAAATTGACAGGGACTCCACCTCCGGTCACCAAACAATATCCGATCAATAAGGAAGCTATACAGGGGATCAAACCTATTGTAGAAAAGTTCTTGACGCAAGGAGTGCTAGTTAAAACCAGTAGTCCCTGTAACTCGCCTATATGGCTCATCAAGAAATCCAATGGGACATGGAGACTTACAAAAGACTGCAGAGTAGCCAATAAACATATTGATAAAATCACCCCCCTAGTGGCAGATCCTTCCACAATTTGTAATGGCATACCATTAGAGGGTAAGATTCTTCAGTAATTGATGTGTCTAATGGATTCTTTTCTGTACCGTTGCACTCTGACAGCCAGCAATGGTTAGCTTTCACAGTTGACTATGAACAATACCAGTGGACACGTTTGCCACAGGGATTTCAAAACTCCCCAACCATATACCATCAGGCTGTCAGATGTGATTTGTGTGACCCAGAATGTCCGGTAAAACAGTCCACTATGATCCAACATGTCGATGGTATTTTGATTGCCTCAACAGATCACGAGGTACATCAAACTGAATTGGCATCATTGTTGGACTATTTGCATAAAAAAGGACACAAATGCAGCTTTCACAAAGCTCAAATTGCTAAAAAGCAAGTCACATTTCTGGGTCAAACAATTGGTGCAGGAAATAGATCCATTGCACAGGATCGAGCAGTTTCAGTCAAAACCATACCTCCGCCTACTACCATTAAAACACTCTGATCATTTTTAGGAACAGCAGGGGCCTCATGTATCAACATTGCGTATGCACAAAAACACGGCATACGCCAGCTTTCATGTTCACGGCCAGATGTACTAACAGTGAAATTAACCCTTTTAACCGTTGCCAGAGCGCCGGCGCACTGAAGCGTTTTTTTTTTTTTGAATAGTTCAAAGTAACTATCATATTTAATGTTATTACCTTGACAAACTATACATCATTAAAAATATATAATACTCAAGTTTTAGTATTTGACCACTATTGTATTTCTGAGAAACTTGTAATGACAGTTATGTCTTAATTTGTGCCAGGAGTTGTGTAATTAAAAAATGAGTCGATACCTTTAATATGAATTATGAGCGTCAGCCGCTTCCATTCAGAAAAAAACTCCTGTGTCGTCGTCATGACAGCGCTTGACAAAACAACGTCCCTCAGGGCTTTTAGCTAAACAATGTGCAGATGTGGAGAAATATTGATAGATTCTCATAGGTTTACATCATATTTCTATAAACAGGAATAATGTTTATTGAATTTATACCCAAATGCGTCGATGTAAACATTATGAGCGCTGGATACTCTGATGTACTGTGTTTTCAATCCATACTGGCAGCCTGAGGGCGCTGGCGCTCTATGCACAGTAATAGTCGATATATGGAACACACGAAGAAGTGCCATAACCATGGCTGCGTTCGGAATCGCATACTTCCCTACTATATAGTAGGGGAAAAAAGAGTATGTACGAATCATAAAAGAGTAGGCGAGAATTACCTGGGTGACGTACTAATTATCGCGAGATTCGGACGTACGTATACTTTTAGTGCGTTCGAATATGCCTACTTTCCTACTATATAGTAGGCGAAAACAGTACGTGAAGGAAGCAGTACGTTCGAAACATCAGTATTCATAAAAGAGTAGGCAAGAAGTTCCCGGATGGCTTACTGCTTCAGCCCAGATTTTTGAGTGCTAGTCCGATGGATACTCTTCTATCCCAGGAGGCCATGCGAGAGGATACGTCATTATCAAACATCACGGAGATCAGCGACGCGGGGGTTTTCAAATGTGAGTAAACACGGTTCCTTGTGTTTAAATCATATGTGTTAAACTACTGTAGAGTAAACGTTTTAACTGTTGAAGGTGTAAAGGAGTTAGACAGTATAGTACAGTTGTGATTTTGCTGTAAAAACATGTTTTATTATGTATACAGGGGAGCTCCAGTAAGCACACATAACGTTATACGTCTCTAAAGTGGATTTACATAACCATATACATCTTAAGCACGCTTATTTAAAATGTCTATTTACATCTGAAAGGAAAATATTGTATAAGTATTGCAGATGAGCACATGCCAACATGAAAAAGACATCCGAGTGATGTAACGTTGTGTGTGGTATTATGTAGGAGAATTCACTGTTGTCAACACTGTTTATATTAGACAAATGTGCTATAAATAAGGTAAATAAACAAATCTATAAAGTAACTGAACATGTTATGCATTTTATTTGTCCCTTATTACTGTTGATAAATTGAGGAACATTTAAGTTGGATAAAAAAGTGAGTTAACACATCAGCTACAACCAGCATGTAGGCTAGTATTGAGCTCATATCACAGAGGTAACGTTAATGTGAATCTTGTCTGTATGTTACAGGGACAGAAGAACACGCGTGTGTGTATCCGGTGGAGAGAGGCTCATGATGCTGAATGCTGTCATCAAAGGCTTTGAGTGAAAATACTACAGAAATGGATAACAACATCTATTAAATCTTAAATTGTATTTATTTGAATTATTGTAATTTCAAACATAGAAATTACAGCACTTTTCTGATTCTTGATTTCTGTGCATTTGCTGCAGAGCTTTTGTGGTGGAGCAGGACCTGCAAGGAAAGATGATGGCAGCATTTGTTGGGGAAAAAAGGTTTTAGGGATTTTACTCAAATATAAAGGTCATTTTTGTTATTTTAACCCTCTGGGGTCTGATGTGTTTTCTGGGTCCTGGAGGTGTTCTTACATGCTCTGACATTTGTGTTTATTTCTGATACTTGTGACATTTTCATGGCTAAAGTCTGATTACACTGTATTCAGCACAAACTCTGGTACAGTAATATGTCAGCAGCATGTATGTAAAAGTTTTTAGTTTTGAGATAATGACGTTTATGCGTGGTTTGTGAAAAAACAAAAAACAAATATCACTGAAATAAGATCATAAAACCCTTACTAATTATTTCTTCACAAGACTTTTGAAAATTGTATCACGTAGCCTAGAATATTTGCTTCAAAACTATGTGAAAATCATCCTGACTACTCATTCAGATAAGTCAATAAAGTCTTTTAGAATGTGTATGACGTGTTTTGGGTAAGAAAGCTTTATGCGAGAAGGCGTAAACCACTGTGAATCTCTCATTATTATGTATGCTTTTCACACCTGAGGAAGACAAAGACCCCTCCCATAATGGCCCTATTAAGGTGCTATCAGGCCCTATCATTAGGAGCCTTGCACAAAGAATGAGGAGAGCCTTAAAAAAGAATGGCTTTTTGATTGTTTAGATTTATTTACAACACAACATAATCCAAAGATACACAACAAATGACAAAAAAGCACATTATTGAACACACTGATCTTTAGATCACACACACTCTGTTCAACAGAGACCTTTGTGACATTCCTGAAACATAGTACATACCTGTCCATGTTCCATTTACCATGTTCATGTACAGAGACTCATGTGAATGTCAGCAGGACTCAGTGGCTCAGTGGTCCCTGTAAAAAAAAACAACAACAGCAAACAAAAAACAACAACTGTGAATGCTGATATCAAGAGAAAGGCTGCACAATTTTGGGAATACATTTGAGATTTTTCTGGTTAAAATATCTTTTTACAATTTATAAAATACACACACACACACATATATAGTGAACACCAGGTGTGTTGTGCAATGCATATAGCCAACGTGTATGGCTGCATAAAATAATAATATTAGTCTATAGCAGGCGGCCTGGTAACACTACACTAGAGAAAAATTTATTGATATGTTACTTCAAATGTTTACAATCGTTATGACGTTCTGACGTAAACCATGAAACCTAATGTTTGGTGCGTTTTGCTTTTCAAACTCAGAGCGCGCGCAGAGAAAATTTACTGGATTGAGCAACTATGAAACATTATTGTTAACATATTATACATATCTAACGTTACGTTTGAGCAGATATCCACAAACACTGTATTTAACAGTAAACCCGGATCTAAACATTATAATATTCACCATAGTAGAGTAAACACTAGGCTACTAGCCTACTATATCATGCTGTGTTTTATTATCAAACATAAGAACAACCTTGTGTCGTACATGAATATATATTTCGCATTGAAAGGTATGCCTGCCTGTCTATAGTTCATATTTCAACATGTTTCTGTCGATTTCATACATTTTAATCTAGCAACAGCTTAACTGCAATTCAACAATAACACTAACTTATATTATTCATAATACATTTCTTACCTTACATCTTTCTTGTCTTCAAATCGCGATCTTCTTCTTCTTCTGAGGTAAGTTAAATCCAATGTAAAATCACAGCGTGTTTTCCAACCTCGGCGAAAAGCATTGGACTGATGA
The DNA here is from genome assembly GCA_030578255.1 of Tiaroga cobitis. Classification (NCBI taxonomy): domain Eukaryota; kingdom Metazoa; phylum Chordata; class Actinopteri; order Cypriniformes; family Leuciscidae; genus Tiaroga; species Tiaroga cobitis. The sequence continues at coordinate 28,385,913 of CM060591.1, read as the reverse complement.
AGTTTGGTGCGTTGTTTTTGAGGTAATGAGGGCGTTCGCGTTCCTTCACGTGGATATTTGCATATCAATCTCTTTTGCGCGCGTGGGCGTGGTCGAATTAAAAATAATGAGCAAGTGTTTGAGAAACTGGAAATCTTGTTGGTTTTATACAAATTACTTAGACTGAGAATATTTGTTTTTGTTTTGAACAAGATAATTTAAAAGTACACACTTACATGTTTATAAAGATACATGGCTCATAAATGTGAGACGTGTATTCGCTGAGTTGTTTCAGTTTATAGACGTGCTCAAGAAAAAAAAAGTTCACCGAGACGGAGAGACAGAACGCATACCCCGTTTATTTTCTTTATTTTACAAAAGCACAATGGTTTGTTTTTATTGTAAGTGGACACATACAAAAATAGACATCTCACAGATTTTTTTTTCATGTTTCTTTTTTCTGTATGACCATAAATGACGGAGTATTTTAAGTCTATGTTGCTGATACGTGAAAAAAATCGAGCAAATCACGCCGGCGTGATTGCCGACCCCAGAGGGTTAAATCACCTTTCTTTCCCATTCTGACATTCAGTTTGGAGTTCAGGAGATTGTCTTGACCAGGACCACACCCCTAAATGCATTGAAGCAACCTATTGCTTGTTTTGCCTTCTCTCTGTGAATGAAGTCCATTCTGAAACGCATCCGAAAAATGAACTGCAACTCAGTCAATACTTGTCACAGAGACACGAAAGATTTCTCTTTATGAAACTGAAATTCTCTTCTTTTAAATGAAGTAATTTATATAAAAAACAACTATTCTCAGTTTATGTAATCTGTATGAAAAGAGAGAGATGTCAGTCTATTTCCTTTCAGCTAATTATAGCGTATGACGTGTTAATGTGACCACGCCCACTGAGAGCGCGCGCTATTCAAACGCAAATGTTGAGGCAAGCCATGCCAACGCCCACATCAGCTGGATAAAACATACAGTTTAATAAGAATCTTGTACTTTACCTTGTCTTGCTGCGCTGTGAGAAATAATACTAGCGTAATAATCCTGGAAAAGTTACCTCAGAAGTGCTGGTAGTTTCATTTCGAGGAGCAACGGATTCAGCTGATGAAGTAGGCCTAAGTTATTTATTCGTAAGTGCTTTGTTCTAATCGCGTTATTGAATAGTGTCTGTAACATTAAACTGCACAAAGACTGTTTAACCCTCTGGGGTCTGAGGTGTGTTTGGGGCCATTGGGATGTTCTGATATGCCCTTACATTTGTGCTTTTTTCAGTTATTTATAAACATGTTAATGGCAAAGGTGTAAATTCACTCTATGTAGCACAAACTGGGCTACCATAATATCTAAGCAACATGTATGTACATGTTTGTATTTTTAAGAGAATCATGTTTATGCGTGGTTATTGAAAAAAATAAAAATGAAAGTTGTTGAAATAAGGCCACAAAACACATATTGATTATTTCTTCACAAGACTTTTGAAAATTGTATCACATAGCCTAGAATATTTGCTCCAAAACTATGTGAGAATCATCCTGACTACTCATTCAGATAAGACAATAAAGTATTTTTACATTTTTAATGACGTGTTTTGTGTCAGAAAGCTTTATGCGAGGAGGCGTGATCTCTTATTTATATGTATGCATATCACACCTGAGAAAGACAAAGACCCTCCCATAATGGCCCTATTAGGTGCTATTAGACCATATCATTATGAGGAGCCTTGCACAAAGAATGAGGAGATTTAAAAAAGAATGGCTTTTAGATTGTTTGGATTTATTAGAACACTTGTAATCCAAAGATACACACATACCTGTCAACATAGTACATAGAAACATAATACATACCTGTCATTTCCAAGGTGTTTGATTTTTCATTTTACCATGTTCATGTACAGAGACTGTTGAATGTTGAAGTCAGCAGGACTCAGTGGCATCTCTCCCTGTAAAAAAACGAAATAAAAAAATAAACACCTTTGAACATGCTGATATCAAGATAAACTATATGGCTGCACGACTTTGGGCATGCATTGTAGAAAAAATTGTGATTTAATTATATATATATATATATATATATATATATATATATATATATATATATATATATATATATATATATATATATATATACACCAGGGGCGCAACTACCCAGTGTCAGAGGGGTATGCAGCAACATTTTTTGCGCCCCCCACCCCCCCCAAAAAATAAAAAAAAATAAAATAAATAAGTGTGCCATGTAAGTGAGTAGGAAAGATAAAATAAGTGCAAAATTGTCATTTATTAATACAATTAAAGTATAGCTACTCCACCGTGATGAACCCCCCTGAAAAAAACTATAAGCTCCATTGTCTAGGGGGGTTTTTTGTTTTATCCATCTTTTTAGACGACAACTCACTACTCGTACCTGCTCGCTCAGCGCTCACGGCGCCCCCGCCCGCTCGTGATATCACCCCGCCCCCCTTCTCCATGAGGGCGCCTACTCTAGCCTGTTATTAGTCCTCTAAAATTTTATATAACATTGAAGAAATGCAGAAATGATTTAGAAACGCACAACAGCAGCTACATAAAGAAAATACAATATATATATATATATATATATATATATATATATATATATATATATATATATATATATATATATATATATATATATATATATATTTGTTTTTTTAATTAAATTTTTATAAAAAAAAAAAAAAATTACCATCGCTTTGGCACCCCCCATGGTGCCTGCGCCCCTATGCGCCGCATATAGCGCATACCCACTTTTTGCGCCACTGATATACACACACACACACACACACAGTGCTTAGAATAAGTGAACACACCCATGCTAAAGTTGACTACCCTTCACAATACAGACATGGTTTTATTTCAGTTAGCCTAACTGAACATTTATACATAAATAATATATTGTATTTAGACAGTATCACATATTTTACCGGAGGCTGAAATATATTTCACTAAATCATTATAACCTAAGCAGTTATTCGCAAACAAAATAAATTACGCATAAGGCAGTATTTTAGCATGATAATCAGTGTCATAAACTAATCTCAAAACTGAGTGAAATATATGTAGTAGGCTAATATCACATTTAAAAAGTTTACACGAGCGTATAGGGATATTGTGACTGTGAGGTAATCTTTCCTATGTCAAAAGCTAGCCAAAACTAGGCAAAAATATAGTCTGAAAATTCATTTGAGCTCTATAATCAGAAAAGGAATTATATAACACTAAACAACTTACTCCGAACTTGTATCCTCGGCGGGGTCAATTCGTTCTTCAAAATGCTGCCGTTGGCCGTCAGAGTTTCAAATTCCTCTGAGGAAAAGGTGAATCCTCGCTGTCCAGAATCATCTGAAGGGCTTCTTCACCAGAGTAGCGTGCCCAGGGCCGGCTCTAGCCCTTTGGTTGCCCTAGGCGAGATTGAGTTTTGCCCCCGCAAAGTCTCTTTCGGCTTTCACCTTCAAAATTGACGCAGCATTACAATTTGACTCGTCTGGACTTTGTAATGACAAATTCGTTGATGGTATCATCAAATGATATTTTACTTGAGACCTCTTGGTTGATGCTCATCAGTGCAAGCCCATTGAGGCGTTCCTGACTCATCGTTGACCTCAGGTAGGTCTTAAGTAATTTTAATTTAGAGAAGCTTCTTTCAGCAGAAGCTACTGTCACAGGTAGTGTGACAGCGATTCTTAGGGCCACCCACATATTAGGAAAAACTTCTTCAAGTTTCTTCTCCTTCAGGTAATTCAGAATTTCCATTGTCGTCATGCCAGCTTTTGGCAACACTGGGAAATTTTTCAACTCAATCGCCAGTTCTTTCCCATCAATATCTTTATGGTCACCGTGGCTCAGAGTGTCGCTGAGGGTTTCGCACTCCTTTGCAAGTTTTTCCTCTGGCAAATTAGGAAAGTTCACCAACACTCCAAACTTGTCCTCAACATCACCCAACAGCTTGAAGCGTTCTTGCAGTGATGTAACTGACACATCAACAATGACATTGAAAAAGGTAATTTCCAATTTCTTTAGCGCATCTCCCTCTGGCTCATCGGGTGATTCATAAGAGAACTGTCTTTTGTTTTTTCTCAGCCTTTTCTGCTTTAGGACAGTGTCCACATTCATCTCCTCACAGAGATCTCTTGCAGATACCTGAGCAGAAGCGAACCCACTGCTTCTGTAGCTGACCAGAGAGGCTTCAGTTGTCTTCAGGAGATTCAGAGCCACATCCAGTTGCATAGACATGGACTGTAATGCTTTGCTGACATGATGAATTTTGGCCAGCATATCATACCACACAACGCTACAAATGGAGAAGCGGTATGACCCAACCTCTTCAGCCAAAGACTGTGCCTCTGTTTTAATCATAGAATCAGTGGTTTTCTCCCTGACCTCAAGAAGTGCATCCCTCACCTCCGCTGTCTGGAATCTCACAGCCTGTACACTGTTAATGCGACTTTCCCATCTTGTATCCGACCAGGATTTCACAGTCGTTTTGATGTGGTGCTTTAGGATGGTCCACCTTTGTGTGGAGGCAGAGAATATTGTAAAAATTCTCTGTAGGTAGCCAAAATAGTTCATTGCATCTGTGGAGCTTTTTGCTGCATCAGCAACAACAAGATTTAAAGTATGTGCTCCGCATGGGACAAATAAAGCCCTGGGATTTTGTTTCAAAAGTCTGGCTTGGACGCCTTTTGTCTTTCCCTTCATGTTGGCCCCGTTGTCGTAAGACTGTCCCCGGCAGTCTTCAAAGGGAAGGTTAAACTCTTCTAGTCTCTTCAGAATAAGGTTGGAGAGGCTTTCTCCCGTGGATGATTCCACCTCAAGGAACCCCATGAAATGTTATTTTACTGTAGGGGTGTCTGTGTCATCTACTGCAACCATTCGAACTATAACAGGTAACTGTTCTATGTGGCTGAGGTCTGGGGTGCAATCCAAAATAATTGAATAGTATTTGGCTTGCTTTATCTCCTTTAACATATAGTGTACAATTTTTTCACCAATGCAATCAATTAGTTCATTTTGAGTGTCCTTTGCTAAGTATGTTGTATGGCTGGCTCCTCTCTCCACATCAGCAACATGCTGTTTGAGGACAGGGTCAAATTTGGCCATGAGCTCAACCTCCTTAAGGAAGTTTCCATTGTTTGGCTGGTATAGCCTGTCTGATTTCCCCCGCAGGGGAATATTTCGCTCGGCCAAAGACTGTATTATGGCCACCAATCTAGTCAGGACTTCACGCCACCTCCTCCTTTCAGCTTGAAGGAGTGCCATTTCCATTTGATCAATTGTCTGGCCCTTTTCAAGTCGAGTCTCCAATTCCTTCCATCTGGTCATGTGCCCCGAATGCTCTGGACTGTGCTCGTGGCTTTTCAGGATCTCACTACAATTCTTCCAGTCATTTAGGCCACTACTAATGAGGTTATAAGTTTTCTGTGAAAAGAGCTTGCAGAAGAAGCAATACAGAGTATTTTTTTTCCTTGAATATACAAGCCAGCTTCTCTTGATTTTCTCCCCATTTACTAATTTCCTGTAGAATTGGTTGTAGTGGCAGCTTCTGCCATCATCTCTTTTTGGAAATGTAAAGTCTGGACTGGTCTGGTATGGTCCTCTGCTAACTAACTCTGTCCTTACCGCATCACAGAGGGCTGGCCAGTCAGCAGGATCTATAGGTGCTCCCTGGATATCTGGAATTGCAGAGGGCGAGGTGTCTGCAGGTGGCAGTGTAGTAGAGCATGTTGTGTTTGTTGTTCCCTCACCTAAAGGAAAATGCATACATGCAAAATTGATGTTAATGCTTTAATAGGGGTACACAATGTAACGCAAAAATGCAAGAACAAAATATAGCTGCGAGCAGATATTACGGGCCCAATCCGGTGGCACCGCAACCCCGGTTCCTTTAGTTACCACCGGGGTGGCGGTGCCGTCGGCTTTGGCCCTTCATCGCTGCTCGCAGCTATATTTATATATATATATATATATATATATATATATATATATATATATATATATATATATATATATATATAAATATAAAAACAAATATATATATATATATATATATATATATATATATATATATATATATATATATATATATATATATAATTTGCCTTGCCTGATTAGAACAATGAAAAAAAAATAAAAAAATAACTAGGAAATCACTAACCCGAGAGAATTATTCTGATTTGATGATACACTCAAAATATTCCACAAGCAATCCTTTAAATTTAATGAGATTCAGAACAGAACAAGAATAAAAAAATATATAATTAAGAAATAACCGAAATAATTTAAAGCGAAAGTGAAAGTAAGTGGTGTTGGGCTGGGCTCACGTAACTCTCTCATTAGAATAAAACTGTTTCAACAGTTGCGATGTATTTGGATGCTAAACTATTCTTTATTATAGGCTTTGTACTTCACTTACGTTCCAATATGTGTTTGTGTGTGTGTGTGTGTGTGTGTGTGTGTGTGTGTATGTGTGTGTGTGTGGGTGAGGTGCGGGTGCAATTGAATTGTTACACATAAAAACATACTCTGTCATTTTGTTCATAGAGGACATCATTCAAACTGTGAAGTGTTTACTTATATTTGTGTACACTCGCAATAAAACACAACAAAGTGCTTTTGTCAAACTATAAACTCTTGTCAAACTGTAACCTACAACTGTCCCCCAACCAAAATCTCACCCACACACACTGTTTAAAAGCAAAAAATATTTATCCAACCCCATTTAAAAACAGTCTGTGCGTGCCATCTTTTGGACATTCACCATATCGCATTGATTTTCATTTATTGTCCTCAGAGCCCTAATCTGTTTATTTTTCAATTACACATTCTACATTGATTAAGAAAGAAAATTCAAATGTGTTTTTATTTTATACAGGAATAAATTATTTATAATTCAGATGAGAATAAAGTTAGTGTTGATTAAAATAAAGGAAAACAAATATATTAATCTGAAATATAGCACATTCATTTTAAATTTATTTTGGTTCAATTACCAAACATACAATCTTAATTTAATTTAAAGCAAACAATACATTTAAAATATATGGGTCGTATGCATATTTTGTAATAAAAACAAAATATACATCCAAAAAGACAAGGCCTTAAACTTGAACAAGGGTTAAACTCTTGTCACTGTAACAGACACAATGATTCAGCATTTTGAACGAATCGGTTGACTCAAAGATTCAATGACCAATCCATAAGCTGCGTCCCAATTCGCATACTATCCGTCCTAAATAGTATTCGAAAATAGAATTAGTACGTCCCAAATCGTAGTATGTTGAAATGAGTGTTCCAAAGAGACCTGGATGGTCTACTATATCCGGTCAGAATCCGAAGTGCAGATCTATGCACACTCTAACGGCTGTTATTGCCGATAACCCATTACGCGTTGGACGAGGATTCGGTTAGAACTACAAACACGAGTGAAAAGTGTTCAAAAAAAACTACAGACATGGAGGACGCGCGAGTCCGGCGGTTATGTAGAGTGGTTTAGATAAAGAGGTTTGAGTGATTAATTATCAGTATCTAACCTGACGAAAATGTATTTATTCAATGTTGGCTACATTATATTGCATCTGCAGCAGCATTGTGAACGTTTGTAAAGCGTTTAGCCATTAACTTTTAAATGCATCATTATATTCAAATTGCAAACACATGAGGAGAGTCTCCACATGAAAGACTCACGACTGGCAGATGAACGTGTGACAACATTTTTCTCCGAAACGGTAAGAAATGAAATTAGATTGAATGGAGGATTTTTACTGTGACAAGATGATTTTCAGTGTAAACGATTTAATTTGATCACCCCTACCTAGAGTAACAGCCATTTAGTGTCTTATTATTCTAAATAATTGAATTTGTTGATCAAATTTACAAATTAAAAATGAAAGATGAAGCATACATTTAATAAGACTAGACTAGGGGTGCCCTGCAGATATTACAATATGCAGATTTAAATATACCATGGCCCCCCACCGTCAATTTGATGTGTGTGTGTGTATAATAAAATCATTTAGTCACTACAATTAAAACTTGAAAGTGTTTGCTTACTAAATTGTGAGCAAAACGAAAGTTGCAGCAAAGATCAGCAACAGGAGTCAAAATTCATTAATCACGAGAGTGAAGAGCTGACTGAAAAACATGATGACGGAATATTTTGTGTAAAAGCGCCTATTTAAGCGAATCTGTCATTTACTCTTTTGTTGTTGTGTTTTCCCTGAAAACCGGAAGCAATCGGCCCCCGATATGGCGTTCATTTTAAAGTGACACTAAAAAGTATGCGGCTGCACTGGCATTCATAACTGTGCACGTCCATGGCGACGAGCGTGCAAAACAGAGCGAACGTTTTTTCATTTCTACTTCCATAGAAATTCATTGCGAGCGCCACCACTATAAATGTCTGTGCGGACGTCTTTTACTTTCACTTTTATATTAGCTTTTTATTTAAAAGCCCTCGCTGGTGTCACACGTCGATCAACCGATGGGAAAAGATCCTCACAGCCACATACCTAATATATTTATATTTAATTACAATAGCCATACCTGATAAAAAAGTTTTGTGTACTGAGTTGATATAATTTTGGACACAAGAGGGCAGTATAGCCCTATGTATTACTTGATGTATTTATTTTTTAACTGAATAGCGCATTCTGGCTGTTTTTAAACTTGTACATTATTCTTAAATTGAAAACAAGAATAAAATGGGTTTAGTTCTGATATTTGTATAATTTTATCTAGAAATAAATGGTGTATAATTATTTTTTTTAGAAGATATGAGGCTTTTAGTGTTTACTTTTTTGACATGACTTTAATCCCTCGCCATAGCAAAACAATTTGAGATATTCAATAGCCATTCACAATTTAGCTTATTTAATGTATTTTCATCATGTTGAAAAAGTTTGGTGGGAATTAAAGAAACCACTTAAGAGGAGTGGGTAAAAAAATCAGAGGCTGATTTTGCCAAAAATCTAGCCTGGTAATACCAGACTCTGCTACTTCACTTTGCTTCGTACACAGAGTCTGGGATAGCATAATAGAGAAGTGTTTTCTCTCTCGCTAGGGGGCGCGTACTGAAGTTTAAAATCATTGGTTACCCGTAAGCCAATCAGATAAGTTTGTTTATGACGTATGTTATGCGCCGACACAGCCGCATCGAACCACAGACATCATGCATCGAACTCAGATCTATGATCGAACTTCCACTGTAAACACTTGATGATGCGAGCGAAATACCCGAGTGAACATGGCTGTAAACGACTTTTTTGATCTGTGAGTGATGTATAGAATGACTGCTGAGAGAGAGAGAGAGAGAGAGAGAGAGAGAGAGAGAGAGAGAGAGAGAGAGAGAGAGAGAGAGAGAGCGCCCCGGCCGCGCGCGCGCACTCCCACGTCTACAAACAACACGAGCGCTGTCTTGCTCTCTCTCCCTCGCGCATATTCATAAAAATCAATGGACAAGATAGTAAGAGGTCGGAAGACCGCGGTTTCACGTGGAGCATTTGGAGATTTTTAGAGATTATAGACTCTAGGAACAACATCTCAATGAACAACATCTCAACTATAAAGGCCTGTCTCATATAAGTTAGACGCCTATCTCAAGTACAAGCCGGTGCAGTTCGACGATTTGGGCAAATAAAAGCCCGGGCTATTATTTGAAGTTTTACGGTATTTAAGACCTGGAAAAGAAAAGAGACACTGACCTGTCAAAAGGCTCCCCAGTTTCTCGCTGACGATCGGTAATAGTTGATAAATTAAACTTTTCCCAAAGGGAGTAGGGCCACAACATCACCTCCATTCAAAATGTTTAATACACACTCTTCGTGTTCGGGCTTCAGTTTGCTAATGCCGGGAATATTCTCCACAACAGAGCGAATTGCATCCGCGTCTCCATATCAGCGGTCGTTTTCGATTTCCCTGACCTAATCTTAAACACGGCGCTTACCGACTACGTCACGGCTTTCAGCCCGCCCTCTGTTCGTTGATTGGCCGGCTGTTTTCAGGCCGGTGGAAAACAGAAAGATAGGCTGCTATCTCAGACTGACTATAGGAGCGAAATGAAATTAGCGGAAGTAGGAAGTCTGACGTAGTCAGGCTACCAAAAATCCACATTCAGACCAAAATATCTGACTTCTTTTCGGTCGTAGCTAATTACGGTAAATTAGAAAGTTGTCCGGCTCGAAGAGTACAATATACATATCGAGTTTTGTTACTATAGATAAAACTAACCCCCCCACTTTTGTCAAAAGCATTTAGAAAGTGACACACTTCCTACTGCCAGTTGGTGGCGCTATAACCGGGGTTGCGGTGCCACCGGCTTGGGCCTGTAATCGCTGCTCGTAGCTTTAAATATATATACACACACACACATATATATATATACATATTTATGTGTATATTTATATAAAGATACAGAGAATATTACTTGCTTTACCAGATTAGAATGCTACCTTGAAAAACAATAATTTAAATTAAATCTCACCCAATAGAGAAATCCCCCTGCCACCTCCCCACACAGGATTGTCCTCAAACAGAGCACTAATCTGTTTATTTTTAAGTTACACATTCTACATTGACTAAAAACACTTTTGATGTCTCTTTTTTAATCAGAGTATTATTTTATACAGAAAAAAAATATATTTGTAATTCAGATGAGAATGAGGTTAGTGTTTTAAAATTACAAAAGGAAAACCAATATATTTAAATATAGCACATGAATTTTAAATTCATTCAGCTTCAATTACCAATACAATCTTACTTTTATTTAAAGCAAAATATACATTTAAAAGATGGGGGTTATATGCATATTTTGTCATTAAAAAATGCAAAATTAGTATGCAAAAAGACAAGGACTTAGATTTATTTATCCTTTAATGCAGGAAAAATCATACAGCCAGCCACACACACACACACACACACACACATAAACACAGACATCAACCCTCCCCTCCCCTCCCCTCCCCTCCCCTCCCCTTCCCCACACAGACACACACACTCACAGAGAATGGCAGGGGGCACAATAAATCCATTCAAACTACAATATCTGACTTTCTGTTGCTCAGAGCTAATGACTTTAAATTAGAAAATTGATCGTCTTGATGAGAACAAAATTCGTGGCAAGTTTTGTAACTGTAGGTAAAACTAGCAAAGTTATAACACACTTTATGTGTCCTTTTTTAGTCATAAAATTAATTTCCTCGCCACGGCCAAACCGTTCGAGATATCAAAAATCCGTCCGCAATTTAGCATCCTCAATGTCTTGACTTCATGCTGACCGAGTTTCGTGGTGTTTGGATTAATTCTCTAGGAGACATATATCAAAAATAAAAGCATGCATTTTCCAAACAACCCATAATAGCTGACTTCCTGTTGAGCTGTCGTAAAACTTAAAGCACGAAAGTTGTTCGGCCCGATGACATCTAAATATGTACCGAGTTTCATATTATTACATGCAAGCATGTTTGATATATGGACAAGTGTTCGAATCTCGTTCCAGGGGGCGCTGCCGAGCCCCCCTGCCACGCCCGGGTACCAGCTTCAGCCCGGCCCTGATGGCCGCGGGTTCTGACCTGTGTGCAAAGTTTCAAGAGTTTTCGAGCACGTTAAGGGCCCCAAAACCTTGAAAAACAAAAATAAAGGCATTCTCACTCAGCATCAAATCCCCCTCCCCTCAAACACACGGAGAGACGTAGGGTCAGAGAGAGAGGAAGAGAAAATTCTCCAAAACATCCACGTTCAAACCAAAATATCTGACTTCCTGTTGGTCTGAGCTAATGACAGTTAATTAGAAAGTTGTCCGGCTTGATCTGAACAATATGCGTACCGAGTTGTATGATTGTAGGTAAAACTATAAAACTAACACCCCCATGTTTGTCAAAAGGTGGCGCTACTGAGCCCCTGCACCACGCCCATTTCTGAAACTTTGCACATGTCTACTGGCTAATAAATGTGATGTGTCTGTCGAGTTTCATGCAATTTCAAGCATGTTAAGAGTCTCAAAAGCATCAACAAAAGAATAATAAAGTTTGATGCGTTGCCACGGCAACAGTATCTAAGATATCAATAATCCTTTCACAGGTCTACATCTGCCGTGTGTTTACATTATACACATAAAGTTTGAAGCAAATCAGGTAAAAATAAGAGGGTGATTTCAAAGCATTTAGAAAGTGACACACTTCCTGCTGCCAGTTGGTGGCGCTATAACTTTGACTCACAATAGTCACATCCATGTGATCGTCCTCTTACAGCGAACACACTGCTGAAGTTTCATCAATATCAGTTAATGTATGCAGAAGTTATAACACACTTCCTGTTTCACGTTTCTCGCCATAATTTCGTTTCCTCGCCACGGCCAAACCGTTCGAGATATCAAAAATCCCCTGGCAATTTTTCATCCTCAGTGTCTTGACTTCACGCTGACCGAGTTTTGTGCCGTGTGTTTGAATTCTCTAGGAGGAGTGTTTCAAATTCCATTGCATGCGTTTTCCAAACAACCCTAAATAGACGACTTCCTGTTGGGCTGGGGTAAAAAGTAAGAGCATGAAGGATATATGAACCGGTGAGATCTATATGTGTACCGAGTTTCATATTATTACATGCAAGCGTGTTTGATTTATGGACAAAGTGTTCAAACCCCGTTCCAGGGGGCGCTGTCGAGCCCCCCTGCCACGCCCGGGTACCAGCTTCAGGTTCTGACCCGTGTGCAAAGTTTCAAGAGTTTTCGAGCACGTTACGTGCCCCAAAAGTGCCCAAAAGGTAGTAAAATAATAATAATAGAGCGGAATAATAATAATCCTTAGGAAAACAATAGGGCCTTCGCCTTTTCAAGGCTTGGGCCCTAATAATTCGGAAGAATAATAATAATCCTTAGGAAAACAATAGGGCCTTCACCTTTTCAAGGCTTGGGCCCTAATAATAAATATAGCTGCGAGCAGCGATTGCGGGCCCAAGCCGGTGGCACCGCAACCCCGGTGCCTTTAGTTACCTAAAGGCACCGGAGTGGCGGTTCCGCCGGCTTTGGCCCTTCATCGCTCGCAGCTATATTATATATATATATATATATATATATATATATATATATATATATATAAACAAGCCGGTGGCACTGCCACCCCGGTGCCTTTAGGGTTACTGTGCACGACGTGCAAAAGCCTAACCCTGCTTTCACTGTCGCCCTACGGTCCCATGGATTTAACGGACACATGAAATAAGTACACAAGACCGAAAATTCATATGAAGTGTACCATTTTGGACAGGGCCTATGATCGTGAATCACAATAACCACATATATGAGATCATTTAAATTTAGAATCATTTTTAATGTCATAGGACATACATGGGCAATATACGGCCCGGGGGCCGGATCCGGCCCGCATAGTGCTTCAATCTGGCCCCCGCGATGCGATCGCAATTTGGATGAAACACACGCCGAAATAAACATGCGTGACACAAAACAATCTTTAACTTAGGTGGCAAATATGTTTTAGTAATTCTGTGAATTACACTGCGCAAACCAAAATTAATACTACCCACCGGATGAAGGGTTGTCTCTGTCTCCACATAACATAAAATATTCATTTTATTTTATTTTTCGTGTTCGCATTTATGAGGAAAAACAATGTTACGGACGTGTTCTCCGTTACGCACGTGAGCGCTCTGAAAGCGGCACTAAAAGATGCTTTAAAACTTTCACAAAGACATCAAATACATCAAATAACAGTTTTTTTCCAACAGCAATAACTATGTTTAATTATCTCCCTGTACGACCATGTATAGTAAGGTTGTTGGAAATGTGCAAAAATTAATTATGCTGCTATGCACCTGAAGTAATAATAATAGTACTGGTACACCTGTAATAATTATGGGAATGGCATTTTTAACAATATTCTGAATAATCTTGAAATATGTTGTATTATGAGCCAGTCTCTTTTTTTTCAAACTTTTATATTGTATTTATTTATTACATTGATATGCTAATTATTATATTTATTAAGTATCTCATCCGAAATGTGTTATGTTCTTTATATATTAGTACATGTATTGTTAACATTTTGTTTTGTCTATTTTAAATAGGATCTACCACTCCTTTTCTTCTTAAATGCACCTTTGGGGTTGTCACAAGAGTAATTTCATTGTGCTACACAATGACAATAAAGTACTACTACTACTAAACCGAAAGCACAAAACCTTTCTTTAAAGTGAATTTCGTTTTGTATTAGTTGTATCTTAATTTTAATCAATGTTTCATCAACCAATTGCCTGTATTTAATAAATAAGAAGTAAATATAGCAGACAATATAGAGATAATCACGAAACATTAATAACGAGATAATCACGCCGGCGCGTGAACTGGAGCTCGTCTCATAAATTAACCGAAACTCAGCATATAAAGTAGCCTACTTGCCTGAGCCTCACATGTCTACTTTTAAACTGAACAATTCAAAACGAAAGAAAACAGACTACAGACTGCTCTCTGCTTATGTAATCCTTATGAAATGTGCATTTCTCTCTGGCGCGTTCACTAGGCTACTGAAGATCGCGAGTCAGCCTCGTCAACTTCATCTTAGCAGACAATGACAAAGAAAACACTTATTAATAAACAATTAAAATATCTCCTTGCTATATTTTACATATTCATAATCATTACTTTTGCTGGTTTTGTCAGTCATGTATTCTGCAACAAAATATGTTTTGAAGGTATCCTTCCCAACACTGGAAGTCTGTATGTTAATTAGGGATGGGCATTTTTCAAAAATATTGCATTCGAATATTTGGGCTCATAAAAATCGAATATTCGAATATTCGTTTATTTAAATGACATTTAACGAAAAAGATGTTATTTTTTACGTTTTGGTTTTTTTTACGTTTTTGTCACCATTTCTTTTAGTTGAAAACATTAAACATTAGGCCTATGTGTAAACAAAAAATATAAAAAAAGAAAAGCATTAATAAAAGAATGCTCAAGCAGCGCGAACGGGAAAAAAATGCCTAATAAAGCGGTTGCGCCAGATATCGTACAGAACGTACACACACTCGAGTCAGCATATGATTATCGTGTTTATATTGTTTCACGTTTATATAGAGAAAAACAATATCCACATGCAGGGGCGCCTGCATGTGGATGAAAAAAAAATATGATTTACAATTACTGCTTTGGTTGCATTCTGGTGGAATTATTAATAGTACATTAGATATGACAAAATACCTTCATAGCGGTAAACAGAGTATCTTCAATTGGTACCGAGTGGCATAAGACTTGATAAACGCGCGTTCAAAATGATCACGATAAAACAGGTGCTCGCGCACATTCGGCCTGGGGACTGGTTTATAGTAGCCGGTATTCGTGTTCGAAGGTGTCATCTCCTCATACGTTCACGAAAAGTACGAAGTACGAACGCAGTGCTTTCCATCTTGAGATTCAGTGGGGGGTGCGCTCTGGACAGCTATATAGTGTCTTATTATTCTAAATAATTGAATTTATTGATCAAATTTACAAATTAAAAATGAAAGATGAAGCATACATTTAATAAGACTAGACTAGGGGTGCCTTGCATTACAATATGCAGATTTAAATATACCACCGTCAATTTGATGTGTGTGTGTATAATAAAATCATTTAGTCACTACAATTATAACTTGAACGTGTTTGCTTACTAAATTGTGAGCAAAACGAAAGTTGCAGCAAAGATCAGCAACAGGAGTCAAAATTCATTAATCACGAGAGTGAAGAGCTGACTGAAAAAATGATGACGGAATATTTTGTGTAAAAGTGCCTATTTAAGCGAATCTGTCATTTACTCTTTTGTTGTTGTGTTTTCCCTGAAAACCGGAAGCAATCGCCCCCGATATGGCGCTAATTTTAAAGTGACACTAAAAAGTATGCGGCTGCACGTCCATGGCGACGAGCAAGCAAAACAGAGCGAACGTTTTTTCATTTCTACTTCCATAGAAATTCATTCGAATTTCATTAATCACGAGTCGAGAGTGAGCGTCTCTCTCTGCTGTGTTATGCTGCATCACACGGGCATTCATAACGCTGCGCGTCCACGACGATGAGCGAGCAGAACAGAGTGAACGTTTTTTAGTTCATTCCTACTTCCATAGGAATTCCCTCGAGCGCTCTGCACTCGCCACCATTATCAATGTCCGTGTGGACGTCCGCGATCGAACAGTGGAAACATTGGCTACTCCGTCATTTTATTCAAGAAGATCATTCAAACTGCAAAGTGTTTACTTATTTTTGGATACTCGCAATCAAACACAACATTGTGATTTTGTAAAATACATTCAAGAAATCCGCCCCCGAAATGGGGCTTCTTTTAAAATGAAACAAAAATGCTCACAGCTGCACGTCTTGTGGAGACGTCCGTTACTTTCGCTTTCAAGTTAGCGATTTTAAAGCCCCCAGCGGAGTCACGGTGGGAAAATATTCCCATAGTAGCATCCCTACAATTTAATACAATTGGCCTACCTGATTTTGAACACAAGAGGGCAGTAAAGCACTATGAATGATTTTTATTTTATTATTTTTTTGGCTAAACAACCATTCTGGCTGTTTTTAAACTTAAACATAAATCTTAAATTGAAAAAAAGGAATACAATGGGTTTAGTTCTAATATTATTATAATTTTATAGAAAAATAAATGGTGTATAATTACATTTTAGAAAGATATGAGACATTTCCTGATTCTTTTTTTGACATAATCCCTCGCCATAGCAAAACCGTTTGAGATATTCAATATCCGTTCACAATTTAGCATCTTTAATGTATTTTCATCAAGTTGAAAAAGTTTTGTAACTGTAGATGAAACTAACCCCCCCCCCCCCCCTCCCACACACACTTTTGTCACAAAAGGTGGCGCTACTGAGCCCCTGCACCACGCCCGTTTCTGAAACTTTGCACATGTCTACTGGCTAATCTACTGGCTAATAAATGTGATCTGTCTGTCAAGTTTCATGCAATTTTAAGCAATTTCAGGCATGCTAAGAGTCTCAAAAGCATCCAAAAAGAATATTAAAGTTTGATGCGTTGCCATGGCAACAGTATCTAAGATATCAATAATCCTTTCACAGGTCTACATCTGCCGTGTATTTACATCATACACATCAAGTTTGAAGCAAATCGGGTAAAAATAAGAGGGTGATTTCAAAGTATTTATATAGTCTCACAATAGTCACATCCATGTGATCGGCCTCTTACAGCGAACACACTGTTGAAGTTTCATCAAGATCCAGTGTTTCCCCTACAATGTATTTAGCAGCGGCGCAGCGCCGCTACTGGATTTTCAGCGCCGCTGCAAAATCTTCACATGATCAGTAATATCACATCCACTTACACACCTAAAAACACTTGAGACGTGGCGTGCGCCGGTGCTGCTAATGCGGTGGCTCTGAATCCACTGTTGACAAGAAAGGAGGAAAGAGCCACATATGGAAATATTTTCGATTAGGTTAATGTCACGTTGCCATAAGGGGCCGTTCACATAGCGCGTTTTTCTGCGCGTGCAAATTCGTTATTTCAAATGTAGGCGCGCGGGAAACACGCTCGTTTCTCCAGGCCGCCTCTATTCATGGTTGCATAGCAACGACAGACGCCACGGGAGAGAGCAAGCGCTTTTAGAAAGGAGAAAGCGGCGCTCTCCATGAGGACGAGGAAGTAGCAGCAAAGAATTAATTGATTTCTAGCCCTTGCATTAGCTTTACTACTAGATATATTTATGGAGATGAGAAATAAAAAGCCGCCCTGTACAGCTATGATCAGCTGTTCGGCCGAGCTGTCGATGTTGTTACGGAAAGGCCGAAGCTGATCGGTTGGTTTTTGTCACATGGCGTGTTGAGATGAGATGTTACGATGTTTTCATCTCGCCACGCAAAAAACGCGATATGTGAACGGCCCCTAAAGTGGACTCGGGTGCGGTTGTATCCGGGTAGTTTTACGAGCAGGAGTACATGAGCACAGTCTCGGTCCGACACCCGAGTGCTGTTATTAGTCCGCCAGAAAAGCAGATCTAGGCTTATTCTTGGCTGGATAACTCTTTTAAAAAGTCTTTTAAAATGAAATACGAACACAGTTTTGGATTAAATAAAGGCACAGTCAAGTCAAATAAAACACTTTATTGTTCATGTTTGTTCACTTCATTCATTGTGCATTAAATAATGTTAACTTAAAACTTTTGATTTTAAAAATGTTAAAATTAAAAATTAAAAAAATTAAGTGCTCACAGATTGGGTGTGGCCTAAAATTTTCAATAAATTCTAAATAATCTTTTTCTGGGTTGTGCCATTTCATTTTTCCCCTATCAATATCTACCTTATAGCTGAAAATGAACACAAAACAAAAACGTGAAAAATCCTGTCTAAAATTATAAAATGAAGGTTTCTGTTTGTGACCAGTTCAAGGTGCGTGCTGCAATAATCACCTTGAATCTGTTGATGGTATGTCGTAATTGTATGTCTCAAAATGTCAATTTGTATCCACAAAACTTGTCAGAAGTCATGGTTTAAGGGTTTATTTAAAAAAAAAGTATTTCCGGAGGTACAACCTGTACATGTAGCGGAGCATGTTACCAAGTGTTACCCACCCCCGTCCCCCCCCCCCCCCCCCCCCCGTTACTTGGTAACATGCTCCGCCACGGGACAGCACCGCTGCTGGAAAATTTTCTAGGGGAAACACTGAGATCAGTTAATGTATGCAGAAGTTATAACACACTTCCTGTTTCCATTATTCGCCATAAATTCGTTTCCTCGTCACGGCCAAACCATTCGAGATATCAGAAATCCCCTGGCAATTTTTCATCCTCAATGTCTTGACATCATGCTGACCGAGTTTCGTTGCGATTGGTTGAATTCTCTAGGAGGAGTATATCGAATTCCAGGGGCATACGCTTCCAAACAAACCATAATAGCCGACTTCCTGTTGGGCTGGGGTAAAAAGTAAAAGTACAAAGGATATATAAACCGATGAGATCTATATGTGTACCGAGTTTCATATTATTACATGCAAGCGTGTTTGATTTATGGACCAAGTTTTCGGACCTCGTTCCAGGGGGCGCTGTCGAGCCCCCCTGCCACGCCCGGGTACCAGCTTCAGCCCGGCCCTGATGGCCGCGGGTTCTGACCTGTGTGCAAAGTTTCAAGAGTTTTCGTGCACGTTAAGAGCCCCAAAAGTGCCCGGATAGTTGTTAGAATAATAATAATAAATATAGCTGCGAGCAGCGATTGTGGGCCCAAGCCGGTGGCACCGCAACCCCGGTGCCTTTAGGGTTATTGTGCACGTCGTGCAAAAACGTAACCCTGCTTTGACTGTCGAAAAGAAGTGTGCTGTAGAGCTTGCATCAGTGTGGGCTCTGCAAAAGTGCGCATCGAGGGCACATATCAACCACAAAGTATGCATGAGCTACCTTCTGAAACCTAAAATGAAAAATGAGACACCCTACAGACGGTCTCATGGATTTAACGGACACATGAAATAAGCACACAAGACTGAAAATCTGCCGAACGGCTCTGGTAGTTCTGCTTCAGCACTGATGATGTTGTAGGAATAGTGCACTCTGGTTGGTCTGGATTATTCGGGATTTTTTATTTTATACAGAAATAAGTTATTTATAATTCAGATGAGAATAAAGTTAGTGTTGATTAAAATTAAGGAAAACATTGATTTTATTGATCTGAAATATAGCACATTAATTTTAAATTCATTTAGGTTCAATTGCCAAACATACAATCTTAATTTAATTTAAAGCAAACAATACACTTAAAATATATGGGTTATGTGAATATTTTGTAGAAAAAAAATAAATAATAATATATATATATATATATTAGGGGTGTAACGATACACGTATTCGTATTGAACCATTCGGTACGAGGCTTTCGGTTCGGTTTTCGGTACGCATTTTTTTACCGAACGGTTCGTTGGACCATTTTTCCTGCCGACCAAAATGTCGTTATTTCAAATGTAAGCGCGTCGTGCGTGGGCAAGCGCGCTCATAATGTAAGAGACTCTGGCGTGACCACAACATTGCCCAACATCAAAACATTGTGCCATGAATGAACTATCCAGTGTCCACAGTTCACCAGCATTCACCATGGATGTACTGTAGTAACACTACTAACTGTAACCATGAGAGTTTGGCAGGAATAGTAGGCTATTATGCTTTCAAGTAACATTACGTCGGTTTTATTTTGACATTATGAATACAATTGCTGCCCTTAAATGTTAATCTGAACTAAAATAAACCTTTGTTTATAAGTACTATCACATTTCATTTTGTCCAAGGAGCTGTTTTGTTTTATATGCTCCTAAGAAAAGTCAAGTATAGCTCCATCATTGCTCAAAGTAAAAAAATATCATACTTTATGATGTTAGTTTTAATAAAAGTATAATTAAAAAAATTAAATCAAGGAAATTTCTCTGGCATTTCTTTCTTTTTGCTGTATCGAAAACGTACCGAACCGTACCGAACTGTGACACAAGTGTATCGTATCGAACCGAACCGTGAATTTTGTGAACCGTTACACCCCTAATATATATATATATATATATATATATATATATATATATATATATATATATATATATATATAATTAAATATAATATATATATATATATATATATATATAATTAAATATAATATATATATATATATATATATATATATATATATATATATATATATATATATATATAAAATCCAAAAATACAAGGCCTTAAACTTAAATTGAACAAGGGTTAAACTCTTGTCACGAACAGACACCAAGGCACAATCACACACACACACACACACACACACACACACACACACACACACGCACACACACGCACGCACACACACAGTTTAAAAGCAAAACAATGTTTATCCAATCCCATTTAAAAACAGTCTGAGTGCCATCTTTTGGACATTCATCATATTGCATAGGTTTTCATTTCTTGTCCTCAAACAGAGCACTGATTTGTTTATTTTTAAGTTACACATTCTACATTGATTAAAATAGAAAATCAAATGTTTTTTTTAATGGTAGTATAACTCTGATGAGAATAAAGTTAGTGTTGATTAAAATGAAGGAAAACATTGATTGTATTGATCTGAAATATAGCACATAAATTTTTAATTCATTTAGGTTCAATTACCAAATATACAATCTTAATTTAATTTAAAGCAAACAATACATGTAAATACATATATGGATTATATGAATATTTTGGAGAAAAAATAATAATATAATATATATATATATATATATATATATCCAAAAAGACAAGGCCTTAAACTTAAGCTTGAACTCTTGTCACTAACAGACACCAAGGCACACACACACACACACACACACACACACAGTTTAAAAGCAAAAAGATATTTATCCAACCCCATTTAAAAACAGTCTGTGAGTGCCATCTTTTGGACATCCACCATATTGCATAGGTTTTAAAATTATTTAAGGAAAACATATATATTGATCATATATATATATATATATATATATATATATATATAGCACATATGTTTAAATGAACAGGCTTGCGATGTCAAGATTGCAATGCTGGAATGTGTGTGTGTGGGTGGCTCAGCGCGATTGAACAGTGTGTTACACGTAAAAACATACTCCGTCATTTTCTTCAAACAGGACATCATTCAAACTGCAAAGTGTTTACTTATATTTGTGTACACTCGCAATAAAACACAACAGTGTGTTTTTGTTAAATAAATTAAAGTAATACGTCCCCCGAAATGGCACTAATTTTAAAATTAAACTAAAATGCTCACGGCTGCAGGGGCATTCATAACTGTGCGCGCCCAAGGTGAGGGACGAGCAGAACAGAGTGAACGTTGTTTAGTTCATTCCTACTTCCATAGGAATTAATTGAAAAAGCTCGCTCTACTCTGCACCATTATTAATGTATTGTGCAGACGTCCTTATTTAACTTTCGCTTCCAAGTTAGCGATTTTAAAGCCCCCAGCGGTGTCACACGTTGATTGACCGGTGGGAAAATATTCCCATAGTAAAATCCATAATATTTATATATAAATTCAATAGGACTACCTGATTTTGAACACAAGAGGGCAGTATAGCACTATGTATGTAAATTTTTTTGACTAAACAACCATTCTGGTTGTTTTTAAACTTAAACATAATTCTTTAATTGAAAAAAGAGAATAAAATGGGTTTAGTTCTAATATTTGTATAATTTTATATAAAAATGAATGGTGTATAATTACATTTTAGAAAGATATGAGACATTTCCTGATTCTTTTTTTGACATTAATTTAATCCCTCACCATAGCAAAACCGTTTGAGATATTCAATATCCGTTCACAATTTAGCATCTTTGATGTATTTTCATCATGTTGAAAAAGTTTGGCGTGAATAAAATAAACTACTTAGGAGGAGTAGCTAAAAACTCAGAATCTGAAATCCACATTCAAACCAAAATATCTAACTTCCTGTTGGTTGTAGCTAATAAGTGTAAATTAGAAAGTTGTCCGGCTCGAAGAGTTCAATATACATACCGAGTTTTGTTACTGTAGATAAAACTAACCCCCCCACTTTTGTCAAAAGCATTTAGAAAGTGACACACTTCCTGCTGCCAGTTGGTGGCGCTATAACTTTGACTCACAATAGTCACATCAATGTGATCGGCCTCTTACAGCGAACACACTGGTGAAGTTTCATTAAGATCAGCTAATGTATGCAGAAGTTATAACACACTTCCTGTTTCCATTATTCGCCATAAATTCGTTTCCTCGTCACGGCCAAACCGTTCGAGATATCAGAAATCCCCTGGCAATTTTTCATCCTCAATGTCTTGACATCATGCTGACCGAGTTTCGTTGCAATTGGTTGAATTCTCTAGGAGGAGTATATCGAATTCCAGGGGCATACGCTTCCAAACAAACCATAATAGCCGACTTCCTGTTGGGCTGGGGTAAAAAGTAAAAGTACAAAGGATATATAAACCGATGAGATCTATATGTGTACCGAGTTTCATATTATTACATGCAAGCGTGTTTGATTTATGGACCAAGTTTTCGGACCTCGTTCCAGGGGGCGCTGTCGAGCCCCCCTGCCACGCCCGGGTACCAGCTTCAGCCCGGCCCTGATGGCCGCGGGTTCTGACCTGTGTGCAAAGTTTCAAGAGTTTTCGTGCACGTTAAGAGCCCCAAAAGTACCCGGATAGTCGTTAGAATAATAATAATAAACATAGCTGCGAGCAGCGATTGCGGGCCCAAGCCGGTGGCACCGCAACCCCGGTGCTTTTAGTTACCTAAAGGCACCGGAGTGGCGGTTGTGCCGGCTTTGGCCCTTTTTATATATATATATATATATATATATATATATATATATATATATATATATATATATATATATATATATATATATAAACAAGCCGGTGGCACTGCCACCCCGGTGCCTTTAGGGTTACTGTGCACGACGTGCAAAAACGTAACCCCGCTTTCACTGTCGCCCTACGGTCCCATGGATTTAACGGACACATGAAATAAGTACACAAGACCGAAAATTCATATGAAGTGTACCATTTTGGACAGGGCCTATGATCGTGAATCACAATAGCCACATATATGAGATCATTTAAATTTAGAATCATTTTTAATGTCATAGGACATACATGGGCAATATACGGCCCGAGGGCCGGATCCGGCCCGCATAGTGCTTCAATCCGGCCCCCGCGATGCGATCGCAATTTGGATGAAACACACGCCGAAATAAACATGCGTGACACAAAACAATCTTTAACTTAGGTGGCAAATATGTTTTAGTAATTCTGTGAATTACACTGCGCAAACCAAAATTAATACTACCCACCGGATGAAGGGTTGTCTCTGTCTCCACATAACATAAAATATTCATTTTATTTTATTTTTTGTGTTCGCATTTATGAGGAAAAACAATGTTACGGACGTGTTCTCCGTTACGGACGTGAGCGCTCTGAAAGCGGCACTAAAAGATGCTTTAAAACTTTCACAAAGACATCAAACAGAAAGCACAAAACCTTTCTTTAAAGTGAATTTCGTTTTGTATTAATTGTATCTTAATCAATGTTTCATCAACCAATTGCCTGTATTTAATAAATAAGAAGTAAATATAGCAGACAATATAGAGATAATCACGAAACATTAATAACGAGATAATCACGCCGGCGCGTGAACTGGAGCTCGTCTCATGAACCGAAACTCAGCATATAAAGTAGCCTACTTGCCTCACATGTCTACTTTTAAACTGAACAATTCAAAACGAAAGAAAACAGACTACAGACTGCTCTCTGCTTATGTAATCCTTATGAAATGTGCATTTCTCTCTGGCGCGTTCACTAGGCTACTGAAGATCGCGAGTCAGCATCGTCAACTTCATCTTAGCCGACAATGACAAAGAAAACACTTTTTTATTAATAAACAATTAAAATATCTCCTTGCTATATTTTACACTAGTCGCTAATGAATAAGTACTAGTACTTAATGGAATAGATACTAGTATCTAAAAAATAAGTACTAGTAGCATGAAAATAGAGACTAGTAGGTTAAAATGATTAAATGTTAAAACGGCTTGCCATATTGGCTCAGAGAGAGAGAGAGAAAATGACCTTTTAGATACTAGTACCTATTAATAGATACTAGTATTTACTCAATAAATACTAGTACTAAGTCATTAGATACTAGTACCTATTAAATAGATACCAGTACTTATTCATTAGCTACTAATACGCATTCAAAAGAATATCTAAAGAATAAGCACTAGTATCTAAAGAATAGGCACTAGTACTAAAGAATAAGCACTAGTCGCTAATGAATAAGTACTAGTACTTAATGGAATAGATACTAGTATCTAAAAAATAAGTACTAGAAGCATGAAAATAGAGACTAGAAGGTTAAAATGATTAAATGTTAAAACGGCTTGCCATATTGGCTCAGAGAGAGAGAGAGAGAGAAAATGACCATATTCAAACCACCATATTCAACTTCCTCTTGGTCTGAGCTAATGACAGTTAATTAGAAAGTTGTCCGGCTTGATCTGAACAATATGCGTACTGAGTTTTATGATTGTAGGTAAAACTATAATACTAACCCCCCCACTTTTGTCAAAAGGTGGCGCTACTAAGTCCCTGCACCACGCCCGTTTCTGAAACTTTGCACATGTCTACTGGCTAATAAATGTGATCTGTCTGTCGAGTTTCATGCAATTTTAAGCAATTTCAGGCATGCTAAGAGTCTCAAAAGCATCCAAAAAGAATATTAAAGTTTGATGTGTTGCCATGGCAACAGTATCTAAGACATCAATAATCCTTTCACAGGTCTACATCTGCCGAGTGTCTACATTATACACATCAAGTTTGAAGCAAATCGGGTAAAAATAAGAGGGTGATTTCAAAGCATTTTGAAAGTGACACTTCCTGCTGCCAGTTGGTGGCGCTATAACTTTGACTCATAATAGTCACATCCATGTGATCGGCCTCTTACAGCGAACACACTGTTGAAGTTTCATCAAGATCAGTTAATGTATGCAGAAGTTATAACACACTTCCTGTTTCCATTATTCGCCATAAATTCGTTTCCTCGCCACGGCCAAACCGTTCGAGATATCAAAAATCCCCTGGCAATTTTTCATTCTCAATGTCTTGACTTCATGCTGACCGAGTTTCGTTGCGATTGGTTGAATTCTCTAGGAGGAGTATATCGAATTCCAGGGGCATACGCTTCCAAACAAACCATTATAGCCGACTTCCTGTTGGGCTGGGGTAAAAAGTAAAAGTACAAAGGATATATGAACCGATGAGATCTATATGTCTACAGAGTTTCATATTATTACATGCAAGCGTGTTTGATTTATGGACCAAGTTTTCGCGCCCCGTTCCAGGGGGCGCTGTCGAGCCCCCTGGCACGCCCGGGTACCATCTTCAGCCCGGCCCTGATGGCCGCGGGTTCTGACCTGTATATAACCTGACTCCGAAACTCAGCATATAAAGTAGCCTACTTGCCTCACATGTCTACTTTTAAACTGAACAATTCAAAACGAAAGAAAACAGACTACAGACTGCTCTCTGCTTATGTAATCCTTATGAAATGTGCATTTCTCTCTGGCGCGTTCACTAGGCTACTGAAGATCGCGAGTCAGCATCGTCAACTTCATCTTAGCCGACAATGACAAAGAAAACACTTTTTTATTAATAAACAATTAAAATATCTCCTTGCTATATTTTACACTAGTCGCTAATTAATAAGTACTAGTACTTAATGGAATAGATACTAGTATCTAAAAAATAAGTACTAGTAGCATGAAAATAGAGACTAGTAGGTTAAAATGATTAAATGTTAAAACGGCTTGCCATATTGGCTCAGAGAGAGAGAGAGAAAATGACCTTTTAAATACTAGTACCTATTAATAGATACTAGTATTTACTCAATAAATACTAGTACTAAGTCATTAGATACTAGTACCTATTAAATAGATACCAGTACTTATTCATTAGCTACTAATACGCATTCAAAAGAATATCTAAAGAATAAGCACTAGTATCTAAAGAATAGGCACTAGTACTAAAGAATAAGCACTAGTCGCTAATGAATAAGTACTAGTACTTAATGGAATAGATACTAGTATCTAAAAAATAAGTACTAGAAGCATGAAAATAGAGACTAGAAGGTTAAAATGATTAAATGTTAAAACGGCTTGCCATATTGGCTCAGAGAGAGAGAGAGAGAAAATGACCATATTCAAACCACCATATTCAACTTCCTCTTGGTCTGAGCTAATGACAGTTAATTAGAAAGTTGTCCGGCTTGATCTGAACAATATGCGTACTGAGTTTTATGATTGTAGGTAAAACTATAATACTAACCCCCCCACTTTTGTCAAAAGGTGGCGCTACTAAGTCCCTGCACCACGCCCGTTTCTGAAACTTTGCACATGTCTACTGGCTAACAAATGTGATCTGTCTGTCGAGTTTCATGCAATTTTAAGCAATTTCAGGCATGCTAAGAGTCTCAAAAGCATCCAAAAAGAATATTAAAGTTTGATGTGTTGCCATGGCAACAGTATCTAAGACATCAATAATCCTTTCACAGGTCTACATCTGCCGAGTGTCTACATTATACACATCAAGTTTGAAGCAAATCGGGTAAAAATAAGAGGGTGATTTCAAAGCATTTTGAAAGTGACACACTTCCTGCTGCCAGTTGGTGGCGCTATAACTTTGACTCATAATAGTCACATCCATGTGATCGGCCTCTTACAGCGAACACACTGTTGAAGTTTCATCAAGATCAGTTAATGTATGCAGAAGTTATAACACACTTCCTGTTTCCATTATTCGCCATAAATTCGTTTCCTCGCCACGGCCAAACCGTTCGAGATATCAAAAATCCCCTGGCAATTTTTCATCCTCAATGTCTTGACTTCATGCTGACCGAGTTTCGTTGCGATTGGTTGAATTCTCTAGGAGGAGTATATCGAATTCCAGGGGCATACGCTTCCAAACAAACCATTATAGCCGACTTCCTGTTGGGCTGGGGTAAAAAGTAAAAGTACAAAGGATATATGAACCGATGAGATCTATATGTCTACAGAGTTTCATATTATTACATGCAAGCGTGTTTGATTTATGGACCAAGTTTTCGCACCCCGTTCCAGGGGGCGCTGTCGAGCCCCCCTGGCACGCCCGGGTACCATCTTTAGCCCGGCCCTGATGGCCGCGGGTTCTGACCTGTGTGCAAAGTTTCAAGAGTTTTCGTGCACATATATATAAACAAGCCGGTGGCACCGCCACCCCGGTGCTTTTAGGGTTACTGTGCGTGACGGGCAATAACGTAACCCCGCTTTGACCTTTGAGAAGATGTGTGCTGTAGAGCTTGCATCAGTGTGGGCTCTGCAAAAGTGTGCATTGAGGGCACATATCAACCACAAAGTATGCGTGAGCAACCTTCTGAAACCTAAAATGAAAAATGAGACACCCTACGGTCTCATGGACTTAATGGACACATGAAATAAGTACACAAGTTTGAAAGTTATATGAAGTGTGCCAAGACAGAATATTTGCCTGATCTGATTAGAAAAATAGTTTTTGTGTGTGTGTGTGTGTGTGTGTGAGGCGTGATTGAACAATGTAGACATAAAAACATACTCCGTCCTTTTGTTCATACAGGACATTATTCAAACTACAAAGTGTTTACTTATATTTGTGTACAATCGCAATAAAACACAACATTGTGCTTTTGTCAAACTGTAAACTACAACTGTCACCCAACCAAAATCTCTTACACACACACACACACATAGTTTAAAAGCAAAAAAATCTTTTGGACATTCATCATATTGCATTGGTTTTCATTTCTTGTTCTCGAACAGAGCCCTAATCTGTTTATTTTTTCAGTTACACATTCTACATTGATTAAAAAAGAAAAATCAAATGTGCTTTTATTTTAGACATAAATAAATAATCTAGCATTCAGATGAGAGTAAAGTTAGTGTTAGTTCAAATTTTAAGGAAAACAAAAATATGATCTGAAATATCGCACATTCATTTAAAATTCATTCAGGTTCAATTACCAAACATACAAATCTCAATGTAATTTAAAGCAAACAATACATTTAAAATATATGGGTTGTATGCAATTTTTTTATATATAAAAAGATATATATCCAAAAATACAAAGCCTAAACTTTAACAAGGGTTAAACAATCACTGTAACAGACACAATCACACACACACACACACACACACACACACACGTCAAATCACTTACATTTTAGATGCAATATTGACTTTTTTCTGTTTCAGCAGCGAAAATAGTTCAACAAAGATCACAGCAGAACCATCGAGCATCTCACAGCAACGCGTTCTCATTACTGAATGATTCAGCATTTTGAACAAATCGGTTGACTCAAAGATTCAACGACCAATCCATAATCTGTCTCATTCATGAATGACTCAGCCGTTCGAACGAATCGTTTGAACGAATGAATCAATGACTCGCTCATTAAGACGGTCGCCTGGCGACACCTAATGACGGTTTAGTGATGTTTAAAAGTATCATTCTTTCCAACGATTGTTAATTAACTCATATTTGAAACATAAGCTATATATATATATACACACATATATATACACAAAAATAAAATAAACACATTTGAAGCGTGTTTGCTTACTAAATTGTGAGCTGAACGAAAGTTGCAGCAAATATCAGCAACAGGAGTCAAATTTCATTAATCACGAGAGTGAAGAGCTGACTGAAAAGATGATGACGGAATAGGCTATTTTATGTAAAAGCGCCTATTTAAGCGAATCTATCATTATACTCTTTTGTTGTTGTGTTTTCCGTGAAAAATAATAGACTATTGAACTCACAATTCAAGCACGCGCTCTGCACGCGCCACCATTATCAATGTCCGTGTGGACGTCCGCGATCGAACAGTGGAAACATTGGCTACTCCGTCATTTTATTCAAGAAGATCATTCAAACTGCAAAGTGTTTACTTATTTTTGGATACTCGCAATCAAACACAACATTGTGATTTTGTAAAATACATTCAAGAAATCCGCCCCCGAAATGGGGCTTCTTTTAAAATGAAACAAAAATGCTCACAGCTGCACGTCTTGTGGAGACGTCCGTTACTTTCGCTTTCAAGTTAGCGATTTTAAAGCCCCCAGCGGAGTCACGGTGGGAAAATATTCCCATAGTAGCATCAATTGGCCTACCTGATTTTGAACACAAGAGGGCAGTAAAGCACTATGAATGATTTTTATTTTTTTTATTTTTTTGGCTAAACAACCATTCTGGCTGTTTTTAAACTTAAACATAAATCTTAAATTGAAAAAAAGGAATACAATGGGTTTACTTCTAATATTAGTATAATTTTATAGAAAAATAAATGGTGTATAATTACATTTTAGAAAGATATGAGACATTTCCTGATTCTTTTTTTGACATAATCCCTCGCCATAGCAAAACCGTTTGAGATATTCAATATCCGTTCACAATTTAGCATCTTTAATGTATTTTCATCAAGTTGAAAAAGTTTTGTAACTGTAGATGAAACTAACCCCCCCCCCACACACACTTTTGTCACAAAAGGTGGCGCTACTGAGCCCCTGCACCACGCCCGTTTCTGAAACTTTGCACATGTCTACTGGCTAATAAATGTGATCTGTCTGTCAAGTTTCATGCAATTTTAAGCAATTTCAGGCATGCTAAGAGTCTCAAAAGCATCCAAAAAGAATATTAAAGTTTGATGCGTTGCCATGGCAACAGTATCTAAGATATCAATAATCCTTTCACAGGTCTACATCTGCCGTGTATTTACATTATACACATCAAGTTTGAAGCAAATCGGGTAGAAATAAGAGGGTGATTTCAAAGTATTTTGAAAGTGACACACTTCCTGCTGCCAGTTGGTGGCGCTATAACTTTGACTCACAATAGTCACATCCATGTGATCGGCCTCTTACAGCGAACACACTGTTGAAGTTTCATCAAGATCAGTTAATGTATGCAGAAGTTATAACACACTTCCTGTTTCCATTATTCGCCATAAATTCGTTTCCTCGTCACGGCCAAACCGTTCGAGATATCAGAAATCCCCTGGCAATTTTTCATCCTCAATGTCTTGACATCATGCTGACCGAGTTTCGTTGCGATTGGTTGAATTCTCTAGGAGGAGTATATCGAATTCCAGGGGCATACGCTTCCAAACAAACCATAATAGCCGACTTCCTGTTGGGCTGGGGTAAAAAGTAAAAGTACAAAGGATATATAAACCGATGAGATCTATATGTGTACCGAGTTTCATATTATTACATGCAAGCGTGTTTGATTTATGGACCAAGTTTTCGGACCTCGTTCCAGGGGGCGCTGTCGAGCCCCCCTGCCACGCCCGGGTACCAGCTTCAGCCCGGCCCTGATGGCCGCGGGTTCTGACCTGTGTGCAAAGTTTCAAGAGTTTTCGTGCACGTTAAGAGCCCCAAAAGTGCCCGGATAGTCGTTAGAATAATAATAATAATAATAATAATAAATATAGCTGCGAGCAGCGATTACGGGCCCAAGCCGGTGGCACTGCAACCCCGGTTCCTTTAGTTACCTAAAGGCACCGGGGTGGCGGTGCCGCCGGCTTTGGCCCTTCATCGCTGCTCGCAGGTATATATATATATATATATATATATATATATATATATATATATATATAAATTATATATATATATATATATATATATATATATATATATATATATATATATATATATATATAAATTATATATATATATATAAAAAATACATATATATATATATATATAAACAAATATATATATCACTTGCCTTACCTGAGAACAATGAAAACAATAAAAAAAACTAGGGAATCACTAAACCGAGAGAATTATTCTGTTTTGATGATACACTCAAAATATTACACAAGCAATTCTTTAAATTTAATGATATTCAGAACAGAACAAGAATTCAAAAAAACTATAATTAAGAAATAATTGAAAGCGAAAGTGAAAGTAAGTGGTGTTTGGCTCACGTAACTCTCTCATTAGAATCAAACTGTTTCAACATTTGCGATGTATTTGGATGCTAAACTATTCTTTATTATGGGCTTTGTACTTCACTCAGGTTTCAATATGTGTGTGTGTGTGTGTGTGTGTGTGTGTGTGTGAGGTGCGGGTGCGATTGAACTGTTACACATAAAAACATACTCCGTCCAATAAAACACAACAAAGTGCTTTTTTCAAACTATAAACTCTTGTCAAACTGTAACCTACAACTGTCACCAAACTAAAATCACACGCACACACTGTCTAAAAGCAAAAAATATTTATCCAACCCCATTTAAAACAGTCTGTGGATGCCATCTTTTGGACATTCACCACATCGCATTGATTTTCATTTATTGTCCTCAGAGCCCTAATCTGTTTATTTTTCAATTACACATTCTACATTGATTAAAAAAGAAAAATTCAAATGTGTTTTTATTTTATACAGGAATAAATTATTTATAATTCAGATGAGAATAAAGTTAGTGTTTTACAATTTTAAGGAAAACAAATATATTGTTCTGAAATATAGCACATTCATTTTAAATTCATTCAGCTTCAATTACCAATACAATCTTAATTTTATTTAAAGCAAACTATACATTTAAAAGATCTTGGTTCTGTGCATATTTTGTAATTTAAAAAAAATACAAAATTGTTATGCAAAAAGACAAGGCTTTAGAGATTTCTTTATCCTTTAATGCAGGAAAAATCACACAGCAATGAAAGGCTTAATATCATGTCACTGTAACAGCCAGCCAGCCACACACACACATATAAACACAGACACCAGCCCTCCCTCCCCCTCCCTCTCCACACAGACAGCCACACACACACACACACATAGAATGGGAGGGGGCCCTCTCTCTGTCAAAGAGTGACAGAGAGAGATACCATTTCATGAAATCCACATTCAAACCACAATATCTGACTTTCTGAGGGTTGGAGCTATTGACTGTAAATTAGAAAGTTGTTTGGCTTGAGGAGAAGAATATACAAGCTGAGTTTTGTAACTGTAGGTAAATCTAACTAAGTTATAACACACTTTATATGTCCTTTTTTAGTCATGAAAATTCATTTCCTCGCCACGGCCAAACCGTTCGAGATATCAAGAATCCATCAGCAATTTAGCATCCTCAATGTCTTGACTTCATGCACGCCTAGTTTGGCGATGATTGAATGAATTGCCTAGGAGTAGTACTTCAAATTCCACAGCAAGCGTTTTCCAAACAACCCATAATAGCTGACTTCCTGTTGGGCTGGCGTAAAACTTGACCAGGGGTAAAATGTTTGGCCCGATGAGATCTATATGTGTACTGAGTTTCATATTAATTCATGCAAGCGTGTTGAATATATGGACCAAATTGTCGGACCCCGTTCAAGGGGGCGCTGTTGAGCCCCCCTGCCACGCCCGGGTACCAGCTTCAGCCCGGCCCTGATGGCCGTGGGTTCTGACCTGTGTGCAAAATTTCTAAAGTTTTTGAGCACGTTAAGAGTCCCAAAATCCCCTGAAACCTTGAAATGCATTAAAATCAATAGACAAATCCCTCACACACAGAGACGGAAAGAGAGGGAGAGAAAATTCTCAGAAACATCCACATTCAAACTAAAATATCTGACTCCCTCTTGGTCTGAGCTAATGACAGTAAATTAGAAAGTTGTCCGGCTTGATCTGAACAATGTGCGTACCGAGTTTTATGATTGTAGGTAAAACTATAGAACTAACACCCCCACTTTTGACTAAAGGTGGCGCTACTGAGCCCCTCACCACGCCCGTTTCTGAAACTTTGCACATGTCTACTAGCTAATAAATGTAATGTGTCTGTCGAGTTTTATGCAATTTGAAGAATGTTAAGAGCCTCAAAAGCATTCAAAAAGAATATTAAAGTTTAATGCGTTGCCATGGCAACAGTATTTAAGATATCAATAATCCTTTCACAGGTCTACATCTGGCGTGTATTTACATTATACAGATGAAGTTTGAAGCAAATCGGGTAAAAATAAGAGGGTGATTTCAAAGCATTTTGAAAGTGACACACTTCCTGCTGCCAGTTGGTGGCGCTATAACTTTGACTCACAATAGTCACATCCATGTGATCGGCCTCTTACAGCGAACACACTGTTGAAGTTTCATCAAGATCAGTTAATGTATGCAGAAGTTATAACACACTTCCTGTTTCCATTATTCGCCATAAATTCGTTTCCTCGTCACGGCCAAACCGTTCGAGATATCAGAAATCCCCTGGCAATTTTTCATCCTCAATGTCTTGACATCATGCTGACCGAGTTTCGTTGCGATTGGTTGAATTCTCTAGGAGGAGTATATCGAATTCCAGGGGCATACGCTTCCAAACAAACCATAATAGCCGACTTCCTGTTGGGCTGGGGTAAAAAGTAAAAGTACAAAGGATATATAAACCGATGAGATCTATATGTGTACCGAGTTTCATATTATTACATGCAAGCGTGTTTGATTTATGGACCAAGTTTTCGGACCTCGTTCCAGGGGGCGCTGTCGAGCCCCCCTGCCACGCCCGGGTACCAGCTTCAGCCCGGCCCTGATGGCCGCGGGTTCTGACCTGTGTGCAAAGTTTCAAGAGTTTTCGTGCACGTTAAGAGCCCCAAAAGTGCCCGGATAGTCGTTAGAATAATAATAATAATAATAAATATAGCTGCGAGCAGCGATTGCGGGCCCAAGCCGGTGGCACCGTAACCCCGGTGCCTTTAGTTACCTAAAGGCACCGGAGTGGCGGTTGTGCCGGCTTTGGCCCTTTTTATATATATATATATATATATATATATAAACAAGCCGGTGGCACTGCCACCCCGGTGCCTTTAGGGTTACTGTGCACGACGTGCAAAAACGTAACCCCGCTTTCACTGTCGCCCTACGGTCCCATGGATTTAACGGACACATGAAATAAGTACACAAGACCGAAAATTCATATGAAGTGTACCAGGGCCTATGATCGTGAATCACAATAGCCACATATATGAGATCATTTAAATTTAGAATCATTTTTAATGTCATAGGACATACATGGGCAATATACGGCCCGGGGGCCGGATCCGGCCCGCATAGTGCTTCAATCCGGCCCCCGCGATGCGATCGCAATTTGGATGAAACACACGCCGAAATAAACATGCGTGACACAAAACAATCTTTAACTTAGGTGGCAAATATGTTTTAGTAATTCTGTGAATTACACTGCGCAAACCAAAATTAATACTACCCACCGGATGAAGGGTTGTCTCTGTCTCCACATAACATAAAATATTCATTTTATTTTATTTTTCGTGTTCGCATTTATGAGGAAAAACAATGTTACGGACGTGTTCTCCGTTACGGACGTGAGCGCTCTGAAAGCGGCACTAAAAGAGGCTTTAAAACTTTCACAAAGACATCAAACAGAAAGCACAAAACCTTTCTTTAAAGTGAATTTCGTTTTGTATTAATTGTATCTTAATCAATGTTTCATCAACCAATTGCCTGTATTTAATAAATAAGAAGTAAATATAGCAGACAATATAGAGATAATCACGAAACATTAATAACGAGATAATCACGCCGGCGCGTGAACTGGAGCTCGTCTCATAAATGAACCGAAACTCAGCATATAAAGTAGCCTACTTGCCTCACATGTCTACTTTTAAACTGAACAATTCAAAACGAAAGAAAACAGACTACAGACTGCTCTCTGCTTATGTAATCCTTATGAAATGTGCATTTCTCTCTGGCGCGTTCACTAGGCTACTGAAGATCGCGAGTCAGCATCGTCAACTTCATCTTAGCCGACAATGACAAAGAAAACACTTAATTATTAATAAACAATTAAAATATCTCCTTGCTATATTTTACACTAGTCGCTAATGAATAAGTACTAGTACTTAATGGAATAGATACTAGTATCTAAAAAATAAGTACTAGTAGCATGAAAATAGAGACTAGTAGGTTAAAATGATTAAATGTTAAAACGGCTTGCCATATTGGCTCAGAGAGAGAGAGAGAGAAAATGACCATATTTAAACCACCATATTCAACTTCCTCTTGGTCTGAGCTAATGACAGTTAATTAGAAAGTTGTCCGGCTTGATCTGAACAATATGCGTACTGAGTTTTATGATTGTAGGTAAAACTATAAAACTAACCCCCCCCACTTTTGTCAAAAGGTGGCGCTACTGAGTCCCTGCACCACGCCCGTTTCTGAAACTTTGCACATGTCTACTGGCTAATAAATGTGATCTGTCTGTCGAGTTTCATGCAATTTTAAGCAATTTCAGGCATGCTAAGAGTCTCAAAAGCATCCAAAAAGAATATTAAAGTTTGATGCGTTGCCATGGCAACAGTATCTAAGACATCAATAATCCTTTCACAGGTCTACATCTGGCGAGTGTCTACATTATACACATCAAGTTTGAAGCAAATCGGGTAAAAATAAGAGGGTGATTTCAAAGCATTTTGAAAGTGACACACTTCCTGCTGCCAGTTGGTGGCGCTATAACTTTGACTCATAATAGTCACATCCATGTGATCGGCCTCTTACAGCGAACACACTGTTGAAGTTCAGTTAATCAAGATCAGTTAATGTATGCAGAAGTTATAACACACTTCCTGTTTCCATTATTCGCCATAAATTCGTTTCCTCGCCACGGCCAAATCGTTCGAGATATCAAAAATCCCCTGGCAATTTTTCATCCTCAATGTCTTGACATCATGCTGACCGAGTTTCGTTGCGATTGGTTGAATTCTCTAGGAGGAGTATATCGAATTCCAGAGGCATACGCTTCAAAACAAACCATTATAGCCGACTTCCTGTTGGGCTGGGGTAAAAAGTAAAAGTACAAAGGATATATGAACTGATGAGATCTATATGTCTACCGAGTTTCATATTATTACATGCAAGCGTGTTTGATTTATGGACCAAGTTTTCGCAACCCGTTCCAGGGGGCGCTGTCGAGCCCCCCTGCCACGCCCGGGTACCATCTTCAGCCCGGCCCTGATGGCCGCGGGTTCTGACCATTGTGCAAAGTTTCAAGAGTTTTCGTGCACGTTAAGAGCCCCAAAAGTGCCCGAATAGTCGTTAGAATAATAATAATAATAATAATAATAATCCTAAGGAAAACAATAGGGCCTTCGCCTTTTCAAGGCTTGGGCCCTAATAATAATAATAATAATCCTTAGGAAAACAATAGGGCCTTCGCCTTTTCAAGGCTTGGGCCCTAATAATAATAATAATAATCCTAAGGAAAACAATAGGGCCTTCGCCTTTTCAAGGCTTGGGCCCTATTAATAATAATAATAATAATAATAATCAATATAGCTGCGAGCAGCGATTGCGGGCCCAAGCCGGTGGCACCGCAACCCCGGTGCCTTTAGTTACCTAAAGGCACCGGAGTGGCGGTGCCGCCGACTTTGGCCCATCATCGCTGCTCGCAGCTATATATATATATATATATATATATATATATATATATATATATATATATATATATATATATATATATATATATAAACAAGCCTGTGGCACTGCCACCCCGGTGCCTTTAGGGTTACTGTGCACGACGTGCAAAAACGTAACCCCGCTTTCACTGTCGCCCTACGGTCCCATGGATTTAACGGACACATGAAATAAGTACACAAGACCGAAAATTCATATGAAGTGTCCCATTTTGGACAGGGCCTATGATCGTGAATCACAATAGCCACATATATGAGATCATTTAAATTTAGAATCATTTTTAATGTCATAGGATGTCATAAGTCAATCTGTTTTGCAGCACTTAAATGTGTAAATCCAGAAGCCCAGTATTTATCTGGAGGTCTTTGCCCTTTGCCTGTCAACCTGGTTTGGCTCTGCC
Organism: Tiaroga cobitis; assembly: GCA_030578255.1. NCBI lineage: Eukaryota > Metazoa > Chordata > Actinopteri > Cypriniformes > Leuciscidae > Tiaroga > Tiaroga cobitis. The sequence goes on along the minus strand of CM060591.1, from coordinate 28,348,517 downwards.
TTTTCTGTTCTGCCCTGTTTGCCATTGCTCACCCTGCCTGTCTTGACCTTTCTTAATAAAAAGCTGCAAATGGATCCCCCTGGCCTGACCCTGCCTCGTTACAACACATATGCTGCATCTGCTCGCTATCTGCCGAACGGCTCTGGTAGTTCCGCTTCAGCACTGATGATGTTGTAGGAATAGTGCTCTCTGGTTGGTCTGGATTATTCGAGATTTTTTATTTTATACAGAAATAAGTTATTTATAATTTAGATGAGAATAAAATTGGTGTTGATTAAAATGATGGAAAACAAACATATTGATCTGAAATATAGCGCATAAATTTTAAATTAATTTAGGTTAAATTACCAAACATGCAATCTTAATTTAATTTAAAGCAAACAATACATTTAAATACATTTAAATTATGACTAGTCAGAAAGGCGTTGTAGATATCTCAAACTGGAGTTAGGGATAGTCATAATTTAGTTAATAGATATTAGATATCTATTATCAAGTTATAGATATCTTGAAATTCATTTTGATTAGAGATTCATTCATTTTATTGCGTTAGCTATGCGCACTGTGATTGGCTCATCTTGTTTGCGGGCGTGGCTTAGCCATAGGTCAATTACGTTACAAATATATTAAATGATGATACAAACTATCCAAAATATAATAACAACTTGTCAGAAAGACGTTGTTGATATCTACAATGTTAATTTTGGATAGTCAAACTTAGCTTTTAAATGTTAAAAGGGCTTGCCATACAGAGACTTAGGCTCAGAGAGAGACTCACCATATTCAAACCAAAATATCTGACTTCCTGTCGGTTGTTGCTAATTACGGTAATTTAATAATCCTTAGGAAAACAAAAGGGCCTTCGCCTTTTCAAGGCTTGGGCCCTAATAATAATAATAATCCTTAGGAAAACAATAGGGCCTTCGCCTTTTCAAGGCTTGGGCCCTAATAAATTATATATATATATATATATATATATATATATATATATATATATATATATGTATATAAATATAGCTGCGAGCAGCGATTACGGGCCCAAGCCGGTGGCACCGCAACCCTGGTGCCTTTATGGTTATTGTGCACGACGTGCAAAAACTTAACCCTGCTTTGGCTGTCGAAAATAAGTGTGCTGTAGAGCTTGCATCAGTGTGGGCTCTGCAAAAGTGCACATCGAGGGCACATATTAACTACAAAATATGTGTGAGCAACCTTCTGAAACCTAAAATGAAAAATGAGACACCCTACCCTAAATCATGGATTTAACGGACACATGAAATAAGTACACAAGACTGAATTCATAGTGTGCCATTTGGGACAGGGCCTATGATCGTGAACCACAATAGCCACTTACATGGATTTTGCCCGGCCATCATTTCCCATGTTCGATTTCTGTATTTGACCGATTGTTTACCGTTGCTGACTACTTTCTGCCTGCCCCGATCTGGATTGTTTATTGGACTCTGATTCTTGCTGTCTGCCTCGGCCCTTTGCCTGTCAACCTGGTTTGTCTCTGCCTTTTCTGTTCTGCCCTGTTTGCCATTGCTCACCCTTCCTGTTTTCACCATTCTTAATAAAAAGCTGCAAATGGATTCCCCTGGCCTGACCCTGCCTCGTTACAACACATATGCTGCATCTGCTCGCCATCTGCCGAACGGCTCTGGTAGTTCCGCTTCAGCACTGATGATGTTGTAGGAATAGTGCACGATTGGTCTGGAGTATTCAGGATTTTTTATTTTATACAGAAATAATTTATTTATAAGTCAGATGAGAATAAAGTTAGTGTTGATTAAAATAAAGGAAAACAAATATATTAATCTGAAATATAGCACATTCATTTAAAATTTATTTAGGTTCAATTACCAAACATACAATCTTAATTTAATTTAAAGCAAACAATACATTTAAAATATATGGGTCGTATGCATATTTTGTAATTAAAAAAAATATATATCCAAAAAGACAAGGCCTTAAACTTGAACAAGGGTTAAACTCTTGTCACTGTAACAGACACAATGATTCAGCATTTTGAACGAATCGGTTGACTCAAAGATTCAATGACCAATCCATAAGCTGAGTCCCAATTCGCATACTATCCGTCCTAAATAGTATTCGAAAATAGAATTAGTACGTCCCAAATCGTAGTATGCTGAAATGAGTGTTCCAAAGAGACCTGGATGGTCTACTATATCCGGTCAGAATCCGAAGTGCAGATTGATGCACACTCTAACGGCTGTTATTGCCCACAACCCATCGCGCGTTGGACAAGGATTCGGTTAGAACTACAAACACGAATGAAAAGTGTTAAAAAAAACTACAGACATGGAGGACGCGCGAGTCCGGCGGTTATGTAGAGTGGTTTAGATAATGGGGTTTGAGTGATTAATTATCAGTATCTAACCTGACGAAAATGTATTTATTCAATGTTGGCTACATTATTTTGCATCTGCAGTAGCATTGTGAACGTTTGTAAAGCGTTTAGCCATTAACTTTTAAATGCATCATTATATTCAAATTGCAAACACATGAGGAGAGTCTCCACATGAAAGACTCACGACTGGCAGATGAACGTGCGACAACATTTCTCTCCGAAACGGTAAGAAATGAAATTAGATTGAATGGAGGATTTTAAATGTGACAAGATCAGATGATTCACAGGGCGGCAGTTTACGGTGACAGATGCTCGCGACTGATCTGTCCGTTAAAGATGACGAAGTAGTATGTCCCAAAGCTTGCCTATACTCTTTTGCTACACACTCAAAAGTATGTACTTTTTCTTCTCAAAAAGAGTACATACTTTTAGGGCATAGTATAAGTAGGCGAATTGGAACGCAGCACCTGTCTCATTCATGAATGACTCCGTCGTTCGAACGAATCGTTTGAACGAATGAATCAATGACTCGCTCATTAAGACGGTCGCCTGGCGACACCTAATGACGGTTTAGAGTTGTTTAAAAGTATCATTCTTTCCAACGATTGTTAATTAACTCATATTTAAAACAATCTCATAACATTATTTAATGCATTGTTATTTTTCAGTGTAAACGATTTAATTTGATCACCCCTACCTGTAACAGCCATTTAGTGTCTTATTATTCTAAATAATTGAATTTGTTGATCAAATTTACAAATTAAAAATGAAAGATGAAGCATACATTTAGTATACAAGACTAGACTAGGGGTGCCCTGCAGATATTACAATATGCAGATTTAAATATACCATGGCCCCCCACCGTCAATTTGATGTGTGTGTGTGTATAATAAAATCATTTAGTCACTACAATTAAAACTTGAACGTGTTTGCTTACTAAATTGTGAGCAAAATGGAAGTTGCAGCAAAGATCAGCAACAGGAGTCAAAATTCATTCATCACTAGAGTGAAGGGCTGACTGAAAAAAAATGATGACGGGATATTTTGTGTAAAAGCGCCTATTTAAGCGAATCTGTCATTTACTATTTTGTTGTTGTTTTCCCTGAAAACCGGAAGCAATCGGCCCCCGATATGGCGCTAATTTTAAAGTGACACTAAAAAGTATGCGGCTGCACTGGCATTCATAACGGTGCGCGTCCATGGCGACGAGCGAGCAAAACAGAGCGAACGTTTTTTCATTTCTACTTCCATAGAAATTCATTCGAGCGCACTGCGAGCGCCACCACTATAAATGTCCGTGCGGACGTCCTTTACTTTCACTTTTATATTAGCGATTTAAAAGCCCTCGCTGGTGTCACACGTCGATCAACCGGTGGGAAAAGATCCTCACAGCCACATACCTAATATATTTATATTTAATTACAATAGCCATACCTAATAGAAAGTTTTATGTAGGCTACTGAGTTGATATCATTTTGGACACAAGAGGGCAGTATAGCCCTATGTATTACTTGATGTATTTATTTTTTAACTGAATAGCGCATTCTGGCTGTTTTTAAACTTGTACATTATTCTTAAATTGAAAAAAAGAATAAAATGGGTTTAGTTCTGATATTTGTATAAATTTATCTAGAAATAAATGGTGTATAATTATTTTTTTAGAAGATATGAGGCTTTTAGTGTTTACTTTTTTGACATGACTTTAATCCCTCGCCATAGCAAAACAATTTGAGATATTCAATAGCCATTCACAATTTAGCTTCTTTAAAGGATAAAGAAATCTCTAAGTCCTTGTCTTTTCGCATACTAATTTTGCATTTTTTAACCCCTCATAACCCTCATAACCCCCATCTTTTAAATGTATGTTTTGCTTTAAATAAAAGTAAGATTGTATTGGTAATTGAAGCTGAATGAATTTAAAATTCATGTGCTATATTTAAATATATTTGTTTTCCTTTTGTAATTTTAAAACACTAACCTCATTCTCATCTGAATTACAAATATATTTTTTTCTGTATAAAATAATACTCTGATTAAAAAAGAGACATCAAAGGGGGGGGGGGGTTAGTTTTATCTATAGTAACAAAACTCGATATGTATATTGTACTCTTCGAGCCGGACAACTTTCTAATTTACCGTAATTAGCTACGACCGAAAAGAAGTCAGATATTTTGGTCTGAATGTGGATTTTTGGCAAAATCAGCCTCTGATTTTTTACCCACTCCTCTTAAGTGGTTTATTTAATTCCAACCAAACTTTTTCAACATGATGAAAATACATTAATGCAGGAAAAATCATACAGCCAGCCACACACACACACATAAACACAGACATCAACCCTCCCTCCCCTCCCCTCCCCTCCCCACACAGACACACACACTCACAGAGAATGGCAGGGGGCACAATAAATCCATTCAAACTACAATATCTGACTTTCTGTTGCTCAGAGCTAATGACTTTAAATTAGAAAATTGATCGTCTTGATGAGAACAAAATTCGTGGCAAGTTTTGTAACTGTAGGTAAAACTAGCAAAGTTATAACACACTTTATGTGTCCTTTTTTAATCATAAAATTTATTTCCTCGCCACGGCCAAACCGTTCGAGATATCAAAAATCCGTCCGCAATTTAGCATCCTCAATGTCTTGACTTCATGCTGACCGAGTTTCGTGGTGTTTGGATTAATTCTCCAGGAGACATATATCAAAAATAAAAGCATGCATTTTCCAAACAACCCAAAATAGCTGACTTCCTGTTGAGCTGTCGTAAAACTTAGAGCACGAAAGTTGTTCGGCCCGATGAGATCTAAATATGTACCGAGTTTCATATTATTACATGCAAGCATGTTTGATATATGGACAAGTGTTCGAATCTTGTTCCAGGGGGCGCTGTCGAGCCCCCCTGCCACGCCCGGGTACCAGCTTCAGCCCGGCCCTGATGGCCGCGGGTTCTGACCTGTGTGCAAAGTTTCAAGAGTTTTCGAGCACGTTAAGGGCCCCAAAACCTTGAAAAACAAAAATAAAGGCATTCTCACTCAGCAGACAAATCCCCCTCCCCTCAAACACACGGAGAGACGGAGGGTAAGAGAGAGAAGAAGAGAAAATTCTCCAAAACATCCACTTTCAAACCAAAATATCTGACTTCCTGTTGGTCTGAGCTAATGACAGTTAATTATAAAGTTGTCCGGCTTGATCTGAACAATATTCGTACCGAATTGTATGATTGTAGGTAAAACTATAAAACTAACACCCCCACGTTTGTCAAAAGGTGGCGCTACTGAGCCCCTGCACCACGCCCATTTCTGAAACTTTGCACATGTCTACTGGCTAATAAATGTGATGTGTCTGTCGAGTTTCATACAATTTCAAGCATGTTAAGAGTTTTAAAAGCATCAACAAAGAATAATAAAGTTTGATGCGTTGCCACGGCAACAGTATCTAAGATATCAATAATCCTTTCACAGCTCTACATCTGCCGTGTGTTTACATTATACACATAAAGTTTGAAGCAAATCGGGTAAAAATAAGAGGGGGATTTCAAAGCATTTTGAAATTTCAATTTTATTACATGCAAGCGTGTTTGATTTATGGACCAAGTGTTCAAACCCCGTTCCAGGGGGCGCTGTCGAGCCCCCCTGCCACGCCCGGGTGCAAGCTTCAGCCCGGCTCTGATGGCCGCGGGTTCTGACCCGTGTGCGAAGTTTCAAGAGTTTTCGAGCACGTTAAGTGCCCCAAAAGTGCCAAAAAGGTAGTAAAATAAATATAGCTGCGAGCAGCGATTACGGGCCCAAGCCGGTGGCACCGCCACCCCGGTGCCTTTAGGGTTATTGTGCACGACCTGCAAAAACGTAACCCTTCTTTGACTGTCGAAAAGAAGTGTGCTGTAGAGCTTTGCATCAGTGTGGGCTCTGCAAAAGTGCGCATCGAGGGCACATATCAAAATGTATGCATGAGACACCTTCTGAAACCTAAAATGAAAAATGAGACACCCTACAGACGGTCTCATGGATTTAACGGACACATGAAATAAGCACACAAGACTGAAAATCTGCCGAACGGCTCTGGTAGTTCCGCTTCAGCACTGATGATGTTGTAGGATTAGTGCGCTCTGGTTGGTCTGGATTGTTCGGGATTTTTAATTTATACAGAAATAAGTTATTTATAATTTAGATGAGAATAAAGTTAGTGTTGATTAAAATGAAGGAAAACAAATATATTGATCTGAAATATAGCACATACATTTTAAATTAATTTAGGTTAAATTACCAAACATACATTCTTAATTTAATTTAAAGCAAACAATACATTTAAAATATATGGGTTGTATGCACATTTTGTAATAAAAATATATATATATCCAAAAAGGCCTTAAAGGGTTAAACTCTTGTCACTGTAACAGACACAATCTCTCTCTCTCACACACACACACACACACACACACACACATCGAGTCACTTGCATTTTAGATGCAATATTGACTTTTTTTAAGTTTTAGCAGTGAAAATAGTTAAACAAAGATCACAGCAGAACCATTGCGCATCTCACAGCAACGTGTTTTCTCATTACTGAATGATTCAGCATTTTGAACGAATTGGTTGACTCAAAGATTCAATGACCAATCCATAAACATCTGTCTCATTCATGAATGACAACAATTCGTTCGAATGAATGACTCGCTCATTAAGACGGTCGCCTGGCAACACCTAATGATGATTTAGTGTTATGTTTAAAAGTATCATTCTTTCCAACGATTTTTAATTGACTCATATTGAAAACAATCTCATAACATTATTTAATGCATTGTTATTTTTCTGTGTAAACGATTTAATTTGATTATCCCTACCTAGGGTACCAGCCAATAAAAAATTGTTTGATTTATTGATCAAATTTACAAATTAAAAATGAAAGATGAAGCATACATTTAATAAGACTGGACTGGGGTGCCCTGTATATATTACAATATGCAGATTTAAATATACCATTGCCCCCCACCGTCAGTTTGATGTGTGTGTTTGTGTGTGTTTGTGTGCGTGCGTGTGTGTGTGTGTGTGTGTGTGTGTGTGTGTTTAATAAAATCATTTAGTCACTACAATTAAAACCTGAATGTGTTTGCTTACTAAATTGTGAGCTGAACGAAAGTTGCAGCAAAGATCAGCAACCGGAGTCAAATTTCATTAATCACGAGAGTGAGAGCACACGCGCGCGCACACACACACACACACACACACACACACACACTCCAGCATTGCAATCTTGACATCGCAGCCTGTTCATTACGCTGCGTTATGCTGCATCACACGGGCATTCATAACGGTGCGGGTCCACGACGATGAGCGAGCAGAACAGAGCGAACGTTTTTTAGTTCATTCCTACTTCCAAAGGAATTCCCTCGAGCTGCTTTTATGATACACTCAAAATATTCCACAAGCAATCATTTAAATTTAATGATATTCAGAACAGAACAAGAATAAAAAAAAAACTATAAACAATAAAATAACCGAAATAATTTAAAGCGAAAGTGAAAGTAAGCTGTGTTGGGCTCACATTACTCTCTCATTCGAATCAAATTGTTTTAACATTTGCGATGTATTTGGATGCTAAACTATTCTTTATTATAGGCTTTGTACTTCACTCACGTTCCAATATCGACAGAAAAAACATCCACATTCAGACCAAAATAGACGACTTCCTGTTGGGCTGGCTTAAAACTTAGAGCACGAAAGTTGTTTGGCCCGATGAGGTGTATATGTGTACCGAGTTTCATATTATTACATGCAAGTGTGTTTGATTTATGGACCAAACATTCAGACCAAGTTTATGGACAGAGTTAATTTAATTAATAAACTAATTATATAAAACTATTGTCTATGCACTACAATTAAACTGGTTAAACGCCTTTACTTTATTAATAAAACTTATTTAAAAAATACAAGGCTTAAGACATTTATTTTCTTTTTTAATGCAGGCCAAACCACACAGCAGTGAAATGGTTAATCTAGCCCCCCTCCCCCTTCCCCTACACACACACACACAAAACAGGCACAGACACAGAGATATGGCAAGCCATTTTAACATTTAACAGCTAGACTGGATATGTGTTGCAGATATCTGTAATTCAGTATTGCCTAGTCAAAAAGAACATTTCAGATATCCACAACTACATTCTTCCTATCCATAATTGTCATTTCAGATATCCACAAAGACATTCTTCCTAGGACAAATGACATCACTTTTGCCATTCATTTGTATGGGGTTTATCAATACAGATATCTACAATTCAGTTGGAGATATCCACTATGTGAATTACGGATATCTGCAACTGAATTGTAGATATCTGTAATTCCAGTTTGAGATATCTACAATTTGATTCTGACTAGTCATAACTCCAGTTCAATATATCTTTAATTAACCTCAATTCAAGATATCTACATGTTCCTTTTCAGATATCTTAAATTAAGTTTTGACTAGGCGAAATTACGTTGTAGATATCTGTAACTGGAATTATGACTAGTTAAAATGGCGTTGTAGATATCTCAAACTGGAGTTAGGGATAGTCATAATTGAATTGTAGATATTTATTATCAAGTTATAGATATCTTGAAATTAATTTGGATTGTCATTTAAGATGTGTGACGAGTTGAATGTCGTTTTCAATGACGTCATTGCAGATATCTGTAATTCAGTTTTGCCTAGTCAAAACTGAATTAGAGATATCTCTATCTGTCGTTTCGACTAGTCACAATTACGTTACAGATATCTTAAATGATAATACAAACTATCCAAAATGTAATTACGACTAGTCAGAAAGACGTTGTTGATATCTACAATGTTAATTCCGGATAGTCAAACTTAGCTTTTAAATATTAAAAGGGCTTGCCATACAGAGACGTAGGCTCAGAGAGAGGCTCACCATATTCAAACCAAAATATCTGACTTCGTGTTGTTCGGAGCTAATGACTGTCAATTAGAAAGTTGTCCGGCTCGAGGAGAACAATATGCATACCGATTTTTGTAACTGTAGATAAAACTAATCCCCCCACTTTTGACAAAAGGTGGCACTACTGAGCCCTCACCACGCCCGTTTCTGAAACTTTGCACATGTCTACTGGCTAATAAATGTAATGTGTCTGTCGAGTTTTATGCAATTTCAAGCATGCTAAGAGTCTCAAAAGCATCAAATAAAAATATTAAAGTTCGATGCGTTGCCACGGCAACAGTATCTAAGGTATCAATAATCTTTTCACAGGTCTATATCTGCCGTGTGTTTACATTATACACATAAAGTTTGAAGCAAATCGGGTAAAAATAAGAGGGTTATTTCAAAGCATTTTGAAAGTGACACACTTCCTGCTGCCAATTGGTGGCGCTATAACTTTGACTCACAATAGTCACATCCATATGACCGGCCTCTTACAACGAACACACTGCTGAAGTTTCACCAAGATCAGTTAATGTATAAAGAAGTTATAACACACTTCCTGTTTCTCTTTTCGCGCCATAATTTCGTTTCCTCGCCACGGCAAAACCGTTCGAGATATCAAAAATCCCCTGGCAATTTTTCATCCTCAATGTCTTGACTTCATGCTGACCGAGTGTTTGAATTCTCTAAGAGGAGTATTTCAAATTCCATTGCATGCGTTTTCCAAACAACCCTAAATAGCCAACTTCCTGTTGGGCTGGGGTAAAAAGTAAGAGTATGAAGTATATATGAACCGATGAGATCTATATGTGTACCGAGTTTCATATTATTACATGCAAGCGTGTTGGATTTATGGACCAAGTGTTCAAACCCCGTTCCAGGGGGGCGCTGTCGAGCCCCCCTGCCACGCCCGGGTACCAGCTTCAGCCCGGCTCTGATGGCCGCGGGTTCTGACCCATGTGCAAAGTTTCAAGAGTTTTCGAGCACGTTAAGGGCCCCAAAAGTGCCCGAATAGTCGATAGAACATTTTTTAAAAATGTATCCTAAGGAAAACAATAGGGCCTTCGCCCTTTCAGGGCTTGGGCCCTAATAATCCTTAGGAAAACAATAGGGCCTTCGCCTTTTCAAGGCTTGGGCCCTAATAATAATAATAATAATCCTAAGGAAAACAATAGGGCCTTCGCCTTTTCAAGGCTTGGGCCCTAATAATAATCCTTAGGAAAACAATAGGGCCTTCGCCTTTTCAAGGCTTGGGCCCTAATAATAATAATAATAATCCTAAGGAAAACAATAGGGCCTTCGCCTTTTCAAGGCTTGGGCCCTAATAATAATAGTGCGGAATAATAATAATCCTTAGGAAAACAATAGGGCCTTCGCCTTTTCAAGGCTTGGGCCCTAATAATAATTCGGAAGAATAATAATAATCCTTAGGAAAACAATAGGGCCTTCGCCTTTTCAAGGCTTGGGCCCTAATAATAGTGCGGAAGAATAATAATAATCCTTAGGAAAACAATAGGGCCTTCGCCTTTTCAAGGCTTGGGCCCTAATAATAGTGCGGAAGAATAATAATAATCCTTAGGAAAACAATAGGGCCTTCGCCTTTTTAAGGCTTGGGCCCTAATTAGTACTCTTCATTTTATCCATATCCATCACATGTTCTTATTTTGTTTGTGCTGTTTTTCTGAGATTCGTCAATGGTCTTTTAAGTTATAATACAACAGATGGTAAATATATAAAAAAATTACATAATTACAATGCTGTGCTTAAGCTATACATTACTATACTATAGACCAGCAAATAGAGTATAATAGACCAGCAGTGTTTGAGATAAATTATTGAGGAATGTCAACTTGGTTTTACTTGGAAAGAAGTCACTGAAGTTTTAAATTGTGATCGAATAAATGGTATTCAAGGGTCTTACTTGCTTCAGGCTGAGTGTCCCTGGTCTCAGTGGTCTGTGTTTCACTGGTGCCTGGAACACTGGATGTGGCCCCTTCACCTGCAACAGCCAGATCAGTGGTGTTAAATAAAATTTGTGAAAATGACTAAAACTGTGGTTGAAATTAGATTCATAGGGATGGGATGTTATTGTGATTTCCATGTGTTTTCATTATCTTCTAGTACATATTGTCAGATGGTTGTAAGCTTGAATTAGTTATTCAATGGACTAACTTCCTTCAGGCTTCGTGTCCCTGGTCTCAGTCGTCTGTGTTTCACTGGTGCCCTGAGTGCTTGATGTTGTCCTGGGTGTCCCTTCTCCTTCACCTGTATACAAGCATATTGTATAGCCAAACAAGCAGTGAGTGAAATGATGAATGTGGTTGAACTTCTTTAAGAAAACAAGCTATTGTATTTTAATACATGCTAACCTTTTTCTATTGTATTTTAAAGGAGTCATAATGTGCAATTTTCACTTTTCCATGAGAATCAATGTATGTTATGATTGACTAACGATTATACATTGGCCGGGATGCCGATATTCAAAAGTGAAGCGTTTGTTTACCCCAGGGTTCTTAAACTAGCCAACGTGCACGCGCACTCAAATACGAGATTTCAATTTCTCCCCCGACTTGACGTCAAGACGGGGCCGGATATACCATATATGGACACCGCAGAGGAGGCCCGCCCTGCCCCTCTCCCCATCATATTCAGTCAAGAAAGATGCAGAAACGTAGTGCACACGTGAGTTGCTCTGTGGTTGACTGTCATAATCCACATTCTAATGTTTTTTATTTACCCAAAATTTACCAAACTACAAGGGACAAGTGGATGAAATTTATTTTTAATGACTCTGTTCCAACAACCATCTCAACTTGCTCAACGTTAGGTGTCTGCGCTAAACATTTCACAAAAGAATATTTTACAAATTTGGGCCAATATCAGGCGAAGTTGGCATCGAAGCTACGTTTGGAAAAAGGTGCCATTCCAACAATCAGGGACTTGCCTGAATTTGAAACGGTAAAACTGTGTTTTTATTACTATATTTTGTGTAACAAACAGCAGCTAACTACTAATGCGGTTAATGTATGTGATGTAAACATGGGGAATGGACTCTACGAATGCTAGCCACATCTTTCCACTTTTTTATATAATAGATAAAGATAGATCAATTTAAAAAACAGTCAAGAAATAATAAACATAAAGAAAAACATAACGTTACATGTCTGTAGATGAAAATTATTAAATATCTAAAAAAACACAACGTCAAAAAAGACATTATAGCAAACGTTAATCTCTATAACCACTGTAAACTGGAAATAAAGTAGACTACATCTCCGTTAATATAATCTACATTAAATTAAAGCTAAACTTATGTGGGAGAAAATAGCAAAAAAACGTTTTAGCTCGTTACTGATGTTAATGTATGTCTCAGTCAAAAAAATTATCTTTACCATTCAGAGACATGTTGATGTAGACGTCCTTCCATTGACTGTTGTTCATCTTCCCTTTCCAGCTCTGGTTCAGAGTCTGGCTCAAACATATACGGTTGAATCCTGTAGGTTGCGGCCATGATCTCTATTTGGAATGATATGCTGAAGTTACCTGCGGTGTCAAGCCCCCTCCTTCCTGCCACCAATCAACGCGCCCCTCATTTGCATTATTAAAATGACCGTCCACGACAGCCAAAACCTCGCATCAGATCTCGCGAGACAATAATGCATTCAGAAATAAGGGTCAAACGAGCTCTGTGTTTATTTTTTTCCAATTTTTCTTTTTTAGAAGGGCATGAAATGACTATAATAGAGCGTGGGTATCAAAGTTAATACTACATTATGACTCCTTTAAAGTATGAATGTGGCTTGAATAAATATTATTAAATAGACTCACTTGATGCAGGCTGTGTGTTCCGGGCCTGTGTGTCACTGGTCCCTGCAGTACTACTACTGGATGTCCCTACTCCTGCAGCTGTATGTATTTAAACACAGAGTTCATCCATGCTGTTTGTTACACAATTGCATTTGGTCATTTCTATCATCCTACCACATAGTTGCATTGTACATTTTATCTCTGACCATGTAACTTGGCAGTAGATAAATTACAATTAGTACCACCACTACTATCTTTACTTATCTATTAGGCTGCTACAAGGCTAAATAATACTACTGATTACAATTAGTAGTATTAATGTGATGTGATTATAAAAGTAATAATTGCTAATAATAATAACAATAACAGCAACAATAGTACTAGTTGTACTTACAAAGTTCAGAGAGAGGCGAACATGAAGGATCAGGTGTCCTTTCTCCAGCAGGTGCCGGCTTCTGCAAATATTGCCTGAGTGCATCTGCCAATTAAAAAAAAAAAAAAATTAAAAAAAAACAACAACATATTTTAGTATATTCCTGGATGGGGAACTGTACAGAAGGGTGAACACCACACAACACCAATATCACCATTAATAATGGTTACTGTGTGTGTGTATGAGCCTGCTAGTTGTGAACTCACTAAACAGAACTTATGCATTTATAATTAATGTAGAGAGAGCAACTGTACTTTTCATAACTAGCATGCATACGTTATCCAAATACTGGTCTTTTGACATTTACATCCATGTAGGTTATCAGTGAAGTTACGTTTGCTAGTAATACGTAGCATTAACAAAATAGCAAAGTAGCTAGCTAGCTTAGGGACAGCAATGAAACGTTCAATATTAGGTGATGATGCAGCAAAATACTAAGCACATTTATTTCATTTAACACCTTAAAGGCTGAGATGAGAAGTCGTACCTCTATACTGGGCTTTCCTTTTATCTTCTTCCTTTCTCCGTTTTCGTCCCTGTGCACCGGAGGGTTTATTAGACCGCTTCATTTTCTTCATCAACGGGCCAGCAGCTGCGCACTTGCCTAACGTAACGGCGACCCTAGAGGGCACCCGCGCGGCCGCCCCCAACATATTTGTCGCCCTAGGCAACCGCCTAGTTCGCCTATAGCAGCAGTCGGGAACCTATGGCTCGCGAGCCATACCTGGCTCTTTGGCAAAAATCATGTGGCTCGCGAGGTCTCTCACCCTTTACCAACAAACGAGCGAAACAAAAAAATAAGACACATCAATACAGATCGGCTCTCTGCAGAAAAATCTGCCAGTTAAAATTCCCTTGTAGCACAGTCTACCGAAGTTAGTTAAACGTTTATGATAATAAGTATATTCATGTTGTACCGGCAAAAGAGCGTATTCAGTGCTGGTCGCGCTCGCGAGTGTTACGAGTCATCAGAGCAATCAACTTGTCTCTGTGATAACCTACAGCTCCTGCACTGGGATTCAAGCAGCTGTAGCTTGTTTAAGGTAGGCCTAATGGCGAAAAGCAGCAAAAAAACGTAAAAGAAGGCTGTAAACTTTAATACTTTCACTTTTGCCGCTGAAACCCTTTATGACACATGATAAATGGGTCGTATTTTTGATAATCCACGCAGATTTCAGTTAAAGATTCTGTTTTAATTTATTAATAACAAAAATTGAATGAATGAAAAAAAGAGCAGGATGTGCTTTATATTGAAAAGAAATATTAAAAGCGCGATAAGTCGCGAAAGAGAACGGAATTACTGGCAGGATGCTGTGTGCGCGCGCCTAGCGCAACACGGAAAAGCATACCCAGATAGCAAGCACAGTTGGGCCGATTCCGGCTGAAATGCGTCAGTGTCGGCTCACTGTCGGCATCGGTGAACAGATAATGGTCCAGAATCAGATCCTTGCCGACTGTGCATAGCACATCTGGCTGACTGACGGCTTTTTCTGTATGGGCCAGTATCGGCTGAAAGCAGTTGTACTGGTGTCAGGTCCATGCTCGGTGTAGCTGTACATATTTACCATCGGCCCGAGTTAGTTTTGACACAAGCGGGCCACTACTAGAATTAAGGAACTCAGCCGCTTGAAAAAAAGATTTTGGCGGTTAATTAATTTTAAATCCTGAGGAAGATCCTGCAAACGCAGACCAACGTTTTCGAGAGGAATCATTCAGCTGCAAAAACGAGTAAGTAATTGAATTCATTTATTGTTCTAGAGTTGTTTGATGTTTAAATTGTCAAGATACAAATAGTGTTTAATATCTCTATGTTTTTGCGACGATAATTACGTAACTTCACCCATTCAGTCCCGGAGGGAGTGTTGATATGAGACGTTACGGTCCCTTTTTAGGATGATTGTGGATTTTTTTTTTTATTAGAAAAACTGCTGTGCTGTAGGCAGTGCACTGTAATGTTGGCTAATGAAATGATATTGAGTTATATTCCATTTTGTTTGCTAAAATTAATCAGTCAATTCGTCTTTTTCAACGAGTGAGTATAATCACTATAACTCTATAGTTATCGAATCATAGTCGGACTACACTTTCGGAGCCATCTCTATACATGTAACGTAATCTGCTTTTAGAGCAGCACTTTAGCAAGAAAAATATTAAAGCGTATATCTCTGTATAATGTTATTAAAATGGTAGTTCTCTTAACAATTTTACCGCAGTGGTGATGATAACGTTATGAGCAAACTTAAACTGAAGTTTCATCTGAACGCACTGTTTGGAATCTGACACCAACACTTTTTACAGATATTTTGGTAACACTGCTACAATAAGGTTTCATTTGTTAATATAAGTGAACTGCATTAGTTGAGAATGCACAATACTTAAGCATTTATTCATCTTAGTTAATTTTCATTTTGACATTTACTAATACATTATTAAATCAAAAGTGAACAGTTGTATTTTTATTAACTAATGTTAACAAAGACGAATAAATACTGTAACAAATGTATTGGTCAATGTTAATGTTACTGTAGTTAACACATTAACTAGCCTAATTTTAACAAATGAGACCTTATTATAAAGTGTTACCAATATTTTAAACTGCTGCGTGAACTCTGGCAACAACATTTGTCTAACCTATGTGCTTAAACTAATGCTTAAGATTGAATTTTTTTGACCTCACAATATGTATTCCTTTATTTAAAAGATGCAGTTCAGAGAAACCCTCATGGCTAATGTTGCTGAAATGGAGATCGAGGGATCCATGAACTGGCAGCAGATCGAGGGGCAGACACAAGATAAGTTTAAATCTAAATTAAAAACACAACTCTTTAACCTAGCATAAACATAACACACTCCCACATTTCTGTAATTCACATCCGTTAAAGGTAGCTTACACCAAATGTACTTGTTACATCGTAAGAAGAATGGCATCTACACTAATGTTAGTCTCTCTGTCTCATTCTGATCCCAAGGTTAGGCTACTGTAGTCATCCGGATCTAGTCTGCATCCAGACCAGACGGTGGACCTGCACCCTAAGATGACCACAGCAGCCTGAATGCCAGACGAGAACATCACAACTAGACAAGACCTAGAAACAAACGCCTGTGAAGACCTCGTTGACACAACAGTCCTCGGCACAGTCATCTGATCAGATCCACGAGAAACAGACCAGTCCACCACACAGACCCAACGGCCAGCTTCAACTCCCCTCTCACCGACGCCGCCGTGATCTTATGAAGGTAAAGGAGGAGCAAAACTGGAGAACATAGATGTGAATTTAAGAACTTGTACAATAAATATTTGTACTTGAAAACCTGTTGAATGTTGAGATTTTTACTCGCAGACAATAGTCACAAACCTGTCTTCTGAATTTGAAGCTGCAGACAAGTAGTCACAATTGTGTAAAATGGCATTCACAGAAATACAATGACAGACACAAACTTGTATTCGTTCATTCACATTCGCAGTACAATTTCAATTTGGCATTTGCAACTTTTCAAATCTGCCATTGCTATTTCAAATCTTCATGCATTGACTTTGCAACTATTTTCGCAATATCTTAGATGTGTAACTAACTTGTGCATTTGCAAACTGAGTGGCGGTGAGAGAAAGGGGGGGCAATTAAAAAAATTGCAATGGCAAATTTGAGAAGTTGCAAATGCCTAAGGTTTTCACATTGGAGCTGTGAGTGTTAATTTTATTGTACAAGTACAAATATTTATTGTCCAAATCCTCAAATTCACATCTACATGCTCTCGAGTTTTGCTACTCTTTTACCTTGGTGTAATCTTTTCCAATCTTCAAGCAAAAGGAGCTGAATAAAATACTCTGAATGATATCAATCCACAGTCTGACTTGTGAAGCAGCCTGGAATCCTAACACACACCATGTTCGTTGTTTGGCCAGAGAACTGGCCCCCGACTGAGCCTGGTTTTTCTTTCTTCGTTTTGTCACTGATGGAATTTGGGTTTTTGCCACTGTCGCCTCTGGCTTGCTTAGTTGGGGACACTTATTCTTAATATTACTGATCTGCCTGCATTGACACCATTATATCAGAACTGAACTGAGCTGGACGATGACATCACTGTTTCCTGCAGAGCTGCTTAATAATGGAAATGGACTCTTTTTATAATTGATATACTTTATACAGTTATTGAACAGAACTGAATCAACACAGCTGAATTCAGCTGAACAATGACATTATATTCTTTTTAGAGCAGCTTTACAGCCAAATTTAACTCTTTTTGCATCATTGATCATTTTCCTGTTTAACCCTGTAAAGCTGCTTTGAAACAGTCATTACTGTATATAGGGCTATATTTAAAGGTGACTTGACATTTGCAAAAGGAATTTCTTTAGTGTTAAAGAGTGAAAGAGAGTTTGTGTGTGAAAGAGAATGATGTTTTTCTTTTAATCATTTTACAATCAATTTACTTATTATTTTGTTTAAAATTATTTAGTTGTTAAATGTTAATAAAGTGTATTTTGTTCATTGTTAATACACGTTTATATTAAAGTGTATTTGTTAATAAAAACCCTTTTTAAATGGTTGAATTTGTGTTTCACTGTCTGCCAGTTTCTGGGCCACATCTGGGCCGGGGACCCAGCCGACTCTCAGCCAGATCTGTATTACAGTGCCTGGGCCAGACCTGGGCCATATCAATAAATAAGAGTCATTTTACAGTGCCTGGGCCAGACCTGGGCCATATCAATAAATAAGAGTCATTTTACAGGGTGTGGGCCACATCTGGGCCAGAGGAAGTTGTTTGAGTCCGTTGTCAGTGTGTTGGACCAGTTTTGGGCCGGGGACCCAGCCAGAGCTGGGCCAGAATTGAAGCAAGGATGAGGCCCAGAGGTGGGCCAGACAAATTTTGCTATCTGGGTAGCCTTTGTCTTCGGTTGCGCACCTAAACGGCCAAATAAATACAGAAATACATAAAAATGGCAAGTCGAGTATTCATGTAAACACAGTAAATGTAAGTACTGTGTTTTCTCTCTCTCTCTCTCATGCAGACAGAGAGGATTTATGGTCATCAGTTGACAACTCAACCTCACAGTCAAAGCCCTTCACTAATATTGAAACTTTGCTAAATATTTGTTTGTTTTTAGCCTAATGCTGTTGAAATTTTATTGAAAAAAAGCACGTCTTTAATAATAATATTATATAATTATTTTACTGTGGATCTTTTGGAAAAATGCATTAACCAAAAATGAAAAAATGGCTCTTTGGTTAAAAAAGGTTCCCGACCCCTGGCCTATAGCAATCGCCGGCCCTGAGCGTGCCATCCTCAAAACGCGATGATCAGTGAATCTCATGAAGAATCTTTGTGTTTTTATGGCATTGATCGGGGGCGTGTGCGATCACCTGAACTATTTACATGTGAACAGCGCCGGGGGCGTGGCGGCCTCAACTCATTAAAAATAATGAGGGGAGAAAGAAAAAAAATGGACCTCTCCTTGGATTCAAACGGATTGCATAAACTGAGAGTATTTGTTTTTTTTATATAAATTACTTCATTTAAAAGAAGAGAATTCAAGCTAGAAAAATCTCTCGTGCCTGTGTGACAAGTAATCGCGGAGTTACAGTTAATCTTAGGACACGTTTCAGAATGGACTTCACTGACAGAGAGAACGCAGAACTCGCATCATGTTTGTTTTTCTTTATTTGGTGAAAAGCACAACACTTTGTTTTTATTGTGAGTATCCACAAACAAAAAGAAACTTAACAGGATCTAATGATGTATAACACTTATATGTAAGATCAAAATCAACCGAGTATTTTGAGTCTCTTTTGCACTGATAAGAAAAAAAGCGAGCAGATCACGCCGGCGTGATTGCCGAACCCAGAGGGTTAATACATAAATCAAATGACATTGTGCTGTTAAAATTTTTACATTTTTGTAGGATCTGAAGTCTGCAGACTGGTGTGAGCGCTGAGGATGAAGAGCACAGAGCTGAATCCTGGAAGTGGTGCCATGAATGAATCCTGGAAGTGGTGCCATGGATGAGACGCTCCATCACTCCACCTGCCCTTATTGCCTCAGATTGTGAAGCCCAGCGCAGCACAGCAACAAGCTCTGGCACAAAGGCACGGCTCACCTCTGGTGAATTCATCAGAACAGTGGCACAAAAAGTGGGTATGCGCTATATGCGGCGCATAGGGGCGCAGCACCATGGGGGGCGCCAAAGCGATGGTAATTTTTTTTTTTTATATAAAAATTTAATAAAAAATAAATAAATAAATGTATATATATATATATATATATATATATATATATATATATATATATATATATATATATATACATATATATTGTATTTTCTATATGTAGCTGCTGTTGTGCGTTTCTAAATCATTTCTGCATTTCTTCAATGTTATATAAAATTTTAGAGGACTGCATACCCCTCTGACACTGGGTAGTTGCGCCCCTGCATCAGAATAAAGCCCCAGAATGGGAACCGCTGTGTTGAGATGGCAGTATGTTTTGGGGTTCAGCGCCTGTAAATACATGCTTGTAGTTTGAATAAAGCTTTGTTTCATGTGTTGTTGACTTGTGCATTTATTATATGCATTTGTTTATTGTGATAGTTACTTTTATTTGTTCTTTTACTAATTTATTCATGTTTCTTATTGTTGTCAGTATATAAAATATAATTATTTAATTAATGTATGCATTAATTCATTGCTTGACTAACAATTGATATGTTTCACTGCATTTATCAATATAAATGTATTCATGCATAAGTATGTCATATGACCAAACAAATTACATTTAGCTTGTTTTATTAAATTATATAATTTTTAGTATATAAAAAAGTAATATATGTATTGACCAATAAGTATTGGTTAGCATTCAATATTATTATTTTGTTTACGTTTTGGGGTGGGTGAACAATGCAATTCATTCTGAGGTAATATAAATTTTTAAGGAATGATACTTACATTTTTCGAGTATAAAATCAACAGTTTTCTCCAAAGGAGATAACTTCAAGCAGCTGCCCGTCTCCTTCGTGCAGACATTACAAACGCAGAGGAAAACTGTTCTAGGTTGTGCTGTCGAGTTACTGATGAAGTGTTAGTGCACCTGTCGCTCATATAATATAAACTTATAAACATATTACATACAAGATCATGGAAAGATACCATAGTTGTATCTAAGAATGAACAATCATGATGACAACAGAAAACATAAATATCATTGACTTGTGTACATCATAATATGATATTTATACACAGGAAAAAAGAGCAATAACAAGGCTAAATATCTTTAAATAGTTCTTCATAATACATAAAAAAAATGTTGTTGTTATAAGCCTGAGGGATGAAAAGAGGTAAATTCATCAAGAAAAAGAGGAAAACTTAAAGGAGAAACTTTTTTGGTATAAGGTAGAAAATAAAGAAATTAACAACATATTCAAGAGATGACGATTTGGGGGTTTCAATAAAAAATTATATCGTTATAGCCTAAGGATAAAACTGTCGGTCACATAAAATATAACAACTTAAATCAACCCTAAATGTATTCACAAAATAAATGGGCAGCTGTTTCTTCAACAATACTACCACAAAATGAGCAAGTTTCATCAATATCAAGAAATTTACAGATAGATGAATTAAACGTGTCGTTCATATATTTTAAGTTGTTGCGCTTGTGATAACGCGTCGTGGGTCATATGATAACGTCAACATGACAGATGTCCGGATCGCATTCATACTCAACGAGATTTGGCTATGAAGTACCTACTCTTTTAGCGCTCGTTAAGTAAGTACTTATTGAAATTAAGGACCTACTCATTGAGTATGCGATTCCGAACGCAGCCCATGTGACATTCCAGGAAGTCCCTGACACAAACAAAGCTTCCAGAGATCGCTGTAACATGCAGATAAAGATGTTTTGAAGACAATAAAGATGATTGCAATGATATTTGATTTACCTGTGTTCTTCGAGCCATGTGAGGTATTTTCATAATAATAGATTATATTTATAATGTAATGCTAGATATAGACTTTATCATTGTGCAGAATACTATAAAATAATATATTTTCTGTCTTATTTTTTCATCTGAAGCCAAATCAGATCACAGAAGGTTACTTAAAACACTCGACTTGCGTTATAAAGTAAGTTTGGAGCACAAACATGGTTTTAATCTCATAAATTGTCGTGTCTTGATGGTGTGCTAAGCTAACATGCTAGCTAGCTCTAGGTGCACCTGCCAGATAGCTGTTATTTATATGATTTTTTCTAAATAGGAATGCTTACTGAAATGTTTATTTTTTTCAAAAAGGGTATTTGATACAGTTTCAAATGTGAAGTGAGAACTTTGATAAACGAAAAAAGGGATTGAAAAATCACATTTGAGAATTATGCTGGCTACTATACAGGCCACCAGGGCACCATAAAGATTTTATCAAAGAATTTGCGAACTTTCTATCAGAATTAGTATTGGCTGCAGATAAAGTACTAATTGTTGGTGATTTTAATATACATGTAGATAATGAAAAATATGCATTGGGATTGGGATTTAAAGACATTGTAAACTCAATTGGAGTTAGACAACACGTGTCAGGACTTACTCATTCTCGTAATCATACTCTAGATCTAATATTATCACATGGAATAGATGTTGATCCCGTTGAAATTCTGCAGCAGAGCGATGACATCTCAGATCATTATCTAGTCTCATGTAAATTACATTTAGCCAAGGCTGCAAACCCGACTCCGTGTTATAAATACGTTAGACTATAACTTCTGCCACTAAAGATTGCTTTATCAATAATCTTCCTAATCAGTTTCATAATCTCAGCATCCCGGATAGCTTAGAAGAACTTGATATTGCAACAGAAACGTTTAACTCTCTTTTTTCCAGCACTTTAGACGCAGTTGCTCCGTTGCGCTTAAAGAAGATTAAAGAAAATAGTCCAACGCCGTGGTACAGCGAGCACACCCGGGCCCTAAGAGAGCAGCCAGAAAAATGGAGCGCAACTGGAAGAAAACTAAACTAGAGGTATTTCGGATTTCGTGGAAAGAGAGCTCGATTGCTTACAGAGAGGCTTTAAAAGCTGCTAGATCTGCTTATTTTTCAAACCTATTAGAAGAAAATAAACATAATCCAAGGTATTTATTTGAAACAGTGGCTAAACTAACGAAAAAGAAAGCTTCAAGCTCAGAAGTGTCAAAGCAGTGCAGTGATGACTTTATGAACTTATTCACTTATAAGATTGATAATATCAGGGACAAAATTATAACTATGCACGTCTACCACAGTATCGCATCAGGAAGTGCATTGTAGTCTCCCTGAGGAAAATTTTGATTAATTTGTTGCTATAGGAGAGGAAGAATTCTGCAAACTCGTTAATTCATCTTAATCGACAACTATGTTAGATCCTATACCGACTAAGCTACTGAAAGAGATGTTTCCAGAGGTCATGTATCCTCTTCTTAATATCATTAATTCATCTTTGTCTCTAGGATACGTACCAAAAAAACTTTAAACTGGCTATGATAAAACCGCTTGTTAAAAAACCACAACTTGATCCTACAGAATTAGTCGATTACAGGCCGATCTCAAATCTGCCTTTTCTGTCAAAGATATTAGAAAAAGCAGTATCTTCACAACTATGTTCCTTTCTAGAAAGAAATGATATCTGCGAGGATTTTCAGTCCGGATTTAGACCGTACCATAGTACTGAGACTGCTCTCATTAGAGTCACAAATGATTTGCTCTTATCATCCGATCGTGGTTGTATCTCTCTATTAGTGTTACTTGATCTTAGTGCTGCATTTGACACCATTGACCACAACATTCTTTTAAATAGACTAGAAAACTATGTTGGCATTAGTGGAATTGCACTAGCATGGTTTAAATCATACTTAACTGACCGTTATCAGTTTGTAGCAGTAAATGAAGAGATGTCTTATCGATCACAAGTTCAGTATGGCGTACCACAAGGCTCAGTACTGGGACCGTTGCTGTTCACTCTGTACATGCTACCATTAGGAGATATCATTAGGAAACATGGAGTTAGCTTTCACTGTTATGCTGATGATACTCAGCTGTATATTTCTTTAAAACTCAATGAAACTTACCAATTCACAAAATTAACGGAATGCATAGCTGATATAAAAAATTGGATGACTAGTAATTTCCTACTACTAAATTCTGAAAAGACAGAGATTCTAATTATTGGACAAAAAACGTCCACACGTAATAACCTAGAATACTGTCTAACACTTGATGGCTGCTCTGTCAAGTCTTCGTCGTCGGTTAGGAACCTGGGTGTGCTCTTTGATACCAACCTTTCTTTTGAAAGCCATGTGTCTAGTATCTGTAAAACTGCATTTTTCCATCTTAAAAATATATCTAAAATACGCCATATGCTCTCATTGGGAAATGCGGAACAATTAGTTCATGCGTTCATGACCTCAAGGCTAGATTATTGTAATGCTCTACTGGGTGGTTGCCCTGGATGCTTAATAAATAAACTATAGCTAGTTCAAAATGCCGCAGCTCGAGTTCTTTCCAGAACCAGGAAATATGACCATATTAGCCCGGTTCTGTCAACACTGCATTGGCTCCCTATTAAACATCGTATACATTTTAAAATATTGTTGATTACTTACAAAGCACTGAATGGTTTAGCTCCGCAGTACTTGAGAGTGAGCTCTTAACACATTATAGTCCTTCACGTCTATTGCGATCTCAAAATTCCGGCCAGTTGATAATACCTAGAATATCTAAATCGACTGCTGGCGGTAGATCCTTTTCCTCTCTAGCACCAAAACTTTGGAACAGTCTACCTAGCCTTATACGGGAAGCAGACACACTCTGTCAGTACAAAGCTAGACTAAAAAAACATCTCTTTGACCTAGCATACACATAATACATTATAGACTTCTATAATTCAATGTTAGGCTGCTTAGATTAGTTCAGCCGGAACTGGGAACACTTCCCTTAAATCTTGATGTACTCGTTATATCATAAGAAGGATGGCATCTACGCTAATATTAGTGTCTTTGTTTATCCCGCAGTTTGGTTTTCCCGCAGCCTGCCGGATCTAGGCCGTATCCAGATCTGACGAAGGAGATCCGTCTGGACCCGATGACAATGCAGTGCTGAAGTGTCAACTATCCTCTCCCTATGGAGGATTCCTTTCCCACTCTACAGATAAAGCGTTGTGAATTTCGGTTCGCGTACCCCGAAGTGAGAAAATAAAACAAAATTCTATATTAAAATTTATAGGCAAGACAAGTAGTTTGTTTAGGCATGGGTTGTATGGAATTACAAACCTGCGCACATATTTTCAAAAGCACATAACTATAGAACCAATTCTAAATAAGCATGTGAACGCCGTCAGCGTTAATCACAGGTTCGTGTTTAAAGTCTGATCATTTCGACGGAGGTGAATCAATCAAAATTAACTTTAGCTGGAAATAACATTATTCAAGAACCGCTATAAAAGCCAAAACAATCTCTGTTAGCTTAAATTATATGTTTATCTCTGTAAAGCTGCTTTGAAACAATCCATTGTTAAAAGCGCTATATAAATAAAGATGACTTGACTTGACAAACTGTTACCAACGCGACCGCATGGAACAGATTGTACCTGCTAAGAATTACTTCCAGTCGTGAGGTGCGGAGTTTCCTTGACAGTCAACCAGAGACTATCAAAACGGACTACCAACAGCTGGAACAAGCTTTGATCCGTGAATTCTCTGATCCAGAATCAGACCAAGGGTTATTCACCGCCATGGACCTCAATAGGTCACGAGAACTCCCGCAGAACCAGACTGTCAGGTCACAGAGTTCACGGGAACTCCCACAGCCAGCCATGAAGACACATCCTCAGCACTAATAGAAGGTTCGAGCTCGCTACCCCGCACCTTCCAGCTTACCAAAGACTTTGACAAGCCAATGAACACTATGAGAAACCACCTCTCATACCCCTCCAACCACCCACGCACACCGTCTGCACCAACCGATAACCGGTGCCCCAGACAACTGCAGTCCACCAAGCACATGCTGCGTGCACGAGACAACTTTACGTGTTATGCACCTGGTGACATCACTGCGCCACAGCTTGTGATGCCACAGTGCAAAAGGGGGGTCATGCCAGTGTATGCCCACGACGCACCATGTGCTGCACACCGCAGCACCAGAACACCGAAGCAAGTGGCATACCGGTGTCCTCAAAGCGAAAAGACTGTCCTAGCCAACCAAGGACGACACTCGCTGAGATATTTTCTCCCTTTCTCTCCCCTTCTCCCCTTTGTCTTTTCCAGGATGCTGCTGTGGTTCTTCAACCTGTGCCTCCAGCCAACCAGAGGACAGCCGCAATCGGACATCTCACCAGGTCCGGAAGCAGGCATCAGCTGGAGAGGACAACCGGGACTCCTGATCACCACCTGCAGGACCCACACCCAGAAAGTGTATGTTCGACTCCCGCAACGCCTACGGAGCACGTCACCCCAGCACAGTAGCCCAATACAGCTGGACCGGTGCCCGAGGGACAGAGGACTCCCTCGCTCACACTAAGACCGATGTCGAACACATGCTCAACCAACTTGAGAAAATGACTGTCACACAAGCGGAATTAGGTGGACATAACCGCCACTCCAAACGGTTCCTGGGAGCTTTGCTCGGAGCCGCCGCTGCTGTTGGAACTCTGTTCAACGCTGACATGTCCAGTGTCAACGCAGTGAACCTAGCCACCGTGAAACGGCATGTGACTGAAATTCAAACTGAGATCCCACTGCTAAAAGAGCAACTCACTACACAGAGTGCCTCCCTGCAGATCACTGACAAGACATTTAAGGGAACCGTGGTAATTCTCAAAACCCACAGCGTTCTGCTGAACCAGACAGTGAACTCCATGAAACAGCTGTTTACTGTTTTCCAGAATGACTTTGCTCAAACTCAGCTGGTCACAGCTCTGATGACAGACATGCTACGGGAGGTGACCTCCCCCATTGACAGCCTAGCCATGGGTAGAATTCCACCGCACCTGATACCCTTAAGCCTTGTAAACACCGTGCTGGCTTCCCCCATCACCACGCCAACTGACCCTCTACAAGTGCACCTGGCCACGAACCTGCACATGTGCACCGTGACTAAAGACATGCTGTGGCTCTCTATGGTAATCAACTACACCCTGACACTGGGCTTGGCCTTCATCCTGTACAGGAGGCTCAACGAGATGCGAACATCCACGGCCAAGCTCAAGAGCGCCGTGTCTGGAGGTTCCCGCCAGAACCCCCAGGAAGAGAGTACCACGCCAGAGACCGCTTCAAACCTCATCAAGCTGAGTCCTCAGCCCTAATGACCACCTGCAACACGACCATCATGATTCACCTGCCATCCGTCCATTGCGATGGTTGCCGTCCAATGATGTCCACACAGGGACTTCATCCGACGGATGGGGGGACTGTAGGGTATCTGCGTTGTCCGGATGACCCATTAAATTGTTGATGTCAAAATGCTCCTAACCTCTTTGACTCTGGTCCATAACTACGGCCTGGCACCGCAGAGTCTGAGTACTAATTGCCCCACTTGCAACTGTGTGGCCCACAGAGGTTTAACAGACAACAACACACACAGCCAAGAGTCGAGCTTTAAAAGGATTCCGAGCCCCCTTTGTGCGCCCCACGCATGCAGATTCACCCCGGAAGACATTCCAACACACACACACCCACACACACACATGAATCTTTCATTAAACTCCTCATAAAGACCGAGATATAGTTGAGATGTTTTTAAGTGGACCTGCTTGCCCAGGTCATAGTGGGATATCTGTGATTTTATCGTAGTATTAAATTAAACATAAGTATGTGTAATTATGCAGAAAGATGTATCTTTGTATTCCTATTATGTGTACATGTTTTGTTTGGTACCGTTTTGATTCTCTCGGCCCAATTGATTTGGTCAGATACAGAAGATTACAGTAAAGTGTATGATTCTATGTGCACCAGCTTTTTGGGATAGGAAGGACCAATTCTGACACTGTCATAAATCGAGCTTTGTCAAGACAAAGGGAATTCTGCCGCCAAAAGCTTTGGTGCATGTCATTGGCCAGTTCGCTCCAGAGAGGCGTGGATTTCAGTTCCTTTAAGAGAACGGAACCTCCAATCTCTCTCGCTCTTACTCCCCTACCTCTTACCTCCCTTCGACGCTTCATCATGTGATCCTCATCGTCCGTCGGGACCTCGTGTTCATGTGATGATCCATCTTTTCTTTGTTTGTTTTCTTCAAGTTTTCTTTTATCTTTTCGAGGTCTCTGTTTCATTTCTTCTTGTGAGGAAAATTAACACAGCTGAACTCGACCGACAACTGCATCTCAAAGGACATTCAAACTAACGCGCTTCCCCCGCTCTGGGAGACCACGTGAACACGTGACGTGAGGACAGAGACACACACACACGCTTTCGTTCTCAGCCACACGAGAAAGAATCATGCAAGTATCGTAATTCCTATCGATCTAAATGCTTTAAGATCTGTTTAACCCATTCAGGGGATTTGATCTTTGTGTCTCTCAAGGTGATGTTTGGGACTTTTGCCATGATCTCTCCAGATCTTCTCTCTCTCATCTCTCTCTCCTTGATCTCTCTCATTTCTCTCTCTCCCTTCTCTCCATGCATTCTCCTTCGTCGCTGTTGTATTGTGTTTGTAAATACATGTATTCCTTGTAACGCTTAGCAACCGTATACGTAGTGTACTGCCTTATTAAATACATTGTTCATTTTATTGATTCTGTCTCTCGCTCATATAAGTCACTTAAATGTTAAAGATCTTAGCTACTAGTTAAACAAATTAAAGATATTTTAAACAGTAAATTTTTTATTGAAAAGTGAGGTTGTTTCCCGAGGCCTGAGAAAATGCCTTTCTTGTCCTTCTACAAGGATAACTTTCGTGAGGATTGATAGAATACCGTACGGTCAGTTCGCTGGCAAACAGATTATTTGGTAGTTGATTAATTCCATTAGAAGTTATTTATACTAGACAATTGATATGTTAATATTTTAATCATAACCCGTTTTGATTGAGTACTAATATACAATTGAGCTAATTTTAACCTGTCTGTAAAATATGTGTACATACAGTTAATGATAATCCTTTGTGGTTAATTGTCTGTGTACATCTCTGAATACAGATGCAGGTAACAGATTATCCCCCTCGTTGGGCGATTTAACATGTATAAGTATCTGGTTCAAACCCGTATGAATAATTATTAATTATGAATTATTAATTATTGAATACATATTCCCCAAAAACGAACCGCATACTCTACACTTTATTAGAGGACATTTTCAATTGACGAATCCGGAGAGAACGAATTTTTAGGGACCACAATGATTTTCTGGCCCACGATGATGACTGGCTTATCAGCCGTTTCAGATTTCCAAGGGCTATACGCTTGGAGCTCTGCGCTGAGTTGGGTCCAAATTTGGAAAGAGAGACAATGAGGAGCCACGCATTACCCGTTCCTTTACAGGTGCTTACTACACTTGGTTTCCTGGCAACTGGTTCTTTCCAAAGAGAACTGGTAGACCGCTCAGGAATAAGCCAGTCGTGTTTGAGCCGTGCAATGCCAGCTGTATGGGACGGGATCATCCGCTTGTCTACCAGGTATATAACGTTCCCATACGATGCTGGTGACCAGCCAAACATTAAAGCGCAATTTGCAGCCATAGCCGGTTTTCCTTATGTAATCGGAGCGATCGACTGCACACATATTGCAATAAAGGCGCCATCTGAAGAAGAATTTGCATATGTGAATCAGAAACATTTTCATTCAATAAATGTGCAGATTATATGTGATGCACAAATGCACCTAACAAATATCGTGGCAAGGTGGCCTTGGGCAACCAATGATTCATATATCCTTACAAACAGCATGGTTGGGATGAGACTCCAAGCTGGCAGGGTGCGCGATGGGTGGCTACTTGGTAAGTTATGCATTTAAATGTATGGTTCTATCTAAAAGTTAAATTTGTGTGGGATTATTCAACTGCCCATCAGGAGACAATGGTTATCCACTAAAGACGTGGCTGTTAACCCCCCTCACCAACCCACAAACTGACCGAGAGCGCAGATACAATGATGCCCATTCTCGCACTCGGTCAGTTGTGGAGCTGGCGATTGGGCCGCCCTGATTGGGCGTTATACCGCCCTGACAAGGTTTGCCGCATCATATTAGCCTGTGAAGTGCTGCACAATGTCGCGCACAGGCATGGCATACCCCTTGGTGAGGTGGTGGCACCGCCAGATGACCCTGACCCAGGACCAGTATATGTGCAGCACAATCCACAAGCCATTCAGGCCCGTCAACGTGTAATTTCTACAATATAAATGGTACTCAGACACAAAGTTCATTTTTTGACCAATTCCTTTAATGAGTTGCTTATTTCTGTGAGTGTGTCAGTGACATTTTCAGGTGACTGTTAATTTCTCCAATGGCCCTAACAATTTGCTGTTGTGACTCCCGAACAGCATGCGTCAAGATGCGGCCAGATGGACGGGCTTCAGCACTGGGGGGAGCATTAGAGACACCGGAGACGCTGGACTGAATGGGCTCTGGCTGCTCGTGTGGTGCGGACTCTGAGTGCGTGCCAGTGGACGTCCCTGCTGTTGTTCCTGCGGTTCCTAAGTCCAAATAAACAAAGGCACATGTTAACATTAATTCGAATCGGTTCCTTATTAATGGGTACACGCATTTGCAATAAAAGCAGTGGATACGTAAAATATCTGGTGTACTTTTTGCTACATTGCATGCATTTTAAAATTAAATGGTGGCTGGTATGTATCAAAGTTAAGGAAATACATTTTAAATTAGTCACCTTGCTGGCAGTCCTGTAGTATATCTGAGTCTCCCACATCAATGGATACGATTCCAGAGATTAACGTGTATCCTACAATAGAGGCAACTCTCTGATCAAAGGGTGTAAGTTCATCGGCCCCTGTACCACCGCCTGTTCTGTCTTGTCGGTGCGCAGCAGTTCTTCGCTTAACTTCCACCGTTATGTCAGACCATTTCTTCTTTAGTTCATTTACGGTGCGAATCTCAGATCCCACCGCGTTGATGGCATCAGACAAACTCTCCCACTCTTGTTTCTTTCTTTTGTTATTTATTACAGAGGACAAAGTTCCAAATAAAATATTTTTTTCTTGTTTCTACCTCTGATAGTAGCACATCTAATTCATCTTCAGTGAAATTTCGTTTCTTGCTTGCTTTAGCCATGTTCTTGCAGGTTTCTTTTGCCAAATTGGACTGATTACCATGTTTAAATTAATTTAATTGGAGGAGCAGACTGGGTGGGGAATATGCGTGGGATCCTGGATTGAAGACTATGCCTCAATTGCGCAGCCGCTCTATGACTTGTTGAAAGGCCATGGTAAAGATTCAGATACTGTTTGTATGGAAGAATTTCACCTCAAAGCGTTCAATGATTTGAAGAGAGCACTATGTCAAGCACCAGCATTAGGAATTGCCCAATCTTATACACCCTTTGTGCTTTATGTCCATGAACACTTAGGCTTTATGACTGCATGTCTAATGTAAGATCATGGGGGAAGTTTACGCCCAATACATTACTATTCTGGCAAACTTGACATAGTCGCTCAAGGTATGGGCCCATGCCTCAGAGCAGTGCAGGCAGTTCATCTAGCTCTTCAGGCTTCATCAATAATGGTGTTAGATCAGCGTGCACCTGTCACAAACATATCCTCATGTATGATGTCTACAATGACTGAAGTTTTGTTAGAGGATGAAGGAGAATTGACTCACGATTGTGTTACGCTTACATATACCCCTACGAGTGAAGTAAAAGAAACTCCCATTGAGAATTCAGAATTTGAATTGTTTGTTGACGGTTCAGCTCAAGTCATTGAAGGTAACAGACGAGCTGGTTATGCAGTAACCTCCACCACTGAAGTGGTTGCTTCAGGTCGTCTTCCAGATCATTTTTCAGCTCAAGCTGCAGAACTAGTAGCCTTAACAAGAGCATGCACGCTAGCTTCAGGATCAGTTGCTAATATCTACACGGATTCCAGATATGCTTTTGGGGTCATTCATGATTTTGGTGTCATTTGGCAAACCAGACAGTTTCTAACTTCTGCTGGATCCCCCATTAAGCATGCTGAATTAGTGATCGATCTAATGTTTTCCATGAAACTTCCAAAGAAATTAGCAGTGATCAAAGTGAAAGCACATCTCACAACTAATACTACGGAAGCTAAAGGTAATGCTCTTGCTGATATAGCAGCTAATCAGGCTTGTTTCTATCCAACTGTACAAGTGTGTTCAGGTAGTGCCGCACAGAAGACAATTATGCCTCCTGAATCAATAATTGATCGGTACAAAGACGTTCCTCTGTATAAAGCATGGACATGGTTAGACAAAAGAACCACAGTGGATTCATCCGGTTGCTGGACCAAAGGCGGAAAGTATGTCGCTCCCGAATCACTGCTGCCATATTTGGCTCAAAAAATACACAATTTTGGTCACAGAGGTCCTGCAACAATGAATCACAGGTTCTCAAATCAATGGCGGAATCCAAAATTCAGAAATGTAGCCACTGAAACAGCCAAGAGGTGTGTTACATGTCAGAAAAATAATGATGTACCAGCAGCCACTACACCAGCAGCACATACCCCAGATCCACCAGGACCATTTCGTCACCTGCAAGTTGATTACATATCATTGCCCCGATGTAAGGGAAAAACTGATGTTTTGGTACTAATAGACAAGTTCTCAAGATGGGTAGAAGCTTACCCAACAGGGCGTGCTGCAGCTGCACATAGAGCTAAATGTCTTGTCACTGATTTGATTCCCAAATGGGGATTACCTGATTGCATTGACTCAGATCAAGGTACACACTTCACAGGATAGGTAGTCAAGGAAGTGTCTAGAATGTTGCAGATTAAGTGGAACCTTCACTGTCCATATAGACCACAAGCATCAGGACAAGTTGAAAGGTCGAACAGAACAATCAAAACCAGGCTAAGCCAAATGCATCAGGAAGGAATACCATGGGTCGAAGCGCTGTCAGCAGTACTGTGTACTGATCAGTAGGACTGAGCCCTCATGAGATTATTACTGGACGCCCAATGCAGATGTCAGGTGTGATTGATCTAAGAAATGCTGTTGTACACATTGCCTCAGATACCCTGATGACTTACTGTGAAAACCTCACAAAGGCAGTACAGAGTGCCAAAGAAAGAGTTGAATCGTGTTGGCAGACTCCACCAGAAGGTGGACACACAATCATCCCAGGTCAATGGGTCATGATTAAGTGATTTAGAAACAAGTCATTAGAGCCTTAGTGGCACGGACCACATCAAGTAATGTTGATTACAGCAGCTGCAGTATTGTGTCAAGGAAGGAAAACCTGCACTTATGTGTCACACTGTAAAGTTGTTCCCCCACCTACAGGGATAGGATAGGAGACGAGACAGTGAGGAGCCCAGGGAAGATCCGATTGCAATATGCTCCGGTGGCCAACCCCTGCGTTGAAGACTCCCTCGTTGAAGACTCCCTCATAGGCCTTCCCCCTCCATAGTCCATCATTACCTCACTGTTTCTTTAGGTGTCACAGGAAGAGAAATGGGGAAAGAGGGACCTCTGTGCATAATGTCAATATGAATATGTCAAGAAATGCCTTGTTTGCGGGAAAGAACATTAGCATGCCACACGCACCTTCAGTAGGAGCAGGAATGCCGTGGGTGGCCCACCCGATCTCCAAATGTGACACGTGTACCTTATTCAATCATCATACCAGTGGATTATACAACAAGGACACGTCACAACGTAACAATTCCTCCAGCTTCTTCGTGTTGCATTCCAGGACTACCATCCTGCAACTTAACTTCAGCTACTCCCATCATGACAGATCTACTTCTGCCAATGAGGTTCTATTGGTGCATGGAAAATTATGCTCCAGCATCGACTCCACTGGGTGAAATTCCTCGTGAACGTTGCAGCTTTGTGATTGAAAGAGGAGAAGAATCCCATGTGTACATTACTACAACAGATAAGAAAGAGGAAAAGGACTTAACAGAGTGTCTCTCCAGGAACCCATCCCTACCAATTTTTTTTGTAATAAATCAGTTGTGTATGATCCCTCCACCAACTGACACTTTTTGGTTATGTGGAACTTCTGTCTACAGCATCCTCCCTAGCCAATTCAACGGCAGGTGCACCCTGGTTTATGTTCTACCAGCTATCAGAGAAAATACACACTCCACCCCAAGCTCCCCACTGCTACAAAATTCAGCTCCTACCACAAACAAAGAAGATGGCTGCATTCCAGGACTCACTTGCGCACAAACATGGTGGTCAAGAACTCTTGGAGCATTAATACCGTCTTATGGTGTCATGCAGGCCCTGGATCAAGTCAGAAGCTTATCGAATTCTGTACAAAAATTGTCACGAACACTCCGCTTCGCACAAGATAATGATCTTACAGAACAGAGTGGCGTTGGATTACATTCTTGCAACACAAGGAGGAGCCTGCACCATTATCAGTCCAGAATGCTGCACCGGGTTAATGGACCCCACAGAAAACTTGACCAAAATCCAACAAGACATTCTTGATCTTTCAACTAAATTACACAAGATGACTGAAGATAATTCTTCATGGTTCGGAAACTTGATTGGTAAACGCTGGCTGTGGATAAAGGAAATAGTGATAAAGTTCTACTGGCGTATTATCTATGCGCAGTGTTGGGAGTAACGCTTTACAAAAGTAATGCATACAGTAACATATTACTTTTTGCTGTAACGCAGTAGTGTAAGGCATTACTAATCAATTTTCAGTAACATTTTACTATATTACATATTACATTACAACACACTTTTAGTTTTAATTGTAAAAAAAACAACAGCAAAAAAACACCAAGACCGCGAGACATTAATGAATGAAAAATGCATGTAGGCTAAGTTACCTGTTCGTGGTCAGTCAATAGCCGCGTGTGGTGTCCAAGTTTGTAAATAAAGACTAAATGGCAGCGTCTGATATATTTTTTATAGCGATTTATTTTTTACAGGAGTGCCGTGAGGCATGATTTCGGCCTCTGTGCTCGCGCTGGCCAGTGGAAAAGTGGATTATGGGTGAAGATGGCATGAAGAAGACTACATTTGCGAGATGGACGTATGCGTATTAGGCAACTTCATTTGTTCTGTGTTTTCTTTATAAACAGTTAGGCTATGTTTAGGTGGTATTTTTCTTGTTTTCTTGCAAAAGCAATGATTATGAATATGTCAAATATAGCAAGGAGACATTTTAATTGTTTATTAATAAAGATGAAGTTGATGTTGCTGACTCGCGATCTTCGCAGTAGTGAATGCGCCAGAGAGAAATGCACATTTCATACAGATAAGCAGAGAGCAGTCCGTTTTCTTTTGTTTTGAATTGTTCTGTTTACAAATAGACATTTCAATATTTTTCAGGTCTGTGAAGTAGGCTAGGCTACCTTATAGCCTACTCTGAGTTTCGGTTAATTTGAGAAGCACTCCAGTTCACGCGGAGGCGCCTCCGTGTCGTGATTATCTGTTGTCTGCTATATTTACTTCTTATTTATTAAATCCAGGCAATTGGTTGATGAAACATTGATTAAAATTAAGATACAATTAGTACAAATCGAAATTCACTTTAAAGAAATTTGTGTCTTCTGTTTGAAGTCTCTGCGAAAGTTTTAAAACAGTCTTTTAGTGCCGCTTCAGAGCGGTAGCGTCCGTAATGGAGAACTGTCACATACATTGTTTTTTCCTCATAAATGCGAACACGAAAAATAAAATAAAATGAATATTTTATGCTCTGTGGAGAGCCAACCCTTCTTCATCCGGTGGGTAGTATTACTGTTGATTTGCGCAGTGTAATTCACAGAATTACAAAAAAATATTTTGCCTCCTAAAAGTAAAAAAAAAAAAGTTGTCACGCATGAATTCATTCGTATTTCCCTCATATTAAATATAAAACGCATGTGTAGACTGATATTTTTCTAATGTCTGGACTCTTTTAAGGGGCTATCCTATGGATAAACAGACATTTCAATATATTGGTATTCAATGCATTTTCTGAGAATTTATATTTCAAGTTTTGACTGCAAATGTCACGTCCAAAACGCTGGAATTCCCCAATTTTAAATAATTTATCCTCAACTATTTTTGTGGTGTAGGTCTACGTATTTTATAATGTTAACTTCAAAATTCAAATAATACTAATAGTAATTTAAAGATGTGGTAGCATTGGATCTGGACGGGAAGGATGACTCTTGAGGGGTGTGCCGCGATTCTGCAGGTTTGTGAATCTGAGTGTTGCGATTTCGGTTTCATATCGCATATCGTTACAGCCTTAGAATGTTAAGTTCTACTTCTGTATAGCTATTTTGGTGAAAGTAACTCAAAAGTAATCCAGGAGTAATGTAACGCATTACAATTCTGAGACAGTAATATTGTAAGGTAATGAATTACTTTTAAATTACAGAACAAGTAATGTATAATGTATTACAGTTTGGAAGTAACTTGCACAACACTGTTTATGCGTCCACAGTATCAAGTTTTTCATTCAACAAATGAATCATGTCTCTCACGAAAAAATCACAGTTCCAACCAGAAAAGACTATTATCCGTAAGAACTTCACGGACCCTAATTGCATGTTTGTTTTCTGTGTCAGCATGCAGTTACAGAAAAGCAAACACAGATCATGAGTTATCTGCCTGTAACGATCACAAGTTAAAAGAGAACTTTTAAGTGTCTAAATTTGTATTTTGTGAGAGTTATTAGAACTCTCAAAGGGGGAAATGTAGGATTACAAATGTATCTAAATGTTTAATTTAGGTTCCAATACAATAGTATTTTAACTGAGAAAGTTCTGCACACTGTTTTCCATTTTGAGGCAGTCAAGGTGTCGGACATTAACCTCTTATCAAATCTCAAAGGTCAGCTGGGCCTTTTGTTGATCTAATCAGGCTCTGAGTTACACTGTTATGCTGATGGAAACAGGTAACCAGCTGAATCAACATGCTTTGTTTCAGAGTGTCTAATCAGCTGAATCAACATGCTCTGTTTCAGAGGGTCTCCACCTCTATGTAACCCCTCCCCCTTAAAAAGGTATATCAACTGCAATGTAAAGTTCCCTTAGTTAGACTAGGCTAAGATTTTTTGACAAAGCAGACTACAGCGATGCAACAGCAATAAAGAATCCTACTTAAAAAGATACAACCGAGTCTCCTGGTCTTCGCTTCTGAGTTCCTACACTTTAGAAGAAAAAGTTCACAAACTAATAATGAACAATATGAAACTAAAACGACATAAGCTTAATATAAAATGGCTTAGGAACTATAGGCTATTTAGAGGTGGATACACGCAATTTAAAGGTGGATAAATGGACTTTGGAGGTGGGTAAACGCTATTTACGAATTTTGGGAGGTGTGCAAATGGCGTTTACGTGCGTTTAGCCTCCACTACATCCCTGCTTACAGTCTACCATGCAGCCAGGGCTTCCTGACAGGAGCTCAAGGGGGCTCACAGAAATACTGTTACCCAGAGACACCAGTCGACGATATGTGGGAAATAGTCCTATTAAGCTAGAATTCCCTGCCTTCGGTCGGAAAGAGGATGACCCAGATCCTTTAACTTACACTGAAAAGTGCAATGATTTTATAGCCTTGGTCCCTCTATCAAATGAAGAACTGATGGCCACCCTTTGAAATGTGCTGCACGGGACTGGCAGGGATTGGTGGGATGTAGCCCGAGGGTACATTCATACATGGACTGAGTTTGAGACTAGCTTTCTTTCAGCTTTTTGTCTGAAGATTATGGGGATGAATTGGCAGAAAGAGTTCGTAATAGAATACAAGGAGAAAATGAAAGTATAAGAGACTTTGCATACATGTATCGTTCTCTTTGCAGATGATGGAAGCCTGAAATTGATGATGAAGAAGTGATCAAACTCATCCTGAAAAACATCAATCCCCGCATTGCAAGTCAGCATCGACGAAGAGTTTCTTCTGTGGATGAATTGGTTCGTCTAGGACAACAATTAGAAAAGGATCAAGACAATCAACAACAATATGAACAACGTAAACGTTTCACCAGGGGCCTGTACCATGATGGTAGTTGAACAAACTCAGGGTTGCAGGATTAGTTTCGAGTTGAAAAAAACAAACCAATCCAACCAGGCTTTGTTGGTACCATGATGGTGATCATCAACTTTCTCTGTCAACTCAGGCTTTGATCCTGAGTTTAAGAGTTTAGGTGTGACATCAGTAGTGAACAGCCAATCACATGCTGAGAAAGAGTGAACCTCATTCAAAACTCATTGAAATTAATTTCTCGCGAGAGAAGCAGCGCAATTCACTTATTAAATAAAAGTATTAAAATATTAAGAATTTAAACAAATTTACACAGCAAGAAGGAAATAGCTGTCTATAAAAGAGGACAACTAAAAGAACAGGTCTTGCTATATTAGTGCAAGTAAAAGTTGTGAAGTTAGTTTATTCAGTTGATAAAGGTATAGAGAGAATTGAACATTTAAGCTCACATGTAGTCATTTTATAGCTTCATTTATTGATTCTAAAGCGTATTTATATTACCTTTATATACTTATTCATTTAAAATCTGCGTAATAATAATTGATGAACTGAAATTGTACATGTGAGATCGTTTAACCCTCTGGGGTCTAAGGTGTTTTTGGGGTCCTTGAGATGTTCTGACATGCTGTGACATTTGTGCTTTTTTCAGTTGCTTATAAACATATTAATGACACAGGTGAAATTACACTATATTTAGCACAAACAGGGCTACCATAATATGTGAGCGACATGTATGTACATGTTTGTATTTTTGAGAGAATATTGTTTATGCGTGGTTATTGAAAAAACTAAAAATGAAAGTTTCTGAAATAAGGCTACAAAACACATAATAAATATGTGTCCACATTACTTTTGACTAATGGATGTTGTTGCCTAGTGTTTTTTCTTCAAAATGATCTGAAAAACATCCTGCCTAATCATTCACATAAAACTGTGAATTGGGTTTTATTGTGAAAAACATTTTTTTGTTTGCCAAGGCAATATGCGAATGGGTGTGAACAGTCCAAACCCCATCATGAATAATTAGGTGTATCTCACCTGACCCGCATAATAATGAGCCTTTCATTCAGGTGTCACACAAGGAAAAATTAAAAGGACAACATACATATACATATATATATATATATATATATATCGAATATAAATGAAAGTCAAAAACCCATTTTTAGTCATACCTGGAAACAAATCCCGGTCAAATAGGTTATATGGGTCATTGTATAGAATTGGTTCAAAGTTAGAGTTGGAAACATCTTGAAAAGAAAATTATTTTTCCATATAAAGTATTATAAGCTTGCATTGGATAACAGTTGATTAGTTTATTTTTGACAAAACATACTTTAATTTAACATATGAGAAGAGACTGTCTAACTAAAGCTTATTTGATGTCGATTTTATAGTAAAAACTTTCTAATCTATTTCGTCTGTAACAGTTGGCTACGCATCTGTGCGTTCGTTCGTTCACACACCCAGACACCCAATTCATATTTAAACAGCCTTTTTGGTTTTACAGATACTATTCTATATCGCGATTAGAACAAATCTCAGTAGTCTTACTAATGTAGGAGCGAGAGTGAATGAACGCACAGCGCGCGCGTCTGTGAATTCGTCCATTCATTCGCACACAGACACGCATTTAATATTTAAACAGTCTTTGTGCAGTTTACAGACACTATTCAATAACGCGATTAGAACAAAGCACTTAAGAATAAATGACTTACTACATCAGCTGAATCCGTGCTCCTCGAAATGAAACAGGTAACTGAGTTAACTTTTCCAGGAATTATTCCTCACTGCGCAGCAAGACGAGATAAAGGTTAGGGCCTTCTGATGTGGGCGTTTTCATGGCTTGCCTCAACATTAACGTTTGAATAGCACGCGCTCTCAGTGGGCTTGTCACATTAACACGTCATACGCTATAATTAGGTGAAAGGAAAAAGACCGACATCTCTCTCTTTTCATACAGATTACATCAACTGAGAATAGTTGCTTTTTTATATAAATTACTTCATTTAAAATAAGAGAATTTCAGCTTCATAAAGAAAAATCTTCCGTGTCTCTGTGACAAGTATTTACTGAGTTACAGTTAATTTTTCGGACGCGTTTCAGAAAGATTTTTGCGGAGACAGAGTGAGCTGAAAGTGCACCCTGTTTATTTTATTTATTTTACAAAAACACAAGGTTTTGATGTTAATAAGAGTGTACACAAAAAAAGAAGACATTTAACAGTATTGAATGATGTGTAACATTTATATTAAGATCAAAATCAACAAAGTATTTTGAGTTTATTTTGCACTGAGAAGAAAAAAAGCGAGCAGATCACGCCGGCGTGATTTCTGACCCCAGAGGGTTAAGGGTATAATAATTACATAAATAATTTCTAAATCATACAAATTTATTATTCGAAATAAGCATTACTAAAAGCCAGATGATTTTGTCTTTAAAAATCATTTGCTATGTAGTGAGCTTTAATTTGGAGTAGAAACAGGTGGAGTGACTTTATCGCATCAGACATGTGTCACTTTGCTCACAGCTGATTGGTCTAAGTTCGTTTTTCAACCTCTTACCTGGAACATAGCCTGCCCCGGACCAGGTTAGCCTTGGAGAGTAAGTTAATATGGCGATGAACACTGCTAAAATCCAAACCACTTTCATGGTGCCTAAAACCCAGGGTTGGCGCAAACTAAACTGGAACATACCTGGCTAGCCACCTAAACCGGCTTCATGGTATAGGCCCCAGCAAGGTAGCTTCCAAACCAGACACCCAGAGCCAGCAAATCTCAGGTAAACCAGAACAAGATAGAACTTGAAAATTGTTCTGTTGGAAATGTAAAGGGTCCCATTCACCAGCAGCCTGTCAGCACCCTAATGCTCAAAGGAATAAGGGATTTTCGAAAGGTCCAAATGCTGTTGCTAGGGATGCACATGTTCCTCAAAATCGTCCTACTGTAAGTACCTTAACACCGAAAATAGATTTCAAAACCAAAGACCGTAACACTGATAACCAAAAATTGTATAGAACCCCTGTATTGGTCACTGGTAATTCAATTCCTCACCAGCTAGTTGTTCCCTTAACTTTACGCCAGTGGAAAGGAACTGCTATTGTGGATAACGGATCTTCTTTTATTCTTCTTTCTGAAAAACTGTGGAAAAAAAAAAAAAAATAAGAGGAAGAATTGAACCTTTGGAAAGAAGGACCATTGTACTTGGCAGATGGTGAAGCAAAGCAACCACTTGGGTGGATTGAGATGTTATTCCAGCTACACAGTCGTCACTGGATGTTGCCTACTGTAGTGTTGTCAGATAAAATGTTTGCCTTTTCCGCTGTTCTGGGACTTGATTTTCTGTTTGATGTATCAACCAATACCTATTGGTTCAAACCCTATGAAAAAGATAGATTTACCTTTGATGATGACATTCCAAAACTGCCTGACTGGGGACCAGAACGGCAAGTTGCCTTAATTACAACTATAGCCCCAACACTATTGTCTCCAAATCCTTCTGAGGAAATAATATTGCAGGCAGTCAAAATGCTCAGTTGGAAGAAAATGAAAAACTGACATTCATGGAACAGCTGCAACAAAATTTGGATGTGTCTAAAAAAAAACTTGGGCGTACCAAGTTGCTGAACCATAACATTTTTCTTACCCATGATATGCCTGTGAAGCAGAAGCCTTAAAGGGTTTTGCCAACTAAGCAGAAGATCATGAAGGAACTAATTGATGAGATGTTGGCTACGGGAGTGACCGAGCCCTCCTCTTCAGCTTGGGCTTCACCAGTAGTCCTTATCCCAAAGAAGTCAGGAGGCTTACGATTCTGTGTTGATTACAGAAAGTTAAATGCTGTTACTTACAGTGATGCCTATCCTTTACCCACAATTCAGGAAATTCTTGAATCTTTAGCAGGCACTGCCATTTTCACTAATCTTGATTTAAACAGTGGCTATTGGCTAGTTAAAATGGATCCAGAAAGCCAAGACAAAACTGCCTTTGTGTGCTCTTATGGGCTATTTCATTTTAAGGTAATGCCTTTTGGGCTTAAAAATGCTCCTACCACATTTCAACGTTTAATGGAGACGGTGTTATGAGATCTCAGAGGCAAGATCTGTTTTGTTTATCTAGATGACATTATTGTCTTC
The DNA here is from genome assembly GCA_030578255.1 of Tiaroga cobitis. NCBI lineage: Eukaryota > Metazoa > Chordata > Actinopteri > Cypriniformes > Leuciscidae > Tiaroga > Tiaroga cobitis. Next base: position 28,306,768 of record CM060591.1, on the reverse strand, counting down.
TCTCCTTCAAAAGAACAACATTTCAATGACCTGCAAGTTATCCTGGATACACTGAGAAATGCAGGACTCACTGTGAATATGAAAAAAAAAGTAATTTCTTTCAAGAGACATTGAAATTCCTAGGCCATGTGGTTTCTTCTAAATGCATTCAGGTAAATTCTGAAAAAAAACTCATGCCATCAAAAACTTCCCTGTGCCCTCTAATCTGAAATCCCTTCAAAGTTTCTTAGGAATGGCAGGCTGGTATCACAGGTTTGTACCTGATTTCTCACGAACAGCGGAGCCTCTTACTGCCCTGAAACGAAAAGGAGTGAGGTTTAAATGGACTTCTGAATGTCAAACTGCTTTTGACACCCTTAAGGAGCATTTGGTGAAGCCACCAATCTTAGAACATTCTAATTTTGACTTACCATTTGTGGTGTACACCGATGCTGGTGTCATTGGCCTGGGAGCTGTACTTATCCAGCAGAGAGGTTTAGGCTCTGAAGAAGTTCTTGCCTTCGCCAGTCGGACTCTAAACAAGGCAGAACGTAATTATTCTACAACAGAACAAGAATGCCTTGCTAACAACAGGAGGATGTCACCGACTGGGGAAGAGTATGGCAGAACATTTTCACTTCATCTAGGAATCCTAATCACCAACTGATTCACTATAACTTCTGTCACAGAACTTATTGGACACCACTAAGACATCGTATTGACTCCTCCTTCAGTCCTTTTTGCGATAAATGTCCTGACCAACAACTTGGTTCCTTTTTCCATATGATGTGGGAATGTGAAAAGGTTAAACATTTTTGGACTGAGGTATGTGGTATCTTATCGAAAATCATTGAATATCCGATTCCAGTGATACCCTCTGTATTATTACTGAATGATGACTCTCAGTTTGACTTCTCTAAGCTGCGAAAAATTGTCTACCTGGCCGGTTTAACGTCTGCAAAAAAACTCTTAGCTCAACACTGGCTCCCACCACATACCTTGGATATATTCAAGTGGTTGTTTCAACTTCGGGACATAATGTTAAAAAATTGGCTCAAATGTCAACAATAAAAATATGGACAACAGCCGCTGATAAGGTCTCCAAGTATATTGCGCTAAGCAATGTTCAGGACTCAGTTTGAACACTTCAACACTTTATACCATTTCTTTATTTTTTATTTTTATTTTTTATTGTTTTTTATAAATGTTTTATCATTCCTGTGACTGTTTACTGTTGACTTATGTCCATTTTGTACCCCATTATAAAGAGGCCGCGGGGTGGGTGGGAGGGATTGGTAGATGGGTTGTTGTTTGTTGTGTTTCTTTTTGGCATGTTTATTGTCAAAATTTAAAATCTAATTAAAAAAATAAAATAAAAAAATAAAAAAAAGAACAAGAATGCCTTGCTGTAGTTTGGGCCCTGGAGAAGTGGCGGTACTACCTGGAAGGTCGTTATTTCACAGTGGTAACTGACCATGCATCACTAGCGTGGATATTTAAGACCAACAAACCTAGCACACGACTTATGCGCTGGGCATTACGTTTGCAGGAATTCACATTTGCTGTCGAATACAGAAAAGGAAAATACAATACAGTTCCAGATGCCCTTTCCCATGCTCCATCAGACCAACCTCTCCTGTCAACCTGTGCCACAGTGTTAAAATCCACCAAAAAGGAGGTGCCTGTCTTTCCTTTTACATATGGTGAGATATGGAAAGCCCAACAAGAGGATGCAGAAGTGCAAGCGTTGTATCAATCTATTCTTAAAGATGGAAAGAAAAGAGTTAATTCCTCAATTACTCTGACCATTATTGAGGACAAAGTATATTGTATAGTCCAGCTCCCACACCATACCATCTACCAGGTGTGGATACCTAGTTATTTACGTGCCAGACTTTTGAGTTTCTTTCATGATGATCCTCTTTCGGGTTATCTAGGGAGATACAAAACCTATAGGAGATTGCAGTCTCTTGTTTACTGGCCAAATATGAGTTTGGATGTCAAGATCTATATCCAGAATTGTTGAGTTTGTCAATGCTACAAGCTTCCAGAAGCTAAGAAACCAGCAGGCAAGTTACAGCAAACTCTGGTAACAAAATCCTGGGAAATGCTATGTAGGAAGCCAACACAACCTGTAGAGGCCAAACCCAAACTCTAAGCCCCTGAGGTGCTGTCCCGGGGTTGAGTAATTTGCCCACTTTTATTTTGTTTGATTCATGAAAGTCCAAGTCGTATTTGCAGTTAAAACCATGGATTCAGTTTATTTCTATCATACTCCATTGTTCTCCAGACAAACTTCATTGCACAAGTGACTTTGTACTGGTATCGTATGTGTATGTGTAAGTGGTCAAAAACTGTCTGTACTTCCGGGTAGCATCTATGGAACCAAAGATTGGTTCCTATTTATACTAAGAGCGCTATTTGGCTCTTACACACCGGCCCCTAATTGTAAATGACAGAGACATTACAGAGGTTCCAGATCGTTTGGATCGTCAGATAGCTGTGTAATATGACGATCGTTGAGAATGGCTTCCACTTCACACATAATAGTGTGGAGTCAATCATCCAAGGTCTGCTGTTGCAAAATTGAACTCTTGGCATGAAAACAAACTGAGGTTTCTACCATTTTTTCATGATTTTTCATGTTCATTGCTATTTCAAAATAAAGGTCTGAACACACCTTAGGAGTATGAAAATATTCTTGTTGCAAATTGATAAATTACTGCTCCTGTGTAATTTATTTTGAAAATCATAATTTCGTGTAATTTTTCGTGTAATTTCGTAAAATCGTGTCATTTTGAGAATCGTCGATCACAATGTTCACCAAGGTTTCCCTTTTGACCTCTGGATCATCAGTGTCCACTCTGATATCACCATCATACCTTACTGGCCAATCTTTCTCCAACTTCCAAAGAAACATTGGACCCTCCAGCCAACCGCTATTCTTTAGGAAGTCCGGAACCTTCATTCCTCTGGATGCAATATCAGCAGGGTTGTCTTTGGAACTGATGTGCCTCCATTGGAAAGGGTTAGAAACCTCTCTTATGGCAGTTATGCTGTTTTCCACAAAGGTTTGAAATCGTTTATCTTCATTATTAATATACTTAAGTACCGAAGTACTGTCCGTCCAAAACACAGAGTCATCCAACTCAAGTTGAAGCTCTGACTTCAGCATCACGTCCACTCTAGCAGCTACAACTGCAGCTATTAGTTCCAATCGTGGAATAGTTATGGACTTCAGTGGTACGACTCTGGCTTTACCCAACAGGAAAGCTACATGAACTTCGTTTCTTCGTCAACTTCGTATCCTTACTGGCATCAGCAAAGTGATGTAAATGCCTGTGTAAGGGTGCTCCAAAGTCCTTCGACTTTACACATCTGTCCAATCTGAATGAAATCAGCAACTTAATATCTTCCAACCACCGCTTCCATTGAGTCAAGATATCTGGACATCGTCTCATCCACATTTTGTCCTGCAAAGCACCTGTTGCATCATCTTTGAAGACAAAGTGACTGGTGCTAAAATACCCAAAGGATCATACACTGAGCTTGTGATGGACAACATGCCACGTCTGGTTAGCGGTTGCGGTTTCACTTCGATTTTGATTTTAAAGGAGTCTGACTCGACACACTAAAATAACCTAAAGCTCTTTCCATTGGAAGATTATCTCTATCAAGATTCAACTCCTTTAACTCCTTAGCCTGCTGTTCTTCTGCAATTGTGTGCAAAACTGCCCGACTATTGCTGATCCATTTATCCAGTACGAATCCACCTCTTTCACAAAGATCATTGAGCTCTTTAACCCTCTGAGGTCTAAGGATTTTTGGGGTCCTTGAGGTGTTCTGACATGCTCTGACATTTGTGCTTTTTTCAGTTATTTATAAACATGTTAATGGCAAAGGTGTAAATTCACTCAATATAGCACAAACTGGGCTACCGTAATTTCTCAGCAACAATTATGAAACATGTTTGTATTTTTGATAGAATATTGCTTATGCATGGTTATTGAAAAAACTAAAACTTAAAGTGTCTGAAATAAGGCCACAAAACACATACTAAATATGTGTCCACAAGACTTGTGACTAATCAGTGTTGTTGCCTAGAATTTTTGCTTCAAAATGATCTGAAAATCATCCTGCCTAATCATTTACACAAACACATACACTGATTTAAATTTTATTAGACACCTTTTGTTTGGAAAGGCAATATGCGTGGAGGCGTGTTCACACCTGAGAAGACAAAGGCCGGATAATGTGCCGCATAATGAGCTGCATATTAATTAGCCCTTTCACACAGGTGTGTCACAGGATCCCAAAGAATGCAAGGACAAAAGAAATTATCTATATAGCCTATACATATTTTACAATTAGAAATTGTAACCAATTACAAACAGGTTACAATTACAACAACAATTACAATTTTAACAATATTTCAAGTGTATTTCTTTGTAAAAACTATACATTTTATCATACGTATTAAAAAAGGTAAGGATTCATTAGTTTGAATATTGGAACAAACACTATAATAACATCTTAGTTGATAATTCAATATACCCACTTTATTTTTGACAAAACATCATACTATAATATATGTAACTATGAGCAGAAATTGGTGAACAAAAGCGTACCTATTTAATGTGACAGTAGTCTTTTTTTACAGTCAAAACTTTATAAGCTATCCAAAACTAATCACAAAATCGTGTCTAAACATTCATATTTAGTCTGTAATATATTGTGTATGATATATTAGTATATACATGTGAATTTGCAGCTTGTTGCTTATACAGACATTTTATTTCAACATATTTCAGTCTATTTTTACTCATAAAAACTATATTGCTATAGCCTACTAAGATGTGTTTATGTAAACATAACGTTTACTAATGTAGGTGCGAGAGTGAATGAACAAGGCACAGACACGCGCTGTATAACTGTAAACAAAGCGCGCGCGCCTATGCCGTTCACTCATCATTTAGCCTACACACATACACGCAATTCATATTTAAACAGTCTTTTTGCGGTTTACAGTCCGACACTTCAATATCACGATTAGAACAAAGCACTAGAATAAATGACTTACTACATCAGCTGGATCCGTTGCTCCTCGAAATGAAACTACCAACACTTCTGGTACATTTTCCAGGGTTAGATATTCCTCACAGTGAAAGGATACGCTGTGTACACAGCTGTACAAGATAGCCTACTTACTAAACACGATGGGTTTTATAATCCAGCTGGTGGGCGTTGGCATGTTTGAACGGCTTGTCTAAAATCATTTGCGTTTGAATAGCGCGCGCTCTCCGTGGGCGTGGCACATTAACGCGTAATTAGGTGTAATGAGCTGGAAAGAAAAATACTGACATCTCTCTCTTTTCATACAGATTACATAAGCTAAGAATATTTGTTTTTTTATATAAATTAACTCATTTAAAAGAAGAGAGTTCAAGCTTCATTATGGAAAAACACTCGTGCCTGTATGACAAGTATTCGCGGAATTAAAAATAATCTTAGGACGCGTTTCAGAATGGACTTCACTGACAGAGAGAAGGCAGAACGCGCATCATGTTTGTTTTTCTTTATTTGGCGAAAAGCACAACACTTTGTTTTTATTGTGAGTATCCACAAAAAAAATAGACACTTATCAGGATCTAATGATGTACAACACTTAATATGTAAGATCAAAATCAACAGAGTATTTTGAGTTTCTTTTGCACTGATAAGAAAAAAGCGAGACTATCGCGCCGGCGCGATAGCCGACCTCAGAGGGTTAACCATCTGGATGGCCTCCATTTCCGAGCTCATGCTCATCAAACAGTTGTCTACATAGAAGTTTTGGTGAACAGCTTGAACGGTCTTAGCAGAAAAGTCAGATTGATTGTCAGTACCAGTTCTCCTTAGTGCATACCTAGCACAACTAGGTGATGAAACTTCTCCAAACAAATGGACAGTCATCCTATAGTCCTGAAGTTCCTTGCTCAAGTCCCCTTCTGGCCACCAGAGGAAACAAATAAGATTTCTGTCTTGTTCTACCACCTTCACTTGGTGAAACATAGCCTGTATGTCCCCCATTACTGCTACAGGTTCCTGCCTGAATCGCGTGAGAACTCCTAAGAGTGAGCTGGTGAGGTTTGGTCCTTGCAATAACTGGCTGTTTAATGATGTTCCCTTATAGGTAGCTCCATAATCAAACACCACTCGTAGAGAACCTTTTCTGGGATGGTAAACACTGTGGTGTGGGATGTACCACACCTTACCACTTCCACACTGCAACTGCTCCGGAGGTACTTGCTCAGCATAACCGTTGTCAATAACCTTGTTAAAATAGCTGGAATATTCCTTGTGCAAAGTTGGATTATTCACAAACTTCCTTCTTAACCCAAGCATTCTTTGTTTAGCCACTGCAAAGTTATTTGGTAGAAAGATCTCTGGTTTCTTAAAGGGTCACTCCACCCATTTCAACATTAGTCTTTATTGAAAGTGGGTTATATATGTAGTCGAAATGTAAAAGAAATTTTGAATTTGGTGCCCTCTTGACCGAGAAAAGACAGAAAATAACTTTAGGGCGCATTTGTATGTAAGACAACAACTCCCACAATGCACCACATTGCACAGCTCCGCAAGACACTCCCACTAATCCAGAACAGCGCGCAAACATCAGAGAAATCACTCTTCCGTCTACAGGCTAGCTGCCAAAAGAGTTTGAAATTCATTTCACACAAAATGTCTAGTTAGTTGGCTGTGGCGAGCAGGACGAGGAACGTGAGAGGACGGCGCGAGTGACAATGAATGACACCTGTGAGACGCAGCGGTCTCATATCTCTCACGGAGGAGCGGAAGCACAAAAGGAACAGGTCTGATTTTATGTTTATGTTTCTGTTGTGTGTGGCCAGCTGGCTTATACTTTTGTTTTGTATTTGTTTATTTTACTATTAAAATGTTTAAATGTTCGCCGGTTCCCGCCTCCTTCTTCCCACAACAACGAACCCCGTTACATTGGCAAACTCATTAGCGAATTACTCCTCGTTTGTATTTCTTTCTATATGGTGAATTATTGCATGATACCTGGATGTTCAGTCAGAACATATGCGGTGCGACACTAGGATGGTTCACATCACAACACAAATGTCCGTGTGCTCGTCTGATTCAGAGATTTCGTCCAGGAGAAATTCGTCCAGGAGAAATTGCTATCGTTGAAATTCTCTGCAGCAGACGGACTCTATCTGTGTCCGTAGCGCACAGCGAGAGCACAGGCACCAGCAGTCCGCCCAGCTCGAGCCAGTCCGGGCTCCTCGTCCGCGACAGGCAGCCGCCTCCTGTTCCTCCATCAGCCTCAGCTGCTCTTCACTATATTGAAGTGATATAAAGATATCTCATTAAGATAGCCACGAACAGCGGATTTGAGCAGCAGAATTTCAAAATCCTCTTCTTCCATATCATGTTTAGTTTCTTCCATATCGTGTTTAGTTTCTTCCGTCATTGTCATAACTTCCTACCTCCACAGTCCTTGTTAGCTTAGCTTATAAACAAGATGGCTGATATTGATTTCAGTATCTACAAGTGAAGTCCCACCCATTGATCTGTGATAGCTCTGTTAGCGCATTAGGTCCAACCTATTGGCGGGTTTGAAAGGGTGGGATCTAGTGCTTATAGTCTTTAGAGAAATCCCCCCTTCTTACACTTCCTCCAACAATGACGTAAAATGATGATTTTTGTGTCATTGTAGGAGGAAGTGAAAAGGGTAAATAGCCGATTTCTCTCGTCTCAGGGGAAAATGAGAGAGTGTTGCACGACCATTCAATAGTATGACTAGGTTTCTAACAATGGAAAGCTTAATGCAAATGGGTGGAGTGTCCCTTTAAGAGGCAACTTCAGCCAGTACCTCTCATCCTGTAATGTGGCAGAAGATTCCATGATTCTCATAAATCTGCAGTCTTCTCTAGACATCTATTTGTCCTCTGTGTTCTTCTCATTGAAGTCATGATTATACTGATTATTCAGCATTCAGCTCCATGTTTGATACATAAATCCTATTTCACGAGTTCGCACTTACAAATAAGTCAGATAGAATAAATGCGTATTTGGCGTGCTGTCCGAGGAGAGGGCTCCGGGTTAGGTATTCGGGCCGAACCCAGAGTACTCCCCCCGTATTCCTGGCTGTGAAAGAATAAGCCAAAAGTGAGGAGTTGGGGTGGTGGAGGGATGCCGAAACTGTCAAGGAATATTAGGTGAGTCGACAGAGTGAATATATATATATGCTTCCTCTCTGTGCTGATGAGATAGACATGATAATTGTTTGATGACAAGTTGATTGCAATGATTGTTTGAACGTGCTCCTCCCGAACTTTGTTTATAAAACATCATTTACCTCAACAGAAGGCGACAGCGTTGCCATTTCCATTTAAAGGACCGTTGATAACCCACCCCAACACTGTTATTATAGCGTATGGGCCACCTCCACAGCTGTTAGACAATTTCCCATGGTTCCAATAACTTGGGAGCGTTGGTTCCAATCAACATTTCAACGTTTGCCCTTAAGCTGGGAATGTGAATTTTTGACAAATGTGGCCACTTTTTAACATCAGTAGCTGTAGCAATGTTGTGTGTACTGACTGGCATCTTCTTCTGTGTGAGGACATCAGGGAGAAGATAAAAGTTGTTTTCCTCCAAACCAGACACCTCCAATCCACATAAGGAGTATGCTGGAACAACCTTTTCATATCCTATTGTTTTCAAGAGAAAATGAGTCCTTTTTCCTGTAACGTTTAACCTTTTCATAAGCTCCTCTGAACAGAATGTAGCTGTACTACCGGGATCCAAAAATGCATACGTCTGTATGATGTTGCTTCCTTTCATGGACTTGACCTGTACCGGAACAATAGATAGAACGCAGCTGTCCTTTCCGGCCCCTGTATGTCCACATGTCTGTGATACTGTTGATGGTTTAACTCCAGATGACTCAGAAGTTTGTTCTGACTCCACATTAGTTTTCCTGATATGGAGAACAGTGGGATGCTGTTTATCACAAACTTCACATGTCATCCGATTATCACACTCCCTACGTATGTGTCCCATACACAAGCATCCAAAACAAATGCCTTTCTCCTTTAGAAAAATTATCTTGTCTCTGTGCTTCTTACCTTTAAATTGTTGGCATTGCTCTAAAGGATGAGCACGTGTACAGCAATGACAAGACACACTCTTTTTCTTGGGGCAATTGGCTGTGGTTTTGTTTTTATCAGGATTCACTTCAGTCACTGTAGTGGCAAAACTGCTTTCCTTCATACTGCTCCTTGACCCTAGCTTAAACCTGTTTGAAGTGTTTAAGCCAACAGCCCTTTGTTGTAGGCTAGCACCTTCAATGTCTCCAAAAATTGGGTCTGACAGAATTCTTACATGTCTCTCAAAAAATGCAACCATATCTGAGTAATGAGCTCTGTCATTAGAGGCTTCCCAAATGGCATGAGCTTTGGCTCTCTTAGCTTGAAAGGCAACCTGGAAATAACATTTACATTTTTTACATTTAGTCATTTAGCAGACGCTTTTATCCAAAGCGACTTACAATTGAGGACTAAACCAAGCGAGTCATCGTGAAGAGGCAAAAACAACGCAAGAAGTGTTCAAAATACAAAGTTCAGACATTGCTCGGAGTAGCATAAGCCAGGCAAGCGAGGATTTAAAGGAAAGGATTTTATTTTTTTTTTATTTTTTTTTATTTTTATTTTTTTTATGTTAAGTGCTCCCGGAAGAGATGAGTTTTCAGTTGCCTTTTGAATGCTGTCAGGGATTCTGCATTCCGGATGACGGTGGGGAGATCATTCCACCAGCATGGAACCGTGAATGAGAATGTTCTGGAGAGTGATTTTGTGCCCCGCTGTGATGGTACCACGAGCCGTCGCTCATTGACCGATCGTAGGCTTCTGGTAGGGATGTAGACTTGTAGTAGTGAGTGGAAGTAGGAGGGGGCTGAACCTGTGGTCAATCTGTAAGCAAGCGTCAAAGCCTTGAACTTGATGCGAGCAGAGAGTGGTAGCCAGTGCAGAGAGATGAACAGAGGAGTGACGTGGGCCCTTTTGGGCTCGTTGAAGACGAGACGAGCTGCAGCATTCTGGATCATTTGTAGAGGTTTAGTTGCACATGATGGAAGTCCAGCCAGAAGAGCATTGCAGTAATCAAGCCTAGAAATGACCAGGGCCTGGACGAGAAGTTGTGTTGCATGCTCAGTTAGGAAAGGTCTGATCTTCCTGATGTTGTGCATAGCAAACCTGCATGATCGAGTTGTCTTTGTAATGTGGTCAGTGAAGGTCAGCTGATCATCAAAGATTACTCCAAGATTTCTGACCGACCTTGATGGGGTGATTGAGGATGAATCTAGCTGGATAGTGAGGTCGTGCTGTAGAGACTGATTGGCAGGGAGGACGAGAAGCTCAGTCTTTGCCAGGTTGAGCTGCAGGTGATGTTCCTTCATCCACGCCGAGATGTCCGCCAGACAGCTTGAGATCTGTACAGCTACTGTGGGATCATCTGGTTGAAATGAGAGGTAGAGTTGGGTGTCATCAGCATAGCAATGGTAAGAGAAACCATGTGCCTGTATGATGGGTCCCAGTGATGTGGTGTAGATGGAGAAGAGGAGCGGTCCAAGAACTGAACCCTGGGGAACCCCTGTGGTCAGCTGATGTGCTTTGGATACCTCACCTCTCCATGCGACCTTGAAGGACCTACCTGTGAGATAGGACTCAAACCAGTTGAGGGAGGTTCCAGTGATGCCTAGTGATGAGAGGGCGGACAAGAGGATCTGATGATTCACTGTGTCGAAAGCAGCAGACAGGTCCAGTAGAATGAGAACTGATGATTTGGAAGCAGCTTTTGGGATCCGCAGGGCTTCCGTGACTGACAGCAATGCAGTCTCAGTTGAATGCCCTTTCTTGAAGCCAGATTGGTTGACATCCAGCTGGTTGTTCAGAGACAGGAAAGATGATACTTGGTTAAAAGCAACACGTTCAAGTGTTTTCGCAATGAATGGTAGGAGAGAGACAGGTCTGTAGTTCTCTAGAAGTGATGTGTTTAATGTTGGTTTTTTAAGCAGAGGAGTTACCCGAGCCTGCTTAAATGCTGTAGGGAAAATGCCAGTGTGGAGGGATGAGTTGATGATGTGTGTGAGAGCTGGAAATAACAACTTTCATATTAGTTGGTCTAACTCTTGCATAAAGTGAAGTTCTTCCATCACATTACAACATCTGCGCAGGAATAATGCATAAGCTTGGAGTGCTCTGACATCCTCAGACTTGATGATTGACCAAGATAAAGCCTTTTCTATATTATGCAGTAGCAATCTTGTACTCATTCCCAAAATGCTCCTTCAGAAGTTCCTTTGGCTGCCCTCTAGTGAACTGTTCCAAGTAGTATAAACAGTCCGCTCCACTAGCTTTATCCTCCACTCCTTGTTCAAATGCCTTAATAAAAGCCTTATATTGAAATGGATCTCCTTCAAATATGGGAATATCTCTTGTTGGTAAAGACAGCAAGCGCTGCTGGTGAGTAAGTCATCTTCATTTATATAGCGCTTTTAACAATGGATTGTTTCAAAGCAGCTTTACAGAGATAAACATATAATTTAAGGTAACAGATTGTTTTGGCATTATAGCGGTTCTTGAATAATTTTATTTCCAGCTAAAGTTAACTTTGATTGATTTGAGTAAGTGCTGCTGTAATTTCATTCTGCTTCGGCATAATAGCCACGACGTCTCCTGATTATATTTGTCCATGCATGTTTGCTTGATTTTCCAAATGAATGGTTGAGCCAGGTTGCAAAGCTTGTGCCTTTTCCTTATCAGATTGTTTCTTGGCCTCCAATATTGATGAAATATACATTTCCTTTTGCTTTGGTTCACCATGTGCAGGTAGTTTGCTTTGTGGGAATGACCATTTTGTTTGCTGTTTTTTCCATGTTTCAGGCTCATACTCCTTTGCCATGGGGTTAAGAGTGTTGAACTGTTCCATTTTCCTTTGTTCCCTTTCAAAATAAGAGTTCATTCCATTTGACAATGCATGAGAGGAATGTTGTCCATCAGTTGCTTGCAAAACTGCCAACTTAGCAGTATGCCGCTAACCAGTGTTGTGCCTGGACGCGTTCATGAACTCGTTCATATTTTGGGCAAACGTGAACTGAACATACTGTATTACTGCCTGATGAACGTTACTGTGAACTCGTTCATTCTGGTGTCTGTGAACGCACGCTCTCTCAGTTTAACTTCGTTCAATAGGGTGCCAGATTTCTATAGAGCCTTCCAGGCGAAAACCCGGCTAAAACACACCGTAAACAGGCCTTAATATGTAGCGGAAAAAAACACCCAATCAGGCAACACCAGCCACCAGTGTCGCACCGCGGCCGCCGCTTGCGTCATCAAAACAAAAAGCAGCATGTAGTCGACAAAGAAGCGAGGAAGCGTCGTATGTTCATTTAAAAGTCGTGTGGATGGGAAAAATCTTACATTTCAGTGCAAACTTTGCCCGCCGATAAAGTAATTGCAGTCTGTGGTTGTATATGGGCTGTGGCAACATATGGAAAAAAAGAACTATGAACTAGCTCATTTTTGGAACTGTGAACGTAGTTCAAAATTTTGAAGTATGAAGTATGAACTGAACTAGTTCATTTTAAAATTTGTGAACTGAACTTTGAACTAGTTCATGTAGAAAGTGAACTTTCCCAACACTGCCGCTAACTCTATTTCCAGCTTCATTTGCTCTTTTTTCCTCTTTATTTGAAGCTCCTCTTCCTCCAATGTGTGACAATCACACAATTATTGTAATTGTACATTAAGTATAGTCAAAATTATTGGTTTCATTTTGAATGTTATTGTGTTATTTTGGAAAAAGAAACATTCAGAAGGGTTTTATTCTAATGTGATTCCTTTTAAAAGAAAAAGAGAGAAGTGTGCAATGCTACTCCTGACCGTTAGGGGCAAAGTCGAGTGATGGGTGTTAAGCTGTGCGAGTCGTGAGTTTTTCATTACTCCAGAGAGCTTGAACTTGAACACTGTCTCCTCGTTTCTCTCCTGTGTTACAGGTGGGTAAATGTATAAAAACACTTTAAAGTTGAATTTAACCATGCTGAAATGTGTTTATATATAATGTGAATATAAGTGAATTGTTTTAGAGAAGTGATGCTCGTCAGAGGTTGTTTTTGAGGTTGATTTAAGCGAGAGAGAAAAGCTCGACCGATTAGCGGCCTACTGAAAACGCACATGTAACGTTTGTGAGCACGTCAGTTAAAAATATACATTTTTCCTTATTAACCATTAAGGCTTATAAAATACCTTCATATGCATTTGTATAAGTATTGTTTAACATACTATATATGTGTTTTGAAGATCGATTGATAATAGTTAATGTGTTAAATAAGGTTTAAAGTTATATTCGAAGTATATTAATAATTCTGAGAGTGATTTACAGCATCGTATTAATGTGATACTGGAAAAATATTGTGAATAGAAATTATTAATCATTTAAGAGAAGTAATGGAAGTATATTACTATGGTTTTTGTATTTTTTGATGAATAGTGTGAAATATAAAAATACAGAGTCAGTAAACATGAATGTGAAATTGAGAAGTTTATTTTATTGCAGATTGTGAATTGACATGAACACTGAAAGTCATTATAATGTTAAGAAGACATTGAAAATGTGATATGAAGCATAATGTGACTCTGAGAAACAGAGATTTGTTTAATGCACATATTGTGAATAAATTACTCCAGAGAGCTTGAACTTGAACACTGTCTCCTCGTTTCTCTCCTGTGTTACAGGAGAATAATCTGTTCCTCACGGGTGCCGACGCCACGGTACCCGTTACAGATTTTTGGTGGCCCGTACGGGGAATGACAGTAGATGCGCAGGCTACAAGCACGACCAGAATCCGCAGTTGACATGTTCCAGGAACTGACTTCTCTTCAGGCTTGAAGTGAGAGGAAGATTGGGTGATGCGTGGATCCTGCTTTCACCAGAACGAGTGCCGGTGAGATGACGATTGTGCTGCACATGTGGAACCAGACCAGCAGAGGCGAGTGAAAGCGTGACCAGGACGAGCAACCGACGGAAGGGAAGAAAGAAAAGCAGTCATGGCGGATGGTGAGAGAAAAGGCTTGGTGTGGAGCATCAAGAAAAGTCTACTCATGCTGACGGCCGATGAACTTTTCCAACTAGCCCAGAGAGTTGGTCCGGTACCAGGGAAGGACTCATCCACACTTCAGGTTGGCGAAGAAGAGAGTTGCTTTGAGTACATTCTAACTTTTATGAACAGTGACATGTTGGTGGAATCTGAGGATTCAGGTATGGCAGTGCTGTTAGAGCTTAATGATACTGTAAATAATGTCATTCAGATTCGTTATGCTCAACCTAAATTAGGTGTTGTGGAGAATGTGAACGAGATAACGTCAATTCCAGTACTGAGTGAGAACAGGACAGTAGGCAAACTAGCGACAGATACTGATAACTTAACAACCGTTAACGTGACACCCAGTGGTTCGAATATTACTCACACAGCTGCAGTTAGCGTGAACAATCCCCCACTCACACCTACTGAAGTCAAAAGCACACAGAACTCTGACACAGAGTTACAGAGAGTGCTTTCGAGTTACGCTGAGCTTAGCAATAAAGTCATGCAATACATAAACAGCCCCACATCCTCACCCACACCTCCACCATTACAACCTACTCAACAATATGATAACACTCCCACGCCAGAACAGCAGCCACATGGAAGACATGACCGAATAATTCCCCTTCGAGACCTTTCACTGCTTCGTCGCGAGTTCAAGATCCAAGGTGGACAGATCGGTGACCAGGGCTCAGATTTAAGCTACAATAGCATATGCAGACAAATCGATGAGGGTGTTAAAGAGCGATTCAGCGAGACCGAAATATTGAGAGGCGTTCTCAGAGCCATTAGACCGGGAAACTTTAAAGACATGCTAATACACAAAGACGATTTGACGATAGACGAATAGACGATAGATTTTCCAAGAGCTCATGTGCACAAAACAAAATGACGGCGAGACTCCACAACAATTCTTGTATCGAGTGATAGGCCTCAAACAAAAGATCCTGTTCGCTTCAAAATACGCCGACACAGAAGTGAAGTATAATGCGAACACAGTTCAAGACGTTTTCCTCCACGCCGTGTATCAGGGTCTCAGCCATAAGCATAACGACATACGTCGAGAACTGAAACCATTTCTCTCTGATAGCAGCGTGTCTGACGAAACGATCTTAAAGCAAATGATGAAGATAACAAACATTGAGAATGAGAGGCAGAGACGTTTGGGGTCAGTTGTGAAGCAGAAACAAATAAGTGTGAATAGCACAGAGCTTGAAGCGGCAACAGTACAAGGCAGTAGTACAAAGAAAGATGTTCCAGACAAACAGTCAAAAGCTGATGTACTCCAGCAGTTAACTGAGAAAGTAGAGGAGTTAATGAATAAAGTTGAACTACTGCAAAGACCCCAGCAGATTCAAAACCCAGAATGTTGCCATCATTGCCAAGTCAAAGTGGATCAAAGGAAACCCAGACCAAATAGCTGTGCTAATTGCCTCGAACAGAACCGCCCAGGTTGCACTCATTGTTTCTACTGTGGTGAGGACGGGCACAGAGCGGTAGGCTGTTTGAAAAAACCCAAGCGTCCGGAAAACTGGAGCCGGTTTCTGCCACGGGACAAGCAGTGACCGGGCTTCACGTTCAGTCCCACAGTGCTGAGGGTAGCGTACGGAGCTTTGAGAGTCATACAGAGACAAGTTCAGTTAATCAGAGACCAAAAGAAAACAATGAACAAGTCAATAACCAACTTTCTCTCTCTTTACCCACTCAAACCAGTAGACGTCTGGCCAAGTTCATAGGAGCCAAAGCCCTTGCACGTTGTGACCTCAATGGGTTGACAGTCAATGCCTTACTGGACACTGGAGCCCAGGTGAGCATGATAGATAGAAGCTGGAAAGAGAAGTATCTACCAAACACACCCATTAGGCCGCTTAGTGAAATCTTTGATGAGAGAGAAGAGCTGGAAGTGCACGCGGTGAATGGAGAAATCCTCCCTTTCGATGGCTGGGTCCTTATTGCAGTCAGTTTCAGTGGAAATGGTACGCTTAGCCAGTCGATCATGGTGCCTTTTCTCATCTGTAGCATTCCGCTTGCACAGCCACTACTTGGGTTTAATGTCCTAGAGGAAGTGATTCAGAATCGAACAAAAGAACTTGTCCCAGCACTTACCACGCTTCTATCTGACGCAATATCGGTTCCTGCTGAGAAAGTTGAGCTGCTGATGAACTTCATTCAGACTGACAAACCCTCCATGTATCAGAGATTGATAAGAACTGGTAATTATGAGACTACAGTCCCAGCCGGACAAGTAGCCTGGGTGAAGTGTCAGGTCACATCCGCTGTAGACCAGTCAGACCCTCTTCTCTTGTTTGAACCTAACGAGAACAGTGGTCATCTCACCGAGCTTGAGATTGAGGAGGGCTTGCTAGAACTACAGACCTCAAAGAGACCTTGTGTCATAATACCAGTAAGAAATGACACGAAGCATCCTGTTACAATACCAAGGAAGACAGCCCTTGGTAGCGTCCAGACGGTGGCTAGAGTGATTGAGAACAATCCATTAGAGAGCCCCAGGCCCAGAGTAGCAGTCATTAAAGCAGCAACAGCCCCAGTTAAACAGAGTGTTCCAGCGTTATGGCAGCCGCCTGTGGACCTCAGCCACCTTGGTGATGAGGAACAAGAAAAAGTCAAGAAAATGCTGTGGGAAGAATCGGCTGCTTTTGCACAAGACAGTCAGGATATTGGATGTATTCCTAGTCTACAGATGTCTATCTCACTCAAAGACGAGATTCCAGTGCAAAGAGCTTACTCTTCGGTGCCCAAACCACTGTTCAAAGAGGTGAAGGAGTATGTACAAGATCTGCTCATGAGAGGTTGGATTGTGAAGTCAAAGTCCTCTTATGCTGCTCCAGTGGTCTGCGTCCGAAAGAAAGACGGTACACTCCGCCTCTGTATCGATTATCGTCTCTTGAATCAGAAGACCACCCCTGATCGACATCCCCTACCTAGGATACAAGACCTGACTGATAGTCTCGGTGGTTATTCCTGGTTCAGCATCCTCGACCAAGGAAAGGCTTATCATCAGGGCTTTATCGCCAAGGACTCCCAGCACCTCACTGCTTTCATTACCCCCTGGGGGCTATATGAATGGGTGCGTATCCCTTTTGGCCTCTCCAACGCCCCAGCAGCTTTCCAGAGAAGCATGGAGGAGATGTTGAGTTCCTTGAGAGATGATTGCTGTCTTCCGTACCTTGACGACGTGCTCTGCTATGCAAAAACCTTTGACGAGCACGTGGAAGGGGGCCGTGAAGTACTTCAAGCTCTTCAGCGACATGGAGTGAAACTGAGACCTGAAAAATGTGAGTTATTCCGACGAGAAGTAAGATATGTGGGTCGTCTTGTGTCAGCTCAGGGAGTGAGAATTGATCCCAAAGACCTGTACCAAAGAGTGTACCGAAGACGTGGTTCGTGCGATATGGGATGGAAGTAAAGTAGCCAAACTGAAAGATGTACCGTGGGTGGCGGCTCTCAACATCTCTTCCCATGCCGACTTATCCCCCTCATTTGATCACGTGCCCGCAATAAGTCACGATGAGCTTGTGGAGGCACAACATACAGATGAAGCCATCGGTGAAATGATCAAGTTAAAAGAGGCGGGTACACCTTTAACTGACGAGATAGGAGACTATTTCATGAATGGGGAAAATTAGTTTTGGAGAATGGTCTCTTGTACAGGCGTGCTAATGAAAGAAGGCAGTTGGTGCATCCCTGCTAAGTACAAAGACATTGTCTTGAAGAAACTCCATAATGAAATGGCCCATGTCGGTACGGAAAGAGTCCTCAATCTTGCCAGAGAGAGATTTTATTGGCCCTTCATGGCTAGAGAGATCGAAGAACATATCACGAGGAAATGTCCATGCATAAAATCGAAGAAGCCAGTTACTCATGTTCGCGCGCCAATGGGTAGTATAACATCAACCTCGCCACTGGAGTTGGTGTGTATTGACTATCTACACCTAGAGACCAGTCGCGGGGGTTACGAATATATCCTTGTGGTCGTCGATCACTTTACGAGATTCGCCCAAGCTTATCCGACAAAGAACAAGAGTGGGAAAACGGCAGCTGAGCGAATATTTAATGATTTCGTCCTCCGCTTCGGATATCCATCAAAGTTACACCACGACCAAGGCCGTGAATTTGAGAACGAGCTCTTTCGGACGTTGCAACAGTTGTCAGGTATTCGTCATTTGAGAACATCACCATACCATCCCCAGGGGAACCCGGCGGAACGGTTTAATCGGACGATACTCCAGATGCTAAGAACGTTGCCAGAGAAAGAAAAGGAACGATGGAAAGATCAAATCCCACAAGTCATTCATGCGCACAATTGTACTCGGCACGAGTCGACAGGCTACTCACCTTTCTTCCTTCTTTATGGTCGTCATCCTCGCCTTCCAGTTGACTTACTGTTTGGGTTGGTTGAAGAAACGGAGCCTGATTCGCCAAAGGGATATGCACAGAAGTGGGCAAAGCAGATGTCGGAGGCTTATCGAATTGCTAACGAGAGTAGTAAACAGGCCAGTGCCAAAGGCAAAGTGCTTTACGATAAGAAAGCAAGGGGAGTGGTACTACAGCCTGGCGATAGAGTCTTGGTCAGGAACCTTGGTGAGTGCGGTGGACCAGGAAAACTACGGTCATATTGGGAGAAATCGATTTACGTTGTGAAAGAACAGTTCGCGGATAACCCAGTATACGTAGTCTACCCTGAGTTTGGAGACAAGAGAAAGACAAGGACATTACACCGTAATCTGTTATTATTAGCAAATGACCTTCCGGTGGAAGCTCTCCCATGCCAAGATGCTCCTGAACAGAGAACACAGAAAAGGAAACATCAGACTCGACGCACCAATGTCTCAGAACGTGTAAGTCTACAGGAAGTATCAGGTTCAGACTCAGATTCTGGAGAAGACTCAGATGGTCCTCGTTATTGGTTGAGGGTACCAGTAGAAAAGATAAAGAAGATACCTGTGGTAGCCCCACCACAACGACCAGTAACCTCTCTGAGCCAGCCAACTCCAATACCTGCTGAAGAAGAGGAGGAATTTAGGATGCACCACTTACCTGAAACGGATTCGTTACCTGAGGGAAACGTAGAGATAGAGGAACCTGGAGAAGATGAAGATCAGTTTGTTGTTGCGGGACCTGAGGAACAAGATGGATATGATGAGAATCCAGAGTTCAGTCAAGAGGAACAGTTTCCAGTCAGTGCAGTGCCAGATAACCAGACCCAGGTCAGAAGGTCAAGTCGGGAGCGACGACCTAAACATATTTTCACATATGAGAACTTTGGTCAGCCTACACAGACAACACAGGCTACAGTTAATGTGACAAACACACACTTACAATCACCTGTTTACCCTGTACCTCAGACTACTCAACCTTTGCACCCATTGATGCCTTATTCAACCCCAACATGTCCACTTAACCCTTATTCTACCCTTTACCCCCTATTTACATACATGCCTTATATGGTACCAGCAACACCATATATATTGCCAGTTCCAGTTGCTTGTTAAAAGAGTCTTTGAGTTAAATAAGTAGAGAAGAAAATGGTGGGACCCATTTCTTTTTGCTGGGAAGTGTGTGACGATCACACAATTATTGTAATTGTACATTAAGTATAGTCAAAATTATTGGTTTCATTTTGAATGTTATTGTGTTATTTTGGAAAAAGAAACATTCAGAAGGGTTTTATTCTAATGTGATTCCTTTTAAAAGAAAAAGAGAGAAGTGTGCAATGCTACTCCTGACCGTTAGGGGCAGAGTCGAGTGATGGGTGTTAAGCTGTGCGAGTCGTGAGTTTTTCATTACTCCAGAGAGCTTGAACTTGAACACTGTCTCCTCGTTTCTCTCCTGTGTTACAGGTGGGTAAATGTATAAAAACACTTTAAAGTTGAATTTAACCATGCTGAAATGTGTTTATATATAATGTGAATATAAGTGAATTGTTTTAGAGAAGTGATGCTCGTCAGAGGTTGTTTTTGAGGTTGATTTAAGCGAGAGAGAAAAGCTCGACCGATTAGCGGCCTACTGAAAACGCACATGTAACGTTTGTGAGCACGTCAGTTAAAAATATACATTTTTCCTTATACAAATGCACATGAAGGTATTTTATAAGCCTTAATGGTTAATAAGTATTGTTTAACATACTACCCAGCCAGCAATGACATGTGGGGCCCATATGAGGCCTTGATGGACGGCAAATGTGGGCCCCATTATGGGCTTGCACCCGGAATCCACATTGGGGCAAGCTGTGGAAGCCCAGACGTACTAAAAGTGGGACCTGTAAGGGTACTGCATGGGTCTTAATTGGGCAATTCATGTCAGACCCATTTGGGCCCCACCTGCCCAAATGGGTCTTAAGTGGGCTTGCACCCGGGATCCAACCATGGTTACCCAGATGGGCTTTAAATGGGCTCTGTAAGAGTCTTATGTGGGTCCTAAGTGGGAAATTCATGCCAGACCCATTGGGGCCCCATCTGCCCAAAGGGGTTTAAAGTGGGTTTGCACCCAGGATCCAGCCGTGGATGCCCAGATGGGCTTTAAATGGGATCTATAAGGGTGTTATGTGGGATGTTAATCGGGCAATTCATGACAGACCCATTTGGGCCCCACCTGCTTAAAGGGCGTTTAAAATAGGCTTGTACCCAGGATCCACACAGGGGGCCAGCCGTGGATGCCCAGATGGGTTTTAAGTGGGACCTGTAAGGGTCTTATGTGGTTCTTAACTGGGCAATTCATGTCAGACCCATTTGGGCCCCACCTACCTAAAGGGGTTTAAAGTGGGCTTGCACCAGGATTCAACCGTGAATGCCCCTATGGGCTTAAATTGGGCTCTGTAAGGATCTTATGTGGATCCTAACTGGGCATTTCATGCAAGGCCTATCTAAGCCCAACCATGCCAAATATTTTAAGGAAACAATCTAAGAAAAACTTAAATCGAAGAATGAATATAAGTCCAAGATAAATACAAGACACTTGACGCTTTGAACTGCAAGAAATATATTGTTTAATTGAACAACAAAAACAATTTAAATGTCACAACAGTAGATCTCTGAAAAAAAATCTCTGAAAATCTCTGAAAAAAAGAAAATAAAAAATCTCTCCAAAAAAAATACATTAAAGGAGTAGTTCACTTTTAAAAAAACTTTTGCTGATCATTTACACACCCCCATGTCATCCAAGATGTCCATGTCATTCTTTTTTCAGTCGAAAAGAAATTAAGGTTTTTGATGAAAACATTCCAGGATTTTTCTCCATATAATGCACTTTTACTGGGTACCAAACGGTTCAAGGTGCAAAAGACAGTTTCAGTGCAAACTGTTCAAAGAGCTTTAAACGATTCCAGACGATGAATAAGGGTCTTATCAAGTGAAACAATCGCTCATTTAAAAAATAAATAAATAAAGTTTGAGTTTTATAAGCTCAAATGCTCACCTTGCTCTGTTCTGTGATGCACGTCCGTGACTCTCCTGTTCGAACTCGTTCATCAAAATGCAAAATGAACAAATCTTTTTTCAAGTAATTGGTTCATTCAACGAACGAAATGACTCGGAAAAAGATTCTTTCCTTTTTGATAAACGAGTTCAAATAGGAGAGTCACGAACGCGCATCACAGAACAGAGTAAGGCGAGCATTTGAGCTTATAAAACTTAAACTTTGTTTTTTTTTTTTTTAAATGAGCAATCGTTTCGCTTGATAAGACCCTTATTCATCGTCTGGAATCGTTTAAAGCCCTTTGAACAGTTTGCACTGAAACTGTCTTTTGGACCTTGAACCGTTTGGTACCCAGTAAAAGTGCGTTATATGGGGAAAAAATCCTGGAATGTTTTCATCAAAAACCTTAATTTCTTTTCGACTGAAGAAAGAAAGACATGGACATCTTGGATGACATGGGGGTGTGTAAATGATCAGCAAAAGTTTTTTTTTTAAATGAACTATTCCTTTAATACGAAATACACTCATGGCGTGGTGGATGCTCCCTTTTGTCTTTGGGCTCTTGCAGCCCTCTCCCCTCCACGGTCACGTGCGCCGGTGAACCACTTCCCCAGCGCCATTTCCACTTGCTTGCGGTTCACACTTTGAGTAATTGCATTACTCTTCAGTGCACCTAAAAACAAAGGAGCATAAGTCAATTTAGCAAGGTTCTTTTTTGCTCCAACTTGCAACTCTTCAACTCATTCAGTCAAGTAAAACACATTTCCACATGTGGTAAGCTAAAATGTTTCATGGAGTTTTATATACCTACCCTTTTTCCATTACATGTTGAAATTTACAGTAGTTTCAAATGCACACCAGATTTCAGTCCTTCCAGAAAAACGCGGCGTTTTTTTGTGATTGTTGCGGGCAAAAATCCTTGATTACGCGGCCCGTTTTCTTTAAAAATGCGATGGAATATGCGGGATATTTATGCAATTTTTGCGATAAAATTGCGGTAACTTGCAAAAACTGCGGTTTGATGAAAAAAAAAAAAAGGGATTCCCCCAACACCCTGTTCTCACTAGGCTACTACCTTAATGTAAAGAGTCCTTTCTTATTACTTCCTACGATAAGCAAGCATAACTACATCACAGAAAGTGCTGGAATATTTAATTTCTCATCTTGTTTTTATTTCAGACTGTAACGAGTGGAAATAAGGTGTGGCCCCTTTAAGAGCTGCGCGCTCCTGTTGAACTGTCTGCAGCATTATATTGTATGTGCGCCTCAAACACCCCATGTGTGCGGGTAATTTCTGTTTGATGCTACTTCTTTTATCTTATTTTGCTTATTAAGTAGCGATGTGGACGGTAGAACATGTGACAGACAGTTACGAGTTCGATTTGGGAATAAAGTGCGAGTTGTGAGATGCCAATCGCCTCTGTGAGTCTGTCTGGCCTCTGCAATAACTTCATCTGTGAGCTATCCCTATTTTTCTTCCCGACACAACGCGTTACAAGACCTTAATAAACACATCAAACTTATAAAACATTGATGAGTCAAACAAGTTCTGTAGCTTTACTAGAGGAATATGCTACAACTTCAGTAAAAATGAATAAATGAAATATTTAAAAATAAAGTGTGCTCCTGTTTTACAGCTTTTCAATGATGTTCACGTCGCGTAATTACTTCACTTCATAACGTTCCCATGGCAACAGGGGGAAGTGGCTGCTCTTGTGTGAAGCAAACGCAACATTTTCCAACTTTCTGCTAAGATATACGTGAATTTTTTGCGACAAATTTGCGGGGATTGTGAAATTATGCAAGCCCTGCATATTTTGCAATTTATGCAGCGAAATTGCGGAGTATTTGAAAAAATGCGACCCCCGCATAAATATGCGGACTTTGGCTGATTTTGCATTGAATTCAGCGATCGCATAATCGCGTTTTTCTGGAGGGACTGAGATTTGAGCGACATTAAAAACCATTTTCCATGAATATATCGAAAATTCATGAATTCTCCCGAGGCGACCCCTTTGTATGCATTATTTTAATGCGCCAGGTCGTTTTATTACTAGGCTAGTTAGTTACTAGTATTACTAGTGTGTTCTAACTTACAGGAGCACTTTTGTGTCCCCACAAACAACCGTATCATTTAACTTTGAATAAATAAAAGAAAGGCCAAAAACAAGTTTTTATTGAGCAATTAAAAAACTGAATTTACGATAGAAAACTTCAAAAAGACGCAGATCTTTGAAGCACAGCTTGCCCATCCGTCCAGTCACGTTATACTGCCGTTGCAGTTCTGGCACCATTATGCAGTCCCTCCAGAAAAACGCGATTATGCGATCGCTGAATTCAATGCATAATCAGCCAAAGTCCGGGGGTCGCATTTTTCCAAAATACTCCGCAATTTCGCCGCATAAATTGCAGATTTCCGCGCAAAATATGCGGGCTTGCATGATTTCATAATCCCCGCATTTTTCGTCGCAAAAAAGTCACATATATCTTAGCAGAAAGTTGGAAAATGTTGCGTTTGCTTCACACAAGAGCAGCCGTTTCCCCCCGTTGCCATGGGAACGTTATGAATTGACGTAATTACACGACGTGAACATCATCGAAAAGCTGTAAAACAGGAGCACACTTTATTTTTAAATATTTCATTTATTCATTTTTACTACTCATTTTTTTTTGTAGCATATTCCTCTAGTAAAGCTACATAACTTGTTTGACTCCTCAATGTTTTGTAAGTTTGATGTGTTTATTAAGGTCTTGTAACGCGTTGTGTCGGGAAGAAAAATAGGGATAGCTCACAGATGAAGTTATTGCAGAGGCCAGACAGACTCACAGAGGCGATTGGCATCTCACAACTAGCACTTTATTCCCTAATCGAACTCGTATAACTGTCTGTCACATGTTCTACCGTCCACATCGCTACTTAATAAGCAAAATAAGATAAAAGAAGTAGCATCAAACAGAAATTACCCGCACACATGGGGTGTTCAAGGCGCGCATACAGTATAATACTGCAGACCGTTCAACAGGAGCGCGCAGCTCTTAAAGGGGCCACACCTTATTTCCACTCGTTACAGTCTGAAATAAAACAAGATGAGAAATTAAATATTTCCAGCACTTTCTGTGATGTAGTTATGCTTGCTTATCGTAGGAAGTAATAAGAAAGGACTCTTTACAATAAGGTAGTAGCCTAGTGAGAACAGGGTGTTGGGGGAATCACTTTTTTTTCTCTTTTTCATCAAACCGCAGTTTTTGCAAGTTCCCGCAATTTTTGCAAGTTCCCGCAATTTTTGCAAGTTCCCGCAATTTCATCGCAAAAAATTGCATAAATATCCCGCATATTCTATCGCATTTTTAAAGAAAACGGGTCGCGTAATCAAGGATTTTTGCCCGCAACAATCACAAAAAAACTCCGCGTTTTTCTGGAAGGACTGATTATGAAATTCATCATCCTCCTTTTTTTTTTTTGTCGACTAATCGTTGTGCAGGACAAGACTTTGGTCGACTAAGGATTTCTTTGGTTGACTACAGCCCTAGTCCAGTCACGTCCGTAACGCATTATTATGGTTGTTCAGAGCAAAGTAGTTAGATGAATTGTCTATCCTAATAAGCATAAACATAATTTAGCTTTGTAAATAAAGTTTCAAGTTATTTGCATTTATAATTGTCATATTAAATAAACTAAACCTTTAAAACGTTATGGACGTGACAGTGCACTGAAGCGTCAAGACCTCTTTATTATAGCCCTTATAAATTCAACAGGCAGTGCTGTTATGACCAAATTAGTATATTTATTTCTCAGGCATGCCTCCATCTTTCTGCAAAATGCTTACTGTTAAAATAAAGTTTAAAAGGGGGGGTCTTTGATACCTGTTTTTGAAAGCATGAAATATGGCTGGTTGAAAATGTAATTTAAGCATTGTTGCTCACCTCATATCTGGTGGATAAACGAGGCGATTTTCTTAAAATTTTTGTTAAAGCACATTAATACAGTATATTACAGACCTAAATGGACAACTTAAAAAGGGTTTTGTTCTTTTGGTTAAAACTTTATTTTTTCATGGTAAAGATGACCTTTGCATGGAATTGCCCTTGTATGAAAAACAGTAGCCTAAATACATTATTTAATACTGTAATTATATTCCATTTGTCCTACCATTCCGGTTTGTACACGGTGCATCACACCTGCAACATTGTTGCCATTAGCTATATCAGAGCTCTCAAGTGTCACGCATTGATCGTCACAGTCACTCTTTTCGGTCTTTTGCATTTAGGCTATCTCGCGTAAAAACTGTTTATAATACATTTAATATGCCGCAATGCCCAAAATGTCTCTGGCCGCGCCGCTCTCACTATGGAACCGGCAGGAATCAAGCACGTCTCTCCTGGAGTTCTGCAGTCGAGCCTGCCACTTATCAGCCAATCAAAAGAAAAGAAAAGTGCTATACAATCGCCAATCAGAAAATAGTACTATTGTATCTGGGTAAGATTTAACGGAACAACCAAAAAAAAAAAAAAAAAATGATATCCTGAAATTGTTCGCGTGATTCTGTCACTCCTGCTGCCTGTCTTCAAAACTTGAGAGCCCTGCTATATAGTTGAGCATAGTACATACCAGGAAGGTATCAATAAGGAAGGTATCAATCAGGATTATGAGTTATTTTTATTTTTTGATTAATCACTTTGATGAATCATTCAATTTGACAGCACTAGGCGCTGTAGCGAGTAGTTAAGTCTGCTAGGAAAATAACAACAAATGACAGCCTTCCTTCCCTAGACGACATCTATGTCCGCAGGTGCAGAAGCAGGGCATTGGACATCATGAAGGACTCCACTCACCCAGCGAATAAACTGTTTACCACACTCCCCTCTGGCAGAAGGCTGCGCAGCCTTAAAGCAAGATCTACAAGGCTATTGTGCAGCTTCTTTCCAGAGGCAGTGAGGCTTATGAACTCCTTAGTTTAGGGCTCCTCCTGCCCTCTGCTCGCTCATTGCTGCTACTGCACAAGGCACTTTGTGATGTTATGGGTTAATTATGGTCTATGGTTTTTGATTTTGTTATAAGGTTAAGGCTATTTTAATGTTTATAGAGATTAAATTTCCATTTTTTCTGTATTACGCTGCTGGACCTGGGAAATGAATTTCGTTCCTTCATGTCTAACATGTTTGAATGACAAATAAATGAAACTGAACTGAAACTGAACTAATGTTTAGAGTATATAGACAAGAACCATACAAGGGTTTTTGTTACTAAGCCTGCCCTGGGTACACAAATTTTCTTGTTAAGCTTATGTACATTTATATTCCAATGAAGGTTATAACATGCTTACAATACATATAGGCCCCTGTGGCACGGCCTAAGCTTTTGTCCTTTATGCAACCCCTATCTAGATTTAGTTGACTAAAATCTTATTGTATGTCGTCGACTAAAGCTAGAATAAAACTAAAACAGTTCAGATGACTAAAATATAATGGGTTTAGTTCAATTATGCATTAATTTAGAATTTCTCTAAAATTTACAAACCCTAATTATACGGTAATAGAGAAAACATCTATTAACCAGTTAATATGAATGATTTTAAAGTTTGAACATGCAATATACAGATTTAAGTACTGTGACTTAAAAAATATTTTAAAATTAAATACAACCACTATTCCTAAAGTAGAATAGTCTTCTTTTCAATGAATGATACATGCATTATTTATAACTACTTGCATACATCATTCTTTATTCTTTCAAGCAGCAGACATATTTATTTGTATGAATTAATTATAATGAATCCTTATTAAAGCTATTAACGAGCAGTGAATTTTAATCTATTTTTCTTTTGTTGCTTGATGACACAGACCGCATTGTGGTTTATTACACAACGTTCACTTTAAGACATCGGATCATGTACAATGACATGCGGATCCAATTGCACTGATGCACATCCAATACACTCAAAACTGTTTAAGACATAACGTCCTGGATGCGTATGCAACCCGAGGACGTAGTCCCCTGCCACTAACGCTGGACTACCAAAAAAAAAGAAATCTTTATTACTACAACAGAGAGAGCAGGTCAGGGAGGAGACTTCAGTTAGCTGTGCTCAGCATTACGGCATTTCACAGACTGGCGTTCATGGCGCAGCCGACTCAAGCCGGAGTGCAACCTGTTCTCAATATACATGTCTATGCTGAGCACAGCCAACTGCTGCTGGGCTCCTGTCTGTGGTGTATGTCATCACTCACGTAGCCATGGCCGTGCACGACCGGGTTATTGCTAATATTCCGGTTTTGAACGGGTTATTGGCTGCATATAAAAGTAGTCAATGTGTTGCAGCTCTTTCTGCTCGGCTGAATGAACGCCAGTCTGTGAAACGCTGTAATCATCTATCGAAATATCGGAAATGTGTTTAAAGCTCATATCACCGTTATTAAAAGTATATCGTGATTCGTGATATATGAATTATTGTCCAACCTCTCCCACTGTTTTTCCCTTTGGTTAGATTCTACATCAGATTAAACAGCACAAACCAAAAATTACAGACCACTGTACAATCTGCAGTGTTATTTTTCTGGCAACATAATATTTAAACTTACCTCAATTCGTGAATGTCTGATATGAAGTTCTTCTCCTCGAAGTGACAGCTAGCAGCGATGCTTTCCGAATGGACCGTTAACGTTTTGAGCGCGAAACAAGGCCTTTGCATACAGGCCCCTTATAGATGTCCTAAGAACTGCCTGACTGAATAACAATTAAATACAGTAAAATTCGTAAATATGTGAGAGAATTAACAAACGTTAACTGCTTCGCTGGCTTCATATGAATCAGCCTAATTGGTGTTGTGTGCATAACAGGCAGTGGTGGGAAGAGTACTGAAAATCTGTACTCAAGTGCAAGTACTGCTGTATTGCTATTACTCTATTACAAGTAAAAGTACTGGTGTTAGAGAAATACTCAAGTAAAAATACAATTTGTAAAAACTTTTAACCACTGATGTCACCGTCACTTCTCGGGCTGGATGTGTGTTTTCCTTTACCAAAAGTTAAAACAACAATCTATTATTCATTAATAATTGATAAGATACAAAAGTGTTTTTACCTAATTTTTTCTCAAACAGATCTACTGTACCTTTTACAGCCAATCAGTCATTGTTGGTGTATGCTACACCTTGATAGAAACACATGCTACTCCTTGGTCCAAGGACAACACAGAAGTGTAACAGATAATGAGGCCTCCTGCAAGTCCTTTTCTAACAAATATTGAATTACAATTTCCTAAGAGGTAATAAATGCATCATATACATGTCCATAAAGGGACTAGCTGTCTGTGAGCTATTTGGCCTCGATCATCTTAAAAAATGAAACTTCAAATTGGATCCCGGAGTTTTATTTGACCAAATTGGGACAGGTATGGGATGTGGATAACCGTTTGGGGTTATTTGTAGGGATGCTTGACATTGATTTTGTACCGATATCCGATATACCAATATTGTCCAATGCTTAATTTCCGGTACCGATATAAGCTGATACACCGAAACATATGATCCTTTATAGGCTTACTGCCCACTGTTCCATGACTCACTTGATACTGGGGATTTGAATGTTTTGAAGAACTAGCCAGCAACCGGTTGGCTAACTGGGGTGCGGTGCTTACTACCCCTTCGAGAGAAGATGCCAACTGAACATTTCTTTGACTGAGGTAAACTGAAATTTAACTCAAATAGCCACACAAGAACAAAAATTCATCTCATTCCACTCATTGGCTTAGATCTGCCCTGCTCAAGAATTTATTTACTCTACTGTGTTTATGTGGTTGGCCAACAACCTATAGCAACACTCAAATTTTGTCTGCATTCGCTTTGAGAGGAAACAAGCTTTCCAAAAAGATATAAAATGACATACTTTAGTCATTTTAAACCATTTCAAAAACATATACCGGTTACCGATATTGAATTTTAAAGCCAATATCGGCCGATTATATTGAGCATCCCTAGTTATGTCTAAATATGCGTTTCTGCCCCAAGGGACAGGCGTCTGGGACTGGACTATTATTTGAAGTGTTACGGTAGGCCTGCAACCTTTCTGAGAGTCCACTAATCAGCATAATTCAACACAGCGTAAACTTTGAGCGATTTTGATGTTTTTTACATTTTTGGGAAGTTCCATTTTTCATTTTCTGCACGACTAACAACAATGACTGATGGATTGTTTTGGCAAAAGATCTACATATGCAATGTTTGTTCTTTGGTGATTAGCCTGACTTGAAATGGATTGAGTTACAATTACTCAATCTCAACATGCTTGATTAGCCTACATGTAGAGTTACTAAAAATTGTATAAATTTTTAGTAAAAGTTATCAATAGGCCTAAATAGTTTGCACCTCTGCCATGCAGGACCCATGTGTTCCCAGTTCAAACCCAACTTAGCACATAAACATGCCATGCAGGACCCATATATGCGTTCCCAGATCAAACACATGCCCACTTGGCCCATAAATATGCCACGCAGGACCCATTTATGTGTTCACAGATCAAACCCATGCCCACTTGGCCCATTAACATGCCAAGTAGGACCCATATATGTGTTCCCAGTTCAAACCCATGGCCACTTGGCCCATAAAAATTCTACGCAGGACCCATATATGTGTTCCCAGATTAAAACCATGGCCACTTAGCCCATAAAAATATATGCTATAGGACCCATATATGTGTTCCCAGATCAAACCCATGGCCACTTGGCCCATAAATGTACCATGCAGGACCCATATATGTGTTCCCAGTTCAAACCCATGGCCACTTAGCCCATAAAAATATATGCTGGACCCATATATGTGTTCCCAGTTCAAACCCATGCCCACTTGGCCCATAAAAATTCTATGCAGGACCCATATATGTGTTCCCAGTTTAAACCCATGGCCACTTGGCCCATAAATGTACCATGCAGGACCCATATATGTGTTCCCAGTTCAAACCCATAACCACTTGGCCCATAAAAATTCTATGCAGGACCCATATATGTGTTCCCAGTTCAAACCCATGGCCATTTGGCCCATAAATGTACCATGCAGGACCCATATATGTGTACCCAGTTCAAACCCATGGCCACTTGGCCCATAAAAATTCTATGCAGGACCCATATATGTGTTCCCAGTTCAAACCCATGCCCACTTGGCCCATAAAAATTCTATGCAGGACCCATATATGTGTTCCCAGTTCAAACCCATGGCCACTTGGCCCATAAATGTACCATGCAGGACCCATATATGTGTACCCAGTTCAAACCCATGGCCACTTGGCCCATAAAAATTCTATGCAGGACCCATATATGTGTTCCCAGTTCAAACCCATGCCCACTTGGCCCATAAAAATTCTATGCAGGACCCATATATGTGTTCCCAGTTCAAACCCATGGCCACTTGGCCCATACATTTACCAAGCAGGACCCATATATGTGTTCCCAGTTCAAACCCATGCCCACTTGGCCCATAAAAATTCTATGCAGGACCCATATATGTGTTCCCAGTTCAAACCCATGCCCAATTGGCCCATGCCTGTCCATTATGGGGCCCATTTAATCAGCTCATATGGGCTTCCTATGTGGGACTCATACTACAAAACCTACATGGGACCCGCTGATTTCACCCAGCCAAAGCCCATGCCCACACAGTAACCATGGAACCCCTACTTAACCCATCTGGGCCCCACATGTCATTGCTGGCTGGGTATATATGTGTTTTGAAGATCGATTGATAATAGTTAATGTGTTAAATAAGGTTTAAAGTTATATTTGAAGTATATTAATAATTCTGAGAGTGATTTACAGCATCGTATTAATGTGATACTGGAAAAATATTGTGAATAGAAATTATTAATCATTTAAGAGAAGTAATGGAAGTATATTACTATGGTTTTTGTATTTTTTGATGAATAGTGTGAAATATAAAAATACAGAGTCAGTAAACATGAATGTGAAATTGAGAAGTTTATTTTATTGCAGATTGTGAATTGACATGAACACTGAAAGTCATTATAATGTTAAGAAAACATTGAAAATGTGATATGAAGCATAATGTGACTCTGAGAAACAGAGATTTGTTTAATGCACATACTGTGAATAAATTACTCCAGAGAGCTTGAACTTGAACACTGTCTCCTCGTTTCTCTCCTGTGTTACAGGAGAATAATCTGTTCCTCACGGGTGCCGACGCCACGGTACCTGTTACAAATGCATGCTCTTTCAAAGCTGCCATGCGTGCCATTACTGCAGCCCTTTCAGCTGCTGCTTTAATTTGCGCAGAGGAAGTGGTACTTGATTTATTACTGATTTTGCTTTTGTTTTTACCCACATTGGAAACACTGTCATCTGGATTTATACCATCATGATCACCTTGATCTTTTTTACCGTTTTCATTACCATCATTTTCAGAAGCATGTTTTCCAACCCACCTTTGCACGTTAACAATAAACTCATCATTAAACATAATTTTTGTTTTAACCCTCTGGGGTCGGCAATCACGCCGGCGTGATCTGCTCGCTTTTTTTTCTTATCAGTGCAAAAGAGACTCAAAATACTCAGTTGATTTTGATCTTACATATAAGTGTTATACATCATTAGATCCTGTTAAGTTTCTTTTTTTTTTTTGTGGATACTCACAATAAAAACAAAGTGTTGTGCTTTTCACCAAATAAAGAAAAACAAACATGATACGAGTTCTGCGTTCTCTCTGTCAGTGAAGTCCATTCTGAAACTAGTAATCAGCTAGTAGTCCATTCTGAAACTAATAATCAGCTAGTATCATAATACTAGCTGATTATTTATACTTTATGATCACAAATTTATTTTACTCACATTTGATTTGCTTAGAGCCCGCATCAACGGGGCATAAGCATTTACTGTGAGATACCTGCCTTTACTTTTGTACACAGATTTGATTAGCTTAGAGCAAATTTAGAACATTTAGTTTCTCCACACAGAGGAATTACAATAAAACAGATTGAAAAACAAAACCTTTGAATCTCCTCTCATTCTTTGTTCAGGCTTCCTCGCCCTAATGGGCCCTAAGGGGAATGTCTGTCACACCCCTGGTCTGAATCTCATTAATATTCATAGGCCATTACCACTCCCACACATAAACCTCTTCTGACAAAAAAACTGTCATGAAAAGTATAATGTTAAGTTTTTTGTTTTATGTGAACGATTAGGAGGGATGATTTTCACATCATTTTGAAGCCAGAACTCGAAGCGACAACATCCATTTGTCAAAAGTCTTGTGGACACATATTTAGCATTTGTTTTGTGGTCTTATTTCAACAACTTTCATTTTTATTTTTTTCAATAACCACGCATAAACATTATTCTCTTAAAAATACAAACATGTACATACATGTTGCTTAGATATTATGGCAGCCCAGTTTGTGCTATATAGAGTGAATTTACACCTTTGCCATTAACATGTTTATAAATAACTGAAAAAAGCACAAATGTAAGGGCATATCAGAACATCCCAATGGCCCCAAAAACACCTCAGACCCCAGAGGGTTAACCCTCTGAGGTCGGCTATCGCGCCGGCACGATAGTCTCGCTTTTTTCTTATCAGTGCAAAAGAAACTCAAAATACTCTGTTGATTTTGATCTTACATATTAAGTGTTGTACATCATTAGATCCTGATAAGTGTCTATTTTTTTGTGGATACTCACAATAAAAACAAAGTGTTGTGCTTTTCGCCAAATAAAGAAAAACAAACATGATGCGCGTTCTGCCTTCTCTCTGTCAGTGAAGTCCATTCTGAAACGCGTCCTAAGATTATTTTTAATTCCGCGAATACTTGTCATACAGGCACGAGTGTTTTTCCATAATGAAGCTTGAACTCTCTTCTTTTAAATGAGTTAATTTATATAAAAAAACAAATATTCTTAGCTTATGTAATCTGTATGAAAAGAGAGAGATGTCAGTATTTTTCTTTCCAGCTCATTATACCTAATTACGCGTTAATGTGCCACGCCCACGGAGAGCGCGCGCTATTCAAACGCAAATGATTTTAGACAAGCCGTTCAAACATGCCAACGCCCACCAGCTGGATTATAAAACACATCGTGTTTAGTAAGTATATTGTACAGCTGTGTACACAGCGTATCCTTTCACTGTGAGGAATATCTAACCCTGGAAAATGTACCAGAAGTGCTGGTAGTTTGATTTCGAGGAGCAACGGATCCAGCTGATGTAGTAAGTCATTTATTCTAGTGCTTTGTTCTAATCGTGATATTGAAGTGTCGGACTGTAAACCGCAAAAAGACTGTTTAAATATGAATTGCGTGTATGTGTGTAGGCTAAATGATGAGTGAACGGCAAAGGCGCGCGCGCTTTGTTTACAGTTATACAGCGCGTGTCTGTGCCTTGTTCATTCACTCTCGCACCTACATTAGTAAACGTTATGTTTACATAAACACATCTTAGTAGGCTATAGCAATATAGTTTGTATGAGTAAAAATAGACTGAAATATGTTGAAATAAAATGTCTGTATAAGCAACAAGCTGCAAATTCACATGTATATACTAATATATCATACACAATATATTACAGACTAAATATGAATGTTTAGACACGATTTTATGATTAGTTTTGGATAGCTTATAAAGTTTTGACTGTAAAAAAAGACTACTGTCACATTAAATAGGTACGCTTTTGTTCACCAATTTCTGCTCATAGTTAAATATACTATAGTATGATGTTTTGTCAAAAATAAAGTAGGTATATTGAATTATCAACAAAGATGTTATTATAGTGTTTGTTCCAATATTCAAACTAATGAATCCTTACCTTTTTTTTAATACGTATGATAAAATGTATAGTTTTTACAAAGAAATACACTTGAAATATTGTTAAAATTGTAATTGTTGTTGTAATTGTAACCTATTTGTAATTGGTTACAATTTCTAATTGTAAAATATGTATAGGCTATATAGATCATTTCTTTTGTCCTTGCATTCTTTGGGATCCTGTGACACACCTGTGTGAAAGGGCTAATTAATATGCAGCTCATTATGCGGCACATTATCCGGCCTTTGTCTTCTCAGGTGTGAACACGCCTCCACGCATATTGCCTTTCCAAACCAAAGGTCTCTAATAAAATTTAAATCAGTGTATGTGTTTGTGTAAATGATTAGGCAGGATGATTTTCAGATCATTTTGAAGCAAAAATTCTAGGCAACAACACTGATTAGTCACAAGTCTTGTGGACACATATTTAGTATGTGTTTTGTGGCCTTATTTCAGACACTTTAAGTTTTAGTTTTTTCAATAACCATGCATAAGCAATATTCTCTCAAAAATACAAACATGTTTCATAATTGTTGCTGAGAAATTACGGTAGTCCAGTTTGTGCTTTATTGAGTGAATTTACACCTTTGCCATTAACATGTTTATAAATAACTGAAAAAAGCACAAATGTCAGAGCATGTCAGAACACCTCAAGGACCCCAAAAATCCTTAGACCTCAGAGGGTTAAACAGTCTTTGTGCAGTTTACAGACACTATTCAATAACGCGATTAGAACAAAGCACTTAAGAATAAATTACTTACTACATCAGCTGAATCCTTGCTCCTCGAAATGAAACCGGTAACTGAGTTGACTTTTCCAGGAATTATTCCTCACTGCGCAGCAAGATGAGATAAAGGTTAGGGCGTTCTGATGTGGGCGTTTTCATGGCTTGCCTCAACATTAACGTTTGAATAGCGCGCGCTCTCAGTGGGCGTGGTCACATTAACACGTC
This sequence comes from Tiaroga cobitis, assembly GCA_030578255.1. NCBI lineage: Eukaryota > Metazoa > Chordata > Actinopteri > Cypriniformes > Leuciscidae > Tiaroga > Tiaroga cobitis. The sequence goes on along the minus strand of CM060591.1, from coordinate 28,271,449 downwards.
ATACACTACACTGTCAGAAATAGGGGTACAGTAGGAGTCCATTTCTGTCCCCCAAGGTACAATCTACACTAACGTCCCCATAGGGCTTATTATTGGACCTCAAGATACATATATGTACCTTTTTGAGGGTCAAAAAGGTACATATATGTTCCCAAGCATTAAAAGGTATATATATATGTACCGTTTCTTTTAAAGGTTAAGGTACAATATCAAGAGACAGCCTCTACTAAGCCAATTTTTTTTTTAAGTTGTTGTTTAAAGGTTTTAATGATACCTTAATTATTTAAGGTAGATTTTAACGTATCACTATATTTGAGTAGCCTTGAAATAAAGGAAATAAAAGTTTTGTAAGTCAATTTGCTGATATTAAATCATTATAATACAAAACAACCCACATAAACACACAAATGGCAGATTCTCACTTTTATAGTGTATTTCATCAGATTTTTTTTTGCATTGCATAGTCTAGCCTACATTATCCCTTATTTACTGGAGAGCTGGAACGGAGCTCACTACTTTTGATTGATGGAAAGATGTGTCAAATATGTAGAGCCAGCCCTGATTGGCTGCTTGAATCTAGCTCTGCCTCTGACTGTCATTCTCATCAGCCGCCCTTCCCCCACAGCACTGAGACTGATCGCGCGCGCGCCCTTCCCCCACAGCACTAGACTGATTGCGCGCGCGCCCTTCCCCCCACAGAACCGAATCGTCCAGTTCGCGGTCTTTCTTTCTTTTGGCCATCGGTGGAGCTATCATAGCACGGACGGTTACTCATGGTTCTTACAGGGCTTTCAACCGAGGAGGTCCTTCTAAAAATATCAGAAGCAGGCATAGAAGTGACCGACGTCGAAGCCCAGAGATTCAGAGGTAAGTTTGTATTGTAATGGAATTTTTCCATTTAGTATTCTTATTTCAGTTATTCCTAATGTTGGCCTCATCTGTTTTCTCTCACTTGTAGTGAGAGGGGGCTTTGTGATAATTTACTGTGTTTGGTTGTCAGTGGAGGTAGGGAAAAGCAGGTGGTCAAGGGGTCATCTTGAGTGCATTTGTACTTTATAGCCTAAAGGGTTAAAGGGGGGCATTAACATCTCAGGGCCAGGGAGGAATGAAGAGACAAAGTATATCTCTCTCCCTGAGGGGAGGGAAGATATAAGGCCTTGGGTATAAAAAAGACAGGCACTGCTTCTCCTTATCTGTCCTCACTGACTCACGAATGTGTATTGGTGACGAGGATCTCTCTTGCAAGAGAATAAATACTTTTTAAACTATTAATTTGGACTCAGAGTGTCGCTTACTCAGTGGTGATGTTTGTTGAATGATAAAAAAAGCCACAACAGCTTGGTGTCAGATAGTGGGATTTCATGGACGTGATCCGGGGACTGACGGACGGACGGAGGCTGATCACCTAGGAACTGACAAAGTTCTAACCCTACCTCGAGAAAAACATTAAGAGACGAGGGACCGTTTCCGCCGTTAGGACCGGATCCGGCCACTGGAATCAAAAGAACTCAAAGTGGCACAGAACAACATCTCTGGGTAAGCTAAGCAAATTCAGTTTAATTGGGGGGAAAGAGTGAAATTGAACCATATTGGCTGAGGGCTGTTTCTGTGGTACGTAATCTGAGATTAATTGAGATCTATATATAGATCAAGAGGTTTCAAACAGATACGAGAGGAAATTATCTGAGATTAACTGAGATCTGTAACGGATCAAGAGGTTTCAAACAGATAGGTAACCTGAAAATCAGTTGTTCCACCACGGAGCAAATTGTTTTTAGGTGCTGAGGCTAATTAGGGGGAGCCAGAAAAGATTTTTTTTTGGTAAACCTTAATTAGGAGGGCACTAAGAGTGCAACCCGACCGATTTGGGTTAAAAGAAAAAATCGGGTCTGGTGGGGACGCCTAACAGATCAAGAAAACGCGCGTTGAAGAGAAATCCACAGAGAACAGAAAAGCAGCCAGTATGGGGAAGTCTCAAAGCAAAATTATGAAATATGATACTCCGGTGTACTACCAAATGAGAAAACATTATGGTCAGAAATGTATGCTAGATATTGAGAAATTAATCAAGCATCATGATTTTCCCGAAGGGGGAACATTGAGCCACACGAGGCTGAAAGTGGTGAGAGACTCAGTGGAAAAGAGTAGTGAGAAACAATCAGCTTGTTGCTGCAAGTGTGTTAAACATGTATGCAAAAGATGTGAAAACACAGTCGATTGCTGGCTTGAGGAAGCAGATAAAAGAGAAAGAAGGCAACTGCAAAAAGAATTAGCAGGAAGGAAAAATGAAAAGTGTGAAAGTCTGCCTGTATGTGTGTCTGCACCACCAGAACCGACTAACCCACAGTATGTTTGTGTTTCCCCACATGAAATTGCGGTGAGACCGGCACCGCCGGAGTACAAAACACACTTCCCAGGAGCCGGATTGATTGCACTGAAGTTCGACCGCGACCTTGACTGTTCTCCATCGAGACTGACCCAGCCACGAGCACAAGCCGAACCGCAACCCGAGGCACAAGCAGCAATGAGACAAGCACAAGCAGCACGTGACGCAGCGCGTGAAGCGCAAGAAGAGGAAAATGACCGAGCAGCAAGAGCTGAAGCGCTGGCCGCGCGGGAGGAACAGGAGGCGAGAGAAGCCGCACGGGCAGAAGCGCAACAACAGCAAACAGCTCAGATGGCGTTGGCATTCCAGCAACTAGCAATGCAAACGGCGCAGGCAATGCAACAGGTGCAAGCAGAGGGACAAGCGTCCAGTCACGTGACCCAGAGCGAAAAGGAAGAAATCACAGAGGACACGGACGAGCAACGCGGAGCCAAGCCGAAGAAAATCGTCACAAGATCACAGATCAGAGATGAAACAGCTAACATCACAGCTCCGATGGTTGAAGTGGCGGGGCCGGATGGATCAGTGGACGGTGACAGACATGAAAGAAGCAATGGCCCATTTGCCAAGCCCGGACGACGCAGGTGACAGATTTTCAAACGAACTAGTCACTTTCTGTCAAGAGTTCAGCCCCACCACACAAGAACTGAAGCGGCTGCTAGCCGTGAAACTGGGGGCCACGAGCTGGCACAAAGTGAGTAGCCACATGCCGACAACTGACCGACGGAGAGTGAACGGAGAGTGGATGAGTGATGCCAACGAACTGTATCGAACAGCAGTGGACAAACTCGCCGAAGAAATAAAGAAGGCTTTCCCACCACGAGTGGACACAGCAAAAATCAACAGCTGTTGCCAGGTGAGAGAAGAGACAGTTCGTGACTATTATGCAAGACTTTTTGAAACATTTCAGAAACACAGCGGCATGCCTGAGCCGGATGAGAGAGGAGAGCAGCCAGGCACATGGGAGTGCCATTTGCAGGGCTGTTTCCTGAATGGACTGAGACCTGAAATCGGACAAGCGGTGAAAGCAAGTTACATCGAGTGGCGGAGCGGGCGACTAGCAAACACCCTAGCGCACGCTGTGCACGCCGAGGAACAGCTGCTGACAAAGAAGGACAAAGCCGCGAAAGTAAAGGTGGAGAGAGAGCTGCAGCTGGCTGCTGTACAGATCAAAGCTAGCACGAGTGCACCACCAGCGCGGCAGAACTGGACCAACAAGAAGAAGAAACTATATCAGGGAAAGTGGAAATGTGGACTGTGCGAAAGCAACGAACATGAATTTTTTAAATGCACGAAGTGCAGAGTGTGCAAAGGCGACGGACACTGGGCAAAGGATTGTCCGGAGACACAAAGGGCGGATTGACTATGGAGGAACGGAGAACAGGAAAGGGGAGGGTGAGCGACAGGCATTCAACCGACTGCGAGAAAGGGAAGTGAAATTTTTCTAACACACACGCACAACACGAACACATACACTGATGCACATACTGCTTCTTGCAATGAAGAAAATGCTAGCAAATCTTTATGTGTGAGTGATGAAAAGTTGAATAATGCTGTTACTGCTGAATGTCTGAGAATGTACAAGGGTACAGGATTTTTAAGACTACCGAGATATCCACTGTTAGTTGACGGTACAATGATAGAGTTTCTCGTGGATTCGGGAGCTGCCCGGTCCACAATAAGGCCATATGACTTGCCATGCAAACCAAGATTGACGAATGTGATGTTTGAAAGCACGTCAGCGTCAGGGCATGTAATTTCAGAAAATTTCACAGTGCCATTACAATGCGAGACGGAGGGGGGCAAAGCATTGAAACATGCGTTTTTGTGCTCTGCAACCTGTCCGGCTCCATTGTTGGCACGAGATCTAATGTGTGAATTAAATTTGAAACTCACTGCGGGCCCGATGGGTATCGTGATTGAGGAAGAACAGCAGATATGTTGTGCAAAATTTGAGCCAAAATGGGCATACGAGTGGCAGATAAAAGATTTTGATTGGGCACAAATGATTTTGAAAATGGCAAAAGATCGAACAAGTCAAGTCAAGTCAAGTCATCTTCATTTATATAGCGCTTTTAACAATGGATTGTTTCAAAGCAGCTTTACAGAGATAAACATATAATTTAAGGTAACAGATTGTTTTGGCATTATAGCGGTTCTTGAATAATGTTATTTCCAGCTAAAGTTAACTTTGATTGATTCACCTCCGTCGAAATGATCAGACTTTTTAAACGCGAACCTGTGATTAACGCTGACGGCGTTCACATGCTCATTCAGAATTGATTCTATAGTTATGTGCTTTTTAAAATATGTGCGCAGGTTTATAATTCATACAACCCAGCCTAAACAAACTACTTTTCTTGCCTATAAATTTTGATACAGAATTTTGTTTTATTTTATCACTTCGGGGTACGCGAGCCGGAATTCACAACGCTTTATCTGTAGAGTGGGAAAGGGATCCTCCATAGGGAGAGGATAGTGGATACTTCAGCACTGCATTGTCATCGGGTCCAGGCGGATCTCCTTTGTCAGATCTGGACACGGCCTGGATCCGGCAGGCTGCGGGAAAACCTCGGGATAAACAAAGACACTAATATTAGCGTAGATGCCATTCTTCTTATGATGTAGCGAGTACATCAAGATTTAAGGGAAGTGTTCCCAGTTCCGGCTAACCTAATCTATGCAGCCTAACATTGAATTTATAGAAGTCTATAGTGTGTTATGTGTATGCTAGGTCAAAGAGATGTGTTTTTAGTCTAGCTTTGAACTGACAGAGTGTGTCTGATTCCCGGACAATGGTAGGAAGACTGTTCCAAAGTTTTGGTGCTAAATAGGAAAAGGATCTACCGCCTGCAGTCGATTTAGATATTCTAGGTATTATCAACTGGCCGGAATTTTGAGATCGCAATAGACGTGAAGGACTATAATACGTTAAGAGCTCGCTCAAGTACTGCGGAGCTAAACCATTTAGTGCTTTGTAGGTAATCAACAATATTTTAAAATTTATACGATGTTTAATAGGGAGCCAATGCAGTGTTGACAGAACCGGGCTAATATGGTCATATTTCCTGGTTCTGGTAAGAACTCGAGCTGCGGCGTTTTGAACTAGCTATAGTTTATTTATTAAGCGTGCAGGGCAACCACCCAGTAGAGCATTACAATAATCTAGCCTTGAGGTCATGAACGCATGGACTAATTGTTCCGCATTTCCCAATGAGAGCATATGGCGTATTTTAGATATATTTTTAAGATGGAAAAATGCAGTTTTACAGATACTAGACACGTGGCTTTCAAGAGAAAGGTTGGTATCAAAGAGCACACCCAGGTTCCTAACCGACGACGAAGACTTGACAGAGCAGCCATCAAGTGTTAGACAGTATTCTGGGTTATTACGTGTGGAAGTTTTTTGTCCAATAATTAGAATCTCTGTCTTTTCAGAATTTAGTAGTAGGAAATTACTAGTCATTCAATTTTTTATATCAGCTATGCATTCCGTTAATTTTGTGAATTGGTAAGTTTCGTTGGGTTTTGAAGAAATATACAGCTGAGTATCATCGGCATAACAGTGAAAGCTAACTCCATGTTTCCTAATGATATCTCCTAATGGTAGCATGTACAGAGTGAACAGCAGCGGTCCTAGTACTGAGCCTTGTGGTACGCCATACTGAACTTGTGATCGATAAGACATCTCTTCATTTACTGCTACAAACTGATAACGGTCAGATAAGTATGATTTAAACCATGCTAGTGCAATTCCACTAATGCCAACATAGTTTTCTAGTCTATTTAAAAGAATGTTGTGGTCAATTGTGTCAAATGCAGCACTAAGATCGAGTAACACTAATAGAGAGATACAACCACGATCGGATGATAAGAGCAAATCATTTGTGACTCTAATGAGAGCGGTCTCAGTACTATGGTACGGTCTAAATCCAGACTGAAAATCCTCGCAGATATCATTTCTTTCTAGAAAGGAACACAGTTGTGAAGATACTGCTTTTTCTAATATCTTTGACAGAAAAGGCAGATTCGAGATCGGCCTGTAATTGACTAATTCTGTAGGATCAAGTTGTGTTTTTTTAACAAGCGGTTTTATCATAGCCAGTTTAAAGGTTTTTGGTACGTATCCTAGAGACAAAGATGAATTAATGATATTAAGAAGAGGATATATGACCTCTAGAAACATCTCTTTCAGTAGCTTAGTCGGTATAGGATCTAACATACAAGTTGTCGATTTAGATGAATTAACGAGTTTGCAGAATTCTTCCTGTCCTATAGCAACAAATGAATAAAATTTTTCCTCAGGGAGACTACAATGCACTTCCTGATGCGATACTGTGGTAGACGGTTGCATCGTTATAATTTTGTCCCTGATATTATCAATCTTATAAGTGAAGAAGTTCATAAAGTCATCACTGCTGTGTTGCTTGGACACTTCTGAGCTTGAAGCTTTCTTTTTCGTTAGTTTAGCCACTGTTTCAAATAAATACCTTGGATTATGTTTATTTTCTTCTAATAGGTTTGAAAAATAAGCAGATCTAGCAGCTTTTAAAGCCACTCTGTAAGCAATCGAGCTCTCTTTCCACGAAATCCGAAATACCTCTAGTTTAGTTTTCTTCCAGTTGCGCTCCATTTTTCTGGCTGCTCTCTTAAGGGCCCGGGTGTGCTCGCTGTACCACTGCGTTGGGCTATTTTCTTTAATCTTCTTTAAGCGCAACGGAGCAACTGCGTCTAAAGTGCTGGAAAAGAGAGAGTTAAACGTTTCTGTTGCAATATCAAGTTCTTCTAAGCTATCCGGGATGCTGAGATGATGAAACTGATTAGGAAGATTATTGATAAAGCAATCTTTAGTGGCAGAAGTTATAGGTCTAACGTATTTATAACACGGAGTCGGCTTTGCAGCCTTGGCTAAATGTAATTTACATGAGACTAGATAATGATCTGAGATATCATCGCTCTGCTGCAGAATTTCAACGGCATCAACATCTATTCCATGTGATAATATTAGATCTAGAGTATGATTACGACGATGAGTAGGTCCTGACACGTGTTGTCTAACTCCAATTGAGTTTACAATGTCTTTAAATGCCAATCCCAATGCATCTTTTTCATTATCTACATGTATATTAAAATCACCAACAATTAGTACTTTATCTGCAGCCAATACTAATTCTGATAGAAAGTCCGCAAATTCTTTGATAAAATCTTTATGGTGCCCTGGTGGCCTGTATACAGTAGCCAGCATAATTCTCAAATGTGATTTATCGTTTACACTATATATTTTTACATTAAGCACCAATACTTCAAAAGAAGTATATTTAAAGCTAGATTTCTTAGTGGTTTTGAAAATATTACTATAAATTACAGCAACACCTCCCCCTTTGCCTTTCAGACGAGGTTCATGTTTATAACTGTAATCTTGTGGGGTTGACTCATTTAAAATAATGTAATCGTTTGGTTTTAGCCAGGTTTCTGTCAAACACAGCATATCAAGATTATAATCTGAAATCATATCATTAACTATGAGAGATTTTGAAGTAAGGGATCGAATATTCAGCAACCCAAGCTTTATCATTTGCTCATCTGTATTATATCTGTTTTTTATTTGTTGAACATCAATCAAATTTTTAACCTGACGTTTTTTGGATTTCCAAATTCGGGGAACAGACACAGTCTCTATATGATGACATCTAGGTGAAAGAGACTCTATGTGATGGGATTTATCTGACCTTGGTGACGTGAGGCCGCTAGCAGACGGTCGGTTTAGCCAGTCTGTCTGCTTCCTGACCTGAGCCCCAGATTGTCATGTTTTATCTCTAAGACTATGAGCCAAATTACTAGAGAGAAGAGCAGCACCAGCCCAGGAGGGATGGATACCATCTCTTTTCAACAGATCAGGCTTGCCCCAAAAACTTTTCCAATTGTCTATGAATTTTATATTATTCTGCGGACACCACTTCGACAGCCAACCGTTCAGTGAGGCCAATCGGCTAACTATCTCATCACTCCTGCGTACAGGAAGGGGGCCAGAGTAAATTACAGTGCCTGACATCGTACTTGCGAGTTCACACACCTCTTTAATATTAATTTTGGTGATCTCCGACTGGCGGAGTCGAACATCATTAGTGCCGACATGAATAATGATCTTAGAGAATTTACGATTAGCATTAGCCAGCACTTTTAAATTTGCTTTGATGTCAGGCGCTCTGGCTCCCGGCAAACATGTGACTATGGTGGCTGGTGTCTCTATTTTCACGTTCCGTGTGATCGAATCACCAATTACCAGGGCACAATCAACAGAATTCTCAGTGGGTGTTTCACTGAGTGGGGCAAATCGGTTTGTTATGGGAATCGGAATGGAAGAGTGGTTCTTTGATCCGCGACTAGAACGATCTCTCACGGTCACCCATCTGCCCTGCTGCACGGGCTCTACTTCAGCCGGAACCGAATCATGTAAAGAGTTCACTATGCTAGGCGCATCCAAAACACTATCTAAAGAAATAGCATTCTTACCATCCTCAATTAAAATTTGCATGCGTGTCTCTAGTTCTGAAATCTTCTCCGTCAGCCTGACTGTCTCCTTGCATTTATCACATATAAATCCTATATTGCCATCGGAGAAGGCTATACTAAACATATGACATGTGACACAGGTGACAATAACAGGACAAGAAGACATTACTCACCGTGTTTGTTGACTGATTTCTTACTTACCTGGACTTTATGAACTCAAAGGCGCGGGCGCGCGAGAGAAAATAAATAAATAAATGAGCGCACGGGTGGCGCGTTAGCAGGCTAACGTTAGCGAGTTACTAGCGTGCTGTGTTAACAATAACGGAAGCTAGAGATGTAAGGTTAATCTGAGATGTTGGGTAAGCTGTATTTAGTAGTATAAACAACTATATAGTAAATGATGGCTCAAAACATAAAGAAATACGAGGCTCAGGCGAAGCTTACAGCCTCGAAGCAAACAAACACACAGCAGGCAGCGAGGCAGACAGGAGCAATCGATCAGCGATCAGACAGGAGCAGGGGCGATCAGCAGAGTCGAACAGTATCGGATAACACAGAAAATATGATGCCTGACAAATTGCATTGCACGTCACATGTTGTCTTTGAGCGTGAACCTCAGTTTGAGGAAGCGTGGTTTAACGAGACAGAAGATGAGAAAATGAAGTTTGATAAAATGTTCTGGAATGAAAATGTGTGTGCGCTTTCAGCTTGCCTGTCAGAAAAACAAATGCCGCTGTATTTGATAACAGGAATGTCGGCACCTCACTTATCAGTAACCAAGGGCAAAGCGCAGCAGTGGGCAGATTTGGGCCCTTTTGTGAGACAGTGTGTGACAGCCACAGATTGGGCTGAAAGGGGAGACGGGGTGCAGAAGAGTGACAGTGTAGGGGCATTTATGCTGCCATGTGATTTTGAGGTTGATGTACACAGAGCTGTGACTGCTATTGTTCAGAGTGTAATGGAGAAGCATGATCACGGAGCTATTTCTGCCACAGATATTCATCCTATCCTGGCAGAAATACCTTCAACATTGTGGGCGAAACACAAGTATGATGTTGGATCGATTAAAAATTGTGAACCAGTAGTAGTCACCCCAAAAGTCTGATTACAGGCCGTGTCAACCGCAATATCCCCTGAAAAAGGAGGCATTGCGAGGGATCCGGCCAGTTTTTGAATCCCTCCTGAAGGAGAAAGTCATCATCCCATGTCATGATTCTCCAGTACGAACACCCATTTTCCCCGTAAAAAAGGCAACAGCTAATCAGAATGACATGGTTCAGTGGCGTTTTGTGCAGGATTTGACTGCAGTGAATGCAGCTGTTATCGCAAGGGCCCCGCGAGTCCCAAACCCGTACAATATTTTGTCACAGATTCCACAAGAGGCAACATATTTCACTGTGGTTGATTTGGCCAACGCTTTCTTTAGCGTCCCAGTGGCAAAGGAAAGTCAGTTTTGGTTTGCGTTTGATTTTGACGATAAAGGATTCACATTCACCCGCCTTTGCCAAGGGTTTTGCGAGTCTCCCACGATTTATAATGAGGCGCTCAAACGAAGCCTCGAACCGTTAATTTTGTCAAGCGGAACTGCGCTGTTACAGTATGTGGATGATCTGCTGATTTGTGCACGAGATGAGGCTGTATGTGTGGCTGACAGTGTGTCTCTACTGAAGCATTTGGAAAGGGAGGGGCACAAGGTCAGTCTGGCTAAGCTGCAGTTTGTGAAGCAGGAAATAACCTTCCTGGGTCACACGATTACACCAAACAGTAAAGCTCTTTCTGAAAAACGAGTTAAAGCGATCAAAGAGGTACCCAGACCGGTAACAAAGAAACAATTGTTATCCTTCTTGGGAATGTGTGCATATTGTCGAACGTTTATTCCAAATTATGCACTACTGGAAAAGCCCTTGAGAGCCCTGACAGCAGGGAAAGGGCTGAGATCATGTGACAAGATTGATTGGCCCACAGAAGCACAGGATGCTTTTGAAAACATGAAAAGGCAACTGGCTCAGGCTCCCACGTTGGGCCTTCCAGCAGTTGACAAACCATTCACACAGATGGTAGATGAAAAGCACGGCTTTATGAGTTCAGTGCTATTGCAAACCCATGGTGACAGACTAAGACCAGTAGCATATTTTTCAACGAAACTTGATGCAGTTGCAGCAGGTCTGCCACACTGCCTGAGGGCTGTGGCGGCTGCTGAGCTGGCTGTGCTGGCTTCAAGAGAATTTGTGGGGTATTCTGATTTGACTTTGATGGTTCCACACGCAGTTACCATGATTTTGCAAGAGCAGAAAACATCACACTTATCTTCAGCCAGATGGTTGAGATACCATACAATTTTGCTTGATATGCCGAACATAACTGTGAAACGATGCACAACTTTGAATCCTGCCACACTTCTGCCAACAGAAGATGATGGGGAGGAACATCACTGTTGTCTCTCTGTTCTGGAGGAGGTGTGCACTCCACGTCCAGACCTGTTGGACACACCTTTGGAGAATTGTGATAATGTCCTCTTTGCGGATGGATCGGCATCCAAAGATCCACAAACAGGCCTGAATAAGGTTGGTTTCGCGGTGACCACTGAATTTGAAGTGGTGAAATCTGGCAAATTGCCGGCAACTTATTCGGCTCAGGCAGCTGAATTGGTTGCACTGACGGAAGCGTGTAAATTAATGGCAGACAAATGTGTGACGATTTACACAGACTCGCGTTATGGGTTCGGGATTACGCACGACTTCGGGGCAATTTGGAAACACAGGAATTGTTTGAAGTCGGATGGACATCCGATATTGAACGCCTCACTAGTGTCAGAGCTTTTGGAGGCCATTCTTTTGCCAGACAAGGTTGCAGTCTGTAAATGCGCAGCGCACTCTAACGATAAAGGCTTTATTTCCACAGGAAACGCACGAGCCGATGCGGCAGCGAAGGCCGCGGCAGCGCAGGAGACAAAAGAAACGACTTGTGCTTTGGTATCTGTGCCTAACCCTGACATTTCTCTTTGTCTAGACAGCATGCAGACGTTTTCCACAGGAGCAGAAAAACAGAAATGGAGGTCGTCTGGCTGCAGTCTCAGGGGGGGGTGTATGGATGAAGGATGGCATTCCTTGTTTACCAAAACATTTCTTTCAGCATTATGCTAAGTTGACCCACGGATTAGACCATGGGTCAAAGGGAAGTATGGTAATGCAGATGAAAGATTTATGGTATACTAAAGGTTTCACAGTCTTTGCTGAAAATTTTTGCAAAAGATGTGTCACTTGTAACACACACAATGTGGCAAGAGGGATAAAAACACCCTTAGCATCTCAACCAGCCCCAGCAGGTCCGTTTGAGTATCTGATGATGGACTTCGTCGAATTAACCCCTTGTGGGAAACAGAAACACTGTCTGGTAATGGTAGACATGTGGTCAAAATGGGTGGAGGTTTTCCCGACCTCACAGCAAGATTCGGCAGCAGTGGCAAAGGCCCTGCTAACCGAAATTGTGCCAAGATGGGGGATACCAAGAAAAATCAGCTCTGACAATGGCAGACATGTTGTAAATGCTGCAATAAAGCAGGTGGGAGAGTTCTTGGGCATTGATATGAGAACACATTGCAGTTACGCTCCCTCATCAGCGGGGGTGGTAGAGAGATCAAATCAAACAATCAAGAACAAATTGGCAAAATGTTGCAAAGAGACGGGTCTGTCTTGGGTTAAGGCCCTACCAATTGTACTCATGTACCTGAGAATGAGGAAACGAGTGAAAACAAATCTGAGCCCATTTGAAATTTTGTTCGGCAGGCCGCCATTTATGGGCATAGAGGGGGGTAAACAAAGGCTGCCATCCACGGATGTGTGTGAGAATGACATGTTGAATTACTGCAAAGAAATGTCTTGTCTGTTATCACAAATTTCTGTGCAGGTGAAAGCTGCCCAGGGGAAAGTTGCTGAGACGTTTCTGCACAAGGTCAGACCGGGTGATTTCGTGGTGATTCGTGATCACAGGAGAAAGAGCTGGAAGGCGAAAAGGTGGCTTGGACCTTTCCAGGTGCTTCTGGTGACGTACACGGCGGTGAAGGTCGCAGAGAGGGCCACGTGGGTTCACGCGAACCATTGCAGGAAGGTGCCGCCCATTGCGGAGGCGGAGCAATCGCAGGAGGAGGTTCAACGATCATAAACGTCAAGTCCAGTTATTGAAAAGCAAGAAAAGGTACCGTTATCTGCGCAAGAGCAAGGCCAGACAAAAGACATAACAAAGCCTGCAGAAACAGACCTTAGCATTGAAGCAGGAGGGACAGCGGGAAACCGTGCGGACAACGGGAACAGATAAGACTTTCTTGTTAGTGCTTTTAAAGATTGAACTTTCTTAACAATTTCTGGTCATACAGCAGATCAGAGTAACCGAGAACATGGAGCGGACAAGGCCGTGGCACCCATTCAGAGTGCCAGGAATGTGTGGCCTGGTTAAGACCACATGCATAATGACTGTGTTGTCAGTGACAATTTGCTTGATAATACTGCATTGTACAGCAGGTCTCAAAGTATTGCCAACAGGAGATCAGACCAACAGAACTGAGACAACGGAGCGGAACAACACCGTTCGACAACGTGCTAGGAGAGATGCATTCAAAGAGGTGGAGCCAGTGAGAGGCCTCGAGGGGGGCACGGTGACGGTTCACGAAGGATCAAATGTGAGTTTCGGGTGCAACCCCTATCAAATGAACTGTCCAGGCTGTCAGGGGCGCAGCGAAGACTACGCAGGATTCTACTTCTGCGAACACCCATGTAAGTGGGGCGACGTGAAAGCATATGCCTCCAACTACAAGTGGGGCAAAGATAAAAGGTTCCGGGTATTTGCAAAACATAGACTAAGCAACAACAGGTATGGGATGACAGTCGAGCTAGCACAAGTAAGACTGTCAGACCAAGGCAAGTACTATTGTGGACTAGATTTAGAGGGAAAGGACTGGTATGAAGAAATTGACATTATTGTAAACGAGGCAGTTCCAACTTTAAAACCTTTTGTAGCGCCTGAGGTCGAACGAGAAGCAAGAGACGAGCTGGCATGGATGGGGAACGGAGACATGACACGAGACCAGGGGAACCCTGAAGTGCAGAAAGCCATGATGAAGTGTCAAGGTAACAAAGCCTGTGCTCTGGCTATGCTGCAGAAAGAAGAGTTAGAAATATCAACAAACTGCTGGCTGTGTCTGCAGATGTCACACGCTTGGAAGGCTGTCCCACTGACTATAGCAACAGCTAATGAAACAAAGTGTCTAGTTCCACAACAAATGACTGATGTGCTTTCAGCAGCGGCTGAAATGGAGAAAGGAGAGACACCGACAAAACGACCTGAGGACAATTGTGACAACGTTCGACGATTTAACAACACTGATATAGCAATTCCACCACTAAGAGTAACACACGAGAAAGGTGATGTGTGCGTTTGTTCAGACGCGCAGAGACTTTTCACGACAGGATGGTCTGACTGCAGAGTCAGGATCAACACAAAGGGCGGAACAGTGAACAATTGCACAGCGACACTCGACGGCAAAGAAATTAGCTTCACATGTCCATTTGGTGAGCTGCATGAGACTTCACCAGCAGCTGTGTGGGTATGTGGGGGGCAGGGCGTTTCACAGAATGCCTAAACACGGGTGGTCAGGGTGCTGTTATCCAGCTTTGATAAATGTGGGAACATCTGTGTATTTGCCAAACAAAACACCGAGGGCAAGGGAAAAAAGAAATGTTAAGATTTTGCCTGGGGTTCTGCCAAAACATTATTCGGGGTATACACTATCTGATCCATGGACCACACCTGAGGCAAATGTGGGGTGGTCCCTTTTCCTGGGAGTGGGAACAGCAGTGACGATTAATAAGGTTAATGGGTTAGCATGGACTGTACTAGCAATAGCAAATGCCACTGAAAATGCTATAAACATGATAAATGATGAAATGAGACATTTACGAGAGGCAGTTATTCAAAATCGATTAGCCTTGGATTTAATTTCCGCGGAACGGGGCGGAGTTTGCAAGATGCTAGGTGTGTCTTGTTGTTTCAACATTCCAGATTACAGTGACAACATAACAAATGTGATCGAGCACATGAGAAGGGCGGTGCAGGAGCCTGAACCAGTGGAGGAGAACTGGCTGACCTGGATAATGAATTTTAAAGGGGGCTGGGGATTTTGGTTAGCTCAAACTGTGTTGCCAATTTTAGTCATAATAGTGCTGATTCTGTTATGTATACCATGTATTATACAATGTGTGTCTAGCTTAGTGCAGAGACTGGTTAAAGTTGGAATGTCTGTTCAATTGGTGAAAATGACAGTCTATCCGAATGATGAGGTTGGTGAACAACAATATGATGACACAAGTAGCGGAAGCTACAGCGAAACGTGCTAATTGAGTAAAGAAAATGTTTCCTTTGTCACAAGATGGCGTGAAAGGACGAGGGTCGAATTGAGGGATTTTTTTATTAAATTTTTTCATCTGTTTGTTTTTCTTCTATTTTGTTTATTTTCTGAGAAAGATTAAGGGCTAAAGATTTAAAGAGGGTTAAAAGCAGCAGTCATCCGTGTTACGAGATGGCGTACAAAGATAGGGTATGAAACTGAGTGATTTTTATTATACTTTTATTTTTTTTGTTTCCTTACTATGTTATAACTACCTTTTTCCTTACTGGTGTGACTGAGGGTCTGTTTACAGGAGCGCAGGAACAGTGATTTCTCGCTTAGCCCGGCGCCGTAAAAATGTTTACTTGCTAGCTAAAATATTACGGGGCCTTTCCCCCACAAAAACAGCCTTATGCTTCTTCATTCTAAATTTTTTCTTCAACAGGTACAAGGAGAGTGATTTTATGTAACGACTTGGATTTGCATTCATTATTACTATTATTACAATGTGTGATTAATCAGTTATCAGAGTATGATAAACAGAGAGGAGTTGTAATGGAATTTTTCCATTTAGTATTCTTATTTCAGTTATTCCTAATGTTGGCCTCATCTGTTTTCTCTCACTTGTAGTGAGAGGGGGCTTTGTGATAATTTACTCTGTTTGGTTGTCAGTGGAGGTAGGGAAAAGCAGGTGGTCAAGGGGTCATCTTGAGTGCATTTGTACTTTATAGCCTAAAGGGTTAAAGGGGGCATTAACATCTCAGGGCCAGGGAGGAATGAAGAGACAAAGTATATCTCTCTCCCTGAGGGGAGGGAAGATATAAGGCCTTGGGTATAAAAAAGACAGGCACTGCTTCTCCTTATCTGTCCTCACTGACTCACGAATGTGTATTGGTGACGAGGTGTCGCTTACTCAGTGGTGATGTTTGTTGAATGATAAAAAAAGCCACAACAGTATTTAAATGCCATTTTAGTTGACCAAATGTTTGTGGTAGCTAATGTTAACAGTAGGTATGTTGACATAGCAACCGTGCGTGGCGAACATTCTGTCTCAATAATTTGTTCCAAACTGCGTGGTACTGTTAATATGTGTGTCATGCAATATCCACTCCTCGCCGCCTGGTGGGAGTATGTTTTTCCTGAATACGACAGTAACTACAACGAGTACAACCCCCGGAAGCATTAGACATTTCGAGCTTTCAGCCCTGAGGTGTTTTCAGTTCACCGCAACTCCCGGAAAATTTGAGTGGCTTTCAACCGGTCGGTGGGATTCATCTAAGCTTTTGGACACTAATGAAAGGTAGGTGGACATAAATATATACCTTTTATCTTGGTACTGACGAAGTTTCATCGAAATTCATGGAGGAGAACGTATTTAACTAAATCGCGGAAATTTGTTAGTCACATTTGTGGTGGGTAGATTAGCGAACGTCCTGTCAGATGAACTGTAGGCGTCGTTCTAAAAAAACATCGTCTCGATTTTAACTCATTCTCACCGTGTTTTTCTTGAAATTATTACTGATGCTATGTAGTTTAATATGCATCTCATGGCTTTCCTGACATATAATAGTAACATTCGTTTACATCACGAATTACATTACTTACTGATGACTAGCCTGTAACTGTCTAAATTAATAGGCTAACAACCTTTTTTGTCTTGTTGAAAATACTTTTTTCATTTTTTTTTCCCTGAGCCTTTTTACCTACCATGAGTTAGTACCCCTGCTCCTCACTTATATGTGTTGATGATTCTTCAAAAGTAGAACGTAACTTATTATTAAATGAAAATCATTTTATTTAATCTCCTTAATTTGAACATTTAATTTAATTCTCAGGAATTTTCTTCTTGGATTTTCCAAGATGATAAGTAAATATTCTCAGTACTTCCAATAAATTATTAAATGTTTCCACTTAGCAATGTGCGTACCCCTGTGGTCGGGAATCACTTCTCTAGCTGAATACACTACAGCAAATCCTCACAATTCATAACTGTGTAAATAATTTAAAAGTGGCATTTCATTGGATCTATGAATGTGATCAAAAAGTTATGCTTGTTTGTTGTCTGCAGGGGCGTCGATTTCGGTGGGGACGGTGGGGACGCGTACCCACCAGATTTCGTGATGAGTCATTTTGTACCCACCACTTTTTTTTGGCATGATGCTGGATGCTGGTTTTATTCTCGCTGACTATCGCGCTTCTTTATTTAACCCTTGGCTTTCACACAAGTTTAAAATATTCTGGCTGACCACCCAGTGTGAATATTTCTAGGCGACCGTTATTTAGAAATGTTGCACTCTGGTTTCCATGGTGACGTGTCATCGCTTGTCACGTGAGACACCGCAGCCACAACAGCACTGAATAATGAATGATCTGCTTTTGTCATTTTCCCTTTTTATTCAAAATATTCACAAATTTGTTTGCTATAGCATGACATATCTGATATTCCGATTGTCAAATATATGCAAGTGGATGTGTTTTGTTGTTTAAACTCCTTTATTTTTTAAATGAGCTGACACTGACAGCTTAGCATGGACAGTGAACGAGCGGGAACTACATAGTCTGCTGGGATGAGCCGAGGCAGAGAATTTCCGGCCAAGGTTCCGCATTTTAAGGGGGCTCCCGAGGGCTGATCATTCAAACAATCAGGAATGTTAATATAAAGACGCAGCAAATATCTCTGCATCCCAGACCCCCCTCTCTCGCTACGCGATCGCTGGCTAACGTCATGCTTTTACCGTCTCGCCTTTTTCAAACTGGAGCAGCGCTTACTCGCAGGTATGTAGACAAATTACAATGCATGATTTGATTTGTTAAACGTGAAAAGGACTTATCCGTCTAAACGCTCGCTCTCTAACGTAAACCTAGATATATATGTTCACTGTTGTTAGGCGCATATCCAAGTGTTTGTGCGGAGTGTGGACATGGAGGCGCCGACGCGATTACTTGCATTTTCCTATAAACAGTGGAAAGTTAAAACAATGTTTATTACTTAAGTTTTGCTGGTATTGTGGCTATAGTCTTGTGCATTTGTACACAACGGATCAGCTGTTTTAACTCTTCTCTTGCAATACATCATGTTAGCCTTGCCTTAGCCACCAACTTACTCAGCTAACTTAGTTACGGTTTGCGTTCGTACAGCAAGCATTGGTGGAGTCGGAGATGATCGTGGAGTAGTCAGTATCTTGTTTAATTATTGCTTGAATCTATTGCTGAATTCTGGAATAGTTGTGATGAGGATGATGATGGAGGCGGGGTGCTTTCAAGTTTTGGTCAAAATGGTGATACGATTGGATGGATGCAGTGTCAGATCATGGTGTGATCATCGTTCATCTGTGCGACACATATTTTTGCTTTTTCAATCTTGGCAAAATTGTAGTGCAGAACGCAGAAGTTGTGTTGTCAATTGGCGATTTTTTTTTGGACAGTTTTCAGTTGTTATGAGGAGCAATATGAGAGAGAAATTTGGTAATCATTGTTTACATTAAACCACGTCATGTCATATTGTCAATGTTACTTATCTTATGAAGCAGAATAGTGGGTCATAGGCTACTCGTATGTCTAATGCTTTTTAAAAACCTAAGGCTTTCAAGTTCAACATAAAACGAGTCAGACATCATCACATGTTTGTATACATTTTTATTTATTTACATTAAGCGACAGTAACGTTACATCGTCTTTCAAAACATGATCTGCGCGAAAGAGAGAGAAAAAAATAATGTCATTCATTGTACCCAGCACTTTTGAAAATGCACTTCCGAATACGTCTCTGTCCCCAGCACATTTCAAACCAAACTGACGCCCATGGTTGTCTGTATTAATTTTGTTTACTAGTTTATTCAAAGTATCATGCAACACAAGCCATGTTGTTTAGTCCATTTATGTCAAATTTCCCTGAATCTTGTAAATTATGTAGACTAATATTTAATGTTATGTCTTTACAGCTAATTATGAAAAGAAGAAAGGGGCCCAACACACAGCCAGGTCTAGCCAGACAGCACCTCCTGGACAAGTACAGTGATCTACCATCTCCTCATTTGATCCAAAATGGACATATTCTCTTTCTTTATGTCACAGCAGAATCCAGCAGAGCTGCACCTGCAAGCGAAATAATAAGATATATACCAGAAATGACCGAAGAGCAGGCAAAAAATAAAGTGAAGCTACTTGTTGAAAAAACTTTAACAAAATACAGAAAGCTAACTAATGAGCAAGAATTCAGTCAGTTTGAAGGGGTATGTAGCCGAAGATTTTGTGGAATCTCCACTTCCACCACAGTTCCCCACTGAAAGTCTCCTTCTGCTGAACAAGTTCCGAAACTTAGTCCTTTGAAGACAAGACAGGTTGCTAGAGCCAATTGTCCTGCTTGTACCAGATATAAGGAGTCTCTGAAAAACATGAGGCAGAAACATCTGCAGATGCAGAGAAGCAAGTACCTGGCAATTAAGACACTCATAGCACAGCAGAAAAAGAAGGGAGCAATAAGGATACTTAATCAGAAACTGAAAAGGAAAGAAAAGCAAATATCCGACTTGAAAAATTTGTTGAAATCGCATGAGTCTGAAACCATCGCTAAATTAAAAAAACAATACAAAGTGAAAGCAAGAAGTAATATGCGCCTGAAGAAATCCCTTACACACATGAGGCGAGAGGTCAAATCAAATTTTGTTGATGATATGGAACAAAGATGTTGCGAGTTCGAAGAAAGAATTAATTCAATGAACAGTGAGATTCATGATCTTCAGGTAGAAAACCTTCTTTTGGGAGAAAAAATCCAGGATTTGGAAAGTGAAAAAAAAGCTTACAAAAACAGACGCAAAGTCATACTCAAGTGAAATGAGATTGATGGTGTTTGACGCGATATCCAATCATGTGCCCACTGCCAACATCCACAATTTGATTAAAAAGTTTGCGCTGCGCTTCACCATTAGTTTAAGTGATGTGCCAAAAAGGGCTACTGTGGAAGCCATGACCAGAGAATTGGGAGCAATAAGTGACCTCCAGACTGCTGAAGCACTTTTAGCGAACACACACTCTACCCTGGGTTTTGATGCAACCACACAGGAGGGAATCCACTTGAACAGCATACATTTCACCAGCAAAGAGAACTGTTATGTTGTTGCTGTAGATGAACTTCCAGGAGGCTCTGCTGAGGATTACCAGATCCATATTTGTGACTCCATCAGTAACCTCGCAAATGTCTACTGTCATTTTTTTGAGGCAGACTACGAAAACATTCTTCAAAAAATGATAGGGAATATATCAAACACGCTCACTGACCGCTGTGCTGCCAATCATGCGGCCATTCGTTTAGTCTGTGCATCTTGGAACAAGGCCCTAAATGAGTTGAATTGCAACCTTCATCCTCTGGAAACAATCGCTTCAAAGACAAAGAGTGCTCTGAAGGAGATCGAGAAATCTATGGAGATTACTGGGAAAATCAAAGGGAAAGACTGCATTGGGGCCAACATTGTGGTTCAGATGAATAAGATGAGGTACATGGATGGCAAAGGTGACCCTCGTGGCTTTAAGATCTTTCTAAATCACAACAATCTCCCTCTCGGCCTCATACCACGCTACAGAGGTAATCGACTGCACATTCTTTTCCATATATGTGGGATATTCTCAAGTCATCATGCTGCACTAAAGGCATATCTCTGTGGAGGAACATCCTGTGGAGGCCTGCGTGCTAGCATTCTGGAAGACTTCAACTCTACAGCAGGACAGGTTGAAATGCAAGTTCTGGGTTTGCTTGGGAAATTACTAACTGGACCCTGGATGACCAAATTCTACACTGGTGCAGATGACCGAACTGATTACATTAAATGTATTGAAATTATCAAAGAGACCGTGCAGAACCTTAAAGATCAACTACACTCACCTGTTGAATTCCTGACTCGCACAACAGACCTCTTTGGAAATCAGCTGAATGCTTCAGACAAAATCCTTGAGAAATTGCAACAAACACCAAAAGACACAGTCATGTTCACTCAAATGATGGAAAGCTGTCTGAGAGCAGTCATTTCAGTACTTGAAAGGCAGTATCAACAATACTTTGTTGATACATGGACAGTGACAGAGAAATTAAAACAAGAGACAACCTCAGCAAGATCACATAACATGGATGCTGAAGAGCTGATGGGGATGTTTAGTGCGTTGAAGAAGAAAGCTCCAAATGCCACCATCTGCTACTTGTCCTGTAAAATGCGAGCACGGAAAAACAACACTGTGGACTATTTGGACAGTTTAGACAAGGAAAAACAAGAGCTGGTCATCAGGAAAGCAGTGAGGCTGGGAGTAATACAAAGAAGAAAGAGGAGGATGAAGCAAGGAGAGCTACAGGAGGAATTGCACAAACGTCAAGCCACAAAAGAAAGAAAGAGAAGTGCACAAGAACGGAGAGTGTTAGAGAAAACGATTGAAGAATTAGGTGCAGACAAGATCGAGGAAGCGTTTCCAGAACTCCCAGAAGAAAAAATGAGCTTGATCAAGGAGTTGTTGGGTGGCAGAGGGGTGGGAGCATTTATATGTCATGCGTGGGATTTGGGTGGCAACAGGGTAATTTTCAATGGGAAAATTGAAACTTTCCAGGCTAAAAAAAAGAAATACACTGTTGGCTATTGGGACATGAGCGGGGAGGGGTATGAATTTGATGCACATGACACTGATGTGTCCATCTATGCGATGGCAGCAGATGTCATCTTGGATGACTTGGTTGTACAATAGCCTGTCAAAGTTATCAACTCAGTCAGCACAATCACACAGATAGCCTGTATATTTTTCGTACGATCATTCATTGTAAAAAGAAAAAGAAAAAAGAATGAATATGAATGTTTATTTGCATTTTAAGCATGTATAAATATGAATTCACATTAATAATTAATATTTAATTTGGTGGACACATTAATAGTGGTGTATAAAGTTGTCTTCGCTTGTATTTTAAAAAATAAACGTATATGAATTAATTATAATATTGCTTATTAATTATAATTGTTTTCAGTGAAATACCATGAGTCTGATGCCCATTCCAACTAAAGTAAATTTTCATGATTTCATTTGAAAGAATTAACTAAAATCTACCTTCTGTTCAAATTTCATGCAAATATCTGAAAAAATGAGGAAGTTACAAGCAAAACCATGTGAATAATAGGAATTTTCGGTCACATGCCTTCTATTGTAACTAATGTATAATATTTTAATATAATCCCAGATGTTATAAATATCATAACTTTCTCAATCCTCAACTGATTTTCACAATCCAGGTATCATTGTAACAGGAATTTCCAGCTCTGTCTAGTCATGTGATTCATTTTGAGCTTAGAGGTGTTTGAAAATGTTGTCATCATACCTATTAACAGGCTAATGTTTGCCACCCCCGTCAAATTATATATGTCTTAGTGGATGAAACGTGGAATGTTTCAGAATTTTTCCTGGTCAGGTCATGTTTTTTAATGTGAATATTATTAGAATTGCAGAGGACTTTTCAGAACTTCGAACTATGACTAAGACTTGTGCATATGCTCCAGTTGGTGGCGCCGTGTCATAGGCCAGTCCCGCCACTCGGCAGCCATCTTGTTAACGTCTCCGGTCAGTTATTTCCATAGACAGTAAAATAGGTTATTTCGGACTAACAAAAGGCGTAACTTAAAGGGCTTTAACTTACAGTGCAGCGGTGCCGTTGTCGCATCTTATCTAAAAGCTCAGGTGAGCTTGGGCCGCGGTTGTCGCTAGCATCAGGGCTATCACACGAGGCTGACTCCAGCTCCTTTTTCGCCAGCTCCTTATTCGTCGAACTATTCGTTCCACCTTAAAATTGTTGGACAGTTGTTAACCCCTCCCTCTCGGTGCTTTTGGCCGTATTTCTTAAAGGAACAGTTGTATGTGAATTTTCAAGCCTGTGGATCGGGCTGCATTTTTCATTTAACAGTGATTTTCATTTAACAGTGAAAATAAATTCCTGAAAAGATTATCTTGTCTGCCTCTATAAAATGGTGTAAGCTATGTGGTAAATTATTATTTTGTAATTACAAAATGTTTTTTTTAAAGTATGGAGAAACGTGACATTATGTTTCCAACTGAGATTTAAAGGTGCCCTAGAGTGGTTTTTTATATTATTTTATAATGTTTCCTGGGTTGCCCTTATAATGTTAGTATGTTTTTTAGATCAAAAATAGTCATAATTTAGAAATAAAAGGCATTTTTCCCACCCGGATTTTAGCCTCTGATTTGAACGCTCTGTTTGAAGGGGCGTGTCTGCTGTGTGGAACCGGCCTCTGCTGTGATTGGCTGACATGCTTGCATATGAAATAGCTATGTATTACATGTGAAACTCTCTCGAATACTTTTACTACAGCTATTATACGTTTTTACTATTACAGCTATCGAAATGAACGAATCGTGAGATGTTTTTAAAGTATTTAGATCTATTCCCATCACATACAATGTTGCTGTGATGACTGAGCATTGAGCAAGCAGAGGACAGTCTGTTGGTCGCGAGAATGAAGATCTTATCATTGCAATGCAGTTTCTGTTCTCTAATGCTTTCCCCAATGCAAACACGATCATGTAAATACAGTAAGAGCTTCGCTGTGCAGTGCGTCATTGAATTCATAACGAGTTTGGCAAGTGTCCAGATAAACTCGGGCTGTGGAAAGATTGTTCTTTGATCGCTTTCTGTATATAATTTATTCACAATTTAAATACGTTTTTTTTTTCATCCTACTAAAAGAAACGACGTGAAGTTGATATTTTAGTCACTGGCTTGACTTACTGATGCATAAACAGTATTGAACGACTTTGAGAGAAAGGTTACCTGTCTGAACTTGAACAATTACACATCAGAAAGTGTTGCTTGGTAGCTGATCCGAGGCCAGCTCTGTATTGGCCCAAGTTGAGGAAACAGTCGTCGGTGAAATGTTTGGAAATTTCCAGAGAAAATAAAAGTAAGCCATTGTTTCTTCAGAGGCTCGGATGAAGGAACTAAAAAATACTTTTGTGTTCATGTGTACATCCAAACACTGAGCAACTGCTATGCTTCAGCTGCGCAGTTTCGCCTGTCATTGAACATGGGCTGGCATATGCAAATTTGTGGAGGCATTAATGATCCCGACTATTGCGTTACAGTCGGTATTGTGTGGAGAACCGACCGTTTTTCAGGGGTGTTTTTCATAAACGTGAATTAAATGAGAACGCGAAAACAGTCCAGTTTGAGATTCACTCTATGTCATGTCCATGCACTGAACTCTTGTTATTTGACTATGCCAAGGTAAATTCAATTTTGAATTATAGGTCACCTTTAATGTAATGTAATTTCTGTTCTTTATTAGAAGATATCCATTACCCCAGTCTAACATATATATATTATGTATGTATATATATATATATATATATGTGTGTGTGTGTGTGTGTATGTATGTATTTATGTATGTCTGGTTATTTTTATATATGTGTGTGTGTGTGTGTGTGTGTGTGTGTGTGTGAGTGTTTGAGTGTGTGTACACTGGACAAAGCATACTGGAGGTGTCATTACTTTATTATTGCACAAGTTCTCAAAAAAACAGGAATGTAGAGGCATAGATTAATTCATTCTTAAACGAAATCTTGCATTACAATATTTTCTGATGTGTTATTGTTGAAATATGGTACCCAGAACATGCGCCACCATTGCAACTTTATGTGCCGACGAAGCATACTGGAGGTGTCATTACTTTAGTATTTCACAAGTTCTCAAAAAAAAACAGGAACGTAGAGGCCTAGATTAATTCATTCTTAAATTAAATCTTGCATTACAACATTTTATGATATGTTATTATTGAAATATGGTACCCAGAACATGCCCCACCATTGCAACTTTATGTGCCGACAGCATACTGGAGGTGTCATTACTTTATTATTTCACAAGTTCTCAAAAAACAGGAACTTAGTGTTACGGGGTGTGTAGGCAGGAAGCACGAGGAGATCAGGATTTCCAAAAACAATATACTTTACTAATAAATCAAACTGGTACAGGCAGGAAAACAGACAGAGGATACACACATCTTACATAAACGAGAACCGACCAGGAGTGAGGGAGAACACAGGGTTTACATACACAGAGAACAGATTAGGGAAACAAGGCACAGCTGGGGCAAATGAACTAGACACAGGTGAATAAACTAAACACTAACGAGGAGCGGGAAACAGGACTGAACCAAATACACAAAGAACGGGGGAAACACAGGACATACATGTAACATTAGCTCCCCCTCCTGCAAGGCGCGTCCTCGCGCCGAGTAACATCAATAAGGGTAGGGGGGTGGGCGCCCTGGAGGCTGACGAGGGAGTGGCCTACCCGGAGCAGGAAGCCTCCAGGGCGGAGCAGGACATGCAGGAGGCCAGGGCGGAGACTTTCCCTCGGGTGGCCAGGGTGGAGACTTTCCCTCGGGTGGCCAGGGTGGAGAGGCCACTTCAGGTGGCCAGGGTGGAGAGGCCACTTCAGGTGGCCAGGGTGGAGCAAGCTGGTCAGGGGGCCATGGCGGAGACGCACCATCAGGTGGCCTATATCCCCCCCCCCCCAAAATTTCCTTGGGGAGAGTGCCAGGCTCAGGGACGTGCATCAGGTCAGGCTTGGGAGGGCTGGATGGGACCAGTAGAGAAGGCTCTGGCGGGCTGGCTTGAAGCTCAGGCTCTGGCGGGCAGGCGACGGGCTCAGGCTCTGGCGGGCAGGCGACGGGCTCAGGCTCTGGGACGTGGAAAGTCTCTGGCTGGGCTAGCGGTGAAGGCCCGGCTATGCTGGACGGAACCAGCGGTGAAGGCCCAGAATGGCTGGACGGGACCAGCGGTGAAGGCTCAGAAGGGATGGACGGGACCAGCGGAGAAGGCTCTGAAGGGCTGGACGGGACCAGCGGAGAAGGCCCAGAATGGCTGGACGGGACCAGCGGTGAAGGCTCAGAAGGGCTGGACGGGACCAGCGGAGAAGGCTCTGAAGGGCTGGACGGAACCAGCGGAGAAGGCTCGGGAGAACTGGAGGGAAGCTCAGGCTCGGTAGGCGTGCAGGGAAGCTCAGGCTCGGCAGGCGTGCAGGGAAGCTCAGGCTCGGCAGGCGTGCAGGGAAGCTCAGGCTCGGCAGGCGTGCAGGGAAGCTCAGGCTCGGCAGGCGTGCAGGGAATCTCAGGCTCGGCAGGCGTGCAGGGAAGCTCAGGCTCGGCAGGCGTGCAGGGAAGCTCAGGCTCGGCAGGCGTGCAGGGAAGCTCAGGCTCGGCAGGCGTGCAGGGAAGCTCAGGCTCGGCAGGCGTGCAGGGAAGCTCAGGCTCGGCAGGCGTGCAGGGAAGCTCAGGCTCGGCAGGCGTGCAGGGAAGCTCAGGCTCGGCAGGCGTGCAGGGAAGCTCAGGCTCGGCAGGCGTGCAGGGAAGCTCAGGCTCGGCAGGCGTGCAGGGAAGCTCAGACTCGGCAGGCGTGCAGGGAAGCTCAGGCTCGGCAGGCGTGCAGGGAAGCTCAGGCTCGGCAGTCGTGCAGGGAAGCTCAGGGCTGGGTTCATGGGCTGAAATGAATGTGTGTGCTGCCCACACACACACAACAGCCATGGATCCCACAAGTAGCACTGCGTCATCCAGAGCTGGCTGGACGGTCTCTGGCTGGACGGTCTCTGGCTGGACGGTCTCTGGGACTATGGCCTTCCTGGCAGCACGTGCTGATATAAGTGGGGGATCGGCGATGCAGGAAACCAGTCCTGGACGTCCATATACCGATCCGGTGGCTGGTTTGATGGTGGGCGTGATGGAGATGGCTGGAGACGGTGATTGTGTAGCAATGAAATCCGCCTCACCAATGGTGAAGGTTGAGCCACACAACCACAGCACATGATCTAGGTACCGGGCAAACAAACCTGGGTTTGCCGTTGCTGGAGCTTGCTGGTACAAAGGTTCATCCAGACCACACCAGAATACGGTCTTCAGCGCATCGTCAGTCCAGTCCACGAGGTAGGATATTTCAAGGAATTTTGCCACATATTCCTCAATTGGGCTACCGTCTTGAAAACAATGGACCAGACGATCGGCTGGGGTGAATGGAGAGTGAGCTGGGTTAACCGGGGTGAGAAGAATTCCCATGCTGACTCTTTACTGGGTCGGTTCTTCTGTTACGGGGTGTGTAGGCAGGAAGCACGAGGAGATCAGGATTTCCAAAAACAATATACTTTACTAATAAATCAAACTGGTATAGGCAGGAAAACAGACAGAGGATACACACATCTTACATACACGAGAACCGACCAGGAGTGAAGGAGAACACAGGGTTTACATACACAGAGAACAGATTAGGGAAACAAGGCACAGCTGGGGCAAATGAACTAGACACAGGTGAACAGTGCCACTGCTAGCCATTTTGGTGCCCTAGGCATAATTCCTTTATGATGCCCTCCCCCCCCCCCCCCCTAAAAGGCAGGTTAGCAGGTTAGCTAGCGGGTTCGGGGTTTCCCGATTTCTCTGATGTGCATTTTAAGATGTTGTGAAGGCAAAAAAAAAAAAAAAAAAAAAAATTCGATAGCAACAGCTTTAAAACCATGTCAGTGGGGAACTGATTATTTTTCTCTCCTCATCAGCATCACACTCTTTTTCTCTTTGTTTTTATCTTGCCCTGTCTCTTCCCCTCCTAAAGTTGGCTTTTTTAATTTACTAAAGGCTACAATTTGTATTTTATTCTCAATATGTACACATTCATTATTAATCCTGTGCCTAACATAATGAAAACGGCTTTGTTCATGTTTCTTGTCCCCTCACAATGACAGTAGCCTAAACTATTACACTAGGCTACATGTTACATAGGCCTATTTTGGCGAAATTAGATAAAACTATATTAGTTTGCCTAATTATTTTTTGTCTTTCCTTTAACATTTATGACCTAAGAAAACCCTGTCAAATATATAAAGTTAAGTTTAGCTACTTACATCTTATCTCGCACTTGACCGTACACTGAAGCGTCGAGTTGCACTGTTAAAATTCGCGCTCAGCGTCTGTGAACATAAAGCCCGCCTACTTTGATTTGATTGGTCATCTCAAATATTCTGACATTGACGAGCAGTGACAGACCAATGAGGCTCAGAACACACACACACACACACACACCCTGTCCTCTGTTTCTGACGTGCTCTCTGCTCGGCGCCACTGCGGATTAAAGATGAAAGATGAAGAACGCGCTGAATCTGATTATAACAAGAAGTTTGATGATTGATTTTTCATTAGGCTATTTTTGGTGCCCCCTCAGCACTTGGTGCCCTACGCACAGCGCGTGATGCGCGTGGTGGGAGCGGCGGCGCTGCAGGTGAATAAACTAAACACTAACGAGGAGCGGGAAACTGGAAACAGGACTGAACCAAATACACAAAGAACGGGGGAAACACAGGACATACATGTAACACTTAGAGGTTTAGATAAATTTACACCTAAATGAATTCCTGCATTACAACATTTTCTGTGTTATTTGTAATGACACCTCCAGTATGCTTCGTCGGCACGCACAGTTGCATTTTCTGGGAACCGTATTTCAACAATAACATCAGAAAATGTTGTAATGTGAGATTTCGTTTAAGAATGGATACATCTAGGCCTCTACGTGCTCGTTTTCTTGAGAATTTGAGAAAATAATAAAGTAATGACACCTCCAGTATGCTGTCGGCACATAAAGTTGCAATGGTGGGGCATGTTCTGGGTACCATATTTCAATAATAACACATCAGAAAATGTTGTAATGCAAGATTTCATTTAAGAATGAATTAATCTAGGCCTCTACGTTCCTGTTTTTTTGAGAACTTGTGAAATAATAAAGTAATGACACCTCCAGTATGCTGTCGGCACATAAAGTTGCAATGGTGGGGCGTGTTCTGGGTACCATATTTCAATAATAACACATCAGAAAATGTTGTAATGCAAGATTCCATTTAAGAATGAATTAATCTAGGCCTCCACGTTCCTGGTTTTTTGAGAACTTGTGAAATACTAAAGTAATGACACCTCCAGTATGCTTCGTCGGCACATAAAGTTGCAATGGTGGGGCATGTTCTGGGTACCATATTTCAATAATAACACATCAGAAAATGTTGTAATGCAAGATTTCGTTTATGAATGAATTAATCTATGCCTCTACATTCCTGTTTTTTTTAGAACTTGTGCAATAATAAAGTAATGACACCTCCAGTATGCTTTGTCCAGTATACATACACACACACACTCACTCACTCACTCACTCACACACACACACACACACACACACACACACACACACATATATATATAAAAATAACCAGACATACATAAATACATACATATACATACATACATATACACACACACACACACACACACATATATATATATATATATATATATATATATATATATATACACACACATACATATATATATGTTAGACTGGGGTAATGGATAACTTCTAATAAAGAACAGAAATTAAATTACATTAAATCTCAGTTGGAAACATCCCACATAGCAAATGTTTTCTGGCCCAGCTCCGGGCCACACAATCACTTTTCCCTCGGCCCAAGTACCGCAAAGAATGACGGTACTGAAGTGGCCCAGAACTGGATTAAAGACAAGGGTCACACATGGGCCATAACCGGCCCGAATCTCAGCCAGTTAATCACCCTTAACTGGCCCTGAAGTGGCCCAGAACTGGATTAAAGACATGGGTCACACATGGGCCATAACCGGCCCGAATCTCAGCCAGTTAATCACCCTTAACTGGCCCTGAAGTGGCCCCGAACTGGATTAAAGACAAGGGTCACAACTGGCCCGAATCTCAGCCAGTTAACCCTTAACTGGCCCTGAAGTGGCCCAGAACTGGATTAAGGACAAGAGTCACACATGGGCCATAACTGGCCCTGAATAGGACCAAAACAGGTTTTATTTTTGGTACCAAGTCTCAGCCATAAGTTAACCTTATCAACACCAGAAACCCCAAAACTGAGCCATAACCCAGCCTAATCTTACCAAACCATATGAACAAATAAGTCACAGGAAAATTCAATTCTGAAAATTGCTTTATTTAACAATAATGTACACGCCAAAAATACATTTTTAAATTACATCTAGAATTGTGTAACTGTGTGAAGGCTATTTTAGTACATTCAAAGCATAACATCTTATTAGCACCTCAAAAAAGTGCATTTCATTTCAAAATGTTCTTGTCTGTCTTTAACAGTTACTTATTGTAGTAATGCACAAGCCAAAACATTTAATAATAATGAAAATTCACATCTAGAATTGTGTAACTGTGTGAAGGCTATTTTTTTTTGTACATTCAAAGCGCAACATCCTATTACCTCAAAGTGCATTTCATTTCAAAATATTCTGGTCTGTCTTAAAGGAACACTCCACCGTTTTTTCATATTAAACTATGTTATTCCCTTAACTAAGACGAGTTGATACATACCTCTCTCGTCTCAGTGTGGCACTCAATCGCTCTGGCGCGCGGCAACACTTTGATAGCACTTAGCTTAGCCCAGTTCATTCATTAGGATCCAAACAGAGATGAAGTTATAAGCGACCAAACACCTCCACCTTTTTCCCTATTTAAATACAGTTACACGACCAAGTATGGTGAAACAAAATAAAACATGGCGCTTTTCTAAGCGGGTAAAATGGATAATAATGTATGGCGGAATAGCACTTGGACTCGGCGCAGTAATATAACTATATCATCGGGAGAGGATTATGAGTGATGATATTACTGCACCGAGTTGAAGTGCTATCAAGTGCTATTCTGCCATACATTATAGTTATCCATTATATGTTATAAGGCAATAACATAGTTTAATGGTCTGTTTAATAAAAAATAAAAAAAGTTTAATATGAAAAAACGGTGGAGTGTTCCTTTAAACAGTAGCTTACTTATTGTAGTAATATTGTAGTAATACAGCTAGAGTTGTGTGAACACTATTTTAGTTGCCTGAACTGCCAAGTATACAACATTTTCCAATTCTAACTAAATTAATCTATGAATGAATCTAGCACTGAAATGTAACCATATTATAATGTAATTTTACTCTCAACAAACATAGAGCAAATTAAAACAATTGCTTAAAACAAATTTACACATCAGAATTTTTGTATGTGTGAGGGAGAAAAAAATAGTTCTCAGGAAGTGAAGTACAGCTCTGCAGCCCCTCTTTTCTCCTCAAGCGCTCTCTCCTTCCTCCATCTCTATCAGGAGCAAGCTGAAGCCATCTTGTATAGTTGCTTCTATCTCCTGATCGGGAGCATGTTGTGTCATACGATTTTTTTCTCACAGCAGCTAAAAGACAAAATATTAAATTAATACAAAATTAATAAATACATATACAAACATTAATCCACCTGTAAATAAATGTAGGTAACAAAATAAAATAAGGTTGCTTTGGTTACATTTTATACAGGAAATGGTTGCTTATAATGTGGCACTATTGAATGACTGTCAAAATACTGTTGTCAAACTCACAACAGTATTTTGACAAACAAAACCTTTTTAGCAAACAAAAACCTTAAAAATGTTTAGATATGAAAACTGTGGTGTAAACACATGCTTATCTGTGAATTAACTTTTAATTTATTAACTGTTAAAATAAAACGGCAATTATCCACTAAAGGAATAGTTCAACCAAAAATGTAAATTCTGTCAACATTTCCTCACCTCCACTTGTACGATGCCTGTATGAGTTTCTTCCTTCTGTTGAACACAGCAGAAATTTTAAAAATAAATGTTTAATCAGTAGAGAACCACTTTCCAATTTAATGTTAAATTCCAGTTACCTGTCTGGTCACCAACATTCCTCAAAATGTGTTCTTTGTGTTCATCAAAAGAAACCAACTCATCCAATCTTAAGAGAAAATGATGAGTACATTTTCAGTTTTGTTTGAACTTCCTTTAAAAAAACAAGAACAGACATACACACACACACATAAAATAGCAGACATATCCTGATTATCAAAGTCACAGATTAGATTTAGATATAATTAAATCTGATTATACAACCATTGAATCACTTTGAGCTTTAAAAGTCAATTACTGTTGTTTGTTGCTGATTTCGCTGTGATTTTTCCTATCATTTTAACAGCATTAACTTACATTACATCCCGCAGGCCGGTCTATCGCACCGGTCGCGTCAGTCTGTACTCGCATTCTCAAGGGGCAGTGGATCCGCTACCATATAAGCAAAAGTTCACTTCAATAAAGAACAAAGTGACATCCGAGTTTGAATTTTGGTATTTAAAAAAGCACAAAGAAAGAGAGCGACGAACTTTACTTACCTGAACAGCAGTTGTCTGACAGTGACAGACTTCTTCACCCTTCAGCGGGAGAAATTTCAAACGACGCATACATCACGTGAACCTCATTCACCAACCAGAAAAGCTGCTGTTACCGTGGAGATCGCGCCAAAATAAACATTTTTTAAATGATATTTTTTTTCAAACGTTTTTTAATAAACTGCGATATATATATATATATATATATATATATATATATATATATGTATATATATATATATATATATATATATATATATATATATATATATATATATATATAGTACGTTTTTAACATGATTTTGTGGTGCTTAAACTAAAAAGTATGGAAAATGTTGACTATTTTGTATGTGAATTATTTTTTCTTTAAATTATAAATTTATTAAAAAAAAAAATCAATTATCATGTTAGGAAAATGTATATTTTGTTCAGGTCAAATGGATTGGGGAATTGTTTAATGATTATTGAATTTTGTGAACATTGCTGAAAACTAATAGGCCTAGCAGCCCTAAATACTTATAACTGTCCAGTACACAAAGGCCCATAATCGCTACATTGATCTGGGCCATAATCGCTAATCTGATCTGGGCCACACACCTCCCATCCACAATCGGCCCAAATGTTGTTTGCCGTCATGCATGCAGTGCCATCATTGCCACGCATGGCCCAGAGTTGGCTGACATGATGCATGCCAGTGCCGGCAACACGCCAGCAGTGCCATTTTGAGGCCACATTTGGGCCAAGTCTGTTTGCTATGTGGGATAATGTCACGTTTCTCCATACTTTAAAAAAAAAACATTTAGTAATTACAAAATAATAATTTACCACATAGCTTACACCATTTTATAGAGGCAGACAAGATAATCTTTTCAGGAATTTATTTTCACTGTTCAATGAAAATCACTTTTAAATGAAAAATGCAGCCCGATCCACAGGCTTGAAAATTCACATACAACTGTTCCTTTAAGAAATACGGCCAAAAGCACCGAGAGGGAGGGGTTAACAACCGTCCAACAATTTTAAGGTGGAACGAATAGTTCGACGAATAAGGAGCTGGCGAAAAAGGAGCTGGAGTCAGCCTCGTGGCTATCACGGGAGCTTAGCTTGGGTCTCAAGTGTTTCGTTATTCACTGACTGTGACGTAAATTAGCTGTATCTGTCTCAAACACCACCGCTGTGTTCACGGTCTTAACTTTACTGATAGCCTCTATCTGCTTCTGTCGTCAGTCTCTCTCTCTCTGTGTTTCTCTTACTGTGTCTGCACCTAACATATTATTAAATTAATTCGCTTTTTTATGTCACATTTTAGTTTAACATATGAGAACCTAGCTTGGGCATTGGTCACTAAAGTTAATGTTGTTGCTATTATATGCTGGTCAAATTATTTCAGTTTGTTTGGATTACTTTTTAGTCAATTGCACAACTGTTTCATATCCCTCTGTTTTCTTTCTCTCAGATAATGATGTGGATGGTGAAACAGTTGACTGTGGCCTCACAGAGACTATGGTTGCATACCTGTTTCAAGGATCTTTTAAGAAGCAGGCCAAATTCAACCAGTTTTTATGCAAGCTGAAAGAGCCAGTAGTAACTCTGACATTAGAGCCTGTTCCTCCAGAGGAATGCCAGCAATCTAGTTTAGCTATACCAAGGTTAGTGAATGTATGATGTTTTCAAAGGATCTTCTAAGTTTCATCTTAGCTGTAGTGACCAACTTGAAGCTTAAGAACACTAGTACCATAACTTTTGTTCTAGTAATTATTGTCCTCAAAGCAGTAAATATTTTGGGCAGACATTGCTTTTTTAAGACTAGTTAACTGAATTTTCATACCTGACCTGTTGCAAGGATTTATGATATGTTTTCAAAGACTGCAGGCCTGCACTTTATGTATTGTTTGGTAACCTATTTATTGGAAGGGTTTTAGCAATGTAAATTGTTTGTTAAATTGATTTACACCTAAAATTAAAAGACAAAAATTGCTATATTACAGAAATGGAACTAATGTGAGACTGCCTGCTAGTTTTGATATTCCAGCATTCCCCAGACACCTACAAACGAAGCTGGACAACAAAGAACCATGCCAGAGAAATCCAAAGGATAGACACATAATGATCCGGGTTCTCTATGAGGCTGTGGCACTATACACAATGTACGTAAGTGTGTTGAGCTAAGGCAAATCTATACTTACATTTAATATTTCATCTGATTCTAGGAAACCACCAGAAATAGTTAAGTCTTTGTAGAGCATAATTCATGCTGACAAAAATAAATGGATTGTGTTTGTGCTGGTGCATGATTATTTCAAATAGGTGGCCTTCAATTGATTTACATTTCTTCTCTTGAAGGTATCCCACAACTTCAGAATATGTGCAAGTTGTAAAGATGCTGATTGCGAAATATCCTTTCCTGAAGGATCTCGAGGGAAATGGTTATGTAAGTGCATTTTCAAATAACGGTAACACTTTACAATAAGGTTCATTTATTAAACATTAGTTAATCTATTAACTAACATGAACTAACCATGAGCAATACATTTGTTACTGTTTTTGTTAATATTTGTTAACGTTAGTTAATACAAATCCAGCTGTTCATTGTTTGTTCATGTTAGTTCACAGTGCATTAACTAATGTTAACAAGATTTTAATAAAGTATTAGTAAATGTTGAAATTAACATTAGCAAAGATTAACAAATGCTGAAGAAGTATTGTTCATTCTTAGTTAATGTTAACTAATGTAGTTAACTATTGAACCTTATTGTAAAGTGTTACCCAAATAACTATACACAGTATTTTGAACATGAGGTATTACATCTTCCCAATGTTATGTGCAGGTCTGTCATAAAAGAAAAACTAAGCAACATTTAGTATTATCTTCAATCTAAATAGGAATAACACTTGATCTGTTTGTTATTTACCGCAAACAACTATGGTATAGAGCTGTCTTTGGTAATCGATATTTCTGTTTCAATTAGCACACATGGCACATGTCTCTGAGGCGTAAATTCAAGTGGGAGCGTGCACCTCTGGTTGACAACAGTGAAGTGAGAGGTAGTAAGGAGAAGTTTGGCCAAAAAAAATCAAAGCAACTTGTAGAAACAGTGAGGACCAGTCAAAGAAATGTCTCCAAGGTCAGTGATGCCCAGCTAGGTGCATTGGTAAAAATGAGGCTTAGTTAAATTGTAGTCACTGTTAGTTGGTTAATGTCTCTGTCGTATTTTCTTTTTCACAGTTTTGTAGTTATCAGTTATACGGTTGGTCAAGTCAGTTAAATCAGATTGATAGAAGATTGGGTCACTCAATGGAACTACACAAGACAATTTAGTGTTTAGTTTTATGTCAGATGTTTGTAAGTGTATCTATCTCAATTCCCATAAAGGCACCAAGTGTTCTGGGTGAGGATCCATCCTCCATTGAGGCTCATGTGAATGTCTTGCATAGCCAGTACCAGAAGATGCAACCTGACTTCAGGATTGTACGGGACCGAATGCAGCAGACATTTACATGGCGCCAAAAGGAGATTGCTGATGGCATGACTGTAGAGGACACAGTTAAGAAGTACCCTTTCTTGAGGACACCCACCGGGGTAAGTAAAAAAATATCCTACAGTCATAGTTCAAATTCTTGATGGTATATTCTTATTTACTGGTCTGTGTGAGTGTAATACATGGAGTGTACCAGGAGTGTACTGCTCCAAAATGCTGTACATACAGGAGGATAACTTGATTTTAAGCTGAAAATTGTTATGAAGGATGCACAACAACATGTTTGTATTTAGTTTCATTTTGGGCACACTTTTTAGCCAGCTGGTTTGTGGAGGAAACCAAAACAAGTGTGTGGTGTGCGCCTTTCAAAATAATTTCTCAGCTTTGAGTTGCCACTCAAAATTGTGCTTTCCAGTCTGTGCTTCATTTATTTTGGAGCAGTACATTCCTGGTGAAGCTTTCATGACAGGGAAGGAGTTATTGGGTCAAAATGGGTAATGTATTGTACTCTAATAACATTTCAGTTACATAGTGGTTTTTGCTTGTTTATTAATCATCGTTAAAAATGTGACAGCGGAAATAAATTATGCGAATTTTAATGGTTTTATAGTATGAAAACTAACATGTAGTCTACTAACATGTAGTCAGTATCAAGCTGAATGAACTGTTACGGAATAAAGCTTAATGTTTTTTTTTTTTTTTTTTCTGTAGTTGTTTGAGTTGGAACGTATCCATCCAGCAACAGGGAACTTGTGTCAGCGATTCAATGAAGGCTTCAAATGTATTGTACCGAAAGTGCTTCACCTAGCTCAAAGCAGGGTTCCCGCGGATCCTTAAAAAGTCTTAAATTAGATTTTTAAAATATAAGGCCATAAAAAGTCTTAAAAAGTCTTATTTTTACTTATGAAAGGTCTTAAATTTTAGATGACACTTCGACTTAGACATATCTAAATATTTTCCAAATTAAAACTATCTAATTAGCGTAGCCTAGTATTATTTTTTATTATTCTATCTTTGTGGATTTGCTTGTTCACGTGACAATTCGCATCACATTCGCGGCAGAATAACGTCTGTCTCCTGCACGCGAGAGAGGAGAGAAGAAGAAAGTTGGCAATGTCAGTTCAGTCGTAAGTTCATTCTTTATGTCCCCCCCCCCCACACATACACACACACACAAACACACACACACACACACACACACACACACACACACACACACACACACGAGCAACCCCCCCCCCCCCCCCCCCATACACCCCAAGTGGTGTCCAGTTACAATCAATTCTACACCCATTGCAATGTCCCAAAGAAAATGATTCTTGATAAGGAGGTTTTTACGACCACATTCCTTTGGCCACATGACAAAGAGAGAGACAATGGGAAGACAGAACCTCCTTTAAAACAGACTTTTCTGCATTAATCATAGACTAACGGATCTATAAATGAACATGCTTCATAACATTGGGTAAATGATTTACTGTCTTGTGTACTATTATGTATATATTATGGTATGTACCTGGGTATACAACCAAATAACGGTCAATGTAACCTCACCTGTATCATGCCTCCTACCTAACAAATCCTCATTTAATGACACACACTTTGATG
Source organism: Tiaroga cobitis (assembly GCA_030578255.1). Classification (NCBI taxonomy): domain Eukaryota; kingdom Metazoa; phylum Chordata; class Actinopteri; order Cypriniformes; family Leuciscidae; genus Tiaroga; species Tiaroga cobitis. The sequence goes on along the minus strand of CM060591.1, from coordinate 28,233,817 downwards.
TACATCACCTTCTTCTAGAATGCAGTGTGGATGTGTTATATCTATCTAAGCATTTATGAAGGTATAATCACGCTCGGTACAAAGACTCGTAAATTATTTGAAAGTAACCTTCCCCTCTCAGACCTGTCACCTCTCTCATTGGTCCATTCAAACCTTAGGGGTTGGTTCTTTTCTAAGACTATATCAGGCAGGCAACAGTGACCGCCTTTTTTCTTGATAGTTTTCATCCTTGCAAACACTACCTCGGGTGATCCGGGGGAACCCCCTCCCCCCTCCATGGGGCCCAGAGGCCTCCCAGCAGGCCTGGACCAGATCCGGCCTCATGGAAGAGAGAGGACACTCTCTCACAAAACACCAAGGACAATCTCGGGAGTTTGTAAAAGGACTCTAACCCACCATGCAAGTTCATCATATCTTCTTCATCCAACAAAGAAGAAAATGATTGAGACTTCAAAATCTGACACTCGCAGAATCCTCAACAACTTCAGTTTTCAACAACTTTGATAATAGTGTACGCTACCCAGGCATGCAAGTATACTTTTGATTTGATGCTTTGAAAATGAAATGCTGATGTTCTTCTCATATAGTTACATGGAACTTCTCAATAGTTCCGTTTTCGGTTTCGTTCTACCACTCACCTATTTATGTATTCATGTGTGTATGTTGTTTTGTTTATTTATATTCATATAAATATCTATTTTTAGTTAATAAAACTTGTACATAGTATGTATTTGGTTCTGTTTTGTTTGCAATACAAAGTCACTTTTACGATCGCGGTTTTTGCTACTTGCTCAAAGTGCTGTACATGCTAAGAAATAATTATTCTTCTGTGGCCATGGAAGATACCCTTTTGTTAGAATAAATTAATAATCAAAAGAGTTTGTTGGACGAACTGATTAATTGATTGTAATATTAATTCAGCCACATCAAGTTAATCCAATTAACTGACCCAAATATTAATAATTAATAATAATAAGTTATTATTGATTATTAATATTTCCAAAAGCTTAGGTTCCTTACAGATTGGTGGAGAATTTTAGGGCATCGTATAAAACATTGTATGCAAACAGACAGTAATCAATCATATGTTGTCCCATAAGTTGTTATTAACATCTCATACACACGCACAAGTATCTGAAATCAGCAAAACTATAGCCTGAATATGCCTTCCTACGAATGGCAGAAAGTTTCTCGAATGCTATAATGCATATTTAAATCGTTCGATAAGAAACTCCTGATATTAGCGAAGAAATCCTAATTTCAGATAGAAGTCGAGCGTACGTTAAGCCTTCTCTGACGAAGAAATCTCAGATTAGCCGCGCGTATAAATGGTACCAGAACAAATTAATCTGATTATGGACGAAGAAAACTTCATTCTCAGCATTTTGAAGGTGATCTGAGCGATGCTCCTCAGTCACCAATCAAGGCCTTGTTGTTCGTTACGTCATTGTATTCATATTAAACCGCCGAAGCGCTCATATGAAACAATCGCGTCAAATTAGTGGTATAAATTCTAGCCCAGCTAACTAGTAATTTGCCAGTGTCTGGGAAAGAACGCTGCTGTTTGATTGTGAAAGGGTCACTCACATGCAACGTCATGTGCCTAAGCGAGAGACTCAGTGCAAACTTTCAGCACAGCTCGTCCGCTGCTCCGGCCGATCTGTGTTGTCGGTTGGCATTGCGTCCGGAACGCGAGCAGGCGTTCCTATCTAGTTTTTCTGACAAACAGCACCAATCTCACAGACCCTCGTGTAAACAAGCGGTTGTAGCCAATAGCTCCCTCAATCCTAAATTACACGCATAACTTACAAGTAAAACCCTCTACCTCGAGTTATAGTTTTAGCATCGCCTAAAAACTTAGACACGTTAGAGCGTAAAGTGTAACCTTAAACCAAAGACTATAGATTTTGCATGATTTGAACTGAGTGATTTGAACACGAGTAATGAGTCAAAGCTCTTCGAGGCTTTGAATCAAAGGAGTCAACTGCGTCACAAATGATTATTTGTTTGAAGCGCCCTCGCTGGCGACCCCTGCTGGTCAAAACAGTAGAAGTGTAGCGAAAACTCAAATCAATGAAACACCTTTTCAAACCAATCGCAAAGGTTTTATCAAAAGGTGTAATCAGGTAATGGAGCAGGAGCAGCCAAAGCCCTCTACTTGACACTTCACCAGCCAGTGTCCTGAGAGCCCCTGCAGCTGCAGGAGGAAAAGGTAACTCAGACAAACCCTGAAATGGCACATGAAGTGACACTCAACAATCTCAAATGAAAGGTCAGAAACATCCCTGCCAATCTACGAGACATTGACTTTCACCTGCAGTCTCCAACCGGTGTGGCACACCGAGACAGACTCCATCTGATCTGGACACTTCCAGCCCAGCTGGGCCCTGCCCAGACACCAAGCAGGACAGACCTAGAAGGGCCTGTGCTACCACCACCGACTCCGAACGAGTTTTCCGTGGAACTTACAACGAACCTGTGACGGAGGAGGACACCAGCTTCAAGAAACTTTTCCTCCAAAACCAGTTAGTCACCATATTTTCACCTGCCCCCACGCATACCCACTCAACGATGCGTGACCTGATGCAGAAGGCCTCTAACACAGAAGGCCTCCTCCGAAAGGGTTCCTAAGACCCCATTGATTCTGAACTGCAAAACCAGAAGGGACACAGCATGAACACAATGCAAGACTCTGCTAAAAGGTCCCTGGTCAGCATAGGACATAACTTTTAAAGTAGATGAGAATGTGTGCTCAAAGAGCAGCAAGACTCTGCATTAGTAAAAGTAGAATTTTACTGATATAAAGAAAATCTTGAATGGACGTGTAAGCCTCACCTGGCAACAGACTATGCACGACTCTTTTGAAACAAACATTTGCTATATGCTGATTGAATTGGCACCGCTAAACATTAGTTTCCATGACAATGAAGGGTTACAGGAAACACTAGCTCCAAATAGGGCATACGTCACCTTGATGGCAGAGTGTAGGAAACCCACCTGAGCTTTAAACTACTGTTAACCTACAGGTGTGCATTTGATCACTGCGATCCAACCGGAGCACAACATGCAATACGCATTTTGATCACTGGTTACTGGCTTGTCCAAATGCAGATAAAACGATAGCTGGAATTGACATCTCTACTGTAAGTGAAAGAGCCTTAACTTTCCAACTGGTATCAGTAAGTTCAGCATTAAAGCGTAAGTCTGTTTGACAAAGGAATCTCATCTCAGCTGCTTGTAAACTGCACCGATATCTATCCTGCTTTGGTTAAAGAAATCCAAATTGCAGTATTGCTAAACCTGTTTCTGACAAAGAAAGCTCAGGACAGTGTTATATATACGTAGACCTGGGTGATGCTCCCCTTTCTACAATGTAAAGGCCTACAAATTATTGTTAGATTGATGTAATTTACCTAAATTTTGGCTGCATCTACAAGCAGAGAGCTACCTAGCGATTAAAACTGTTCACTCGCTGAAAAGTCAGCATTTATGCATGAGAGGGACGTAACTATATAGGCTTAGACAAGCTCTGACTTACAGCAAATCTATTTCCTTACTCGGTAAACAAATAGAATAAGTTGTGTAAAGTAAAGAGAAGAATTCCATGAGTAAAATTACCAAATGCCAAAACACATTTGCGTTTTACTGAATGTAACATCAAGTTTTTGAAAGACTTAAAGTATAGGCTCCCCCTTTTAACCCGTTTAAACATGCATAACTCAGTAAAGTGTGCAGACATTCTTCAGGTACTGTTGAATTGTTCTGACATGCTGTGGTTCCCATGACAACAACTGGTCACAGGAAGAGCTAACTTGTGATGTCACTTTGTAAACAAACCAGCCTAGGTGGCTAAGCTAACCTAACCTAGCATCCATCCATCTTAGGCTAAGCTAAATAATAACTTCTACAGTTAGCAGTTAGCATCATTCACTTGAAGCCTTAATTACAGCTTTTGTTTACACTGTGCAAAGTATTCTAGAATACTTTCTTTAACCCCAGTTAGGGTTTCTAATTCTTCACTTCCCGTACTTTCAATTCTTCTCAGCTAAATGTCACCTTCACTAGTAAGGCATTGTCCTGGCTGAGCGCTGTAGGCTAAATTCGCAGATGCCCTGTCAATTAAACTTAAGTTTAACTACATGTAAACTGTGTAGCCAGGGAAGAATTTGTATAGTATTGAGAATTTCCATCAGCATGTTGACTAACCCTTTGGAGGGACACACACAGTGTGGTCTTGAACACGCAACCGCTGTAACCCACTATGGAGTGTTGGTTCAGGCAAATCCAAAGTTAGTCACTAGTGCTACTGATTATTCTCACATTCAGATCATTACCACTGTCTTGATTACTTTTATTTTATTTCTCTTTCTCCCCCCCCCCCCCCCCCCCCCACTTTGATAATAATAGCAGTCAGCTATTCCCTTGTCTATTCGGTCATCTATATGATTTAATTCCATTTCCTCTCTTCCCATATGGAAAAGGTTTGCAAAAAACACCTGTGATTCTTATATGTTCCAACAGAATATCGTAAGGGACATATATGCTGCAAAATCCACATATATAAATTGCATAATATTAATGTATTTTTAATCATATATGTCATATACTGTATGTCCTACGTACAAAAGCCATATAGATTTTCTTGATGTAAAAACGTAGGAAAATAATGCTAATTTAATATTCATGTCCAGCATATATCTTAAAGTATTAAAGTATTAGCTCACTTTCAAACTCTCCCTGATGTCATCCAAGATATCCATGTCTCTCTTTCTTACATTTTTTATACACAGAATGGACTTCAATGGCAACCAACTATTCAAATGTTCAAAGAAGTTTCAAAAGTTTCAAATGTATATATATATATTTATTTTTTAGAAAATGACCGATCGTTTCACTAGATAAGACCCTTATTTCTTGACTGGGATCGTGTCGAGACTTTGAAGCTACATTGAGACGGACATTTGAACCTTCTTTGAACATTTGAATATTTGGTTACCATTGAAGTCCATTCTGTGTAGAAAAATCCTGGAATGTTTTCCTCAAAAACATTAATTTATTTTCGACTGAAGAAAGAAAGACATGGATATCTTTGATGAAATCAGGGTGAGTAAATTAGTCAGAATTAATCAGAATTATTAGTTGTTTTTTTTTGAAAGTGAACTAATAAAACAGTGCAGTTTACCAATCAGTGTAAGGCTGCAGCAGTTCACTCATGCTCTTGCTCTTATCTTGTGGAGCCCTAAGAGGAGCCCTATGCCTAGTCAATCATGGTTATACTGTATAATCAACATAGATGAAACACAATATTTAAAACTACACACACACAAGCACACATTTTAATTACAAAAATGATTTATTAGAGTGTATTCTACAAGATACAGTTGAATATTTTACATATCAATAGTTTTTTTATTTTAAATTCTGCATCACCAGATTTCATTTTCATTTGTGACAATTTCTCTAAACTTTATCACAGTACTAAAATAGTATACTATTCTTAACCTACAAACATAAAACTTTTCTTAATGTCGAAGTGATTCCTATGCATATCACCACCAGAGTTCATGTCACATATACAAAAATATATTCCAGCCAATTTTCAACATTTTATTCACTGTTCTAGAAACATATTTGACTCAACTTTGTTAATTTGCCGCACCCTCTGATCTAAATAACACTGTGATGAGTTACATCCGGGACATTTACGCGCTGGGCGCGACGAAACGAGCTGAGACTTTTTTCACAGACGCCATTTTCTTTGATTCACGATGCAAGGCATACGCTGAGGGAAAACGCATGGATTAAGTGTTTTATCGCATTTATATATGCATTTTATAACGTCTTATTGTTTTATAACAATGTGTATGTGCTGTGCACGGCTAAACCGCTCTCAGGGGGGGCATTTCCGTTGACGCGCGATGCAGATCAGACCAGGATGGGTTTGCTTTTTAACAGGAAAACGGCGAAAGTAAGTGTTTTGTCTAATTTACAATATGTATTTTATAATATATTGATTTATAGCGATATATAAATGCCTTGCGCGCTTAAACGAGCCGAAACTTTTCTCAAAGGCCACGATCTTCTTTGACTCAATACGGAGCTGACGACGAGGAGGTTTGCTTGTAACGTTAACAGGAAAAACACCGAAAGTAAGTGTTTTTAACCTAATTTACAACATGTATTTCATGGCATTATATTGTTTTGTAACGATATGTATGTGATGTGCGCGCCTAAACCTTTCTCACAGACTAGGTCCACAGACGACTAGGCCTGCATCTTCTTTGAGTCGTGACGCAGTGCTGACACGGATTTTGCTTTTAACAGTAAAAACAAATAGTAAGTGTTTTAACTCATTACAATACGTGTTTTATATTGTTTTATGACAATATTTGTGATGTGCAAATATTAAAAGTGTGTATTTATCCTCAAACTATCTTTTACTCTCGTTTACCAGCACAGCCAGTATAAGTTAACTGAAAAACAGAAGAACAACACAGACTGCAGACCAACAATGCATGTGAAATTGTCACTTTATTTCCTTTTTTGGAGGACCGATTTTCTTAGAATGGGTAACTAATTCTTTCAGATTATATATTTATGCAAAATGTACTTATCAGAATAACTTTTGATTGATGTTTGGTGGTTATGCTTTCATGTTTAAATGTATTGATTTAGCTATTTGTGTTTGCTAGGAGCATTTCTATGATGCACTGAGTGGCTAAGGCTAAACCAGGCTTGGTGTTTAAAGACTGTACAGACTAGAACCTGGTGATTTAACAGATAACATGAGAGAATCATGGGCACAAACATAACAAATAATCATAGCTTTGTTGCTATTTGGTATAACTAGATTTTCTGTGTTTCTTATCACTCATTTTGAATTTGTCCAGTCAAATTACTTTACAAAAGTAATTTTTATTTTTTACTTAAAATTAGTTTTCAAACCAATTGTTTTCATGATTTAACAGGTAGATGTTTTCTTGCTGTTTAATTTTAGACTCCACTGATTGGGAAATATCTGCCCATCACCTGTCCAACATCACAGCCACAAAAAGGGAACACAGATTCTTCCGGCGGTTGAGAACAGCGGTTCCTCCTAACCCTATAAGAAGAGTGAGAGAGAGTTGAGAACGGCGGTAACCCTCGTTCCCTGAGGGAGGGAACGGAGACGTAGGTCCCGTCGCCACATCTGCTGCTGCCCGCCGGGGGGCCCAGCTTCCAAGTTTGGCTCCTCAGCAAAAAACTGAAGTGCAATCACACAGCCGCTCGTTATATACCCGCGCTGACGAGGACGCGCAGCTGTTGCAAATGATTGCACGCCAATGTGCATTGGCTTGTTTTAGATTCACTCGAAGTAAATTGGCTCTCTGGCGAGATTCCTATTGGTCAGTCTGACCTACGTCTCCGTTCCCTCCCTCAGGGAACGAGGGTTACCATATGTAACCGAGACGTTCCTGGCCACTATCAGCATTTGAATAGTTCCCTTTCGTTGTCACTCCGAGTTCCGTCGGATGACGACGAATGGGGGGTTTCGCTTAGAAAGCCTATCCGCTTCGAGTAATACAAAACGAGCTAATGGCAAAGAAATGCCATGGGTCTGCAGAATTTGCATGGAGCAGCTCCGCCCCACCTCGTGGGTATAAAGGGCGGAAATTCCAGCAAAGCAGTATGTTTTTCGCTTCGGAGCCAAGAGTATCTCTTCACTCCACAGCCATTTCTGACTTCACTCTACGAGACGAGCCACTCTCTCCGGTGTTGGTGTGACGGCGATCTGCAGCGAGTTCACATTGCCTGCTGATCTGTGCAGTGATCTGCCAATGAGTGTGTTTCTCCCTGCTCGCTTTAACATCGCGGAGTTTCTTCCTCCTCTCACAAAAGAGCTCGCACGCGGCACGTCTTTTTAAAGACGGCTCGCCCGTGCATTTCTGGTTGCGGTCGACTCATTTCCGATTTTGATGGGCACATTCTCTGCTCTGCGTGCTTGGGCTTCATCACGCTAGAGCAGCGTTTGTGGATGACTCACGTTCTCCCTGCGGGAACGTGATCATCGCGTCATTACGGTCGAGACTCAATGATCTCGTTAGAGAGAGAGTCCCCTCATCCACACCCCGATCTAACACTCTCCACGTGAGGTGGTACTTCGGCTGGTGGCCAGGGTGACCTGAGGGTGTGTGTGTGGAACAAATCCGCCGACTGTTTGTCCGTGGACCACGCCCCCCTCTTCAGTGATGCAACCCGCGAGTGTTCAGGGGATTCCCCGGGTCTATTTTCGGATGCCCCGCGGGTTTCCCTTGACGCTCCAGAATCGGATCTGTTGTCCATCGCAGCATCACAGGGTGGGCTAGAATTTTCAGGAAGTGAACATTTGACAGTGCTGCCACTTTCGGGTGTGCATATGGCATTTGTCGAGTCAGATCCTGAGATGACGGCCATGCTTTCCCGGGCGATTGGTTTTTGGGTGTGGCCGCTGACTCCTGTCAGCGTCCACTCCAATACCTTTTTTCCCGGATGTGCATCAGGAGATCTCGAAATCCTCGAAGACCCCCATGTCTTCCAGCGATCCCTCGTTGATCTCCTTCGCCCTTCCTTCCCTCGACGGGGCCGCTGCCCATGGGTACACTGGGGTCCCCCGGTTGAACGCTCTGTTGCGATGCTACTGTGTCCTCAGAGTGCTTCCTCTCGGCGCGATCCTAAGCACCCGTCCTAGCCTGTAGTTTTTCTTCTACACTTGTGGCGAATTCCTATAGCACTACAGGACAGGCAGCCGCCTCACTGCATGCCATGGCCATTCTGCTGGTCTACCAGACCCAGATGCTCACGGACATGCACGAGGGCGGGACTGACCCAGGGCTCTTCAATGAGCTGCGCGCCGCCACTGACCTTGCTCTCCGAGCGACGAAAGTGGCCGTACGTTCCCTGGGTCAGGTGATGTACACCATTCTGTGGCTGAACCTGTCCGATGTGCAGGATGTCGGGCAGACCCATCTGCTTGACACCCCCATATCCCAGGTCGGCCTCTTCGGCGGTGCGGTTGAGGGCTTTGCCCAACAGTTCTCAACCGCCCACGAGCAGACTGAGGCTTATTCTGCCCCGACGGCCCCGCTGTCCGAGCTGATCCCTCAGTCTGCCCACCGCCGAAGGCGCCCTCCTGCGGTCCCACCCCGCCCGTTCACCCGGGCTGGCTCTGGAAGCCGCAGGGGGACGCCACAGCCCTCTCCAGCCCCGCCCCCCGCTATACGCTGGGTTAAGCGGCACTCTTGAGATGGGCTCCTCAGAGATGGGACTCAGTTCTTTCCAGGAGCTGGTAGCAGGGCCACTCCTTTCCCTGGTGGAGGGCCGGGGAAGAATCCTTATTCAGAAAGAACTGACTTTCCCGTTTCTGAGCACACAGAGTTCTCGGACGACACGGTGCGCCGCCCCCGGGCCGTGCACCCCTCGTCCTCCTCTGTCCCAGAGCCGGATGACAGTGCGCACCGTCCCCGGACCGTGCCGCTCTCATCCTCCTCTGTCGCCAGACCCCTGGCAGAGCAGACCCCCGTGGAACGTTCGTCCTTCCCTGGTCTCCTCTGTCAGGGCGCGGTCTATGACTGTGCCCCCACACCGGGCCGCTATGCCGTCCACGTCCGGGCCAGTCATACCGCCTCGCTGCCCCACCGACGGGAAGTCTGTGGTTCGCGTGACCCTGCTGGTACAGTTCTTGGGAGCCTGGCTAGAGCTTCCCAACCTGTCATGCTGGGTCGCACGAACGATCAGGCTCGGCTACGCGATTCAGTTCGCGCGGTCTCCTCCCCGCGCAGGGGAGTCCGCTCCACTATGGTCGGTGGCAATGCCCCTATCAAGAGAGCGGAGGTTGCTACCCTGCTGGCGAAGGGTGCGATCGAGACTGTCCCTCCAGCCGAAATGAGGTCCGGCTTCTATAGCCCGTACTTCATTGTCCCCAAGAAAACTGGTGGGTTACGGCCAATCCTGGATCTGCGCGTGCTGAACCGCTCCCTTCACAGGCTGCCGTTCAAGATGCTCACCGCCAAACGCGTTTTCGAATGTGTGCGGCACCAGGATTGGTTTGCAGCGATCGACCTGAAGGACGCCTACTTTCATGTCTCCATTCTCCCTCGACACAGACCGTTTCTTCGGTTTGCTTTCGAGGGGCAGGCATATCAGTACGCAGTTCTCCCTTTCGGGCTAGCCCTGTCTCCTCGCGTCTTCACGAAGGTCGTCGAGGCAGCCCTTGTTCCCCTCCGGGAACACGGGGTTCGCATCCTGAACTATATCGACGACTGGCTGATTCTAGCTCACTCTCGAGATCAGCTCTGCGAACACAGGGACTTGGTGCTCCGCCATGTAGCCCGTCTGGGCCTTCGGGTCAACTGGGAGAAGAGCAAACTTTGCCCTGTTCAGAGGATCTCTTTTCTCGGTATGGAGATCGACTCGGTCGCCATGTCCGCGCAGCTTACAAGCGAGCGCGCACAATCACTGCTGACTTGCCTGAGACAGTTCGAGGGCAAGAGTGCGGTTCCACTGAAACTTTTTCAGAGGCTCCTGGGGCATATGGCATCTGCAGCCGTGGCAACACCGCTCGGATTGCTTCATATGAGACCGCTTCAGCTGTGGCTTCGCGACCGAGTCCCGAGGTGGGCATGGCATCACGGCACCTTCCGAGTACCAGTTACTCTGACCTGCCGTCAGACCTTCACCCCGTGGTCGAACCTCAGTTTTCTACGGGCCGGAGTGCCTCTGAAACGAGCTTCGCGGCATGTTGTAACGACAGATGCCTCTGCCACGGGCTGGGGCGCCATGTGCAACGGACGTGCCGCCGTGGGCTCCTGGACAGGACCCCACCACTAATGGCACGTCAATTGCCTCGAGTTGCTGGCTGTACAGCTCGCCCTGCGCCGCTTCCGAGCCGTGCTCAGGGGCCAGCATGTGCTAATCCGTTCAGACAATACCGCGACTGTAGCGTACATCAACCATCAGGGTGGTCTGCGCTCCCGCCGTATGTCGCAACTCGCCCGCCACCTCCTCCTATGGAGTCAGAAGCATCTGAGGTCGCTTTCGTGCCATTTATATCCCCGGAGCTCTGAACTGTGCAGCCGACGAGCTCTCACGGCTTCAGCCCCTCCCTGGAGAATGGCGACTCCATCCCCAGTCGGTTCAGCTGATTTGGGACCAGTTCGGGGACGCACAGATAGATCTGTTTGCCTCTCACGACTCGACCCATTGCGCCCAATTTTATTCCCTGACCGAAGGCACGCTCGGCACGGATGCTCTGGCGCACAGCTGGCCGCGGGGCCGCAAATATACGTTTCCCCCAGTGAGCCTTCTCGAGCGCAGACCCTGTGCAAGGCCAGGGAGGACGAGGAGCAGGTCATTTTGGTCGCGCCGTACTGGCCCGCCAGGACCTGGTTCCCCGAACTTGTACTCCTCGCGACAGCACCTCCTTGGCCGATTCCTCTGAGGAAGGACCTCCTTTCTCAGGGACGGGCACCCTATGGCACCCTCGTCCCGATCTTTGGAACCTCCACGTGTGGCTCCTTGACGGGACGAGGTAGGTTTGAGTACCCTAGCTTCGTCCACGAGACACCTCTACACGTTGAAGTGGAACCTCTTCGTCACCTGGTGTTCTTCTCACCGAGAAGACCCGCGGAGATGTTCGATTGGTGTTGTGCTTTCCTTTCTTCAAGATGGGTTGGAGCGAAGGCTGTCTCCCTCCACCCTCAAGGTCTATGTCGCCGCTATTGGTGCACAGCACGACCTTATAGAAGGTAAGTCCGTAGGGAAGCACGACCTGATCGTCAGGTTCCTGAGAGGAGTGAGGAGACTGAATCCTCCTCGCTCTCCTTTCGTACCCTCTTGGGACCTCGCAGTGGTGCTAACTGCCCTGCGGAGTGCTCCCTTCGAGCCTTTGCAGTCGGTTGAGCTTAACTTCCTGTCAATGAAGACAGCGCTTCTGACTGCATTGGCCTCCATCAAGAGGGTAGGGGACCTGCACGCATTCTCCGTTGACGAAGCGTGCCTGGAGTTCGGGCCGGCTTACTCTCACGTGATCCTGAGACCCCGGCCTGGATATGTGCCCAAGGTTCCTACCACTCCCTTTCGGGACCAGGTGGTGAACCTGCAAGCGCTGCCCCCGGAGGAGGTAGACCCAGCCTTGGCACTGCTCTGTCCAGTACGTGCTCTCCGCATCTATGTAGACAGAACGCAGTGTTTCAGGACCTCAGACCAGCTCTTTGTCTGTTATGGTGGGAGACTGAAGGGAAAGGCTCTCTCCAAGCAAAGGTTGTCTCACTGGATAGTGGACGCCATTGCTTTGGCTTACCAACAGCAAGGTCGACCGTGCCCCCTTGGTGTGACTGCCCACTCCACCCGGAGTGTGGCGTCCTCTTGGGCTCTAGCGCATGGCGCCTCGCTAACAGACATCTGCAGAGCTGCAGGCTGGGCGACACCTAACACATTCGCCAGATTTTACAATCTCCGAGTGGAGCCAGTCTCCTCCCATGTACTGTCTTTTTCAAGCTAACATGGGACCCGTTAGGTGTCTTCGCTTGCTCGCCATTCCACTCCACGGACTGGATACGTGCGATATTCTCCTCAGGTGAGCTTCCCCGAAAGCCCTGAGTTCCTCCAGCACTCCTGATGCTGGCGCCAGTGTCTTTTGCCTGCGCGTCGGCTAGGTGCCTCCCGTGTGCATGGTACCTCCTCTGAGCTACCCCCACATGTGTATTTCCACTGTAAGCCTCTTTGAGCATGTGTCTTTCCCTTGGCAAGCCACCTTGCCACCCCTGGGGTTGAAATATTCCACCTGCGGCTGGACAACCCAGTGATTCCCCATATGCATCCCTCGGGTCATATGTGTATTCTCTAAGTCCCCCCCCTCTGGGTTGGCAGTAATTGCGTATTCCCTTAAAAACCTTGGGATATGCTCCCCAGTGTACCTTGGTATTCCTGTGCTAATAGGAGTCCTTCGTCCGTGCTGTCTCACGACAGGGATCTCAGATTACGCAGGGCACTGGAAGACAGCCCACAAGGTGGCGTGATTAGACTGGTATCCCCATTCGTCGTCATCCGACGGAACTCGGAGTGACAACGAAAGGGAACGGAGATGTTCCGTCTTCCTGCCACTTTCCGCTGTACCGCGGGGATCGCCTGAGCTTAGTCTTGGCTCCTCAGCGAGGAAACATACTGCTTTGCTGGAATTTCCGCCCTTTATACCCACGAGGTGGGGCGGAGCTGCTCCATGCAAATTCTGCAGACCCATGGCATTTCTTTGCCATTGGCTCGTTTTGTATTACTCGAAGCGGATAGGCTTTCTAAGCGAAACCCCCCATTCGTCGTCATCCGACGGTTATGCTGATTCAATTGGATTGGTAATGCCCTCAGAGTAGGGTGTGTTCCTACTTCATTTGCATGCTTTGTTTCAGAGCGACTCCACCCCAATGTACACTCCTCCCCCTCTAAATGTATAAATTGCAAGGGAACATTTCCCTTAGTTAGACGATGTTGGAATGACTGCAGCTACCAGCAATAAAGAACTTGGAAAACGTCCATTGTCTCCTGGTCTCCTGAGCTTCTAACTTTTCTGCAAGGAAAAAGTTCACAACAATTTGGTGCCCTGTGACCCGGATAGAATTAACTTCACCAGAATCCAGAACTGGACCTCAACAAAGAAGAATTTTTCTGACTGAGTTCCAGACTGAATCTTGAAACAAGTTCAACAAAGATCTCAACAAAACGGACTGAGTTCCAGAACTGAATCTTGAAACTTCAAGCTCAACAAAGATCTGACTGAGTGTCCAGACGGAATCTTTTCCATACAACTGAAAGATTTGGTGAGTTTCACTCTATTCAAAAGAACCGCTGAAGACCAGTACAAATTGTGTGCCTCTGCGCCGTCAGAGAAAGAGTTATCAGACAGCTGTAGTGTTTGATTAACTAAAGTTATCCTTTAAAAGTTGTCTTTTAAAGATGAAAGATATCCTTTGTTGTCAGGCAGGGAAGTTTTAGTATTATTGCTAATTATTTGTTTGTTTGTTTTTTATCCTCTACGTTGCTAGAGAAGGTATCCTCTAAAGTTAGGGAAGATTAACATTACGTGTTAACCCTCTGGGGACCAGAAACGCGCCGGCGCGTTTTGCTCGTTTTTTTCAAATAGCAGAACAATAGACTTAAAGTACTACCATCATTTCTGTTCATATAGAGTTAAGAAATATGAGAAAATAATCTGTTAAATGTCTACTTTTTTATGTGCCCACATACAATCGAAATAAAATATTGTGCTTTTGTAAAATAAAGAATATAAACAGGGTGTCCGTTCTGCCTCTCAGTCACCGTGAACTTTTTTCCTGGAGCACGTCTCTAATCTTCAACAAAACTCAGCAAATACTATTCACCCAGACATGAGCAATATATCTTTTAAATCATTTGAGTTTGTACTTTTAAATGATCCGATTCAAAACTAAAATAAATATTCTCCGTTTATGTAATCTATATAAAAAGAGAGACGTGTCAGCCTTTCTAATTATCTTTCTCTCAGCTCATTATCTCCGGTAATGTGACACGCCCACGGAGAGCACGCGCTATTCAAACGCAAATACGTGAAGCACCACATTGAGACGCGTTAACGCCCATAAACTCTGAAAACACACTATATTTTTTAGTCAGATTAATCTACTGTCATCTTGAGCGGCTATGAGGAACAATCCTGGGACATTTACCTACCTCAGAACAAGTGCTGGTTTATTTTCACCACGAGGAGGAGCAACAGATTCAGCTGAGAAGTGTGTAAGTGTTTTATGCTTGTGCTTTGTTCTAATCGCGATATAGAATAACGTTAGTGTCTGTAAACGGAAAAATAGCATACTGTTTAAATGTGAATCATGTTTCTGTGTGTGTGTGTGTGTGTGTGTGTGTGTGTGTGTGTGTGTGTGTGTGTGTGTGTGTGTGTGTGTGAATGAATGAATGAATGAACGCACAGATACGCACTGTTATAGACGAAATAAAAGACATTTTGTTGACTAGTTTTGGATAGAGTATAAAGCTTTTACTCTAAAATAGACATCAAATAAGCTTTGTTAGGAGTTTCTGCTCATATGTTAAATATATAGTATGTTTTGTCAATAAACTAATCAACTAAGATGTTATAGTCTAGTGTTTGTTCCAATCCAAGCTAAATCAAAATAATGAATCCTCAACTTTGAAATATGTATGATCAAACTAACACATTTATGGAAAAGAATATTTTCTTTTCAAGATTTTTCCAACTCTAACTTTGAACTGAAATAAAACCTTGTCTATATGGTGAAGGGTGTGTGATAGATGTGTCCAGACGTATGCACCCTGTATTTTAAAGAAGAACATTTAATTATTTGTGATAAATTTTTCATTCACAAAGAATTCAAGGACATTATTCATGTCCCTAAAGGTTGGAGTTTTCCTCATTTTTTTAATTAAGGCATTACGATTTTTTATTCCTCTTTTTAGTCAACTTTAGCATGGGTGTGTTCACTTATTCTAAGCAGTGTGTGTGTGTGTGTGTGTTGTAAATAAATCCAAACAATCTAAAAGCCATTCTTTTTTAAATCTCCTCATTCTTTCTGCAAGGCTCTTCATAATGATATGGCCTGATAGCACCTAATAGGGCCATTATGGGAGGGTCTTTGTCTTTCTCAGGTGTGAAATGGATACATACTAATGAGAGATCAAGCGTCCTCGCATAAAGCTTTCTCAAACAAAACACGTCATACACATTCTAAAAGACTTTATTGACTTGTCTGAATGAGTAGTCAGGATGTTTCTCACATAGTTTTGGAGCAATTATTCTAGACTATGTGATACAATTTTCAAAAGTCTTGTGAAGAAATAATCAATATGTGTTTTGTGGCCTTATTTCAGAAACTTTTATTTTTAGTTTTTTCAATAACCACGCATAAATAATATTCTCTCAAAAATGCAAACATGTACATGCATGTTGCTAACATATTATGGTAGCCCCGTGTGTGCTATATAGAGTGAATTTACACCTTTGCCATTAACATGTTTATAAATAACTGAAAAAAGCACAAATGTCAGTGCATGTCAAAACATCCCAAGGGCCCCAAAAAACCTTTGGTCCCCAGAGGGTTAATATTGGTGATAACCTCTGTTCACAGAGAAGGATTAGCATTTCGTGCTAGTTATTTTGTTTTATCCTCTAAAAGTTGAAAAGGTGAAATATCCTTTGCATTTCTTTCAGGGAAGAGTTAGCATTACGTGCTAGTAATTTTGTTTTATCCTCTAAAAGTTAGGAAGGTGAAAGATCCTTTCAAATTTCTTTCAGGGAAGATTAGCGTAACGTGCTAATAGTTTGTGATGTGTTGGTAACAAGTAAGATTCTGTGTTAATGAGTATACCCTCGGTTGATCAGAAATGTTAGTGTTTTTTGTTTGTGTGATACAGAACATCACAAAATGGTTAGGAAAAATGCTAGACTGATTCCAACAACTGAAAAAAGTGGCCTTGCCACTCCTTTGTGGTCAGATAGCAAATTCAAAACCCTGTTAGGAGAACAAATGAACCTAATAGTCACTGAAAAGGTTAGACAAGAACTAACAAAGAAATATGAAATTCATCCAGACAAGACTTGGTCGGTAGATGAGTGTAAAAAGGTGTTAGGTGCATGTATCAGTGTTACGTCCCAGTGGCATCCAGGGGGATGTGGGACCAATAACAAATTTTAATTCCCGGGGTGGAAAGTCAGGCAGGAGACACACAAGTCCAAATTTTTAACAGAAATTTATTATAATAAAGTAGCCAACAGAAAACAATCTCCACCGGAGACGGTTAGTTGATAACTAAAACAGTTCCCAGGCAAAATGGAGGATGCTGGGAATCATAACAAAAACGGTCATCTGTAGGAATGACACAGAGAGGCAAGATTAAGCTAATAATACTAATAGCTAAACAGCTAATATCACAGATCTTGACTGAGTCAGAATTCAATGATTTTGAGTCTGCTGTTACTTCTGAATTACAGCATGCCAGAAAAGATGAATTGAGAGGAGTTGTTCTGAGAGTGTTAACCTGTTAAGCTTCACCAGAGCGCGGGCGCACTGAAGCGTTTTTTTTTTTTAAATAGTTCAAAGTTACTATCAGATTTAATGTTATTACCTTGACAAACTATACATCATTAAAAAGATATAAGACTCAAGTTTCAGTATTTGACCACTATTGTATTCTGAGAAACTTATAGTGACAGTTATGTCTTAATTTGTGTCAGGAGTTATGTAATTAAAAAATGAGTCGTTACCTTTAATATGAATTATGAGCGTCAGCCGCTTCCACTCAGAAAAAAACTCCTGTGCGATCGTCATGACAGAGCTTGACAAAACAACGTCCCTCAGGGCTTTTAGCTCAAACATGTGCAGATTTGGAGAAATATATTCTCATAGGTTTACATCAGATATCTATAGACAGGAATGGAAGCGTCAGCGTAAGTTCTACCAGAAAGACTCTATTGCCACGTCACTAATTAATAATTTCGTGTCACTAATCACAGTTCAACATCAAATATATAAAGATTGACCTTACCTTCCCCTTTCGTTGCGTAGGTGTCGCAGAAAAGTTTTCGCTTGTTATGCGCATCTTTTCACGCAGCTCAATATGTCACACTTACAAATTGTGGATTTCGATTCCTCCGGCTCAGACGACAATCTCATACCACCTTCTCCTCAGTCAGTGCGGAGAAGCAGCCGCATCCAAACTCGGGATTCCCCATGGTCCTCACGTAATGATTTAATTCTTTTGGCTTCAAACACTCTGGGCACCTCCGCTGCCCCACCCGACGAAGATACTCCAGCCATCTCGGCTCCAGCCCCTCAACCTAAACCAGCAGGTAGAAAGCGCACTGCTAAGTCTTCCCCTCCAGCCCAAGCCAAAAAGGCAAAGTCATCTGCACTAACGACATTTCCATCACCTAAATCAGGATCAGAAGATTTCAACACGCAGCTTTTAAATTCCATCCAAGGTCTTACGGAAACAGTCAAAGGATTTGAATCAAGGCTAGGAGTATTCGAAGCTGCTTTCGCCTTGAAAAATTCCGGATTAACCATGCCATCAACATCTTCAGGGTTATTCTCTGCTTTCCCCACTCTTCCTGTTATGGCCGATTAGGGTTCAGGTCCTGCCACGTCAGCAGCTTCGGGCTTTTCCTCATCAATTCAACCGCCATTTCTGAACGCTGCCACGTCAGCACCTACACCGGCCTTCAGTCTCTCCACGGCTACTCCAGCGCAAAATTTCGGTAGGCGTTTCGTTCCTCCCGCTGCAGTCACCGTGTCTTCAAAATTGAGATCCGACATCATCTTAGGCAAGGATATTAATTTAGCTGCCTTACTGCTACCGTCGCCTGCAGCCGATCGTCAAATGGTAGACTGCGGTGACGTGGCAGTCTTCCTGAAATCTTCTGATCCCAGATTGCAATGCAACCTATCATTCGGCGAATTCGTCATAGCGTTTGGAATTTTCAGAGATATATTATGCCAAGCTTTTCCCGGTCGCAGGGAAGAATTAGATCTCTACCTCGCCATGTTGGCCGATTTCAATCAAAGATACGGAGGCACGCTCTTTTACGAGTATCACAAATCTTTTTCTGCGAAATCGGCCTCTTTTACCACCCTGTTCAACACTAGACTGGACTGGTCCGTTGCCGATTCCGAACTGCTGGTTCGTCATTTCGGTGGTCAGCGAGCTCTGGCTTGCGTTGTGTGCAGCTCGCATGGTCACTCAGCTGCTTTTTGCCCCAAAGGAATCGCTACACGAGAGCCAGCCGCTGTCCATGGTGCTGATCCGGCACACGCGACTTTTGACGTAAAAGGCAGACCTATAATCGCTTTCAATGGCACCCCTCTATGCAATAACTTTAATGAATCGGTTTGTAATTATGCTAAGTGTAAATTTTCGCATATTTGCAGCTTCTGCAGAGACCCGCATCCAAAATCTGTCTGCCCACGACGCTTCAGACCAGCGGCCAGAGGAAGAGCGGCGCCTCAGAAAAAATTCTAAATGGTCATCCCTCTACTCCCATTAACATCGCTACACTCTCCAGCTACCTTTCTTCCCATCCCGATTACTCCTTCGTTGACTATTTAATTACTGGACTTTCTCAAGGATTCCGGGTCGGTGTTGGTTCTCCCCTCTCCACTTCTTACGTCGCAAATAATCTTCAGTCTGCTTTAGCAGAACCTGAGATAGTTTCAAGTCTGTTAGACAAGGAGCTAAATAAAGGCTATTTAATCGGCCCTTTTAGTGCATCTCCTTTTTCCCTGTATCGCATTAATTCCTTAGGGTTAGCTACACACAAATATTCGGGGAAAAAGCGTCTGATCTTTGACATGTCTTCTCCACATTCCAATAGCGTAGCGAGCGTTAACAAATGCATTCCTTCAGAGCCATTTTCTCTGTACTACGCTTCGGTCGACGACGCTATCCATCCAATCAAACTAGCAGGTTACGGTGCTTGCCTAGCCAAAGCAGACATTACCGATGCTTTCAAGATCATGCCTATCCACTCCTCCGACTGGCATCTTTTCGGTGTCAAATGGGAATCTCTGTTCTATTTCGTCGGTAAGACTCACGTTCGGCTGTAGAAGTAGTCCAAATATTTTTAATTTCTTATCCGAGGCTTTGTGCTGGATTCTGCTGAATGTTTGCAAGCTTCCTTTCGTCTTACATTTACTCGACGATTTTTTACTAATAGATTTTCCCTCACCACAGAGCTCCGTACTGGACTCGCTCAAATCAGCATTCAGCGACGTAGGTGTGCCCCTTTCAATTGAGAAAGCTATGGGTCCCGCTACTTCCCTCGAATTTCTGGGTATCGTTCTCGACTCGGTTATGATGCATGCCTCTCTCCCTGACGACAAACTTTCCAGAATAAGAGCGGTTCTGGAATCTTTTCTCGCAGCCCGCACGATTTCTAAACGCGGCATGCTCTCCTTACTCGGGCATCTCAATTTTGCCATGAGAATTATTCCCCAAGGTCGTTCCTTCATTTCTCGCCTCCTTACGCTCGCTCATTCCGTCGACCGCCTGCAAGACGTGATCTTCCTAGATGACGGGTGCCGATCAGACCTTAGGTTCTGGTCACACCTGCTCAACAATTGGAACGGCATCTCTTTTTTTTATAATGATGTCCACGAATCATCCTTCGCGCTCGAGCTATTTACTGACGCAGCCCCTTCTAAAGGTTTTGGGGTTTTTTTCCAAGGGCAATGGTTCTCAGAAGAATGGTCGGACGCTTTTCATTTATTTAGTGCGAATTCGTCCTCAATTGCTCTCTACGAATTATACCCCATCGTCGTAGCGTGCGTCCGCTGGGGCTCTACTTGGTCCCGCAAACGCATAGAAATGAATTGCGACAACCAAGCTACAGTCGATATAATAAATAAAGGGCGTTCAAAATGCCCGTCAATTATGTCTCTACTTCGTCGCCTGACTTGGCAAGCTGTCACACACAACTTCATCCTTAAAGCTGTACACATTCCAGGACAATCTAACATCATAGCTGATGCTCTCTCTCGCTCTCGTTTGCAGGCTTTCAGACGTCTTTGCCCAGAAGCAAACCAGAATCCAACACCAGGTCCGGACCTAGCCGAGCTGATCCTAGACTAAACTCTCAATTTGATAACCTATTAAATTCCGCCAGGTTCTATATCTCTAAAGGATTATCACCATTAACACTTAAATCATATAATTCTGCTTGGTCCCGGTTTATCATATTTTGTTTTTCGTTCGGTATCCCCCTTATGCCTATCTTAATTTCGACAGTATGTGCGTTCCTAGTTCATTGCTCCGATTCTCGGCACCTGAAGATTGCCACAATTCGTAAATTGCTAGCTGGCATCCAATTCCACGCACGATTTTATAATCCCAATTTCCCGAGTCTTTTTTCCATACCCACCATCCAGCACTTACTGAAAGGCTTAGACAAATCCTATCTAAAGACTCCAGACAAACGCCTCCCCATTACTCTACCTCTTCTGCACAAGCTCGTCTCTTCATTACGCAACGGACTGTTTTGTGAATACGTTAACATCCTTTTAGAAGCTGTGTTCCTAACCGCTTTTTATGGGTTTTTACGACTAGGGGAATATGCGCCCGACTCAAATAATTTTAACTCGGCTCGTGGCTTGGCAATCTCAGATTTACGCCTTTATCCTTTATTTTTTAATCTATTTCTTAAGTTTTCGAAAACAGACACTTACGGATCGGGCGTTAGCATTTCTGTTTCTAAAATTAATAATTCCTATTGCCCCTTTTCTTCTATGGTTAGATATCTTAAAGCACGTCCCCGCCTTCCAATGAACTCACCTTTATTTATTTTACCGAACGGCCTTCCAATGACAAAGCTCTGGTTCAGAACTCATCTAGCTTCTGTCCTAAAGCAATGCGAACTTCCTCAACGGCTATACACCGGGCATTCCTTTCGCATTGGTGCAGCTACTACGGCAGCGGAATGCGGAGTCCCCGACTCCACTATCCAAATGCTGGGCAGATGGTCCTCCTCGGCTTACAAGACTTACATCAGATCTGAGGTGCATGTCCTTCTAAACGCTCAACAAGCCCTCTCAACCTACCTTCAAGGTAACATTATTCGCTAGCTACTGGTGGTGGTTAATGCATTAGAACGTAGTTCTAGACCATTATAATTTCGCTGATAACTAATCAACCTCGTAAATTAAGGCTTCTTTTATTCGTTCAGTTAATATTAACTAAACGTTCCAATAATAGCTCATATAAATATTTCTTAACGTTGAATTTACTTTAATCCACAACTGATTGCTTCCACTGTTTTATTTTATTTTAGCAACGCATTATTCAATTTAGCCTCTGCGGCTTCTATTTCGATATCAATTTGTTACGATGTCAAAGCTCCGATATCGTTCTTGACAAAGCAAATATTGGCCATCGAGGCCCCATCGAACGAATTTATCGAATTGCAAATTCGTCCCGGCAGCAGTCCCAACATGCATAAACGTAAGGTTATCTCGAACCTCCAATCACAGCCATATCGGTTCGTGGCTTAACGTAGCCATTGCAGTAATGCTATCGAGCTTCCGTCTTCGTTTATACACGAAAATTCGGCCGTCGAGGCATTAATATTTAGTGAGTTTCCACGTAACTATAAAACAATACTTCACGCTGATCACTGGCATCAGGTACAAAGTATTTCCAGCTTTAAGAAATAGCAATAATTCAATCTCCCATCTTGCTTATCGAAGCACCCGGGAGAGGCACATTGACAGCATATTAGTCACTCTTAAACAGAAGGTCATCACGGACCGAATTTTAACTTTTCCATTCATGGTTATAATTTCATAGCCTATCTCAGGCTAAGATATAATTCTTATGCATGATCTCGGCCTGTCGAGGCATCGCAATCTATCGGGATTCACTATTTAGTAAGCAAGATTCTGAGGCCAACCGTGGCCGCCGATGATAACGCATATCAAAGATTCCAGATTACCATTTTCCAATTTCGTAGGCATCTTTTCAAACCTATCGAGGTTTCGTTTATAATTTTCACCTTCTTTTGCCAGTCGTAGCTTTGGTTCTAATTCAGGAGTCGAACATTCCTAAGCTCAGCGTACCATTTACTCCAATTCACTCTTGCTATTAATTTTAACTATATCATCGCTCTAATCGCACGTCAGAAACGTATTAAGGCTTTTTCTTGTTTAACATCCCTGCATACTTTCAGATCCTCTTAGGTACGTAAGGAATTCATCATATATTCCTTAATTTTTGGGGGTATAGGCTCCGCCCAGCCCAGACCATCAAGCAGTACCTACCGGTTAACTCGCAGACCCAGACGGAGGACGGAGCCCATGCCAAAGAACTGAGATGGAGCTTGTTGAGCGTCTACCTCATTCCGTCTGTATTCCTTCACAAATAAATCTATTTTCATTCAATAATTCTCCTGAGTCTTTTTGGTAGAAATGGAAGCGTCAGCGTAAGTTCTACCAGAAAGACTCTATTGCCACGTCACTAATTAATAATTTCGTGTCACCAATCACAGTTCAACATCAAATATATAAAGATTGACCTTACCTTCCCCTTTCGTTGCGTAGGTGTCGCAGAAAAGTTTTCCCCCATCCTCCCCACCACCACCAGGTAGGCTCCTGTCCAACCGTCGGGGGGTATAGGCTCCGCCCAGCCCAGACCATCAAGCAGTACCTACCGGTTAACTCGCAGACCCAGACGGAGGACGGAGCCCATGCCAAAGAACTGAGATGGAGCTTGTTGAGCGTCTACCTCATTCCGTCTGTATTCCTTCACAAATAAATCTATTTTCATTCAATAATTCTCCTGAGTCTTTTTGGTAGAAATAATATTTATTGAATTTATACCCAAATGCGTCGATGTAATCATGAGCGCTGGATACTCTGATGTACTGTGTTTTCAATCCATACTGGCAGCCTGAGAGCGCCGGCGCTCTATGCACAGTAATAGTCCATATATGGAACACACGAAGAAGTGGCATAATCATGTGACATTCCAGGAAGTCCCTGACACAAACAAAGCTTCCAGAGATCGCTGTAACATGCAGATAAAGATGTTTTGAAGACAATAAACATGATTGCAATGATATTCGATTTACCTGTGTTCTTCGAGCCATGTCAGGTATTTTCATAATAATAGATTATATTTATAATGTAATGCTAATCGATATAGAGTTTATCATTGCAGAATACTATAAATTAATATATTTGCTGTCTTATTTTTTCATCTGAAGCCAAATCAGATCACAGAAGGTTATTTAAAACACTCGACTTGCGTTATAAAGTAAGTTTGGAGCACAAACATGGTTTTAATCACATAAATTGTCGTGTATTGATGGTGTGCTAAGCTAACATGCTAGCTAACTCTGTGCACCTGCCAGCACATTAGCTGTTATTTTTATGAATTTTTCTAAATAGGAATGCTTACCGAAATTTTTCTTTTTTCAAAAAGGGCATTTGATACAGTTTCAAATGTGAAGTGAGAACTTTGATAAAAGAAAAAAGGGGTTGAAACAGTGTGAATAGCCAGTCGTTAGTGCTTATAATGCAGACAAAAGAAAAGCATATTTAGACCCATAACCAGGCTGGAGAGGTGTGAATGTGTACAGGGGAGACTGACACTGAATGGGGCTCGTTTGCACCACAAAACAATAGAGAAAATAGTCTAAATAGATGCTAGAAGATGACAATAAACACCAGTTTGCATTTTAGAGTCTAATCAAAATAAATTTATATGACATGATCTTGAAAATGTTTTAATAAAAATAACAGCTAATGTGCTGGCAGGTGCACAGAGTTAGCTAGCATGTTAGCTTAGCACACCATCAATACACGACAATTTATGTGATTAAAACCATGTTTGTGCTCCAAACTTACTTTATAACGCAAGTCGAGTGTTTTAAATAACCTTCTGTGATCTGATTTGGCTTCAGATGAAAAAATAAGACAGAAAATATATTAATTTATAGTATTCTGCAATGATAAACTCTATATCGATTACAGGGTTCTCAAGTTTTATCAAAAGCTTGGAGTGAGATCACATGCGGTTAGGGGAGGAGCCCTAATGGAGCCCCGCCCCCGCCCATCCCCGCCCCCCAATTTTACCCATTGTTCATAATTAACCAGCACAAATTGAAATTATAACAATTGGTAAATCTGATAAATGACAGAGCAATTCATCACATCAAATATACTCTTTAATGTTATATTTAAAAATTACATACAAAAATTACAAAAATATAACAAATTGCTCCAAACAGTTTGGAAAAACAAATCTTTTTTGCATTTTGAATTATTGTGAGGTGGGACATTGTGAACAAATGGACATATTAGAGTATGTGTGTGTGAGTGTGTGTTTGTGTGTGTGTGTGTACACAAGAGTACACAATCCAGCTTATGAAATGTGTTTTGTGTTGTAAATGTTTGTTGCACATTTTGATGCCTTGCAACCTTTTTAGGGGGCTTACCCTTTGGTGCCCAGAATGATAAAATATATTTTTGCTTTTTCCCTGACATCTTTGAAAAATACAAATGCAATGGCAATGATTAGCCTAATGTATGTTTTGACAGGATATAAAATATTACCCAGAACACTTTGCTTTAATACATGTAGCCTTAATGTAACTAGAAAGACTATTAATACAGTATAATATATAATTTAAAATAAAATGAAGAAATGCATCTTCATTCCTTCCCATACCCACTAACATTTCCCTTAGTTTCAGATAACGTAAGCTAGCCAAACTGAGCCAAAGCTTCTGGCCTGGTTGCAAAGTAGTTGTAGAGTTGTAGAGACTGCATTAATAATGTATAGGATGGGCTATATATTAAATCTTCTAGCCTAAAAATGTTAGACGAGCTTTCTTCCAATTTACCTTCTCCATCACGACGTGTGTTCGCGCGATGTTGTTGGTTACCTAGTAACGAACGTATGGAGGCAGAGAATGTTCCGTCAACTT
The DNA here is from genome assembly GCA_030578255.1 of Tiaroga cobitis. Taxonomy (NCBI): domain Eukaryota; kingdom Metazoa; phylum Chordata; class Actinopteri; order Cypriniformes; family Leuciscidae; genus Tiaroga; species Tiaroga cobitis. The sequence goes on along the minus strand of CM060591.1, from coordinate 28,208,325 downwards.
CCGCGTATTCGCGGCTTCACGCATCTATGATGCCTTGCTAGTAACGAACGCAATCTGGCCGAGATACGTGCTGGCGGCAGGAAACTTCACTTTGTGTGCCTGCGCCTCGAATACAACGTTATATATAAAGCTCGCAGGACAACTTGTTTGGCATTCCTTTTCAGCGTGAGAAATACACAGTGTGGCGTGTGAGCGTGTGAACTAGTTGAATTGCGTGTGTCTCACGGCCAATGCGTGAGACTTGAGATCCCTGTCGATTAGCATTACATTATAAATATAATCTATTATTATGAAAATACCTGACATGGCTCGAAGAACACAGGTAAATCGAATATCATTGCAATCATGTTTATTGTCTTCAAAACATCTTTATCTGCATGTTACAGCGATCTCTCAAAGCTTTGTTTGTGTCAGGGACTTCCTGGAATGTCACATGATTATGCCACTTCTTCGTGTGTTCCATATATGGACTATTACTGTGCATAGAGCGCCGGCGCTCTCAGGCTGCCAGTATGGATTGAAAACACAGTACATCAGAGTATCCAGCGCTCATGATTACATCGACGCATTTGGGTATAAATTCAATAAATATTATTCCTGTCTATAGATATCTGATGTAAACCTATGAGAATATATCAATATTTCCCCCAATCTGCACATGTTTGAGCTAAAAGCCCTGAGGGACGTTGTTTTGTCAAGCTCTGTCATGACGATCGCACAGGAGTTTTTTTCTGAATGGAAGCGGCTGACGCTCACAATTCATATTAAAGGTAACGACTCATTTTTTAATTACATAACTCCTGACACAAATTAAGACATAACTGTCACTATAAGTTTCTCAGAATACAATAGTGGTCAAATACTGAAACTTGAGTCATATCTTTTTAATGATGTATAGTTTGTCAAGGTAATAACATTAAATCTGATAGTAACTTTGAACTATTTAAAAAAAAAAAAACGCTTCAGTGCGCCCGCGCTCTGGTGAAGCTTAACAGGTTAAAGAACATTGTTGGACCAAAAGTGGACTGGTCAAAAATCACTAGTTGTGTACAGAAGAAGCATGAATCTGTTAGTGAGTACACAGAAAAATGTTGTCAGTCAGCTGCAGCATACAGTGGAATAGCAGACACGACAGAGAAGGTGTTAAAGGATAATGGTCCCCTCGTTCGCACATGGTTTGATGGTCTTTTGTCAGAGCATAGAAATGCATTGCCTTTCTTAGATGTCACATGGGCCACTAGAATCCTGCAAAGTAACCTAGACAGGTTAGCTACTTGGGAAAGAGATTCTGATGTTAAAGAGAGAGTAAACATTGCAGCAGCATCCTTTAAGGTCAACAGAGAGAACCAACAGAAACGTAAATGTCCTAAGAGAGAGGGCAGTTGTTATTACTGTGGTAAGCCTGGACACTGGAGAAAAGAGTGTAGGAAAAGCAAAAAGAATTGTATTGAGGTTAATAATGTTGCTAAGCTACTATTCAATCTGCTTGCTAATTTGAAGCAGCCCCTCCCCACGTCATTAAACGGGTAGGGCAACATGTTGAGGTGCTAACCATTTGTGCTGTGAGTGCTTAATTCTCCCCAGTAACTTACAACAGAGATAAAAGACTTATTTTTGTTTAATAGAACAAAAAGGAAAGTGACTGTCTCAGCTTTCCTTTGTGGGGACAAGCATGTGTGTCTACAGCACAGGCCCTTCATTAGTAATGAGTTAGGTCAGGCTGTAAACTTAAAATGCCCTCAATGTACTGACCGCAATAATGAATCAAGCAAAAGTCACCTCTGTAACCTCCTCCCGTTGGGGAAATTGGTTAGCAACTCTCACAGCTCCGAACATTGTTTTACAGCGTGCACCTGTGACAAATTCATCCTCATGTATGATGTCTGCAATGACTGAAAGTTTGTTAGAGGATGAAGGAGAAATGACTCACGATTGTGTTACGCTTACATATACCCCTACGAGTGAAGTAAAAGAAACTCCCATAGAGAATTACAAAGGAGCCACAGTGGATTCATCTGGTTGCTGGACCAAAGGGGGAAAGTATGTCACTCCTGAATCACTGCTGCCATATTTGGCTGAACAAATACACAGTTTGGGGCACAGTGGTCCAGCAACGATGAACCACAGGTTCTCAAATCAATGGTGGAATCCAAAATTCAGAAATGTAGCCACTGAAACAGCCAAGAGGTGTGTTACATGTCAGAAAAATAATGATGTACCAGCAGCCACTACACCAGCAGCGCATACCCCAGCTCCACCAGGTCCATTTCGAGACCTGCAAGTTGATTACATATCATTGCCTCGTTGTAAGGGAAAAACTGATGTTTTGGTAGTAATAGACAAGTTCTCAAGATGGGTAGAAGCTTATCCAACAGGGCGTGCTACAGCTGCACATACTGCTAAATGTCTTGTCACTGATTTCATTCCCAGATGGGGATTGCCAGATTGCATTGACTCAGATCAAGGTACACACTTCACCGGACAAGTAGTCAAGGAAGTGGCCAGAATGTTGCAGATTAAGTGGAACCTTCACTGCCCCTACATCAGGACAAGTTGAACGTGCAAACAGAACAATCAAAACCAGGCTAAGCAAAATGCATCAGGAAGGAGTAGCATGGGTCGAAGCGTTGCCAGCAGTATTGTGTAGTATGAGAGCGTCACCTAACAGATCAGTAGGACTGAGCCCTCATGAGATTATTACTGGACGCCCAATGCAGATGCCAGGTGTGATTGATCTTAGAAATGCTGATGTACACATTGCCTCAGATGCCCTGATCGCTTACTGTGAAAACCTCACAAAGGCAGTACAGAGTGCCAGAGAGAGAGTTGAGTCGTGTTGGCAGTCTCCACCAGAAGGTGGACACACTATCATCCCAGGTCAATGGGTGATGATAAAATCATTCAAAAACAAGCCATTAGAGCCAAAGTGGCACGGACCATATCAAGTGATGTTGATTACAGCAGCAGCAGTATTGTGTCAGGGAAAGAAAACCTGGACTCATGTGTCACACTGTAAGGTTGTTCCACCACCAACAGGGATAGGATAGGGCACGAACCAGTGAGGAACCCAAGGGAAGAACCGAAATGCAATATGCTTCGGGGGCCACCCCTTGGGCGAAGACTTCCTCATAGGCTTTTCCCCATCCATTTAGTCAATCCTCACCTCACTGTTTTCTTTAGGTGTCTAAAAATAAGAAACAGGGAAAGAAGGAACAACCATAGCAGAACAACAATAGCAGACTCTGAAAAGTTTACAACCATAGTGTTTGAACCAATACTGCTCTCCTGTCTTTTGTTTTCTTTCTTCCTCTGTGCAGGTACCACGTGATGGCTGTCCTGAGAACCATACGCACCGACCTCCTTACCTGTATATGAAGACACCACTTCCAGGAAACTACAGAGCCAACTATCACAAAAAAAGGATAAAGAAAAGAAAAAAATACACAACGCAGAGACGACGAAACCTTCAGTCATCCATCGACATGATCAAGATTGTCCTACTACTACACATCATGAAGATCGCACAAAGTCCGGACTCCAGAAACAACATATTCTTAGAGCTGATGAATATGTCAAAAACGCCTGATTTGCTGGAAAGAACGTTTGCACGTCACATCCGAAGATGACTGCATTCCAGGACTCACTTGTGCCCAAACATGGTGGTCCAACAAGACATTCTTGATCTTTCAGCATAATTACACCAAGATGACTGAAGATAATTCTTCATGGTTCAGAAACTTGATTGATCACGAGAAAATCACAGTTCCAACCAGAAAAGACTAACGGACCCTAATTGCATGTTTTGTTTCTGTGTCAACATGCAATTACAGAAAAACAAACACAGAACATGCCTTATGTGCCTGTAACTATCACAAGTTGCAAGAATTAATTTTTAATTGTTTAAATTTGTATATATTGTGGGAGTTATTTAGAACTCCCAAAGAGGGGATTGAAGAAATACAAATTTGTCAAATGTTTAATTTAGGTTTCCACTCCAATGGTATAAAACTGATAAAGTTTAGTAGACGGATTTTAGATGATTATTGAGTCTCCTTTCCTGATAGTCCTGTTTTCTCTCCTTTCAGCCTAGATGTTGAATCGTTTGGTTGATTGGATTAGCTGTCGGGGAGACTTTAACCTTTTGTCTTTAACCCTCTGGGGACCAAGGTGTTTTTGGGGTCCTTGAGATGTTTTGACATGCTCTGACATTTGTGCTTTTTTCAGTTGCTTATAAACATATTAATGGCACAGGTGAAATTACACTCTATTTAGCACAAACAGGGCTACCATAATGTGTGACCAACATGTATGTACATGTTTGTATTTTTGAGAGAATATTGTTTATGCATGGTTATTGAAAAACTAAAAAATAAAGTTTTTGAAATAAGGACACAAAAAACATACTAAATATGTGTCCACAAGACTTTTGACTAATGGACGTTGTCGCCTAGAATTTTTGCTTCAAAATGATCTGAAAATCATCCTTCCTAATCATTCACATAAAACAATAGATTGTTTTAAATTGTGAAAAACATTTTTTTGTTTGCCAAGGCAATATGCGGATGGGCGGAACGGCCCAACCCCTATCATGAATTAATTGGTTGGTTCTCACCTGAGCAGACAATGACCCTGCATAATAATGAGCCTTTCATTCAGGGGTGTCACACAAGAAAGAATGCAAGGACAATATATATATTTATTGTCATTGCATTCTTTCTTGTATATATAGCCTACACACACACATATATATATACAAACAATCAAAATATAAATGAAAGCCAAACGCACATTTTTAGTCATACCTGAAAACAAATCCTGGTCAAATGCTATATGGGCCATTCTACAGAATTGGTTCAAAGTTACAGTTGGAAACATCTTGAAAAGAAAAAAGTCTTTTCCCATAAATGTCTTATAAAGTATTATTTTTTAAAGTAGACCAATACAATAAAAATAAACCAGTCGCATTTCAAAGTCGTTCGCGAAATGACCGCCAGGTGGCGCAAAGGGACATTTATCAAAACGTAAGTGGGGCTAATGTCAATTAACAGTAAGGATGAAATTCTACAAGTTATGGTAATTTTTAAATAAGCCAACAACAAACATTTATTTTTAAACAAATATTTTTAAATATGCAACATGCACGTTTAAACAACAAACAATACAATCTGAACCAGCGCTTCTGCTCCTGTATTGAGACATGCAGCGCGTTTCAGTTACAATCCTGGTTCCAGTAGCCTTAATCCATTCACGGCTTTTTAAAATGTCACAAACCGTTTTGAGATGGTTTTGAATGAAATATTGAAGTTTATAATTAGGATATTTTGGCACATCACGGAGTGGCGCTACACTGTAAAAAGTGCTACTCCCACAAAGTAGGTTTTATATACTTTAAATAGTTATAATCTAGCTTATTTTATTAGTTTTATACTAAAAAGTATAAAAATACTTCCTCTTTACTTAAAATAAAGAAGTTTTTATATAACCATATATTTTGAATAAAACCAATGCAATTTATTTAGGTAGTTATTTGTATGTGGTTATTGTGTACAATAAATGTTATAAAAGTGAGTTGACATACACTATTTATTTGAGCAGCTGTCGATGTGGCACGTGCGTTCACCAAACGTTAATTTTTTTAATTTTTTATAAGTCTTGGAATCCCGCTTTTTCATTGGCGCGGACTGTCTCAGGCAGATGCAGTATCTTCCTCGGCACTTCAACGGTTTGTTCGCTGCAGCGGATCTGAATAACAAGGTAAGTTGAGCAAATTTATCCAAATGACTGGTGATGTAAAGTCACGCAAAATCGCTTACTCAAGGGAGCTGAGGTTAGGTTTGCATTGTACTGTAATAGAGCTATCCTGCACACATGGCAAGCTAAGATGGTTGCACAGTGCTAGGGAGTGTGGTCGATCGGCAAACAGACAACAGCGGTTGAAATTAAATGAGTGCTGTAGGCCCGTCCAGCCTACAATGTGTTTTAGTTTTAAAGCTTATTTCTAGCAGCACCTGCTAACATTATCGCCACTGTAACAACATTTAGAATGGACGTGTTTAAAAACGCAGATATGTAGGCAATACTTAGTTGCACAAATGCCCTCAGTTATATTTTTATATTGCAAAGATTAAATTTCGGGATAATATGCGATCGAAACGGTCGCAATTTCAAGCTTTCAGGCAATAGAACGGGCAAATAAGGGAAAGTAAGATGGTGTTTTATGGACAGAAGGCAAAACAAGGTAGCCGTGTGTCTTTGACAGGACTCTGCAATCAGAGATTATGTACTTTTGCATTACTAAAGCAGATGCACAGATTACACTACAGAGATGTATGTTTGTCTGTCTGATTTTAGAAATGTTATCCACGTTTTTTTTTAATGCTGCATAGTCCATTAATTTGTAGCTTAAAAAACAATAATGTGATGACCAATCAGGGACAGGCAAGGACAACTGCATTGTTTCATTGTAATGCATCCTTTGAACCAGAATAAGACAACACTCATGCTACAGTAGATTATGATAGTTTAGTACCCACACTCTATGGCATTGTCATAGACTTCACTCTGGTCACATGCTCTAGTCACAGTATCCGTCTAGTATCACCACCTTTAGTAACAAAAGTACAATTTTGACTTTCTTGTCTTATGTCTTCTACCGGTCATCTATATTCCTCTCATTACCTGTTTGTCTTGATTTGTTTTGTCTCCACCAATAGAACCATGCTGAAACAGAGGTGCACGCTGAGCTTGGCAGTTGCCCACTGAAAATGTACATGTGCCATCATCCCGACACGATTGGTATTATGAAAGAAGGACAGCCCGTGGTCAGAGGTGTGCCAAACCTGTCTAAAGCATGCTGCCTCCTGTTTGGACTTACCTATGCTCTCGACCTTTGCAGTTCCAGTGTGATACAATGTGATTTTATGGCTCACATTTACCTTTATCCAAACATTACAGATTGGATATTTCACTGTACTGTTCAGAACAGGTTGAAAATACACTTATACAGTGTTTGTTTTATATTATACTTAACATATGCGGCCACATTTATTTGCTGTTTTGTAGTCACTGTTAAAAGTGACACTGGTTAACATTGAATAAATGTTTTTGTCTTCAATCTATTTTCTCATCTTTTTCTTCCATTGCATTTGTAATAGGTTAATCACTGTAGTGCTTAGAATATAGACTTTTAGATTTATTTTCTGAGGTTATATCCAGGACTCAATTAAAATGTTTATTCGCATATGATTAGGTTAATTTTACTAGTTTAATTTTACTATTTTAAAGTTCATAAAACCTAATTAAAATGAGTGCAGGTTACTTGTAGCAAACCATAAATACATTACCTGTACCAAGAAAAGTAGGTTTATCTAACTGAGTAATACTAGTATTATTAGTTAACTCAACTTGATTTTATTGCGTTCATATTAAGTAATGTTAAAGTGTTCAATATACTTAAAAAAGGCTGCAAGTTGATTCAACCTAAAACATTCAATGCAGCCACTTGCCTCACTTTTTATAAGTTAGATCTAGGTATTACTTTTTACAGTGTATGCATTATTCTAAAATCTGGCTTTATTCTGGCATGTTGAATTAGAGTTTGACAAACGCGGCGGCACGTTCATTTGAATTTATTTTTCTCATAACAGCTAAAAGAACTTACTGCGTAATTGTTGGTCATACAGATAAGATATCATCTTTTAAAACTGTAAAAGGTCTACTTTTATTCATGTAGGCTAAAGTAGGCCTAGACTCACAGGCTAACGACAAAACGTTTTCTCGCTCATGTGAGAAACAAACATTTGGGCATTTCTTAGTGAGTAAATTCATAGCCGAGCGGTAGAACTTACAGTTCGATCATCAAGATGACATGGGTTCAAATCCCGATCAAACGTGGTCTAATCTAAATTTTATATTTATTAATGCAGAGAGATTTGTCTAGCTCTAAAACTCTGTTTCACCATATATACAGTTTTTTGCTTATATTTATAAAATAAAATTACCATGCATTTCCATTTTACACTAAGGAACAATAGTATCCAACAGAACGACTTTGCATCTGTATAATAATAGAATACCAATCGTAATTTCAAAAGCAGTTCTGTAAAAAAAGTAAGTATATATAGCCTATATATATATATATATATATATATTTTTTTTTTAATTAGGCCTATTATTATTTTATTTTTTTGATTCCCTACAACCTAGAGTTTTTAAAAAACATGGTTTTAAGTAAAGTGTGATTTGCCAGGGGGGACGGGGATTTCCTTCTGGTCTAAACATCCCTGCTTCTGCTGAATTATTTGAATCCCCACATCCCTCCCTCCACAGTAATCAATGCTAGGCTACTTCACCAATAGACCATATCAAATATAAAATAGAGATATGCAACAAGCACGTTTAAACGACAAACAATAAAATCAAAACCAGCGTTTCAGTTGTTCATTAGTTCAAGTGGCCTTAATGCATGCACGGATTAAAAAAATTCACAAAGCGTTTTGAGATTATTTTGAATGAAATATTGAAGTTTATAATTAAGTGTTTTGGCAGACCACGCCGAGTGGCCCTATGCATTTTTCTAAAGTCGGGTTTTATTCGAACTTTTGCTAACGACAAAAGTTTATCTGTCGTCTCTGTCTCCGGGAGCTTCGCGTCACAAAAATGAACCGAAAGCCACTTCAGCTCAGTCACTATAAGAAATCGGCTATGTCTAAAGCCTTTAAACGTCTAAATATTCAGGCTAATAAATGTTATCTGATTATGTAATCCATATGAAAACGAGAGGTACAGAGGATCTACTCAAACATGTAGCCTATGTAAGCGCTTCCCAATGAGAAAATGACAAGACAAGGGTGAAAATCTCGCTCTGATTAAATGTAGCAGGCTAAATCGCCCTGAATTAAAATGTAAAAACAGATCAAATGATGTATTTGTCGAAATGTTGCGATATTGTTTCATTTCAGTTCATAATTATTCTATACATGTTATTTAATTTAGCAGCATTACCACGAAGCACCGTGGTTCGATATTTATTTGAATAATAAAAAAATTAAAAAAACTTAATTCACAAATTGCATGCCTGGTTGTAAGGATCCCAAGATCCCTGTAGAATTGAATATTGAGTTGAACATTTTGTTCATGACAACAAATTAACATGCGTTTTTTCAGATTATATTTAGTTTTGCTTGGAAAAAGCTGTCCCAAACCAGTTTTATTTCATCAATTATTGAAATAATGAAATATTTAGTCATAAACTTTTATGACAGAAATATCACTAGGCTACGTAACTTAAATCATTTAATTCCTTTATTATCAACACTGTCTAGAATAGCGATTTAAGTGTGAATTGCGACTTCTCTTTGTGTTAAGTCAGCCTCAGACTCCGATAGCCTGTTGGGGGGTTGGAGGGACAGTTCAGCTGTATCGTGCGCGCAGGACAATAGGCCTAGGTGTTAATGTTCCTCTTTCATATGGAGAGTGTCGGATAACGCAGCGACATATACAGTATTATCAGCTGTATGATGTGTTTTTACCCTGAAATGTTTAATTTAGAGAGAGACCCAGCGCGCGCAGCGAGGGAGACTAAATAAACGTGTTAAAAAGCGATCCAGCGCGAGAGAGGCAAATAAAAACTCATGTTTTTAATTTAATTATGTTGCTTTGGACAATTTTCGTTTTGTTGGCCTACTGTTTTAATTGTTTAATATAGCTGTCATTTCTTTGGCAATACAAATGTAAAATGTCGCAAGAATAAGATTAGCCTAGTGTTTCTTATTTTGCATCGCAAAAGAAACTAGAAAAAAGTTTGATGAGACAAACTTTAAGTTGGCTTGAAAAAGCCAGACCAGAGAGTTTGAAGAAGTTTAAAGTAGTTTGAAGTCGGATAGATGGATTAGTTAGAAAAGAAAAGAAAGATTAGTTAGATAGACAGAAAGATTGGTTTCACTAAAAGAAAGATTAGTTAGAAAGAAAGAAAGATTAGTTAGAAAGAAAGAAAGAAAGATTAGTTTAAAAAGAGATAAAGAAAGAAAGATTAGTTAGAAAGAAAGAAAGAAGAAATATTAGTTAGAAAGAAAGAAAGAAAGATTAGTAAGAAAGAAAGAAAGAAAGAAAGAAGAAAGATTAGTTAGAAAGAAAGAAAGAAAGAAGAAAGAAGAAATATTAGTTAGAAAGAAATAAAGAAGAAAGATTAGTTAGAAAGAAAGAAAGAAGAAAGATTAGTTAGAAAGAAAGAAAGAAAGAAAGAAAGAAAGAAGAAATATTAGTTAGAAAGAAATAAAGAAGAAAGATTAGTTAGAAAGAAAGAAAGAAGAAAGATTAGTTAGAAAGAAAGAAAGAAAGAAAGAAAGAAAGAAGAAATATTAGTTAAAAAGAAAGAAAGAAAGAAAGAAAGGAAGAAGAAATATTAGTTAAAAAGAAAGAAAGAAAGAAAGAAAGAAAGAAAGAAAGAAAGAAAGAAAGAAAGAAGAAAGAAAGAAAGAAAAAAAGAAGAAAGATTAGTTAGAAAGAAAGAAAGAAAGAAAGAAAGAAAGAAAGAAAGAAAGAAAGAAAGAAAGAAAGAGAAAGAAAGAAAGATTAGCTAGAAAGAAAGAAAGAAAGAAAGATTAGTTAGAAAGAAAGAAAGAAAGAAAGAAAGAAAGAAAGAAAGAAGAAAGATTAGTTAGAAAGAAAGAAAGAAAGAAGAAATATTAGTTAGAAAGAGAGAAAGAAGAAATATTAGTTAGAAAGAAAGAAGAAAGATTAGCTAAAAAGGAAGAAAGATTAGTTAGAAAGAGAGAAAGAAAGAAAGAAAGAAGAAAGATTAGTTAGAAAGAAAGAAAGAAAGAAAGAAAGAAAGAAAGAAAGAAAGAAAGAAAAAGAAAGAAGAAAGATTAGTTAGAAAGAAAGAAGAAAGATTAGTTAGAAAGAAAGAAAGAAAGATTAGTTAGAAAGAAAAAAAGAAAGAAAGAAAGAAAGAAAGAAAGATTAGTTAGAAAGAAAGAAAGAAAGATTAGTTAGAAAGAAAGAAAGAAAGATAGATTAGTTAGAAAGAAAGAAAGAAAGAAAGAAAGAAGAAAGAATAGTTAGAAAGAAAGAAAGAAAGAAAGAAAGATTAGTTAGAAAGAAAGAAAGAAAGAAAGAAAGAAGAAAGATTAGTTAGAAAGAAAGAAAGAAAGAAAGAAAGAAAGAAAGAAAGAAAGAAGAAAGATTAGTTAGAAAGAAAGAAAGGAAGAAAGATTAGTTAGAAAGAAAGAAAGAAGAAAGATTAGTTAGAAAGAAAAAAAGATAGATTAGTTAGAAAGAAATAAAGAGATTAGTTAGAAAGAAAGAAAGATAGATTAGTTAGAAAGAAAAAAGATAGATTAGTTAGAAAGAAAGAAAGAGATTAGTTAGAAAGAAAGAAAGATATATTAGTTAGAAAAAAAAGATAGATTAGTTAGAAAGAAAGAAAGAAAGAAGGATTAGTTAGAAAGAAAGATTAGTTAGAAAGAAAGATAGATTAGTTAGAAAGAAAAAAGATAGATTAGTTAGAAAGAAAGAAAGAAAGAAGGATTAGTTAGAAAGAAAGATTAGTTAGAAAGAAAGATAGATTAGTTAGAAAGAAAAATATAGATTAGTTAGAAAGAAAGAAAGATAGATTAGTTAGAAAGAAAAAAAGATAGATTAGTTAGAAAGAAAGATAGATTAGTTAGAAAGAAAAAAGATAGATTAGTTAGAAAGAAAGATTATTTAGAAAGAAAGAAAGATTAGTTAGAAAGAAAGAAAGATTAGTTAGAAAGAAAGAAAGATTAGTTAAAAAGATAGATTAGTTAGAAAGAAAGAAAGAAGGATTAGTTAGAAAGAAAGATAGATAGATAGATAGATAGATAGATAGATAGATAGATAGATAGATAGATAGATAGATAGATAGATTAGTTAAAAAGAAAGAAAGATAGATTAGTTAGAAAGAAAGATAGATTAGTTAGAAAGAAAGAAATATGGATTACTTGGAAAGAAAGAAAGATTAGTTAGAAAGAAAGAAAGATGGATTACTTGGAAAGAAAGAAAGATTAGTTAGAAAGTAAGAAAGAAAGAGAGATTTGTTAGAAAGAAAGAAAGAGAGATTTGTTAGAAAGAAAGAAAGATAGATTAGTTAGAAAGAAATATTAGTTAGAAAGAAAGAAAGAAGAAAGATTAGCTAAAAAGGAAGAATGATTAGTTAGAAAGAGAGAAAGAAAGAAAGAAGAAAGATTAGTTGGAAAGAAAGAAAGAAATAAAAAAGAAAGAAAGAAAGAAAGAAAGAAAGAAAGAAAGAATAAAGATTAGTTAGAAAGAAAAAAAGATAGATTAGTTAGAAAGAAAGAAAGATTAGTTAGAAAGAAAGACTAGTTAGAAAGAAAGAAAGATGGATTAATTGGAAAGAAAGAAAGATTAGTTAGAAAGTAAGAAAGAAAGAGAGATTTGTTAGAAAGAAAGAAAGAAAGAGCCAGACCAGAGAGTTTGAAGAAGTTTAAAGTAGTTTGAAGTCGGATAGATGGATTAGTTAGAAAAGAAAAGAAAGATTAGTTAGATAGACAGAAAGATTGGTTTCACTAAAAGAAAGATTAGTTAGAAAGAAAGAAAGATTAGTTAGAAAGAAAGAAAGAAAGATTAGTTTAAAAAGAGATAAAGAAAGAAAGATTAGTTAGAAAGAAAGAAAGAAGAAATATTAGTTAGAAAGAAAGAAAGAAAGAAGAAATATTAGTTAAAAAGAAAGAAAGAAGAAAGATTAGTTAGAAAGAAAGAAAGATTAGTAAGAAAGAAAGAAAGAAAGAAAGAAGAAAGATTAGTTAGAAAGAAAGAAAGAAAGAAGAAAGAAGAAATATTAGTTAGAAAGAAATAAAGAAGAAAGATTAGTTAGAAAGAATGAAAGAAGAAAGATTAGTTAGAAAGAAAGAAAGAAAGAAAGAAAGAAAGAAAGAAGAAATATTAGTTAAAAAGAAAGAAAGAAAGAAAGAAAGAAAGAAAGAAAGAAGAAATATTAGTTAAAAAGAAAGAAAGAAAGAAAGAAAGAAAGAAAGAAAGAAAGAAGAAAGAAAGAAAGAAAGAAAGAAAGAAAGAAAGAAAAAAAGAAGAAAGATTAGTTAGAAAGAAAGAAAGAAAGAAAGAAAGAAAGAAAGAGAAAGAAAGAAAGATTAGCTAGAAAGAAAGAAAGAAAGAAAGATTAGTTAGAAAGAAAGAAAGAAAGAAAGAAAGAAAGAAAGAAAGAAAGAAAGAAAGAAAGAAAGAAAGAAGAAAGATTAGTTAGAAAGAAAGAAAGAAAGAAGAAATATTAGTTAGAAAGAGAGAAAGAAGAAATATTAGTTAGAAAGAAAGAAGAAAGATTAGCTAAAAAGGAAGAAAGATTAGTTAGAAAGAGAGAAAGAAAGAAAGAAAGAAAGAAGAAAGATTAGTTAGAAAGAAAGAAAGAAAGAAAGAAAAAGAAAGAAGAAAGATTAGTTAGAAAGAAAGAAGAAAGATTAGTTAGAAAGAAAGAAAGAAAGATTAGTTAGAAAGAAAAAAAGAAAGAAAGAAAGAAAGAAAGAAAGAAAGATTAGTTAGAAAGAAAGAAAGAAAGATTAGTTAGAAAGAAAGAAAGAAAGATAGATTAGTTAGAAAGAAAGAAAGAAAGAAAGAAAGAAAGAAAGAAAGAAAGAAAGAATAGTTAGAAAGAAAGAAAGAAAGAAAGAAAGAAAGAAAGATTAGTTAGAAAGAAAGAAAGAAAGAAAGAAAGAAGAAAGATTAGTTAGAAAGAAAGAAAGAAAGAAAGAAAGAAAGAAAGAAAGAAAGAAAGAAAGAAGAAAGATTAGTTAGAAAGAAAGAAAGAAAGAAAGAAAGAAAGATTAGTTAGAAAGAAAGAAAGAAGAAAGATTAGTTAGAAAGAAAAAAAGATAGATTAGTTAGAAAGAAATAAAGAGATTAGTTAGAAAGAAAGAAAGATAGATTAGTTAGAAAGAAAAAAGATAGATTAGTTAGAAAGAAAGAAAGAGATTAGTTAGAAAGAAAGAAAGATATATTAGTTAGAAAAAAAAGATAGATTAGTTAGAAAGAAAGAAAGAAAGAAGGATTAGTTAGAAAGAAAGATTAGTTAGAAAGAAAGATAGATTAGTTAGAAAGAAAAAAGATAGATTAGTTAGAAAGAAAGAAAGAAAGAAAGAAGGATTAGTTAGAAAGAAAGATTAGTTAGAAAGAAAGATAGATTAGTTAGAAAGAAAAATATAGATTAGTTAGAAAGAAAGAAAGATAGATTAGTTAGAAAGAAAAAAAGATAGATTAGTTAGAAAGAAAGATAGATTAGTTAGAAAGAAAAAAGATAGATTAGTTAGAAAGAAAGATTATTTAGAAAGAAAGAAAGATTAGTTAGAAAGAAAGAAAGATTAGTTACAACATTCAAAAGGCAACTGAAAACTCATCTCTTCCGGGAGCACTTAACATAAAAAATAAAAATAAAAAAAATAAAAAATAAAAAAAAAATCCTTCCTTTAAATCCTCGCTTGCCTGGCTTATGCTACTCCGAGCAATGCCTGAACTTTGTATTTTGAACACTTCTTGCGTTGTTTTTGCCTCTTCACGATGACTCGCTTGGTTTAGTCCTCAATTGTAAGTCGCTTTGGATAAAAGCGTCTGCTAAATGACTAAATGTAAATGTAAATGTAGTTAGAAAGAAAGAAAGATTAGTTAAAAAGATAGATTAGTTAGAAAGAAAGAAAGAGGGATTAGTTAGAAAGAAAGATAGATAGATAGATAGATAGATAGATAGATTAGTTAAAAAGAAAGAAAGATAGATTAGTTAGAAAGAAAGATAGATTAGTTAGAAAGAAAGAAATATGGATTACTTGGAAAGAAAGAAAGATTAGTTAGAAAGAAAGAAAGACTAGTTAGAAAGAAAGAAAGATGGATTACTTGGAAAGAAAGAAAGATTAGTTAGAAAGTAAGAAAGAAAGAGAGATTTGTTAGAAAGAAAGAAAGAGAGATTTGTTAGAAAGAAAGAAAGATAGATTAGTTAGAAAGAAATATTAGTTAGAAAGAAAGAAAGAAGAAAGATTAGCTAAAAAGGAAGAATGATTAGTTAGAAAGAGAGAAAGAAAGAAAGAAGAAAGATTAGTTAGAAAGAAAGAAAGAAATAAAAAAGAAAGAAAGAAAGAAAGAAAGAAAGAAAGAAAGAAAGAATAAAGATTAGTTAGAAAGAAAAAAAGATAGATTAGTTAGAAAGAAATAAAGAGATTAGTTAGAAAGAAAGAAAGATAGATTAGTTAGAAAGAAAAAAAGATAGATTAGTTAAAAAGAAAGAAAGAGATTAGTTAGAAAGAAAGAAAGATAGATTAGTTAGAAAAAAAAGTTAGATTAGTTAGAAAGAAAGAAAGAAAGAAGGATTAGTTAGAAAGAAAGATTAGTTAGAAAGAAAGATAGATTAGTTAGAAAGAAAAAAGATAGATTAGTTAGAATGAAAGAAAGAAAGAAAGAAAGAAGGATTAGTTAGAAAGAAAGATTAGTTAGAAAGAAAGATAGATTAGTTAGAAAGAAAAAAGATAGATTAGTTAGAAAGAAAGATAGATTAGTTAGAAAGAAAAAAAGATAGATTAGTTAGAAAGAAAGATAGATTAGTTAGAAAGAAAAATATAGATTAGTTAGAAAGAAAGAAAGATAGATTAGTTAGAAAGAAAAAAAGATAGATTAGTTAGAAAGAAAGATAGATTAGTTAGAAAGAAAAAAGATAGATTAGTTAGAAAGAAAGATTATTTAGAAAGAAAGAAAGATTAGTTAGAAAGAAAGAAAGATTAGTTAGAAAGAAAGAAAGATTAGTTAAAAAGATAGATTAGTTAGAAAGAAAGAAAGAAGGATTAGTTAGAAAGAAAGAAAGATAGATAGATAGATAGATAGATAGATTAGTTAAAAAGAAAGAAAGATAGATTAGTTAGAAAGAAAGATAGATTAGTTAGAAAGAAAGAAATATGGATTACTTGGAAAGAAAGAAAGATTAGTTAGAAAGAAAGAAAGATGGATTACTTGGAAAGAAAGAAAGATTAGTTAGAAAGTAAGAAAGAAAGAGAGATTTGTTAGAAAGAAAGAAAGAGAGATTTGTTAGAAAGAAAGCAAGATAGATTAGTTAGAAAGAAATATTAGTTAGAAAGAAAGAAAGAAGAAAGATTAGCTAAAAAGGAAGAATGATTAGTTAGAAAGAGAGAAAGAAAGAAAGAAGAAAGATTAGTTAGAAAGAAAGAAAGAAATAAAAAAGAAAGAAAGAAAGAAAGAAAGAAAGAATAAAGATTAGTTAGAAAGAAAAAAAGATAGATTAGTTAGAAAGAAATAAAGAGATTAGTTAGAAAGAAAGAAAGATAGATTAGTTAGAAAGAAAAAAAGATAGATTAGTTAGAAAGAAAGAAAGAGATTAGTTAGAAAGAAAGAAAGATAGATTAGTTAGAAAAAAAAGTTAGATTAGTTAGAAAGAAAGAAAGAAAGAAGGATTAGTTAGAAAGAAAGATTAGTTAGAAAGAAAGATAGATTAGTTAGAAAGAAAAAAGATAGATTAGTTAGAAAGAAAGAAAGAAAGAAAGAAGGATTAGTTAGAAAGAAAGATTAGTTAGAAAGAAAGATAGATTAGTTAGAAAGAAAAAAGATAGATTAGTTAGAAAGAAAGAAAGATAGATTAGTTAGAAAGAAAAAAAGATAGATTAGTTAGAAAGAAAGATAGATTAGTTAGAAAGAAAAAAGATAGATTAGTTAGAAAGAAAGATTATTTAGAAAGAAAGAAAGATTATTTAGAAAGAAAGAAAGATTAGTTAGAAAGAAAGAAAGATTAGTTAGAAAGAAAGAAAGATTAGTTAAAAAGATAGATTAGTTAGAAAGAAAGAAAGAAAGAAGGATTAGTTAGAAAGAAAGATAGATAGATAGATAGATAGATAGATTAGTTAAAAAGAAAGAAAGATAGATAGATTAGTTCAAAAGAAAGAAAAATAGATAGATTAGTTAAAAAGAAAGAAAGATAGATTAGTTAAAAAGAAAGAAAGATAGATTAGTTAGAAAGAAAGATAGATTAGTTAGAAAGAAAGAAATATGGATTACTTGGAAAGAAACAAAGATTAGTTAGAAAGAAAGAAAGACTAGTTAGAAAGAAAGAAAGATGGATTACTTGGAAAGAAAGAAAGATTAGTTAGAAAGTAAGAAAGAAAGAGAGATTTGTTAGAAAGAAAGAAAGAAAGATTAGTTAGAAAGAAAGAAAGATAGATTAGTTAGAAAGAAAGAAAGATAGATTAGTTAGAAAGAAAGATTAGTTAGAAAGAAAGAAAGAAAGAAAGAAAGAAAGAAAGAAAGAAAGAAAGAAAGAAGAAATATTAGTTAGAAAGAAAGAAAGAAGAAAGATTAGCTAAAAAGGAAGAATGATTAGTTAGAAAGAGAGAAAGAAAGAAAGAAGAAAGATTAGTCAGAAAGAAAGATAGAAGAAAGATTAGTTAGAAAGAAAGAAAGAAAGAAAGAAAGAAAGAAAGAAAGAAAGAAAGAAAGAAAGAAAGAAGAAAGATTAGTTAGAAAGAAAAAAAGATAGATTAGTTAGAAAGAAATAAAGAGATTAGTTAGAAAGAAAGAAAGATAGATTAGTTAGAAAGAAAAAAGATAGATTAGTTAGAAAGAAAGAGATTAGTTAGAAAGAAAGAAAGATATATTAGTTAGAAAAAAAAGATAGATTAGTTAGAAAGAAAGAAAGAAAGAAGGATTAGTTAGAAAGAAAGATTAGTTAGAAAGAAAGATAGATTAGTTAGAAAGAAAAAAGATAGATTAGTTAGAAAGAAAGAAAGAAAGAAGGATTAGTTAGAAAGAAAGATTAGTTAGAAAGAAAGATAGATTAGTTAGAAAGAAAAATATAGATTAGTTAGAAAGAAAGAAAGATAGATTAGTTAGAAAGAAAAAAAGATAGATTAGTTAGAAAGAAAGATAGATTAGTTAGAAAGAAAAAAGATAGATTAGTTAGAAAGAAAGATTATTTAGAAAGAAAGAAAGATTAGTTAGAAAGAAAGAAAGATTAGTTAGAAAGAAAGAAAGATTAGTTAAAAAGATAGATTAGTTAGAAAGAAAGAAAGAAAGAAGGATTAGTTAGAAAGAAAGATAGATAGATAGATAGATAGATAGATAGATAGATAGATAGATAGATAGATTAGTTAAAAAGAAAGAAAGATAGATTAGTTAGAAAGAAAGATAGATTAGTTAGAAAGAAAGAAATATGGATTACTTGGAAAGAAAGAAAGATTAGTTAGAAAGAAAGAAAGACTAGTTAGAAAGAAAGAAAGATGGATTACTTGGAAAGAAAGAAAGATTAGTTAGAAAGTAAGAAAGAAAGAGAGATTTGTTAGAAAGAAAGAAAGAGAGATTTGTTAGAAAGAAAGAAAGATAGATTAGTTAGAAAGAAATATTAGTTAGAAAGAAAGAAAGAAGAAAGATTAGCTAAAAAGGAAGAATGATTAGTTAGAAAGAGAGAAAGAAAGAAAGAAGAAAGATTAGTTAGAAAGAAAGAAAGAAATAAAAAAGAAAGAAAGAAAGAAAGAAAGAAAGAAAGAATAAAGATTAGTTAGAAAGAAAAAAAGATAGATTAGTTAGAAAGAAATAAAGAGATTAGTTAGAAAGAAAGAAAGATAGATTAGTTAGAAAGAAAAAAAGATAGATTAGTTAGAAAGAAAGAAAGAGATTAGTTAGAAAGAAAGAAAGATAGATTAGTTAGAAAAAAAAGTTAGATTAGTTAGAAAGAAAGAAAGAAAGAAGGATTAGTTAGAAAGAAAGATTAGTTAGAAAGAAAGATAGATTAGTTAGAAAGAAAAAAGATAGATTAGTTAGAAAGAAAGAAAGAAAGAAAGAAGGATTAGTTAGAAAGAAAGATTAGTTAGAAAGAAAGATAGATTAGTTAGAAAGAAAAAAGATAGATTAGTTAGAAAGAAAGAAAGATAGATTAGTTAGAAAGAAAAAAAGATAGATTAGTTAGAAAGAAAGATAGATTAGTTAGAAAGAAAAAAGATAGATTAGTTAGAAAGAAAGATTATTTAGAAAGAAAGAAAGATTAGTTAGAAAGAAAGAAAGATTAGTTAGAAAGAAAGAAAGATTAGTTAGAAAGAAAGAAAGATTAGTTAAAAAGATAGATTAGTTAGAAAGAAAGAAAGAAAGAAAGAAGGATTAGTTAGAAAGAAAGATAGATAGATAGATAGATAGATTAGTTAAAAAGAAAGAAAGATAGATAGATTAGTTCAAAAGAAAGAAAAATAGATAGATTAGTTAAAAAGAAAGAAAGATAGATTAGTTAAAAAGAAAGAAAGATAGATTAGTTAGAAAGAAAGAAAGATTAGTTAGAAAGAAAGAAATATGGATTACTTGGAAAGAAACAAAGATTAGTTAGAAAGAAAGAAAGACTAGTTAGAAAGAAAGAAAGATGGATTACTTGGAAAGAAAGAAAGATTAGTTAGAAAGTAAGAAAGAAAGAGAGATTTGTTAGAAAGAAAGAAAGAAAGATTAGTTAGAAAGAAAGAAAGATAGATTAGTTAGAAAGAAAGAAAGATAGATTAGTTAGAAAGAAAGATTAGTTAGAAAGAAAGAAAGAAAGAAAGAAAGAAAGAAAGAAAGAAAGAAGAAATATTAGTTAGAAAGAAAGAAAGAAGAAAGATTAGCTAAAAAGGAAGAATGATTAGTTAGAAAGAGAGAAAGAAAGAAAGAAGAAAGATTAGTCAGAAAGAAAGATAGAAGAAAGATTAGTTAGAAAGAAAGAAAGAAAGAAAGAAAGAAAGAAAGAAAGAAAGAAAGAAAGAAAGAAAGATTAGTTAGAAAGAAAGAAAGAAAGAAAGAACGAAAGAAAGAAAGAAAGAAAGAAAGAAGAAAGATTAGTTAGAAAGAAAGAAAGAAAGATTATTTAGAAAGAAAGAAAGAAAAAGAAAGATTAGTTAGAAAGAAAAAGAAATAAAGAAAGATTAGTTAGAAATAAAGAAAGAAAGAAAGAAGAAAGATTAGAAAGAAAGAAAGAAAGAAAGAAGAAAGATTAGTAAGAAAGAAAGAAAGAAAGAAAGAAAGAAAGAAAGAAGAAAGAATAGTTAGAAAGAAAGAAAGAAAGAAAGAAAGAAAGAAAGAAAGAAAGAAAGAAAGAAGAAAGATTAGTTAGGAAGAAAGAAAGAAAGAAAGAAAGAAAGATTAGTTAGAAAGAGAGAAAGAAGAAATATTAGTTAGAAAGAAAGAAAGAAATAAAGAAAGAAAGAAAGAAAGAAAGAAAGAAAGAAAGAAAGAAAGATTAGTTAGAAAGAAAGAAAGAAGAAAGATTAGTTAGAAAGAAAGAAAGAAAGAAAGATCAGTTAGAAAGAAAGAAGAAAGAAAGAAAGAAAGAAAGAAGAAAGATTAGTTAGAAAGAAATAAAGAAAGAAAGAAAGATAGATTAGTTAGAAAGAAATAAAGAGATTAGTTAGAAAGAAAGAAAGATAGATTAGTTAGAAAGAAAAAAAAGATAGATTAGTTAGAAAGAAAGAAAGAAAGAAAGAAGGATTAGTTAGAAAGAAAGATTAGTTAGAAAGAAAGATAGATTAGTTAGAAAGAAAAAAGATAGATTAGTTAGAAAGAAAGAAAGAAAGAAAGAAGGATTAGTTAGAAAGAAAGATTAGTTAGAAAGAAAGATAGATTAGTTAGAAAGAAAAAAGATAGATTAGTTAGAAAGAAAGAAAGATAGATTAGTTAGAAAGAAAAAAAGATAGATTAGTTAGAAAGAAAGATAGATTAGTTAGAAAGAAAAAAGATAGATTAGTTAGAAAGAAAGATTATTTAGAAAGAAAGAAAGATTAGTTAGAAAGAAAGAAAGATTAGTTAGAAAGAAAGAAAGATTAGTTAGAAAGAAAGAAAGATTAGTTAAAAAGATAGATTAGTTAGAAAGAAAGAAAGAAAGAAAGAAGGATTAGTTAGAAAGAAAGATAGATAGATAGATAGATAGATTAGTTAAAAAGAAAGAAAGATAGATAGATTAGTTCAAAAGAAAGAAAAATAGATAGATTAGTTAAAAAGAAAGAAAGATAGATTAGTTAAAAAGAAAGAAAGATAGATTAGTTAGAAAGAAAGAAAGATTAGTTAGAAAGAAAGAAATATGGATTACTTGGAAAGAAACAAAGATTAGTTAGAAAGAAAGAAAGACTAGTTAGAAAGAAAGAAAGATGGATTACTTGGAAAGAAAGAAAGATTAGTTAGAAAGTAAGAAAGAAAGAGAGATTTGTTAGAAAGAAAGAAAGAAAGATTAGTTAGAAAGAAAGAAAGATAGATTAGTTAGAAAGAAAGAAAGATAGATTAGTTAGAAAGAAAGATTAGTTAGAAAGAAAGAAAGAAAGAAAGAAAGAAAGAAAGAAAGAAAGAAAGAAAGAAAGAAAGAAGAAATATTAGTTAGAAAGAAAGAAAGAAGAAAGATTAGCTAAAAAGGAAGAATGATTAGTTAGAAAGAGAGAAAGAAAGAAAGAAGAAAGATTAGTCAGAAAGAAAGATAGAAGAAAGATTAGTTAGAAAGAAAGAAAGAAAGAAAGAAAGAAAGAAAGAAAGAAAGAAAGAAAGAAAGAAAGAAGAAAGATTAGTTAGAAAAAAAGAACGAAAGAAAGAAAGAAAGAAAGAAAGAAGAAAGATTAGTTAGAAAGAAAGAAAGAAAGATTATTTAGAAAGAAAGAAAGAAAAAGAAAGATTAGTTAGAAAGAAAAAGAAATAAAGAAAGATTAGTTAGAAATAAAGAAAGAAAGAAAGAAGAAAGATTAGAAAGAAAGAAAGAAAGAAAGAAAGAAGAAAGATTAGTAAGAAAGAAAGAAAGAAAGAAAGAAAGAAAGAAAGAAGAAAGGATAGTTAGAAAGAAAGAAAGAAAGAAAGAAAGAAAGAAAGAAAGAAAGAAAGAAAGAAAGAAAGAAAGAAGAAAGATTAGTTAGGAAGAAAGAAAGAAAGAAAGAAAGAAAGATTAGTTAGAAAGAGAGAAAGAAGAAATATTAGTTAGAAAGAAAGAAAGAAATAAAGAAAGAAAGAAAGAAAGAAAGAAAGAAAGAAAGAAAGATTAGTTAGAAAGAAAGAAAGAAGAAAGATTAGTTAGAAAGAAAGAAAGAAAGAAAGATTAGTTAGAAAGAAAGAAGAAAGAAAGAAAGAAAGAAAGAAGAAAGATTAGTTAGAAAGAAATAAAGAAAGAAAGAAAGATAGATTAGTTAGAAAGAAATAAAGAGATTAGTTAGAAAGAAAGAAAGATAGATTAGTTAGAAAGAAAAAAAAGATAGATTAGTTAGAAAGAAAGAAAGAAAGAAAGAAGGATTAGTTAGAAAGAAAGATTAGTTAGAAAGAAAGATAGATTAGTTAGAAAGAAAAAAGATAGATTAGTTAGAAAGAAAGAAAGAAAGAGAGATTTGTTAGAAAGAAAGAAAGAAAGATTAGTTAGAAAGAAAGAAAGATAGATTAGTTAGAAAGAAAGAAAGATACATTAGTTAGAAAGAAAGATTAGTTAGAAAGAAAGAAAGAAAGAAAGAAAGAAAGAAAGAAAGAAAGAAGAAATATTAGTTAGAAAGAAAGAAAGAAGAAAGATTAGCTAAAAAGGAAGAATGATTAGTTAGAAAGAGAGAAAGAAAGAAAGAAGAAAGATTAGTCAGAAAGAAAGATAGAAGAAAGATTAGTTAGAAAGAAAGAAAGAAAGAAAGAAAGAAAGAAAGAAAGAAGAAAGATTAGTTAGAAAGAAAAAAGAAAGAAAGAAAGAAAGAAAGAAGAAAGATTAGTTAGAAAGAAAGAAAGAAAGATTATTTAGAAAGAAAGAAAGAAAAAGAAAGATTAGTTAGAAAGAAAAAGAAATAAAGAAAGATTAGTTAGAAATAAAGAAAGAAAGAAAGAAGAAAGATTAGAAAGAAAGAAAGAAAGAAGAAAGATGAGTTAGAAAGAAAGAAAGAAAGAAAGAAAGAAAGAAAGAAAGAAAGAAAGAAAGAAAGAAGAAAGAATAGTTAGAAAGAAAGAAAGAAAGATTAGTTAGAAAGAAAGAAAGAAAGAAAGAAAGAAAGAAAGAAAGAAAGAAAGAAAGAAGAAAGATTAGTTAGGAAGAAAGAAAGAAAGAAAGAAAGAAAGAAGAAAGATTAGTTAGAAAGAAAGAAAGAAAGAAAGAAAGAAAGAAAGAAAGAAAGAAAGAAATAAGAAATATTAAAGAAAGAAAGAAAGAAAGAAAGAAAGAAAGAAAGAAAGAAAGAAAGAAAGAAGAAAGAATAGTTAGAAAGAAAGAAAGAAAGATTAGTTAGAAAGAAAGAAAGAAAGAAAGAAAGAAAGAAAGAAAGAAAGAAGAAAGATTAGTTAGGAAGAAAGAAAGAAAGAAAGAAAGAAAGAAAGAAAGAAAGAAAGAAAGAAAGAAAGAAAGAAAGAAAGAAAGAAATAAGAAATATTAGTTAGAAAGAGAGAAAGAAGAAATATTAGTTAGAAAGAAAGAAAGAAAGAAAGAAAGAAAGAAAGAAAGAAAGAAAGAAAGAAAAAAGAAATATTAGTTAGAAAGAGAGAAAGAAGAAATATTAGTTAGAAAGAAAGAAAGAAAGAAAGAAAGAAAGAAAGAAAGAAAGAAAGATTAGTTAGAAAGAAAGAAAGAAGAAAGATTAGTTAGAAAGAAAGAAAGAAAGAAAGAAAGAAGAAAGAATAGTTAGAAAGAAAGAAAGAAAGAAAGAAAGATTAGTTAGAAAGAAAGAAAGAAAGAAAGAAAGAAGAAAGATTAGTTAGAAAGAAAGAAAGAAAGAAAGAAAGAAAGAAAGAAAGAAAGAAAGAAAGAAGAAAGATTAGTTAGAAAGAAAGAAAGGAAGAAAGATTAGTTAGAAAGAAAGAAAGAAGAAAGATTAGTTAGAAAGAAAAAAAGATAGATTAGTTAGAAAGAAATAAAGAGATTAGTTAGAAAGAAAGAAAGATAGATTAGTTAGAAAGAAAAAAGATAGATTAGTTAGAAAGAAAGAAAGAGATTAGTTAGAAAGAAAGAAAGATATATTAGTTAGAAAAAAAAGATAGATTAGTTAGAAAGAAAGAAAGAAAGAAGGATTAGTTAGAAAGAAAGATTAGTTAGAAAGAAAGATAGATTAGTTAGAAAGAAAAAAGATAGATTAGTTAGAAAGAAAGAAAGAAAGAAGGATTAGTTAGAAAGAAAGATTAGTTAGAAAGAAAGATAGATTAGTTAGAAAGAAAAATATAGATTAGTTAGAAAGAAAGAAAGATAGATTAGTTAGAAAGAAAAAAAGATAGATTAGTTAGAAAGAAAGATAGATTAGTTAGAAAGAAAAAAGATAGATTAGTTAGAAAGAAAGATTATTTAGAAAGAAAGAAAGATTAGTTAGAAAGAAAGAAAGATTAGTTAGAAAGAAAGAAAGATTAGTTAAAAAGATAGATTAGTTAGAAAGAAAGAAAGAAGGATTAGTTAGAAAGAAAGATAGATAGATAGATAGATAGATAGATAGATAGATAGATAGATAGATAGATAGATAGATAGATAGATAGATAGATTAGTTAAAAAGAAAGAAAGATAGATTAGTTAGAAAGAAAGATAGATTAGTTAGAAAGAAAGAAATATGGATTACTTGGAAAGAAAGAAAGATTAGTTAGAAAGAAAGAAAGATGGATTACTTGGAAAGAAAGAAAGATTAGTTAGAAAGTAAGAAAGAAAGAGAGATTTGTTAGAAAGAAAGAAAGAGAGATTTGTTAGAAAGAAAGAAAGATAGATTAGTTAGAAAGAAATATTAGTTAGAAAGAAAGAAAGAAGAAAGATTAGCTAAAAAGGAAGAATGATTAGTTAGAAAGAGAGAAAGAAAGAAAGAAGAAAGATTAGTTGGAAAGAAAGAAAGAAATAAAAAAGAAAGAAAGAAAGAAAGAAAGAAAGAAAGAAAGAAAGAAAGAATAAAGATTAGTTAGAAAGAAAAAAAGATAGATTAGTTAGAAAGAAAGAAAGATTAGTTAGAAAGAAAGACTAGTTAGAAAGAAAGAAAGATGGATTAATTGGAAAGAAAGAAAGATTAGTTAGAAAGTAAGAAAGAAAGAGAGATTTGTTAGAAAGAAAGAAAGAAAGAGCCAGACCAGAGAGTTTGAAGAAGTTTAAAGTAGTTTGAAGTCGGATAGATGGATTAGTTAGAAAAGAAAAGAAAGATTAGTTAGATAGACAGAAAGATTGGTTTCACTAAAAGAAAGATTAGTTAGAAAGAAAGAAAGATTAGTTAGAAAGAAAGAAAGAAAGATTAGTTTAAAAAGAGATAAAGAAAGAAAGATTAGTTAGAAAGAAAGAAAGAAGAAATATTAGTTAGAAAGAAAGAAAGAAAGAAGAAATATTAGTTAAAAAGAAAGAAAGAAGAAAGATTAGTTAGAAAGAAAGAAAGATTAGTAAGAAAGAAAGAAAGAAAGAAAGAAGAAAGATTAGTTAGAAAGAAAGAAAGAAAGAAGAAAGAAGAAATATTAGTTAGAAAGAAATAAAGAAGAAAGATTAGTTAGAAAGAAAGAAAGAAGAAAGATTAGTTAGAAAGAAAGAAAGAAAGAAAGAAAGAAAGAAAGAAGAAATATTAGTTAAAAAGAAAGAAAGAAAGAAAGAAAGAAAGAAAGAAAGAAGAAATATTAGTTAAAAAGAAAGAAAGAAAGAAAGAAAGAAAGAAAGAAGAAAGAAAGAAAGAAAGAAAGAAAGAAAGAAAAAAAGAAGAAAGATTAGTTAGAAAGAAAGAAAGAAAGAAAGAAAGAAAGAGAAAGAAAGAAAGAAAGATTAGCTAGAAAGAAAGAAAGAAAGAAAGATTAGTTAGAAAGAAAGAAAGAAAGAAAGAAAGAAAGAAAGAAAGAAAGAAAGAAAGAAAGAAAGAAAGAAAGAAAGAAGAAAGATTAGTTAGAAAGAAAGAAAGAAAGAAGAAATATTAGTTAGAAAGAGAGAAAGAAGAAATATTAGTTAGAAAGAAAGAAGAAAGATTAGCTAAAAAGGAAGAAAGATTAGTTAGAAAGAGAGAAAAAAAGAAAGAAAGAAGAAAGATTAGTTAGAAAGAAAGAAAGAAAGAAAGAAAAAGAAAGAAGAAAGATTAGTTAGAAAGAAAGAAGAAAGATTAGTTAGAAAGAAAGAAAGAAAGATTAGTTAGAAAGAAAAAAAGAAAGAAAGAAAGAAAGAAAGAAAGAAAGATTAGTTAGAAAGAAAGAAAGAAAGATTAGTTAGAAAGAAAGAAAGAAAGATAGATTAGTTAGAAAGAAAGAAAGAAAGAAAGAAAGAAAGAAAGAAAGAATAGTTAGAAAGAAAGAAAGAAAGAAAGAAAGAAAGATTAGTTAGAAAGAAAGAAAGAAAGAAAGAAGAAAGATTAGTTAGAAAGAAAGAAAGAAAGAAAGAAAGAAAGAAAGAAAGAAAGAAAGAAAGAAAGAAGAAAGATTAGTTAGAAAGAAAGAAAGAAAGAAAGAAAGAAAGAAAGATTAGTTAGAAAGAAAGAAAGAAGAAAGATTAGTTAGAAAGAAAAAAAGATAGATTAGTTAGAAAGAAATAAAGAGATTAGTTAGAAAGAAAGAAAGATAGATTAGTTAGAAAGAAAAAAGATAGATTAGTTAGAAAGAAAGAAAGAGATTAGTTAGAAAGAAAGAAAGATATATTAGTTAGAAAAAAAAGATAGATTAGTTAGAAAGAAAGAAAGAAAGAAGGATTAGTTAGAAAGAAAGATTAGTTAGAAAGAAAGATAGATTAGTTAGAAAGAAAAAAGATAGATTAGTTAGAAAGAAAGAAAGAAAGAAAGAAGGATTAGTTAGAAAGAAAGATTAGTTAGAAAGAAAGATAGATTAGTTAGAAAGAAAAATATAGATTAGTTAGAAAGAAAGAAAGATAGATTAGTTAGAAAGAAAAAAAGATAGATTAGTTAGAAAGAAAGATAGATTAGTTAGAAAGAAAAAAGATAGATTAGTTAGAAAGAAAGATTATTTAGAAAGAAAGAAAGATTAGTTAGAAAGAAAGAAAGATTAGTTACAACATTCAAAAGGCAACTGAAAACTCATCTCTTCCGGGAGCACTTAACATAAAAAATAAAAATAAAAAAAATAAAAAATAAAAAAAAAATCCTTCCTTTAAATCCTCGCTTGCCTGGCTTATGCTACTCCGAGCAATGCCTGAACTTTGTATTTTGAACACTTCTTGCGTTGTTTTTGCCTCTTCACGATGACTCGCTTGGTTTAGTCCTCAATTGTAAGTCGCTTTGGATAAAAGCGTCTGCTAAATGACTAAATGTAAATGTAAATGTAGTTAGAAAGAAAGAAAGATTAGTTAAAAAGATAGATTAGTTAGAAAGAAAGAAAGAGGGATTAGTTAGAAAGAAAGATAGATAGATAGATAGATAGATAGATAGATAGATTAGTTAAAAAGAAAGAAAGATAGATTAGTTAGAAAGAAAGATAGATTAGTTAGAAAGAAAGAAATATGGATTACTTGGAAAGAAAGAAAGATTAGTTAGAAAGAAAGAAAGACTAGTTAGAAAGAAAGAAAGATGGATTACTTGGAAAGAAAGAAAGATTAGTTAGAAAGTAAGAAAGAAAGAGAGATTTGTTAGAAAGAAAGAAAGAGAGATTTGTTAGAAAGAAAGAAAGATAGATTAGTTAGAAAGAAATATTAGTTAGAAAGAAAGAAAGAAGAAAGATTAGCTAAAAAGGAAGAATGATTAGTTAGAAAGAGAGAAAGAAAGAAAGAAGAAAGATTAGTTAGAAAGAAAGAAAGAAATAAAAAAGAAAGAAAGAAAGAAAGAAAGAAAGAAAGAAAGAAAGAAAGAATAAAGATTAGTTAGAAAGAAAAAAAGATAGATTAGTTAGAAAGAAATAAAGAGATTAGTTAGAAAGAAAGAAAGATAGATTAGTTAGAAAGAAAAAAAGATAGATTAGTTAAAAAGAAAGAAAGAGATTAGTTAGAAAGAAAGAAAGATAGATTAGTTAGAAAAAAAAGTTAGATTAGTTAGAAAGAAAGAAAGAAAGAAGGATTAGTTAGAAAGAAAGATTAGTTAGAAAGAAAGATAGATTAGTTAGAAAGAAAAAAGATAGATTAGTTAGAATGAAAGAAAGAAAGAAAGAAGGATTAGTTAGAAAGAAAGATTAGTTAGAAAGAAAGATAGATTAGTTAGAAAGAAAAAAGATAGATTAGTTAGAAAGAAAGATAGATTAGTTAGAAAGAAAAAAAGATAGATTAGTTAGAAAGAAAGATAGATTAGTTAGAAAGAAAAATATAGATTAGTTAGAAAGAAAGAAAGATAGATTAGTTAGAAAGAAAAAAAGATAGATTAGTTAGAAAGAAAGATAGATTAGTTAGAAAGAAAAAAGATAGATTAGTTAGAAAGAAAGATTATTTAGAAAGAAAGAAAGATTAGTTAGAAAGAAAGAAAGATTAGTTAGAAAGAAAGAAAGATTAGTTAAAAAGATAGATTAGTTAGAAAGAAAGAAAGAAGGATTAGTTAGAAAGAAAGAAAGATAGATAGATAGATAGATAGATAGATTAGTTAAAAAGAAAGAAAGATAGATTAGTTAGAAAGAAAGATAGATTAGTTAGAAAGAAAGAAATATGGATTACTTGGAAAGAAAGAAAGATTAGTTAGAAAGAAAGAAAGATGGATTACTTGGAAAGAAAGAAAGATTAGTTAGAAAGTAAGAAAGAAAGAGAGATTTGTTAGAAAGAAAGAAAGAGAGATTTGTTAGAAAGAAAGCAAGATAGATTAGTTAGAAAGAAATATTAGTTAGAAAGAAAGAAAGAAGAAAGATTAGCTAAAAAGGAAGAATGATTAGTTAGAAAGAGAGAAAGAAAGAAAGAAGAAAGATTAGTTAGAAAGAAAGAAAGAAATAAAAAAGAAAGAAAGAAAGAAAGAAAGAAAGAATAAAGATTAGTTAGAAAGAAAAAAAGATAGATTAGTTAGAAAGAAATAAAGAGATTAGTTAGAAAGAAAGAAAGATAGATTAGTTAGAAAGAAAAAAAGATAGATTAGTTAGAAAGAAAGAAAGAGATTAGTTAGAAAGAAAGAAAGATAGATTAGTTAGAAAAAAAAGTTAGATTAGTTAGAAAGAAAGAAAGAAAGAAGGATTAGTTAGAAAGAAAGATTAGTTAGAAAGAAAGATAGATTAGTTAGAAAGAAAAAAGATAGATTAGTTAGAAAGAAAGAAAGAAAGAAAGAAGGATTAGTTAGAAAGAAAGATTAGTTAGAAAGAAAGATAGATTAGTTAGAAAGAAAAAAGATAGATTAGTTAGAAAGAAAGAAAGATAGATTAGTTAGAAAGAAAAAAAGATAGATTAGTTAGAAAGAAAGATAGATTAGTTAGAAAGAAAAAAGATAGATTAGTTAGAAAGAAAGATTATTTAGAAAGAAAGAAAGATTATTTAGAAAGAAAGAAAGATTAGTTAGAAAGAAAGAAAGATTAGTTAGAAAGAAAGAAAGATTAGTTAAAAAGATAGATTAGTTAGAAAGAAAGAAAGAAAGAAGGATTAGTTAGAAAGAAAGATAGATAGATAGATAGATAGATAGATTAGTTAAAAAGAAAGAAAGATAGATAGATTAGTTCAAAAGAAAGAAAAATAGATAGATTAGTTAAAAAGAAAGAAAGATAGATTAGTTAAAAAGAAAGAAAGATAGATTAGTTAGAAAGAAAGATAGATTAGTTAGAAAGAAAGAAATATGGATTACTTGGAAAGAAACAAAGATTAGTTAGAAAGAAAGAAAGACTAGTTAGAAAGAAAGAAAGATGGATTACTTGGAAAGAAAGAAAGATTAGTTAGAAAGTAAGAAAGAAAGAGAGATTTGTTAGAAAGAAAGAAAGAAAGATTAGTTAGAAAGAAAGAAAGATAGATTAGTTAGAAAGAAAGAAAGATAGATTAGTTAGAAAGAAAGATTAGTTAGAAAGAAAGAAAGAAAGAAAGAAAGAAAGAAAGAAAGAAAGAAAGAAAGAAAGAAGAAATATTAGTTAGAAAGAAAGAAAGAAGAAAGATTAGCTAAAAAGGAAGAATGATTAGTTAGAAAGAGAGAAAGAAAGAAAGAAGAAAGATTAGTCAGAAAGAAAGATAGAAGAAAGATTAGTTAGAAAGAAAGAAAGAAAGAAAGAAAGAAAGAAAGAAAGAAAGAAAGAAAGAAAGAAAGAAAGAAAGAAGAAAGATTAGTTAGAAAGAAAAAAAGATAGATTAGTTAGAAAGAAATAAAGAGATTAGTTAGAAAGAAAGAAAGATAGATTAGTTAGAAAGAAAAAAGATAGATTAGTTAGAAAGAAAGAGATTAGTTAGAAAGAAAGAAAGATATATTAGTTAGAAAAAAAAGATAGATTAGTTAGAAAGAAAGAAAGAAAGAAGGATTAGTTAGAAAGAAAGATTAGTTAGAAAGAAAGATAGATTAGTTAGAAAGAAAAAAGATAGATTAGTTAGAAAGAAAGAAAGAAAGAAGGATTAGTTAGAAAGAAAGATTAGTTAGAAAGAAAGATAGATTAGTTAGAAAGAAAAATATAGATTAGTTAGAAAGAAAGAAAGATAGATTAGTTAGAAAGAAAAAAAGATAGATTAGTTAGAAAGAAAGATAGATTAGTTAGAAAGAAAAAAGATAGATTAGTTAGAAAGAAAGATTATTTAGAAAGAAAGAAAGATTAGTTAGAAAGAAAGAAAGATTAGTTAGAAAGAAAGAAAGATTAGTTAAAAAGATAGATTAGTTAGAAAGAAAGAAAGAAAGAAGGATTAGTTAGAAAGAAAGATAGATAGATAGATAGATAGATAGATAGATAGATAGATAGATAGATTAGTTAAAAAGAAAGAAAGATAGATTAGTTAGAAAGAAAGATAGATTAGTTAGAAAGAAAGAAATATGGATTACTTGGAAAGAAAGAAAGATTAGTTAGAAAGAAAGAAAGACTAGTTAGAAAGAAAGAAAGATGGATTACTTGGAAAGAAAGAAAGATTAGTTAGAAAGTAAGAAAGAAAGAGAGATTTGTTAGAAAGAAAGAAAGAGAGATTTGTTAGAAAGAAAGAAAGATAGATTAGTTAGAAAGAAATATTAGTTAGAAAGAAAGAAAGAAGAAAGATTAGCTAAAAAGGAAGAATGATTAGTTAGAAAGAGAGAAAGAAAGAAAGAAGAAAGATTAGTTAGAAAGAAAGAAAGAAATAAAAAAGAAAGAAAGAAAGAAAGAAAGAAAGAAAGAATAAAGATTAGTTAGAAAGAAAAAAAGATAGATTAGTTAGAAAGAAATAAAGAGATTAGTTAGAAAGAAAGAAAGATAGATTAGTTAGAAAGAAAAAAAGATAGATTAGTTAGAAAGAAAGAAAGAGATTAGTTAGAAAGAAAGAAAGATAGATTAGTTAGAAAAAAAAGTTAGATTAGTTAGAAAGAAAGAAAGAAAGAAGGATTAGTTAGAAAGAAAGATTAGTTAGAAAGAAAGATAGATTAGTTAGAAAGAAAAAAGATAGATTAGTTAGAAAGAAAGAAAGAAAGAAAGAAGGATTAGTTAGAAAGAAAGATTAGTTAGAAAGAAAGATAGATTAGTTAGAAAGAAAAAAGATAGATTAGTTAGAAAGAAAGAAAGATAGATTAGTTAGAAAGAAAAAAAGATAGATTAGTTAGAAAGAAAGATAGATTAGTTAGAAAGAAAAAAGATAGATTAGTTAGAAAGAAAGATTATTTAGAAAGAAAGAAAGATTAGTTAGAAAGAAAGAAAGATTAGTTAGAAAGAAAGAAAGATTAGTTAGAAAGAAAGAAAGATTAGTTAAAAAGATAGATTAGTTAGAAAGAAAGAAAGAAAGAAAGAAGGATTAGTTAGAAAGAAAGATAGATAGATAGATAGATAGATTAGTTAAAAAGAAAGAAAGATAGATAGATTAGTTCAAAAGAAAGAAAAATAGATAGATTAGTTAAAAAGAAAGAAAGATAGATTAGTTAAAAAGAAAGAAAGATAGATTAGTTAGAAAGAAAGAAAGATTAGTTAGAAAGAAAGAAATATGGATTACTTGGAAAGAAACAAAGATTAGTTAGAAAGAAAGAAAGACTAGTTAGAAAGAAAGAAAGATGGATTACTTGGAAAGAAAGAAAGATTAGTTAGAAAGTAAGAAAGAAAGAGAGATTTGTTAGAAAGAAAGAAAGAAAGATTAGTTAGAAAGAAAGAAAGATAGATTAGTTAGAAAGAAAGAAAGATAGATTAGTTAGAAAGAAAGATTAGTTAGAAAGAAAGAAAGAAAGAAAGAAAGAAAGAAAGAAAGAAAGAAAGAAAGAAGAAATATTAGTTAGAAAGAAAGAAAGAAGAAAGATTAGCTAAAAAGGAAGAATGATTAGTTAGAAAGAGAGAAAGAAAGAAAGAAGAAAGATTAGTCAGAAAGAAAGATAGAAGAAAGATTAGTTAGAAAGAAAGAAAGAAAGAAAGAAAGAAAGAAAGAAAGAAAGAAAGAAAAAAAGAAAGAAAGAAAGAAAGATTAGTTAGAAAGAAAGAAAGAAAGAAAGAACGAAAGAAAGAAAGAAAGAAAGAAAGAAGAAAGATTAGTTAGAAAGAAAGAAAGAAAGATTATTTAGAAAGAAAGAAAGAAAAAGAAAGATTAGTTAGAAAGAAAAAGAAATAAAGAAAGATTAGTTAGAAATAAAGAAAGAAAGAAAGAAGAAAGATTAGAAAGAAAGAAAGAAAGAAAGAAGAAAGATTAGTAAGAAAGAAAGAAAGAAAGAAAGAAAGAAAGAAAGAAGAAAGAATAGTTAGAAAGAAAGAAAGAAAGAAAGAAAGAAAGAAAGAAAGAAAGAAAGAAGAAAGATTAGTTAGGAAGAAAGAAAGAAAGAAAGAAAGAAAGATTAGTTAGAAAGAGAGAAAGAAGAAATATTAGTTAGAAAGAAAGAAAGAAAGAAAGAAAGAAAGAAAGAAAGAAAGAAAGAAAGAAAGAAAGAAAGAAAGAAAGATTAGTTAGAAAGAAAGAAAGAAGAAAGATTAGTTAGAAAGAAAGAAAGAAAGAAAGATCAGTTAGAAAGAAAGAAGAAAGAAAGAAAGAAAGAAAGAAGAAAGATTAGTTAGAAAGAAATAAAGAAAGAAAGAAAGATAGATTAGTTAGAAAGAAATAAAGAGATTAGTTAGAAAGAAAGAAAGATAGATTAGTTAGAAAGAAAAAAAAGATAGATTAGTTAGAAAGAAAGAAAGAAAGAAAGAAGGATTAGTTAGAAAGAAAGATTAGTTAGAAAGAAAGATAGATTAGTTAGAAAGAAAAAAGATAGATTAGTTAGAAAGAAAGAAAGAAAGAAGGATTAGTTAGAAAGAAAGATTAGTTAGAAAGAAAGA
This sequence comes from Tiaroga cobitis, assembly GCA_030578255.1. NCBI lineage: Eukaryota > Metazoa > Chordata > Actinopteri > Cypriniformes > Leuciscidae > Tiaroga > Tiaroga cobitis. The sequence continues at coordinate 28,175,142 of CM060591.1, read as the reverse complement.
TAGATTAGTTAGAAAGAAAAAAGATAGATTAGTTAGAAAGAAAGAAAGATAGATTAGTTAGAAAGAAAAAAAGATAGATTAGTTAGAAAGAAAGATAGATTAGTTAGAAAGAAAAAAGATAGATTAGTTAGAAAGAAAGATTATTTAGAAAGAAAGAAAGATTAGTTAGAAAGAAAGAAAGATTAGTTAGAAAGAAAGAAAGATTAGTTAGAAAGAAAGAAAGATTAGTTAAAAAGATAGATTAGTTAGAAAGAAAGAAAGAAAGAAAGAAGGATTAGTTAGAAAGAAAGATAGATAGATAGATAGATAGATTAGTTAAAAAGAAAGAAAGATAGATAGATTAGTTCAAAAGAAAGAAAAATAGATAGATTAGTTAAAAAGAAAGAAAGATAGATTAGTTAAAAAGAAAGAAAGATAGATTAGTTAGAAAGAAAGAAAGATTAGTTAGAAAGAAAGAAATATGGATTACTTGGAAAGAAACAAAGATTAGTTAGAAAGAAAGAAAGACTAGTTAGAAAGAAAGAAAGATGGATTACTTGGAAAGAAAGAAAGATTAGTTAGAAAGTAAGAAAGAAAGAGAGATTTGTTAGAAAGAAAGAAAGAAAGATTAGTTAGAAAGAAAGAAAGATAGATTAGTTAGAAAGAAAGAAAGATAGATTAGTTAGAAAGAAAGATTAGTTAGAAAGAAAGAAAGAAAGAAAGAAAGAAAGAAAGAAAGAAAGAAAGAAAGAAGAAATATTAGTTAGAAAGAAAGAAAGAAGAAAGATTAGCTAAAAAGGAAGAATGATTAGTTAGAAAGAGAGAAAGAAAGAAAGAAGAAAGATTAGTCAGAAAGAAAGATAGAAGAAAGATTAGTTAGAAAGAAAGAAAGAAAGAAAGAAAGAAAGAAAGAAAGAAAGAAGAAAGATTAGTTAGAAAGAAAGAAAGAAAGAAAGAAAGAACGAAAGAAAGAAAGAAAGAAAGAAAGAAGAAAGATTAGTTAGAAAGAAAGAAAGAAAGATTATTTAGAAAGAAAGAAAGAAAAAGAAAGATTAGTTAGAAAGAAAAAGAAATAAAGAAAGATTAGTTAGAAATAAAGAAAGAAAGAAAGAAGAAAGATTAGAAAGAAAGAAAGAAAGAAAGAAAGAAGAAAGATTAGTAAGAAAGAAAGAAAGAAAGAAAGAAAGAAAGAAAGAAGAAAGGATAGTTAGAAAGAAAGAAAGAAGAAAGATTAGTTAGGAAGAAAGAAAGAAAGAAAGAAAGAAAGATTAGTTAGAAAGAGAGAAAGAAGAAATATTAGTTAGAAAGAAAGAAAGAAATAAAGAAAGAAAGAAAGAAAGAAAGAAAGAAAGAAAGAAAGATTAGTTAGAAAGAAAGAAAGAAGAAAGATTAGTTAGAAAGAAAGAAAGAAAGAAAGATTAGTTAGAAAGAAAGAAGAAAGAAAGAAAGAAAGAAAGAAGAAAGATTAGTTAGAAAGAAATAAAGAAAGAAAGAAAGATAGATTAGTTAGAAAGAAATAAAGAGATTAGTTAGAAAGAAAGAAAGATAGATTAGTTAGAAAGAAAAAAAAGATAGATTAGTTAGAAAGAAAGAAAGAAAGAAAGAAGGATTAGTTAGAAAGAAAGATTAGTTAGAAAGAAAGATAGATTAGTTAGAAAGAAAAAAGATAGATTAGTTAGAAAGAAAGAAAGAAAGAGAGATTTGTTAGAAAGAAAGAAAGAAAGATTAGTTAGAAAGAAAGAAAGATAGATTAGTTAGAAAGAAAGAAAGATACATTAGTTAGAAAGAAAGATTAGTTAGAAAGAAAGAAAGAAAGAAAGAAAGAAAGAAAGAAGAAATATTAGTTAGAAAGAAAGAAAGAAGAAAGATTAGCTAAAAAGGAAGAATGATTAGTTAGAAAGAGAGAAAGAAAGAAAGAAGAAAGATTAGTCAGAAAGAAAGATAGAAGAAAGATTAGTTAGAAAGAAAGAAAGAAAGAAAGAAAGAAAGAAAGAAAGAAGAAAGATTAGTTAGAAAGAAAAAAGAAAGAAAGAAAGAAAGAAAGAAGAAAGATTAGTTAGAAAGAAAGAAAGAAAGATTATTTAGAAAGAAAGAAAGAAAAAGAAAGATTAGTTAGAAAGAAAAAGAAATAAAGAAAGATTAGTTAGAAATAAAGAAAGAAAGAAAGAAGAAAGATTAGAAAGAAAGAAAGAAAGAAGAAAGATGAGTTAGAAAGAAAGAAAGAAAGAAAGAAAGAAAGAAAGAAAGAAAGAAAGAAGAAAGAATAGTTAGAAAGAAAGAAAGAAAGATTAGTTAGAAAGAAAGAAAGAAAGAAAGAAAGAAAGAAAGAAAGAAAGAAAGAAAGAAAGAAAGAAGAAAGATTAGTTAGGAAGAAAGAAAGAAAGAAAGAAAGAAAGAAGAAAGATTAGTTAGAAAGAAAGAAAGAAAGAAAGAAAGAAAGAAAGAAAGAAATAAGAAATATTAAAGAAAGAAAGAAAGAAAGAAAGAAAGAAAGAAAGAAAGAAAGAAAGAAGAAAGAATAGTTAGAAAGAAAGAAAGAAAGATTAGTTAGAAAGAAAGAAAGAAAGAAAGAAAGAAAGAAAGAAAGAAAGAAGAAAGATTAGTTAGGAAGAAAGAAAGAAAGAAAGAAAGAAAGAAAGAAAGAAAGAAAGAAAGAAAGAAAGAAATAAGAAATATTAGTTAGAAAGAGAGAAAGAAGAAATATTAGTTAGAAAGAAAGAAAGAAAGAAAGAAAGAAAGAAAGAAAGAAAGAAAAAAGAAATATTAGTTAGAAAGAGAGAAAGAAGAAATATTAGTTAGAAAGAAAGAAAGAAAGAAAGAAAGAAAGAAAGAAAGATTAGTTAGAAAGAAAGAAAGAAGAAAGATTAGTTAGAAAGAAAGAAAGAAAGAAAGATTAGTTAGAAAGAAAGAAGAAAGAAAGAAAGAAAGAAGAAAGATTAGTTAGAAATAAATAAAGAAAGAAAGAAAGATAGATTAGTTAGAAAGAAATAAAGAGATTTGTTAGAAAGAAAGAAAGATAGATTAGTTAGAAAGAAAAAAAGATAGATTAGTTAGAAAGAAAGAAAGAAAGAAAGAAGGATTAGTTAGAAAGAAAGATTAGTTAGAAAGAAAGATAGATTAGTTAGAAAGAAAAAAGATAGATTAGTTAGAAAGAAAGAAAGATAGATTAGTTAAAAAGAAAAAAAGATAGATTAGTTAGAAAGAAAGAAAGAAAGAAAGATTAGTTAGAAAGAAAAAAAGATAGATTAGTTAGAAAGAAAAATAGATTAGTTAGAAAGAAAAAAGATAGATTAGTTAGAAAGAAAGATTATTTAGAAAGAAAGAAAGATTAGTTAGAAAAAAAAAGATTAGTTAGAAAGAAAGAAAGATTAGTTAAAAAGATAGATTAGTTAGAAAGAAAGAAAGAAAGAAAGAAGGATTAGTTAGAAAGAAAGATAGATAGATAGATAGATAGATAGATAGATAGATAGATAGATAGATAGATAGATAGATAGATAGATAGATAGATAGATAGATAGATTAGTTAAAAAGAAAGAAAGATAGATAGATTAGTTCAAAAGAAAGAAAAATAGATAGATTAGTTAAAAAGAAAGAAAGATAGATTAGTTAAAAAGAAAGAAAGATAGATTAGTTAGAAAGAAAGATAGATTAGTTAGAAAGAAAGAAATATGGATTACTTGGAAAGAAAGAAAGATTAGTTAGAAAGAAAGACTAGTTAGAAAGAAAGAAAGATGGATTAATTGGAAAGAAAGAAAGATTAGTTAGAAAGTAAGAAAGAAAGAGAGATTTGTTAGAAAGAAAGAAAGAAAGAAAGAGAGATTTGTTAGAAAGAAAGAAAGATTAGTTACAAAGAAAGAAAGATAGATTAGTTAGATAGAAAGAAAGATAGATTAGTTAGAAAGAATGATTAGTTAGAAAGTTAGAAAGAAAGAAAGAAAGATAGATTAGTTAGAAAGAAAGATTACTTAGAAAGAATGAAAGAAAGAAAAAAAGATTAGTTAGAAAGAAAGATAGATTAGTTAGAAAGAAAGAAAGATTAGTAAGAAAGAAAGAAAGATTAGTTAGAAAGAAAGATAGATTAGTTAGAAAGAAAGAAAGAAAGATTAGTCAGAAAGAAAGAAAGATTAGTTAGAAAGAAAGAAAGATTAGTAAGAAAGAAAGAAAGATTAGTTAGAAAGAAAGATAGATTAGTTAGAAAGAAAGAAAGAAAGATTAGTCAGAAAGAAAGAAAGATTAGTTAGAAAGAAAGAAAGATAGATTCGTTAGAAAGATATATAGATAGATAGATAGACAGATAGATAGATAGATAGATAGATAGATAGATAGATAGATAGATAGATAGATAGATAGACAGACAGACAGACAGACAGATAGATAGATAGATAGATAGATAGATAGATAGATAGATAGATAGATAGATAGATAGATAGATAGATAGATAGATAAGTTAATTAGTAAATATAGAATGGTAGTTTAATTGAGTCTAGGGCTTCAGGGAGTTTAGATTTGAGTTTTTGTGTTGTACACTACTGGGCCACCGTAGCCTTGGCTCAATTTGAACATGTTGCAATGAAAGTCAATGGGATTTTTATGGTTTTTAATATTAATTTTTAAGAAATCTGAAAGTCAAATCAGTCTGAAAAGATATAGCACACTAAGTCAGAACAGTCTGAAGGTCTGACCCGAGTTTGGAGTTTGTAGAGTTAAAACTCTAGGAGGAGTTAGAGTCAGAAAATTTTGGGTCAGAAGAATAAGAAGAACTAGAACAATTGCATTTCCTGCGGAATATGCGTGTGAATGCTTCAAATGCTTAAATGAAATGTAGAAACTGCAAAATATTGCTAAACAAGCTGAAATGCAGAAACAAATGCAAAACATAGCAAAAATGCAACAAAAAAAGCTTAATTCAAATGCATTAATAAGCTGAAATGCAAAAAAAGATCCAAATAAATTGTAGAAAACTAAAGAGTTTAATTAGAGAGGTAGATAATTAGACACAGACGTAAAGAAATAAAGGGGTAGAGAAAGAGACAGAGGTAGAGAAGTAAAGATAGATAGATAGATAGATAGATAGATAGATAGATAGATAGATTATTAGAAAGAAAGAAAGAAAGAAAGAAAGAAAGAAAGATGGATTAGGTAGAAAGAAAGAAAGAAAGAAAGGAAGGAAGGAAGGAAGGAAGAAAGATTGATTAGGAAGAAAGAAAGAAAGAAAGAAAGAAAGAAAGAAAGAAAGAAAGAAAGAAAGAAAGAAAGAAAGATGGATTAGGTAGAAAGGAAGGAAGGAAGGAAGGAAGGAAGAAAGATTGATTAGGTAGAAAGAAAGAAAGAAAGAAAGAAAGAAAGAAAGAAAGAAAGAAAGAAAGAAAGAAAGAAAGAAAGAAAGGATTAGTAAGAAATATGAAAGAAAGAAAGATGGATTAGGTAGAAAGAAAGAAAGAAAGATGGATTAGGTAGAAAGAAAGAAAGATGGATTAGGTAGAAAGAAAGAAAGAAAGAAAGAAAGATTAGTCAGAAAGAAATATGGATTTGAAAGAAAGAAAGAAAGAAAGAAAGAAAGAAAGAAAGAAAGAAAGAAAGAAAGAAAGAAAGAAAGAAAGAAAGATGGATTAGGTAGAAAGAAAGAAAGAAAGAAAGAAAGAAAGAAAGAAAGAAAGAAAGATGGATTAGGTACAGTAGAAAGAAAGAAAAAAAGAAAGTAAGAAAGAAAGAAAGAAAGAAAAAGATTAGTCAGAAAGAAAGATGGATTTGAAAGAAAGAAAGAAAGAAAGAAAGAAAGAACTAGTTAGAAAGAAAGATGGATTTGAAAGGAAGAAAAAAGAAAGAAAGGATAAGTTAGAAATAAAGAAAGGATTAGTTAAAAAGAAAGATGGTTAGATAGATAGATAGATAGATAGATAGATAGATAGATAGATAGATGCATAGATGCATAGATAGAGTCACACCTGTAGATAGAAACATAGATAGATACATAGATAGATACATAGATAGTTACATAGATAGTTACATAGATAGATCGTTTGGACACAGAAAGTCAAATAGTTAGACAGGCAGATGGAATGAAGAGGATAAAAGGAAGAGTAGAAAGGAGAAGAGATTAGGAAAGGAGAATAGGAGGACAGGAGGAGTAGAGGATTGGAGGAGGAGTAGAGGATTGGAGGAGGAGAAGAGAAGGGAAGAGGGAGGGAGAACAGGAGAAGTAGAAGCATAAATGCAACAAAAACTTGTAGTAGCCTTCAGAAAAGAGCTGAGTGACTGTCCACCAATCAGAACACAGGACCAATTAGGTGTGTCTCCCTTTGATCTTTGCTAATCAGCATCACCTGTGCAATCAGCTTTCCTATTTAGACAGAGGCCAAAATCGCTGAAACTTGGCCTCGAACAAACCTCCCTAGAGACAAAACTATAGGTTGTATCGGCGAAATGACCTGACCGTGAGCGAGACAAGGCCTTTGTGAACGATGTGATGTATTTTTTTTGTGGATAGAGTTGAAAAAAGGGACCATTTTGGCAAGTTAAAAAAGTGGTTCGTAATGCTCTGATCACAAAAGTTTGACCTGAATTTATAATTGATGCCAATGGAGGATTTTCTGTCACTCTTGTCCTTTGGAAGGACACAGAGACAAAACTATAAGTCCCAGGGATTTACTAAACACACGAGAGGAACCACAACAAAAATACCTACGTTTCAAGTATAATTTTATGCCCAAAGAGTGAAAATTGTGGCCAGGCCAGCGATTTAAAAATTATTTTTTAGCATTAGATTTCAAGCTGGCTCACTCTAGCTTATGACATCATGCACTCTAGCTCTGAACAGTCTCTCTCATTCACTCCCATTATAATTTCAGAAACGGCTTGAAAAACATCATGAGACTAAAGGAGAGATTGTGAAAAAAGTATAATAGATATCAAAAAGTTGAATACAACTTTAATAGCTTACAAATTTCTCTACATTTTAAAGTTTAAATGACAGAAATAGCTGAAAGTATGCAGAAGTTGTAGGCTTTGAAAGCAGAAGGAGCATAAAGCAGAATTTGAAAAATTCTCCATTGACTTCCATGTTAAAAAATATGCATAAAAAGATTAATAATTCAAAAAGTATAAAGGTTATAAAAAAGAAAAGTAATAGCACACATGTCCTTGAAAAGCTGCACATTTTGATACTTGAATGGTTTTTGTAGCACAAAGTGGAGAAGAGAAGAAAGCGACCGAAAAACGTACGGAAGAATACGGAATAATAATAATAAAGATTTGGATTTCAAGAGTGTGAATGCTTGAAGCATTCACACTAACTAGAAAAAGTTCGTCCAGACAAACTTTAAGTTGGCTTGTGAAAGTTTGGCCCAGAAAGTTTGAATTAGTTTAAAAGTAGTTTGAAGTTTAAAGTAGTTTAAAATGTTAAATAGTTCAAAGTAAAAAAAAAAAAAGAAACATTAGTTTAAAAAGGAAGAAAGAAAGAAAGAATAGTTAGAAAGAAAGAAGAAATATTAGTTAGAAAGAAAAAAGAAAGAAAGATTAGTTAGAAAAAATAAAGATTAGTTAGAAAGAAAGATTAGTTAAAAAGAAAGAAAGATTAGTTAGATAGATAGAAAGAAAGATAGATTAGTTAGAAGGAAAGAAAGAAAGATTAGTTAGAAAGAAAGAAAGATAGATTAGTTAGAAAGAAAGATTAGTTAGAAAGAAAGATTAGTTTGAAAAAAAGAAAGAAAGATTAGTTAGAAAGAAAGAAAGATAGATTAGTTAGAAAGAAAGATTAGTTAGAAAGAAAGATTAGTTATAAAGAAAGAAAGATAGATTAGTTAGAAAGAAAGATTAGTTAGAAAGAAAGAAAGATTAGTTAGAAAGAAAGAAAGTTTAAAAGAGATTAGTTAGAAAGAAAGATTAGTTAGAAAGAAAGAAAGATAGATTAGTTAGAAAGAAAGATTAGTTAGAAAGAAAGATTAGTTAGAAAGAAAGAAAGTTTAAAAGAGATTAGTTAGAAAGAAAGATTAGTTAGAAAGAAAGAAAGATAGATTAGTTAGAAAGAAAGAAAGTTTAAAAGAGATTAGTTAGAAAGAAAGATTAGTTAGAAAGAAAGAAAGATAGATTAGTTAGAAAGAAAGATTAGTTAGAAAGAAAGAAAGATTAGTTAGAAAGAAAGAAAGTTTAAAAGAGATTAGTTAGAAAGAAAGATTAGTTAGAATGAAAGAAAGATAGATTAGTTAGAAAGAAAGATTAGTTAGAAAGAAAGATTAGTTAGAAAGAAAGAAAGATTAGTTTGAAAAAAAAGAAAGAAAGATTAGTTAGAAAAAAGAAAGATAGATTAGTTAGAAAGAAAGATTAATTAGAAAGAAAGATTAGTTGGAAAGAAAGAAAGATTAGTTAGAAAGAAAAAAAGAAAGATTAGTTAGAAAGAAAGATTAGTTAGAAAGAAAGAAAGAAAGATTAGTTAGAAAGAAAGAAAGTTTAAAAGAGATTAGTTAGAAAGAAAGAAAGATAGATTTGTTAGAAAGAGAGAGTTAGAAAGAGAGAGTTAGAAAGAGAGAGTTAGAAAGAGAGAGTTAGAAAGAGATAGATAGAGAGTTAGAAAGAGAGAGTTAGAAAGAGAGAGTTAGAAAGAGATAGATAGAGAGTTAGAAAGAGAGAGTTAGAAAGAGAGAGATAGAGAGTTAGAAAGAGAGAGTTAGAAAGAGATAGATAGAGAGTTAGAAAGAGAGAGTTAGAAAGAGAGAGTTAGAAAGAGAGAGTTAGAAAGAGAGAGTTAGAAAGAGAGAGTTAGAAAGAGAGAGTTAGAAAGAGAGAGTTAGAAAGAGATAGATAGATAGTTAGATAGATCGAGAGTTAGAAAGAGAGAGTTAGAAAGAGAGAGTTAGATATATAGTTAGATCGAGAGTTAGAAAGAGAGAGTTAGAAAGAGAGAGTTAGAAAGAAAGAGTTAGAAAGTTAGATAGATAGAGAGTTAGAAAGAGAGAGTTAGAAAGAGAGAGTTAGAAAGAGAGAGTTAGAAAGAGATAGATAGAGAGTTAGAAAGAGAGAGTTAGAAAGAGAGAGTTAGAAAGAGAGAGATAGAGAGTTAGAAAGAGAGAGTTAGAAAGAGATAGATAGAGAGTTAGAATGAGAGAGTTAGAGAGAGAGTTAGAAAGAGAGAGTTAGAAAGAGAGAGTTAGAAAGAGAGAGTTAGAAAGAGATAGATAGATAGTTAGATAGATCGAGAGTTAGAAAGAGAGAGTTAGAAAGAGAGAGTTAGAAAGAGAGAGTTAGAAAGAGAGAGTTAGAAAGAAAGAGTTAGAAAGTTAGATAGATAGAGAGTTAGATAGATCGAGAGTTAGAAAGAGAGAGTTAGAAAGAGAGAGTTAGAAAGAGAGAGTTAGAAAGAGAGAGTTAGAAAGAAAGAGTTAGAAAGTTAGATAGATAGAGAGTTAGAAAGAGAGAGTTAGAAAGAGAGAGTTAGAAAGAGATAGATAGAGAGTTAGATAGATAGTTAGATAGATAGAGAGTTAGAAAAAGAGAGAGTGAGATAGAGCGAGTTAGAAAGGGAGAGTTAGAAAGAGAGAGTTAGAAAGAGAGAGTTAGAAAGAGAGAGTTAGAAAGAGAGAGTTAGAAAGTTAGATAGATAGAGAGTTAGAAAGAGAGAGTTAGAAAGAGATAGACAGATAGTTAGATAGATAGAGAGTTAGAAAAAGAGAGAGTGAGATAGAGAGAGTTAGAAAGAGAGAGTTAGAAAGAGAGAGAGAGAGAGAGATAGGTAGGTTCATTAGTACATATAGAATGGCAGTTTGATTGAGTCTAGGGCTTCAAGGTGTTTAGATTTGAATTTTTGAATTTTTGGCAGTTGGTCAGTTTGAAAATCTGAACATTCCGCAATGTTAAGTCAATGGGATTTTCAAATGTTTTTTTTCGAGTTTCGATCGTCATTTTTAGGAAAACCGTAAGTCCGATCAGTTAGAAAAGATATAGCACACTAAGTGAGAACAGTTTGAGTGTCCGTGCCGAGTTTGGAGTATGTGGAGTTAAAGCTCTAGGAGGAGTTAGAGTCAGAAATTTTAGGGGGCAGAAGAAGAATAATAATAATAATAACTAGAAAAAGTTCGTCGAGACAAACTTTAAGTTGGCTTGTGAAAGTTTGGACCAGAAAGTTTGAAGAAGTTTAAAGTAGTTTGAATTTTAAATTAGTTTAGAGTTTAAATTAGTTTAAAGTTTAAATTAGTTTGAATTTTAAAGTAGTTTGAAGTTTAAATTAGTTTCAAGTTTAAAGTATAATTTGAAGTAATTTAAAGTTGCTACGGTGTTTCTAGTGGGTTGCTATGGTGTTCTGGGTGGTTGCTAGGCATTTGCTAGGGTGTTCTGGGTGGTTGTTAGGCGGTTGCTAGGGTGTTCTGGGTGGTTGCTAGGCAGTTGCTAGGGTGTTCTTGGTGGTTGCTAGGGTGTTCTGGTTGGTTGTTAGGCGGTTGCTAGGGTGCTCTGGGTGGTTGCAATGGTGTTCTGGGTGGTTGCTAGGCAGTTGCTAGGGTGTTCTGGGTGGCTGCTATGGTGTTGCTAGCGTGTTCTAAGGTATTTTAGGTGGTTGCTAGGGTGTTCTGGGTGGTTGCTATGGTGTTGCTAGGATGTTCTAAGGTATTTTGGGTGGTTGCTAGGGTGTTCTGGGTGGTTGCTAGGGTGTTCTAAGGTATTTTAGGTGGTTGCTATGGTGTTGCTAGGGTGTTCTAAGGTATTTTGGGTGGTTGCTATGGTGTTGCTAGGGTGTTCTAAGGTATTTTGGGTGGTTGCTAGGGTGTTCTGGGTGGTTGCTAGGGTGTTCTAAGGTATTTTGGTTGGTTGCTATGGTGTTGCTAGGGTGTTCTAATGTATTTTGGGTGGTTGCTAGGGTGTTCTGGGCGGTTGCTATGGTGTTTCTAGGGTGTTCTAAGGTATTTTGGGTGGTTGCTAGGGTGTTCTGGGTGGTTGCTATGGTGTTCTAAGGTATTTTGGGCGGTTGCTAGGGTGTTCTAAGGTCTTTTGGTTGTTTGCTATGGTGTTGCTAGGGTGTTCTAAGGTATTTTGGGTGGTTGCTAGGGTGTTCTGGGTGGTTGCTATGGTGTTGCTACGGTGTTCTAAGGTATTTTGGGCGGTTGCTATGGTGTTGCTAGGGGGTTCTAAAGTATTTTGGGTGGTTGCTAGGGTGTTCTGGGTAGTTGCTATGGTGTTCTAAGGTATTTTGGGCGGTTGCCAGGGTGTTCTGGGTGGTTGCTATGGTGTTCTAAGTTATTTTTGTTGGTTGCTATGGTGTTGCTAAGGTGTTCTAAGGTATTTTGGGCGGTTGCTAGGGTGTTCTGGGTGGTTGCTATGGTGTTGCTAGGGTGTTCTGAGGTATTTTGGGTAGTTGCTATGGTGTTCTGGGGGTTGCTAGGCGGTTGCTAGGGTGTTCTGGGTGGTTGCTATGGTGTTGCTAGGGTGTTCCAAGGTATTTTGGGTGGTTGCTAAGGTGTTGCTAGGGTGTTCTAATGTATTTTGGGTGGTTGCTATGGTGAACTATTTATGAGTTTAAAAGTTCATAAGTGTATGAATTCATGTGTTTATAAGTGTACAAGTTTAGAGTTAATAAGTTTAGATGAGTAAGAGTTCAGAGTTTATTCATTTTAGTTTAAGAGTTCATAAGTGTATGAATTCATGAGTTATTCACTCACAAACACTCACAGACAGACATGCTCACTAACTCACACACACACACACACACACACACACACACACACACACACACACACAGACAAGCTCACTAACTCACACACACACACACACACTTGTTCACTAACTCACACACACACACGCTCACTAACACACACACTCATGCACATACACTCACAAATGCACACACACACTAACTCGCTCACAGACACACACACACACACACATATACACGCATACATTCACTCAGACACACACTCAGTTTATGAGTTTAAAGTTCATAAGTATGAATCCATGAGAGTTCATTAGTGTATGAATTCATGAGAGTTCATTAGTGTATGAATTCATGAGAGTTCATTAGTGTATGAATTCATGAGAGTTCATTAGTGTATGAATTCATGAGAGTTCATTAGTGTATGAATTCATGAGAGTTTATTAGTGTATGAATTCATGAGAGTTCATTAGTGTATGAATTCATGAGAGTTCATTAGTGTATGAATTCATGAGAGTTCATTAGTGTATGAATTCATGAGAGTTCATTAGTGTATGAATTCATGAGAGTTCATTAGTGTATGAATTCATGAGAGTTCTATGTTAGTTCTATGTTTATGAGTTTATAAGTGTATAAATTCATGAGATTTTAAGTTTAAATGAGTAAGAGTTCAGAGTGGATTAATTTATGAGTTTAGAGTTTATAAGTTTAAATGAGTAAGTGTCCAGAGTTTATTAACTTATGAGTTTAATAGTTTATGAGAGTTTATAAGAGTATGGGTTTATTAATTTAGAGTTTATGAGTTTAGAGTTTATAAGTTTAAATGAGTCTAAGAGTTCAAGTTTAGAGTTTATTAATTTATTATGAGTTTAAGAGTTTAAGATTAGATAGTTAGAAGTGTCATTGATGAGTTCATTAGTTTAAATGAGTCTCAATGGCTCATATAGTGTATAGAATGGCAGTTTGAGTCCAGGGCTTCAAGGGATTTAGATTTGAAATTTTGACAGTTGGGGAGTTTGACAGTCTGAACATTCCGCAATGTTAAGTCAATGGGATTTTCAAATGTTTTTTTTCGAGTTTTGATCGTCATTTTTAGGAAAACCGTAAGTCCGATCAGTTAGAAAAGATATAGCACACTAAGTGAGAACAGTTTGAGTGTCCGTGCCGAGTTTGGAGTATGTGGAGTTAAAGCTCTAGGAGGAGTTAGAGTCAGAAATTTTAGGGGGCAGAATAATAATAATAACTAGAAAAAGTTCGTCGAGACAAACTTTAAGTTGGCTTGTGAAAGTTTGGACCGCAAAGTTTGAAGAAGTTTAAAGTAGTTTGAAGTTTAAATTAGTTTAAAGTTTAAATTAGTTTGAAGTTTAAATTAGTTTAAAGTAGTTTATAGTTTATGTTAGTTTAAAGTTTAAAATAGTTTAAATTAATTTAAAGTTTAAATTAGTTTGAATTTTAAAGTAGTTTGAGGTTTAAATTAGTTTGAAAGTTAAAGTAGTTTAAAGTTTAAATAAGTTTGAATTTTAAAGTATTTTGAAGTTTAAATTAGTTTAATGTAGTTTAAAGTTTTAAATAGTTTAAAGTTCAAAGTAGTTTAAAGGTTAAAGTATAGTTTCAAGTAATTAAATGTTGCAAGGGTGTTTCTAGTGGGTTGCTAGGTGGTTTCTAAGGTATTTTGAGTGGTTGCTAGGGTGTTCTGGGTGGTTGCTAGGGTGTTCTAGGGTATTTTAGGTGGTTGCTATGGTGTTGCTAGGGTGTTTTAAGGTATTTTGAGTGGTTGCTAGGGTGTTCTGGGTGGTTGCTAGGGTGTTCTAGGGTATTTTAGGTGGTTGCTATGGTGTTGCTAGGGTGTTTTAAGGTATTTTGAGTGGTTGCTAGGGTGTTCTGTGTGGTTGCTATGGTGTTCTAAGGCATTTTGGCGGTTGCTATGGTGTTGCTAGGGTGTTCTGAGGTATTTTGGGTGGTTGCTAGGGTGTTGCTAGGATGTTCTGAGGAATTTCGGGTGGTTGCTAGGGTATTGCTAGGGTGTTCTAAGGTATTTTTGGTGGTTGCTAGGGTGTTCTAAGGTATTTTGGGTGGTTGCTAGGGTGTTGCTAGGATGTTCTGAGGTATTTTGGGTGGTTGCTAAGGTGTTGCTAGGGTGTTCTAAGGTATTTTTGGTGGTTGCTAGGGTGTTCTAAGGTATTTTGGGTGGTTGCTATGGTGTTGCTAGGGTGTTCTAAGGTATTTTGGGTGGTTGCTATGGTGTTCTAAGGTATTTTGGGTGGTTGCTAGGGTGTTGCTAGGATGTTCTGAGGTATTTCGGGTGGTTGCTAGGGTGTTCTAAGGTATTTTTGGTGGTTGCTAGGGTGTTCTAAGGTATTTCGGGTGGTTGCTAGGGTGTTGCTAGGGTGTTCTAAGGTATTTTTGGTGGTTGCTAGGGTGTTCTAAGGTATTTTGGGTGGTTGCTATGGTGTTGCTAGGGTGTTCTAAGGTATTTCGGGTGGTTGCTAGGGTGTTCTATGGTATTTTGGGTTGTTGCTAGGGTGTTCTGGGTGGTTGCTATGGTGTTGCTATGGTGTTCTAAGGTATTTTGGGTGGTTGCTAGGGTGTTGCTAGGATGTTCTGAGGTATTTCGGGTGGTTGCTAGGGTGTTGCTAGGGTGTTCTAAGGTATTTTTGGTGGTTGCTAGGGTGTTGCTAGGGTGTTCTAAGGTATTTTGGGTGGTTGCTATGGTGTTCTAAGGTATTTTGGGTGGTTGCTAGGGTGTTCTAAGGTATTTTGGGCGGTTGCTAGGGTGTTCTGGGTGGTTGCTAGGGTGTTCTAAGGTATATTATGTGGTTGCTAGGGTGTTCTAAGGTATTGTGGGTGGTTGCTATGGTGTTGCTAGGGTGTTCTAAGGTATTTCAGTTGGTTTCTAGGGTGTTCTGGGTGGTTGCTATGCAGTTGCTAGAGTGTTCTGGGTGTTTGCTATGGTGAACTATTTATGAGTTTAAAAGTTCATAAGTGTATGAATTCATGAGAGTTCATACGTGTATGAATTAATGCATTTATAAGTTCATGAGTTTATAAGTGTATGAATTTATGAGTTTAGAGTTTATAAGTTTAAATGAGTAAGAGTTCTAAGTTTATTAATTTATGAGTTTGAGTTCAGAAGTGTATGAATTCATGAGTTTATAAGTGTATGAGTTTATAGGTGTACGAGTTTATGAGTTTAAAGTTTAAATTAGTTTGAAGTTTAAAGTTTAAATAAGTTTGAAGTTTAAAGTTTAATTTAGTTTGAAGTTTAATTTAGTTTAAAGTAGATAGATAGATAGATGGATAAGTGTCATAGATAGATGAGTTTATTAGTTTGAATGAGTCTCAATGGCTCATATAGTGTATAGAATGGCAGTTTGATTCAGTCTAGGGTTTCAAGGGATTTACATTTGAATTTTTGACAGTTGGAGAGTTTGAAAATCTGAAGATTCCGCAATGTAAAGTCAATGGGAGTTTTTTCCGAGTTTGATCGTAGTTTTTAGGAAAACCGTAAGTCCGATCAGTTAGAAAAGATATAGCAACTAACTTCAGAACAGTCCAAAGGTCTAGTCTGAGTTTGGAGTTTGTAGAGTTAAAGCTCTAGGAGGAGTAGCAGTCAACAGTTTTCTAAGAAGAATAATAATAATAACTAGAAAAAGTTCGTCGAGACAAACTTTAAGTTGGCTTGTGAAAGTTTGGACCGCAAAGTTTGAAGAAGTTTAAAGTAGTTTGAAGTTTAAATTAGTTTAAAGTAGTTTATAGTTTAACTTAGTTTAAAGTTTAAAATAGTTTGAATTTTAAAGTAGTTTGAAGTTTAAATTAGTTTGAAAGTTAAAGTAGTTTAAAGTTTAAATAAGTTTGAATTTTAAAGTAGTTTGAAGTTTAAATTAGTTTAAAGTAGTTTAAAGTTTTAAATAGTTTAAAGGTTAAAGTATAGTTTCAAGTAATTAAATGTTGCTAGGGTGTTTCTAGTGGGTTGCTAGGTGGTTTCTAAGGTATTTTGAGTGGTTGCTAGGGTGTTCTGGGTGGTTGCTAGGGTGTTCTAGGGTATTTTAGGTGGTTGCTAGGGTGTTGCTAGGGTGTTTTAAGGTATTTTGGGTGGTTGCTAGGGTGTTGCTAGGATATTCTGAGGTATTTCGGGTGGTTGCTAGGGTGTTGCTAGGGTGTTCTAAGGTATTTTTGGTTGTTGCTAGGGTGTTGCTAGGGTGTTCTAAGGTATTTTGGGTGGTTGCTATGGTGTTGCTAGGGTGTTCTAAGGTATTTTGGGTGGTTGCTAGGGTGTTCTAAGTTATTTTGGGTGGTTGCTAGGGTGTTCTAAGGTATTTTGGGTGGTTGCTAGGGTGTTCTGGGTGGTTGCTAGGGTGTTCTAAGGTATTTTGGGTGGTTGCTAGGGTGTTCTGGGTGGTTGCTATGGTGTTCTAAGGTATTTTGGGTGGTTGCTAGGGTGTTGCTAGGATGTTCTGAGGTATTTCGGGTGGTTGCTAAGGTGTTGCTAGGGTGTTCTAAGGTATTTTTGGTGGTTGCTAGGGTGTTGTTAGGGTGTTCTAATGTATTTTGGGTGGTTGCTATGGTGTTGCTAGGGTTTTCTAATGTATTTTGGGTGGTTGCTAGGGTGTTCTAAGGTATTTTGGGTGGTTGCTAGGGTGTTCTGGGTGGTTGCTAGGGTGTTCTAAGGTATTTTGGGTGGTTGCTAGGGTGTTCTGGGTGGTTGCTATGGTGTTGCTAAGGTGTTCTAAGGTATTTTGGGCGGTTGCTAGGGTGTTCTGGGTGGTTGCTATGGTGTTGCTAGGGTGTTCTGAGGTATTTTGGGTAGTTGCTATGGTGTTCTGGGGGTTGCTAGGCGGTTGCTAGGGTGTTCTGGGTGGTTGCTATGGTGTTGCTAGGGTGTTCCAAGGTATTTTGGGTGGTTGCTAAGGTGTTGCTAGGGTGTTCTAATGTATTTTGGGTGGTTGCTATGGTGTTGCTAGGGTGTTCCAAGGTATTTTGGGTGGTTGCTAAGGTGTTGCTAGGGTGTTCTAATGTATTTTGGGTGGTTGCTATGGTGAACTATTTATGAGTTTAAAAGTTCATAAGTGTATGAATTCATGTGTTTATAAGTGTACAAGTTTAGAGTTAATAAGTTTAGATGAGTAAGAGTTCAGAGTTTATTCATTTTAGTTTAAGAGTTCATAAGTGTATGAATTCATGAGTTATTCACTCACAAACACTCACAGACACGCTCACTAACTCTAACACACACACACACACACACACACACACACACACACACACACACACACACACACAGACAAGCTCACTAACTCACACACACACACACACACTTGCTCACCTTTACACACACGCTCACTAACACAAACACACACAGACACGCTCACTAACTCTAACACACACACACACACACACACACACACACACACACACACACACACACACACACACACACAGACAAGCTCACTAACTCACACACACACACACACACTTGCTCACCTTTACACACACGCTCACTAACACACACACTCATGCACATACACTCACAAATGCACACACACACTAACTCGCTCACAGACACACACACATATACACGCATACATTCACTCAGACACACACTCAGTTTATGAGTTTAAAGTTCATAAGTATGAATTCATGAGAGTTCATTAGTGTATGAATTCATGAGAGTTCATTAGTGTATGAATCCATGAGAGTTCATTAGTGTATGAATTCATGAGAGTTCATTAGTGTATGAATTCATGAGAGTTCATTAGTGTATGAATTCATGAGTTTCTATGTTTATGAGTTTATAAGTGTATAAATTCATGAGATTTTAAGTTTAAATGAGTAAGAGTTCAGAGTTGATTAATTTATGAGTTTAGAGTTTATAAGTTTAAATGAGTCTAAGAGTTCAAGTTTAGAGTTTATTAATTTATTATGAGTTTAAGAGTTTAAGATTAGATAGTTAGAAGTGTCATTGATGAGTTCATTAGTTTAAATGAGTCTCAATGGCTCATATAGTGTATAGAATGGCAGTTTGAGTCCAGGCCTTCAAGGGATTTAGATTTGAAATTTTGACAGTTGGGGAGTTTGACAGTCTGAACATTCCGCAATGTTAAGTCAATGGGATTTTCAAATGGTTTTTTTCGAGTTTTGATCGTCATTTTTAGGAAAACCGTAAGTCCGATCAGTTAGAAAAGATATAGCACACTAAGTGAGAACAGTTTGAGTGTCCGTGCCGAGTTTGGAGTATGTGGAGTTAAAGCTCTAGGAGGAGTTAGAGTCAGAAATTTTAGGGGGCAGAAGAAGAATAATAATAATAATAACTAGAAAAAGTTCGTCGAGACAAACTTTAAGTTGGCTTGTGAAAGTTTGGAACAGAAAGTTTGAAGAAGTTTAAATTAGTTTGAAAATTTAAATTAGTTTGAAATTTAAAGTAGTTTAAAGTTTAAATTAGTTTGAATTTTAAAGTAGTTTGAATTTTAATTTAGTTTAAAGTTTAAAGTAGTTTGAAGTTTAAATTAGTTTAAAGTTTAAAGTATAGTTTGAAGTAATTTAAAGTTGCTACGGTGTTTCTAGTGGGTTGCTATGGTGTTCAGGGTGGTTGTTAGGCAGTTGCTATGGTGTTCTGGGTGGTTGCTAGGCAGTTGCTAGGGTGTTCTGCGTGGTTGCTAGGGTGTTGCTAGGCGGTTGCTAGGGTGTTCTGGGTGGTTGCTAGGGTGTTGCTAGGCGGTTGCTAGGGTATTCTGGGTGGTTGCTAGGGTGTTGCTAGGCGGTTGCTAGGGTGTTCTGGGTGGTTGCTAGGGTGTTGCTAGGTGGTTGCTAGGGTGTTATGGGTGGTTGCTAGGGTGTTCTAGGTGGTTGCTAGGGTGTTGATAGGCGGTTGCTAGGGTATTCTGGGTGGTTGCTAGGGTGTTCTGGGTGGTTGCTAGGGTGTTTTAGGTGGTTGCTATGGTATTCTGGGTGGTTGCTATGGTGTTACTAGGTGGTTGGTAGTGTTCATCTATGGTTACTATAGAGTTTTTATAATGTTCATGGCATGATTTAGCACTTAGCTAATCAATATTAGCTTGTAGCTATTCACAGCTAGCATGTTAAGCATGTTGAAAGTCCTGTGTGCTAGCATGAGTCAAAAGACCCAACCCCTATCGCGATACAATGTTCTGATGCTGAGATATAGCTGTTACAAAATGGTTGCTAGGGTACTCTGTTTGGTTGCTAGGGAGTGGCTTTGCTGCTGCCAATCATGAAACTCCAAAGGCTGCTTGTCAGTATGAATGATATAAACCAACCCCCATCTCTATACCATGTTCTGATGCAGAGATGTAGGTCTTGCAAAATGGTTGCTAGGGTACTCTGTTTGGTTGCTAGGGAGTGGCTTGGCAGCTGCCAATCATGAAACTCCAAAGGCTGCTTGTCAGTATGAATTAACAGTATGGTTTAAACCAACTCCCATGCCTCTGTGACATTCAGAATGGACGATATTCCTCTTTGGATTTTGGTTGCTAAGGTGCTCGTCAATGGTTGCTAGGGCGTGGCTAGGAAGTGTTGAGGTGATTCATGATTGGCTGTTTGCTGCCCCGAGTCAAACGAGACCACCCTCATGTTTCTATGACAATTCAGTCCAGAGATATCCCTTCGATCTCTTTCAATGGAAGTCTATGGGAGTTGTTGCTAAGGGTGCTCTAAATGGTTGCTAGGGCGTGGCTTGATAGCTTCACAATGATCCTGAGAGACTGATTGGTCGTCTGAGAAAATTGAGCCCGCCCCCTTGTCTCTATTACACTGTGACTCAGAGCTATGTTCAATACAAAATCACAATACAATTTACCATAGTAGGAAAAACGCATGCATTTCATGGGCCGTCCTACACCATAGTAAGTCAATGGGGCAACTTTGGGCCGCTCCTGCCCCCCAGGGGTGCAACTTTTACCCCATTGTGAGGTATGTTCTTACAGAGCCTACCAGCCTCATCAAATGTGGAAAATTACAAGTTTCTGAGAAATCATCGGTCAGTGCTACGTGTCGTCAAAGTTTGTGGCAGTGTTAAGTCTATGGGATTTTTTTTACCTAATTATTTGCCCCTGGGGCGAACACCGTACCCCCGATCGCTAAGAAAAGTCACAGCACACCTCTCCTAAATAATCCGCACAATTTGACGCCTCAATCAGGGGTGTGTGATGTCGGCGTGTATTTTTTAACAGATAATTACTGTGGAGTTTTTATTTGGAGTTTTTATAGAGTTTTTATAGAGTTTTTATAGAGTTTTTATAGAGTTATTTAGTATGGCACGAGGCCTGCGGCCTCGTGCCTATCGCCCACGGTTGCTAGGGTGCTGTAACTGGTTGCTATGGTGTGGCTTTGAAGATTTAGGGCCATTACTTATTGGCTGCTTGATAAAATAAATCCTCCTAGGGAGAGAGAGAGGTCTGCCTGACAGCAGGTGTCTTTTGTGTCTGTGTGAAAATGACAGTTGGGATTTGAATTTTTGAAAGTTCCGCAATGTAAAGTCAATGGGAGTTTTTTCCGAGTTTGATCGCAGTTTTTAGGAAAACCGTAAGTCCGATCAGTTAGAAAAGATATAGCAACTCGAGTCAGAACAGTTTGAGTGTCCGTGCCGAGTTTGGAGTATGTGGAGTTAAAGCTCTAGGAGGAGTTAGAGTTTGAAATTTTAGTCTCAGAAAAAGAATAATAATAATAATAATAATAAGTTTAAGTACAATATCAGTAAGTTGGCTCTCCAAGCCAACTTAATAATAATAAGTTTAAATAGGATTTCAGTAAGTTGGCTCTCACAAGCCAACTTAATAAGTTTAAGTACAATATCAGTAAGTTGGCTCTCCAAGCCAACTTAATAATAATAATAATAAGTTTTAAGGTATTTTGGGTGGTTGCTAGGGTGTTGCTAGGATGTTCTGAGGTATTTCGGGTGGTTGCTAGGGTGTTCTAAGGTATTTTTGGTGGTTGCTAGGGTGTTGCTAGGGTGTTCTAAGGTATTTTGGGTGGTTGCTATGGTGTTGCTAGGGTGTTCTAATGTATTTTGGGTGGTTGCTAGGGTGTTGCTAGGATGTTCTGAGGTATTTTGGGTGGTTGCTAGGGTGTTGCTAGTGTGTTCTAAGGTATTTTTGGTGGTTGCTAGGGTGTTCTAAGGTATTTTGGGTGGTTGCTATGGTGTTGCTAGGGTGTTCTAATGTATTTTGGGTTGTTGCTAGGGTGTTCTAAGGTATTTTGGGTGGTTGCTATGGTGTTGCTAGGGTGTTCTAATGTATTTTGGGTGGTTGCTAGGGTGTTATAAGGCATTTTGGGTGGTTGCTATGGTGTTGTTAGGGTGTTCTAAGGTATTTTGGGTGGTTGCTATGGTGTTCTAAGGTATTTTGGGTGGTTGCTATGGTGTTGTTAGGGTGTTCTAAGGTATTTTGGGTGGTTGCTAGGGTGTTTTAAGGTATTTTGGGTGGTTGCTAGGGTGTTCTAAGGTATTTTGGGCGGTTGCTAGGGTCTTCTGGGTGGTTGCTAGGGTGTTCTAAGGTATATTATGTGGTTGCTATGGTGTTCTAAGGTATTGTGGGTGGTTGCTATGGTGTTGCTAGGGTGTTCTAAGGTATTTCAGTTGGTTTCTAGGGTGTTCTGGGTGGTTGCTATGCAGTTGCTAGAGTGTTCTGGGTGTTTGCTATGGTGTACTATTTATGAGTTTAAAAGTTCATAAGTGTATGAATTCATGAGAGTTCATACGTGTATGAATTAATGCATTTATAAGTTCATGAGTTTATAAGTGTATGAGTTTATAAGTGTACGAGTTTATGAGTTTAAAGTTTAAATTAGTTTGAAGTTTAAAGTTTAAATAAGTTTCAAGTTTAAATTAGTTTGAAGTTTAAAGTTTAATTTAGTTTGAAGATTAATTTAGTTTAAAGTAGATAGATAGATAGATGGATAAGTGTCATAGATAGATGAGTTTATTAGTTTGAATGAGTCTCAATGGCTCATATAGTGTATAGAATGGCAGTTTGATTCAGTCTAGGGTTTCAAGGGATTTACATTTGAATTTTTGACAGTTGGGGAGTTTGAAAATCTGAAGATTCCGCAATGTAAAGTCAATGGGAGTTTTTTCCGAGTTTGATCGTAGTTTTTAGGAAAACCGTAAGTCCGATCAGTTAGAAAAGATATAGCAACTAACTTCAGACCAGTCCAAAGGTCTAGTTTGGAGTTTGTAGAGTTAAAGCTCTAGGAGGAGTAGCAGTCAACAGTTTTCTAAGAAGAATAATAATAATAATAATAATAAGTTTAAGTACAATATCAGTAAGTTGGCTCTCCAAGCCAACTTAATAATAAGTTTAAGTACAATATCAGTAAGTTGGCTCTCCAAGCCAACTTAATAATAATAATAATAATAATAATAATAATAATAATAATAATAAGTTTAAATAGGATTTCAGTAAGTTGGCTCTCACAAGCCAACTTAATAATAAGTTTAAATAGGATTTCAGTAAGTTGGCTCTCACAAGCCAACTTAACTAGAAAAAAAGTTTGATGAGACAAACTTTAAGTTGGCTTGAGAAAGCCGGACCAGAGAGTTTGAAGAAGTTTAAAGTAGTTTGAAGTCGGATAGATGGATTAGTTAGAAAAGAAAATAAAGATTAGTTAGATAGACAGAAGGATTGGTTTCACTGAAAGAAAGATTAGTTAGAAAGAAAGAAAGATTAGTTAGAAAGAAAGAAAGAAAGAAAGATTAGTTAGAAAGAAAGAAAGATTAGTTTAAAAAAGAGATAAAGAAAGAAAGATTAGTTAGAAAGAAAGAAAGAAAGAAAGAAGAAATATTACTTAGAAAGAAAGAAAGAAGAAATATTAGCTAGAAAGAAAGAAAGAAAGAAAGAAAGAAAGAAAGAAAGAAAGAAAGAAAGAAAGAAAGAAAGAAGAAAGAATAGTTAGAAAGAAAGAAAGAAAGATTAGTTAGAAAGAAAGAAAGAAAGAAAGAAAGAAAGAAAGAAAGAAAGAAAGAAAGAAAGAAGAAAGATTAGTTAGAAAGAAAGAAAGAAGAAAGATTAGCTAGAAAGAAAGAAAGAAAGAAGAAAGAATAGTTAGCAAGAAAGAAAGAAAGATTAGTTAGAAAGAAAGAAAGAAGAAAGATTAGTTAGAAAGAAAGAAAGAAAGAAAGAAAGAAGAAAGATTAGTTAGAAAGAAAGAAAGATTAGTTAGAAAGAAAGAAAGAAGAAAGATTAGTTAGAAAGAAAGAAAAAAAGAAAGAAGGAAAGAAGAAAGATTAGTTAGATAGACAGAAAGATTGGTTTCACTGAAAGAAAGATTAGTTAGAAAGAAAGAAAGATTAGTTAGAAAGAAAGAAAGAAAGAAAGATTAGTTAGAAAGAAAGAAAGAAAGAAAGATTAGTTAGAAAGAAAGAAAGAAAGATTAGTTTAAAAAGAGATAAAGAAAGGAAGATTAGTTAGAAAGAAAGAAAGAAATATTAGTTAGAAAGAAATAAAGAAGAAAGATTAGCTAGAAAGAAAGAAAGAAGAAAGATTAGTTAGAAAGAAAGATTAGTTAGAAAGAAAGAAAGAAAGAAAGAAAGAAAGAAAGAAAGAAAGAAAGAAGAAAGATTAGTTAGAAAGAAAGAAAGAAAGAAAGAAAGAAAGAAGAAAGATTAGTTAGAAAGAAAGAAAGAAAGAAAGAAAGAAAGAAAGAAAGAAAGAAGAAAGATTAGTTAGAAAGAAAGAAAGAAAGAAAGATAAGTTAGAAAGAAAGAAAGAAAGAAAGAAAGAAGAAAGATTAGTTAGAAAGAAAGAAAGAAAGAAAGAAAGAAAGAAAGAAAGAAAGAAAGATTAGTTAGAAAGAAAGAAAGAAAGATTAGTTAGAAAGAAAGATTAGTTAGAAAGAAAGAAAGATTAGCTAGAAAGAAAGAAAGAAAGAAAGAAAGATTAGTTAGAAAGAAAGAAAGAAAGATAGAAAGAAAGAAAGAAAGAAAGAAAGAAAGAAGAAAGATTAGTTAGAAAGAAAGAAAGAAAGAAAGAAAGAAAGAAAGAAAGAAAGAAAGAAAGAAAGAAAGAAAGAAAGAAAGAAGAAAGATTAGAAAGAAAGAAAGAAAGAAATAAGAAAGATTAGTTAGAAAGAAAGAAAGAAAGAAAGAAAGAAAGAAAGAAAGAAAGAAAGAAGAAAGATTAGTTAGAAAGAAAGAAAGAAAGAAAGATTAGTTAGAAAGAAAGAAAGAAAGAAAGAAGAAAGATTAGTTAGAAAGAAAGAAAGAAAGAAGAAAGATTAGTTAGAAAGAAAGAAAGAAAGAAAGAAAGGAGAAAGATTAGTTAGAAAGAAAGAAAGAATGAAAGTAAGAAAGAAAGAAGAAAGATTAGCTAGAAAGAAAGAAAGAAAGAAAGACAGAAAGAAAGAAAGAAGAAAGATTAGTTAGAAAGAAAGAAAGAAAGATTAGTTAGAAAGAAAGAAAGAAAGAAGAAAGATTAGTTAGTAAGAAATAAAGAAAGAAGAAAGAATAGTTAGAAAGAAAGAAAGAAAGATTAGTTAGAAAAAAAGAAAGAAAGAAAGAAAGAAAGAAAGAAAGATTAGTTAGAAAGAAAGAAAGAAAGATTAGTTAGAAAGAAAGAAAGAAAAAAGAAAGAATAGTTAGAAAGAAAGAAAGATTAGTTAGAAAGAAAGAAAGAAAGAAAGAAAGAAGAAAGATTAGTTAGAAAGAAAGAAAGAAAGAAAGATTAGTTAGAAAGAAAGAAAGAAAGAAAGAAAGAAAGAAAGAAAGAAAGAAGAAATATTAGTTAGAAAGAAAGAAAGAAGAAATATTAGTTAGAAAGAAAGAAAGAAAGAAAGAAGAAAGATTAGTTAGAAAGAAAGAAAGAAAGAAAGAAAGAAAGAAGAAAGATTAGTTAGAAAGAAAGAAAGAAAGAAAGAAAGAAAGAAAGAAAGAAAGAAAGAAGAAAGATTAGTTAGAAAGAAAGAAAGAAAGAAAGAAAGAAGAAAGATTAGTTAGAAAGAAAGAAAGAAAGAAGAAAGATTAGTTAGAAAGAAAGAAAGAAAGAAAGAAAGAAAGAAGAAAGATTAGTTAGAAAGAAAGAAAGAAAGAAAGAAAGATTAGTTAGAAAGAAAGAAAGAAAGAAAGAAAGAAGAAAGATTAGTTAGAAAGAAAGAAAGAATAGTTAGAAAGAAAGAAATAAAGAAAGATTAGTTAGAAAGAAAGAAAGAAAGAAAGAAAGAAAGAAAGAAAGAAAGAAAGAAAGAAAGAAAGAAAGAAAAAAAGAAAGAAAGAAAGAAAGAAAGATTAGTTAGAAAGAAAGAAAGAAGAAAGTTTAGTTAGAAAGAAAGAAAGAAAGAAAGAAGGAAGATTAGTTAGAAAGAAAGAAAGAAAGAAAGAAAGAAAGAAAGAAAGAAAGAAAGAAAGAAAGAAAGAAAGATTAGTAAGAAAGAAAGAAAGAAAGAAGGATTAGTTAGAAAGAAAGATTAGTTAGAAAGAAAGATAGATTAGTTAGAAAGAAAAAAGATAGATTAGTTAGAAAGAAAGAAGATAGATTAGTTAAAAAGAAAAAAAGATAGATTAGTTAGAAAGAAAGAAAGAAAGAAAGAAAGATTAGTTATCTATCTATCTATCTATCTATCTATCTATCTGTCTATCTGTCTATCTATCTATCTATCTATCTATCTATATATCTTTCTAACGAATCTATCTTTCTTTCTTTCTAACTAATCTTTCTTTCTTTCTGACTAATCTTTCTTTCTTTCTTTCTTTCTAACTAATCTATCTTTCTTTCTAACTAATCTTTCTTTCTTTCTTACTAATCTTTCTTTCTTTCTAACTAATCTATCTTTCTTTCTAACTAATCTTTTTTTCTTTCTTTCATTCTTTCTAAGTAATCTTTCTTTCTAACTAATCTATCTTTCTTTCTTTCTTTCTTTCTAACTTTCTAACTAATCTTTCTTTCTAACTAATCTATCTTTCTTTCTTTCTAACTAATCTATCTTTCTTTCTTTGTAACTAATCTTTCTTTCTTTCTAACAAATCTCTCTTTCTTTCTTTCTTTCTTTCTAACAAATCTCTCTTTCTTTCTTACTTTCTAACTAATCTTTCTTTCTTTCCAATTAATCCATCTTTCTTTCTTACTAACTAGTCTTTCTTTCTAACTAATCTTTCTTTCTTTCCAAGTAATCCATATTTCTTTCTTTCTAACTAATCTATCTTTCTTTCTAACTAATCTATCTTTCTTTCTTTTTAACTAATCTATCTTTCTTTCTTTTTAACTAATCTATCTATTTTTCTTTCTTTTGAACTAATCTATCTATCTTTCTTTCTTTTTAACTAATCTATCTATCTATCTATCTATCTATCTATCTTTCTTTCTAACTAATCCTTCTTTCTTTCTTTCTTTCTAACTAATCTATCTTTTTAACTAATCTTTCTTTCTTTCTAACTAATCTTTTTTTTTTCTAACTAATCTTTCTTTCTTTCTAAATAATCTTTCTTTCTAACTAATCTATCTTTTTTCTTTCTAACTAATCTATCTTTCTTTCTAACTAATCTATCTTTTTTTCTGAAAACATAGTTATGTATATGATATTGCATTTCTGTTAACAGATCCTCCTAAATACAGTATTACACAATGCACCTTTAAAAGTCAATAAGAAACTAATTTGAACTCTTATACGATTATGATTTCATTTATTAAGATGTGTTGATTTATTAAGAATAGCTACAAACATTTACAATGCGACTAAATATCACAGGGTTTTCCTCACATTTGACAGAGGACGATTCTTTTCCATTAATTTGATACACTGCTTTGTGTATTTAACATGAAAAACAAAATAAAACTTTGAAACAAAGATCACCAGCCTCCAGCAAAGACTCGGTCTCGATGACGTGGCCTGGAACAATGGCAACGGTCTGACGTGTCCCCCTCGTCGCATCCCTGATGCTCCAGTCATTTTGTAAATATTCATCCATGTTGGTCCCCAACTGTTGATTACACACAATCACTTAGAGTGTTGCAATATAACTGTCATGCAAGTTTTTTGTGAAAGTATTTATATTTTTTTTATTGCAAACATTACCAAATATGGCCAAATGTGAAAAACAAACAAAATGTATATTTACACATCTAAATAGACAATTAGCAGTCTAAAATAGTCTGGGATTCAGGATAAGACAAAAACACGATTTGGAAAATGGATTCATGATGTACTCGCTCATTATAAACATTTTGTAAATTTTGAACACAAAAAAAGTTATGGACTGCAGCTTTAAAAATGAACAAAAATCTTTTAAAAAAAATGCAATTTTATGTTGCAAACAGAGATTGTACCTTTAAATATTCTAAACCTAAATTAATTTCATAGTTATCAAGCATATCAAACATACAGGTTGCATGTCAAGGACCTCTGAGCCTCTGTGGTGGGTCTGAAGCCCTTTCCTCCTCTCCTGTAACGTTAGATGGATGGGGGAAGCAGAGTTTGCAGGACCTTCAAAGCCATCAGCTAAACAATATGAGCATAATAAAGTTGCATTATCATTTAAATAGATGTATTGCTGTGTTATATGCTGTGTATATAACAATTCATATTTCTAAAGTAGCATTTCTGACTTTTCTGCCCTGGTGTTTAAAATGGCGCTGTTGTGACAATAGCAAAAACTATTTATTGGCCTCAAACATCGCGCACACTTGATCCATGACCACTGTCTTAGTAGTACTAAATTATTCTTAGTAGGCCTACCTCAGGTCCTAACAACTTATAATGGGTTCAGGGCGAGAACATGCTTAATATGAAATCGATTTATTTCTCATTGCCTCAGTCGCCGTTTGTAAAGATTGCACGTCCGACGTCATACAGTTATTATTTGATTTTTTTGGGTAAAAACGATCCTGGTTCCGACATAGACATTACAGAAGAAACACGCAGACTGTGCTGGAACTTACCCCCGTCGCTTCTTCTGAC
This sequence comes from Tiaroga cobitis, assembly GCA_030578255.1. Taxonomy (NCBI): domain Eukaryota; kingdom Metazoa; phylum Chordata; class Actinopteri; order Cypriniformes; family Leuciscidae; genus Tiaroga; species Tiaroga cobitis. Next base: position 28,147,634 of record CM060591.1, on the reverse strand, counting down.
GAGAATTTCTTAAATGTGCCAGCAGACTTTAGTTTCCACACAGACTTTTTTCCCGCAGTTTTTACGTACGAGCCCTATAGGGACATAAACATAGGCTACTGCGCGTGCACGGGTTCATTCAAAACGCTTTCCTCACTTTTAATTACTAAACGTCCACAATAAATACGATATTTACGTGATGAAATTAAAATTTAAACTACATATTTCATTAAGGCTGCTGATATAGCTGGTTTACAATGTGGCATTTTGTCAAAAAATCTAACCGGCTAGCTGTTACTAATGTTTTACAGAATAAATACGTTATAGCCTACCCCTCGCACTTCCATATCAAAGACTGTATGCTGAACAGTGAAATTATTAATGTTAAAAATATTGGTAAACATTTTAACTTACCATAAAACACTGCCTGCTCCGACCTCCGAGTGAAGTCCTCCTCGAGTCAGAAGTGAAGAATCCAGAAAGTTCCGCAAAGAATAAACCGGTTGCTAGGTCAAAATAACCCAACCAGCTGTTTATTTGTGAATTACCCCCTTACAACTCATTTTACCCAGCATGAGCAACCCAACAATTTGTTTACAGAAACAACCCAGCATTTTTTTGAGTGTACCTGCACCACTTTATATGTATATATATATATATATATATATATATATATATATATATATATATATATATATATATATATAATTATAACAGATTTTAAAGTGCATTTGTATTATGTAAAATGAAAAACCTTTAATAGGTTGCTTGACCCAGCACTATGCCAAAAACAACCCAGCAAATGGGTTAATGTATAAAACTCAACAAGCTGGGTTTTAAATAACCCAGCATGTGTTCTGTCCAATATTTACCCAACACTGGGTTGCCAAAAGCCCAGAAATGGTTGTTTTTAACCCAGTATTTTTAGTATAGAAACAGTAAAATAACTGTTTTATAAAGATAAACAAAATATCAGTAGTATGCATAGTTATACAATACATTTTTCCTTGCTCTCCGTCACCCTTTCAGAAGAAATGGGGACCTTCAGAATGCTTGACAACTCAATATTCAAAAAGAGAAGATTCAAGAAGTGTAAAAAGGGTTTTAGAGCCTGATGCTTTGTCCCATACACCGGCCTGGGTAAAGCTCTATAAGAGAAAGAGAGAGGAATAACATTGGACAGGGGCAGTGCTGCTTTATGCCCCTCCCCTTCCCTATCCTGTGAGTGTGCCTATGTGTGTGCGGGTTACCCCTGGGACTGCCCCGGCCTGGCTTGGCCTACACACCATCTGCTGCATAATGTAACAGGATGGAACCCCAAATCCTTAATTTCCACTCACTGCCTGTCGTCTGAGAGTGCTGTGTGTGTGCAAAGTGTATACCTTGGTAGGACAGTAAGCATTCATTGGTGTATCTTTCATCCTTTTTATGACATCATCATTCATGCAGCGTGAGCTCACTTTCTGGAATGACTTTGTCTTAGACTAATACATAATGTATTCCGACCAACACATACACACGCAAGCTCTTAATAAAAACCTCCCTGGCAATCATAAGGTGCAGCGAATTGTCCCCTGTAATCCCCAGGGTATCCTGAATTTGGCCATCTGTTTTTTTTCTAATAACATTTTCTCCCGTTTTCTCACATTCTAATTTTCCTTTCACTTCATTAAATTTTATTCACACTATTTAGCACTATATTGTGTTTGTGATGGCAATTCTTATTTGTCTATTTGTTTGTTTGTTTTCTGTTCTGCTGCTGTTGGGCTCTCTTGTTTGTTTTCCCACAGCACCAAATTACTTTTAATGTCCTCACCTTCTGTACACAAAACCTTACAGTGTCCTCTACTGTTACTGTAACAACTGGTAACCTGAAGTTGTTACATTAAGGAGCTGATACCTGATCCAACCCTTAAATTTAGTTTAGTTGGTGTAACCTAATGTATTTAGGATAATTCTGTAATGTTAAAGGGAAACTCCGCCCAAAAATGAAAATTCTGCCATCATTTACTCACTCTCAAGTTGTTGCAAACCTGTATGAGTTTCTTTCTTCTGCTGAACACAAAGGAAGATATTTTGAAGAACGATTGGAACCAAACAGTTGTTTGGCACCATTGACTTAGAAAAAAATAATAATATGGAAGTCAATGGTGCCAAAGTTCCAATCGTTCTTCAAAATATCTTCCTTTGTGTTCAGCAGAAGAAAGAAACTCATACAGGTTTGCAACAACTTGAGGGTGAGTTAATGATGACAGAATTTTCATTTTTGGGTGGAGTATCCCTTTAAATATATATATTTTTTTTGACAAATATAAAATCCATTCATCTAGATTTTTTTAGGACATTTTTGGTGTTCTGCCTTTTCATTTTCATTTATTATTCGTTTGGTGTCCACATGTGGTTGTTCTTTAACAATAGTTTTTTTGCCACACAGAGGAAACAAAAATATTAAAATAGACAAAAAGAATTCCAAGGATGGTAATATGCTTTTTTGAAAACAGTTATTAGCTCATTCGGTACTAGTTTGGTCAGTGCATGCCCATGCTTTCTTATATATCTGATATTCTGCATATATAATCTGTTAACACACAGTGCACATACAAGGACCATCAGATGTTGTTTTTTTTTATATATAAATACATAGGCTCAGATATGTTGCTCTGTACAGGCTTGTTGACTAAGACAGCTGGGAACATCTCTGACTGGCTCTCAGTCTGTGTTCAAATAAATTTGTGCCCTTTCGGCCAGATGAAGAAACAACATGTGACATGTCCCTCTCATCAGAGAGTAGAGTCCTGCAGGCAAACAGCCACTGAGTCTCTGTGACCTGGCCCACATCCACCATCCCTAACCAATCAACCTACCAGCCTGACTCAGTCACTGCTGAAGGGAATTTTAGTTCACACTCTGACATTTTAAAAGTCATATTAAGATTTATTTCATCTGGGTTAATGTGTACTCACCTGTGTAATTGGTGTGAACACACACACACACACACACACAAACATTTTTAATAAAACATTGTTTAGTATGTTTTTAAGCCATTTTAATTACGAGGACTTTTCTTTTACGAGGAATTAATCAGTACAGGGACAAACCCATGAACTCTGACTGCTGTAATCAATCTATATTTTTTTCATCTTTTGGAAAGTCATGAAAATGCTATCTGGGATTTTTGATGTGCTTGCTTTAGAAACAAATGGGCACATAAAAATCATATTTGCTGAAGTCACCAAATTTACCCAACTATGACGACTTACGCTTCTGAGAACCCCCAAAAATGTGCCAATTGGATATAGTTGTTTCATGAATTTTATTTTATATATATATATATATATATATATATATATATATATATATATATATATATATATATAATTGGAAAAATATTTTTTTGTTTTTTTACATTACCTTTTAGATTTGGATTTTCTTTGAGTTTGAGTTTGATTTTGTACTAGTTCATTTATGTTATTCATTCTAGATATCTATCAACCGTTTTTCACTTCTCAAAAATTCATGAATTAATCTGGCTAAAATAGGTGTTGTATTCACTCTAAACTAGAATACCAGAATACTGTTTACTAACATATTAATTTGCTTCTCTGTATCTTTTTTTTTTTTTTTTTTTACCTCAGATTGCATGGATTGCATTAATCAGCATTGTTGTTATGGTTACATGGGCTTGGGGGGACACGGGGTAAGCCGTGTGGTTGGGAGGGGGGATTGTTTGTTAAATCAGAAGACAGGAGAGAAAATACAGTGCAAATATTAAATGCGCACGCCTACAGTAATAGTAGGCTATTGGTCAATAAAACCTTTACATCCATTTCTGCCATAGACTGCTCTCCAGGGTGACATTCGAAGAGTTAAACTCGTAAGGAAAAAAGTTTAACTCGGTTAAAAATGTCTACCTTTTTTGTTGGCGTAATAAAAAAAAAACATACAGAACAACATATCCAACATATCCAATTTAGACACGGAGGTTGAAAGAGACTATCATGATTATAGTTGCTACAGATGGGGACAAGGCTGTTTGCATCTCATTACACATGAATGAAGTGGATCGATAAATCCAACAAGCAAAACAGATGCGCTTAAACTAGCTTGCATATGTCATGGCAAGCCCGTCTCACCCTAGCACGAACATTCAACGACATATCGCTCAAGTTGGGCATAGAGACATTTGACATGACCAAATGGTATTGTACATGTCCCTTCGGTCGCAATGTTGGAAATAACTGGATGATATTTCACTTACTTTAAACAACCCTTCATTTCCTTTTCTGCTCACTATAAAACAAAAATGTTACCCCCAAAAGCTTCAGAAACTTCGAGCTTCACATTTTGTTATATCAGCTGTTTGTAAAACAGTTTTTGTTGGATATATCCCATTCCTGCCAAATTTAAATAATTTTTGTCCTTCTTTAACTTTTTTCAATGGATGAAAAGAATGCTGTTTGCTTGCAGTCTATTCACTCAAAATTAGTGTCTGATGAATGTTTCCTTTATTTCTCCAAAACATCCTCCCCTTTCATATTTCACCAACAGTAGGTTAAGGGTGACCATGTAATGTTCCTGCCTTACAGACAGATATTAATATTGATTGTCATGGAAATTACTTTTTGCCGTTGTGCTGTCCAATTTACAGAACATCCAGTGTGGCTGAAATATTCTCTTTTTTTTTAAGTCATTGAATTTTCCATCAAATAAATTGTCACCAAGAGGGGCTTCATAGTGAAGATTTTTTTTAACAAACTATGTGAAACATATTTCAAAACTAGAACCATAACTTATATTCAATTCATCAACACAGGTACACCAAGTAGCCACACACAACTGCATCACTGGTTCAGCCTTGTGTATGTCAAGATCCTGACACAAACACACACACACACACACACACACACACGCAGGAGCTGAGTTACATCACATTAATTAAATGCCTCATTCACCTTATTAATTGAACTCTGCATCTCCATCTTCGGCTGTCTTGAAATTAGGGGCAGTCACATAGCTCATAATAGACATATGTATATATATGTAACCCCTCCACCCGGGTCCTACTCGACCCACTCCGAGCGGGCCTCGAACCCGGGTCTCCGGCATGAGAGTCAGGCGCTCTAACAAGGAGGCTAAAGACTGCAGCCCCTAGCGTCTGTCGCTAGAGCGCCTATTGAGATCAGAGGAGTGAGGTTTACTCGCACAGCAACTACTAGCTGGCCTCCGTTACACTCACCCCCCTAAACCTCACTCCCATCCGGGTCACGGCACCAATGTAACCCCTCCACCCGGGTCCTACTCGACCCGCTCCGAGCGGGCCTCCGGCATGAGAGTCCGGCGCTCTAACAAGGGGCTAAAGACTACAGCCCCTAGCGTCTGTTGCTAGAGCGCCTATTGAGATCAGAGGAGTGAGGTTTATTCGCACAGCAACTACTAGCTGGCCTCCGTTACATATATATATAATCAATCTATAACAAAAATATATTATAAACTAGGTTAGTGGATAATTCAGCAAAAAATCATGAGTGCACAATTTTACAAAACATTTTGTGAAAAAAAATGTATTTAGTGGGGGACTAAAAGTGAATAACTGTAGCACTTAATCTGGTAAAATATTACACATGGCTCTTTGTATGATTTTAAAATACATTCATGAAAAACAAAAAGTAAATATATTTATATATATAAATATAATAGTACTATCAATAGATTATTATTTTTATTAATTAATCACACATTTTTCTGTAATTAATAGAGATTAATCGCATCTAACAGTTTTTGAGATATTTTTATATTGTAATACTTTCACATTGTATCTCCAAAATAATGTAGAAACAACATAAAGACAGTATATTTAAAATATTTGTTTAATGGCAGTATGAATGAAAGACAGTATTACTGATACCAGTACTGATACTGATGTGTCTATTAACAGGATTTTTCCCTCAATTTTAGCCAATAATTATAGCCATTCAACATTAAAGTATAATTGAAAGCTATCACTTTTAACATTTAATAGGCTTTAAAAAATATAACAACTTTTAATTTAAGTGAACTTTAAAACAATCTACCCATTGTAATCAGTGTCACATTTAGCTGTGTCTTTGATATACAGTATCAAGGCTCAACGCTAAGGTTCCCTTTCGAATGGGAACTCACACTGCGTCTGACAAGATGCTATGGGGAACGCCTTCAGTGTGACCGGTGTCTGAAACGCGTCTAAACGCGACAATTGCAGTGGCCGGCAACACCCTATGACATCACTACCTGTGCGACCGCGAGTATAAAAGAGCGTCTGAGGAACACATCATCCTCTTATTTGTCTTAGGGAGCCGTTTGTTTGTATACGCGTGTAAGATGGAAATGCCACGGGTGGAGTGTGTTTGATTCCTGTAAGGGGAATAGGTCAATTTAGCTCAAATGGAAATATTAATATATTTATAGGGAATTTTGAAAGAAAGGGGGTTTTCAGGCTTGTTGATTCGCTGGAGGTCTTTTCGTGTCTGGGACATCTTGGGAAGCTAATCACGTTGGTGTGTTGGTGGATGAATGGAAACTGAGGGCGCTTTCACACTTGGTTCAATTGCCTGTTCCGAACCCGAGTTCGATTGCTCCCCCCTCCCCCTGCCCCCGATGAACTGTGTTCACATTATATTATTTGTATCCGAACCGTGGTACGCTTGCGTCATCAAGCTGCAGCTGGCGTTTTTTTTTAACCTTTGGTTTTGTTTTCAAAGAAAAGATACAGAAACACACTTGGGTATGTCTGCCGCAAAAGTACTAAAATCGTTCCAAAGACAGCTGGCTGTCAGCCGAAGACAATTTTTGCGGAGGCGAGCATAAATCATCTCTCTGCTTGCAGTGCGTCAATCCCGCTTTTCGTCAAGGTAAGTGTGTACACACACACACACACAGACACGCACTGACAACTGTCCTGTCGACCACATTATACATTATACGTCATCAATAGCGGTTCACTTCCGCGGTTTGGTTCGATTGCGTTCATATCAGCAGCAAACCGTACTGGAGTTCATATGAACCGTACCCCAGACCACCTTTTTAAGCTGACCCGAGTACGGTTCGCGGGTGCGCACCCGAGTTCGGAAGACAGCGTTCACATCATCCAAACGAACCAAACTCTGACGTCATTCGAACCCGGGTGCGCACCAAAAGTGCTAGTGTGAAAGCCCCCTTAGTCTCTCTAGTGGCTGAAATTTGAAGTTTTGAGGCGGGCAAAGCTCCTGTCTAGAAAGCTCCTGTCTGCCTTGTTGGTTCGCGTCTGTAAGGCAAGGCAAGGCAAGGCAAGTTTATTTATATAAGCCTCGTATACACTCACCTAAAGGATTATTAGGAACACCTGTTCAATTTCTCATTAACCCTCTGAGGTCTAAGGTGTTTTTGGGGTCCTTGAGATGTTTTGACATGCCCTGACATTTGTGCTTTTTTCAGTTGCTTATAAACGTATTAATGGCACAGGTGTAATTACACTCTATTTAGCACAAACAGGGCTACCATAATATGTGAGCAACATGTATGAACATGTTTGTATTTTTGAAGGAATATTGTTTATGCATGGTTATTGAAATAACTAAAAATTAAAGTTTCTGAAATAAGGCCACAAAACACACAAGACTTTTGACTAATGGATGTTGTCCAAAATGATCTATAAAATCATCCTGCCTAATCATTCACATAAAACAATAGATTGTTTTAAATTGTGAAAAACATTTTTTTGTTTGAAAAGGCAATATGCGTGGCCCAACCCCCTCATGAATAATTAGGTGGTTCTCACCTGAGAAGACAACGACCCTGCATAATCAGCCTTTCATTCAGGTGTGTCACACAAGAAAGAATGCAAGGACAATATATATAAATATATATATATATATATATATATGTATATGTGTACCATACTAATACTGTGTTTGACCCCCTTTCGCCTTCAGAACTGCCTTAATTCTACGTGGCATTGATTCAGGAATGCTGAAGACATTCTTTAGAAATGTTGGCCCATATTGATAGGATAGCATCTTGCAGTTGATGGAGGGCACGAAGCTCCCGTTCCACCACATCCCAAATATGCTCTATTGGGTTGAGATCTGGTGACTGTGGGGGCCATTTTAGTAAAGTGAACTCATTGTCATGTTCAAGAAACCAATTTGAAATGATTCAAGCTTTGTGACATGGTGCATTATCCTTCTGGAAGTAGCCATCAGAGGATGGGTAAATGGTGGCCATAAAGGGATGGACATGGTCAGGAACAATGCTCAGGTAGGCCGTATCATTTAAACGATGCCCAATTGGCACTAAGGGGCCTAAAGTGTGCCAAGAAAACATCCCCCACACCATTACACCACCAGCCTGTACAGTGGTAACAAGGCATGATGGATCCATGTTCTCATTCTGTTTACGCCAAATTCTGACTCTACCATCTGAATGTCTCAACAAAAATCGAGACTCATCAGGCCAGGCAACATTTTTCCAGTCTTCAACTCTCCAATTTTGGTGAGCTCTTGCAAATTTTAGCCTCTTTTTCCTATTTGTAGTGAAGATGAGTGGTACCCGGTGGGGTCTTCTGCTGTTTTAGCCCATCCGCCTGAAGGTTGTGCGTGTTGTGGCTTCACAAATGCTTTGCTGCATACCTCGGTTGTAACGAGTGGTTATTTCAGTCAAAGTTGCTCTTCTATCAGCCTGAATCAGTCGGCCCATTCTCCTCTGACCTCTAGCATCAACAAGGCATTTTCACCCACAGGACTGCCGCATACTAAATGTTTTTCCCTTTTCACACCACTCTTTGTAAACCCTAGAAATGTTTGTGCGTGAAAATCCCAGTAACTGAGCAGATTGTGAAATACCCAGACCGGCCTGTCTGGCACCAACAACCATGCCATGCTCAAAATTGCTTGATGATGTATAGTTTGTCAAGGTAATAACATTAAATATGATAGTAACTTTGAACTATTTAAAAAAAAAAAACGCTTCAGTGCGCCGGCGCTCTGGCAATGGTTAAGAGGTTAAATATGAATTGCGTGTCTGTCTGTGAATGAATGAATGAATGGCACAGACGCACACGCGATGTTACTACAACATCTGTGCCGTTCATTCACTCTCGCTCCTACATTATTTTACATGAACACATCCAAACTATATTGCTATAGCCTACTGAGATCTGTTCTAATCGCGATACAGAATAGTATCTGTAAAACCAAAAAGACTGTTTAAATGAATCGGTTGTCTGTGTGTGTGTGTGTGTGAATGAACGAACGCACAGATGCGCACTGTTACAGATGAAATAAAAGACAATATTGTGTTGACTAGATTTGGATAGATTATAAAGTTTTTACTAGACATCAAATAAGCTTTTGTTAGACAGTTTCTGCTCATATGTTAAATATATAGTATGTTTAGTCAAAAATAAACTAATCAACTGTTATAGTGTTTGTTCCAATGCAATCTATATCAAAATAATGAATCCTTAACTTTGAAATATGTAGCCTATGATAAAATGTATTGGCCTACTTTAAAAAATAATACTTTATAAAGACATTTATGGAAAAAGACCATTTTCTTTTCAAGATGTCTCCAACTCTAACTTTGAACCAATTCTATAGAATGGCCCATATAACCTATTTGACCAGGATTTGTTTCCTGGTATGACTAAAAATGTGCTTTTGACTTTCATTTATATTTAGATTTATATATATATATATATATATATATATATATATATATATATATATATATATATATATATATGACGAGGGGGCGTGGTTTTCGCGAAGTCTGTGGTGAGAGAGGAGTCAATAAGCTGTGCGGTGAGTAAGTGGGTCAAGTGCAAATGATGAACACCTGTGTCTGATTGCAGTAATTGGCATGGAGAGACGGATATAAACCGCGCAGATTGAGAGTGTGGGAGAGAGAGAAAGGACGGGGTCTTGTGCAGCGATCGAGAGGAAAGAGTGCTGTAGCAACGACAGCTGAACCAGCGTGGAAAGAGTTTTGATTGAAATTGTGCTGTGCTGTAGAGAAACTACGGTGAATGCGCTGTGTGCGCGCCTTTTGTTTTGTTTTTTTTATTCTGAATTAATAAAGTCTGTACAGTCCCAGTATCGCCGACCCTGTGTTCTTCTTCCTCACCCTCAAACGAACTTTGCTACACTATATATATATATATATATAGAGAGAGAGAGAGAGAGAGAGAGACATGTATGTATGTGTGTGTGTATATACATACATACACACACACACACACACACACACACACACACACACACACACACACACACACACACACACACACACACACACACACACACACACACACACACACACATATACACTCAACTAAAAGATTATTAGGAACACCTGGGACCCGTTCTTCGTACGTTGTTAAAAACATCGAAGATCTAATGAGACATCCAAGATGATATCTACGTGCTAATCATGATCCTTCTAATTGTGTTCTTCGAACACACCTGTTGTTTGTTGCAACCCGTTCTCATCAATCTGCGTATAAATAACACGACTTTACACTTTCAAATTGCGTGTAATGCATACGCCAAAGTCCAATTTTGCGTGCATAAGATACGCCAATCCTTCCCATTAACTTCGTTGGAGAGCAGACGCGTCTAAATACCACGTATCACCTTCAACGGCAATGACGTCACCAGCGAAGCTCAGTTCGCCCAGTTCACCTGATGCGCGTACATCTCTAAACAGGTAAGGAAGGGCAACAGTCCTTTTTTGAAATCAGATCACGGTGTTAACTGTATTATTTTAATTATTACAGTGTTTCTTATGAAGGTAAAATGATGTCATAATGAATTGCATGCGCAGGGTAAGATTTGTGAAAGTGTGCATAAGATTGCAAGCGTAAATTAAATTTGCGTGTGCAAGAGAAGATTTGTAAGCGTGTAAATCGCATATCAAGTGTAAGAAAAAAATATTTGCAGGATTTTACTGTTATTGGTAAGTGTAATACATGTATTGTGAAACTGCAGCTTCATGCTAACGCAAAATAAATAGGATCTGTATTCTTCTGACTTCCATTTTTCCGCGCTTACACTTTTGGCACGGTTTTTGCGCACAAATGCGGCCAAAAGCATTGCAAGCCTGTGAACAGCTATTTGCAACCGAAAACAACAGAGTCAGGGACTGCAAAACAGATTGATCGCGTAAAATCAAACTTTGTGTAAATAAATCAACTGTTGCAAATGTCTAAATGACTTATTGTGTACATGCGGCAAAAAAGTTCCCGAAATAACCCGATTTGTACAGTTGCGTCTTTCTTTTACTCGCGCTTTATGGAAGTAAAATAATGTCAAATGTTTTTGAAACAAAAAGCATGTTGAATTGCACCAATTGAAAAAAAATATGCATTGCGTTAACCATGTTTGTATTTTAATCCATTGTATTTTAAGGCTTGCATTTTTATGGGCTGAAATTCAACATGGTTGAATATTTAAGCTGTGAATATTTCAATTAAAAACATTTCAAACACATTTTCAATATTAAAAAAATTCAATAATCAATATTCACCTTTCATATTTCACTTCCAAAAATTTCAAACTGTTTAAAAATACAACCTATAATATTCAACAGGCAAATTTCGGTCCATTTTATTTCGCCTTGAAAATTCGCTTCCACAAATTCAGTGGTTCAAATTCGACAGTAAATTCAACGTCGACATCCAGGAACTGCAGGAAAAGCAGTAGATTACCGATCATAATCTCCATCTGCTGTAGTCGGCTTTACCAGCAGGGGGTGCACGCGCGTGTTGACAAGCACCAAAGCAACAGGAGAGGCCTTCACAAAACGTCATTTGCTGAAATGGACAGAACGATGAGTACGAGTTATAATTTTTATATGTGTATGGAAAAGGTTGATTAAGACACAAAACACACGAGCGTTTACTCAAGTGTCTTATGAGACTTATTTTTACCCCCGTGCAAAGTAAGGTGATTTGTCCACTGCAAAACTAAATTCTCTCGCCGTTGGCATTGATATTAAGTTTTAGTAAAACAACTGTAATACACTGAGACAGAGTGAATTGTTTGTTTTAGTCACTATGACGGAATACTAAATTGATGGCTGGGTTTTGGCAAAGGCAATTTTATTTAAATATAGCATCATTAAATACAACCCAATTATAAATTAAATTCAGCAATTAAAAATTACATCTCTACCATGATATCTGGTAATCTCTGTGTTATAACGTGAATTGTCTCCGCTATTATCCAGGGCTGCGTAGGCTACAGTAGGGGTATTTGTCATCTTATTTTATATCTTTTTGTCCATTTGGAGCGCGCGTCACGTCACCTATTAGCGTCGCGCCTGCCACAAGATCTCTCACTGTTTACATGAACCAGACACTCCAATGAGAGCACATAAAGTGCAATCCATCTCTTATTTACCATTTTTTCATCTTATCGTATATTTTATTCGCTCATTTGCCCGTATTGGAGCGCGTCTCGTGGCTCTTACTAAGCGTCGGGCCAGCCACACGATCTCTCACTGTTTTAATCTACCAGACACTCCGATTGATGCGCATGTGCAAACAGACAGTGCAATCCTGACCTGCTCTTATGTAGCCTATCTATTTGTCATCTTATTTTATTCGCTCTTTTTGTCCATAATGGAGCGCGCGTCGTATTGGAGCCATCTTCGCAGTAGTGAACGCGCCGAGAGAAATGCTCATTTCATACGGATTAGCCTACATTATATGAGAGTAGTCTATTTATTTTCGTTTTGAATTGTTTCGTTTAAAAGTAGGCTAGACATTTCTACCTTGATGTATTTATCATGTGAGAAATGTGCAATGCAAAAATTTCATGATTTTATTGCTATGCCTATGCCTATATGTCTGCTTTGCTTCTTATGTATTAAATCCAGGGAATTGGTTGATCAAACATTGATTGAAATTAAGATACAATTTATTAAAAACGAAATTCACTTTAAAGAAAGGCTTTATAAAAAAACAAAACGTAATGGAGTGGTCAAAATCATTCTCCTTCAGAATGTCAATCGGAGAATCAGGCAACTGTAATAGGGAGAGATCTTGTGGCTGGCGCGCCACGAAACGCGCTCTATGGGACAAACGAGCAAATAAAATATAAGATAAGATGGCAGAAGGGTAACTAAGAGCAGGATTACATTGGCTTTGTGTTTTCGTGCATCAATCGGAGTGTCTGGTAGATTAAAACAGTGAGAGATCGTGTGGCTGGCCCGACGCTAGTAAGAGCCACAAGACGCGCTCCAATACGGGCAAAGGAGCGAATAAAATATATAAGATGAAAGAATGGTAAATAAGAGATGGATTGCACTTTATGTGCTCTCATCGGAGTGTCTGGTTCATGTAAACAGTGAGAGATCTTGTGGCAGGCGCGACGCTAATAGGTGACGTGACGCGCGCTCCAAATGGACAAAAATATATAAAATAAGATGACAAATACCCCTACTGTAGCCTACGCAGCCCTGGATAATAGCGGAGACAATTCACGTTATAACACAGAGATTACCAGATATCATGGTAGAGATGTAATTTTTAATTTATAATTGCTGAATTTAATTTATAATTGTAATTTGGTTGTATTTAATGCTATATTTAAATAAAATTGCCTTTGCCATCATGTAAAACCCAGCCATCAATTTAGTATTCCGTCATAGTGACTAAAACAAACAATTCACTCTGTCTCGGTGTATTACAGTTGTTTTACTAAAACTTAATATCAATGCCAACGGCGAGAGAATTTAGTTTTGCAGTGGACAAATCACCTTACTTTGCACGGGGGTAAAAATAAGTCTCATAAAACACTTGAGTAAACGCTCGTGTGTTTTGTTTCGTAATCAACCTTTTCCATACTCATGAATTATAACTCGTACTCATCGTTCTGTCCATTTCAGCAAATGACATTTTGTGAAGGCCTCTCCTGTTGCTTTGGTGCTTGTCAACACGCGCGTGCACCCCCTGCTGGTAAAGCCGACTACAGCAGATGGAGATTATGATCGGTAATCTACTGCTTTTCCTGCAGTTCCTGGATGTCGACGTTGAATTTACTGTCGAATTTGAACCACTGAATTTGTGGAAGCGAATTTAAGGCGAAATAAATGGACCGAAATTTGCCTGTTGAATATTATAGGTTGTATTTTTAAACAGTTTGAAAATTTTGGAAGTGAAATATGAAAGGTGAATATAGATTATTGACATTTTTATATTGAAAATGTGTTTGAAATCTTTTTAATTGAAATATTCACAGCTTAAATATTCAACCATGTTGAATTTCAGCCCATAAAAATGCAAGCCTTAAAAATACAATGGATTAAAATGCAAGCATGGTTAACGCGATGCATGCATATTTTTTTTCAATTGGTGCAATTCAACATGCCTTTTGTTTCAAAAACATTTGACATTATTTTACTTCCATACGCTTCCAATTTTGGCACGATTCTCTCACTGAATGAGTTTTGCAAGCGCGAAGAGGAGGGCGGGTCCACCTTCATTATTCAGCCAATCAGATGAGCTTCTCGCTGACACTCGATTTACTCTTATCTGATTGGTTCAATAAACACGTCAGTCTTCAGAACGCATATTTATCTTCATTTGGCTCATTCTCGTTACTTTTAATGCAAACATACATGTTAAATAAATACATAAATCATGATTGTTTAATAACCTGTGCACCATTAGGTGGATTATTTGAGTAAATACTGAATTCCGAGCGGTGTTATTGGATTTAAATTTTATATATTATAAGCCTATCTGTTACACCACTGGGCTGATGTTAAACTTTACAACAAACAAACAAACAAAAAGAAAACATTGAATACCCATTTTTTTAATACCGAATAATACCATTCTGATGCAGTGTTTTTCACATCATGTCTCTGTTCATGGTATTTAACATATATTTTTAAATATTGTCTTTGTCACAATTCTGATTACTTTCGTGTGACTGATCAAGCTATTATGTTGCTAGTATAATGAAATGCTTTCTCTGTGTCCAGATTTGACTGGAGCTAATGAAAAACTGATTAATTTCTGATAAATCTGAAACTGATAAATTCAACTTTAACAAAAAGTAGTCTTTAATAATTATATATATATATATATATATATATACCCACATGCAAAATCAAATGCAAAGCAACTAATTATGTCTGAATAAAAACCCAGCAGCCAGGGAATACACAGCATATATGATTATATATAGGGCCATACAGCAATCTAGTGGTTACACGATGGCATTGCAGGTGATAAATGGTGCATAATTTAGAGATGACCTTAAAATACATGTTAAAGGGAAAAATATATTATTATAACAAATTTTAGTATAATAATAATAATTCTGGAATCGCCCACGATTAATTGACAGGTGAAATGATGCATGCAGTACAAAAAGGCCTACATTCAGCAACATCAACATTACAAACAAATCTGGCCTGCTGAGGAGGATGATGATGAGAAGGATCACAGTCTATGAGCAGGATATATGCACTGAATATACAGAAATTTTCTTTCTTAACACACCAGCTCTAAATTCAGTATTTACTCAAATAATCCACCTAATGGTGCACAGGTTATTAAACAATCTTGATTTATGTATTTATTTAACATGTATGTTTGCATTAAAAGTAACGAGAATGAGCCAAATGAAGATAAATATGCGTTCTGAAGACTGACGTGTTTATTGAACCAATCAGATAAGAGTAAATCGAGTGTCAGCGAGAAGCTCATCTGATTGGCTGCATGATGAAGGTGGACCCGCCCTCCTCTTCTCGCTTGCAAAACTCATTCAGTGAGAGAATCGTGCCAAAATTGGAAGCGCGGGTAAAAGAAAGACGCAACTGTACAAATCGGGTTATTTCGGGAACTTTTTTGCCGCATATACACAATAAGTCATTTAGACATTTGCAACAGTTGATTTATTTACACAAAGTTTGATTTTACGCGATAAATCTGTTTTGCAGTCCCTGACTCTGTTGTTTTCGGTTGCAAATAGCTGTTCACAGGCTTGCAATGCTTTTGGCCGCATTTGTGCGCAAAAACCGTGCCAAAAGTGTAAGCGTGGAAAAATGGAAGTCAGAAGAATACAGATCCTATTTATTTTGCGTTAGCATGAAGCTGCAGTTTCACAATACATGTATTACACTTACCAATAACAGTAAAATGCTGCAAATATTTTTTTCTTACACTTGATATGCGATTTACACGCTTACAAATCTTCTCTTGCACACGCAAATTTAATTTACGCTTGCAATCTTATGCACACTTTCACAAATCTTACCCTGCGCATGCAATTCATTATGACATAATTTTACCTTCATAGTTTCTCCACAACGTTATGGGGTCATGTGTCAAAATTGCAGCGAATGCGTCTAAATTAGTTAACGTTAGTGAACAGTGGGCCGCTCTATCTGCTTCTACTGTAAACAGACCTGTTGCAGTTTGAAATTAAAGTTTTTTTTTTTCAATCATGTTGTGACATGGGTCTTCAGCTTTTAGACATGGCTGATGACAGCACTACAAATCAAAAGACTGAATTAGTATTTGCTAACGTTTTTAGCTAAAGTGGCATGGATAGCATAAGCCTACGGGACCCCCCAGGGGTCAATCATGTGGACTAAAGTGCGTATGGAATAATTCAGGCACGCGCAGACATTACTAGTTGCTTGCAGATGCATGATACTGTAGGGTTGTATTAGACTCCTATACCCAAGATATTTGATTTCTAATGTCATGATATATAGTGCATTTTACCTAAATTGCACAATGTTGGTTTGATTGCTTCTATTAACCTTTACCCTCATATCACTGATGTGGTCCGAACTTTCCATTCAATTATAATAGTCACCAAATTAGAGTTGCAGGCAGATCTCCGATCTAACTGACACCTTTATTTTTTGTTTAAGATCTGATTAAGTAGAATGTCAAGAGAAAATAAGAGCAAACTAGAAGCTGTTCTTCAGCTTGGGGATGTATTTGTTGAAGAGATACAGGCAAGTTTCATTCTTGTTATGCAGAAATGTGTAATTAATTAACTCCAGTTAGTTAATAATGCCTATGTTTCACCCATCTACTTTTCATTGCATGTGCATAAAGAAATGTAACACAGAGTTACAAACTCAGAAGGCTGATGAAGTCACAAGACAATTTAAAGTGACCTGGTGGAAGAGGGACCGTGATGGGCAGCGTGTGACCACCGGCAAACGGAGGAAAAAAGGTTCATCTGCTGGTTAGTGTACATCTTATAAAATGTATGTCAAATACTTTAAATGGAGAGTGGTGATGTGTGATTTAGAGTAGGAACTGGTTTGATAATGCTGTTGTTACTCAATATTCTGTATGCTTGCACATTCATAATGTAAATTACATTACAATGCCAAATACATTTGTTTGATAGTTTCCATGTTGCAAGTTTTGCCAAAAGTTTCAGCTTTTATTTTTGTACAACTGGCAAAGAGTTTGAAATAATTGTACTCTAATAAGAACATTCTCTAATAAGAACATAAACTATGTGGTTTGTTATTTTTACTTCCAAACAGTTGGTACCGGTACTGCTCCATGTGCTAGTTCCACCATCACAACTTCTTGTACTAGCTACCAATATCCTGGTAACTAGAAAAACTACTTTAAAAACACTTTTCATAATATGGTATGCTTCAAATGAAAACAAGGAGTTACATAAAAAGGAAACCTCATTATACCTGCACTTTTGCTATGCTTAGTAACTAGTTATCTAACGATGCTCCTTTTCTAAATGCTTTTTCCACAGTCCCCTAACATGCCTCAAATATTAAAGTTACCACAATATGGTGCATCCAGCCCTGTTAACATGACAGCTAAAGGAACACTTTAGACAATAGCATCACTGTTTCTCAGCAAAATCACATGGTTGTTGTTTAGTTTCACAATTAAGTGGGCAACACTACTGACAGCCAGCACCTACACAGAATCTTAAGGGTCATGGATTTGATTGCCCATTTCCAACTATCCTCTGCCTTCTCCGCTATAACTGGACTGTCCCTGTATTAAAAGCAATGGAAATGCCTCAAAAGAAGTCAGTGGTAGTGGAATTGCAATGTTGTATTTCTAGTATGTTTTTAGTTTTCTCTTTCTCTCTCTGAAGATTTTAATATGCAGAGGCTTGAGGACCTTCTACGGGATTCAGAGAGCATTGATGGGCAAGATTTTGCCCAGCAGCCGTCTTTGTCCAGTTGGTATAAAAGACAAAAAGGGGTCCAACAATGTTGGGAACAGGCGTGGCCACAAAACATTCATAACTTGTTGTCGGCTGAGAACATTGTCCAGATGAAGTGCAACCACTGTCACGTGAGAGAAGCCATCATCCGTTGCAGGGAATGTTTGCCCTCAGAGTGGTTTTGTGCAGAGTGTGATCAATTGGTACATAAACGCCACACTCTGCACAATAGGCAGACCACCATGTGTGGCTTTTATAAATTCATTCCCCCAACAGAGTTTGTGAAACTCCATGATGATAAGTACATCATCTGTGAACAAGGTTGGTGTCTCTTTTTCAGTTGATTTGCTTCTTTAACACACATCATCATTAAATTATTCATTATGTTTTCCAAGTACTTGCTAACAATCCAAACATTCTTTAATGTCATCCTGATTGTCCTTTGCTCTTGCAGATTGTTTGCTGCCAACAGCCTTTCCTCCAAATATATGCTCCTGTGACACTGGTGATGTTGCAATCTCTGTTGGTAGATCCATCATACTGGTTTGCATAAATGGTAGGATTGGGTAAAAAAAAAATTGTTTATCTAACATATTACTTTAGTTCCTTGTTAGTTATTTGTCTTTCATGTGCTCTCAGGCCGTTATGATCTTCACGTTCCGGTGCTAACCTGCAAATATTGTAATAAGCAATGGGCTCCAGAAGTCAGTGACTTTGTAAGGAGTGGTTAAAAGGTTACCATGCAAGCACAGACACTTTTCCACCAAGATCTGTTCCATTCCTTTGAAGCTATGAAGACAACAGCTCCAGGAATGTCAGTGAAAGCCTTCACAGCAATGTTGGACCAGAGAACAAATCGGTTTGGAAGAGTGAGTAAAAATTTGAAGCTGAAAGACAAATGCATTCGTTATTATTATAAGTAGCTGTAAGGCTGGACAGTATGGCAAAAAAGGTGTTCAAGTCCAAACAGGGCACAAATTTAAATATACCCACATATGAAATCAAGGTCCACAAGTGGCTGTAATATTTCAGGTTACTGAAATTAACTGAACTGAAGACCATATTAGACCGCATTGCCAATTGCATCCTTTCTTGGGTTTAAAAAGGTACATTGACAAAACCTAAATGGGATGACCTTTTAGTTCATTGTCATTTAAAGCTGTTCTATAAATTGTTTTTCAGACTGGCAAAGTGAATGCAGATTCTTTTCAGAGGAGCTTTCTGCAATATGTGTACTGCAACTCTGAAGAGGACCAACTTCTGGAAAAGGAGCCATTTGTCTGTCCAGCCTGTAGTCCTGAAATGGTGGCTGTTTCAGTGGATGGCAACAGAAAACTCTACAGGTTCCAGAAAGCAAACCAGTGAGTTTTGTGTACACATTTAAAAACAGCCAATGTAGTTTATGTATGTACTTGCTATTAACATTATCATAATAATATAGTTCTCATTTTGTTATTTAAAATTAAGCTGTTGATACTGTAGCTGTTGAATATAATATCCATGTTAGACTTTGTAACCTTGTTTTTTTTTTTTAAGTGTCATTATAAATACAATTTATATTATGGTAATAATATTATTATTAATATGTAAAACTTCTTACTACAGTGGTTATCCAGAAAACATTTTGTTGTAGGATTGAAGAGCCAGGGTTCTTTGGAGTTTTTTTGTCCCAAGACTCTGAGGTGTCCAGTTTTGTTGAGGAAGTCCGGGGGGCTGTCAAGAGTGTAAGTTTACAATCAGGCTGAGCAGCGGGTATCTCTGGCTTATTTTACTAATTGGAAGTAAAGTTGGAAACACTGTAGCCTTATTGGGTCTCCAGATGAGGGAATCTTTGATCAGGTGTTGAGATTCCAATGGCAGGTTGCTGAGGTTAGCGATGCAATCGGACTTTCACAAAGAGTGAAGTTGCAGAGCTGGATGAAAAAAATACAACTAGATTCTAATCCAGAGGGCACAGTATATCTATAGTATTAGTTGCCGCACATACAGTATGTCTGACCCAATTTCTGACAAAGTTAGACTATTGCAATTATCCTCCTGCATGCTAAATGGCAAATAATTTCAATTGGTTTGTTATACTCCAGGGAGTTGAAGATGGGTCAGGCAATCAAAGACAATATCTAATTAGACTGTAATAGTTGGTGTGTTTGAGCGTGCAGCCCTGCTATTTAACTTTTTACTTTGGTAGACGGCAGGAAGAGCGATGTGTGGGGAATCCCACTGGACAGCAGCAAGAGAGACATCAAAGCAGGCCAACAAGTTGGATGAAGAAGGTGTAGAAATTGCTGTGTGCAGGCATGGATTCCTCCTCAAAGGTTGGTATTGGTCTTGATAAATTGCAATGAAAAATATTTGTAGATGTCTGAAGCCTATTCTTCAGTGTGCAATGTGCTCTCTACTTATTTCTTTTTTTCCAAAAGGTCTGAATATGTATAGAGGAGAAATCTTTGCATATCCAATGTTTCTCCAAAAAGAGTTCCAGGGTGCTGCATTTTTGGCCATGGATGTGACCTGCCGTTATGTCCCATACCTGGAGAAGGTGTCAGAGGCCCTGACTCATCTTCAACCTCTTCAGAAAATGAGACATTGCTTGTCCGTGATGCATGCCAAAGCCCACAATACAAAATGCGAGGTGATGCTTTTAACTACTTTTACATTTCAGAGTGATGTAGTCAAACAATTAAAGTAAAGTACCACAATGAATGATGTTGTGACCCAAACAACAACCCAGGAGTGTGTTTTGAGTTGCACATCAGGCCCTATGTGCTGTCCTCTACAGCTGGTGACCTTGGGATATGCATCAATATTGATCACCCTGTTTAACAAGTCCACTGCTTCCTGTAGATTCTGTGGAATGCAAGGAACCAGGAAGGTGTCGGGACCACTCTTGGTGAAGAAGTAAAGCAAGTCAATAGTTTTCTCTCCAGATGTGCCCTGACCACAAAGTATATGTCCAAGTCAGGTTTGTAAGCTGCTTTGCTCCCTGCTCCCCTGCAAATGTACACATTAACATTTTACAATTTATTGTGATTTTTCTATTGTTCTTTACAGTAAGAACTGATATGCTTACTGTCCATGCTATTGGGTGGAATCAACGTAAAGAGAATGGCCTCCACATTGCCTTGTCTTCCAGATTCAAAAAGGTATGTTCATGTATTGAAAAAGAATGGACTATTTTAAACCGTTAAATTTGAACTTAAAGTCCGCCCAAAATGCATCACTTCAGCTATGTATATGTAGTCGAATATGCCATTATATTAAATTGCCTTGTCTTCCAGATTCAAAAAGGTATGTTCATGTTTTGAAAAAGAATGGACTATTTTAAACCGTTAAATTTGAACTTAAAGTCCGCCCAAAATGCATCACTTCAGCTATGTATATGTAGTCGAATATGTCATTATATTAAATTGCCTTGTCTTCCAGATTCAAAAAGGTATGTTCATGTATTGAAAAAGAATGGACTATTTTAAACCGTTAAATTTGAACTTAAAGTCCGCCCAAAATGCATCACTTCAGCTATGTATATGTAGTCGCATATGTCATTATATTAAATCAGGCAGGAACATATACTTTTTGGTATTTTACGAAATGACAGTGTGTTGTGTGTTGCTGTTTTGCAGACAGTAGAAAACACCTTAGATGCATCAGAGAGCCTGAAGAAGATGCAGGACCAGTTGCATTGCAGTGATGACATGCTAAAGCAGTGGGTTGTTGACGTCAAGCAGTGGGCTAGTAGTGGTAAGGGCAATGTTGTCTTATACATAAACACTGTTGGAGTAATTTGGTTGTAATGCATGTAGCTGTAGCTTAATGTTAAATGATGATGTGGGGATGGACACTATTTGCAAATCATAAGTCTTCAATTAGTATTTTGACTTAAAGAAAGTAAACATTTTAGCAATGAAAACAGAATGATTGGTGCATGTTCATGCAAATCAGACCAAAATGGAACAATACTATTTGAGGTAGGAAATGACAGACCAAGCACAATGTGCCAGTAAAGCCCAATTTATACTTCTGCGTCGAACTCCCTCCATAGCTACGTCGTTGGCTGTGTAGCGCGCATGCCCTTCGGAGTACCCTGACTTGCACCTCTCCAAAAATGTAACAACGCGTCAATCCTACATGGAAGCAAGCGCTGTGATTGGTCTGCTTGAAATCTTTGAAAAGTTTGGCCTATTGGTGGAGCTAAAATAAAGGTCATCGGGTCACCAAATTCTATGTGTGTCATTGATGGGGGATTATGTCCCCTATCCATTCCTTTCATAAAGAAAGACTGTGGACTATGGTCTCTCATAAACACAGACTCTTGAAAAGTGATGATAAAAAAAGATATCTCACAGATTAGATGCCTATGTTGCTTGGTCCCTAATTGTTGTCCTAAAATGTGTCTGTTGCAGCTGTACTATGTGCAATTAAAAAAACTTAAGTGTGTTTGAAACATTTCTTTCTTAACTTGAATTTAGGAAATGTAGCAGCCAGTTCTGTTGATGCTCGTGGTTTGCAGATCTGCATCGAAGCACTCTTTGTGAGCATTTGTCAGAAGAAGCACTACCTTATAGACAGAATGGTATGTCTTAGAAAATGTTAGTGATGCAGATGGAAGTTATATTGTTTCTGTTCATTAAATGCTATGGCAGCTCTTTTGTAATACCATTGTTTTTGCTCTTATTACAGATCGCAACAAAAGGCGTCAGAAGATTATTCAGAAGATTGCCCAAGAAAAGAAGCGCTTGCTAGATGAGATCCAGAGATACAACCAACAACCTGATGGTGATCCTGTGGACACACACTCAGTTGTGCAGAAACTCTCTAACAAAGCTGCAGAGAGCATGATCTGACCTTGGCAGGAACAGAACACAGGTGCTGTAATAATATTTAATTGTGTGCTTATTTAAAATGTATCATCGTCAAATTAGTTCATTAATGTATGATGTTTTCATTCCTTCAGACGGTATAGACATTCTCGCCAAGAAGAAGCTTTTTGACCAACTAATGCTGGTCTCACGGCTGACAGAAGAAAAGCAGATCCTTGTGAAGGAGATGATGCAGCACTGTCAGTACCTTAAGGACTCTGTTGCAAAGGTCCAGACACTGATAGCCACCATTTCAGATTGCATAAAAACAGGAAGTAAGTGTAAATCAAACTATATTGCTTTATACACTTTATAATTCATAGGTCAAACTATTTTTAAGTGAAAAGCAATCATGCTAGTATTGGCTCAAGAACTAATGATACATGGCGTTCAAAGATTATTTTATCCAATTATTATTTTCCTATTTGACTTTGTATTTAACATTTGTTCTAACATAAGCTCTCTCTGATAAAATGTTTAGTGTGACGGTAATTCCATTACTCTTCATGTGTGAACTTATAGGCTATCCCAATGGATTCACAGAGGAGGCGTGCAAGGGCCTCATCAGTCTACTTCAGAGAAGACTGCATAACCTCAGACTCAAGCAGCAGACTGTTGCATGCACATACAGAGGCATTCTCGAACCAACTCCTAGGCTGGTGGAAGAAAATGAAGGGGAAATGGAGGAAATGGACTGGCAATGTGACCTCAGCTCTGAGGATGATGATGATGATGATGATGAGGAAGATAATGATGCTGAGGTGGGGACTCAAGTCACTTGACTTGGGACTCACAATCCCTTTTGCTTCAACTTGTACTTTGATGACTTGAAAATGTTTTTAAAGTCTTGACAAAAGGTGTGTTAAAAAAAGTGGGTTAGATTGAAAGTGACAAAGTGTCTCCTCAGTTGTTTGTTCCTGCAGGTATCCATATTTTGCTACATATGCTCTCAGATTATACTTTTTTTTTTTTTTACTGGAATTGTAATTAGGGCCCAAGCCTTGAAAAGGCGAAGGCCCTATTGTTTTCCTTAGGATTATTATTAGGGCCCAAGCCTTGAAAAGGCGAAGGCCCTATTGTTTTCCTAAGGATTATTAGGGCCCAAGCCTTGAAAAGGCGAAGGCCCTATTGTTTTCCTAAGGATTATTATTATTCTTCCGACTTATTATTAGGGCCCAAGCCTTGAAAAGGCGAAGGCCCTATTGTTTTCCTTAGGATTATTATTATTCTTCTTCCGACTTATTATTAGGGCCCAAGCCTTGAAAAGGCGAAGGCCTTATTGTTTTCCTAAGGATTATTAGGGCCCAAGCCTTGAAAAGGCGAAGGCCCTATTGTTTTCCTTAGGATTATTTTTATTCTTCTTCCGACTTATTATTATTATTATTATTTTACTACCTTTTGGGCACTTTTGGGGCCCTTAACGTGCTCAAACTCTTGAAACTTTGCACACGGGTCAGAACCCGCGGCCATCAGGGCCGGGCTGAAGCTGGTACCCGGGTGTGGCAGGGGGGCTCGACAGAGCCACCTGGAACGGGGTTCGAACACTTGTCCATATATCAAACACGCTTGCATGTAATAATCTGAAACTGGCTACACCTATAGACATCATCGGGCCGAACAACTTTCGTGCTCTAAGTTTTACGGCAGCCCAACAGGAAGTCAGTTATTAAGGGTTGTTTGGAAATGCATGCTCAGGAATTTGAAACACTTCTCCTAGGGAATTCCCCCGTTCGTCTCCAAACTCGGTGTGCATGAAGTCAAGACATTGAGGATGAAAAATTGCCAGGGGATTTTTGATATCTGGAACGGTTTGGCCGTGGCGAGGAAACGAATTTATGGCGAATAATGGAAACAGGAAGTGTGTTATAACTTCTGCATACATTAACTGATCTTGATGAAACTTCAGCAGTGTGTTCGCTGTAAGAGGCCGATCACATGGATGTGACTATTGTGAGTCAAAGTTATAGCGCCACCAACTGGCAGCAGGAAGTGTGTCACTTTCTAAATGCTTTGAAATCACCCTCTTATTTTTACCCGATTTTCTTCAAACTTTATGTGTATAATGTAAACACACGGCAGATGTAGACCTGTGAAAGGATTATTGATATCTTAGATACTGTTGCCGTGGCAACGCATCAAACTTTATTATTCTTTGTTGATGCTTTTGAGACTCTTAACATGCTTGAAATTGCATGAAACTCGACAGACACATCACATTTATTAGCCAGTAGACATGTGCAAAGTTTCAGAAACGGGCGTGGTGCAGGGGCTCAGTAGCGCCACCTTTAGTCAAAAATGGGGTATTAGTTTTACCTACAGTAACAAAAATAGGCACGTATATTGTTCTCCTCGAGCCGGACAACTTTCTAATTTACACTCACTAGCTCGGATCGACAGGAAGTCAGATATTTTGGTTTGAATGTGATTTTCAGGAGGATTTTCTCCCTCCCTCTCTCTCTGTCTCTGCATCTATGTGTGTGTGTGTGGGGTGAGGGGATTGTCTGTTGAGTGAAAATGCTTTTAAAATAGTTTTTCAAGGTTTTGGGGCCCTTAACGTGCTCGAAAACTCTTGAAACTTTGCACACAGGTCAGAACCTGCGGCCATCAGGGCCGGGCTGAAGATGGTACCCGGGCGTGGCAGGGGGGCTCGACAGCGCCCCCTGGAACGGGGTCCGAAAACTTGGTCCATAAATCAAACACACTTGCATGTAATAATATGAAACTCGGTACACATATATATCTCATCGGTTCATATATACTTCATGCTCTTACTTTTTACCCCAGCCCAACAGGAAGTCGGCTATTTAGGGTTATTTGTTAAACGCATGCAATGGAATTTAAAGTACTTCTCCTAGAGAATTCAAAGAAATGCCACGAAACTCGGTCAGCATGAAGTCAAGACATTGAGGATGAAAAATTGCCAGGGGATTTTTGATATCTCGAACGGTTTGGCCGTGGCGAGGAAACGAATTTATGGCGAATAATGGAAACAGGAAATGTGTTATAACTTCTACATACATTAACTGATCTTGATGAAACTTCAGCAGTGTGTTCGCTGTAAGAGGCCGATCACATGGATGTGACTATTGTGAGTCAAAGTTATAGCGCCACCAACTGGCAGCAGGAAGTGTGTCACTTTCTAAATGCTTTTGACAAAAGTGGGGGGGTTAGTTTTATCTACAGTAACAAAACTTGATATGTATATTGTACTCTTCGAGCCGGACAACTTTCTAATTTACCGTAATTAGCAACGACCAACAGGAAGTCAGATATTTTGGTTTGAATATGGTGAGCCTCTCTCTGAGCTCTGTATGGCAAGCCCTTTTAACATTTAAAAGCTAAGTTTGACTATCCGGAATTAACATTGTTGATATCAACAACGTCTTTCTGACAAGTCGTAATTATATTTTGGATAGTTTGTATTATCATTTAAGATATCTGTAACGTAATTGGCCTATGGCTAAGCCACGCCCCCAAACGCGATGAGCCAATCACAGTGCGCATAGCTAACCCAATAAAATGAAAGTTACAGATATCAAATTTCAGATATCTCTAATCAAAATGAATTTCAAGATATCTTTCACTTGATAATAGATATCTAATATCTATTATCAAAATTATGACTATCCCTAACTCCAGTTTGAGATATCTACAATGCCGTTCTGACTAGTCATAATTTAAATGTATTTAAATGTATTGTTTGCTTTAAATTAAATTAAGATTGTATGTTTGGTAATTTAATCTAAATTAATTTAAAATGTATGCACTATATTTCAGATCAATATATTTGTTTTCCATCATTTTAATCAACACTAATTTTATTCTCATCTAAATTATAAATAACTTATTTCTGTATAAAATAAAAAATCCCGAATAATCCAGACCAACCAGAGCGCACTATTCCTACAACATCATCAGTGCTGAAGCAGCGAGCAGATGCAGCATATGTGTTGTAACGAGGCAGGGTCAGGCCAGGGGGGTCCATTTGCAGCTTTTTATTAAGAAAGGTCAAGACAGGCAGGGTGAGCAATGGCAAACAGGGCAGAACAGAAAAAGCAGAGACAAACCAGGTTGACAGGCAAAGGGCAAAGACCTCCAGATAAATACTGGGCTTCTGGATTTACACATTTAAGTGCTGCAAAACAGATTGACTTATGACATCCTATGACAGGGGTGGGCAACAGTTTTAGTCTGAGGGCCACAGTTACTTTGGCAAAGTAAACGGAGGGCCACACTTTGGACAATTGCAATTAAACAGTTACATGATTAAATGGTACAAATTAATTCAATGCAAATATGTATAAGGCTACTCTACAGTTACTTTGACTTTGCCAGCCTATTTCAAGGCCTGATATTTATTTTTGCTATAGGCCAGTCTGACCTAGGCCACTCTAAGGTTACAATAACTTGATTTACTTTCCTACACTACCCTGCACATTGTTCATGTCATTCATACCAGCTGTAACTATTCAAGATGGAAAGCTATTAACAAAACTGCAAATGTATGTGTGCAGGTTACATTAACATTAGGGATGTGCACGAATATTCAAATTTTCGATCTGTAATTATTATTAGTAAAATAAAATACTATTCGAATTTTACTACGTAGCTTTGCTGGCCGTAAATGCAGTGAATCCATGATAAATCCCAAGCACTAACTCGCAATTATAATTAAATGCACTGGGTGGCGCTGTGGAGTGTGTTAACAAGTTGTGTGTATTTGATCACATAATGTTGTCGTCTGCCTCGCGAAGTTTGGAATTACTTGAAAATGATCTTACTAAATGGAATTACTTTTGATCAAATTAATTAATTAATCTGAGTTATAATATCATCATCACCACAATGAGAAATCACATGAAATCCAAACAGTCGACTGAGGAAAGACAGCTGACCAACACTGCATTCACGACTGCAGGTAAGCGCAGCTGGACCCCGCGTGATAAGAGCTTAGATGATAACTTATCTTATAGCAAAATTATTTTGAGACATATACTTCCTTTAAGTTTCGTTGAGGGAGACCGGTTTAAGAGCAGAAAACGCAAAGTGCTGTTAGAAACTTAGAACACTGTTATCTTTGTGTCTCTGAAACGTCTGTCAGTGCAGCGCCTTTTCTCACTCGATCATAAATTGCTGGCGGCGCCCCTGCATGTGGATATTGTTTTTCTCTATATAAACGTGAAACAATATAAACACGATAATCATATGCTGACTCGAGTGTGTGTACGTTCTGTACGATATCTGGCGCAACCGCTTTATTAGGCGTTTTTTTCCCGTTCGCGCTGCTTGAGCATTCTTTTATTAATGCTTTTGTTTTTTATATTTTTTGTTTACACATAGGCCTAATGTTTAATGTTTTCAACTAAAAGAAATGGTGACAAAAACGTAAAAAAAAAAAAAAAACTTAAAAAATAACATCTTTTTCGTTAAATGTCATTTAAATAAACGAATATTCGAATATTCGATTTTTATGAGCCCAAATATTCGAATGCAATATTTTTGAAAAATGCCCATCCCTAATTAACATACAGACTTCCAGTGTTGGGAAGGATACTTTCAAAACATATTTCGTTGCAGAATACATGACTGGCAAAACCAGCAAAAGTAATGATTATGAATATGTAAAATATAGCAAGGAGATATTTTAATTGTTTATTAATAAATAAGTGTTTTCTTTGTCATTGTCGGCTAAGATGAAGTTGTAGATGCTGACTCGCGATCTTCAGTAGCCTAGTGAACGCGCCAGAGAGAAATGCACATTTCATAAGGATTACATAAGCAGAGAGCAGTCTGTAGTCTGTTTTCTTTCGTTTTGAATTGTTCAGTTTAAAAGTAAACATGTGAGGCAAGTAGGCTACTTTATATGCTGAGTTTCGGTTCATTTATGAGACGAGCTCCAGTTCACGCGCCGGCGTGATTATCTCGTTATTAATGTTTCGTGATTATCTCTATATTGTCTGCTATATTTACTTCTTATTTATTAAATACAGGCAATTGGTTGATGAAACATTGATTAAAATTAAGATACAATTAATACAAAACGAAATTCACTTTAAAGAAAGGTTTTGTGCTTTCTGTTTGATGTCTTTGTGAAAGTTTTAAAGCATCTTTTAGTGCCGCTTTCAGAGCGCTCACGTCCGTAACGGAGAACACGTCCGTAACATTGTTTTTCCTCATAAATGCGAACACGAAAAATAAAATAAAATGAATATTTTATGTTATGTGGAGACAGAGACAACCCTTCATCCGGTGGGTAGTATTAATTTTGGTTTGCGGAGTGTAATTCACAGAATTACTAAAACATATTTGCCACCTAAGTTAAAGATTGTTTTGTGTCACGCATGTTTATTTCGGCGTGTGTTTCATCCAAATTGTGATCGCATCGCGGGGGCCGGATTGAAGCACTATGCGGGCCGGATCCGGCCCCCGGGCCGTATATTGCCCATGTATGTCCTATGACATTAAAAATGATTCTAAATTTAAATGATCTCTTATATGTGGCTATTGTGATTCACGATCATAGGCCCTGTCCAAAATGGTACACTTCATATGAATTTTCGGTCTTGTGTACTTATTTCATGTGTCCGTTAAATCCATGGGACCATAGAGCGACAGTGAAAGCGGGGTTACATTTTGCACATCGTGCACAGTAACCCTAAAGGCACCGGGTTGGCAGTGCCACCGGCTTATTTATTTATATATATATATATATATAGCTGCGAGCAGCGATTGCGGGCCCAAGCCGGCGGAACCGCCACTCCGGTGCCTTTAGGTAACTAAAGGCACCGGGGTTGCGGTGCCACCGGCTTGGGCCCGCAATCGCTGCTCGCAGCTATATTTATTATTATTATTATTATTTTACTACCTTTTGGGCACTTTTGGGGCACTTAACGTGCTCGAAAACTCTTGAAACTTTGCACACGGGTCAGAACCCGCGGCCATCAGGGCCGGGCTGAAGCTGGTACCCGGGCGTGGCAGGGGGGCTCGACAGCGCCACCTGGAACGGGATTTGAACACTTGTCCATATATCAAACACCCTTGCATGTAATAATCTGAAACTCGCTACACTTATATATCTCATCGGGCTGAACAACTTTCGCGCTCTAAGTTTTACGCCAGCCCAACAGGAAGTCGGCTATTTAGGGTTGTTTGGAAACACATGCTCAGGAATTTGAAACACTTCTCCTAGGGAATTCCCCCGTTCGTCTCCAAACTCTGTGTGCATGAAGTCAAGACATTGAGGATGAAAAATTGCCAGGGGATTTTTGATATCTCGAACGGTTTGGCCGTGGCGAGGAAACGAATTTATGGTGAATAATGGAAACAGGAAGTGTGTTATAACTTCTACATACATTAACTGATCTTGATGAAACTTCAGCAGTGTTTTTGCTGTAAGAGGCCGATCACATGGATGTGACTATTGTGAGTCAAAGTTATAGCGCCACCAACTGGCAGCAGGAAATGTGTCACTTTCTAAATGCTTTTGACAAAAGTGGGGGGGTTAGTTTTATCTACAGTAACAAAACTCGATATGTATATTGTGCTCTATGAGCCGGACAACTTTCTAATTTACCGTAATTAGCAACGACCAAAAGGAAGTCAGATATTTTGGTTTGAATATGGTGAGCCTTTCTCTGAGCTCTGTATGGCAAGCCCTTTTAACATTTAAAAGCTAAGTTTGACAATCCGGAATTAACATTGTTGATATCAACAAAGTTTTTCTGACAAGTCGTAATTATATTTTGGATAGTTTGTATTATCATTTAAGATATTTGGCCGTGGCGAGGAAACGAATTTATGGCGAATAATGGAAACAGGAAGTGTGTT
This sequence comes from Tiaroga cobitis, assembly GCA_030578255.1. NCBI lineage: Eukaryota > Metazoa > Chordata > Actinopteri > Cypriniformes > Leuciscidae > Tiaroga > Tiaroga cobitis. Next base: position 28,116,775 of record CM060591.1, on the reverse strand, counting down.
ATAACTTCTACATACATTAACTGATCTTGATGAAACTTCAGCAGTGTGTTCGCTGTAAGAGGCCAATCACATGGATGTGACTATTGTGAGTCAGAGTTATAGCGCCACCAACTGGCAGCAGGAAATGTGTCACTTTCTAAATGCTTTTGACAAAAGTGGGGGGGTTAGTTTTATCTACAGTAACAAAACTCGATATGTATATTGTGCTCTTCGAGCCGGACAACTTTCTAATTTACCGTAATTAGCAACGACCAAAAGGAAGTCAGATATTTTGGTTTGAATATGGTGAGCCTTTCTCTGAGCTCTGTATGGCAAGCCCTTTTAACATTTAAAAGCTAAGTTTGACTATCCGGAATTAACATTGTTGATATAAACAACGTCTTTCTGACAAGTCGTAATTATATTTTGGATAGTTTGTATTATCATTTAAGATATTTGGCCGTGGCGAGGAAACGAATTTATGGCGAATAATGGAAACAGGAAGTGTGTTATAACTTCTACATACATTAACTGATCTTGATGAAACTTCAGCAGTGTGTTCGCTGTAAGAGGCCGATCACATGGATGTGACTATTGTGAGTCAGAGTTATAGCGCCACCAACTGGCAGCAGGAAGTGTGTCACTTTCTAAATGCTTTTGACAAAAGTGAGGGGGGTTAGTTTTATCTACAGTAACAAAACTTGATATGTATATTGTACTCTTCGAGCCGGACAACTTTCTAATTTACCGTAATTAGCAACGACCAACAGGAAGTCAGATATTTTGGTTTGAATATGGTGAGCCTCTCTCTGAGCTCTGTATGGCAAGCCCTTTTAACATTTAAAAGCTAAGTTTGACTATCCGGAATTAACATTGTTGATATCAACAACGTCTTTCTGACAAGTCGTAATTATATTTTTGGATAGTTTGTATTATCATTTAAGATATCTGTAACGTAATTGGCCTATGGCTAAGCCACGCCCCCAAACGCGATGAGCCAATCACAGTGCGCATAGCTAACCCAATAAAATGAAAGTTACAGATATCAAATTTCAGATATCTCTAATCAAAATGAATTTCAAGATATCTATAACTTGATAATAGATATCTACAATTAAATTATGACTATCCCTAACTCCAGTTTGAGATATCTACGACGCCATTCTGACTAGTCATAATTTAAATGTATTTAAATGTATTGTTTGCACACTTCATATGAATTTTCGGTCTTGTGTACTTATTTCATGTGTCCGTTAAATCAATGGGACCGTAGGGCGACAGTGAAAGCGGGGTTACGTTTTTGCACGTCGTGGACAGTAACCCTAAAGAAACCGGGGTGGCAGTGCTACCGGCTTGTTTATATATATATATATATATATATATATAAATATAGCTGCGAGCAGTGATGAAGGGCCAAAGCCGGCGGCACCGCCACTCCGGTACCTTTAGGTAACTAAAGGCACCGGGGTTGCGGTGCCACCGGCTTGGGCCCGCAATTGCTGCTCGCAGCTATATTTAGGGCCCAAGCCTTGAAAAGGCGAAGGCCCTATTGTTTTCCTAAGGATTATTATTTATTATTATTATTATTTTACTACCTTTTGGGCACTTTTGGGGGCCTTAACGTGCTCGAAAACTCTTGAAACTTTGCACACATCTCAGAACCCGCGGCCATCAGGGCCGGGCTGAAGCTGGTACCCGGGCGTGGCAGGGGGGCTCGACAGCGCCCCCTGGAACGGGGTTTGAACACTTGGTCCATAAATCAAACACGCTTGCATGTAATAATATGAAACTCAGTACACATATAGATCTCATCGGTTCATATATACTTCATGCTCTTACTTTTTACCCCAGCCCAACAGGAAGTCGGCTATTAAGGGTTGTTTGGAAAACACATGCAATGGAATGTGAAATACTCCTCCTAGAGAATTCAAACACACGGCACGAAACTCGGTCAGCATGAAGTCAAGACACTGAGGATGAAAAATTGCCAGGGGATTTTTGATATCTCGAACGGTTTGGCCGTGGCGAGTAAACGAAATTATGGCGAGAAACGTGAAACAGGAAGTGTGTTATAACTACTGCATACATTAACTAATCTCGATGAAACTTCAGCAGTGTGTTCGTTGTAAGAGCCCGATCACATGGATGTGACTATTGTGAGTCAAAGTTATAGCGCCACCAACTGGAAGCAGGAAGTGTGTCACTTTCAAAATGCTTTTAAATCACCCTCTTATTTTTACCCGATTTGCTTCAAACTTCATGTGCATAATGTAGACACACGCCAGATGTAGACCTGTGAAAGGATTATTGATATCTTAGATACTGTTGCCATGGCAATGCATCAAACATTAATATTCCTTTTTTTAAGCTTTTTCATGCTTTTTTATGCTTTCGGGCACTTTTGGGGTTCTTAACGTGCTCAAAAACTCTTGAAACTTTGCACACGGGACAAAACCCGCGGCCATCAGGGCCAGGCTGAAGCTGGTACCCGGGCGTGGCAGGGGGGCTCGACAGCGCCCCCTTGAACGGGTCAGACAATTTGGTCCATATATCCAACACGCTTTACCCTATTTGCTTCAAACTTGATGTGTATAATGTAGACACAAGCCAGATGTAGACCTGTGAAAGGATTGTTGATATCTTAGATGCTGTTGCCGTGACAACGCATCAAACTTTAATATTCTTTTTGGATACTTTTGAGATTCTTAGCGCACTTTTGGGGCCCTTAACATGCTCAAAAACTCTTGAAACTTTGCACACGGGTCAGAAACCGCGGCCATCAGGGCCGGGCTGAAGCTGGTACCCGGGCGTGGCAGGGGGGCTCGACAGCGCCCCCTGGAATGGGGTCCGAAAACTTGGTCCATAAATCAAACAGGCTTTACCCGATTTGCTTCAAACTTGATGTGTATAATGTAGACACACGCCAGATTTAGACCTGTGAAAGGATTGTTGATATCTTAGATGCTGTTGCCGTGACAACGCATCAAACTTTAATATTCTTTTTGGATACTTTTGAGACTCTCAGCGCACTTTGGGGGCCCTTAACGTGCTCAAAAACTCTTGAAACTTTGCACACGGGTCAGAACCCGTGGCCATCAGGGCCGGGCTGAAGCTGGTACCCGGGCGTGGCAGGGGGGCTCGACAGTGCCCCCTGGAACGGGGTCCGAAAACTTGGTCCATAAATCAAACACGCTTGAATGTAATAATATGAAACTCGGTACACATATAGATCTCATCGATTCATATATCCTTTGTACTTTTACTTTTTACCCCAGCCCAACAGGAAGTCGGCTATTATGGTTTGTTTGGAAGCGTATGCCCCTGGAATTCGATATACTCCTCCTAGAGAATTCAACCAATCGCCACGAAACTCGGTCAGCATGAAGTCAAGACATTGAGCATGAAAAATTGCCAGGGGATTTTTGATATCTCGAACGGTTTGGCCGTGGCGAGGAAACGAATTTATGGCGAGAAACGTGAAACAGGAAGTGTGTTATAACTTCAGCATACAGTAACTGATCTTGATGAAACTTTAGCAGTGTGTTCGCTGTAAGAGGCCGATCACATGGATGTGACTATTGTGAGTCAAAGTTATAGCGCCACCAACTGGCAGCAGGAAGTGTGTAACTTTCAAAATGCTTTTAAATCACCCTCTTATTTTTACCCGATTTGCTTCAAACTTTATGTGTATAATGTAGACACACGCCAGATGTAGACCTGTGAAAGGATTATTGATATCTTAGATACTGTTGCCGTGACAACGCATCAAACTTTAATATTCTTTTTGGATGCTTTTGAGACTCTTAGCATGCCTGAAATTGCTTAAAATTGCATGAAACTTGACAGACAGATCACATTTATTAGCCAGTAGACATGTGCAAAGTTTCAGAAACGGGCGTGGTGCAGGGGCTCAGTAGCGCCACCTTTTGTGACAAAAGTGTGTGTGTGGGGGGGGTTAGTTTCATCTACAGTTACAAAACTTTTTCAACTTGATGAAAATACTTTAAAGATGCTAAATTGTGAACGGATATTGAATATCTCAAACGGTTTTGCTATGGCGAGGGATTATGTCAAAAAAAGAATCAGGAAATGTCTCATATCTTTCTAAAATGTAATTATACACCATTTATTTTTCTATAAAATTATACTAATATTAGAACTAAACCCATTGTCTTCCTTTTTTTCAATTTAAGATTTATGTTTAAGTTTAAAAACAGCCAGAATGGTTGTTTAGCCAAAAAAATAAAAAAAATTAAAATCATTCATAGTGCTTTACTGCCCTCTTGTGTTCAAAATCAGGTAGGCCAATTGATGCTACTATGGGAATATTTTCCCACCGTGACTCCGCTGGGGGCTTTAAAATCGCTAACTTGAAAGCGAAAGTAACGGACGTCTCCACAAGACGTGCAGCTGTGAGCATTTTCGTTTCATTTTAAAAGAAGCCCCATTTCGGGGGCGGATTTCTTGAATGTATTTTACAAAATCACAATGTTGTGTTTGATTGCGAGTATCCAAAAATTAGTAAACACTTTGCAGTTTGAATGATCTTCTTGAATAAAATGACGGAGTAGCCAATGTTTCCACTGTTCGATCGCGGACGTCCACACGGACATTGATAATGGTGGCGCGTGCAGAGCGCGTGCTTGAATTGTGAGTTCAATAGTCTATTATTTTTCACGGAAAACACAACAACAAAAGAGTATAATGATAGATTCGCTTAAATAGGCGCTTTTACATAAAATAGCCTATTCCGTCATAATCTTTTCAGTCAGCTCTTCACTCTCGTGATTAATGAAATTTGACTCCTGTTGCTGATATTTGCTGCAACTTTCGTTCAGCTCACAATTTAGTAAGCAAACACGCTTCAAATGTGTTTATTTTATTTTTGTGTATATATATGTGTGTATATATATATATATATATATATATATATATATATATATATTATATATATATATATATATATAGCTTATGTTTCAAATATGAGTTAATTAACAATCGTTGGAAAGAATGATACTTTTAAACATATCACTAAACCGTCATTAGGTGTCGCCAGGCGACCGTCTTAATGAGCGAGTCATTGATTCATTCGTTCAAACGATTCGTTCGAACGGCTGAGTCATTCATGAATGAGACAGATTATGGATTGGTCGTTGAATCTTTGAGTCAACCGATTTGTTCAAAATGCTGAATCATTCAGTAATGAGAACGCGTTGCTGTGAGATGCTCGATGGTTCTGCTGTGATCTTTGTCGAACTATTTTCGCTGCTGAAACAGAAAAAAAGTCAATATTGCATCTAAAATGTAAGTGATTTGACGTGTGTGTGTGTGTGTGTGTGTGTGATTGTGTCTGTTACAGTGATTGTTTAACCCTTGTTAAAGTTTAGGCTTTGTATTTTTGGATATATATCTTTTTATATATAAAAAAATTGCATACAACCCATATATTTTAAATGTATTGTTTGCTTTAAATTACATTGAGATTTGTATGTTTGGTAATTGAACCTGAATGAATTTTAAATGAATGTGCGATATTTCAGATCATATTTTTGTTTTCCTTAAAATTTGAACTAACACTAACTTTACTCTCATCTGAATGATAGATTATTTATTTATGTCTAAAATAAAAGCACATTTGATTTTTCTTTTTTAATCAATGTAGAATGTGTAACTGAAAAAATAAACAGATTAGGGCTCTGTTCGAGAACAAGAAATGAAAACCAATGCAATATGATGAATGTCCAAAAGATTTTTTTGCTTTTAAACTATGTGTGTCTGTGTGTGTGTGTGTGTGTGTGTGTGTGTGTGTGTGTAAGAGATTTTGGTTGGGTGACAGTTGTAGTTTACAGTTTGACAAAAGCACAATGTTGTGTTTTATTGCGATTGTACACAAATATAAGTAAACACTTTGTAGTTTGAATAATGTCCTGTATGAACAAAAGGACGGAGTATGTTTTTATGTCTACATTGTTCAATCACGCCTCACACACACACACACACACACAAAAACTATTTTAATAATCAGATCAGGCAAATATTCTGTCTTGGCACACTTCATATAACTTTCAAACTTGTGTACTTATTTCATGTTTCCATTAAGTCCATGAGACCGTAGGGTGTCTCATTTTTCATTTTAGGTTTCAGAAGGTTGCTCACGCATACTTTGTGGTTGATATGTGCCCTCAATGCACACTTTTGCAGAGCCCACACTGATGCAAGCTCTACAGCACACATCTTCTCAAAGGTCAAAGCGGGGTTACGTTATTGCCCGTCACGCACAGTAACCCTAAAGGCACCGGGGTGGCGGTGCCACCGGCTTGTTTATATATATATATATATATAAACAAGCCGGTGGCACCGCCACCCCGGTGTGCAAAAGTGTGCATATAAATATAGCTGCGAGCAGCGATGAAGGGCCAAAGCCGGCGGCACCGCCACGGCCATCAGGGCCGGGCTGAAGCTGGTACCCGGGCATGGCAGGGGGGCTCGACAGCGCCCCCTGGAACGGGGTTTGAACACTTGGTCCATAAATCAAACACGCTTGCATGTAATAATATGAAACTCAGTACACATATAGATCTCATCGGTTCATATATACTTCATGCTCTTACTTTTTACCCCAGCCCAACAGGAAGTCGGCTATTAAGGGTTGTTTGGAAAACACATGCAATGGAATGTGAAATACTCCTCCTAGAGAATTCAAACACACGGCACGAAACTCGGTCAGCATGAAGTCAAGACACTGAGGATGAAAAATTGCCAGGGGATTTTTGATATCTCGAACGGTTTGGCCGTGGCGAGTAAACGAAATTATGGCGAGAAACGTGAAACAGGAAGTGTGTTATAACTACTGCATACATTAACTAATCTTGATGAAACTTCAGCAGTGTGTTCGTTGTAAGAGCCCGATCACATGGATGTGACTATTGTGAGTCAAAGTTATAGCGCCACCAACTGGAAGCAGGAAGTGTGTCACTTTCAAAATGCTTTTAAATCACCCTCTTATTTTTACCCGATTTGCTTCAAACTTCATGTGCATAATGTAGACACACGCCAGATGTAGACCTGTGAAAGGATTATTGATATCTTAGATACTGTTGCCATGGCAATGCATCAAACATTAATATTCCTTTTTTTAAGCTTTTTCATGCTTTTTTATGCTTTCGGGCACTTTTGGGGTTCTTAACGTGCTCGAAAACTCTTGAAACTTTGCACACGGGACAAAACCCGCGGCCATCAGGGCCAGGCTGAAGCTGGTACCCGGGCGTGGCAGGGGGGCTCGACAGCGCCCCCTTGAACGGGTCAGACAATTTGGTCCATATATCCAACACGCTTTACCCTATTTGCTTCAAACTTGATGTGTATAATGTAGACACAAGCCAGATGTAGACCTGTGAAAGGATTGTTGATATCTTAGATGCTGTTGCCGTGACAACGCATCAAACTTTAATATTCTTTTTGGATACTTTTGAGATTCTTAGCGCACTTTTGGGGCCCTTAACGTGCTCAAAAACTCTTGAAACTTTGCACACGGGTCAGAAACCGCGGCCATCAGGGCCGGGCTGAAGCTGGTACCCGGGCGTGGCAGGGGGGCTCGACAGCGCCCCCTGGAATGGGGTCCGAAAACTTGGTCCATAAATCAAACAGGCTTTACCCGATTTGCTTCAAACTTGATGTGTATAATGTAGACACACGCCAGATTTAGACCTGTGAAAGGATTGTTGATATCTTAGATGCTGTTGCCGTGACAACGCATCAAACTTTAATATTCTTTTTGGATACTTTTGAGACTCTCAGCGCACTTTGGGGGCCCTTAACGTGCTCAAAAACTCTTGAAACTTTGCACACGGGTCAGAACCCGTGGCCATCAGGGCCGGGCTGAAGCTGGTACCCGGGCGTGGCAGGGGGGCTCGACAGTGCCCCCTGGAACGGGGTCCGAAAACTTGGTCCATAAATCAAACACGCTTGAATGTAATAATATGAAACTCGGTACACATATAGATCTCATCGATTCATATATCCTTTGTACTTTTACTTTTTACCCCAGCCCAACAGGAAGTCGGCTATTATGGTTTGTTTGGAAGCGTATGCCCCTGGAATTCGATATACTCCTCCTAGAGAATTCAACCAATCGCCACGAAACTCAGTCAGCATGAAGTCAAGACATTGAGGATGAAAAGTTGCCAGGGGATTTTTGATATCTCGAACGGTTTGGCTGTGGCGAGGAAACGAATTTATGGCGAATAAAGGAAACAGGAAGTGTGTTATAACTTCTGCATACATTAACTGATCTTGATGAAACTTCAGCAGTGTGTTCGCTGTAAGAGTCCGATCACATGGATGTGACTATTGTGAGTCAAAGTTATAGCGCCACCAACTGGCAGCAGGAAGTGTGTCACTTCCTAAAGGCTTTGAAATCACCCTCTTATTTTTACCCAATTTGCTTCAAACTTTATGTGTATAATGTAGACACACGGCAGATGTAGACCTAAGAAAGGATTATTGATATCTTAGATACTGTTGCCGTGGCAACGCATCAAACTTTATTATTCTTTGTTGATGCTTTTGAGACTCTTAACATACTTGAAATTGCATGAAACCCGACAGACACATCACATTTATTAGACAGTAGACATGTGCAGAGTTTCAGAAACGGGCATGGTGAGAGCAATTAGAGAATAATGTTTAAGTTTAAAAACAGCCAGAATGGTTGTTTAGTCAAAAAAAATTTTTTTCCAAATCATACATAGTGTTATACTGCCCTCTTGTGTTCAAAATCAGGTAAAAAGCGAAAGTAAAATAAGGACGTCTGCACAATTCATTAATAATGGTGCAGAGTAGAGTGAGCTTTTTCAATTAATTCCTATGGAAGTAGGAATGAACTAAACAACGTTCGCTCTGTTCTGCTCGTCCCTCACCGTGGGCGCGCAGAGTTATGAATGCCCGTGCAGCCGTGAGCATTTTAGTTTCATTTTAAAATTAGCGCCATTTCGGGGGACATATTACTTTAATTTATTTAACAAAAACACAATGTTGTGTTTAATTGCGAGTGTACACAAATATAAGTAAACACTTTGACGTTTGAATGATGTCCTGTATGAAGAAAATGACGGAGTATGTTTCACTGTTCAATCGCGCTGAGCCACCCAGACCCCCACACACACACTGACACACACACACACACACACACACACACACACACACACACACACACACACACACACACACACACACACAAACACACACACACACACACACACAATAATAAAACATTCAACCTAACATATACAAATTACACTGCTATGTTGAAATAGTCAGTAGTACAATTTGTATCATTCACAGTAAGCACCGCTCCACTGTGATTTTTCCAAGCACATTTTTGCACAAGTGAAGAGGATGATTTTTTCCGTCGATATTGGAACGTGAGTGAAGTACAAAGCCTGTAATAAAGAATAGTTTAGCATCCAAATACATCGCAAATGTTGCAACATTTAGATTCTAAAGAGAGATTTACGTGAGCCTAACACCACTTACTTTTACTTTTGTTTTAAATTATTTCGTTTTGGCTTTATTATAGTTATTTTTTTATTTGTGTTCTGTTCTGAATATCATTAAATTTAAAGGATTTGTTGTGGAATATTTTGAGTGTATAATCAAATAACACTAAACCGTCACTAGGTGTCGCCAGGCGACCGTCTTAATGAGCGGGTCATTGATTCATTCGTTCAAACGATTCGTTTGAACGACTGAGTCATTCATGAATGAGACAGATGTTTATGGATTGGTCATTGAATCTTTGAGTCAACCAATTTGTTCAAAATGCTGAATCATTCAGTAATGAGAAAACACGTTGCTGTGAGATGCAATGGTTCTGCTGTGATCTTTGTTTAACTATTTTCGCTGCTGAAACAGAAGAACAGTCAATATTGCATCTAAAATGTAAGTGACTTGACACGTGTGTGTGTGTGTGTGTGTGTGTGTGTGTGTGTGTGCGTGTGAGTGCGTGCGTGCGTGTGTGTGTGTGTGTGTGTGTGTGTGTGTGCAATCAATCCCAGGTAAGAGGCATGAATAATGAGAATTGGACTTCTAGGAGTGAGGTTAATATTCCGGAGATGGTTCCCTCGGATTGTGAAAAGGAGGCGGCGCGGGAGTGGCCAGGCATTGCGCTACTTCTGTTTCAAAGTTTAAAACAATGCTAATATCATTTTTTTGAACGATTTCATTACAAATGTTTATTTTATATATTTATAAAATATTATAAAATATAATAACTATGTTTTGTCCTATTAACAAAAGACAGGCAATGTACTATTAACAAATGTTAATAGTTTTTTAAAAGTTAAAATGATACTTTATGCATTTGTTTTGTGTCAGATGATTAACAATATAAATTAAACAAAGCTTAAAACAAACAAAATAATAAAACGAAAACAAAGCTTGAACATTTTATTTAATTGAAAAGCCTTTTTGAAATAAAATGTGTTTTTTTCCCTCTGAAATAGCAAAAGCATCGCACACTTAGCTGTACCTGCTCTAAATAAATAATAGTATTTAAATAAAAATACAAAATCGAAATAAATAAATTATATAAAACAAAATCAAATCAAAGAAAATAAATCTTATTAAAGTTATGCAGGCACACATTTAACAATAATTTTCAAGTGACAAATAAAATCAATCAAAATTCCTTACACATGGAGTTAATCCTGACGATTCCTGAGGCGCCTTTCCTCATGACACTCGCTTTTTTTTTCGAAGATATATTTTCTTTGGTTTGATTTTGTTTTTGTAATAATTTATTTTATTTAGTTCGATTTTGTATTTTTATTGAATTACTCTTTTTTATTTAGAGCAGGTACAGCTAGTGTGTGATGCTTTTGCTATTTCAGAGGAAAACAATAATTTTATTTAATTAATAATTTTTGTTTCAGTCCACCATATAATTATGTTGTGTTTGATCTATGGAAAAAAGTTAGTTGTGAAATGGTTGAATATTAACAAAAGTTAATAGTTTTTTACAAGTTAGAATAATACGATATATATATATATATAAACAAGCCGGTGGCACCGGCCCCGGTGCCTTTACGGTTACTGTGCATGACGGGCAATATCGTAACTCCGCTTTGACCTTTGAGAAGATGTGTGCTATAGAGCTTGCATTGGTGTGGGCTCTGCAAAAGTGTGTGTGTGTGTGTGTGAGGCGTGATTGAACAATGTAGACATATATATATATATATATATATATAAAGGCACCGGGGTGGCGGTGCCACCGGCTTGTTTATATATATATATATATATATATGAATATAGCTGCGAGCAGCGATGAAGGGCCAAAGCCGGCGGCACCGCCACTCCGGTGCCTTTAGGTAACTAAAGGCACCGGGGTTGCGGTGCCACCGGCTTGGGCCCGTAATCGCTGCTCGCAGCTATATTTTATTCTTCTTCTTCTTCTTCTTTTTATTATTTTACTACCTTTTGGGGCCCTTAACGTGCTCAAAAACTCTTGAAACTTTGCACACGGGTCAGAACCCGCGGCCATCAGGGCCGGGCTGAAGCTGGTACCCGGGCGTGGCAGGGGGGCTCGACAGCGCCCCCTGGAACGGGGTTTGAACACTTGTCCATATATCAAACACGCTTGCATGTAATAATCTGAAACTCGGTACGCTTATAGATCTCATCGGGCCAAACAACTTTCGTGCTCTAAGTTTTACGCCATCCCAACAGGAAGTCGGCTATTTAGGGTTGTTTGGAAACTCATTTTCTATATTTTTCTTACGACTATTCGGGCACTTTTGGGGCCCTTAACGTGCTCGAAAACTCTTGAAACTTTGCACACAGGTCAGAACCCGCGGCCATCAGGGCCGGGCTGAAGATGGTACCCGGGCGTGGCAGGGGGGCTCGACAGCGCCCCCTGGAACGGGGTCCGAAAACTTGGTCCATAAATCAAACACACTTGCATGTAATAATATGAAACTCGGTACACATATAGATCTCATCGGTTCATATATACTTCATGCTCTTACTTTTTACCCCATCCCAACAGGAAGTCGGCTATTTAGGGTTGTTTGTTAAACGCATGCAATGGAATTTAAAGTACTTCTCCTAGAGAATTCAAAGAAATGCCACGAAACTCGGTCAGCATGAAGTCAAGACATTGAGGATGAAAAATTGCCAGGGGATTTTTGATATCTCGAACGGTTTGGCCGTGGCGAGGAAACGAATTTATGGCGAGAAACGTGAAACAGGAAGTGTGTTATAACTTCAGCATACATTAGCTGATCTTAATGAAACTTCACCAGTGTGTTCGCTGTAAGAGGCCGATCACATGGATGTGACTATTGTGAGTCAAAGTTATAGCGCCACCAACTGGCAGCAGGAAGTGTGTCACTTTCAAAATGCTTTGAAATCACCCTCTTATTTTAACCCGATTTGCTTCAAACTTCATCTGTATAATGTAAATACACGGCAGATGTAGACCTGTGAAAGGATTATTGATATATTAGATACTGTTGCCGTGGCAACGCATCAAACTTTAATATTCTTTGTTGATGCTTTTGAGACTCTTAACATACTTGAAATAACATGAAACTCGACAGACACATCACATTTATTAGCCAGTAGACATGTGCAAAGTTTCAGAAACGGGCGTGGTGCAGGGGCTCAGTAGCGCCACCTTTTGACAAAAGTGGGGGTGTTAGTTCTATAGTTTTACCTACAATCATAAAACTCGGTACGCATATTGTTCAGATCAAGCCGGACAACTTTCTAATTTACTGTCATTAGCTCAGACCAAGAGGGAGTCAGATATTTTAGTTTGAATGTGGATGTTTCTGAGAATTTTCTCTCCCTCTCTTTCCGTCTCTGTGTGTGAGGGATTTGTCTATTGATTTTAATGTATTTCAAGGTTTCAGGGGATTTTGGGACTCTTAACGTGCTCAAAAACTTTTGAAATTTTGCACACAGGTCAGAACCCACGGCCATCAGGGCCGGGCTGAAGCTGGTACCCGGGCGTGGCAGGGGGGCTCAACAGCGCCCCCTTGAACGGGGTCCGACAATTTGGTCCATATATTCAACACGCTTGCATGAATTAATATGAAACTCAGTACACATATAGATCTCATCGGGCCAAACATTTTACCCCTGGTCAAGTTTTACGCCAGCCCAACAGGAAGTCGGCTATTATGGGTTGTTTGGAAAACGCTTGCTGTGGAATTTGAAGTACTACTCCTAGGCAATTCATTCAATCATCGCCAAACTAGGCGTGCATGAAGTCAAGACATTGAGGATGCTAAATTGCTGACGGATTTTTGATATCTCGAATGGTTTGGCCGTGGCGAGGAAATGAATTTTCATGACTAAAAAAGGACATATAAAGTGTGTTATAACTTAGTTAGATTTACCTACAGTTACAAAACTCAGCTTGTATATTCTTCTCCTCAAGCCAAACAACTTTCTAATTTACAGTCAATAGCTCCAACCCTCAGAAGGTCAGATATTGTGGTTTGAATGTGGATTTCATGAAATGGTATCTCTCTCTGTCACTCTTTGACAGAGAGAGGGCCCCCTCCCATTCTATGTGTGTGTGTGTGTGTGGCTGTCTGTGTGGGGAGGGAGGGGGAGGGAGGGCTGGTGTCTGTGTTTATATGTGTGTGTGTGGCTGGCTGGCTGTTACAGTGACATGATATTAAGCCTTTCATTGCTGTGTGATTTTTCCTGCATTAAAGGATAAAGAAATCTCTAAGGCCTTGTCTTTTTGCATAACAATTTTGTATTTTTTTTAAATTACAAAATATGCACAGAACCAAGATCTTTTAAATGTATAGTTTGCTTTAAATAAAATTAAGATTGTATTGGTAATTGAAGCTGAATGAATTTAAAATGAATGTGCTATATTTCAGAACAATATATTTGTTTTCCTTAAAATTGTAAAACACTAACTTTATTCTCATCTGAATTATAAATAATTTATTCCTGTATAAAATAAAAACACATTTGAATTTTTCTTTTTTAATCAATGTAGAATGTGTAATTGAAAAATAAACAGATTAGGGCTCTGAGGACAATAAATGAAAATCAATGCGATGTGGTGAATGTCCAAAAGATGGCACCCACAGACTGTTTTAAATGGGGTTGGATAAATATTTTTTGCTTTTAGACAGTGTGTGCGTGTGATTTTAGTTTGGTGACAGTTGTAGGTTACAGTTTGACAAGAGTTTATAGTTTGAAAAAAGCACTTTGTTGTGTTTTATTGGACGGAGTATGTTTTTATGTGTAACAGTTCAATCGCACCCGCACCTCACACACACACACAGACACATATTGAAACCTGAGTGAAGTACAAAGCCCATAATAAAGAATAGTTTAGCATCCAAATACATCGCAAATGTTGAAACAGTTTGATTCTAATGAGAGAGTTACGTGAGCCAAACACCACTTACTTTCACTTTCGCTTTCAATTATTTCGGTTAATTCTTAATTACAGTTTTTTTGAATTCTTGTTCTGTTCTGAATCTCATTAAATTTAAAGGATTGCTTGTGTAATATTTTGAGTGTATCATCAAAACAGAATAATTCTCTCGGTTTAGTGATTCCCTAGTTTTTTTTATTGTTTTCATTGTTCTCAGGTAAGGCAAGTGATATATATATATATATGTATTTTTTATATATATATATAATTTATATATATATCCAAATACATACATATATATATATATATATATATATATATAAATATAGCTGCGAGCAGCGATGAAGGGCCAAAGCCGGCGGCACCGCCACCCCCGGTGCCTTTAGGTAACTAAAGGAACCGGGGTTGCGGTGCCACCGGCTTGGGCCCGTAATCGCTGCTCGCAGCTATATTTATTATTATTATTATTATTCTAACGACTATCCGGGCACTTTTGGGGCTCTTAACGTGCACGAAAACTCTTGAAACTTTGCACACAGGTCAGAACCCGCGGCCATCAGGGCCGGGCTGAAGCTGGTACCCGGGCGTGGCAGGGGGGCTCGACAGCGCTCCCTGGAACGAGGTCCGAAAACTTGGTCCATAAATCAAACACGCTTGCATGTAATAATATGAAACTCGGTACACACATAGATCTCATCGGTTTATATATCCTTTGTACTTTTACTTTTTACCCCAGCCCAACAGGAAGTCGGCTATAATGGTTTGTTTGGAAGCGTATGCCCCTGGAATTCGATATACTCCTCCTAGAGAATTCAACCAATCGCAACGAAACTCGGTCAGCATGATGTCAAGACATTGAGGATGAAAAATTGCCAGGGGATTTTTGATATCTCGAACGATTTGGCCGTGGCGAGGAAACGAATTTATGGCGAATAATGGAAACAGGAAGTGTGTTATAACTTCTGCATACATTAACTGATCTTGATGAAACTTCAACAGTGTGTTCGCTGTAAGAGGCCGATCACATGGATGTGACTATTATGAGTCAAAGTTATAGCGCCACCAACTGGCAGCAGGAAATGTGTCACTTTCTAAATGCTTTTGACAAAAGTGGGGGGGTTAGTTTTATCTACAGTAACAAAACTCGATATGTATATTGTACTCTTCGAGCCGGACAACTTTCTAATTTACCGTAATTAGCAACGACCAAAAGGAAGTCAGATATTTTGGTTTGAATATGGTGAGCCTCTCTCTGAGCTCTTTATGGCAAGCCCTCTTAACATTTAAAAGCTAAGTTTGACTATCCGGTATTAACATTGTTGATATCAACAACGTCTTTCTGACAAGTCGTAATTATATTTTGGATAGTTTGTATTATCATTTAAGATATTTGGCCGTGGCGAGGAAACGAATTTATGGCGAATAATGGAAACAGGAAGTGTGTTATAACTTCTACATACATTAACTGATCTTGATGAAACTTCAGCAGTGTGTTCGCTGTAAGAGGCCGATCACATGGATGTGACTATTGTGAGTCAAAGTTATAGCGCCACCAACTGGCAGCAGGAAGTCTGTCACTTTCTAAATGCTTTTGACAAAAGTGGGGGGCGGGTTAGTTTTATCTACAGTAACAAAACTTGATATGTATATTGTACTCTTCGAGCCGGACAACTTTCTAATTTACCGTAATTAGCAACGACCAACAAGAAGTCAGATATTTTGGTTTGAATATGGTGAGCCTCTCTCTGAGCTCTGTATGGCAAGCCCTTTTAACATTTAAAAGCTAAGTTTGACTATCCTGAATTAACATTGTTGATATCAACAACGTCTTTCTGACAAGTCGTAATTATATTTTTGGATAGTTTGTATTATCATTTAAGATATCTGTAACGTAATTGGCCTATGGCTAAGCCACGCCCCCAAACGCGATGAGCCAATCACAGTGCGCATAGCTAACCCAATAAAATGAAAGTTACAGATATCAAATTTCAGATATCTCTAATCAAAATGAATTTCAAGATATCTATAACTCGATAATAGATATCTACAATTAAATTATGACTATCCCTAACTCCAGTTTGAGATATCTACAACGCCATTCTGACTAGTCATAATTTAAATGTATTTAAATGTATTGTTTCCACACTTCATATGAATTTTCGGTCTTGTGTACTTATTTCATGTGTCCGTTAAATCAATGGGACCGTAGGGCGACAGTGAAAGCGGGGTTACGTTTTTGCACATCGTGAACAGTAACCCTAAAGAAACCGGGGTGGCAGTGCCACCGGCTTGTTTATATATATATATATATATATATATAAATATAGCTGCGAGCAGCGATGAAGGGCCAAAGCCGGCCCACTCCGGTGCCTTTAGGTAACTAAAGGCACCGGGGTTGCGGTGCCACCGGCTTGGGCCCGCAATCGCTGCTCGCAGCTATATTTATGGTTATGTTTGCAACTGAGAATGTCTGTAAATATTTGCTGATACCTGTATATGTGTATGGAAACAGAAATACAAATTTGATTTGTCATCAGACTATTGAGTTGACTTTGTCTCATCACACATCATCCCTTACAAAAAGAGAGTATTGGGAGCTTTTAGATTCAACCTGAATTACCAACATTTTGGAACATTAGAGGTCACAGTCACACCAGGTCACATGTTAAGATAGATGTATGAAACTTACATACTGTACACTGATAGTTACTGGCAGTGTAATATACTTAATTACTGACTATGTAAAACCATTGTAGTTATTGTCTAAATATATATCAACCATATAGTTAACCACATGTTATACAGATGATGGGTTAGCAGGGTTGGGTCAGATTGCTTTGAATACAAACATGGCAATATTAATAATCAGTTATGCAATTTACCTTTTAGCAACAACCCAACTTGAATTGATGTTTTATTAACAAGGTTCGGGAGGAACACGATCAAACAATCAAGTCATTCCAGCCAGCTGTCAGCAATCAGTAATCAACAGGTCCACTCAATCAGCATGAGTAAAGCCCATAAATATACGCAGTCGAATCACCCATAGTTCTCGACAGTTTTCAGCATCCCTCCACCACCCCATCTCCTCACACTTGCCTAGTTATCATCCTAAACAGAGATACGAGGGGAGTGCTCTGGGTTCGGGCCCAATTTCCGAGCTCGGAGCCCTCCCCCCGGACAGCACGCCAAATACGCATAACCATTTACTCTCTGATCATTTGTAAGTGTGAACTCGTGAAATATCATTTTAAGAAGCTCAGTAATCTGAGGCCATGCAAAGTAAATGTTATGACCATATCCATCTGATTATCAACTCATCCCACGGTAGGAACAAGCCACATAACAGTGTCATCTTCAGAGATACATGTAGGAAACTTTATAAATGAATATTGAGGCTATTACATTATATAATCCAGACCATGTAAGACCATTCAGGTGGTTTGGAGGAGCATATAAAATCCCAATATATGCCCCTGTGTCAATGGTACCTTCTCACCCATGCCATGGGCACTGGTGCAGTTCAGTTTGAGGGTCACGATTTTAGGGATCAGGTTATAATAAGGATTTGGGCAGGTTTAGGGTCAGGGTTCAGGTCAGACACTTAGTTGTGATGGGTAGGGTTAGGGTAAGGACCTAGAGATTGCATTGAGTCAATGAATGTCCTCACAAAAATAGATACATCTGTGTGTGTGTGTGTGTGTGTGTGTAAATCTGTTTACATAGTCAGAAACAAACAAAAAGGTTATTTTATTGATATATATTGAGCCTGCATGCTCCCTGAAACTAGACCTGAGATGCTTGTGTCCTTGAAATGAAAATTAAAACTTTATTGTATAGCTGAACCAAATACATCGTTGGAAAGGCTGTGATATGTTAGTATGAAGATCCTACATGGTGCTTTGAAACACTGACCTTTGAAACTTCACCTCGGTGCATGTTTAAAGGCTTATAATTCAGCAATAAAAGGGGCTATAGATATGGGACCAACTGTTACAGAGAGCTTTTGACCTGAGTATAGTCAACAACTGGGGACAGTTAACCAAATCTGGAGAAAAAATGGGTTAATTAATTTGAGCCCATTTAACAATTAGATGTTTAAAATCTGATTACATAGATGTGATTACCATCCCACTAAACCACCCACTATACTCCCAACTCACTATTTAAAACCTCCAATTGTAAGAAAAACACTAATGTTTTAAAAACTACAATTCCCTTATATCCACACCATGCAGCGTGATACAAATCAGCACTACAGTTGTAGTTCCCTTTCGTTAGGGAACTCCTACGTCTCGTCGGAGGAGTTTCCAACGAATTGGGATCACGCTAGGGAGACCAATTGCCTTCGAGTGAATTAAAACGAGCCAATGAATATTGGCATGCAGGACTTGCATTCCGCGCCCCGCCTGTCAGTGCGGGTATAAAGCGGAAGCGAGCGCATACACATTTGCTTTTACCTTCGGAGCCGACCGGTAGTGTCCTCTGAGTGATGAGCTTCAAGATTGTGTTTGTCTTCACGCTCAACGAGTCTGTTGTTTCTCTGAAGATCTCTCTGTGTTGGTGTGACGGCGCTTCAGCGATCTTCGCAATCTCCCGGGTGCCAGCTGCTGCTTCAAGCGATCTGCCTTTTTTCAAAGAGCTGTTGTCACAGCTGGTATTCGGTTGAGTGCGCACAGCGGGCTTGCAGTTTCCCCGCTGTGTTGCCGCGGTTATCCCTGTGTGCTTCAGCACAATTAAGAGAGTGTTTTTTCTGTGAAAGAGCAACACGGGTGAAGATCGCGTCCTTTTCAGGATGACGTTTCATCCGTGTGTTTCTGGATGCGATCGTTTCCTGTCCTTATTTGACGGCCACGTTCATTGTTTCACATGCCTAATCAGTGTGTGGGACTACGTTCGTGGGTGGTTCATGTTCTCTCAGGAGTGCATGACCACGTCGGCACGTTGTCCGTCTCCCCTTTCTCGTAAAGGCTTGAGGCGCTCAGCGTGCCGTGTACCGTCGAGCGCCGGCTGACAGCGCGGGTTGTCACGGCAACCCAGCGCGCGTCATTCGGCGCTCAAGATGCGCGGTCAAGATCAAGACTCGCGTGCCTCTATGAGGTGAGTCCCTTTGCTTATTTCCCGATCTAGTTTCTCTTCTGGTGCACCAGAAGAGGGCTGCTTTGGCGAATAACATTGGTGATCTGAGGGTTTCAGTGAGCACGAACCACTCACTCCTCTAGCGCATCGCAAACATGCTGAGACTGTGTTCGTGGGTGGTTTATGCTTTCTTATGAGAGCATGACCACGTCGGCACGTTGTTCGCCTGCCTGAAGGCTTGAGCGCCCAGCGTGCCGTGTGTCATCGAAGCGATGGCCACGTTCACTATCTTGCATGCCTGGTTGACGGCCACGATCACGGTTTTACATGCCTAATCAGTGTGTTGAGACTGTGTTTGTGGGTGGTTCATGTTCTCTCAGGAGTGCATGACCACGTCGGCACATTGTTCGTCTCCCCTTTTTCGTAGAGGCTGGAGCCGTTCAGCGTGCCGTGTGCCGTCGAGGCTTTCGGATGGGTTTCTGGTCCTTCTCATGAGGGACCAGGCATTTCATTCGGGGCCCCAGGGAGGACAGATGTCGATCGCTACATCGGAGAGAGGGCTGTTATACTCTGAAAATGATGCTGAGTTCCTACTATAGTGGGGTGTGCTCATGCTGAAGATTCAGACTTAGCAGCCACACTTTCCTGGGCTGTTCTAAAGTGCCTGGATGTGTGTGAAGAATTTTGGCAGTATGGAAGCATTTTGGTGCCAATATGGCAAACCAAACATGCCTAAATCTGCAGAAGTTTTTCCTCTCTCACTACCACTGCACGTGCGTAGTTCTAACTCGGGGTTGAGCTGTGCTTAGTGACTGACCGTGATTAGTCACAGCGCTGGCCCTCGGTTAGACGATGTCCACACTGGTGGTCCTGAGGCACCTCAAAACCAGCCCGCTCGGAGTTGTTTTCCCCCAGCAAAGGGAAGGGAAACAACCCTGAGAGGAGCGACCCAGAGTATGTGATGTTCTGCTCTTGGGAGTGCGTGTCATCACCACTCCTTCCCCCGGGGGAGGGCCGGGTGGAGAATTTCGTTTCTGTTCCGCTGCTGGTTATCCTGTAATCAGCGGTACCCAAAGTTTGAGCAGTCCACTTCCTCTGAGTCGTTCACGGGCCCCAGCGCTCAGGTGGCAGTGAGGGCTGCGGCCTTGTCACTCCCGTCTCTCGCTGGGTGAGGGGAAACCAGGACTCGATGCCCCCGGGCCTCGTTCCTCGTTTCCCCTCACGGGCGAGACTGGCAGTATAATAAGACCAGTTTCCTCCGTCCGAGAGGGTCAGAATGGCAGTGCGTGCCGCCCCCGAGCTGCACCACTCCTGTTCCCCTCTCCCCAGCTTGCAGATAGCAGTGACGCAGCCTCGGCTGCGTCGCTCTGGTCTGCAGCTGGGCCCGGAGGCGCAGAGACCAGGACACGAGGAGTCAGGGCCTCGTTCTTCGTCTCTCCCCCTCCCTTCGCCACCGGGCAGCCCGCAGCAGAAAGCCTACGAGCTCTCTCTGCCGTCTGCCCCACGGTGGTCCGCCCAGACCCCGCTTCCAGTGGCTACATTGCCACTGGAGCCGGGTCCCGGCCTTCCACCTCGCTGCCCCTCCGCGGGTACGCCGGTGGTTCGGGTGGGCTTATTGGCTCGGTACCTGGAAGCCTGGCTAGCGCTTCCGGGTCCGTCTCGATGGCTCATCCGCACCATTCGGTTCGGCTATGCAATTCAGTTTGCACGCCGGCCTCCCAGGTTCAGGGGCATCCACTTCACCCGTGTGCAGTCAGTGGATGCCCCTGTCCTGCGGAAAGAGATCGATGTCCTGCTGGCGAAGGACGTGATTGAGCCGGTCCCTCCTGCCGAGATGAGGTCCGGGTTTTACAGCCCCTACTTCATTGTACCCAAGAAAGGCGGTGGGTTACGACCAATCCTGGATCTGCGAGTATTGAATCAGGCCCTGCACAAACTCCCGTTCAAAATGCTCACGCAGAAGCGCATTTTCGAATGCATCCGTCCCCAGGATTGGTTTGCAGCGATCGACCTGAAGGACACGTACTTTCACGTCTCGATTCTTCCTCGACACAGACCATTTCTACGGTTTGCTTTCGAGGGTCGAGCGTATCAGTACAAAGTCCTACCCTTCGGCTGGCCCTGTCACCCCGCGTCTTCACGAAAGTCGCGGAGACGGCCATTGTTCCCATGAGAGAACAAGGCGTTCGCATTCTCAACTATCTCGACGACTGGCTCATTCTGGCTCACTCGCGAGATGTGTTGTGCGATCACAGGGACATGGTGCTCCAGCACCTCAGCCGGTTGGGGCTTCAGGTCAACTGGGACAAGAGCAAACTCTGCCCCATGCAGAGGATCTCTTATCTCGGTATGGAGTTGGACTGGGTCGCCCAGACCGCGCGCCTCACGGAGGAGCGCGTCCAGTCAGTGCTCACCTGCCTCAGGTCTTTTCGAGGCAGGACAGCGGTTCCACTGAAACAATTTCAGAGGCTCCTGGGGCATATGGCAGCCGCAGCCGCAGTAACGCCGCTCGGCCTGTTACATATGAGACCGCTCCAGCACTGGCTTCACGATCGAGTCCCGAGGTGGGCGTGGCACGTTCCGGGTCAAAGTAACCCAGCACTGTCGCCAAACCTTCTCCCCGTGGTCGGATCCTGCGTTTCTACGGGCTGAAGTGCCCCTAGTCCAGGTTTCCAGGCAGGCTGTGGTTTTCACAGATGCCTCTGCCATGGGGTGGGGGGCCACGTACAACAGGCATGCAGTTTCAGGTCTGTGGACGGGGCCTCAACTGCATTGGCATATCAACTGCCTAGAGTTGCAAGCAGTACGCTTAGCCTTGTGCCGCCTCAAGGGGCTCCTTCTGCACAAGCATGTACTGGTCCGTACGGACAGCACTGCGACCGTTGCGTACATCAACCATCAAGGTGGTCTACGCTCCCGTCGTATGTCACGACTCGCCCGCCATCTCCTCCTATGGAGTCAGAAGCATCTGAGGTCGCTTCGGGCCATTCACATCCCGGGTGTGCTCAACCGTGCAGCCGACGAGCTCTCATGGCAGCCACCTCTTCCGGGAGAATGGCGACTCCATCCCCAGGCGGTCCAGCTGATTTGGGGAATCTTCGGAGCCGCTCAGGTAGATCTGTTTGCCTCTCCGGACACGACCCATTGCCAGTGGTTTTATTCTCTGACCGAAGGATCTCTCGGTACAGATGCACTGGCGCACAGCTGGCCCCAGGGCCTTCGCAAATATGCGTTCCCCCCCAGTGAGCCTTCTCGCACAGACACTGTGCAAAGTCAGGGAGGACGAGGAGCAGGTCTTGCTAGTTGCGCCGTATTGGCCCAACCGAACCTGGTTCCCAGAACTTATGCTCCTCGCGACAGCACCTCCTTGGCCCATTCCTCTGAGGAAGGACCTGCTTTCTCAGAGACGGGGCACTCTATGGCACCCGCGTCCAGACCTCTGGAGACTCCATGTCTGGTCCCTGGACGGGACGCGGAGGTTCTAGGTGGGCTACCACAGGCAGTGGTAGACACCATCACTTCCGCTAGAGCCCCCTCTACGAGGCGCCTCTATGCGTTGAAGTGGAACCTGTTCGTCGAATGGTGCTCCTCCCGTCAGGAGGACCCCCGAACTTGCTCGGTCAGAGTCGTGCTTTCCTTCCTGCAAGATGGGTTGGAGCGAAGGCTGTCTCCCTCCACCCTCAAAGTGTATGTCGCCGCAGTCGCCGCACATCATGATGCAGTAGAAGGTAAGTCTTTGGGAAAGCACGACCTGATCATCAGATTCCTTAAGGGTGCTAGGAGGTTGAATCCACCTCGTGTTTTGCACTCTGTACCCTCTTGGGACCTAGCTCTGGTACTTAGAACTCTTCAGAGTCCTCCCTTTGAGCCCCTGTTGGCAGTAGAGCTGAATATCCTGTCCATTAAGACAGCGCTCCTGTTTGCATTGGCTTCTTTCAAGAGGGTCGGGGATCTGCAAGCTTTTTCGGTTGACGAATCGTGCCTGGAGTTCGGGCCAGCTTTTTCTCATGTAGTATTGAGACCCCGGCTTGGATATGTGCCCAAGGTTCCTACCACTCCCTTCGCGGACCAGGTAGTGAACCTGCAAGCGCTGCCCCTGGAGGAGGCAGACCCAGCCCTAGCTTTTCTCTGTCCCGTCCGCGCTCTGCGGGTTTATACCGACAGAACGCAAAGCTTAAGGAACCTCAGATCAGCTCTTTGTCTGTTATGGAGGCCAGCAGAAGGGGAAGGCGGTCTCCAAGCAGAGGTTAGCCCACTGGCTAGTGGATGCTATCACCAGAGCATATGAGTCTCTAGGTGAGCCTTGTCCTCCCAGGTTGCGCGCTCACTCTACTAGAGGTGTTGCCGCTTCCTGGGCTTTGGCTCAAGGCGCCTCGCTGACAGACATCTGTCGAGCTGCGGGCTGGGCGACACCTAACACGTTCGTTAGATTTTATAGCCTCCGTGTTGTACCGGTTTCCTCCCGTGTACTCGCTACGGCCAGTAGCGCGAGGAATTAGGTATGTCGGCTTGCTACGCCATTCCTGCCCCAGGGGCCGGATACGTGCGTCTTTTTCGCTCCGTTGGTTCCCCAACAAACGGTTAACCTCGTGAGTTCCTCCATCACCCCTCCGGCGCCAGGCGAGGCGGATCGCCCGGCGCCAGGTCTACTACCTCTCGTGTGAGTTGTTATTAGACTGGGTGGCCTTTACAATGGTCCCTTCGGTGACCCATTTTTTCCACGTTCCAGCTACCCTCCGGGTTAGCTCCGTGTCTTCCCCTCGACAGACCCGTTCTGTCGTCCTTGCTGAGTACGCTCCCACCCCGCGGGCTGGGACTACCTCAAGGACTGCCGTATGTTTCACTACCCTACGGGTTAGTACATACGTGTATTCCAGTGCCTCCCTTCGGGCGGGCAGGGGCTCCGCAGCGTCCCCTCCTATGGGGCACGCTTCCCCAGTGTTATCCAAAGTCCACTGAGCGGGTCTTGCGGAACAGCAGTGTGACTCTTCCTAGCTAGCTCCCGCCGTAAAGAAACTAAGAAACTGCTTAGGCGGGTAGCTAGGCTGGGCGCTGGAAGGGGGTTTTATTAGGGATCCCAATTCGTTGGAAACTCCTCCGACGAGACGTAGGAGTTCCCTAACGAAAGGGAACGTCTCGGTTACATATGGTAACCCTCGTTCCCTGAGTAGGGAACGGAGACGTCTCGTCCCGTCGCCATGCTTGCTGTACCCTCGCGGAGGACTGGACTCCGTTCGGCTCCTCAGCGTAAAGCAAATGTGTATGCGCTCGCTTCCGCTTTATACCCGCACTGACAGGCGGGGCGCGGAATGCAAGTCCTGCATGCCAATATTCATTGGCTCGTTTTAATTCACTCGAAGGCAATTGGTCTCCCTAGCGTGATCCCAATTCGTTGGAAACTCCTCCGACGAGACGTCTCCGTTCCCTACTCAGGGAACGAGGGTTACCATACGTAACCGAGACGTTCTTCTGGTTTGCAAAGTAGGGTTGTAAAATAGGGTTGTAAAAAGATATATCTTCTGAATATATAAAATATCTAGTACAGCCAAACTAGTAATTACACTTCATCTAGATGATCTATGTTAACAAAAAGTAGATATGTTGGTTTATTTCGGATATTTTAGCCAAAACAGGAGTATAACACGCAAACTCCGCCCACAACACAATGCACTTCATTACCCTATGTTACCAAAAGCTGGGAATGTTTTCCCAAGGGGAAATTATTAAAAATGATAGCCTTAACATGAACATAACGTATTGTTGAGTTATCAATTTGTTTTTTTGTGGAGATATCATAAAAAAAAAGCGTGCCTGTGAAGAAAATACTTCCGGGGGGGAAGTACATAATGCAAGTAAGCTAAGTTACGTGGTTTCACAGCCATAGACATCTATGGTTTCAGCAATAGCAACATCAGTAGCAACCACCATAGCAACGAACTAAAGATACATCTAAAGATAATGCATTCACTGAACGAAGATTATGAAAACAAAATGCAACTCTAAGGTTATTCTTAACACCAAAGCTGGATATATACCTTCAGTACTACAAGGATTAAAGGTTACCCTTATGGAACAAAAATATATGGGAATATACTACAAAATATAATAATATATTACATAATACCTTTCATATACATATGCGAAACTAGTGCTTATTTTTGTCCATATATGGATTGACCATGTATGGCTATACATTGATACATATTAGTTATAAATGAAGACAAAAATACCATTAAATGTAATTTTCACAAAGTTTTATTATTTATGTACATATAGTGCACATACCTGTTCCCATAAATGTCACTGTAGCC
Organism: Tiaroga cobitis; assembly: GCA_030578255.1. NCBI lineage: Eukaryota > Metazoa > Chordata > Actinopteri > Cypriniformes > Leuciscidae > Tiaroga > Tiaroga cobitis. The sequence goes on along the minus strand of CM060591.1, from coordinate 28,090,999 downwards.
TATTACACACATATACCCATTCACGGAATGAGTTACAATCAGTGGTTACAACATACTTCTAGTTCCCAGCATGCTTTGCCTCTAAGTTAAAAGACAGTAAATGTTAAAAATAAGTATTATTTCATATGTTTTGCTCAATATGAATATAGGGGGATATCTATTTGTGTGTAATGTTCTATTATTTTGGTATTTAAAAGTTTTTGGGGTTACTTTTGTACATGTAGGTGTGCTTGTGCTTTATTTACTAGCTTGAATATATGGGGCCAGAATGAGGTGAAAATGAAACTTTGTCATAGGACAAAATGAAAGATATTTATACACCCTCAAATACTCCAGTAACAATGTCAATTCCATGTTTTCAGAGAGGGAGAAACAACAACAAAACCTGAAACAGAACTTTTATTGTGAAATGCCAGACAATGCAAACTAGTTTTTCTGAGTGGAAGGTTGTGAAAAGGCAAACTGCACAATACAACAATTGGTCTTTTGGATGAGATGAGGTCCTTCCCAACACCCAGCCCTAATGAACAAAGAAATGAAACATGTTGTAAATTAAATAGTATTGGTTTATAAATCTATGTAATCAATTCTGTGCAATACAACTTTATTGTTGTCCACATGGCCCAGTTTAATGGACATAAAATTTGTTTATTTGCACCATCAATGTGACAACGGTATTTGTAGCAGACCTTCCTTTATGACACAGTCATTCCGATGTTCTCCTGCTGTTCCCAAGATGGGGGCCAGGCCTTTTGGCTGAAAGAAATGGCAAAATAAAACGTACAGAAATTATGTATTTAATTTCTGAAATAGCTTAAATATAAGGATAGCCTCTGACATGGTTTATAAACCCTGTTAGGCTTCTACATATTTCCCTGACAGAATGGGGTGGAGAAAGCAGAAGAGAATGTATGATTATCAGAGATGTATAGTAACGAAGTAGAACTACTTCACTACTGTACTTAAGTACTAAAAGGCTGTATCTGTACTTTAGTAGAGTATTCTTTTTTTCTCCTACTCCCACTTTTACTTCAGTACATATTTTGATGAGTTTAATACTTCTACTCCGATACATTTTTTATGTACTGCATGTCAGGGTCTTGCTCTGGCAGCTTTGCCTGTGTTGTCTTTGTTTCATGTCTCTATGGTTGTGTTGTGCTTGAACATGTGGTTTTGTTTGTGTTGGCCATGTGCTCCTTTGTTTCTGCCTCCTTGTTTTCCTGTACCACGCCCTCTTGTCTAGTTTGTCTGAGTGTTGTCACCTGTTCCTCATGTTCTCTGCTCCCTTGGTTCAGTTCTCGTTTACGTGAGTGTGTTCACCTGTTCCTGGTCTGAGTGTTCTCACCTGTTACTCTTGTTAACTCCCTTTATGTGTGTGCTCTTTCCCCTCATGTGTTGCCAGTTCGTTGAATGTTGTGCTACTGTTTACATCTGTGCTACTTAGCTAGTTTCTTGTTACCTAAGTCTATTGTGATCTATTTGTAGAAGTTTGTTAGGGCTTTAGTTCTGCCATTGGTCCTGTCTGTCTTGTCTCCTGAGTCTCTAGTTCCAGTCCTGCTAGCAGAGCGTCCCTGGCTGCTTGCACTCTGTGCTTTGGTGCAAGCCTGGTGCTTAGCCTGAGATCCCTGAGTGCCTTGCTGTTGTCCTTGGAGGTTCCTGTCTGCCTATTGCTAGTACTCTCAGGTCTCTTTCTGCTCTGCAAACACTACTCTCCAGCCTACAGTCTTCTTGTGCTAGCTACAGCTGCTGCTCTGCAAGTTTTGCTGCAACGGCTGTCTTTGTGTCTCATCCCTGCCTTTTGTCTGGACTGTTCACCTCTCCCACCACATATTGTCTACTGTTTATCAATAAACCTGTTAACACTCGTTCTGCATTTGAGTCCTCCTTCATAGACCCGTGACACTGCATAGTTACTCGTTACAATTATAAAAATGTTGAATCATTCCAAACCCACATAATCAGTGCCAGAGCGGTAGATGGCTCTGTCAACAGGTTTAATGAAGCTGGCTCATCATTGAGGGAATCAAGCGATCAAGAAGAGCGCGCGCGCTCGTACTCCCGTTCTGCCTCCCGCTCTGCTGCCTGCCTCCATTGAGAACACTTGAGATTTGTTAGTTTTTTTCGAGATGGAAGAACCAGAAACACCACCTTCAACTTCGAGTGATCGTGGCGCCGGTGGCGGTGTTTTCATTTGTTGGAGTGAAAGATAATTCATATAGAATGTGCGAGGACGCCGATGCACTGAATCGTTCTTTGTTTTTAATAGTTCAAAGTTACTATTACATTTAATGTTAATACCTTGACAAACTACATCATTAAAAAGATATAAGACTCAAGGTTTAGTATTTGACCACTATTTTATTCTGAGAAACTTATAGTGACAGTTATTTTTTAATTTGTGTCAGGAGTAATGATAAAATGAGTCGATACCTTTAATATGAATTATGAGCGTCAGCCGCTCCCATTAAAAAAAAAAACCCTCCCGTGTCATGAAAGCGCTTGACCAAACAATGTCCCTCAGGGCTTTTAGCTTGTGCAGTTTAATATTGATAGATTTTCATAGATTTACGTCAGATGTCTTTAGAGAGGAATAATATTTATTGAATTTATACCCAAAATGGGCCGATGTAATTATGAGCACTCTGATATACTGTATTTTCAATCCATACTGGCAGTCTGAGGGCGCCCTGTGCACATTAGTCCATATATGGAACACATGAAGAAGAGCCATATGTGACATTCCAGGAACTCCCTGAAATAAAGCTTTCAGATATTGCTGTATATTGATATTGCAACAGAAACGTTTAACTCTCTCTTTTCCAGCACTTTAGACGCAGTTGCTCCGTTGCGCTTAAAGAAGATTAAAGAAAATAGCCCAATGCCGTGGTACAGCGAGCACACCCGGGCCCTTAAGAGAGCAGCCAGAAAAATGGAGCGCAACTGGAAGAAAACTAAACTAGAGGTATTTCGGATTTCGTGGAAAGAGAGCTCGATTGCTTACAGAGAGGCTTTAAAAGCTGCTAGATCTGCTTATTTTTCAAACCTATTAGAAGAAAATAAACATAATCCAAGGTATTTATTTGAAACAGTGGCTAAACTAACGAAAAAGAAAGCTTCAAGCTCAGAATTGTCCAAGCAACACAGCAGTGATGACTTTATGAACTTCTTCACTTATAAGATTGATAATATCAGGGACAAAATTATAACTATGCAACCGTCTACCACAGTATTGCATCAGGAAGTGCATTGTAGTCTCCCTGAGGAAAAATTTGATTCATTTGTTGCTATAGGAGAGGAAGAATTCTGCAAACTCGTTAATTCATCTAAATCGACAACTTGTATGTTAGATCCTATACCGACTAAGCTACTGAAAGAGATGTTTCCAGAGGTCATATATCCTCTTCTTAATATCATTAATTCATCTTTGTCTCTAGGATACGTACCAAAAACCTTTAAACTGGCTATGATAAAACCGCTTGTTAAAAAAACACAACTTGATCCTACAGAATTAGTCAATTACAGGCCGATCTCGAATCTGCCTTTTCTGTCAAAGATATTAGAAAAAGCAGTATCTTCACAACTGTGTTCCTTTCTAGAAAGAAATGATATCTGCGAGGATTTTCAGTCCGGATTTAGACCGTACCATAGTACTGAGACCGCTCTCATTAGAGTCACAAATGATTTGCTCTTTTCATCCGATCGTGGTTGTATCTCTCTATTAGTGTTACTCGATCTTAGTGCTGCATTTGACACAATTGACCACAACATTCTTTTAAATAGACTAGAAAACTATGTGGGCATTAGTGGAATTGCACTAGCATGGTTTAAATCATACTTAACTGACCGTTATCAGTTTGTAGCAGTAAATGAAGAGATGTCTTATCGATCACAAGTTCAGTATGGCGTACCACAAGGCTCAGTACTAGGACCGCTGCTGTTCACTCTGTACATGCTACCATTAGGAGATATCATTAGGAAACATGGAGTTAGCTTTCACTGTTATGCCGATGATACTCAGCTGTATATTTCTTCAAAACCCAACGAAACTTACCAATTCACAAAATTAACGGAATGCATAGCTGATATAAAAAATTGGATGACTAGTAATTTCCTACTACTAAATTCTGAAAAGACAGAGATTCTAATTATTGGACAAAAAACTTCCACACGTAATAACCCAGAATACTGTCTAACACTTGATGGCTGCTCTGTCAAGTCTTCGTCGTCGGTTAGGAACCTGGGTGTGCTCTTTGATACCAACCTTTCTTTTGAAAGCCACGTGTCTAGTATCTGTAAAACTGCATTTTTCCATCTTAAAAATATATCCAAAATACGCCATATGCTCTCATTGGGAAATGCGGAACAATTAGTCCATGCGTTCATGACCTCAAGGCTAGATTATTGTAATGCTCTACTGGGTGGTTGCCCTGCACGCTTAATAAATAAACTACAGCTAGTTCAAAACGCCGCAGCTCGAGTTCTTACCAGAACCAGGAAATATGACCATATTAGCCCGGTTCTGTCAACACTGCATTGGCTCCCTATTAAACATCGTATAAATTTTAAAATATTGTTGATTACCTACAAAGCACTAAATGGTTTAGCTCCGCAGTACTTGAGCGAGCTCTTAACGTATTATAGTCCTTCACGTCTATTGCGATCTCAAAATTCCGGCCAGTTGATAATACCTAGAATATCTAAATCGACTGCAGGCGGTAGATCCTTTTCCTATTTAGCACCAAAACTTTGGAACAGTCTTCCTACCATTTTCCAGGAAGCAGACACACTGTCAGTTCAAAGCTAGACTAAAAACACATCTCTTTGACCTAGAATACACATAATACACCATAGACTTCTATAATTCAATGTTAGGCTGCATAGATTAGGTCAGCCGGAACTGGGAACACTTCCCTTAAATCTTGATGTACTCGTTACATCATAAGAAGAATGGCATCTACGCTGTCTTTGTTTTATCCCGAGGTTTTCCCGCAGCCTGCCGGATCCAGGCCGTGTCCAGATCTGACGAGGGAGCTTTGCCTGGACCCGATGACAATGCAGTGCTGAAGTGTCAACTATCCTCTCCCTATGGAGGATCCCTTTCCCACTCTACAGATAAAGCGTTGTTGAAAATCCGGCTCGCGTACCCCGAAGTGATAAAATAAAACAAAATTCTGTATCAAAATTTATAGGCAAGACAAGTAGTTTGTTTAGGCATGGGTTGTATGGAATTGCAAACCTGCGACATATTTTCAAAAGTACAAAACTATAGAATCAATTCTTAATGCGCATGTGAACGCCATCAGTGTTAATCACAGGTTCGCGTTTAAAGTGTGTTTAGAGAGAACGGCGTCGTCTTAGTGGCCCCTAATTTAATAACAAATGATCATTTCAATGGAGGTGAATCAATCAAAACTAACTTTAGCTGGAAATAACATTATTCAAGAACCAAAACAATCTCTGTTACCTTAAATTATATGTTTATCTCTGTAAAGCTGCTTTGGAACAATCCATTGTTAAAAGCGCTATATAAATGAAGATGACTTGACTTAAAGTATTACAAACTTTTAATTTAGACCCTAAGGAATCATATTAGCTTGTACAGAAATGGCATTAAATGACCCCTTTAATTTTAAAAGAGACTAGTGTAAGTTGTCCAAATTACCATTATGTAGAATATTCTTGTACTTCACTTTTACTCTTTTACTCTATTAAAATACAAAAATATATACTGTAATAAGTGTTAAAAACATCTAACATGGGTCACTACAAACTTAATTTGGTACTTTTTGCCAGCCCTCTCTCCTGGCTTTTGCACATTTGAGGTGAAAACTTTTAATTAAGTTTTAAAATTCTGCATATTGTTCAAGCAACAACTCTTGCACTGCTGCGGTGAAAACTGAGCGCGCTCTTTGGTCACGCTGAGCAGCCAACAGCAGCGTTGCTGATCAATGTTTCTACTATCGATACATATCCCCTTTTAAACCAGCGCATGAACGCGCAATTATCTCAGATAACTCAATCCAGCGATACTAATCATAAACAACCAACCCGTTCTCATCAATCTGCGTATAAATAACACGACTTTACACTTTCAAATTGCGTGTAATGCATACGCCAAAGTCCAATTTTGCGTGCATAAGATAGGCTACGCCAATCCTTTCCATTAACTTCGTTGGAGAGCAGACGCGTCTAAATACCATGCATCACCTTCAACGGCAATGACGTCACCAGCGAAGCTCAGTTCGCCCAAGTACAGCGTACCGTTACACCTTCAAACAGGTAAGGGCTGCTCTCTTTTTTTTTGCTATGAGATGACGGTGTTAACTGTATTATTTCAATTATTTCAGTTAATTATTTCAGTGTTTCTGTTACATGGGGCCATGTGTCAAAATGGCAGCGTAATGCATTACAATTAGTGGAACCGTCACCGTGGGCTGCTCCGTTAGCACTGCTGGTATCCTACCATTGACATTACTAACTTCTACTGTGTGCCTGTTGCAGTTTGAAATAAATAAAAAACAGTTTTTAATCATGTTGTGACATGGGTCTTCAGCTTTTAGACATGGCCGATGACAGCACTAACGTTCAACAGACTGTATTAGTGTTTGCTGAAGTTGCTGGACATGAAGTCCAGGCAGACGGCCCGTATGAAAGGGTTCCGGACCAGCGCCAAAGAATGGGCAAAAAAAGTCCCGCAATCAGGCAAAGATTTTTGACAACAGTGCCCTGCTGGTAATGAACATTTTGTCATTCTCGTTTGGTCAGGCATTTCAGGTTGCTGTCAACATTACAGAAATATAGAATTGTATTTACATTGTGCAAGGAAGCAGCAACTATGATAATGTCATGCAGTTATGTCTCATGATGTCATCAAATCAACTGCATTTGCAATATTTCAGATAATAATGAGCTAGTCCATGTAAAAATATTAAAACAATACACAGAATTTAGCCTTAGCTACAACTTGTATTAATTCAGCCCCAGTATCCAAGGCCACTTTTCACTAAGAGGTTTTCCTTTTGGTTTACTGCACTGTAAAAAAAAAACTGTGAAATGCATTGCAGCACAGTGTCCCAAACGTTTACCATTAATGAAAATATTGGTTAAAGATCGTTAAAAAAGAAATGGTCAATGACTGACAGAAGCATTTGCCAAACAAAAACTGTTAAATTATATTAAAAATATCCTAATTCATAAGTGTTTTACAAAAAAGTTATTTTACAGGTAGTTCCAAGATGATTATTTTGAAACATTCTCTATAAAATGTAAATCATTCCATCAGCAACTACAGGACAAATCAGTTATTTCCTGTAAAATGTAATTTTTTTTGCAGTGTGGTCATGCAGTAGAGTAGGTTAAGTCACTTGCTGATGCAGGGCAAGTACAGAATCTTTTGTAGAGAAAGTTTGATTTCTTACAGGAAAAGATACATTTGGATATGCCTCAGTTACTCCAGAAAGGACATTCACCCTTATAAAAACCCATAGTAACTTTTTTAAAGACAGCGTGTATGTTTTCAATAATGATAATGTCTTTCTAGCCTTAATCTCTGTTTGTTTGCTTATTGTTTTTCTATGTTAAGGTGGAGAAACTGAAGGCCCTTGGGTACTTTCCCCTCCTGCTGTGGGGAAAGTACAGACCACAAAACAAAAAGTGGATGGCCCAGCTCCAGTGCCCCTTTGAGCTGCCAGTGGTAGCGCATGGAGGTACAGGAAGACCAAGTGGAGAGACGAGAGATGGAGGGACAGGAAGACTTCGAAGAGCTGGGACTGATGGAGACAGACAAGCAGAGAGAACAGGCAGAGGAAATGGGGGGAAAAGAGATTGAGGTGAAGAAGAAATTAGTAGCAGCAAACAGGTAAGTGTCAATACAGAATAGAAGAGGCAGAGCATTAAGGGCAATCTTGACAATGTAGAATAAGATACAGTAAAGAATGTGCCCATGTACAAAAAGAAGTAGCACACCACACTAGACTCAGAAGTCAGATGGTATTTCACAAGGTGCTCTTTTTCTACTTTTTCTTATAACGTGGAGTTATTTGTATGGCAGCAGTTTGGCATCCAGTCTGCCATAATGCAATGTGGCAATGCCCAATGGTGAAGTCATCAGAGAAAGTGTCAACAGATTGTCCTGCATTGCAGTGTACTCGCAAGTATTCACCTGATTTGCAATGCAGACACCACCCACCTCTATTGCAATTTACACATGTTTTTTGTTTCTCTATACAGGAAGTCAGCTGTCAAACATTCCGGCTAAAAGGAAAATTAAACGAAGCCAAAACAATGATGATGGTAGGAAAAATGCTATGAAGTATTTTTAATTCAAAATGAATTAAATAATAAGTCATAAACTCTTAAATAATCCTAATCTAATAGCTTTTTGGCCCACAATATAAAATATTCTTATTGCTAGTTTAGTACATTACAGGCCTGATAACAAATATAAAACTACTAACGTAATATTAGTTTAAAATTTCTTTTACTTGCCTAATTGACTCATTTTACATTGGAGTTTTTGGGGCTTCGGAATAATCCAGGGAAATTATGATGTGCATTTACTTCTGGTCTTATATTTCAAGAGAAATGCATACAATGCCCTTTCTGTGGGTTTATATAGTTACATTACAATGGTTTGTACTTAATTTGTTAATTTTTCTTTACAGCTTGCCAGTATCACAGCACATTGGACATTTTCCCAGTGCAATATGTGTCCAAGACAAGTGAAAAAAAGGTGAGCAGCTTTTCGGAGAACATTCTGTACGACTGTAGGTGCATAAATTGATACTATACTACACCAGGAGAATAGTGCTGCAATTGTTGCCTTTTGTCAGAAAAGTCTAAATAAAAAGTAGTTAACATGTTTACATAATTTGCTGTTAGAGCGTTCTAAATATTAAATCAAAACTTTTTTTTGGTAACTATATGGCGATTGATTTTTAGAGGCTGGGAGGAAACATTTATTGAAATATTTAATTATGAAATAAAAGTATGAATTTGGTTTGTCTTTTACCCTCTTCCCAAGGGCTGTAAAGAAGTCCTGGTCCATTGGCTCCCGTGTCCGTCATGGTAACATCAGCTTTCTTGTTTAACTGACTTATGAGTTGTCCTTAAAGGGACAGTTAACCTAATTAAGAAGCCTGTCTGATTTACCATGAATTTGGAGCTATTTAAGTTTATGTAATAAGCGGCTGGACCAGTGTTACATTTCTTTTTGGAAAGTCAGGTGGGCTGCTTAATTCGGATGAACTCAGACCTCTCCACATGTGGCATCTGTTTTTGCCTACAGAGAGATTAAGATACACAACTACAACATACATGTACAGTTTAAAATGTCATTACAAAGTGACAATAATATAATGTCTATAATCATCAGAGATGTATAAAGTACTAGAGACACAGACTTGAGTAAAAGTACAAGTGCTCTATCAAAAAAGTGACTTGAGTAGAAGTTGAAGTGCTCTCTAAGCACCCTACTTAAGTGGAAGTACTAAAGTATTCAACATTTTTTTTACTTAAGTATTGCAAGTAGTTTAAAAAAAAATTACTACTCAAGTACTGAAAGTAAAAGTACAAGTATTGTATTATGTAGTAAAGCATCTCACCCTTCTCCCTGCTTGTGCCTTTTTTCTCCACAGCTTATTGGGTATTTATCTGCATGTTACAGTCAAGTCAAGTCAAGTCATCTTCATTTATATAGCGCTTTTAACAATGGATTGTTTCAAAGCAGCTTTACAGAGATAAACATATAATTTAAGGTAACAGATTGTTTTGGCATTATAGCGGTTCTTGAATAATGTTATTTCCAGCTAAAGTTAACTTTGATTGATTCACCTCCGTCGAAATGATCAGACTTTTAAACGCGAACCTGTGATTAACGCTGACGGCGTTCACATGCTCATTCAGAATTGATTCTATAGTTATGTGCTTTTTAAAATATGTGCGCAGGTTTATAATTCATACAACCCAGCCTAAACAAACTACTTTTCTTGCCTATAAATTTTGATACAGAATTTTGTTTTATTTTATCACTTCGGGGTACGCGAGCCAGAATTCACAACGCTTCATCTGTAGAGTGGGAAAGGGATCCTTCATAGGGAGAGGATAGTGGACACTTCAGCACTGCATTGTCATCGGGTCCAGGCGGATCTCCTTCGTCAGATCTGGACACGGCCTAGATCCGGCAGGCTGCGGAAAAACCTCGGGATAAACAAAGACACTAATATTAGCGTAGATGCCATTCTTCTTATGATGTAGCGAGTACATCAAGATTTAAGGGAAGTGTTCCCAGTTCCGGCTGACCTAATCTATGCAGCCTAATATGGAATTTATAGAAGTCTATAGTGTGTTATGTGTATGCTAGGTCAAAGAGATGTGTTTTTAGTCTAGCTTTGAACTGACAGAGTGTGTCTGCTTCCCGGACAATGGTAGGAAGACTGTTCCAAAGTTTTGGTGCTAAATAGGAAAAGGATCTACCGCCAGCAGTCGATTTAGATATTCTAGGTATTATCAACTGGCCAGAATTTTGAGATCGCAATAGACGTGAAGGACTGTAATGCGTTAAGAACTCGCTCAAGTACTGCGGATCTAAACCATTCAGTGCTTTGTTAGTAATCAACAATATTTTAAAATGTATACACTGTAAAAACTAATGTTGACTTTACTAAGAAAAGCTGTAGAAACTGATTGCCTCAAATTTTTCAAGCAAATTAGGTCATAATTTTGATTTGATACTACTCTCTACTACTTTGTAGAGTTAACTTGTGTATTTGTAGAGGTTACCATAAAACTTGAGTACAAGTAACTTAATAAACTCAAGTTTAGGAAACTTACAGATTTAAGTTGAGATTTGTAAGAAGAACTTAAACAAAACAGTTATTTTAACTTGTCTTCTTGTTCATTTTACTAGAGGAATGTGTGGAAACTGATTGCCTTAAATTTTTCAAGCAAGTGTACTCAAAAGTTGAGAATACAAAGAAAGACAACAGATTTGGCAAAACACTAAAATGTTTATTAAAACATTACTTAAGGCATGCCCGTAAACATGACCCGCCAACAATATTTTAGAAATAAAGCACATAATGCACTCAAGAAAAAACAAAAAAAAACTTCAGACAATAAAACCATCAATGTTTCTTTGTTTTTAACATCTTTACAAAGTGGTCAAAGAGTTTAGTACAGAATGCATTTCCTACTACAGTTCTCTTTAAATTTATCTTCCAATAAAACTCTATTCTAAAACCAAACAAGTAAACTTGAAATTCACAACATCCTGGTAAATATGGATATTTTTTCTTTTTTCATTTTCAACAATTTGAAAACACTTAAGTATCTGTAAAACAGTACTGAACAATTTTCTTTAGAGTTCTCTTACAGACAGCTCTATTCACTCAAAGCAACATGGCTATGATCTATTGCTGCATCAGGCGATTTTTCAGTGATTGGATTTTAGGTTTGAGTGACTTGTGGCCAAGGGACAAAATCACTCTCTGTATGAAGTCGAATGTGCTCTTCAGTGCTGCAGGATACTCTAAGTTTAGAGCATAAATTAATCCAAAGAGCAAACACATTGCTTGTGGAAGATTTTCAAGATCATCCACAACCACTGTACCTTCCAAAATGATTGCCGTTGTTGTGGCATCAAGATGCAGGGAGTAGGGTACGGCAGCGGTTGCAGAGTCCTCGGTAATCACTGTCAGAATACCTATTTCAATGTTGGACAAATCTTCTTTGTCATCACAGTCCTAAAAATGGCATATAAGAAAAATGAGGTCAAAGAAAGCCACAAAACATATTTTAAAGGGATAGTTCACTCAAAAATGAAAATATTGTCAATTTACTCACCCTCAAGTTGTTCTAAACCTGCATGAGGTTTTTTTTCATCATCTGTTGACTTGAAAATAAGATATTTTGATGATTGTTGGTAACCAGAGATTTGAGAGTAGCCATCGACTTCCATAGTAGGAAAAAATACTATGGAAGTCAATGGCTACTCTCAACTGTTTGATTACCGACATTCTTTGAAATATCTTCTTTTGTGTTCAACAGAAGAAAGAAACTCATACAGGTTTGGAACAACATAAGGGTGAGTAAATGACAGATTTTTTTGGGGGGGGGGGGGTGAACTATCCTTTTAAGAGCACATACTTATTAAAATGTGAATGTCTAAATGTAAAGGCCTTTTCAAACAGGACACAGCAGTGGATGTAGGGGGAAATACATGCATCAAACCACTGCATGAAAAGACAAATAAAACTGAAGGCCAGCTATATAAATAAAAACTATCAAAAAATCTATTGTCTTTCTTATAAATGTTTTTTTTATTCTTTTCTTTAAGTAATATAAAATGTATCTTCTTACTGTCTTTTTTCCTCTAAATGCTTAATTTATTTTTCACTTTCTTTTCTCTAACCCTTACTTTGTTTAAGTGTCCTGACTGTTTTTCTTGCCTTCATAACTCTTCTTGCCAGATATCAAAACTGTTTGAAGAACAGTTTGCCTGTTAAATAAGAATCACATCAGAGAAGAAAATACTTACAAAACATGTCTTGTAAAAATCGGTGGGGTCCTCTCCGAGAAGGAGTGGTAGGCCATGAAGAACGGCTGTTCGTTCCGCGTTGATGTTGGATTTTTGCAAAGTTATAAAAATGTACATTGAATAGCTCTCATGACACTAGCACAACACAGAGCAAAAAACAACAGCAAAAGCAACATTTGTTTTGCTATCGAAACATAATTGTGATATGTCGAGGAGCTTACATCATTTCGAATCTGCTGCAGAATCTTCTCAAGTTTGGAGCCAATGTCTCCACCTTTAGCCTTGAAGATATTGATGAAACGTTGAGTGAATCTGTCCAGTTCTTGAAACAATTCAGTTTGCAGGTTTTTGCCAGATAAACGACTAAACTCTGCAAGGATCTAAAAAAAAGAAGAAAAAAGAAAAAGGACAAACTGACATTACAAACTGACTTTTTACTGTAAAAGTAAATCAAAGTATGAATTAAACACCAAAAGTGGTTAAAGGGTTAGTTCACCCAAAAATGAAAATTAAGTCATTAATTACTCACCCCCATGCTGTACCAACCCCGTAAGGCCTTCGTTCGTCTTCGGAACACAAATGAAGATATTTATGATTAAATTTGAGAGGTGTATCACTGCTACATAGGCTCCCTAAGGGAATGACACCGGACGGCCCAGAAAGTCATTAAAGAAAATGTTTAAATATTCCATGTCGCAACAGTGGCTCAACTATAAGTTTATCAAGCGACGAGAATACTTTTTGTGCGAAAAAACAAACAAAAATAACGACTTTATTCGACTATTCCTTTTCTTCCTTGTAGGCCTGAAATGATACTTCAAGAGATTTCCACGACGCGCACGCGCGAGAACTTAACTGAAGTAGTTGAAGGAGATCGCAATTCTTGTGCATGCGTCGTGGAAATCTCTTGAAGTCTCGTTTCAGGCCTACAAGGAAGAAAAGGAATAGTCGAATAAAGTCGTTATTTTTGTTTGTTTTTTCGCACAAAAAGTATTCTCGTCGCTTGATAAACTTATAGTTGAGCCACTGTTGTGACATGGAATATTTAAACATTTTCTTTAATGACTTTCTGGGCCGTCCGGTGTCATTCCCTTAGGGAGCCTATGGAGGAGTGATCAACCTCTCAGATTTAATCATAAATATCTTCATTTGTGTTCCGAAGACGAACGAAGGCCTTACGGGGTTGGTACAGCATGGGGGTGAGTGATTAATGACTTAATTTTCATTTTTGGGTGAATTAACCCTTTAATAATCAATTTGCTTTGTAAATGTTCAAGATTAAATGATATAGGAAACCAATAAAGACTCACCTGACTCTGTGTGAAGAGGGCTGGACACCTTTCAACTGTATTCTTCACAGCAGGCTCCTTCTCTATCAATTCCTTTCTACGCAAGGCAAATGTTGAATTCATGTTCCGGGATATCAGTGCAGCATTAACCCTCTATGGCATGAAATATTAATTAGACATGGTAAAAATTGTTTTGCATGTTTTTATTACTTAAAATGAGCTAAATAACAGATATATAAAAACAAATCTAAAAAAAAGTTTAAAGGGTAATGGCAACAATATGCAATCGTGGAAAGTACCATAAAATCCACATTTTTTTCAAAAAACTCATTTTATTTAAAACAAGACTCAACAAATCCATCTCATACTTAGTGAAATGTTTAAACAAACATTTATACAGTAAAAACATTATATAATTTCAACAATTATCTGAAATGTCTGGTAATAATAACCAGGAACCTGGAACCTGTCTCACTGAAATACACTGTATTCATCCGTTTCACTTCATTCAGTCAGTCATTTTTTGCTTTTTTTATTTCATTTCATTCTCTTCATGCCTTGTGAAAGTCAACAAAGCAGTTCCTCTCTGCAGTGAAGCAGAGGAAAACTGCACACTTGGAGCACTTGCTTCTCACAATGCCCTTGCATCCTGGCATTTTGCATCTGCCCTTCTCAGATGCATGCAAGGGCCAGTGGTCTGTGCGGTCTCTGCGGACAGGATCTGGCGGGACAAAGCTTTGGGGCCCTCTTTTATTTTTCCCCACCACAACAGCTTGTGAAGGTCTCCCCTTCCTCTTGTTTCTCACCTTGCTCTCCATGCACAAGCATGAGGCCACTTGCATTTTGAAGTCCAACAGTGGGAGATGGGCAATCTCTGGCATCTGGGACTGGCAGTCTCTTCTGTAAAGCAGCCACGCATTTACCAGGGTCATGTCAAGCATGTGGAATACAATGCGGTGGTACCATTTCTTGGACCGGATCTTGGTGCGATAGAGGGCGATTAAAGAATCCAAAAGATCCACTCCCCCCATGCTCTTGTTGTAGACTGCTACTACATTGGGGCGTGAGACACGGACCACCTCTTTTTTTTTTTTTGTCCCATCTTAGGACTTGTGAGGTGCGGTTTGCTGCTACAAATGTGCTTAGGAGGGTCACAGGACGGTTGTCAAACCATTTGACAGCCCAGAGGTTCACACCATTGTGAGTGGTCATCTTCTCTTTGTGTGTTCCCCGTCCTTTTGCTTTCATGGCACGATCATCCATAAATGTGCAGCCTTTAAGACGGCCCTGTCTCACAGTTCCGACACTATGGATCTTTTCCTTCTCCAGGAGTATCTGCAGGTCCACACTGCAGAACCAGTTGTCAAAAAACCACTTGTATGAGATGTTGGTGGGGATAGCTGAGGCCAACTTCAGCACAATGTTTCCGCTAGCACCAATGTCAGGGAATCCAGGACAGGGTTGAATGGACCCTGTGTACACATCAAAGTTGTACACAATCCCATGTTGGTCTGCTAAGATGAAGATCTTGTAGCCCCAGCGCTTTGGCTTCATAGGTATGTACTGCTTCAGTTGGCTCTTCCCCTTGAACGGCACCATCTGCTCATCAACACAGAGCATTTCATCCATGGGTATGCTCCTGAAGCTGTCATTGAGGAAGTTGAGGAGAGGTCTCACTTTGAACAACTTATCGCCCCCTGGTACCTGGTTGTTGTTGTCAGCAAAGTGGAGATGTCTCTTGATATTTTCCCATCTATTTAAACTCATTGTGCTAGCAACCATCTCCACCTTTGTTTGTGGGTTCCAGTACAACCTGGTTTTTGGCAAGACATGGATAGACATGTAGAAGCACTCTCCAATGAACTGCTCCATTTCTGCAACAGTAACATTGAGGGGTCTGGTGACATCACGCTGCAATGCATAGAGATTAGTTTGCCTGACAATTTCTTCCATTATTTATCTGTGGAAAAGGTGGCGGAAGTAATCCACTGGTTCTGATAATCCAGCACTGTAAAAACGACAACTCAAAATTGTTCACCTTACTAAGATTTTTGCATTCACTGACAATAAAATTGCTAGTTGGAACTTGAACTATCTGTTGTAAGCCACGTGAACTCACTTTCAGACGTTTCTAATGAAAAGTTCATCTTTTGTTATAAATTGAGTTGATTTTATTTAGAAGTTGTAGTTGACACCCAGTTAGAGTGAGGTCAACTTATCTGCGCATGCTCATTTGAAATTTGTCATGGCAACCGGCTGCGACGGGGTTTCCAAGGATTTTCCCAGGGGCTCCAGTTTGAAACGTTTGCGAGAGTTTGCGTCCGCCATCTTTTGACGGTGACTTTGTCGACGAGAAACAGTCTTCTAACGGGTAAGTTAATCATATGAATATGTATATGCATTTGGTATTTGTTTTTTTACTTTTCATTTTATTGGGGGAAACAAAATCAACAAATCATAACCAGGCGTTTATGGCAACACAAAATCCCCCACTATCGGTTAGAAGCTAGCTTATTTTGAACAGCTGTTAACGTTAAGCTCAATATAATTAATGTCCACATATTAATTGAAAGATTTGTCGTTATCATGTTTGTCATTTTCAATGAATGATGGTATCGTTTTATGCACGTCTGCTTTGCTGATTTACATGAAACCGGCGGCGGTTATAGTTCACGTTGCTGCTCGTGACCATGCGCTAAAACCGTGATGCAAAACTTCGGTTTGATACGATAACTTAGTTAACTAGATAACTTCTAGCATGCAATCTTTGTGTAGGGCTGGGTAGCGAGTTCGATACTTTAGGGGCCGACCGAATTGCCTCGATACTATCGAGTAGCGAAAAATGACATGTTGTTCGGTTCCAGATTTCAATACCTAAGGAGTTAACTCGTCAACGTCAGTGCTCAGACAAATAACGTTACTTATGAAATACACATACACGAAAATTGTACACACACAGACGCATAACGTCGTATGAGACGCGCGCGTGCTCGCACAAATTATCCACGCGGCACACGCATATTTATATGAGACGCGAGCACACACACACACACACACATAAACTCTCCGCGCACATATTCATATGAGACGCGATCACACAAACATACCTTAAAGATTTGGAAAAGTCGATCAAAATTGTTGGGAACATTTATACTGGCTCGATGCCAACACCTCGCGATGCAGTATTTGCTGTAAAATAATTACTGCAAAGACCGGTAAACACGACAAATATGATGAGGCCCTTGATAGTGCACGGAGTAACTTAAACATAAAAGTTCTTCGTCTTCAACTGGTAAATGACGAGATACCTTGTTAATCACTCTGACAGTGATACTGCAGTGATATATTGACATCTGATATCTGATTGACATCTGATCTGACAGTGATATATTGCAATAAATAATAACCTACTGAATGTACACTGCCGTTGAAAAATTGTTTAGTGTTTAGTCAGAATTTTTTTCAGTAATGCATTAAAGTTATCAAAGCCTGGTGACATTAAAACGTGTAATGTTACAAAATATTTAGTTTGTAAATAAATGCTGTATTTTTTAATTTTTTATTCATCAAAGAATCATGAAAAATGTATCATAGTTTCCAAAATATTAAGCAGCAAACTTTTTTCATATTTCTGAAGGGTTATGTGACACTGTAGTAAGCTGATTTAGAAAATTCAGCTTTGAATTAAATTCATTTCAATAAATTACATTTTGAAATATATTCAAGTAAGATTTTAAATTGTAATACTATTTCACAATATTGGTGAGCATGAGCTCTTTATAAAACAATATTTGTTCCTTTTGTGCATTTTTTTAAAATTCATTTGTGCACTGGCTAAGGAGCATGAATCAAAATGAAAAAAAAAATAAAACCAAAGTTTTTCTGAGGTATTGTGTTATGTAATCTTGTTCAAATGGATTTCATAAAATTGGTAAAAAAAAAAAAAAAGTATTGTTAGAAACCGCTATCGAAACTGAGGTATTGAAATTGGCACCGGATCGAAAGATTTTGATACCCAGCCCTACTTTTGTGTGTTTTAGCCCTGAAGCTCAACAGCAATAACGTGAACAGTTGCAAAGTATGTCACTTTCTCATTTTGTATGTTCATTTTCTCCTCTTTTTTTTGTGATCGGTTTTCTATGAAGTGTTGCTTCTGCTGCTTTGCCAGCGCAAGTCACGAGCGTCTGCTTAGGCACCATCGGCTCAGGCACAGAAGAGGAGCTTACTGGCCGTGTGTTTACAGTGACTGTGTATGTACTTTTAAAACAGCTGGCGCCTTAAAGTCACATTTGACCAGATCACATTGTAGGACAGCCAAAATACATGATAAATTCACCTTTTTTTGTGATATATGTGAATTCCGGGAAATCTGCACGCAGCAGTCTTTCTTCACACACCTTGGACGCCATTTAAAAAAACATGAGACTGTTTGTTGCCCCTTCTTGAGATGCAGTTTTAAAATAAACAATCTAAAGACTTTTAGTTCACACAAAAGTAGGAAACACAAGCATGGTGATATCAGAACCTGTTTAAGAGCAGATTTAGAAAATGAACCTGTATCCATTGAGACAGAGTCCTCTGACCAACCATTAGGTATCTGTATTGAGGAAGATACACTTCCAAGTAGTTCTGGGAATTCAGATATCCAAGAAAAGGCGGAGTATGTAGATGCCGAGACTCTTGAACACAGGACTGCTGGATTTTTTCTACGTATGCAAACTGAATTACATGTTAGTAGACAAGCTCTACAGAAAATAGTTGAGGGGTTTAATGACATTTTACATTTTTCAAAATCCCACTATCAACAAGGTATCAAAGCAGTTCTTGCAGAACACGGCATTGAATTAGATGATAGTGTTCTCAATAAGATTAATGATGCTGTCTTGGAAACAAATCCATTAATTGTAAGCACTCAAGGAAAGGGTGCATTGGCCACTGATCACAGGAGAAATCTTTTTTTTAAAGATAAGTTCCCTGTAATTCAGCCTACTGAGTATACATATAAAATAACCCATAAACAAACATTTGTTTATGTTTCAATTATCCAGGTTCTTGAAACTTTGTTGAGACAGCCAGATTTTGTGGAGAAGTTGGTATTTAGTCAGGGGGACAACCCAGGTCAATTTTGCTCTTTTCGAGACGGACAGTACTACAAAGACAATGGTCTTCTGGGTGTGCAAGATGCAAGTATCTCTATAGGACTTTACATAGATGACCTGGAACTATGTAATCCTTTGGGGTCCTCAAAAAAAATCCATAAAATTACTGCCGTCTATTGGATTTTGTTGAATTTACCAAGCAAGTTTTGCTCTACTCTCCCCCTAATTCAACTGGCATGTCTTGGAAAGACTGTCGATGTCAGTCAATTTGGGTATGATGCCTTTCTTTATCCTTTGATTAAGGATCTTGGATTTCTTGAAAAGAAAGGAGTGTATATTGAGGCTCTAGATACGTTTGTTAAGGGAACAGTGTTCTGTGTCTGTGCTGATAACCTTGGTGCACATAGCTTAGCAGGTTTTCAGGAATCTTTCAATGTCGAAAAATTCTGCAGATTTTGTTGCATCAGTCGAGACCAAATTGGAAATTGTGAGCCAAGGAACTTTCCACTGAGAACTGTGATGCAACACGATTCTTTTGTGGAACAACTCAAGTTGAGTGATAAGCCATCTGTGAATGGGGTTAAATCATCCTGTGCTTTAACTAAGTTGTCTTTCTTCCAACCAGTTACTGGCTTTCCCCCTGATCTTTTGCATGATCTGTTTGAAGGTGTTGTCGCAGTGGAGTTAAGTTTGTGTTTGAAAGAATTGATTAGAAAAGGTTTCATTACGTTCGATGGACTAAATAACCGCATAAAACAGTTTCCTTACAAATTCTCTGATTTGGTCAACAAGCCACAGGCAATTACAAAGACAAGCCTTGCCTCTGGAAAGGTAAACGGTAACGGACATGAAAACTGGGCACTTTTACATTTACTACCTCTCTTGATCGGGAACTATATACCTGAACAAGAGCAGTCATGGGAAATTTTAATGGACCTTAAAGAGATTGTGGAGATTGCGGTGTCTAGTACGTTATCATTATGTTACTTAGGGAATAAATTGTCTGACCATCGACAGTTACTCTCTGACACCTTTCCTGAATTTAAGTTGAAACCAAAGCATCACTTCATTGATCACTATGTGCATCTCACACGGTGCTTTGGGCCATTAGTGGATCTGTGGACGTTTAAAGTCTAAACATAGTTTTTTCAAACAGGCGATTAATGATGCTCACTGTTTTAAGAATGTACTACTCACCCTTTCCACTAAGCATCAACAGCTCATGGCATATCTTCTTGACACACAGCAATTGTTCAAGCCAAAATTGCGTGTCGGTAGTGTAGATAGAGTGAAAATATCATCTTTGGATGAAAAGCTCAGGACGGTACTTGAAAAGAAGTATCCAAATGAAGATGATGTGTCTCTTGCCAAAGAAGTACATTTGTATGGGACCCAGTATGTGAGGGACATGATAGTGTCTGCGGGTGAATGCAGTGGACTGCCAGAATTCTTTAGAATACTGCACATATTGGTGGACAAGTGGTGGAAAGTGTATTTTGTCACCACAGGATTATCATCTTGGTACATGGAACATTA
The DNA here is from genome assembly GCA_030578255.1 of Tiaroga cobitis. Lineage (NCBI taxonomy): Eukaryota > Metazoa > Chordata > Actinopteri > Cypriniformes > Leuciscidae > Tiaroga > Tiaroga cobitis. Next base: position 28,070,540 of record CM060591.1, on the reverse strand, counting down.
TCGTTCTTACCAACTCATTGATAACTGTCACTCAGATGTAGAGATCCTGGATCCAGAGACTTTGAACGACTACCACCCATTGGCTGCATACCAAGTTGCCAGAACTTTGATGGTGACCCCAAGGTCTTGGCTACTGCAGTAAATGAAAATGGTAAGCACTTTTCTGTTTGTATGTTTTCATAATTTTGTAATGTGTAAATGACTTGATTTTAAGTGTTCAAGGTACATTTATGGCCAAAAGTATTGGCACCCGGATGTGTTGGTTTTCGAGCAAAACTCACAAACTTATGAAGGTGTTTTTATGTAATAACCAAATCAGGATATTTTCAATAGCTCACTGAAACATAACTGAAACAACAAAAATTGGTTTCCTCAAATTCAACACAAATTTCACCAAAATATTGCGGGAAGTGAATACTGCATGGTCAACAGTATTGGCACTCAAAATAACTGTCTTTTGCAGTGATACAAGCACACTTTTCATTGTTAAAATCCACAGCTAAGGTTATGGATAGTCTGACGTCAGCTGTGGTAGCATTCATGAGAAGTTTAAGCCCACTTCTAAAGGATAATAAACTCGATTCTAATTCATAAATAAAACCTCATACTGTCCATATAGACCAACTAGGCATGTGCCGGTATCAAATTTTCGTGCTGCGATTAATTGAATGAGCTTTTATCACGGTATACGGTATTATCACGATATTTTAATTGCTCAAGAGAAACAGATGGATTGCGGGTATCTAAAAAAACAACTTGCATCACAATGTGTAATTGTGATTTTCAAAACATGGTAACTAAACAGAATTTTATTAAGTTTAGTGACAACGTGTTACAATGTTTACATGGTACAATGACTGGTAGGTTACTGTTTGTATTATTCAAATAAATTATTGTATTTGATTTTAATCTTAATTCAATATTGACTCATTTGGATAAATATTAGGTAGGCTACAGTCTGCATGTTAATTTTTCTAAAGAAAAAAATATATCTCACATAATGCTGTAAACAGAGAGAAATTAAATATAATGCGGTTTTCATTATAATAACAATTATGTAATGACAAGTAAACATATAATTAATATGTAATAAAGTGCACATATTTAGCAAAATGACAATTTTTTCTAGTCAACTAAAGTGCTGGTCATTAAATGGCTTTCCTGAGGTAAATGTAACGTTCTGTGACATAACTGTTCTCCTGCAGTTTTATTGACCTCTTTCCGTGAAAAACACTGATTGATCGACATTTTGTATGAGGCATAAACCTTAAGGTAAGTTGTACTGTATCTTTAAATAAAAAGTAACAGATGATCGGTTTACTTGAACTGAGGCGCAGCGATCTGTCACAATGGACAGAACCTTTTTTTTTTTCATATCAAAAGTAACCTGCTCTGTCTAGTCTGTCGGTGTCAGTGTCCTCTTTGCTCCGCGATTTTTCTCTGCGTGAGAGCGTGTGAAAAGTGTCAATTCCGTAAAGCGGCTTTCAGACAGAACGCGATTTGCTATTTTGCAAATAAAAAGTTGAACTATTTTTAACTTTGACCCCGGCGTGCTTTGGTCGACGCAGCAACAAAACGTCCCCGCGAGTATTCTGCGTCCTGTCTGAAAGGCGCTTGAGTCTCAAGTTGAATGCGTGAGAGTTGGCAGCCCTGCGGGGGGTAAATCGTCGGCAGCGTTCCTCCTTCCGCCATGCTTCTACTCCATGTGATGATTGTTTACATTAGACTAGAGTGCACACAGTGCTGCATGCACACAGTGCTTATACATGTGGGGATTGTTTACATCAGAGTGCGCACGTGTTTTGCGCAGCATATACGGAGTGTTTAAGCGGTTGATGGAAAATAAGCTAATGCGTGTTCTAAAAGTCTAAATTCAAATCTATTATTTTTCACGGTATTTTGAAGTGGCCGCGATAACAATATCGTGCATATTCATTACCGCGATTTATCGCATTACCGAATACCGGCACATGTCTAAGACCAACAGAGATGTATTGTGAGTAAACTGGAGATTTTTGTCCATTAGAAATGGGCTGATATTTCTCAGGATTGCTACCACAGCTGACGTCTGACTACCCATAACCTTAGCACTCGATTTTAACAATGAAAGTGTGCTTCTATAACGGCAAAAGACAGTTGTTGTGAAGCGTGGCAATACTTTCGACTATGTAGTATTCACTTCCTACAGTACTTTGGTGATATAGACTGTTACATTTGGGGAAACCCAATTGTTGTTTCAGTTGTGTTGAGCTATTGAAAATATCCTGGTTTGGTTATTTTAACAAAAAAAACCTGTGATAAAATAAAACCAACAATTCTTGAGGTGCGGCAATACTTTTGGCCATGACTGTATATGGCTTCAGTTTAAAGTGTCATGCAAATATCTGTTGTTCTTTTGTTCTCACAGGCTCTGTTGCTTTTGGTCCACATAAATCCCAAACTTGTCCGTAAGATTCGGCTGACCAAAGCTCCTGAAACTTTAGAGGAACTGTACAATGAACTGCGTCAAAAACTTGAACTTGTGGGTGAATTCTGTATACAGTATGAAGACTCAGACTTTGGCCAGGCAGTTTGCAACCTGATTGACATAGCAGAGTTGCCTTCAGAAAAGGCTGTCTTGCATATTCTGTGGAGCAATGAGGACATGCCATCACCACCACCTCCAACACCAACTCGTTCATCCTCCATCTCTTCCCTTGACACAGCCATCATTGGATCTCCAGACTCAATCCACAGCGTTTCTTCAGTTGTGCGGACATATAGGAGGAACATTTCACAGTGGCCCACTCCGTTCCCAGTACCTGAATTCTCATATGATGTTGAACTGATACTCCGCAAGGGGAATGACACATTTGAAATATCAGGGAAGGGTTTACATGTAACCAGAGATGTGAAAAAAGAGATTCTGGACAAGTTGGCACAAGAAATATTTTCTGTGAAAGCCTACCCTGAAAAACATGAGTTTGATTCTGTTGCTGCTGAACTTGTCAACAAACATCCCTGCCTCAAAGAGCCTGGTGGTGGTACTGGATATGTGGGATGGACAACCAGCATAAAGTACAAGATGGGGAACTACAGATCAAAACTACGTCAAGCTGGATGTAATGAGGTTGGTGTCAACAGGAGATCAAGAAGGGAGGAGGCGGATGATCATGGTGTCAACAGGCGAAGAGGAGATGATGATGATGATGATGATGATGATGGGGATGGTGGTCCAGAGGGAAGGTTTTCCTTAAAAAAACCAAAACGAGGTGAGGTCAACCATGTACCAGATCATCCTGAAAGCTACACTGAGGATGACCTGGAAGACCTGAGGTCTTCCCTGGTTGAAGCCATGAAGAAGAAAAACAAGGACATGGAGTTCATCAAACAGAAGATGGACATCACATTCTCCCTCAGGAGAATGGAGATTGTTGAGATGGAGCCCATGGTCTCAGAGGTTCTGGAGAGGTGGCCCGGTCTATTTCTTGAAGAACAGGTAAGGCATTTTTTTTTTCTTGAACTTGGTGCATTTGTTTACATTTGTGTTATGTTTTTTTTCTTCATAATAGTGTATGTAGGTTAATTTGTATTATGGCTTTGAGTTTACAGTCTTAATTATAACAATGAAATCAAACCATTAGCTTGTTTTATTTGTATTGCATTTGTCTCATTCAGATTTGCCAAGAGTTCACTCGTGTGACCACCAAGGACCTGATGGCAACATTTAAAGCTGCCCTTGAGATGTTCACCCCTCGTCTGCTGAAATTGTATCGTGCCAGGAAGGGTGCCTTTAGTCGAGAGATGGAAACCCTTTTGGAAACGCTTGAGAAACAGGTTGTTATATTGACTACAAGGCCTTTTCTTCAGTTTGTCCACTTATATTTAAACCATTAATCAAGAAGGAACTACCAAGCTAGCACTCTGCTTTTTTGATGTAATATAACTTATGTTTTTGCATCAGCTACATTGGTGAGCGAGTTCCATCTTGACTGACTATTTAATACAGTAATATTTAAAGGATAAGTTCACGGTTTTGCACTTTGAGCCCTCTCTCTGGGTTGATGAAATAGTGTTTGACACCAGAGTTTTGACTATCGTTCCAGTCTTGAGCTTTTGGCTGATTTAGAATCAGCCCTGCCATGCTTCAGAATGGCCAGCTACATGCATTCACAAACCTGTCTTTAAATCAACCCTAACGTTCGTTTTCAAAGATGTCCAACTCACCGATTGATTAGTGGTGTTTGTTGACTGTTCGTCAAACACTCTATTTCATCTAAGATAACACAGAAAGGGGGCTCAAAGTGCAAAATAGTGAACTTATCCTTAAACGATAAAAATAAACACTAACAAACTAATAGAGGCTGCAATTATTTTATCTGCCTACATGCACAATTGTAGAAATGGGAATACAAATGGAACAAGTACATTTCACAGAGCTAAACAAAAGTATTTGTTTGTCTTTATGTTCTTCCAAAACAGACATCTGACATCACAAGTCATCGCAGACAGGCAGCTGTGGAAGGTCTTCCCATATTTCTGCGGGATAATACTGGGAAGCTTTTCTCTAGATGCCTGGTGAGTGAAGCTTGGAAGACCTTCAGCTTTTAGTAGTGTTGTATAGTAAAGAGGCCATACAGAAATAGACATCACTCTTTATTGACTAGTTTTCTCCAGGACATTATTTCAGTGGTGTTTTTGTTTTGTCAGGCAACTGATGCAGATGACAAACAGATGAAAGGCATCAAGATGGGGGTCCTCACAGTGCTTGATGATGATGACGACACAGTCATTAATATTGCCCTTGTGTTGGAGGAAACCATTGTCCTGAAAGACATCCCAGACACCCCGACTGCGCTTGCGTATCTTTTTGGCTTGCTCTATGCCCTCAACATGGAGTTCCCAAAAGACATGAGGTATACCTTTGAAAGTATCCAGCACATTTTCATGGAAATGTCCACCAATTGCTCACAGCGTGTCCGGAGCTTCAAGACCAAGCTTTTAAACCAGTGATTCATTTTATTTTATCATGTCTGTTCATATATGTTTGGATATTTTGTAAGTCTTCACATAGACCACGTTATAGTTGTCATGTTGTTCCTTTATTTTGACTAAAAACAAATCTGTTATTTGTAGTTGTCAGTTAAAGGAGTAGTTCACTTTTAAAAAAAAACTTTTGCTGATAATTTACTCACCCCCATGTCATCCAAGATGTCCATGTCATTCTTTCTTCAGTCGAAAAGAAATTAAGGTTTTTGATGAACACATTCCAGGATTTTTCTCCATATAATGGACTTCATTGGGCACCAAACGGTTCAAGGTCCAAATGAGAGTTTCAGTGCAGCTTCAAAGGGCATCAAACGACACCAGACGATGAATAAGGGTCTTATCAAGCGAAACGATTGGTCATTTAAAAAATAAGTAAGTTTTATAAGCACAAATGCTCGCCTTGTTCTGTTCTGTGATGCGCGTTTGTGACTGTCCTGTTCGAATCTTTTTGAGTCATGATTCGAACAGGAGAGTCATAAACGCGCATCACAGAACAGAGCAAGCCGAGCATTTGTGCTTATAAAACTTAAAAGTTTTTATTTATTTTTTAAATGACCGATCGTTTCGCTAGATAAGACCCTTATTCATCGTCTGGTGTCGTCATTTAACGCCCTTTGAAGCTGCACTGAAACTCTCATTTGTACCTTGAAACGGTTGGGGTCCATTATTTGGAGAAAAATCCTGGAATGTTTTCATCAAAAACCTAAATTTCTTTTCAACTGAAGAAAGAAAGACATGGACATCTTGGATGACATGGGTGTGAGTAAATTATCAGCAAAAGTTTTTTTTTAAAGTGAACAACTTTAACTGTCACAAGACTATTGATTGTTTTTCAGTTAGCAAGCTTTGTTTCAGCATTGCTATTATAGTCTGCATCTTTACTGGTGTGGCAAGTGTCCATGAGGAAGATTTCTTTTCTTATGGCTTTTCTTATCATGGCTGTTCATTTATGTTTGTATATTTTTGTAAAAGTCTTCACATAGACCACCTTAGTTTTGTTCCTTTTGATTTCCCCAACTTATTGCAAGTGCCTTATTTTCTCTGCACACAAGTGCTTTATTTGATATAAAAACAAATCTTTTATGTGGTGCTGTCATATTACTGTCAATAGTGTTCAGTAGAAGCAAGCTGTGTTTCACCATTACTGTTAGCATGTTTGCATTTTTGGCTGTTCAGATAATTCAGAAAGTTCTGAATTTGGCTTTTTCAGCTTGGGATTTACACATTTTTGAATTAATACTCAGGCACCATACAACTGTTTATCAGTCATCTTTGGCAATATTGCATTATTTGTAAGGTCTCAACAAGAGCTGGAAAGAGAAAAAAACTACCCATATTACGGTTCTGAAACCTGATGTATTTTCTTTGGGTATAAGAGTACTTGTTTACATTGCCCATATTATGGTACTGAAACCTGATGTATTTGCTTTGAGAATAAGATTACTTGTTTACATTGTGGAATTGCCAAAGTCGTTCAAATAAACATGCATAACTTAACTGGTTTACTGTCAGTGAATGATTTAATGGGGTGGGGGTGGGGTGTAATTTAAACTCAAATTAGTACGACTTGAAAGTTCCAGTAACTTGAATTAAAAAAACTTAGTTGTCAGAACTTGAAAAACTTAGCTGACGCAACTTAATAATTGTAGTTCTGTAAAACTTAAAAAAATAAGTTGATATCTTCAACTCAAAAATTCTGTGCAGTCGGTTGCCTTGAAAATTTGAGTTGAATTAACTTTTTCTTTTTTACAGTGAGATGGCTCCGGGAGGGAGCCTTTCCATTGTGGCACAGGTGGAATGGTTTTCTTTTTCTGCCACTTAAGGTTTTTCGCCTTATGGAACTCTAGTATGTCATTCCTCCTTGGTTCATCTGTTGACACTAACAACACAAATTTGCATTTTAGATAACAACAATTGACCACTCCTACACACATTCACACAACCATGCACATGCTCCTGAGGATGAACTATCTAGTACTTCTACCTGCTTCCTCTGGCTCTGTGTCTGTGTCTGACTCTGATTCTGAGCTACCCCTGCTCTCATCCAGGTTTACATCAACCTCGTTGTCTTCATCACTGTCCACCAGCTCATCCTCACTCTGCTCTAGCGGAACAGCTATTTCTGCCCTATTCTCTTTCCCTCTCCCATAGAAGTAGCTTGGATGCATCTTTTATGGAGAAAATGGGATAATATGTTACAGATAACCTACAAAAAAGCTTAAATCACAAAATATAAAACATTATAATGTTTTTACCTTTAAAATATAAGCAAAAGTTGTAAACATAGTCTCAGAGTAGTTTCATGCTATATAAGTCAATGGGACTCCATTAGGTTGAATGCACCAGGACGTTTCCATATTTGCATGTAGTTGCCATATGGCAACAAATGTATTTTAGCATATTACAAAAAAAGTATAAAATCTAAACTGAATTTAATGTTAAAAAATTAAAGTTTACTTACCCCAGATAGTGATTTCAATTTTTTATTTGATGAAAACTTTCCAAAATTCAGAATAAAAGGCTATCTTGGGGAGCCCCAGACAGTGATGTTTCCATGTCAATGTCCATGAGCAAAAAGGACTGGCAAACAGGATATCCTGGTCATGTGACCTCATAAATTGTATTTCCTTCAAAGTAAAAGCCCCCTTTTCACAACTAACTGTAGAAACATAGATTTTATATCACAGCTTTTTAGAAAATTAATATAAAATATAGCTGCGAGCAGCGATTACGGGCCCAAGCCGGTGGCACCGCAACCCTGGTTCCTTTAGTTACCTAAAGGCACCGGGGTGGCGGTGCCGCCTGCTTTGGCCCTTCATCGCTGCTCGCAGCTATATTTATATATATATATATATATATATATATATATATATATATATATATATATATATATATATATATATATAAATTATATATATATATATAAAAAATACATATATATATATATATATATATATTTTTATATATATATATATATATATATATATATATATCTCACTTGCCTTACCTGAGAACAATGAAAACAATAAAAAAAACTAGGGAATCACTAAACCGAGAGAATTATTCTGTTTTGATGATACACTCAAAATATTACACAAGCAATTCTTTAAATTTAATGATATTCAGAACAGAACAAGAATTCAAAAAAACTATAATTAAGAATTAACCGAAATAATTGAAAGCGAAAGTGAAAGTAAGTGGTGTTTGGCTCACGTAACTCTCTCATTAGAATCAAACTGTTTCAACATTTGCGATGTATTTGGATGCTAAACTATTCTTTATTATGGGCTTTGTACTTCACTCAGGTTTCAATATGTGTGTGTGTGTGTGTGTGTGTGTGTGTGTGAGGTGCGGGTGCGATTGAACTGTTACACATAAAAACATACTCCGTCCAATAAAACACAACAAAGGGCTTTTTTCAAACTATAAACTCTTGTCAAACTGTAACCTACAACTGTCACCAAACTAAAATCACACGCACACACTGTCTAAAAGCAAAAAATATTTATCCAACCCCATTTAAAACAGTCTGTGGGTGCCATCTTTTGGACATTCACCACATCGCATTGATTTTCATTTATTGTCCTCAGAGCCCTAATCTGTTTATTTTTCAATTACACATTCTACATTGATTAAAAAAGAAAAATTCAAATGTGTTTTTATTTTATACAGGAATAAATTATTTATAATTCAGATGAGAATAAAGTTAGTGTTTTACAATTTAAAGGAAAACAAATATATTGTTCTGAAATATAGCACATTCATTTTAAATTCATTCAGCTTCAATTACCAATACAATCTTAATTTTATTTAAAGCAAACTATACATTTAAAAGATCTTGGTTCTGTGCATATTTTGTAATTAAAAAAAAATACAAAATTGTTATGCAAAAAGACAAGGCCTTAGAGATTTCTTTATCCTTTAATGCAGGAAAAATCACACAGCAATGAAAGGCTTAATATCATGTCACTGTAACAGCCAGCCAGCCACACACACACATATAAACACATACACCAGCCCTCCCTCCCCCTCCCTCCCCACACAGACAGCCACACACACACACACACATAGAATGGGAGGGGGCCCTCTCTCTGTCAAAGAGTGACAGAGAGAGATACCATTTCATGAAATCCACATTCAAACCACAATATCTGACTTTCTGAGGGTTGGAGCTATTGACTGTAAATTAGAAAGTTGTTTGGCTTGAGGAGAAGAATATACAAGCTGAGTTTTGTAACTGTAGGTAAATCTAACTAAGTTATAACACACTTTATATGTCCTTTTTTAGTCATGAAAATTCATTTCCTCGCCACGGCCAAACCGTTCGAGATATCAAAAATCCGTCAGCAATTTAGCATCCTCAATGTCTTGACTTCATGCACGCCTAGTTTGGCGATGATTGAATGAATTGCCTAGGAGTAGTACTTCAAATTCCACAGCAAGCGTTTTCCAAACAACCCATAATAGCCGACTTCCTGTTGGGCTGGCGTAAAACTTGACCAGGGGTAAAATGTTTGGCCCGATGAGATCTATATGTGTACTGAGTTTCATATTAATTCATGCAAGCGTGTTGAATATATGGACCAAATTGTCGGACCCCGTTCAAGGGGGCGCTGTTGAGCCCCCCTGCCACGCCCGGGTACCAGCTTGGCCGTGGGTTCTGACCTGTGTGCAAAATTTCAAAAGTTTTTGAGCACGTTAAGAGTCCCAAAATCCCCTGAAACCTTGAAATGCATTAAAATCAATAGACAAATCCCTCACACACAGAGACGGAAAGAGAGGGAGAGAAAATTCTCAGAAACATCCACATTCAAACTAAAATATCTGACTCCCTCTTGGTCTGAGCTAATGACAGTAAATTAGAAAGTTGTCCGGCTTGATCTGAACAATATGCGTACCGAGTTTTATGATTGTAGGTAAAACTATAGAACTAACACCCCCACTTTTGTCAAAAGGTGGCGCTACTGAGCCCCTGCACCACGCCCGTTTCTGAAACTTTGCACATGTCTACTGGCTAATAAATGTGATGTGTCTGTCGAGTTTCATGTTATTTCAAGTATGTTAAGAGTCTCAAAAGCATCAACAAAGAATATTAAAGTTTGATGCGTTGCCACGGCAACAGTATCTAATATATCAATAATCCTTTCACAGGTCTACATCTGCCGTGTATTTACATTATACAGATGAAGTTTGAAGCAAATCGGGTTAAAATAAGAGGGTGATTTCAAAGCATTTTGAAAGTGACACACTTCCTGCTGCCAGTTGGTGGCGCTATAACTTTGACTCACAATAGTCACATCCATGTGATCGGCCTCTTAAAGCGAACACACTGGTGAAGTTTCGTTAAGATCAGCTAATGTATGCTGAAGTTATAACACACTTCCTGTTTCACGTTTCTCGCCATAAATTCGTTTCCTCGCCACGGCCAAACCGTTCGAGATATCAAAAATCCCCTGGCAATTTTTCATCCTCAATGTCTTGACTTCATGCTGACCGAGTTTCGTGGCATTTCTTTGAATTCTCTAGGAGAAGTACTTTAAATTCCATTGCATGCGTTTAACAAACAACCCTAAATAGCCGACTTCCTGTTGGGATGGGGTAAAAAGTAAGAGCATGAAGTATATATGAACCGATGAGATCTATATGTGTACCGAGTTTCATATTATTACATGCAAGTGTGTTTGATTTATGGACCAAGTTTTCGGACCCCGTTCCAGGGGGCGCTGTCGAGCCCCCCTGCCACGCCCGGGTACCATCTTCAGCCCGGCCCTGATGGCCGCGGGTTCTGACCTGTGTGCAAAGTTTCAAGAGTTTTCGAGCACGTTAAGGGCCCCAAAAGTGCCCGAATAGTCGTAAGAAAAATATAGAAAATGAGTTTCCAAACAACCCATAATAACCGACTTCCTGTTGGGCTGACGTAAAACTTAGAGCACGAAAGTTGTTTGGCCCGATGAGATCTATAAGTGTACCGAGTTTCAGATTATTACATGCAAGCGTGTTTGATATATGGACAAGTGTTCAAACCCCGTTCCAGGGGGCGCTGTCGAGCCCCCCTGCCACGCCCGGGTACCAGCTTCAGCCCGGCCCTGATGGCCGCGGGTTCTGACCCGTGTGCAAAGTTTCAAGAGTTTTTGAGCACGTTAAGGCCCCCAAAAGTGCCCAAAAGGTAGTAAAATAATAATAATAATAATAATAAATATAGCTGCGAGCAGCGATTACGGGCCCAAGCCGGTGGCACCGCAACCCCGGTGCCTTTAGTTACCTAAAGGCACCGGAGTGGCGGTGCCGCCGGCTTTGGCCCTTCATCGCTGCTCGCAGCTATATTCATATATATATATATATATATATATATATATATATATATATATATATATATATATATAAACAAGCCGGTGGCACCGCCACCCCGGTGCCTTTATATATATATATATATATATGTCTACATTGTTCAATCACGCCTCACACACACACACACACTTTTGCAGAGCCCACACCAATGCAAGCTCTATAGCACACATCTTCTCAAAGGTCAAAGCGGAGTTACGATATTGCCCGTCATGCACAGTAACCGTAAAGGCACCGGGGTGGCGGTGCCACCGGCTTGTTTATATATATATATATATCGTATTATTCTAACTTGTAAAAAACTATTAACTTTTGTTAATATTCAACCATTTCACAACTAACTTTTTTCCATAGATCAAACACAACATAATTATATGGTGGACTGAAACAAAAATTATTAATTAAATAAAATTATTGTTTTCCTCTGAAATAGCAAAAGCATCACACACTAGCTGTACCTGCTCTAAATAAAAAAGAGTAATTCAATAAAAATACAAAATCGAACTAAATAAAATAAATTATTACAAAAACAAAATCAAACCAAAGAAAATATATCTTCGAAAAAAAAAAGCGAGTGTCATGAGGAAAGGCGCCTCAGGAATCGTCAGGATTAACTCCATGTGTAAGGAATTTTGATTGATTTTATTTGTCACTTGAAAATTATTGTTAAATGTGTGCCTGCATAACTTTAATAAGATTTATTTTCTTTGATTTGATTTTGTTTTATATAATTTATTTATTTCGATTTTGTATTTTTATTTAAATACTATTATTTATTTAGAGCAGGTACAGCTAAGTGTGCGATGCTTTTGCTATTTCAGAGGGAAAAAAACACATTTTATTTCAAAAAGGCTTTTCAATTAAATAAAATGTTCAAGCTTTGTTTTCGTTTTATTATTTTGTTTGTTTTAAGCTTTGTTTAATTTATATTGTTAATCATCTGACACAAAACAAATGCATAAAGTATCATTTTAACTTTTAAAAAACTATTAACATTTGTTAATAGTACATTGCCTGTCTTTTGTTAATAGGACAAAACATAGTTATTATATTTTATAATATTTTATAAATATATAAAATAAACATTTGTAATGAAATCGTTCAAAAAAATGATATTAGCATTGTTTTAAACTTTGAAACAGAAGTAGCGCAATGCCTGGCCACTCCCGCGCCGCCTCCTTTTCACAATCCGAGGGAACCATCTCCGGAATATTAACCTCACTCCTAGAAGTCCAATTCTCATTATTCATGCCTCTTACCTGGGATTGATTGCACACACACACACACACACACACACACACGCACGCACGCACTCACACGCACACACACACACACACACACACACACACACACACACGTGTCAAGTCACTTACATTTTAGATGCAATATTGACTGTTCTTCTGTTTCAGCAGCGAAAATAGTTAAACAAAGATCACAGCAGAACCATTGCATCTCACAGCAACGTGTTTTCTCATTACTGAATGATTCAGCATTTTGAACAAATTGGTTGACTCAAAGATTCAATGACCAATCCATAAACATCTGTCTCATTCATGAATGACTCAGTCGTTCAAACGAATCGTTTGAACGAATGAATCAATGACCCGCTCATTAAGACGGTCGCCTGGCGACACCTAGTGACGGTTTAGTGTTATTTGATTATACACTCAAAATATTCCACAACAAATCCTTTAAATTTAATGATATTCAGAACAGAACACAAATAAAAAAATAACTATAATAAAGCCAAAACGAAATAATTTAAAACAAAAGTAAAAGTAAGTGGTGTTAGGCTCACGTAAATCTCTCTTTAGAATCTAAATGTTGCAACATTTGCGATGTATTTGGATGCTAAACTATTCTTTATTACAGGCTTTGTACTTCACTCACGTTCCAATATCGACGGAAAAAATCATCCTCTTCACTTGTGCAAAAATGTGCTTGGAAAAATCACAGTGGAGCGGTGCTTACTGTGAATGATACAAATTGTACTACTGACTATTTCAACATAGCAGTGTAATTTGTATATGTTAGGTTGAATGTTTTATTATTGTGTGTGTGTGTGTGTGTGTGTTTGTGTGTGTGTGTGTGTGTGTGTGTGTGTGTGTGTGTGTGTGTGTGTCAGTGTGTGTGTGGGGGTCTGGGTGGCTCAGCGCGATTGAACAGTGAAACATACTCCGTCATTTTCTTCATACAGGACATCATTCAAACGTCAAAGTGTTTACTTATATTTGTGTACACTCGCAATTAAACACAACATTGTGTTTTTGTTAAATAAATTAAAGTAATACGTCCCCCGAAATGGCGCTAATTTTAAAATGAAACTAAAATGCTCACGGCTGCACGGGCATTCATAACTCTGCGCGCCCACGGTGAGGGACGAGCAGAACAGAGCGAACGTTGTTTAGTTCATTCCTACTTCCATAGGAATTAATTGAAAAAGCTCACTCTACTCTGCACCATTATTAATGAATTGTGCAGACGTCCTTATTTTACTTTCGCTTTTTACCTGATTTTGAACACAAGAGGGCAGTATAACACTATGTATGATTTGGAAAAAAAATTTTTTTGACTAAACAACCATTCTGGCTGTTTTTAAACTTAAACATTATTCTCTAATTGCTCTCACCATGCCCGTTTCTGAAACTCTGCACATGTCTACTGTCTAATAAATGTGATGTGTCTGTCGGGTTTCATGCAATTTCAAGTATGTTAAGAGTCTCAAAAGCATCAACAAAGAATAATAAAGTTTGATGCGTTGCCACGGCAACAGTATCTAAGATATCAATAATCCTTTCTCAGGTCTACATCTGCCGTGTGTCTACATTATACACATAAAGTTTGAAGCAAATTGGGTAAAAATAAGAGGGTGATTTCAAAGCCTTTAGGAAGTGACACACTTCCTGCTGCCAGTTGGTGGCGCTATAACTTTGACTCACAATAGTCACATCCATGTGATCGGACTCTTACAGCGAACACACTGCTGAAGTTTCATCAAGATCAGTTAATGTATGCAGAAGTTATAACACACTTCCTGTTTCCTTTATTCGCCATAAATTCGTTTCCTCGCCACAGCCAAACCGTTCGAGATATCAAAAATCCCCTGGCAACTTTTCATCCTCAATGTCTTGACTTCATGCTGACCGAGTTTCGTGGCGATTGGTTGAATTCTCTAGGAGGAGTATATCGAATTTCAGGGGCATACGCTTCCAAACAAACCATAATAGCCGACTTCCTGTTGGGCTGGGGTAAAAAGTAAAAGTACAAAGGATATATGAATCGATGAGATCTATATGTGTACCGAGTTTCATATTATTACATTCAAGCGTGTTTGATTTATGGACCAAGTTTTCGGACCCCGTTCCAGGGGGCACTGTCGAGCCCCCCTGCCACGCCCGGGTACCAGCTTCAGCCCGGCCCTGATGGCCACGGGTTCTGACCCGTGTGCAAAGTTTCAAGAGTTTTTGAGCACGTTAAGGGCCCCCAAAGTGCGCTGAGAGTCTCAAAAGTATCCAAAAAGAATATTAAAGTTTGATGCGTTGTCACGGCAACAGCATCTAAGATATCAACAATCCTTTCACAGGTCTAAATCTGGCGTGTGTCTACATTATACACATCAAGTTTGAAGCAAATCGGGTAAAGCCTGTTTGATTTATGGACCAAGTTTTCGGACCCCATTCCAGGGGGCGCTGTCGAGCCCCCCTGCCACGCCCGGGTACCAGCTTCAGCCCGGCCCTGATGGCCGCGGTTTCTGACCCGTGTGCAAAGTTTCAAGAGTTTTTGAGCACGTTAAGGGCCCCAAAAGTGCGCTAAGAATCTCAAAAGTATCCAAAAAGAATATTAAAGTTTGATGCGTTGTCACGGCAACAGCATCTAAGATATCAACAATCCTTTCACAGGTCTACATCTGGCTTGTGTCTACATTATACACATCAAGTTTGAAGCAAATAGGGTAAAGCGTGTTGGATATATGGACCAAATTGTCTGACCCGTTCAAGGGGGCGCTGTCGAGCCCCCCTGCCACGCCCGGGTACCAGCTTCAGCCTGGCCCTGATGGCCGCGGGTTTTGTCCCGTGTGCAAAGTTTCAAGAGTTTTCGAGCACGTTAAGAACCCCAAAAGTGCCCGAAAGCATAAAAAAGCATGAAAAAGCTTAAAAAAAGGAATATTAATGTTTGATGCATTGCCATGGCAACAGTATCTAAGATATCAATAATCCTTTCACAGGTCTACATCTGGCGTGTGTCTACATTATGCACATGAAGTTTGAAGCAAATCGGGTAAAAATAAGAGGGTGATTTAAAAGCATTTTGAAAGTGACACACTTCCTGCTTCCAGTTGGTGGCGCTATAACTTTGACTCACAATAGTCACATCCATGTGATCGGGCTCTTACAACGAACACACTGCTGAAGTTTCATCAAGATTAGTTAATGTATGCAGTAGTTATAACACACTTCCTGTTTCACGTTTCTCGCCATAATTTCGTTTACACGCCACGGCCAAACCGTTCGAGATATCAAAAATCCCCTGGCAATTTTTCATCCTCAGTGTCTTGACTTCATGCTGACCGAGTTTCGTGCCGTGTGTTTGAATTCTCTAGGAGGAGTATTTCACATTCCATTGCATGTGTTTTCCAAACAACCCTTAATAGCCGACTTCCTGTTGGGCTGGGGTAAAAAGTAAGAGCATGAAGTATATATGAACCGATGAGATCTATATGTGTACTGAGTTTCATATTATTACATGCAAGCGTGTTTGATTTATGGACCAAGTGTTCAAACTCCGTTCCAGGGGGCGCTGTCGAGCCCCCCTGCCACGCCCGGGTACCAGCTTCAGCCCGGCCCTGATGGCCGCGGGTTCTGAGATGTGTGCAAAGTTTCAAGAGTTTTCGAGCACGTTAAGGCCCCCAAAAGTGCCCAAAAGGTAGTAAAATAATAATAATAATAATAAAATATAGCTGCGAGCAGCGATTACGGGCCCAAGCCGGTGGCACCGCAACCCCGGTGCCTTTAGTTACCTAAAGGCACCGGAGTGGCGGTGCCGCCGGCTTTGGCCCTTCATCGCTGCTCGCAGCTATATTCATATATATATATATATATATATATATATATATATATATATATATATATATATATATATATATATATAAACAAGCCGGTGGCACCGCCACCCCGGTGCCTTTATATATATATATATATATATATATGTCTACATTGTTCAATCACGCCTCACACACACACACACACTTTTGCAGAGCCCACACCAATGCAAGCTCTATAGCACACATCTTCTCAAAGGTCAAAGCGGAGTTACGATATTGCCCGTCATGCACAGTAACCGTAAAGGCACCGGGGTGGCGGTGCCACCGGCTTGTTTATATATATATATATATCGTATTATTCTAACTTGTAAAAAACTATTAACTTTTGTTAATATTCAACCATTTCACAACTAACTTTTTTCCATAGATCAAACACAACATAATTATATGGTGGACTGAAACAAAAATTATTAATTAAATAAAATTATTGTTTTCCTCTGAAATAGCAAAAGCATCACACACTAGCTGTACCTGCTCTAAATAAAAAAGAGTAATTCAATAAAAATACAAAATCGAACTAAATAAAATAAATTATTACAAAAACAAAATCAAACCAAAGAAAATATATCTTCGAAAAAAAAAGCGAGTGTCATGAGGAAAGGCGCCTCAGGAATCGTCAGGATTAACTCCATGTGTAAGGAATTTTGATTGATTTTATTTGTCACTTGAAAATTATTGTTAAATGTGTGCCTGCATAACTTTAATAAGATTTATTTTCTTTGATTTGATTTTGTTTTATATAATTTATTTATTTCGATTTTGTATTTTTATTTAAATACTATTATTTATTTAGAGCAGGTACAGCTAAGTGTGCGATGCTTTTGCTATTTCAGAGGGAAAAAAACACATTTTATTTCAAAAAGGCTTTTCAATTAAATAAAATGTTCAAGCTTTGTTTTCGTTTTATTATTTTGTTTGTTTTAAGCTTTGTTTAATTTATATTGTTAATCATCTGACACAAAACAAATGCATAAAGTATAATTTTAACTTTTAAAAAACTATTAACATTTGTTAATAGTACATTGCCTGTCTTTTGTTAATAGGACAAAACATAGTTATTATATTTTATAATATTTTATAAATATATAAAATAAACATTTGTAATGAAATCGTTCAAAAAAATGATATTAGCATTGTTTTAAACTTTGAAACAGAAGTAGCGCAATGCCTGGCCACTCCCGCGCCGCCTCCTTTTCACAATCCGAGGGAACCATCTCCGGAATATTAACCTCACTCCTAGAAGTCCAATTCTCATTATTCATGCCTCTTACCTGGGATTGATTGCACACACACACACACACACACACACACACGCACGCACGCACTCACACGCACACACACACACACACACACACACACACGTGTCAAGTCACTTACATTTTAGATGCAATATTGACTGTTCTTCTGTTTCAGCAGCGAAAATAGTTAAACAAAGATCACAGCAGAACCATTGCATCTCACAGCAACGTGTTTTCTCATTACTGAATGATTCAGCATTTTGAACAAATTGGTTGACTCAAAGATTCAATGACCAATCCATAAACATCTGTCTCATTCATGAATGACTCAGTCGTTCAAACGAATCGTTTGAACGAATGAATCAATGACCCGCTCATTAAGACGGTCGCCTGGCGACACCTAGTGACGGTTTAGTGTTATTTGATTATACACTCAAAATATTCCACAACAAATCCTTTAAATTTAATGATATTCAGAACAGAACACAAATAAAAAAATAACTATAATAAAGCCAAAACGAAATAATTTAAAACAAAAGTAAAAGTAAGTGGTGTTAGGCTCACGTAAATCTCTCTTTAGAATCTAAATGTTGCAACATTTGCGATGTATTTGGATGCTAAACTATTCTTTATTACAGGCTTTGTACTTCACTCACGTTCCAATATCGACGGAAAAAATCATCCTCTTCACTTGTGCAAAAATGTGCTTGGAAAAATCACAGTGGAGCGGTGCTTACTGTGAATGATACAAATTGTACTACTGACTATTTCAACATAGCAGTGTAATTTGTATATGTTAGGTTGAATGTTTTATTATTGTGTGTGTGTGTGTGTGTGTGTTTGTGTGTGTGTGTGTGTGTGTGTGTGTGTGTCAGTGTGTGTGTGGGGGTCTGGGTGGCTCAGCGCGATTGAACAGTGAAACATACTCCGTCATTTTCTTCATACAGGACATCATTCAAACGTCAAAGTGTTTACTTATATTTGTGTACACTCGCAATTAAACACAACATTGTGTTTTTGTTAAATAAATTAAAGTAATACGTCCCCCGAAATGGCGCTAATTTTAAAATGAAACTAAAATGCTCACGGCTGCACGGGCATTCATAACTCTGCGCGCCCACGGTGAGGGACGAGCAGAACAGAGCGAACGTTGTTTAGTTCATTCCTACTTCCATAGGAATTAATTGAAAAAGCTCACTCTACTCTGCACCATTATTAATGAATTGTGCAGACGTCCTTATTTTACTTTCGCTTTTTACCTGATTTTGAACACAAGAGGGCAGTATAACACTATGTATGATTTGGAAAAAAAAATTTTTTGACTAAACAACCATTCTGGCTGTTTTTAAACTTAAACATTATTCTCTAATTGCTCTCACCATGCCCGTTTCTGAAACTCTGCACATGTCTACTGTCTAATAAATGTGATGTGTCTGTCGGGTTTCATGCAATTTCAAGTATGTTAAGAGTCTCAAAAGCATCAACAAAGAATAATAAAGTTTGATGCGTTGCCACGGCAACAGTATCTAAGATATCAATAATCCTTTCTCAGGTCTACATCTGCCGTGTGTCTACATTATACACATAAAGTTTGAAGCAAATTGGGTAAAAATAAGAGGGTGATTTCAAAGCCTTTAGGAAGTGACACACTTCCTGCTGCCAGTTGGTGGCGCTATAACTTTGACTCACAATAGTCACATCCATGTGATCGGACTCTTACAGCGAACACACTGCTGAAGTTTCATCAAGATCAGTTAATGTATGCAGAAGTTATAACACACTTCCTGTTTCCTTTATTCGCCATAAATTCGTTTCCTCGCCACAGCCAAACCGTTCGAGATATCAAAAATCCCCTGGCAACTTTTCATCCTCAATGTCTTGACTTCATGCTGACCGAGTTTCGTGGCGATTGGTTGAATTCTCTAGGAGGAGTATATCGAATTCCAGGGGCATACGCTTCCAAACAAACCATAATAGCCGACTTCCTGTTGGGCTGGGGTAAAAAGTAAAAGTACAAAGGATATATGAATCGATGAGATCTATATGTGTACCGAGTTTCATATTATTACATTCAAGCGTGTTTGATTTATGGACCAAGTTTTCGGACCCCGTTCCAGGGGGCACTGTCGAGCCCCCCTGCCACGCCCGGGTACCAGCTTCAGCCCGGCCCTGATGGCCACGGGTTCTGACCCGTGTGCAAAGTTTCAAGAGTTTTTGAGCACGTTAAGGGCCCCCAAAGTGCGCTGAGAGTCTCAAAAGTATCCAAAAAGAATATTAAAGTTTGATGCGTTGTCACGGCAACAGCATCTAAGATATCAACAATCCTTTCACAGGTCTAAATCTGGCGTGTGTCTACATTATACACATCAAGTTTGAAGCAAATCGGGTAAAGCCTGTTTGATTTATGGACCAAGTTTTCGGACCCCATTCCAGGGGGCGCTGTCGAGCCCCCCTGCCACGCCCGGGTACCAGCTTCAGCCCGGCCCTGATGGCCGCGGTTTCTGACCCGTGTGCAAAGTTTCAAGAGTTTTTGAGCACGTTAAGGGCCCCAAAAGTGCGCTAAGAATCTCAAAAGTATCCAAAAAGAATATTAAAGTTTGATGCGTTGTCACGGCAACAGCATCTAAGATATCAACAATCCTTTCACAGGTCTACATCTGGCTTGTGTCTACATTATACACATCAAGTTTGAAGCAAATAGGGTAAAGCGTGTTGGATATATGGACCAAATTGTCTGACCCGTTCAAGGGGGCGCTGTCGAGCCCCCCTGCCACGCCCGGGTACCAGCTTCAGCCTGGCCCTGATGGCCGCGGGTTTTGTCCCGTGTGCAAAGTTTCAAGAGTTTTCGAGCACGTTAAGAACCCCAAAAGTGCCCGAAAGCATAAAAAAGCATGAAAAAGCTTAAAAAAAGGAATATTAATGTTTGATGCATTGCCATGGCAACAGTATCTAAGATATCAATAATCCTTTCACAGGTCTACATCTGGCGTGTGTCTACATTATGCACATGAAGTTTGAAGCAAATCGGGTAAAAATAAGAGGGTGATTTAAAAGCATTTTGAAAGTGACACACTTCCTGCTTCCAGTTGGTGGCGCTATAACTTTGACTCACAATAGTCACATCCATGTGATCGGGCTCTTACAACGAACACACTGCTGAAGTTTCATCAAGATTAGTTAATGTATGCAGTAGTTATAACACACTTCCTGTTTCACGTTTCTCGCCATAATTTCGTTTACTCGCCACGGCCAAACCGTTCGAGATATCAAAAATCCCCTGGCAATTTTTCATCCTCAGTGTCTTGACTTCATGCTGACCGAGTTTCGTGCCGTGTGTTTGAATTCTCTAGGAGGAGTATTTCACATTCCATTGCATGTGTTTTCCAAACAACCCTTAATAGCCGACTTCCTGTTGGGCTGGGGTAAAAAGTAAGAGCATGAAGTATATATGAACCGATGAGATCTATATGTGTACTGAGTTTCATATTATTACATGCAAGCGTGTTTGATTTATGGACCAAGTGTTCAAACCCCGTTCCAGGGGGCGCTGTCGAGCCCCCCTGCCACGCCCGGGTACCAGCTTCAGCCCGGCCCTGATGGCCGCGGGTTCTGAGATGTGTGCAAAGTTTCAAGAGTTTTCGAGCACGTTAAGGCCCCCAAAAGTGCCCAAAAGGTAGTAAAATAATAATAATAATAAATAAATATAGCTGCGAGCAGCGATTACGGGCCCAAGCCGGTGGCACCGCAACCCCGGTGCCTTTAGTTACCTAAAGGCACCGGAGTGGCGGTGCCGCCGGCTTTGGCCCTTCATCGCTGCTCGCAGCTATATTCATATATATATATATATATATATATATATATATATATATATATATATATAACAAGCCGGTGGCACCGCCACCCCGGTGCCTTTATATATATATATATATATATATATATATGTCTACATTGTTCAATCACGCCTCACACACACACACACACTTTTGCAGAGCCCACACCAATGCAAGCTCTATAGCACACATCTTCTCAAAGGTCAAAGCGGAGTTACGATATTGCCCGTCATGCACAGTAACCGTAAAGGCACCGGGGTGGCGGTGCCACCGGCTTGTTTATATATATATATATATCCGTATTATTCTAACTTGTAAAAAACTATTAACTTTTGTTAATATTCAACCATTTCACAACTAACTTTTTTCCATAGATCAAACACAACATAATTATATGGTGGACTGAAACAAAAATTATTAATTAAATAAAATTATTGTTTTCCTCTGAAATAGCAAAAGCATCACACACTAGCTGTACCTGCTCTAAATAAAAAAGAGTAATTCAATAAAAATACAAAATCGAACTAAATAAAATAAATTATTACAAAAACAAAATCAAACCAAAGAAAATATATCTTCGAAAAAAAAAGCGAGTGTCATGAGGAAAGGCGCCTCAGGAATCGTCAGGATTAACTCCATGTGTAAGGAATTTTGATTGATTTTATTTGTCACTTGAAAATTATTGTTAAATGTGTGCCTGCATAACTTTAATAAGATTTATTTTCTTTGATTTGATTTTGTTTTATATAATTTATTTATTTCGATTTTGTATTTTTATTTAAATACTATTATTTATTTAGAGCAGGTACAGCTAAGTGTGCGATGCTTTTGCTATTTCAGAGGGAAAAAAAACACATTTTATTTCAAAAAGGCTTTTCAATTAAATAAAATGTTCAAGCTTTGTTTTCGTTTTATTATTTTGTTTGTTTTAAGCTTTGTTTAATTTATATTGTTAATCATCTGACACAAAACAAATGCATAAAGTATCATTTTAACTTTTAAAAAACTATTAACATTTGTTAATAGTACATTGCCTGTCTTTTGTTAATAGGACAAAACATAGTTATTATATTTTATAATATTTTATAAATATATAAAATAAACATTTGTAATGAAATCGTTCAAAAAAATGATATTAGCATTGTTTTAAACTTTGAAACAGAAGTAGCGCAATGCCTGGCCACTCCCGCGCCGCCTCCTTTTCACAATCCGAGGGAACCATCTCCGGAATATTAACCTCACTCCTAGAAGTCCAATTCTCATTATTCATGCCTCTTACCTGGGATTGATTGCACACACACACACACACACACACACACACGCACGCACGCACGCACTCACACACACACACACACACACACGTGTCAAGTCACTTACATTTTAGATGCAATATTGACTGTTCTTCTGTTTCAGCAGCGAAAATAGTTAAACAAAGATCACAGCAGAACCATTGCATCTCACAGCAACGTGTTTTCTCATTACTGAATGATTCAGCATTTTGAACAAATTGGTTGACTCAAAGATTCAATGACCAATCCATAAACATCTGTCTCATTCATGAATGACTCAGTCGTTCAAACGAATCGTTTGAACGAATGAATCAATGACCCGCTCATTAAGACGGTCGCCTGGCGACACCTAGTGACGGTTTAGTGTTATTTGATTATACACTCAAAATATTCCACAACAAATCCTTTAAATTTAATGATATTCAGAACAGAACACAAATAAAAAAATAACTATAATAAAGCCAAAACGAAATAATTTAAAACAAAAGTAAAAGTAAGTGGTGTTAGGCTCACGTAAATCTCTCTTTAGAATCTAAATGTTGCAACATTTGCGATGTATTTGGATGCTAAACTATTCTTTATTACAGGCTTTGTACTTCACTCACGTTCCAATATCGACGGAAAAAATCATCCTCTTCACTTGTGCAAAAATGTGCTTGGAAAAATCACAGTGGAGCGGTGCTTACTGTGAATGATACAAATTGTACTACTGACTATTTCAACATAGCAGTGTAATTTGTATATGTTAGGTTGAATGTTTTATTATTGTGTGTGTGTGTGTGTGTGTGTTTGTGTGTGTGTGTGTGTGTGTGTGTGTGTGTGTGTGTGTGTGTGTGTGTGTCAGTGTGTGTGTGGGGGTCTGGGTGGCTCAGCGCGATTGAACAGTGAAACATACTCCGTCATTTTCTTCATACAGGACATCATTCAAACGTCAAAGTGTTTACTTATATTTGTGTACACTCGCAATTAAACACAACATTGTGTTTTTGTTAAATAAATTAAAGTAATACGTCCCCCGAAATGGCGCTAATTTTAAAATGAAACTAAAATGCTCACGGCTGCACGGGCATTCATAACTCTGCGCGCCCACGGTGAGGGACGAGCAGAACAGAGCGAACGTTGTTTAGTTCATTCCTACTTCCATAGGAATTAATTGAAAAAGCTCACTCTACTCTGCACCATTATTAATGAATTGTGCAGACGTCCTTATTTTACTTTCGCTTTTTACCTGATTTTGAACACAAGAGGGCAGTATAACACTATGTATGATTTGGAAAAAAAATTTTTTTGACTAAACAACCATTCTGGCTGTTTTTAAACTTAAACATTATTCTCTAATTGCTCTCACCATGCCCGTTTCTGAAACTCTGCACATGTCTACTGTCTAATAAATGTGATGTGTCTGTCGGGTTTCATGCAATTTCAAGTATGTTAAGAGTCTCAAAAGCATCAACAAAGAATAATAAAGTTTGATGCGTTGCCACGGCAACAGTATCTAAGATATCAATAATCCTTTCTCAGGTCTACATCTGCCGTGTGTCTACATTATACACATAAAGTTTGAAGCAAATTGGGTAAAAATAAGAGGGTGATTTCAAAGCCTTTAGGAAGTGACACACTTCCTGCTGCCAGTTGGTGGCGCTATAACTTTGACTCACAATAGTCACATCCATGTGATCGGACTCTTACAGCGAACACACTGCTGAAGTTTCATCAAGATCAGTTAATGTATGCAGAAGTTATAACACACTTCCTGTTTCCTTTATTCGCCATAAATTCGTTTCCTCGCCACAGCCAAACCGTTCGAGATATCAAAAATCCCCTGGCAACTTTTCATCCTCAATGTCTTGACTTCATGCTGACCGAGTTTCGTGGCGATTGGTTGAATTCTCTAGGAGGAGTATATCGAATTCCAGGGGCATACGCTTCCAAACAAACCATAATAGCCGACTTCCTGTTGGGCTGGGGTAAAAAGTAAAAGTACAAAGGATATATGAATCGATGAGATCTATATGTGTACCGAGTTTCATATTATTACATTCAAGCGTGTTTGATTTATGGACCAAGTTTTCGGACCCCGTTCCAGGGGGCACTGTCGAGCCCCCCTGCCACGCCCGGGTACCAGCTTCAGCCCGGCCCTGATGGCCACGGGTTCTGACCCGTGTGCAAAGTTTCAAGAGTTTTTGAGCACGTTAAGGGCCCCCAAAGTGCGCTGAGAGTCTCAAAAGTATCCAAAAAGAATATTAAAGTTTGATGCGTTGTCACGGCAACAGCATCTAAGATATCAACAATCCTTTCACAGGTCTAAATCTGGCGTGTGTCTACATTATACACATCAAGTTTGAAGCAAATCGGGTAAAGCCTGTTTGATTTATGGACCAAGTTTTCGGACCCCATTCCAGGGGGCGCTGTCGAGCCCCCCTGCCACGCCCGGGTACCAGCTTCAGCCCGGCCCTGATGGCCGCGGTTTCTGACCCGTGTGCAAAGTTTCAAGAGTTTTTGAGCACGTTAAGGGCCCCAAAAGTGCGCTAAGAATCTCAAAAGTATCCAAAAAGAATATTAAAGTTTGATGCGTTGTCAAGGCAACAGCATCTAAGATATCAACAATCCTTTCACAGGTCTACATCTGGCTTGTGTCTACATTATACACATCAAGTTTGAAGCAAATAGGGTAAAGCGTGTTGGATATATGGACCAAATTGTCTGACCCGTTCAAGGGGGCGCTGTCGAGCCCCCCTGCCACGCCCGGGTACCAGCTTCAGCCTGGCCCTGATGGCCGCGGGTTTTGTCCCGTGTGCAAAGTTTCAAGAGTTTTCGAGCACGTTAAGAACCCCAAAAGTGCTCGAAAGCATAAAAAAGCATGAAAAAGCTTAAAAAAAGGAATATTAATGTTTGATGCATTGCCATGGCAACAGTATCTAAGATATCAATAATCCTTTCACAGGTCTACATCTGGCGTGTGTCTACATTATGCACATGAAGTTTGAAGCAAATCGGGTAAAAATAAGAGGGTGATTTAAAAGCATTTTGAAAGTGACACACTTCCTGCTTCCAGTTGGTGGCGCTATAACTTTGACTCACAATAGTCACATCCATGTGATCGGGCTCTTACAACGAACACACTGCTGAAGTTTCATCAAGATTAGTTAATGTATGCAGTAGTTATAACACACTTCCTGTTTCACGTTTCTCGCCATAATTTCGTTTACTCGCCACGGCCAAACCGTTCGAGATATCAAAAATCCCCTGGCAATTTTTCATCCTCAGTGTCTTGACTTCATGCTGACCGAGTTTCGTGCCGTGTGTTTGAATTCTCTAGGAGGAGTATTTCACATTCCATTGCATGTGTTTTCCAAACAACCCTTAATAGCCGACTTCCTGTTGGGCTGGGGTAAAAAGTAAGAGCATGAAGTATATATGAACCGATGAGATCTATATGTGTACTGAGTTTCATATTATTACATGCAAGCGTGTTTGATTTATGGACCAAGTGTTCAAACCCCGTTCCAGGGGGCGCTGTCGAGCCCCCCTGCCACGCCCGGGTACCAGCTTCAGCCCGGCCCTGATGGCCGCGGGTTCTGAGATGTGTGCAAAGTTTCAAGAGTTTTCGAGCACGTTAAGGCCCCCAAAAGTGCCCAAAAGGTAGTAAAATAATAATAAATATATATATGAATATAGCTGCGAGCAGCGATTACGGGCCCAAGCCGGTGGCACCGCAACCCCGGTGCCTTTAGTTACCTAAAGGCACCGGAGTGGCGGTGCCGCCGGCTTTGGCCCTTCATCGCTGCTCGCAGCTATATTCATATATATATATATATATATATATATATATATATATAAACAAGCCGGTGGCACCGCCACCCCGGTGCCTTTATATATATATATATATATATATATGTCTACATTGTTCAATCACGCCTCACACACACACACACACTTTTGCAGAGCCCACACCAATGCAAGCTCTATAGCACACATCTTCTCAAAGGTCAAAGCGGAGTTACGATATTGCCCGTCATGCACAGTAACCGTAAAGGCACCGGGGTGGCGGTGCCACCGGCTTGTTTATATATATATATATATCGTATTATTCTAACTTGTAAAAAACTATTAACTTTTGTTAATATTCAACCATTTCACAACTAACTTTTTTCCATAGATCAAACACAACATAATTATATGGTGGACTGAAACAAAAATTATTAATTAAATAAAATTATTGTTTTCCTCTGAAATAGCAAAAGCATCACACACTAGCTGTACCTGCTCTAAATAAAAAAGAGTAATTCAATAAAAATACAAAATCGAACTAAATAAAATAAATTATTACAAAAACAAAATCAAACCAAAGAAAATATATCTTCGAAAAAAAAAGCGAGTGTCATGAGGAAAGGCGCCTCAGGAATCGTCAGGATTAACTCCATGTGTAAGGAATTTTGATTGATTTTATTTGTCACTTGAAAATTATTGTTAAATGTGTGCCTGCATAACTTTAATAAGATTTATTTTCTTTGATTTGATTTTGTTTTATATAATTTATTTATTTCGATTTTGTATTTTTATTTAAATACTATTATTTATTTAGAGCAGGTACAGCTAAGTGTGCGATGCTTTTGCTATTTCAGAGGGAAAAAAACACATTTTATTTCAAAAAGGCTTTTCAATTAAATAAAATGTTCAAGCTTTGTTTTCGTTTTATTATTTTGTTTGTTTTAAGCTTTGTTTAATTTATATTGTTAATCATCTGACACAAAACAAATGCATAAAGTATAATTTTAACTTTTAAAAAACTATTAACATTTGTTAATAGTACATTGCCTGTCTTTTGTTAATAGGACAAAACATAGTTATTATATTTTATAATATTTTATAAATATATAAAATAAACATTTGTAATGAAATCGTTCAAAAAAATGATATTAGCATTGTTTTAAACTTTGAAACAGAAGTAGCGCAATGCCTGGCCACTCCCGCGCCGCCTCCTTTTCACAATCCGAGGGAACCATCTCCGGAATATTAACCTCACTCCTAGAAGTCCAATTCTCATTATTCATGCCTCTTACCTGGGATTGATTGCACACACACACACACACACACACACACACGCACGCACGCACTCACACGCACACACACACACACACACACACACACACGTGTCAAGTCACTTACATTTTAGATGCAATATTGACTGTTCTTCTGTTTCAGCAGCGAAAATAGTTAAACAAAGATCACAGCAGAACCATTGCATCTCACAGCAACGTGTTTTCTCATTACTGAATGATTCAGCATTTTGAACAAATTGGTTGACTCAAAGATTCAATGACCAATCCATAAACATCTGTCTCATTCATGAATGACTCAGTCGTTCAAACGAATCGTTTGAACGAATGAATCAATGACCCGCTCATTAAGACGGTCGCCTGGCGACACCTAGTGACGGTTTAGTGTTATTTGATTATACACTCAAAATATTCCACAACAAATCCTTTAAATTTAATGATATTCAGAACAGAACACAAATAAAAAAATAACTATAATAAAGCCAAAACGAAATAATTTAAAACAAAAGTAAAAGTAAGTGGTGTTAGGCTCACGTAAATCTCTCTTTAGAATCTAAATGTTGCAACATTTGCGATGTATTTGGATGCTAAACTATTCTTTATTACAGGCTTTGTACTTCACTCACGTTCCAATATCGACGGAAAAAATCATCCTCTTCACTTGTGCAAAAATGTGCTTGGAAAAATCACAGTGGAGCGGTGCTTACTGTGAATGATACAAATTGTACTACTGACTATTTCAACATAGCAGTGTAATTTGTATATGTTAGGTTGAATGTTTTATTATTGTGTGTGTGTGTGTGTGTGTGTTGTGTGTGTGTGTGTGTGTGTGTGTGTGTGTGTGTGTGTGTCAGTGTGTGTGTGGGGGTCTGGGTGGCTCAGCGCGATTGAACAGTGAAACATACTCCGTCATTTTCTTCATACAGGACATCATTCAAACGTCAAAGTGTTTACTTATATTTGTGTACACTCGCAATTAAACACAACATTGTGTTTTTGTTAAATAAATTAAAGTAATACGTCCCCCGAAATGGCGCTAATTTTAAAATGAAACTAAAATGCTCACGGCTGCACGGGCATTCATAACTCTGCGCGCCCACGGTGAGGGACGAGCAGAACAGAGCGAACGTTGTTTAGTTCATTCCTACTTCCATAGGAATTAATTGAAAAAGCTCACTCTACTCTGCACCATTATTAATGAATTGTGCAGACGTCCTTATTTTACTTTCGCTTTTTACCTGATTTTGAACACAAGAGGGCAGTATAACACTATGTATGATTTGGAAAAAAAATTTTTTTGACTAAACAACCATTCTGGCTGTTTTTAAACTTAAACATTATTCTCTAATTGCTCTCACCATGCCCGTTTCTGAAACTCTGCACATGTCTACTGTCTAATAAATGTGATGTGTCTGTCGGGTTTCATGCAATTTCAAGTATGTTAAGAGTCTCAAAAGCATCAACAAAGAATAATAAAGTTTGATGCGTTGCCACGGCAACAGTATCTAAGATATCAATAATCCTTTCTCAGGTCTACATCTGCCGTGTGTCTACATTATACACATAAAGTTTGAAGCAAATTGGGTAAAAATAAGAGGGTGATTTCAAAGCCTTTAGGAAGTGACACACTTCCTGCTGCCAGTTGGTGGCGCTATAACTTTGACTCACAATAGTCACATCCATGTGATCGGACTCTTACAGCGAACACACTGCTGAAGTTTCATCAAGATCAGTTAATGTATGCAGAAGTTATAACACACTTCCTGTTTCCTTTATTCGCCATAAATTCGTTTCCTCGCCACAGCCAAACCGTTCGAGATATCAAAAATCCCCTGGCAACTTTTCATCCTCAATGTCTTGACTTCATGCTGACCGAGTTTCGTGGCGATTGGTTGAATTCTCTAGGAGGAGTATATCGAATTCCAGGGGCATACGCTTCCAAACAAACCATAATAGCCGACTTCCTGTTGGGCTGGGGTAAAAAGTAAAAGTACAAAGGATATATGAATCGATGAGATCTATATGTGTACCGAGTTTCATATTATTACATTCAAGCGTGTTTGATTTATGGACCAAGTTTTCGGACCCCGTTCCAGGGGGCACTGTCGAGCCCCCCTGCCACGCCCGGGTACCAGCTTCAGCCCGGCCCTGATGGCCACAGGTTCTGACCCGTGTGCAAAGTTTCAAGAGTTTTTGAGCACGTTAAGGGCCCCCAAAGTGCGCTGAGAGTCTCAAAAGTATCCAAAAAGAATATTAAAGTTTGATGCGTTGTCACGGCAACAGCATCTAAGATATCAACAATCCTTTCACAGGTCTAAATCTGGCGTGTGTCTACATTATACACATCAAGTTTGAAGCAAATCGGGTAAAGCCTGTTTGATTTATGGACCAAGTTTTCGGACCCCATTCCAGGGGGCGCTGTCGAGCCCCCCTGCCACGCCCGGGTACCAGCTTCAGCCCGGCCCTGATGGCCGCGGTTTCTGACCCGTGTGCAAAGTTTCAAGAGTTTTTGAGCACGTTAAGGGCCCCAAAAGTGCGCTAAGAATCTCAAAAGTATCCAAAAAGAATATTAAAGTTTGATGCGTTGTCACGGCAACAGCATCTAAGATATCAACAATCCTTTCACAGGTCTACATCTGGCTTGTGTCTACATTATACACATCAAGTTTGAAGCAAATAGGG
Source organism: Tiaroga cobitis (assembly GCA_030578255.1). Classification (NCBI taxonomy): domain Eukaryota; kingdom Metazoa; phylum Chordata; class Actinopteri; order Cypriniformes; family Leuciscidae; genus Tiaroga; species Tiaroga cobitis. The sequence continues at coordinate 28,039,967 of CM060591.1, read as the reverse complement.
TAAAGCGTGTTGGATATATGGACCAAATTGTCTGACCCGTTCAAGGGGGCGCTGTCGAGCCCCCCTGCCACGCCCGGGTACCAGCTTCAGCCTGGCCCTGATGGCCGCGGGTTTTGTCCCGTGTGCAAAGTTTCAAGAGTTTTCGAGCACGTTAAGAACCCCAAAAGTGCCCGAAAGCATAAAAAAGCATGAAAAAGCTTAAAAAAAGGAATATTAATGTTTGATGCATTGCCATGGCAACAGTATCTAAGATATCAATAATCCTTTCACAGGTCTACATCTGGCGTGTGTCTACATTATGCACATGAAGTTTGAAGCAAATCGGGTAAAAATAAGAGGGTGATTTAAAAGCATTTTGAAAGTGACACACTTCCTGCTTCCAGTTGGTGGCGCTATAACTTTGACTCACAATAGTCACATCCATGTGATCGGGCTCTTACAACGAACACACTGCTGAAGTTTCATCAAGATTAGTTAATGTATGCAGTAGTTATAACACACTTCCTGTTTCACGTTTCTCGCCATAATTTCGTTTACTCGCCACGGCCAAACCGTTCGAGATATCAAAAATCCCCTGGCAATTTTTCATCCTCAGTGTCTTGACTTCATGCTGACCGAGTTTCGTGCCGTGTGTTTGAATTCTCTAGGAGGAGTATTTCACATTCGATTGCATGTGTTTTCCAAACAACCCTTAATAGCCGACTTCCTGTTGGGCTGGGGTAAAAAGTAAGAGCATGAAGTATATATGAACCGATGAGATCTATATGTGTACTGAGTTTCATATTATTACATGCAAGCGTGTTTGATTTATGGACCAAGTGTTCAAACCCCGTTCCAGGGGGCGCTGTCGAGCCCCCCTGCCACGCCCGGGTACCAGCTTCAGCCCGGCCCTGATGGCCGCGGGTTCTGAGATGTGTGCAAAGTTTCAAGAGTTTTCGAGCACGTTAAGGCCCCCAAAAGTGCCCAAAAGGTAGTAAAATAATAATAATAATAAAATATAGCTGCGAGCAGCGATTACGGGCCCAAGCCGGTGGGACCGCAACCCCGGTGCCTTTAGTTACCTAAAGGCAACGGGGTGGCGGTGCCGCCGGCTTTGGCCCTTCATCGCTGCTCGCAGCTATATTTATATATATATATATAAAGCCGGTGGCACCGCCACCCTGGTGCCTTTAGGGTTATTGTGCACGACGTGACACAAAATATCAAAATATCTGCTCGCTATCTGCCGAACGGCTCTGGTAGTTCCGCTTCAGCACTGATGATGTTGTAGAAATAGCGCGCTCTGGTTGGTCTGGATTATTGGGGATTTTTTATTTAATACAGAAATAAGTTATTTATAATTCAGATGAGAATAAAGTCAGTGTTGATTAAAATGAAGGAAAACAAATATATTGATCTGAAATATAGCACATTAATTTTACATTTATTTAGGTTCAATTACCAAACATACAATCTTAATTTAATTTAAAGCAAACAATACATTTAAAATATATGGGTTGTATGCACATTTTGTAATAAAAAAATATATATATCCAAAAAGGCCTTAAAGGGTTAAACTCTTGTCACTGTAACAGACACAATCTCTCTCTCTCTCTCACACACACACACACACACACACACACACACACACACACACCAAGTCACTTGCATTTTAGATGCAATATTACACGATTTAATTTGATTAGCCCTACCTAGGGTACCAGCCAATAAAAAATTGTTTGATTTATTGATCAAATTTACAAATTAAAAATGAAAGATGAAGCATACATTTAATAAGACTGGACTGGGGTGCCCTGTATATATTACAATATGCAGATTTAAATATACCATTGCCCCCCACCGTCAGTTTGATGTGTGTGTTTGTGTGTGTTTGTGTGCGTGCGTGTGTGTGTGTGTGTGTGTGTGTGTGTGTGTGTTTAATAAAATCATTTAGTCACTACAATTAAAACCTGAACGTGTTTGCTTACTAAATTGTGAGCTGAACGAAAGTTGCAGCAAAGATCAGCAACCGGAGTCAAATTTCATTAATCACGAGAGTGAGAGCACGCGCACACACACACACACACACACACACACACTCCAGCATTGCAATCTTGACATCGCAGCCTGTTCATTATGCTGCGTTATGCTGCATCACACGGGCATTCATAACGGTGCGGGTCCACGACGATGAGCGAGCAGAACAGAGCGAACGTTTTTTAGTTCATTCCTACTTCCAAAGGAATTCCCTCGAGCTGCTTTTATGATACACTCAAAATATTCCACAAGCAATCATTTAAATTTAATGATATTCAGAACAGAACAAGAATAAAAAAAAACTATAAACAATAAAATAACCGAAATAATTTAAAGCGAAAGTGAAAGTAAGCTGTGTTGGGCTCACATTACTCTCTCATTCGAATCAAATTGTTTTAACATTTGCGATGTATTTGGATGCTAAACTATTCTTTATTATAGGCTTTGTACTTCACTCACGTTCCAATATCGACAGAAAAAACATCCACATTCAGACCAAAATAGACGACTTCCTGTTGGGCTGGCTTAAAACTTAGAGCACGAAAGTTGTTTGGCCCGATGAGGTGTATATGTGTACCGAGTTTCATATTATTACATGCAAGTGTGTTTGATTTATGGACCAAACATTCAGACCAAGTTTATGGACAGAGTTAATTTAATTAATAAACTAATTATATAAAACTATTGTCTATGCACTACAATTAAACTGGTTAAACGCCTTTACTTTATTAATAAAACTTATTTAAAAAATACAAGGCTTAAGACATTTATTTTCTTTTTTAATGCAGGCCAAACCACACAGCAGTGAAATGGTTAATCTAGCCCCCCTCCCCCTTCCCCTACACACACACACACACAAAACAGGCACAGACACAGAGATATGGCAAGCCATTTTAACATTTAACAGCTAGACTGGATATGTGTTGCAGATATCTGTAATTCAGTATTGCCTAGTCAAAAAGAACATTTCAGATATCCGCAACTACATTCTTCCTATCCATAATTGTCATTTCAGATATCCACAAAGACATTCTTCCTAGGACAAATGACATCACTTTTGCCATTCATTTGTATGGGGTTTATCAATACGGATATCTGCAACTGAATTGTAGATATCTGTAATTCCAGTTTGAGAAATCTACAATTTGATTCTGACTAGTCATAACTCCAGTTCAATATATCTTTAATTAACCTCAATTCAAGATATCTACATGTTCCTTTTCAGATATCTTAAATTAAGTTTTGACTAGGCGAAATTACGTTGTAGATATCTGTAACTGGAATTATGACTAGTTAAAATGGCGTTGTAGATATCTCAAACTGGAGTTAGGGATAGTCATAATTGAATTGTAGATATTTATTATCAAGTTATAGATATCTTGAAATTAATTTGGATTGTCATTTAAGATGTGTGACGAGTTGAATGTCGTTTTCTATGACGTCATTGCAGATATCTGTAATTCAGTTTTGCCTAGTCAAAACTGAATTACAGATATCTCTATCTGTCGTTTCGACTAGTCACAATTACGTTACAGATATCTTAAATGATAATACAAACTATCCAAAATGTAATTACGACTAGTCAGAAAGACGTTGTTGATATCTACAATGTTAATTCCGGATAGTCAAACTTAGCTTTTAAATATTAAAAGGGCTTGCCATACAGAGACGTAGACTCAGAGAGAGGCTCACCATATTCAAACCAAAATATCTGACTTCGTGTTGTTCGGAGCTAATAACTGTCAATTAGAAAGTTGTCCGGCTCGAGGAGAACAATATGCATACCGATTTTTGTAACTGTAGATAAAACTAATCCCCCCACTTTTGACAAAAGGTGGCGCTACTGAGCCCTCACCACGCCCGTTTCTGAAACTTTGCACATGTCTACTGGCTAATAAATGTAATGTGTCTTTCGAGTTTTATGCAATTTCAAGCATGCTAAGAGTCTCAAAAGCATCAAACAAAAATATTAAAGTTCGATGCGTTGCCACGGCAACAGTATCTAAGGTATCAATAATCTTTTCACAGGTCTATATCTGCCGTGTGTTTACATTATACACATAAAGTTTGAAGCAAATCGGGTAAAAATAAGAGGGTTATTTCAAAGCATTTTGAAAGTGACACACTTCCTGCTGCCAGTTGGTGGCGCTATAACTTTGACTCACAATAGTCACATCCATATGACCGGCCTCTTACAACGAACACACTGCTGAAGTTTCACCAAGATCAGTTAATGTATAAAGAAGTTATAACACACTTCCTGTTTCTCTTTTCGCGCCATAATTTCGTTTCCTCGCCACGGCAAAACCGTTCGAGATATCAAAAATCCCCTGGCAATTTTTCATCCTCAATGTCTTGACTTCATGCTGACCGAGTTTCGTGCCGTGTGTTTGAATTCTCTAGGAGGAGTATTTCAAATTCCATTGCATGCGTTTTCCAAACAACCCTAAATAGCCGACTTCCTGTTGGGCTGGGGTAAAAAGTAAGAGTATGAAGTATATATGAACCGATGAGATCTATATGTGTACCGAGTTTCATATTATTACATGCAAGCGTGTTGGATTTATGGACCAAGTGTTCAAACCCCGTTCCAGGGGGCGCTGTCGAGCCCCCCTGCCACGCCCGGGTACCAGCTTCAGCGCGGCCCTGATGGCCGCAGGTTCTGACCCATGTGCAAAGTTTCAAGAGTTTTCGAGCACGTTAAGGCCCCCAAAAGTGCCCGAATAGTCGATAGAACATTTTTTAAAAATGTATCCTAAGGAAAACAATAGGGCCTTCGCCCTTTCAGGGCTTGGGCCCTAAAAACTAGGGAATCACTAAACCGAGAGAATTATTCTGTTTTGATGATACACTCAAAATATTACACAAGCAATTCTTTAAATTTAATGATATTCAGAACAGAACAAGAATTCAAAAAAACTGTAATTAAGAATTAACCGAAATAATTGAAAGCGAAAGTGAAAGTAAGTGGTGTTTGGCTCACGTAACTCTCTCATTAGAATCAAACTGTTTCAACATTTGCGATGTATTTGGATGCTAAACTATTCTTTATTATGGGCTTTGTACTTCACTCAGGTTTCAATATGTGTGTGTGTGTGTGTGTGTGTGTGAGGTGCGGGTGCGATTGAACTGTTACACATAAAAACATACTCCGTCCAATAAAACACAACAAAGTGCTTTTTTCAAACTATAAACTCTTGTCAAACTGTAACCTACAACTGTCACCAAACTAAAATCACACGCACACACTGTCTAAAAGCAAAAAATATTTATCCAACCCCATTTAAAACAGTCTGTGGGTGCCATCTTTTGGACATTCACCACATCGCATTGATTTTCATTTATTGTCCTCAGAGCCCTAATCTGTTTATTTTTCAATTACACATTCTACATTGATTAAAAAAGAAAAATTCAAATGTGTTTTTATTTTATACAGGAATAAATTATTTATAATTCAGATGAGAATAAAGTTAGTGTTTTACAATTTTAAGGAAAACAAATATATTGTTCTGAAATATAGCACATTCATTTTAAATTCATTCAGCTTCAATTACCAATACAATCTTAATTTTATTTAAAGCAAACTATACATTTAAAAGATCTTGGTTCTGTGCATATTTTGTCATTTAAAAAAAATACAAAATTGTTATGCAAAAAGACAAGGCCTTAGAGATTTCTTTATCCTTTAATGCAGGAAAAATCACACAGCAATGAAAGGCTTAATATCATGTCACTGTAACAGCCAGCCAGCCACACACACACATATAAACACAGACACCAGCCCTCCCTCCCCCTCCCTCCCCACACAGACAGCCACACACACACACACACATAGAATGGGAGGGGGCCCTCTCTCTGTCAAAGAGTGACAGAGAGAGATACCATTTCATGAAATCCACATTCAAACCACAATATCTGACCTTCTGAGGGTTGGAGCTATTGACTGTAAATTAGAAAGTTGTTTGGCTTGAGGAGAAGAATATACAAGCTGAGTTTTGTAACTGTAGGTAAATCTAACTAAGTTATAACACACTTTATATGTCCTTTTTTAGTCATGAAAATTCATTTCCTCGCCACGGCCAAACCGTTCGAGATATCAAAAATCCGTCAGCAATTTAGCATCCTCAATGTCTTGACTTCATGCACGCCTAGTTTGGCGATGATTGAATGAATTGCCTAGGAGTAGTACTTCAAATTCCACAGCAAGCGTTTTCCAAACAACCCATAATAGCCGACTTCCTGTTGGGCTGGCGTAAAACTTGACCAGGGGTAAAATGTTTGGCCCGATGAGATCTATATGTGTACTGAGTTTCATATTAATTCATGCAAGCGTGTTGAATATATGGACCAAATTGTCGGACCCCGTTCAAGGGGGCGCTGTTGAGCCCCCCTGCCACGCCCGGGTACCAGCTTCAGCCCGGCCCTGATGGCCGTGGGTTCTGACCTGTGTGCAAAATTTCAAAAGTTTTTGAGCACGTTAAGAGTCCCAAAATCCCCTGAAACCTTGAAATGCATTAAAATCAATAGACAAATCCCTCACACACAGAGACGGAAAGAGAGGGAGAGAAAATTCTCAGAAACATCCACATTCAAACTAAAATATCTGACTCCCTCTTGGTCTGAGCTAATGACAGTAAATTAGAAAGTTGTCCGGCTTGATCTGAACAATATGCGTACCGAGTTTTATGATTGTAGGTAAAACTATAGAACTAACACCCCCACTTTTGTCAAAAGGTGGCGCTACTGAGCCCCTGCACCACGCCCGTTTCTGAAACTTTGCACATGTCTACTGGCTAATAAATGTGATGTGTCTGTCGAGTTTCATGTTATTTCAAGTATGTTAAGAGTCTCAAAAGCATCAACAAAGAATATTAAAGTTTGATGCGTTGCCACGGCAACAGTATCTAATATATCAATAATCCTTTCACAGGTCTACATCTGCCGTGTATTTACATTATACAGATGAAGTTTGAAGCAAATCGGGTTAAAATAAGAGGGTGATTTCAAAGCATTTTGAAAGTGACACACTTCCTGCTGCCAGTTGGTGGCGCTATAACTTTGACTCACAATAGTCACATCCATGTGATCGGCCTCTTAAAGCGAACACACTGGTGAAGTTTCGTTAAGATCAGCTAATGTATGCTGAAGTTATAACACACTTCCTGTTTCACGTTTCTCGCCATAAATTCGTTTCCTCGCCACGGCCAAACCGTTCGAGATATCAAAAATCCCCTGGCAATTTTTCATCCTCAATGTCTTGACTTCATGCTGACCGAGTTTCGTGGCATTTCTTTGAATTCTCTAGGAGAAGGACTTTAAATTCCATTGCATGCGTTTAACAAACAACCCTAAATAGCCGACTTCCTGTTGGGATGGGGTAAAAAGTAAGAGCATGAAGTATATATGAACCGATGAGATCTATATGTGTACCGAGTTTCATATTATTACATGCAAGTGTGTTTGATTTATGGACCAAGTTTTCGGACCCCGTTCCAGGGGGCGCTGTCGAGCCCCCCTGCCACGCCCGGGTACCATCTTCAGCCCGGCCCTGATGGCCGCGGGTTCTGACCTGTGTGCAAAGTTTCAAGAGTTTTCGAGCACGTTAAGGGCCCCAAAAGTGCCCGAATAGTCGTAAGAAAAATATAGAAAATGAGTTTCCAAACAACCCATAATAACCGACTTCCTGTTGGGCTGACGTAAAACTTAGAGCACGAAAGTTGTTTGGCCCGATGAGATCTATAAGTGTACCGAGTTTCAGATTATTACATGCAAGCGTGTTTGATATATGGACAAGTGTTCAAACCCCGTTCCAGGGGGCGCTGTCGAGCCCCCCTGCCACGCCCGGGTACCAGCTTCAGCCCGGCCCTGATGGCCGCGGGTTCTGACCCGTGTGCAAAGTTTCAAGAGTTTTTGAGCACGTTAAGGCCCCCAAAAGTGCCCAAAAGGTAGTAAAATAATAATAATAATAATAATAATAATAATAAATATAGCTGCGAGCAGCGATTACGGGCCCAAGCCGGTGGCACCGCAACCCCGGTGCCTTTAGTTACCTAAAGGCACCGGAGTGGCGGTGCCGCCGGCTTTGGCCCTTCATCGCTGCTCGCAGCTATATTCATATATATATATATATATATATATATATATATATATATATATAAACAAGCCGGTGGCACCGCCACCCCGGTGCCTTTATATATATATATATATATATGTCTACATTGTTCAATCACGCCTCACACACACACACACACTTTTGCAGAGCCCACACCAATGCAAGCTCTATAGCACACATCTTCTCAAAGGTCAAAGCGGAGTTACGATATTGCCCGTCATGCACAGTAACCGTAAAGGTGCCACCGGCTTGTTTATATATATATATATATATCGTATTATTCTAACTTGTAAAAAACTATTAACTTTTGTTAATATTCAACCATTTCACAACTAACTTTTTTCCATAGATCAAACACAACATAATTATATGGTGGACTGAAACAAAAATTATTAATTAAATAAAATTATTGTTTTCCTCTGAAATAGCAAAAGCATCACACACTAGCTGTACCTGCTCTAAATAAAAAAGAGTAATTCAATAAAAATACAAAATCGAACTAAATAAAATAAATTATTACAAAAACAAAATCAAACCAAAGAAAATATATCTTCGAAAAAAAAAGCGAGTGTCATGAGGAAAGGCGCCTCAGGAATCGTCAGGATTAACTCCATGTGTAAGGAATTTTGATTGATTTTATTTGTCACTTGAAAATTATTGTTAAATGTGTGCCTGCATAACTTTAATAAGATTTATTTTCTTTGATTTGATTTTGTTTTATATAATTTATTTATTTCGATTTTGTATTTTTATTTAAATACTATTATTTATTTAGAGCAGGTACAGCTAAGTGTGCGATGCTTTTGCTATTTCAGAGGGAAAAAAACACATTTTATTTCAAAAAGGCTTTTCAATTAAATAAAATGTTCAAGCTTTGTTTTCGTTTTATTATTTTGTTTGTTTTAAGCTTTGTTTAATTTATATTGTTAATCATCTGACACAAAACAAATGCATAAAGTATCATTTTAACTTTTAAAAAACTATTAACATTTGTTAATAGTACATTGCCTGTCTTTTGTTAATAGGACAAAACATAGTTATTATATTTTATAATATTTTATAAATATATAAAATAAACATTTGTAATGAAATCGTTCAAAAAAATGATATTAGCATTGTTTTAAACTTTGAAACAGAAGTAGCGCAATGCCTGGCCACTCCCGCGCCGCCTCCTTTTCACAATCCGAGGGAACCATCTCCGGAATATTAACCTCACTCCTAGAAGTCCAATTCTCATTATTCATGCCTCTTACCTGGGATTGATTGCACACACACACACACACACACACACACACGCACGCACGCACTCACACGCACACACACACACACACACACACACACGTGTCAAGTCACTTACATTTTAGATGCAATATTGACTGTTCTTCTGTTTCAGCAGCGAAAATAGTTAAACAAAGATCACAGCAGAACCATTGCATCTCACAGCAACGTGTTTTCTCATTACTGAATGATTCAGCATTTTGAACAAATTGGTTGACTCAAAGATTCAATGACCAATCCATAAACATCTGTCTCATTCATGAATGACTCAGTCGTTCAAACGAATCGTTTGAACGAATGAATCAATGACCCGCTCATTAAGACGGTCGCCTGGCGACACCTAGTGACGGTTTAGTGTTATTTGATTATACACTCAAAATATTCCACAACAAATCCTTTAAATTTAATGATATTCAGAACAGAACACAAATAAAAAAATAACTATAATAAAGCCAAAACGAAATAATTTAAAACAAAAGTAAAAGTAAGTGGTGTTAGGCTCACGTAAATCTCTCTTTAGAATCTAAATGTTGCAACATTTGCGATGTATTTGGATGCTAAACTATTCTTTATTACAGGCTTTGTACTTCACTCACGTTCCAATATCGACGGAAAAAATCATCCTCTTCACTTGTGCAAAAATGTGCTTGGAAAAATCACAGTGGAGCGGTGCTTACTGTGAATGATACAAATTGTACTACTGACTATTTCAACATAGCAGTGTAATTTGTATATGTTAGGTTGAATGTTTTATTATTGTGTGTGTGTGTGTGTGTGTGTGTTTGTGTGTGTGTGTGTGTGTGTGTGTGTGTGTGTGTGTGTGTGTGTGTGTGTGTGTGTGTCAGTGTGTGTGTGGGGGTCTGGGTGGCTCAGCGCGATTGAACAGTGAAACATACTCCGTCATTTTCTTCATACAGGACATCATTCAAACGTCAAAGTGTTTACTTATATTTGTGTACACTCGCAATTAAACACAACATTGTGTTTTTGTTAAATAAATTAAAGTAATACGTCCCCCGAAATGGCGCTAATTTTAAAATGAAACTAAAATGCTCACGGCTGCACGGGCATTCATAACTCTGCGCGCCCACGGTGAGGGACGAGCAGAACAGAGCGAACGTTGTTTAGTTCATTCCTACTTCCATAGGAATTAATTGAAAAAGCTCACTCTACTCTGCACCATTATTAATGAATTGTGCAGACGTCCTTATTTTACTTTCGCTTTTTACCTGATTTTGAACACAAGAGGGCAGTATAACACTATGTATGATTTGGAAAAAAATTTTTTTTGACTAAACAACCATTCTGGCTGTTTTTAAACTTAAACATTATTCTCTAATTGCTCTCACCATGCCCGTTTCTGAAACTCTGCACATGTCTACTGTCTAATAAATGTGATGTGTCTGTCGGGTTTCATGCAATTTCAAGTATGTTAAGAGTCTCAAAAGCATCAACAAAGAATAATAAAGTTTGATGCGTTGCCACGGCAACAGTATCTAAGATATCAATAATCCTTTCTCAGGTCTACATCTGCCGTGTGTCTACATTATACACATAAAGTTTGAAGCAAATTGGGTAAAAATAAGAGGGTGATTTCAAAGCCTTTAGGAAGTGACACACTTCCTGCTGCCAGTTGGTGGCGCTATAACTTTGACTCACAATAGTCACATCCATGTGATCGGACTCTTACAGCGAACACACTGCTGAAGTTTCATCAAGATCAGTTAATGTATGCAGAAGTTATAACACACTTCCTGTTTCCTTTATTCGCCATAAATTCGTTTCCTCGCCACAGCCAAACCGTTCGAGATATCAAAAATCCCCTGGCAACTTTTCATCCTCAATGTCTTGACTTCATGCTGACCGAGTTTCGTGGCGATTGGTTGAATTCTCTAGGAGGAGTATATCGAATTCCAGGGGCATACGCTTCCAAACAAACCATAATAGCCGACTTCCTGTTGGGCTGGGGTAAAAAGTAAAAGTACAAAGGATATATGAATCGATGAGATCTATATGTGTACCGAGTTTCATATTATTACATTCAAGCGTGTTTGATTTATGGACCAAGTTTTCGGACCCCGTTCCAGGGGGCACTGTCGAGCCCCCCTGCCACGCCCGGGTACCAGCTTCAGCCCGGCCCTGATGGCCACGGGTTCTGACCCGTGTGCAAAGTTTCAAGAGTTTTTGAGCACGTTAAGGGCCCCCAAAGTGCGCTGAGAGTCTCAAAAGTATCCAAAAAGAATATTAAAGTTTGATGCGTTGTCACGGCAACAGCATCTAAGATATCAACAATCCTTTCACAAGTCTAAATCTGGCGTGTGTCTACATTATACACATCAAGTTTGAAGCAAATCGGGTAAAGCCTGTTTGATTTATGGACCAAGTTTTCGGACCCCATTCCAGGGGGCGCTGTCGAGCCCCCCTGCCACGCCCGGGTACCAGCTTCAGCCCGGCCCTGATGGCCGCGGTTTCTGACCCGTGTGCAAAGTTTCAAGAGTTTTTGAGCACGTTAAGGGCCCCAAAAGTGCGCTAAGAATCTCAAAAGTATCCAAAAAGAATATTAAAGTTTGATGCGTTGTCACGGCAACAGCATCTAAGATATCAACAATCCTTTCACAGGTCTACATCTGGCTTGTGTCTACATTATACACATCAAGTTTGAAGCAAATAGGGTAAAGCGTGTTGGATATATGGACCAAATTGTCTGACCCGTTCAAGGGGGCGCTGTCGAGCCCCCCTGCCACGCCCGGGTACCAGCTTCAGCCTGGCCCTGATGGCCGCGGGTTTTGTCCCGTGTGCAAAGTTTCAAGAGTTTTCGAGCACGTTAAGAACCCCAAAAGTGCCCGAAAGCATAAAAAAGCATGAAAAAGCTTAAAAAAAGGAATATTAATGTTTGATGCATTGCCATGGCAACAGTATCTAAGATATCAATAATCCTTTCACAGGTCTACATCTGGCGTGTGTCTACATTATGCACATGAAGTTTGAAGCAAATCGGGTAAAAATAAGAGGGTGATTTAAAAGCATTTTGAAAGTGACACACTTCCTGCTTCCAGTTGGTGGCGCTATAACTTTGACTCACAATAGTCACATCCATGTGATCGGGCTCTTACAACGAACACACTGCTGAAGTTTCATCAAGATTAGTTAATGTATGCAGTAGTTATAACACACTTCCTGTTTCACGTTTCTCGCCATAATTTCGTTTACTCGCCACGGCCAAACCGTTCGAGATATCAAAAATCCCCTGGCAATTTTTCATCCTCAGTGTCTTGACTTCATGCTGACCGAGTTTCGTGCCGTGTGTTTGAATTCTCTAGGAGGAGTATTTCACATTCCATTGCATGTGTTTTCCAAACAACCCTTAATAGCCGACTTCCTGTTGGGCTGGGGTAAAAAGTAAGAGCATGAAGTATATATGAACCGATGAGATCTATATGTGTACTGAGTTTCATATTATTACATGCAAGCGTGTTTGATTTATGGACCAAGTGTTCAAACCCCGTTCCAGGGGGCGCTGTCGAGCCCCCCTGCCACGCCCGGGTACCAGCTTCAGCCCGGCCCTGATGGCCGCGGGTTCTGAGATGTGTGCAAAGTTTCAAGAGTTTTCGAGCACGTTAAGGCCCCCAAAAGTGCCCAAAAGGTAGTAAAATAATAATAATAATAATAAATATAGCTGCGAGCAGCGATTACGGGCCCAAGCCGGTGGCACCGCAACCCCGGTGCCTTTAGTTACCTAAAGGCACCGGAGTGGCGGTGCCGCCGGCTTTGGCCCTTCATCGCTGCTCGCAGCTATATTCATATATATATATATATATAAACAAGCCGGTGGCACCGCCACCCCGGTGCCTTTATATATATATATATATATATGTCTACATTGTTCAATCACGCCTCACACACACACACACACTTTTGCAGAGCCCACACCAATGCAAGCTCTATAGCACACATCTTCTCAAAGGTCAAAGCGGAGTTACGATATTGCCCGTCATGCACAGTAACCGTAAAGGCACCGGGGTGGCGGTGCCACCGGCTTGTTTATATATATATATATATCGTATTATTCTAACTTGTAAAAAACTATTAACTTTTGTTAATATTCAACCATTTCACAACTAACTTTTTTCCATAGATCAAACACAACATAATTATATGGTGGACTGAAACAAAAATTATTAATTAAATAAAATTATTGTTTTCCTCTGAAATAGCAAAAGCATCACACACTAGCTGTACCTGCTCTAAATAAAAAAGAGTAATTCAATAAAAATACAAAATCGAACTAAATAAAATAAATTATTACAAAAACAAAATCAAACCAAAGAAAATATATCTTCGAAAAAAAAAGCGAGTGTCATGAGGAAAGGCGCCTCAGGAATCGTCAGGATTAACTCCATGTGTAAGGAATTTTGATTGATTTTATTTGACACTTGAAAATTATTGTTAAATGTGTGCCTGCATAACTTTAATAAGATTTATTTTCTTTGATTTGATTTTGTTTTATATAATTTATTTATTTCGATTTTGTATTTTTATTTAAATACTATTATTTATTTAGAGCAGGTACAGCTAAGTGTGCGATGCTTTTGCTATTTCAGAGGGAAAAAAACACATTTTATTTCAAAAAGGCTTTTCAATTAAATAAAATGTTCAAGCTTTGTTTTCGTTTTATTATTTTGTTTGTTTTAAGCTTTGTTTAATTTATATTGTTAATCATCTGACACAAAACAAATGCATAAAGTATCATTTTAACTTTTAAAAAACTATTAACATTTGTTAATAGTACATTGCCTGTCTTTTGTTAATAGGACAAAACATAGTTATTATATTTTATAATATTTTATAAATATATAAAATAAACATTTGTAATGAAATCGTTCCAAAAAATGATATTAGCATTGTTTTAAACTTTGAAACAGAAGTAGCGCAATGCCTGGCCACTCCCGCGCCGCCTCCTTTTCACAATCCGAGGGAACCATCTCCGGAATATTAACCTCACTCCTAGAAGTCCAATTCTCATTATTCATGCCTCTTACCTGGGATTGATTGCACACACACACACACACACACACACACACACGCACGCACGCACTCACACGCACACACACACACACACACACACACACACGTGTCAAGTCACTTACATTTTAGATGCAATATTGACTGTTCTTCTGTTTCAGCAGCGAAAATAGTTAAACAAAGATCACAGCAGAACCATTGCATCTCACAGCAACGTGTTTTCTCATTACTGAATGATTCAGCATTTTGAACAAATTGGTTGACTCAAAGATTCAATGACCAATCCATAAACATCTGTCTCATTCATGAATGACTCAGTCGTTCAAACGAATCGTTTGAACGAATGAATCAATGACCCGCTCATTAAGACGGTCGCCTGGCGACACCTAGTGACGGTTTAGTGTTATTTGATTATACACTCAAAATATTCCACAACAAATCCTTTAAATTTAATGATATTCAGAACAGAACACAAATAAAAAAATAACTATAATAAAGCCAAAACGAAATAATTTAAAACAAAAGTAAAAGTAAGTGGTGTTAGGCTACGTAAATCTCTCTTTAGAATCTAAATGTTGCAACATTTGCGATGTATTTGGATGCTAAACTATTCTTTATTACAGGCTTTGTACTTCACTCACGTTCCAATATCGACGGAAAAAATCATCCTCTTCACTTGTGCAAAAATGTGCTTGGAAAAATCACAGTGGAGCGGTGCTTACTGTGAATGATACAAATTGTACTACTGACTATTTCAACATAGCAGTGTAATTTGTATATGTTAGGTTGAATGTTTTATTATTGTGTGTGTGTGTGTGTGTGTGTTTGTGTGTGTGTGTGTGTGTGTGTGTGTGTGTGCGTGTGTGTGTGTGTGTGTGTGTGTGTGTGTCAGTGTGTGTGTGGGGGTCTGGGTGGCTCAGCGCGATTGAACAGTGAAACATACTCCGTCATTTTCTTCATACAGGACATCATTCAAACGTCAAAGTGTTTACTTATATTTGTGTACACTCGCAATTAAACACAACATTGTGTTTTTGTTAAATAAATTAAAGTAATACGTCCCCCGAAATGGCGCTAATTTTAAAATGAAACTAAAATGCTCACGGCTGCACGGGCATTCATAACTCTGCGCGCCCACGGTGAGGGACGAGCAGAACAGAGCGAACGTTGTTTAGTTCATTCCTACTTCCATAGGAATTAATTGAAAAAGCTCACTCTACTCTGCACCATTATTAATGAATTGTGCAGACGTCCTTATTTTACTTTCGCTTTTTACCTGATTTTGAACACAAGAGGGCAGTATAACACTATGTATGATTTGGAAAAAAAATTTTTTTGACTAAACAACCATTCTGGCTGTTTTTAAACTTAAACATTATTCTCTAATTGCTCTCACCATGCCCGTTTCTGAAACTCTGCACATGTCTACTGTCTAATAAATGTGATGTGTCTGTCGGGTTTCATGCAATTTCAAGTATGTTAAGAGTCTCAAAAGCATCAACAAAGAATAATAAAGTTTGATGCGTTGCCACGGCAACAGTATCTAAGATATCAATAATCCTTTCTCAGGTCTACATCTGCCGTGTGTCTACATTATACACATAAAGTTTGAAGCAAATTGGGTAAAAATAAGAGGGTGATTTCAAAGCCTTTAGGAAGTGACACACTTCCTGCTGCCAGTTGGTGGCGCTATAACTTTGACTCACAATAGTCACATCCATGTGATCGGACTCTTACAGCGAACACACTGCTGAAGTTTCATCAAGATCAGTTAATGTATGCAGAAGTTATAACACACTTCCTGTTTCCTTTATTCGGCATAAATTCGTTTCCTCGCCACAGCCAAACCGTTCGAGATATCAAAAATCCCCTGGCAACTTTTCATCCTCAATGTCTTGACTTCATGCTGACCGAGTTTCGTGGCGATTGGTTGAATTCTCTAGGAGGAGTATATCGAATTCCAGGGGCATACGCTTCCAAACAAACCATAATAGCCGACTTCCTGTTGGGCTGGGGTAAAAAGTAAAAGTACAAAGGATATATGAATCGATGAGATCTATATGTGTACCGAGTTTCATATTATTACATTCAAGCGTGTTTGATTTATGGACCAAGTTTTCGGACCCCGTTCCAGGGGGCACTGTCGAGCCCCCCTGCCACGCCCGGGTACCAGCTTCAGCCCGGCCCTGATGGCCACGGGTTCTGACCCGTGTGCAAAGTTTCAAGAGTTTTTGAGCACGTTAAGGGCCCCCAAAGTGCGCTGAGAGTCTCAAAAGTATCCAAAAAGAATATTAAAGTTTGATGCGTTGTCACGGCAACAGCATCTAAGATATCAACAATCCTTTCACAGGTCTAAATCTGGCGTGTGTCTACATTATACACATCAAGTTTGAAGCAAATCGGGTAAAGCCTGTTTGATTTATGGACCAAGTTTTCGGACCCCATTCCAGGGGGCGCTGTCGAGCCCCCCTGCCACGCCCGGGTACCAGCTTCAGCCCGGCCCTGATGGCCGCGGTTTCTGACCCGTGTGCAAAGTTTCAAGAGTTTTTGAGCACGTTAAGGGCCCCAAAAGTGCGCTAAGAATCTCAAAAGTATCCAAAAAGAATATTAAAGTTTGATGCGTTGTCACGGCAACAGCATCTAAGATATCAACAATCCTTTCACAGGTCTACATCTGGCTTGTGTCTACATTATACACATCAAGTTTGAAGCAAATAGGGTAAAGCGTGTTGGATATATGGACCAAATTGTCTGACCCGTTCAAGGGGGCGCTGTCGAGCCCCCCTGCCACGCCCGGGTACCAGCTTCAGCCTGGCCCTGATGGCCGCGGGTTTTGTCCCGTGTGCAAAGTTTCAAGAGTTTTCGAGCACGTTAAGAACCCCAAAAGTGCCCGAAAGCATAAAAAAGCATGAAAAAGCTTAAAAAAAGGAATATTAATGTTTGATGCATTGCCATGGCAACAGTATCTAAGATATCAATAATCCTTTCACAGGTCTACATCTGGCGTGTGTCTACATTATGCACATGAAGTTTGAAGCAAATCGGGTAAAAATAAGAGGGTGATTTAAAAGCATTTTGAAAGTGACACACTTCCTGCTTCCAGTTGGTGGCGCTATAACTTTGACTCACAATAGTCACATCCATGTGATCGGGCTCTTACAACGAACACACTGCTGAAGTTTCATCAAGATTAGTTAATGTATGCAGTAGTTATAACACACTTCCTGTTTCACGTTTCTCGCCATAATTTCGTTTACTCGCCACGGCCAAACCGTTCGAGATATCAAAAATCCCCTGGCAATTTTTCATCCTCAGTGTCTTGACTTCATGCTGACCGAGTTTCGTGCCGTGTGTTTGAATTCTCTAGGAGGAGTATTTCACATTCCATTGCATGTGTTTTCCAAACAACCCTTAATAGCCGACTTCCTGTTGGGCTGGGGTAAAAAGTAAGAGCATGAAGTATATATGAACCGATGAGATCTATATGTGTACTGAGTTTCATATTATTACATGCAAGCGTGTTTGATTTATGGACCAAGTGTTCAAACCCCGTTCCAGGGGGCGCTGTCGAGCCCCCCTGCCACGCCCGGGTACCAGCTTCAGCCCGGCCCTGATGGCCGCGGGTTCTGAGATGTGTGCAAAGTTTCAAGAGTTTTCGAGCACGTTAAGGCCCCCAAAAGTGCCCAAAAGGTAGTAAAATAATAATAATAATAAATAATAATCCTAAGGAAAACAATAGGGCCTTCGCCTTTTCAAGGCTTGGGCCCTAAATATAGCTGCGAGCAGCGATTACGGGCCCAAGCCGGTGGCACCGCAACCCCGGTGCCTTTAATTACCTAAAGGCACCGGAGTGGCGGTGCCGCCGGCTTTGGCCCTTCATCGCTGCTCGCAGCTATATTTATATGCACACTTTTGCACACCGGGTGGCGGTGCCACCGGCTTGTTTATATATATATATATATATATATATATATATATATATATATATATATATATAAACAAGCCGGTGGCACCGCCACCCCGGTGCCTTTAGGGTTACTGTGCGTGACGGGCAATAACGTAACCCCGCTTTGACCTTTGAGAAGATGTGTGCTGTAGAGCTTGCATCAGTGTGGGCTCTGCAAAAGTGTGCATTGAGGGCACATATCAACCACAAAGTATGCGTGAGCAACCTTCTGAAACCTAAAATGAAAAATGAGACACCCTACGGTCTCATGGACTTAATGGAAACATGAAATAAGTACACAAGTTTGAAAGTTATATGAAGTGTGCCAAGACAGAATATTTGCCTGATCTGATTAGAAAAATAGTTTTTGTGTGTGTGTGTGTGTGTGTGAGGCGTGATTGAACAATGTAGACATAAAAACATACTCCGTCCTTTTGTTCATACAGGACATTATTCAAACTACAAAGTGTTTACTTATATTTGTGTACAATCGCAATAAAACACAACATTGTGCTTTTGTCAAACTGTAAACTACAACTGTCACCCAACCAAAATCTCTTACACACACACACACACACACACACACACACACACAGACACACATAGTTTAAAAGCAAAAAAATCTTTTGGACATTCATCATATTGCATTGGTTTTCATTTCTTGTTCTCGAACAGAGCCCTAATCTGTTTATTTTTTCAGTTACACATTCTACATTGATTAAAAAAGAAAAATCAAATGTGCTTTTATTTTAGACATAAATAAATAATCTATCATTCAGATGAGAGTAAAGTTAGTGTTAGTTCAAATTTTAAGGAAAACAAAAATATGATCTGAAATATCGCACATTCATTTAAAATTCATTCAGGTTCAATTACCAAACATACAAATCTCAATGTAATTTAAAGCAAACAATACATTTAAAATATATGGGTTGTATGCAATTTTTTTATATATAAAAAGATATATATCCAAAAATACAAAGCCTAAACTTTAACAAGGGTTAAACAATCACTGTAACAGACACAATCACACACACACACACACACACACACACACGTCAAATCACTTACATTTTAGATGCAATATTGACTTTTTTTCTGTTTCAGCAGCGAAAATAGTTCGACAAAGATCACAGCAGAACCATCGAGCATCTCACAGCAACGCGTTCTCATTACTGAATGATTCAGCATTTTGAACAAATCGGTTGACTCAAAGATTCAACGACCAATCCATAATCTGTCTCATTCATGAATGACTCAGCCGTTCGAACGAATCGTTTGAACGAATGAATCAATGACTCGCTCATTAAGACGGTCGCCTGGCGACACCTAATGACGGTTTAGTGATATGTTTAAAAGTATCATTCTTTCCAACGATTGTTAATTAACTCATATTTGAAACATAAGCTATATATATATATATATATATAATATATATATATATATATATATACACACATATATATACACAAAAATAAAATAAACACATTTGAAGCGTGTTTGCTTACTAAATTGTGAGCTGAACGAAAGTTGCAGCAAATATCAGCAACAGGAGTCAAATTTCATTAATCACGAGAGTGAAGAGCTGACTGAAAAGATGATGACGGAATAGGCTATTTTATGTAAAAGCGCCTATTTAAGCGAATCTATCATTATACTCTTTTGTTGTTGTGTTTTCCGTGAAAAATAATAGACTATTGAACTCACAATTCAAGCACGCGCTCTGCACGCGCCACCATTATCAATGTCCGTGTGGACGTCCGCGATCGAACAGTGGAAACATTGGCTACTCCGTCATTTTATTCAAGAAGATCATTCAAACTGCAAAGTGTTTACTAATTTTTGGATACTCGCAATCAAACACAACATTGTGATTTTGTAAAATACATTCAAGAAATCCGCCCCCGAAATGGGGCTTCTTTTAAAATGAAACGAAAATGCTCACAGCTGCACGTCTTGTGGAGACGTCCGTTACTTTCGCTTTCAAGTTAGCGATTTTAAAGCCCCCAGCGGAGTCACGGTGGGAAAATATTCCCATAGTAGCATCAATTGGCCTACCTGATTTTGAACACAAGAGGGCAGTAAAGCACTATGAATGATTTTTTTTTTTTTTTTTTTTTTGGCTAAACAACCATTCTGGCTGTTTTTAAACTTAAACATAAATCTTAAATTGAAAAAAAGGAAGACAATGGGTTTAGTTCTAATATTAGTATAATTTTATAGAAAAATAAATGGTGTATAATTACATTTTAGAAAGATATGAGACATTTCCTGATTCTTTTTTTGACATAATCCCTCGCCATAGCAAAACCGTTTGAGATATTCAATATCCGTTCACAATTTAGCATCTTTAAAGTATTTTCATCAAGTTGAAAAAGTTTTGTAACTGTAGATGAAACTAACCCCCCCCCACACACACACTTTTGTCACAAAAGGTGGCGCTACTGAGCCCCTGCACCATGCCCGTTTCTGAAACTCTGCACATGTCTACTGTCTAATAAATGTGATGTGTCTGTCGGGTTTCATGCAATTTCAAGTATGTTAAGAGTCTCAAAAGCATCAACAAAGAATAATAAAGTTTGATGCGTTGCCACGGCAACAGTATCTAAGATATCAATAATCCTTTCTCAGGTCTACATCTGCCGTGTGTCTACATTATACACATAAAGTTTGAAGCAAATTGGGTAAAAATAAGAGGGTGATTTCAAAGCCTTTAGGAAGTGACACACTTCCTGCTGCCAGTTGGTGGCGCTATAACTTTGACTCACAATAGTCACATCCATGTGATCGGACTCTTACAGCGAACACACTGCTGAAGTTTCATCAAGATCAGTTAATGTATGCAGAAGTTATAACACACTTCCTGTTTCCTTTATTCGCCATAAATTCGTTTCCTCGCCACGGCCAAACCGTTCGAGATATCAAAAATCCCCTGGCAACTTTTCATCCTCAATGTCTTGACTTCATGCTGACCGAGTTTCGTGGCGATTGGTTGAATTCTCTAGGAGGAGTATATCGAATTCCAGGGGCATACGCTTCCAAACAAACCATAATAGCCGACTTCCTGTTGGGCTGGGGTAAAAAGTAAAAGTACAAAGGATATATGAATCGATGAGATCTATATGTGTACCGAGTTTCATATTATTACATTCAAGCGTGTTTGATTTATGGACCAAGTTTTCGGACCCCGTTCCAGGGGGCACTGTCGAGCCCCCCTGCCACGCCCGGGTACCAGCTTCAGCCCGGCCCTGATGGCCACGGGTTCTGACCCGTGTGCAAAGTTTCAAGAGTTTTTGAGCACGTTAAGGGCCCCCAAAGTGCGCTGAGAGTCTCAAAAGTATCCAAAAAGAATATTAAAGTTTGATGCGTTGTCACGGCAACAGCATCTAAGATATCAACAATCCTTTCACAGGTCTAAATCTGGCGTGTGTCTACATTATACACATCAAGTTTGAAGCAAATCGGGTAAAGCCTGTTTGATTTATGGACCAAGTTTTCGGACCCCATTCCAGGGGGCGCTGTCGAGCCCCCCTGCCACGCCCGGGTACCAGCTTCAGCCCGGCCCTGATGGCCGCGGTTTCTGACCCGTGTGCAAAGTTTCAAGAGTTTTTGAGCACGTTAAGGGCCCCAAAAGTGCGCTAAGAATCTCAAAAGTATCCAAAAAGAATATTAAAGTTTGATGCGTTGTCACGGCAACAGCATCTAAGATATCAACAATCCTTTCACAGGTCTACATCTGGCTTGTGTCTACATTATACACATCAAGTTTGAAGCAAATAGGGTAAAGCGTGTTGGATATATGGACCAAATTGTCTGACCCGTTCAAGGGGGCGCTGTCGAGCCCCCCTGCCACGCCCGGGTACCAGCTTCAGCCTGGCCCTGATGGCCGCGGGTTTTGTCCCGTGTGCAAAGTTTCAAGAGTTTTCGAGCACGTTAAGAACCCCAAAAGTGCCCGAAAGCATAAAAAAGCATGAAAAAGCTTAAAAAAAGGAATATTAATGTTTGATGCATTGCCATGGCAACAGTATCTAAGATATCAATAATCCTTTCACAGGTCTACATCTGGCGTGTGTCTACATTATGCACATGAAGTTTGAAGCAAATCGGGTAAAAATAAGAGGGTGATTTAAAAGCATTTTGAAAGTGACACACTTCCTGCTTCCAGTTGGTGGCGCTATAACTTTGACTCACAATAGTCACATCCATGTGATCGGGCTCTTACAACGAACACACTGCTGAAGTTTCATCAAGATTAGTTAATGTATGCAGTAGTTATAACACACTTCCTGTTTCACGTTTCTCGCCATAATTTCGTTTACTCGCCACGGCCAAACCGTTCGAGATATCAAAAATCCCCTGGCAATTTTTCATCCTCAGTGTCTTGACTTCATGCTGACCGAGTTTCGTGCCGTGTGTTTGAATTCTCTAGGAGGAGTATTTCACATTCCATTGCATGTGTTTTCCAAACAACCCTTAATAGCCGACTTCCTGTTGGGCTGGGGTAAAAAGTAAGAGCATGAAGTATATATGAACCGATGAGATCTATATGTGTACTGAGTTTCATATTATTACATGCAAGCGTGTTTGATTTATGGACCAAGTGTTCAAACCCCGTTCCAGGGGGCGCTGTCGAGCCCCCCTGCCACGCCCGGGTACCAGCTTCAGCCCGGCCCTGATGGCCGCGGGTTCTGAGATGTGTGCAAAGTTTCAAGAGTTTTCGAGCACGTTAAGGCCCCCAAAAGTGCCCAAAAGGTAGTAAAATAATAATAATAATAATAAATAAATATATATATATATATATATATATATATGAATATAGCTGCGAGCAGCGATTACGGGCCCAAGCCGGTGGCACCGCAACCCCGGTGCCTTTAGTTACCTAAAGGCACCGGAGTGGCGGTGCCGCCGGCTTTGGCCCTTCATCGCTGCTCGCAGCTATATTCATATATATATATATATATATATATATATATATATATATATATATATATATATATATATATATATATAAACAAGCCGGTGGCACCGCCACCCCGGTGCCTTTATATATATATATATATATATATGTCTACATTGTTCAATCACGCCTCACACACACACACACACTTTTGCAGAGCCCACACCAATGCAAGCTCTATAGCACACATCTTCTCAAAGGTCAAAGCGGAGTTACGATATTGCCCGTCATGCACAGTAACCGTAAAGGCACCGGGGTGGCGGTGCCACCGGCTTGTTTATATATATATATATATCGTATTATTCTAACTTGTAAAAAACTATTAACTTTTGTTAATATTCAACCATTTCACAACTAACTTTTTTCCATAGATCAAACACAACATAATTATATGGTGGACTGAAACAAAAATTATTAATTAAATAAAATTATTGTTTTCCTCTGAAATAGCAAAAGCATCACACACTAGCTGTACCTGCTCTAAATAAAAAAGAGTAATTCAATAAAAATACAAAATCGAACTAAATAAAATAAATTATTACAAAAACAAAATCAAACCAAAGAAAATATATCTTCGAAAAAAAAAGCGAGTGTCATGAGGAAAGGCGCCTCAGGAATCGTCAGGATTAACTCCATGTGTAAGGAATTTTGATTGATTTTATTTGTCACTTGAAAATTATTGTTAAATGTGTGCCTGCATAACTTTAATAAGATTTATTTTCTTTGATTTGATTTTGTTTTATATAATTTATTTATTTCGATTTTGTATTTTTATTTAAATACTATTATTTATTTAGAGCAGGTACAGCTAAGTGTGCGATGCTTTTGCTATTTCAGAGGGAAAAAAACACATTTTATTTCAAAAAGGCTTTTCAATTAAATAAAATGTTCAAGCTTTGTTTTCGTTTTATTATTTTGTTTGTTTTAAGCTTTGTTTAATTTATATTGTTAATCATCTGACACAAAACAAATGCATAAAGTATCATTTTAACTTTTAAAAAACTATTAACATTTGTTAATAGTACATTGCCTGTCTTTTGTTAATAGGACAAAACATAGTTATTATATTTTATAATATTTTATAAATATATAAAATAAACATTTGTAATGAAATCGTTCAAAAAAATGATATTAGCATTGTTTTAAACTTTGAAACAGAAGTAGCGCAATGCCTGGCCACTCCCGCGCCGCCTCCTTTTCACAATCCGAGGGAACCATCTCCGGAATATTAACCTCACTCCTAGAAGTCCAATTCTCATTATTCATGCCTCTTACCTGGGATTGATTGCACACACACACACACACACACACACACACACGCACGCACGCACTCACACGCACACACACACACACACACACACACACACGTGTCAAGTCACTTACATTTTAGATGCAATATTGACTGTTCTTCTGTTTCAGCAGCGAAAATAGTTAAACAAAGATCACAGCAGAACCATTGCATCTCACAGCAACGTGTTTTCTCATTACTGAATGATTCAGCATTTTGAACAAATTGGTTGACTCAAAGATTCAATGACCAATCCATAAACATCTGTCTCATTCATGAATGACTCAGTCGTTCAAACGAATCGTTTGAACGAATGAATCAATGACCCGCTCATTAAGACGGTCGCCTGGCGACACCTAGTGACGGTTTAGTGTTATTTGATTATACACTCAAAATATTCCACAACAAATCCTTTAAATTTAATGATATTCAGAACAGAACACAAATAAAAAAATAACTATAATAAAGCCAAAACGAAATAATTTAAAACAAAAGTAAAAGTAAGTGGTGTTAGGCTCACGTAAATCTCTCTTTAGAATCTAAATGTTGCAACATTTGCGATGTATTTGGATGCTAAACTATTCTTTATTACAGGCTTTGTACTTCACTCACGTTCCAATATCGACGGAAAAAATCATCCTCTTCACTTGTGCAAAAATGTGCTTGGAAAAATCACAGTGGAGCGGTGCTTACTGTGAATGATACAAATTGTACTACTGACTATTTCAACATAGCAGTGTAATTTGTATATGTTAGGTTGAATGTTTTATTATTGTGTGTGTGTGTGTGTGTGTGTTTGTGTGTGTGTGTGTGTGTGTGTGTGTGTGTCAGTGTGTGTGTGGGGGTCTGGGTGGCTCAGCGCGATTGAACAGTGAAACATACTCCGTCATTTTCTTCATACAGGACATCATTCAAACGTCAAAGTGTTTACTTATATTTGTGTACACTCGCAATTAAACACAACATTGTGTTTTTGTTAAATAAATTAAAGTAATACGTCCCCCGAAATGGCGCTAATTTTAAAATGAAACTAAAATGCTCACGGCTGCACGGGCATTCATAACTCTGCGCGCCCACGGTGAGGGACGAGCAGAACAGAGCGAACGTTGTTTAGTTCATTCCTACTTCCATAGGAATTAATTGAAAAAGCTCACTCTACTCTGCACCATTATTAATGAATTGTGCAGACGTCCTTATTTTACTTTCGCTTTTTACCTGATTTTGAACACAAGAGGGCAGTATAACACTATGTATGATTTGGAAAAAAAATTTTTTTGACTAAACAACCATTCTGGCTGTTTTTAAACTTAAACATTATTCTCTAATTGCTCTCACCATGCCCGTTTCTGAAACTCTGCACATGTCTACTGTCTAATAAATGTGATGTGTCTGTCGGGTTTCATGCAATTTCAAGTATGTTAAGAGTCTCAAAAGCATCAACAAAGAATAATAAAGTTTGATGCGTTGCCACGGCAACAGTATCTAAGATATCAATAATCCTTTCTCAGGTCTACATCTGCCGTGTGTCTACATTATACACATAAAGTTTGAAGCAAATCGGGTAAAAATAAGAGGGTGATTTCAAAGCCTTTAGGAAGTGACACACTTCCTGCTGCCAGTTGGTGGCGCTATAACTTTGACTCACAATAGTCACATCCATGTGATCGGACTCTTACAGCGAACACACTGCTGAAGTTTCATCAAGATCAGTTAATGTATGCAGAAGTTATAACACACTTCCTGTTTCCTTTATTCGCCATAAATTCGTTTCCTCGCCACAGCCAAACCGTTCGAGATATCAAAAATCCCCTGGCAACTTTTCATCCTCAATGTCTTGACTTCATGCTGACCGAGTTTCGTGGCGATTGGTTGAATTCTCTAGGAGGAGTATATCGAATTCCAGGGGCATACGCTTCCAAACAAACCATAATAGCCGACTTCCTGTTGGGCTGGGGTAAAAAGTAAAAGTACAAAGGATATATGAATCGATGAGATCTATATGTGTACCGAGTTTCATATTATTACATTCAAGCGTGTTTGATTTATGGACCAAGTTTTCGGACCCCGTTCCAGGGGGCACTGTCGAGCCCCCCTGCCACGCCCGGGTACCAGCTTCAGCCCGGCCCTGATGGCCACGGGTTCTGACCCGTGTGCAAAGTTTCAAGAGTTTTTGAGCACGTTAAGGGCCCCCAAAGTGCGCTGAGAGTCTCAAAAGTATCCAAAAAGAATATTAAAGTTTGATGCGTTGTCACGGCAACAGCATCTAAGATATCAACAATCCTTTCACAGGTCTAAATCTGGCGTGTGTCTACATTATACACATCAAGTTTGAAGCAAATCGGGTAAAGCCTGTTTGATTTATGGACCAAGTTTTCGGACCCCATTCCAGGGGGCGCTGTCGAGCCCCCCTGCCACGCCCGGGTACCAGCTTCAGCCCGGCCCTGATGGCCGCGGTTTCTGACCCGTGTGCAAAGTTTCAAGAGTTTTTGAGCACGTTAAGGGCCCCAAAAGTGCGCTAAGAATCTCAAAAGTATCCAAAAAGAATATTAAAGTTTGATGCGTTGTCACGGCAACAGCATCTAAGATATCAACAATCCTTTCACAGGTCTACATCTGGCTTGTGTCTACATTATACACATCAAGTTTGAAGCAAATAGGGTAAAGCGTGTTGGATATATGGACCAAATTGTCTGACCCGTTCAAGGGGGCGCTGTCGAGCCCCCCTGCCACGCCCGGGTACCAGCTTCAGCCTGGCCCTGATGGCCGCGGGTTTTGTCCCGTGTGCAAAGTTTCAAGAGTTTTCGAGCACGTTAAGAACCCCAAAAGTGCCCGAAAGCATAAAAAAGCATGAAAAAGCTTAAAAAAAGGAATATTAATGTTTGATGCATTGCCATGGCAACAGTATCTAAGATATCAATAATCCTTTCACAGGTCTACATCTGGCGTGTGTCTACATTATGCACATGAAGTTTGAAGCAAATCGGGTAAAAATAAGAGGGTGATTTAAAAGCATTTTGAAAGTGACACACTTCCTGCTTCCAGTTGGTGGCGCTATAACTTTGACTCACAATAGTCACATCCATGTGATCGGGCTCTTACAACGAACACACTGCTGAAGTTTCATCAAGATTAGTTAATGTATGCAGTAGTTATAACACACTTCCTGTTTCACGTTTCTCGCCATAATTTCGTTTACTCGCCACGGCCAAACCGTTCGAGATATCAAAAATCCCCTGGCAATTTTTCATCCTCAGTGTCTTGACTTCATGCTGACCGAGTTTCGTGCCGTGTGTTTGAATTCTCTAGGAGGAGTATTTCACATTCCATTGCATGTGTTTTCCAAACAACCCTTAATAGCCGACTTCCTGTTGGGCTGGGGTAAAAAGTAAGAGCATGAAGTATATATGAACCGATGAGATCTATATGTGTACCGAGTTTCATATTATTACATGCAAGCGTGTTTGATTTATGGACCAAGTGTTCAAACCCCGTTCCAGGGGGCGCTGTCGAGCCCCCCTGCCACGCCCGGGTACCATCTTCAGCCCGGCCCTGATGGCCGCGGGTTCTGACCTGTGTGCAAAGTTTCAAGAGTTTTCGAGCACGTTAAGGGCCCCAAAAGTGCCCGAATAGTCGTAAGAAAAATATAGAAAATGAGTTTCCAAACAACCCATAATAACCGACTTCCTGTTGGGCTGACGTAAAACTTAGAGCACGAAAGTTGTTTGGCCCGATGAGATCTATAAGTGTACCGAGTTTCAGATTATTACATGCAAGCGTGTTTGATATATGGACAAGTGTTCAAACCCCGTTCCAGGGGGCGCTGTCGAGCCCCCCTGCCACGCCCGGGTACCAGCTTCAGCCCGGCCCTGATGGCCGCGGGTTCTGACCCGTGTGCAAAGTTTCAAGAGTTTTTGAGCACGTTAAGGCCCCCAAAAGTGCCCAAAAGGTAGTAAAATAATAATAATAATAATAATAATAATAATAAATAATAATCCTTAGGAAAACAATAGGGCCTTCGCCTTTTCAAGGCTTGGGCCCTAATAATCCTAAGGAAAACAATAGGGCCTTCGCCTTTTCAAGGCTTGGGCCCTAATAAAATATAGCTGCGAGCAGCGATTACGGGCCCAAGCCGGTGGCACCGCAACCCTGGTTCCTTTAGTTACCTAAAGGCACCGGGGTGGCGGTGCCGCCGGCTTTGGCCCTTCATCGCTGCTCGCAGCTATATTTATATATATATATATATATATATATATATATATATATATATATATATATATATATATATAAATTATATATATATATATAAAAAATATATATATATATATATATATATTTTTTTTTTTATATATATATATATATATATATATATATATATATATATATATATATATATATATATATCTCACTTGCCTTACCTGAGAACAATGAAAACAATAAAAAAAACTAGGGAATCACTAAACCGAGAGAATTATTCTGTTTTGAAGATACACTCAAAATATTACACAAGCAATTCTTTAAATTTAATGATATTCAGAACAGAACAAGAATTCAAAAAAACTATAATTAAGAATTAACCGAAATAATTGAAAGCGAAAGTGAAAGTAAGTGGTGTTGGCCACGTAACTCTCTCATTAGAATCAAACTGTTTCAACATTTGCGATGTATTTGGATGCTAAACTATTCTTTATTATGGGCTTTGTACTTCACTCAGGTTTCAATATGTGTGTGTGTGTGTGTGTGTGTGTGTGTGAGGTGCGGGTGCGATTGAACTGTTACACATAAAAACATACTCCGTCCAATAAAACACAACAAAGTGCTTTTTTCAAACTATAAACTCTTGTCAAACTGTAACCTACAACTGTCACCAAACTAAAATCACACGCACACACTGTCTAAAAGCAAAAAATATTTATCCAACCCCATTTAAAACAGTCTGTGGGTGCCATCTTTTGGACATTCACCACATCGCATTGATTTTCATTTATTGTCCTCAGAGCCCTAATCTGTTTATTTTTCAATTACACATTCTACATTGATTAAAAAAGAAAAATTCAAATGTGTTTTTATTTTATACAGGAATAAATTATTTATAATTCAGATGAGAATAAAGTTAGTGTTTTACAATTTAAAGGAAAACAAATATATTGTTCTGAAATATAGCACATTCATTTTAAATTCATTCAGCTTCAATTACCAATACAATCTTAATTTTATTTAAAGCAAACTATACATTTAAAAGATCTTGGTTCTGTGCATATTTTGTAATTTAAAAAAAATACAAAATTGTTATGCAAAAAGACAAGGCCTTAGAGATTTCTTTATCCTTTAATGCAGGAAAAATCACACAGCAATGAAAGGCTTAATATCATGTCACTGTAACAGCCAGCCAGCCACACACACACATATAAACACAGACACCAGCCCTCCCTCCCCCTCCCTCCCCACACAGACAGCCACACACACACACACACATAGAATGGGAGGGGGCCCTCTCTCTGTCAAAGAGTGACAGAGAGAGATACCATTTCATGAAATCCACATTCAAACCACAATATCTGACTTTCTGAGGGTTGGAGCTATTGACTGTAAATTAGAAAGTTGTTTGGCTTGAGGAGAAGAATATACAAGCTGAGTTTTGTAACTGTAGGTAAATCTAACTAAGTTATAACACACTTTATATGTCCTTTTTTAGTCATGAAAATTCATTTCCTCGCCACGGCCAAACCGTTCGAGATATCAAAAATCCGTCAGCAATTTAGCATCCTCAATGTCTTGACTTCATGCACGCCTAGTTTGGCGATGATTGAATGAATTGCCTAGGAGTAGTACTTCAAATTCCACAGCAAGCGTTTTCCAAACAACCCATAATAGCCGACTTCCTGTTGGGCTGGCGTAAAACTTGACCAGGGGTAAAATGTTTGGCCCGATGAGATCTATATGTGTACTGAGTTTCATATTAATTCATGCAAGCGTGTTGAATATATGGACCAAATTGTCGGACCCCGTTCAAGGGGGCGCTGTTGAGCCCCCCTGCCACGCCCGGGTACCAGCTTCAGCCCGGCCCTGATGGCCGTGGGTTCTGACCTGTGTGCAAAATTTCAAAAGTTTTTGAGCACGTTAAGAGTCCCAAAATCCCCTGAAACCTTGAAATGCATTAAAATCAATAGACAAATCCCTCACACACAGAGACGGAAAGAGAGGGAGAGAAAATTCTCAGAAACATCCACATTCAAACTAAAATATCTGACTCCCTCTTGGTCTGAGCTAATGACAGTAAATTAGAAAGTTGTCCGGCTTGATCTGAACAATATGCGTACCGAGTTTTATGATTGTAGGTAAAACTATAGAACTAACACCCCCACTTTTGTCAAAAGGTGGCGCTACTGAGCCCCTGCACCACGCCCGTTTCTGAAACTTTGCACATGTCTACTGGCTAATAAATGTGATCTGTCTGTCGAGTTTCATGTTATTTCAAGTATGTTAAGAGTCTCAAAAGCATCAACAAAGAATATTAAAGTTTGATGCGTTGCCACGGCAACAGTATCTAATATATCAATAATCCTTTCACAGGTCTACATCTGCCGTGTATTTACATTATACAGATGAAGTTTGAAGCAAATCGGGTTAAAATAAGAGGGTGATTTCAAAGCATTTTGAAAGTGACACACTTCCTGCTGCCAGTTGGTGGCGCTATAACTTTGACTCACAATAGTCACATCCATGTGATCGGCCTCTTAAAGCGAACACACTGGTGAAGTTTCGTTAAGATCAGCTAATGTATGCTGAAGTTATAACACACTTCCTGTTTCACGTTTCTCGCCATAAATTCGTTTCCTCGCCACGGCCAAACCGTTCGAGATATCAAAAATCCCCTGGCAATTTTTCATCCTCAATGTCTTGACTTCATGCTGACCGAGTTTCGTGGCATTTCTTTGAATTCTCTAGGAGAAGTACTTTAAATTCCATTGCATGCGTTTAACAAACAACCCTAAATAGCCGACTTCCTGTTGGGATGGGGTAAAAAGTAAGAGCATGAAGTATATATGAACCGATGAGATCTATATGTGTACCGAGTTTCATATTATTACATGCAAGTGTGTTTGATTTATGGACCAAGTTTTCGGACCCCGTTCCAGGGGGCGCTGTCGAGCCCCCCTGCCACGCCCGGGTACCATCTTCAGCCCGGCCCTGATGGCCGCGGGTTCTGACCTGTGTGCAAAGTTTCAAGAGTTTTCGAGCACGTTAAGGGCCCCAAAAGTGCCCGAATAGTCGTAAGAAAAATATAGAAAATGAGTTTCCAAACAACCCATAATAACCGACTTCCTGTTGGGCTGACGTAAAACTTAGAGCACGAAAGTTGTTTGGCCCGATGAGATCTATGAGTGTACCGAGTTTCAGATTATTACATGCAAGCGTGTTTGATATATGGACAAGTGTTCAAACCCCGTTCCAGGGGGCGCTGTCGAGCCCCCCTGCCACGCCCGGGTACCAGCTTCAGCCCGGCCCTGATGGCCGCGGGTTCTGACCCGTGTGCAAAGTTTCAAGAGTTTTTGAGCACGTTAAGGCCCCCAAAAGTGCCCAAAAGGTAGTAAAATAATAATAATAATAATAATAATAATAATAATAATAAATATAGCTGCGAGCAGCGATTACGGGCCCAAGCCGGTGGCACCGCAACCCCGGTGCCTTTAGGTAAAGGCACCGGAGTGGCGGTGCCGCCGGCTTTGGCCCTTCATCGCTGCTCGCAGCTATATTTATATATATATATATATATATATATATATATATATATATATATATATATATATATATATATATATATATATATTTATATATTTATATAAACAAGCCGGTGGCACCGCCACCCCGGTGCCTTTAGGGTTACTGTGCGTGACGGGCAATAACGTAACCCCGCTTTGACCTTTGAGAAGATGTGTGCTGTAGAGCTTGCATCAGTGTGGGCTCTGCAAAAGTGTGCATTGAGGGCACATATCAACCACAAAGTATGCGTGAGCAACCTTCTGAAACCTAAAATGAAAAATGAGACACCCTACGGTCTCATGGACTTAATGGACACATGAAATAAGTACACAAGTTTGAAAGTTATATGAAGTGTGCCAAGACAGAATATTTGCCTGATCTGATTAGAAAAATAGTTTTTGTGTGTGTGTGTGTGTGTGTGTGTGAGGCGTGATTGAACAATGTAGACATAAAAACATACTCCGTCCTTTTGTTCATACAGGACATTATTCAAACTACAAAGTGTTTACTTATATTTGTGTACAATCGCAATAAAACACAACATTGTGCTTTTGTCAAACTGTAAACTACAACTGTCACCCAACCAAAATCTCTTACACACACACACATACACACACACACACACACACATAGTTTAAAAGCAAAAAAATCTTTTGGACATTCATCATATTGCATTGGTTTTCATTTCTTGTTCTCGAACAGAGCCCTAATCTGTTTATTTTTTCAGTTACACATTCTACATTGATTAAAAAAGAAAAATCAAATGTGTTTTTATTTTATACATAAATAAATAATCTATCATTCAGATGAGAGTAAAGTTAGTGTTAGTTCAAATTTTAAGGAAAACAAAAATATGATCTGAAATATCGCACATTCATTTAAAATTCATTCAGGTTCAATTACCAAACATACAAATCTCAATGTAATTTAAAGCAAACAATACATTTAAAATATATGGGTTGTATGCAATTTTTTATATATAAAAAGATATATATCCAAAAATACAAAGCCTAAACTTTAACAAGGGTTAAACAATCACTGTAACAGACACAATCACACACACACACACACACACACACACACACACACACACACACACACACACGTCAAATCACTTACATTTTAGATGCAATA
Source organism: Tiaroga cobitis (assembly GCA_030578255.1). NCBI lineage: Eukaryota > Metazoa > Chordata > Actinopteri > Cypriniformes > Leuciscidae > Tiaroga > Tiaroga cobitis. Next base: position 28,006,453 of record CM060591.1, on the reverse strand, counting down.
TTGACTTTTTTTCTGTTTCAGCAGCGAAAATAGTTCAACAAAGATCACAGCAGAACCATCGAGCATCTCACAGCAACGCGTTCTCATTACTGAATGATTCAGCATTTTGAACAAATCGGTTGACTCAAAGATTCAACGACCAATCCATAATCTGTCTCATTCATGAATCACTCAGCCGTTCGAACGAATCGTTTGAACGAATGAATCAATGACTCGCTCATTAAGACGGTCGCCTGGCGACACCTAATGACGGTTTAGTGTTATGTTTAAAAGTATCATTCTTTCCAACGATTGTTAATTAACTCATATTTGAAACATAAGCTATATATATATATATATATATATATATATATATATATATATATATATATATATATATATATATATATATATATATATATATATATATATATATATATATACACATATATATACACAAAAATAAAATAAACACATTTGAAGCGTGTTTGCTTACTAAATTGTGAGCTGAACGAAAGTTGCAGCAAATATCAGCAACAGTCCGTGTGGACGTCCGCGATCGAACAGTGGAAACATTGGCTACTCCGTCATTTTATTCAAGAAGATCATTCAAACTGCAAAGTGTTTACTTATTTTTGGATACTCGCAATCAAACACAACATTGTGATTTTGTAAAATACATTCAAGAAATCCGCCCCCGAAATGGGGCTTCTTTTAAAATGAAACGAAAATGCTCACAGCTGCACGTCTTGTGGAGACGTCCGTTACTTTCGCTTTCAAGTTAGCGATTTTAAAGCCCCCAGCGGAGTCACGGTGGGAAAATATTCCCATAGTAGCATATACAATTTAATACAATTGGCCTACCTGATTTTGAACACAAGAGGGCAGTAAAGCACTATGAATGATTTTTTTTTTTTTTTTTTTTGGCTAAACAACCATTCTGGCTGTTTTTAAACTTAAACATAAATCTTAAATTGAAAAAAAGGAATACAATGGGTTTAGTTCTAATATTAGTATAATTTTATAGAAAAATAAATGGTGTATAATTACATTTTAGAAAGATATGAGACATTTCCTGATTCTTTTTTTGACATAATCCCTCGCCATAGCAAAACCGTTTGAGATATTCAATATCCGTTCACAATTTAGCATCTTTAATGTATTTTCATCAAGTTGAAAAAGTTTTGTAACTGTAGATGAAACTAACCCCCCACACACACTTTTGTCACAAAAGGTGGCGCTACTGAGCCCCTGCACCACGCCCGTTTCTGAAACTTTGCACATGTCTACTGGCTAGTAAATGTGATCTGTCTGTCAAGTTTCATGCAATTTTAAGCAATTTCAGGCATGCTAAGAGTCTCAAAAGCATCCAAAAAGAATATTAAAGTTTGATGCGTTGCCATGGCAAAAAAAAAATTTTTTGACTAAACAACCATTCTGGCTGTTTTTAAACTTAAACATTATTCTCTAATTGCTCTCACCATGCCCGTTTCTGAAACTCTGCACATGTCTACTGTCTAATAAATGTGATGTGTCTGTCGGGTTTCATGCAATTTCAAGTATGTTAAGAGTCTCAAAAGCATCAACAAAGAATAATAAAGTTTGATGCGTTGCTATAAATTATATATATATATATAAAAAATACATATATATATATATATATATTTTTTTTTTTATATACATATATATATATATATATATATATATATATCTCACTTGCCTTACCTGAGAACAATGAAAACAATAAAAAAAACTAGGGAATCACTAAACCGAGAGAATTATTCTGTTTTGATGATACACTCAAAATATTACACAAGCAATTCTTTAAATTTAATGATATTCAGAACAGAACAAGAATTCAAAAAAACTATAATTAAGAATTAACCGAAATAATTGAAAGCGAAAGTGAAAGTAAGTGGTGTTTGGCCACGTAACTCTCTCATTAGAATCAAACTGTTTCAACATTTGCGATGTATTTGGATGCTAAACTATTCTTTATTATGGGCTTTGTACTTCACTCAGGTTTCAATATGTGTGTGTGTGTGTGTGTGTGTGTGTGTGTGTGTGTGTGTGTGAGGTGCGGGTGCGATTGAACTGTTACACATAAAAACATACTCCGTCCAATAAAACACAACAAAGTGCTTTTTTCAAACTATAAACTCTTGTCAAACTGTAACCTACAACTGTCACCAAACTAAAATCACACGCACACACTGTCTAAAAGCAAAAAATATTTATCCAACCCCATTTAAAACAGTCTGTGGGTGCCATCTTTTGGACATTCACCACATCGCATTGATTTTCATTTATTGTCCTCAGAGCCCTAATCTGTTTATTTTTCAATTACACATTCTACATTGATTAAAAAAGAAAAATTCAAATGTGTTTTTATTTTATACAGGAATAAATTATTTATAATTCAGATGAGAATAAAGTTAGTGTTTTACAATTTAAAGGAAAACAAATATATTGTTCTGAAATATAGCACATTCATTTTAAATTCATTCAGCTTCAATTACCAATACAATCTTAATTTTATTTAAAGCAAACTATACATTTAAAAGATCTTGGTTCTGTGCATATTTTGTAATTTAAAAAAAATACAAAATTGTTATGCAAAAAGACAAGGCCTTAGAGATTTCTTTATCCTTTAATGCAGGAAAAATCACACAGCAATGAAAGGCTTAATATCATGTCACTGTAACAGCCAGCCAGCCACACACACACATATAAACACAGACACCAGCCCTCCCTCCCCCTCCCTCCCCACACAGACAGCCACACACACACACACACATAGAATGGGAGGGGGCCCTCTCTCTGTCAAAGAGTGACAGAGAGAGATACCATTTCATGAAATCCACATTCAAACCACAATATCTGACTTTCTGAGGGTTGGAGCTATTGACTGTAAATTAGAAAGTTGTTTGGCTTGAGGAGAAGAATATACAAGCTGAGTTTTGTAACTGTAGGTAAATCTAACTAAGTTATAACACACTTTATATGTCCTTTTTTAGTCATGAAAATTCATTTCCTCGCCACGGCCAAACCGTTCGAGATATCAAAAATCCGTCAGCAATTTAGCATCCTCAATGTCTTGACTTCATGCACGCCTAGTTTGGCGATGATTGAATGAATTGCCTAGGAGTAGTACTTCAAATTCCACAGCAAGCGTTTTCCAAACAACCCATAATAGCCGACTTCCTGTTGGGCTGGCGTAAAACTTGACCAGGGGTAAAATGTTTGGCCCGATGAGATCTATATGTGTACTGAGTTTCATATTAATTCATGCAAGCGTGTTGAATATATGGACCAAATTGTCGGACCCCGTTCAAGGGGGCGCTGTTGAGCCCCCCTGCCACGCCCGGGTACCAGCTTCAGCCCGGCCCTGATGGCCGTGGGTTCTGACCTGTGTGCAAAATTTCAAAAGTTTTTGAGCACGTTAAGAGTCCCAAAATCCCCTGAAACCTTGAAATGCATTAAAATCAATAGACAAATCCCTCACACACAGAGACGGAAAGAGAGGGAGAGAAAATTCTCAGAAACATCCACATTCAAACTAAAATATCTGACTCCCTCTTGGTCTGAGCTAATGACAGTAAATTAGAAAGTTGTCCGGCTTGATCTGAACAATATGCGTACCGAGTTTTATGATTGTAGGTAAAACTATAGAACTAACACCCCCACTTTTGTCAAAAGGTGGCGCTACTGAGCCCCTGCACCACGCCCGTTTCTGAAACTTTGCACATGTCTACTGGCTAATAAATGTGATGTGTCTGTCGAGTTTCATGTTATTTCAAGTATGTTAAGAGTCTCAAAAGCATCAACAAAGAATATTAAAGTTTGATGCGTTGCCACGGCAACAGTATCTAATATATCAATAATCCTTTCACAGGTCTACATCTGCCGTGTATTTACATTATACAGATGAAGTTTGAAGCAAATCGGGTTAAAATAAGAGGGTGATTTCAAAGCATTTTGAAAGTGACACACTTCCTGCTGCCAGTTGGTGGCGCTATAACTTTGACTCACAATAGTCACATCCATGTGATCGGCCTCTTAAAGCGAACACACTGGTGAAGTTTCGTTAAGATCAGCTAATGTATGCTGAAGTTATAACACACTTGCTGTTTCACGTTTCTCGCCATAAATTCGTTTCCTCGCCACGGCCAAACCGTTCGAGATATCAAAAATCCCCTGGCAATTTTTCATCCTCAATGTCTTGACTTCATGCTGACCGAGTTTCGTGGCATTTCTTTGAATTCTCTAGGAGAAGTACTTTAAATTCCATTGCATGCGTTTAACAAACAACCCTAAATAGCCGACTTCCTGTTGGGATGGGGTAAAAAGTAAGAGCATGAAGTATATATGAACCGATGAGATCTATATGTGTACCGAGTTTCATATTATTACATGCAAGTGTGTTTGATTTATGGACCAAGTTTTCGGACCCCGTTCCAGGGGGCGCTGTCGAGCCCCCCTGCCACGCCCGGGTACCATCTTCAGCCCGGCCCTGATGGCCGCGGGTTCTGACCTGTGTGCAAAGTTTCAAGAGTTTTCGAGCACGTTAAGGGCCCCAAAAGTGCCCGAATAGTCGTAAGAAAAATATAGAAAATGAGTTTCCAAACAACCCATAATAACCGACTTCCTGTTGGGCTGACGTAAAACTTAGAGCACGAAAGTTGTTTGGCCCGATGAGATCTATAAGTGTACCGAGTTTCAGATTATTACATGCAAGCGTGTTTGATATATGGACAAGTGTTCAAACCCCGTTCCAGGGGGCGCTGTCGAGCCCCCCTGCCACGCCCGGGTACCAGCTTCAGCCCGGCCCTGATGGCCGCGGGTTCTGACCCGTGTGCAAAGTTTCAAGAGTTTTTGAGCACGTTAAGGCCCCCAAAAGTGCCCAAAAGGTAGTAAAATAATAATAATAATAATAATAATAATAAATATAGCTGCGAGCAGCGATTACGGGCCCAAGCCGGTGGCACCGCAACCCCGGTGCCTTTAGTTACCTAAAGGCACCGGAGTGGCGGTGCCGCCGGCTTTGGCCCTTCATCGCTGCTCGCAGCTATATTCATATATATATATATATATATATATATATATATATATATATATATAAACAAGCCGGTGGCACCGCCACCCCGGTGCCTTTATATATATATATATATATATATGTCTACATTGTTCAATCACGCCTCACACACACACACACACTTTTGCAGAGCCCACACCAATGCAAGCTCTATAGCACACATCTTCTCAAAGGTCAAAGCGGAGTTACGATATTGCCCGTCATGCACAGTAACCGTAAAGGCACCGGGGTGGCGGTGCCACCGGCTTGTTTATATATATATATATATCGTATTATTCTAACTTGTAAAAAACTATTAACTTTTGTTAATATTCAACCATTTCACAACTAACTTTTGTTCCATAGATCAAACACAACATAATTATATGGTGGACTGAAACAAAATTTATTAATTAAATAAAATTATTGTTTTCCTCTGAAATAGCAAAAGCATCACACACTAGCTGTACCTGCTCTAAATAAAAAAGAGTACTTCAATAAAAATACAAAATCGAACTAAATAAAATAAATTATTACAAAAACAAAATCAAACCAAAGAAAATATATCTTCGAAAAAAAAAGCGAGTGTCATGAGGAAAGGCGCCTCAGGAATCGTCAGGATTAACTCCATGTGTAAGGAATTTTGATTGATTTTATTTGTCACTTGAAAATTATTGTTAAATGTGTGCCTGCATAACTTTAATAAGATTTATTTTCTTTGATTTGATTTTGTTTTATATAATTTATTTATTTCGATTTTGTATTTTTATTTAAATACTATTATTTATTTAGAGCAGGTACAGCTAAGTGTGCGATGCTTTTGCTATTTCAGAGGGAAAAAAACACATTTTATTTCAAAAAGGCTTTTCAATTAAATAAAATGTTCAAGCTTTGTTTTCGTTTTATTATTTTGTTTGTTTTAAGCTTTGTTTAATTTATATTGTTAATCATCTGACACAAAACAAATGCATAAAGTATCATTTTAACTTTTAAAAAACTATTAACATTTGTTAATAGTACATTGCCTGTCTTTTGTTAATAGGACAAAACATAGTTATTATATTTTATAATATTTTATAAATATATAAAATAAACATTTGTAATGAAATCGTTCAAAAAAATGATATTAGCATTGTTTTAAACTTTGAAACAGAAGTAGCGCAATGCCTGGCCACTCCCGCGCCGCCTCCTTTTCACAATCCGAGGGAACCATCTCCGGAATATTAACCTCACTCCTAGAAGTCCAATTCTCATTATTCATGCCTCTTACCTGGGATTGATTGCACACACACACACACACACGCACGCACGCACTCACACGCACACACACACACACACACACACACACGTGTCAAGTCACTTACATTTTAGATGCAATATTGACTGTTCTTCTGTTTCAGCAGCGAAAATAGTTAAACAAAGATCACAGCAGAACCATTGCATCTCACAGCAACGTGTTTTCTCATTACTGAATGATTCAGCATTTTGAACAAATTGGTTGACTCAAAGATTCAATGACCAATCCATAAACATCTGTCTCATTCATGAATGACTCAGTCGTTCAAACGAATCGTTTGAACGAATGAATCAATGACCCGCTCATTAAGACGGTCGCCTGGCGACACCTAGTGACGGTTTAGTGTTATTTGATTATACACTCAAAATATTCCACAACAAATCCTTTAAATTTAATGATATTCAGAACAGAACACAAATAAAAAAATAACTATAATAAAGCCAAAACGAAATAATTTAAAACAAAAGTAAAAGTAAGTGGTGTTAGGCTCACGTAAATCTCTCTTTAGAATCTAAATGTTGCAACATTTGCGATGTATTTGGATGCTAAACTATTCTTTATTACAGGCTTTGTACTTCACTCACGTTCCAATATCGACGGAAAAAATCATCCTCTTCACTTGTGCAAAAATGTGCTTGGAAAAATCACAGTGGAGCGGTGCTTACTGTGAATGATACAAATTGTACTACTGACTATTTCAACATAGCAGTGTAATTTGTATATGTTAGGTTGAATGTTTTATTATTGTGTGTGTGTGTGTGTGTGTGTTTGTGTGTGTGTGTGTGTGTGTGTGTGTGTGTGTGTGTGTGTCAGTGTGTGTGTGGGGGTCTGGGTGGCTCAGCGCGATTGAACAGTGAAACATACTCCGTCATTTTCTTCATACAGGACATCATTCAAACGTCAAAGTGTTTACTTATATTTGTGTACACTCGCAATTAAACACAACATTGTGTTTTTGTTAAATAAATTAAAGTAATACGTCCCCCGAAATGGCGCTAATTTTAAAATGAAACTAAAATGCTCACGGCTGCACGGGCATTCATAACTCTGCGCGCCCACGGTGAGGGACGAGCAGAACAGAGCGAACGTTGTTTAGTTCATTCCTACTTCCATAGGAATTAATTGAAAAAGCTCACTCTACTCTGCACCATTATTAATGAATTGTGCAGACGTCCTTATTTTACTTTCGCTTTTTACCTGATTTTGAACACAAGAGGGCAGTATAACACTATGTATGATTTGGAAAAAAAATTTTTTTGACTAAACAACCATTCTGGCTGTTTTTAAACTTAAACATTATTCTCTAATTGCTCTCACCATGCCCGTTTCTGAAACTCTGCACATGTCTACTGTCTAATAAATGTGATGTGTCTGTCGGGTTTCATGCAATTTCAAGTATGTTAAGAGTCTCAAAAGCATCAACAAAGAATAATAAAGTTTGATGCGTTGCCACGGCAACAGTATCTAAGATATCAATAATCCTTTCTCAGGTCTACATCTGCCGTGTGTCTACATTATACACATAAAGTTTGAAGCAAATTGGGTAAAAATAAGAGGGTGATTTCAAAGCCTTTAGGAAGTGACACACTTCCTGCTGCCAGTTGGTGGCGCTATAACTTTGACTCACAATAGTCACATCCATGTGATCGGACTCTTACAGCGAACACACTGCTGAAGTTTCATCAAGATCAGTTAATGTATGCAGAAGTTATAACACACTTCCTGTTTCCTTTATTCGCCATAAATTCGTTTCCTCGCCACAGCCAAACCGTTCGAGATATCAAAAATCCCCTGGCAACTTTTCATCCTCAATGTCTTGACTTCATGCTGACCGAGTTTCGTGGCGATTGGTTGAATTCTCTAGGAGGAGTATATCGAATTCCAGGGGCATACGCTTCCAAACAAACCATAATAGCCGACTTCCTGTTGGGCTGGGGTAAAAAGTAAAAGTACAAAGGATATATGAATCGATGAGATCTATATGTGTACCGAGTTTCATATTATTACATTCAAGCGTGTTTGATTTATGGACCAAGTTTTCGGACCCCGTTCCAGGGGGCACTGTCGAGCCCCCCTGCCACGCCCGGGTACCAGCTTCAGCCCGGCCCTGATGGCCACGGGTTCTGACCCGTGTGCAAAGTTTCAAGAGTTTTTGAGCACGTTAAGGGCCCCCAAAGTGCGCTGAGAGTCTCAAAAGTATCCAAAAAGAATATTAAAGTTTGATGCGTTGTCACGGCAACAGCATCTAAGATATCAACAATCCTTTCACAGGTCTAAATCTGGCGTGTGTCTACATTATACACATCAAGTTTGAAGCAAATCGGGTAAAGCCTGTTTGATTTATGGACCAAGTTTTCGGACCCCATTCCAGGGGGCGCTGTCGAGCCCCCCTGCCACGCCCGGGTACCAGCTTCAGCCCGGCCCTGATGGCCGCGGTTTCTGACCCGTGTGCAAAGTTTCAAGAGTTTTTGAGCACGTTAAGGGCCCCAAAAGTGCGCTAAGAATCTCAAAAGTATCCAAAAAGAATATTAAAGTTTGATGCGTTGTCACGGCAACAGCATCTAAGATATCAACAATCCTTTCACAGGTCTACATCTGGCTTGTGTCTACATTATACACATCAAGTTTGAAGCAAATAGGGTAAAGCGTGTTGGATATATGGACCAAATTGTCTGACCCGTTCAAGGGGGCGCTGTCGAGCCCCCCTGCCACGCCCGGGTACCAGCTTCAGCCTGGCCCTGATGGCCGCGGGTTTTGTCCCGTGTGCAAAGTTTCAAGAGTTTTCGAGCACGTTAAGAACCCCAAAAGTGCCCGAAAGCATAAAAAAGCATGAAAAAGCTTAAAAAAAGGAATATTAATGTTTGATGCATTGCCATGGCAACAGTATCTAAGATATCAATAATCCTTTCACAGGTCTACATCTGGCGTGTGTCTACATTATGCACATGAAGTTTGAAGCAAATCGGGTAAAAATAAGAGGGTGATTTAAAAGCATTTTGAAAGTGACACACTTCCTGCTTCCAGTTGGTGGCGCTATAACTTTGACTCACAATAGTCACATCCATGTGATCGGGCTCTTACAACGAACACACTGCTGAAGTTTCATCAAGATTAGTTAATGTATGCAGTAGTTATAACACACTTCCTGTTTCACGTTTCTCGCCATAATTTCGTTTACTCGCCACGGCCAAACCGTTCGAGATATCAAAAATCCCCTGGCAATTTTTCATCCTCAGTGTCTTGACTTCATGCTGACCGAGTTTCGTGCCGTGTGTTTGAATTCTCTAGGAGGAGTATTTCACATTCCATTGCATGTGTTTTCCAAACAACCCTTAATAGCCGACTTCCTGTTGGGCTGGGGTAAAAAGTAAGAGCATGAAGTATATATGAACCGATGAGATCTATATGTGTACTGAGTTTCATATTATTACATGCAAGCGTGTTTGATTTATGGACCAAGTGTTCAAACCCCGTTCCAGGGGGCGCTGTCGAGCCCCCCTGCCACGCCCGGGTACCAGCTTCAGCCCGGCCCTGATGGCCGCGGGTTCTGAGATGTGTGCAAAGTTTCAAGAGTTTTCGAGCACGTTAAGGCCCCCAAAAGTGCCCAAAAGGTAGTAAAATAATAATAATAATAATAATAAAATATAGCTGCGAGCAGCGATTACGGGCCCAAGCCGGTGGCACCGCAACCCTGGTTCCTTTAGTTACCTAAAGGCACGGGGGTGGCGGTGCCGCCGGCTTTGGCCCTTCATCGCTGCTCGCAGCTATATTTATATATATATATATATATATATATATATATATATATATATATATATATATATATATATATATAAATTATATATATATATATAAAAAATACATATATATATATATATTTTTTTTTTTTATATACATATATATATATATATATATATATATATATATATATATATATATATATATATATATATATATAAATTATATATATATATAAAAAATACATATATATATATATATATATATATATTTTTTTTTTTTTTTTATATACATATATATATATATATATATATATATATATATATATATATATATATATATATATCACTTGCCTTACCTGAGAACAATGAAAACAATAAAAAAAACTAGGGAATCACTAAACCGAGAGAATTATTCTGTTTTGATGATACACTCAAAATATTACACAAGCAATTCTTTAAATTTAATGATATTCAGAACAGAACAAGAATTCAAAAAAACTATAATTAAGAATTAACCGAAATAATTGAAAGCGAAAGTGAAAGTAAGTGGTGTTTGGCCACGTAACTCTCTCATTAGAATCAAACTGTTTCAACATTTGCGATGTATTTGGATGCTAAACTATTCTTTATTATGGGCTTTGTACTTCACTCAGGTTTCAATATGTGTGTGTGTGTGTGTGTGTGTGTGTGTGTGAGGTGCGGGTGCGATTGAACTGTTACACATAAAAACATACTCCGTCCAATAAAACACAACAAAGTGCTTTTTTCAAACTATAAACTCTTGTCAAACTGTAACCTACAACTGTCACCAAACTAAAATCACACGCACACACTGTCTAAAAGCAAAAAATATTTATCCAACCCCATTTAAAACAGTCTGTGGGTGCCATCTTTTGGACATTCACCACATCGCATTGATTTTCATTTATTGTCCTCAGAGCCCTAATCTGTTTATTTTTCAATTACACATTCTACATTGATTAAAAAAGAAAAATTCAAATGTGTTTTTATTTTATACAGGAATAAATTATTTATAATTCAGATGAGAATAAAGTTAGTGTTTTACAATTTAAAGGAAAACAAATATATTGTTCTGAAATATAGCACATTCATTTTAAATTCATTCAGCTTCAATTACCAATACAATCTTAATTTTATTTAAAGCAAACTATACATTTAAAAGATCTTGGTTCTGTGCATATTTTGTAATTTAAAAAAAATACAAAATTGTTATGCAAAAAGACAAGGCCTTAGAGATTTCTTTATCCTTTAATGCAGGAAAAATCACACAGCAATGAAAGGCTTAATATCATGTCACTGTAACAGCCAGCCAGCCACACACACACATATAAACACAGACACCAGCCCTCCCTCCCCCTCCCTCCCCACACAGACAGCCACACACACACACACACATAGAATGGGAGGGGGCCCTCTCTCTGTCAAAGAGTGACAGAGAGAGATACCATTTCATGAGATCCACATTCAAACCACAATATCTGACTTTCTGAGGGTTGGAGCTATTGACTGTAAATTAGAAAGTTGTTTGGCTTGAGGAGAAGAATATACAAGCTGAGTTTTGTAACTGTAGGTAAATCTAACTAAGTTATAACACACTTTATATGTCCTTTTTTAGTCATGAAAATTCATTTCCTCGCCACGGCCAAACCGTTCGAGATATCAAAAATCCGTCAGCAATTTAGCATCCTCAATGTCTTGACTTCATGCACGCCTAGTTTGGCGATGATTGAATGAATTGCCTAGGAGTAGTACTTCAAATTCCACAGCAAGCGTTTTCCAAACAACCCATAATAGCCGACTTCCTGTTGGGCTGGCGTAAAACTTGACCAGGGGTAAAATGTTTGGCCCGATGAGATCTATATGTGTACTGAGTTTCATATTAATTCATGCAAGCGTGTTGAATATATGGACCAAATTGTCGGACCCCGTTCAAGGGGGCGCTGTTGAGCCCCCCTGCCACGCCCGGGTACCAGCTTCAGCCCGGCCCTGATGGCCGTGGGTTCTGACCTGTGTGCAAAATTTCAAAAGTTTTTGAGCACGTTAAGAGTCCCAAAATCCCCTGAAACCTTGAAATGCATTAAAATCAATAGACAAATCCCTCACACACAGAGACGGAAAGAGAGGGAGAGAAAATTCTCAGAAACATCCACATTCAAACTAAAATATCTGACTCCCTCTTGGTCTGAGCTAATGACAGTAAATTAGAAAGTTGTCCGGCTTGATCTGAACAATATGCGTACCGAGTTTTATGATTGTAGGTAAAACTATAGAACTAACACCCCCACTTTTGTCAAAAGGTGGCGCTACTGAGCCCCTGCACCACGCCCGTTTCTGAAACTTTGCACATGTCTACTGGCTAATAAATGTGATGTGTCTGTCGAGTTTCATGTTATTTCAAGTATGTTAAGAGTCTCAAAAGCATCAACAAAGAATATTAAAGTTTGATGCGTTGCCACGGCAACAGTATCTAATATATCAATAATCCTTTCACAGGTCTACATCTGCCGTGTATTTACATTATACAGATGAAGTTTGAAGCAAATCGGGTTAAAATAAGAGGGTGATTTCAAAGCATTTTGAAAGTGACACACTTCCTGCTGCCAGTTGGTGGCGCTATAACTTTGACTCACAATAGTCACATCCATGTGATCGGCCTCTTAAAGCGAACACACTGGTGAAGTTTCGTTAAGATCAGCTAATGTATGCTGAAGTTATAACACACTTCCTGTTTCACGTTTCTCGCCATAAATTCGTTTCCTCGCCACGGCCAAACCGTTCGAGATATCAAAAATCCCCTGGCAATTTTTCATCCTCAATGTCTTGACTTCATGCTGACCGAGTTTCGTGGCATTTCTTTGAATTCTCTAGGAGAAGTACTTTAAATTCCATTGCATGCGTTTAACAAACAACCCTAAATAGCCGACTTCCTGTTGGGATGGGGTAAAAAGTAAGAGCATGAAGTATATATGAACCGATGAGATCTATATGTGTACCGAGTTTCATATTATTACATGCAAGTGTGTTTGATTTATGGACCAAGTTTTCGGACCCCGTTCCAGGGGGCGCTGTCGAGCCCCCCTGCCACGCCCGGGTACCATCTTCAGCCCGGCCCTGATGGCCGCGGGTTCTGACCTGTGTGCAAAGTTTCAAGAGTTTTCGAGCACGTTAAGGGCCCCAAAAGTGCCCGAATAGTCGTAAGAAAAATATAGAAAATGAGTTTCCAAACAACCCATAATAACCGACTTCCTGTTGGGCTGACGTAAAACTTAGAGCACGAAAGTTGTTTGGCCCGATGAGATCTATAAGTGTACCGAGTTTCAGATTATTACATGCAAGCGTGTTTGATATATGGACAAGTGTTCAAACCCCGTTCCAGGGGGCGCTGTCGAGCCCCCCTGCCACGCCCGGGTACCAGCTTCAGCCCGGCCCTGATGGCCGCGGGTTCTGACCCGTGTGCAAAGTTTCAAGAGTTTTTGAGCACGTTAAGGCCCCCAAAAGTGCCCAAAAGGTAGTAAAATAATAATAATAATAATAATAATAATAAATATAGCTGCGAGCAGCGATTACGGGCCCAAGCCGGTGGCACCGCAACCCCGGTGCCTTTAGTTACCTAAAGGCACCGGAGTGGCGGTGCCGCCGGCTTTGGCCCTTCATCGCTGCTCGCAGCTATATTCATATATATATATATATATATATATATATATATATATATATATATATATATATAAACAAGCCGGTGGCACCGCCACCCCCGGTGCCTTTATATATATATATATATATATGTCTACATTGTTCAATCACGCCTCACACACACACACACACTTTTGCAGAGCCCACACCAATGCAAGCTCTATAGCACACATCTTCTCAAAGGTCAAAGCGGAGTTACGATATTGCCCGTCATGCACAGTAACCGTAAAGGCACCGGGGTGGCGGTGCCACCGGCTTGTTTATATATATATATATATCGTATTATTCTAACTTGTAAAAAACTATTAACTTTTGTTAATATTCAACCATTTCACAACTAACTTTTTTCCATAGATCAAACACAACATAATTATATGGTGGACTGAAACAAAAATTATTAATTAAATAAAATTATTGTTTTCCTCTGAAATAGCAAAAGCATCACACACTAGCTGTACCTGCTCTAAATAAAAAAGAGTAATTCAATAAAAATACAAAATCGAACTAAATAAAATAAATTATTACAAAAACAAAATCAAACCAAAGAAAATATATCTTCGAAAAAAAAAGCGAGTGTCATGAGGAAAGGCGCCTCAGGAATCGTCAGGATTAACTCCATGTGTAAGGAATTTTGATTGATTTTATTTGTCACTTGAAAATTATTGTTAAATGTGTGCCTGCATAACTTTAATAAGATTTATTTTCTTTGATTTGATTTTGTTTTATATAATTTATTTATTTCGATTTTGTATTTTTATTTAAATACTATTATTTATTTAGAGCAGGTACAGCTAAGTGTGCGATGCTTTTGCTATTTCAGAGGGAAAAAAACACATTTTATTTCAAAAAGGCTTTTCAATTAAATAAAATGTTCAAGCTTTGTTTTCGTTTTATTATTTTGTTTGTTTTAAGCTTTGTTTAATTTATATTGTTAATCATCTGACACAAAACAAATGCATAAAGTATCATTTTAACTTTTAAAAAACTATTAACATTTGTTAATAGTACATTGCCTGTCTTTTGTTAATAGGACAAAACATAGTTATTATATTTTATAATATTTTATAAATATATAAAATAAACATTTGTAATGAAATCGTTCAAAAAAATGATATTAGCATTGTTTTAAACTTTGAAACAGAAGTAGCGCAATGCCTGGCCACTCCCGCGCCGCCTCCTTTTCACAATCCGAGGGAACCATCTCCGGAATATTAACCTCACTCCTAGAAGTCCAATTCTCATTATTCATGCCTCTTACCTGGGATTGATTGCACACACACACACACACACACACACACACGCACGCACGCACTCACACGCACACACACACACACACACACACACACACGTGTCAAGTCACTTACATTTTAGATGCAATATTGACTGTTCTTCTGTTTCAGCAGCGAAAATAGTTAAACAAAGATCACAGCAGAACCATTGCATCTCACAGCAACGTGTTTTCTCATTACTGAATGATTCAGCATTTTGAACAAATTGGTTGACTCAAAGATTCAATGACCAATCCATAAACATCTGTCTCATTCATGAATGACTCAGTCGTTCAAACGAATCGTTTGAACGAATGAATCAATGACCCGCTCATTAAGACGGTCGCCTGGCGACACCTAGTGACGGTTTAGTGTTATTTGATTATACACTCAAAATATTCCACAACAAATCCTTTAAATTTAATGATATTCAGAACAGAACACAAATAAAAAAATAACTATAATAAAGCCAAAACGAAATAATTTAAAACAAAAGTAAAAGTAAGTGGTGTTAGGCTCACGTAAATCTCTCTTTAGAATCTAAATGTTGCAACATTTGCGATGTATTTGGATGCTAAACTATTCTTTATTACAGGCTTTGTACTTCACTCACGTTCCAATATCGACGGAAAAAATCATCCTCTTCACTTGTGCAAAAATGTGCTTGGAAAAATCACAGTGGAGCGGTGCTTACTGTGAATGATACAAATTGTACTACTGACTATTTCAACATAGCAGTGTAATTTGTATATGTTAGGTTGAATGTTTTATTATTGTGTGTGTGTGTGTGTGTGTGTTTGTGTGTGTGTGTGTGTGTGTGTGTGTGTGTGTGTCAGTGTGTGTGTGGGGGTCTGGGTGGCTCAGCGCGATTGAACAGTGAAACATACTCCGTCATTTTCTTCATACAGGACATCATTCAAACGTCAAAGTGTTTACTTATATTTGTGTACACTCGCAATTAAACACAACATTGTGTTTTTGTTAAATAAATTAAAGTAATACGTCCCCCGAAATGGCGCTAATTTTAAAATGAAACTAAAATGCTCACGGCTGCACGGGCATTCATAACTCTGCGCGCCCACGGTGAGGGACGAGCAGAACAGAGCGAACGTTGTTTAGTTCATTCCTACTTCCATAGGAATTAATTGAAAAAGCTCACTCTACTCTGCACCATTATTAATGAATTGTGCAGACGTCCTTATTTTACTTTCGCTTTTTACCTGATTTTGAACACAAGAGGGCAGTATAACACTATGTATGATTTGGAAAAAAATTTTTTTTGACTAAACAACCATTCTGGCTGTTTTTAAACTTAAACATTATTCTCTAATTGCTCTCACCATGCCCGTTTCTGAAACTCTGCACATGTCTACTGTCTAATAAATGTGATGTGTCTGTCGGGTTTCATGCAATTTCAAGTATGTTAAGAGTCTCAAAAGCATCAACAAAGAATAATAAAGTTTGATGCGTTGCCACGGCAACAGTATCTAAGATATCAATAATCCTTTCTCAGGTCTACATCTGCCGTGTGTCTACATTATACACATAAAGTTTGAAGCAAATTGGGTAAAAATAAGAGGGTGATTTCAAAGCCTTTAGGAAGTGACACACTTCCTGCTGCCAGTTGGTGGCGCTATAACTTTGACTCACAATAGTCACATCCATGTGATCGGACTCTTACAGCGAACACACTGCTGAAGTTTCATCAAGATCAGTTAATGTATGCAGAAGTTATAACACACTTCCTGTTTCCTTTATTCGCCATAAATTCGTTTCCTCGCCACAGCCAAACCGTTCGAGATATCAAAAATCCCCTGGCAACTTTTCATCCTCAATGTCTTGACTTCATGCTGACCGAGTTTCGTGGCGATTGGTTGAATTCTCTAGGAGGAGTATATCGAATTCCAGGGGCATACGCTTCCAAACAAACCATAATAGCCGACTTCCTGTTGGGCTGGGGTAAAAAGTAAAAGTACAAAGGATATATGAATCGATGAGATCTATATGTGTACCGAGTTTCATATTATTACATTCAAGCGTGTTTGATTTATGGACCAAGTTTTCGGACCCCGTTCCAGGGGGCACTGTCGAGCCCCCCTGCCACGCCCGGGTACCAGCTTCAGCCCGGCCCTGATGGCCACGGGTTCTGACCCGTGTGCAAAGTTTCAAGAGTTTTTGAGCACGTTAAGGGCCCCCAAAGTGCGCTGAGAGTCTCAAAAGTATCCAAAAAGAATATTAAAGTTTGATGCGTTGTCACGGCAACAGCATCTAAGATATCAACAATCCTTTCACAGGTCTAAATCTGGCGTGTGTCTACATTATACACATCAAGTTTGAAGCAAATCGGGTAAAGCCTGTTTGATTTATGGACCAAGTTTTCGGACCCCATTCCAGGGGGCGCTGTCGAGCCCCCCTGCCACGCCCGGGTACCAGCTTCAGCCCGGCCCTGATGGCCGCGGTTTCTGACCCGTGTGCAAAGTTTCAAGAGTTTTTGAGCACGTTAAGGGCCCCAAAAGTGCGCTAAGAATCTCAAAAGTATCCAAAAAGAATATTAAAGTTTGATGCGTTGTCACGGCAACAGCATCTAAGATATCAACAATCCTTTCACAGGTCTACATCTGGCTTGTGTCTACATTATACACATCAAGTTTGAAGCAAATAGGGTAAAGCGTGTTGGATATATGGACCAAATTGTCTGACCCGTTCAAGGGGGCGCTGTCGAGCCCCCCTGCCACGCCCGGGTACCAGCTTCAGCCTGGCCCTGATGGCCGCGGGTTTTGTCCCGTGTGCAAAGTTTCAAGAGTTTTCGAGCACGTTAAGAACCCCAAAAGTGCCCGAAAGCATAAAAAAGCATGAAAAAGCTTAAAAAAAGGAATATTAATGTTTGATGCATTGCCATGGCAACAGTATCTAAGATATCAATAATCCTTTCACAGGTCTACATCTGGCGTGTGTCTACATTATGCACATGAAGTTTGAAGCAAATCGGGTAAAAATAAGAGGGTGATTTAAAAGCATTTTGAAAGTGACACACTTCCTGCTTCCAGTTGGTGGCGCTATAACTTTGACTCACAATAGTCACATCCATGTGATCGGGCTCTTACAACGAACACACTGCTGAAGTTTCATCAAGATTAGTTAATGTATGCAGTAGTTATAACACACTTCCTGTTTCACGTTTCTCGCCATAATTTCGTTTACTCGCCACGGCCAAACCGTTCGAGATATCAAAAATCCCCTGGCAATTTTTCATCCTCAGTGTCTTGACTTCATGCTGACCGAGTTTCGTGCCGTGTGTTTGAATTCTCTAGGAGGAGTATTTCACATTCCATTGCATGTGTTTTCCAAACAACCCTTAATAGCCGACTTCCTGTTGGGCTGGGGTAAAAAGTAAGAGCATGAAGTATATATGAACCGATGAGATCTATATGTGTACTGAGTTTCATATTATTACATGCAAGCGTGTTTGATTTATGGACCAAGTGTTCAAACCCCGTTCCAGGGGGCGCTGTCGAGCCCCCCTGCCACGCCCGGGTACCAGCTTCAGCCCGGCCCTGATGGCCGCGGGTTCTGAGATGTGTGCAAAGTTTCAAGAGTTTTCGAGCACGTTAAGGCCCCCAAAAGTGCCCAAAAGGTAGTAAAATAATAATAATAATAAATAAATATATATATATATATATATATATATATATATATATATATATATATGAATATAGCTGCGAGCAGCGATTACGGGCCCAAGCCGGTGGCACCGCAACCCCGGTGCCTTTAGTTACCTAAAGGCACCGGAGTGGCGGTGCCGCCGGCTTTGGCCCTTCATCGCTGCTCGCAGCTATATTCATATATATATATATATATATATATATATATATATAATATATATAAAAACAAGCCGGTGGCACCGCCACCCCCGGTGCCTTTATATATATATATATATATATATATGTCTACATTGTTCAATCACGCCTCACACACACACACACACTTTTGCAGAGCCCACACCAATGCAAGCTCTATAGCACACATCTTCTCAAAGGTCAAAGCGGAGTTACGATATTGCCCGTCATGCACAGTAACCGTAAAGGCACCGGGGGTGGCGGTGCCACCGGCTTGTTTATATATATATATATATCGTATTATTCTAACTTGTAAAAAACTATTAACTTTTGTTAATATTCAACCATTTCACAACTAACTTTTTTCCATAGATCAAACACAACATAATTATATGGTGGACTGAAACAAAAATTATTAATTAAATAAAATTATTGTTTTCCTCTGAAATAGCAAAAGCATCACACACTAGCTGTACCTGCTCTAAATAAAAAAGAGTAATTCAATAAAAATACAAAATCGAACTAAATAAAATTAATTATTACAAAAACAAAATCAAACCAAAGAAAATATATCTTCGAAAAAAAAAGCGAGTGTCATGAGGAAAGGCGCCTCAGGAATCGTCAGGATTAACTCCATGTGTAAGGAATTTTGATTGATTTTATTTGTCACTTGAAAATTATTGTTAAATGTGTGCCTGCATAACTTTAATAAGATTTATTTTCTTTGATTTGATTTTGTTTTATATAATTTATTTATTTCGATTTTGTATTTTTATTTAAATACTATTATTTATTTAGAGCAGGTACAGCTAAGTGTGCGATGCTTTTGCTATTTCAGAGGGAAAAAAACACATTTTATTTCAAAAAGGCTTTTCAATTAAATAAAATGTTCAAGCTTTGTTTTCGTTTTATTATTTTGTTTGTTTTAAGCTTTGTTTAATTTATATTGTTAATCATCTGACACAAAACAAATGCATAAAGTATCATTTTAACTTTTAAAAAACTATTAACATTTGTTAATAGTACATTGCCTGTCTTTTGTTAATAGGACAAAACATAGTTATTATATTTTATAATATTTTATAAATATATAAAATAAACATTTGTAATGAAATCGTTCAAAAAAATGATATTAGCATTGTTTTAAACTTTGAAACAGAGGTAGCGCAATGCCTGGCCACTCCCGCGCCGCCTCCTTTTCACAATCCGAGGGAACCATCTCCGGAATATTAACCTCACTCCTAGAAGTCCAATTCTCATTATTCATGCCTCTTACCTGGGATTGATTGCACACACACACACACACACACACACACGCACGCACGCACTCACACGCGCACACACACACACACACACACACACACGTGTCAAGTCACTTACATTTTAGATGCAATATTGACTGTTCTTCTGTTTCAGCAGCGAAAATAGTTAAACAAAGATCACAGCAGAACCATTGCATCTCACAGCAACGTGTTTTCTCATTACTGAATGATTCAGCATTTTGAACAAATTGGTTGACTCAAAGATTCAATGACCAATCCATAAACATCTGTCTCATTCATGAATGACTCAGTCGTTCAAACGAATCGTTTGAACGAATGAATCAATGACCCGCTCATTAAGACGGTCGCCTGGCGACACCTAGTGACGGTTTAGTGTTATTTGATTATACACTCAAAATATTCCACAACAAATCCTTTAAATTTAATGATATTCAGAACAGAACACAAATAAAAAAATAACTATAATAAAGCCAAAACGAAATAATTTAAAACAAAAGTAAAAGTAAGTGGTGTTAGGCTCACGTAAATCTCTCTTTAGAATCTAAATGTTGCAACATTTGCGATGTATTTGGATGCTAAACTATTCTTTATTACAGGCTTTGTACTTCACTCACGTTCCAATATCGACGGAAAAAATCATCCTCTTCACTTGTGCAAAAATGTGCTTGGAAAAATCACAGTGGAGCGGTGCTTACTGTGAATGATACAAATTGTACTACTGACTATTTCAACATAGCAGTGTAATTTGTATATGTTAGGTTGAATGTTTTATTATTGTGTGTGTGTGTGTGTGTGTGTGTGTGTGTGTGTGTGTGTGTGTGTGTGTGTGTGTGTGTCAGTGTGTGTGTGGGGGTCTGGGTGGCTCAGCGCGATTGAACAGTGAAACATACTCCGTCATTTTCTTCATACAGGACATCATTCAAACGTCAAAGTGTTTACTTATATTTGTGTACACTCGCAATTAAACACAACATTGTGTTTTTGTTAAATAAATTAAAGTAATACGTCCCCCGAAATGGCGCTAATTTTAAAATGAAACTAAAATGCTCACGGCTGCACGGGCATTCATAACTCTGCGCGCCCACGGTGAGGGACGAGCAGAACAGAGCGAACGTTGTTTAGTTCATTCCTACTTCCATAGGAATTAATTGAAAAAGCTCACTCTACTCTGCACCATTATTAATGAATTGTGCAGACGTCCTTATTTTACTTTCGCTTTTTACCTGATTTTGAACACAAGAGGGCAGTATAACACTATGTATGATTTGGAAAAAAATTTTTTTTGACTAAACAACCATTCTGGCTGTTTTTAAACTTAAACATTATTCTCTAATTGCTCTCACCATGCCCGTTTCTGAAACTCTGCACATGTCTACTGTCTAATAAATGTGATGTGTCTGTCGGGTTTCATGCAATTTCAAGTATGTTAAGAGTCTCAAAAGCATCAACAAAGAATAATAAAGTTTGATGCGTTGCCACGGCAACAGTATCTAAGATATCAATAATCCTTTCTCAGGTCTACATCTGCCGTGTGTCTACATTATACACATAAAGTTTGAAGCAAATTGGGTAAAAATAAGAGGGTGATTTCAAAGCCTTTAGGAAGTGACACACTTCCTGCTGCCAGTTGGTGGCGCTATAACTTTGACTCACAATAGTCACATCCATGTGATCGGACTCTTACAGCGAACACACTGCTGAAGTTTCATCAAGATCAGTTAATGTATGCAGAAGTTATAACACACTTCCTGTTTCCTTTATTCGCCATAAATTCGTTTCCTCGCCACAGCCAAACCGTTCGAGATATCAAAAATCCCCTGGCAACTTTTCATCCTCAATGTCTTGACTTCATGCTGACCGAGTTTCGTGGCGATTGGTTGAATTCTCTAGGAGGAGTATATCGAATTCCAGGGGCATACGCTTCCAAACAAACCATAATAGCCGACTTCCTGTTGGGCTGGGGTAAAAAGTAAAAGTACAAAGGATATATGAATCGATGAGATCTATATGTGTACCGAGTTTCATATTATTACATTCAAGCGTGTTTGATTTATGGACCAAGTTTTCGGACCCCGTTCCAGGGGGCACTGTCGAGCCCCCCTGCCACGCCCGGGTACCAGCTTCAGCCCGGCCCTGATGGCCACGGGTTCTGACCCGTGTGCAAAGTTTCAAGAGTTTTTGAGCACGTTAAGGGCCCCCAAAGTGCGCTGAGAGTCTCAAAAGTATCCAAAAAGAATATTAAAGTTTGATGCGTTGTCACGGCAACAGCATCTAAGATATCAACAATCCTTTCACAGGTCTAAATCTGGCGTGTGTCTACATTATACACATCAAGTTTGAAGCAAATCGGGTAAAGCCTGTTTGATTTATGGACCAAGTTTTCGGACCCCATTCCAGGGGGCGCTGTCGAGCCCCCCTGCCACGCCCGGGTACCATCTTCAGCCCGGCCCTGATGGCCGCGGTTTCTGACCCGTGTGCAAAGTTTCAAGAGTTTTTGAGCACGTTAAGGGCCCCAAAAGTGCGCTAAGAATCTCAAAAGTATCCAAAAAGAATATTAAAGTTTGATGCGTTGTCACGGCAACAGCATCTAAGATATCAACAATCCTTTCACAGGTCTACATCTGGCTTGTGTCTACATTATACACATCAAGTTTGAAGCAAATAGGGTAAAGCGTGTTGGATATATGGACCAAATTGTCTGACCCGTTCAAGGGGGCGCTGTCGAGCCCCCCTGCCACGCCCGGGTACCAGCTTCAGCCTGGCCCTGATGGCCGCGGGTTTTGTCCCGTGTGCAAAGTTTCAAGAGTTTTCGAGCACGTTAAGAACCCCAAAAGTGCCCGAAAGCATAAAAAAGCATGAAAAAGCTTAAAAAAAGGAATATTAATGTTTGATGCATTGCCATGGCAACAGTATCTAAGATATCAATAATCCTTTCACAGGTCTACATCTGGCGTGTGTCTACATTATGCACATGAAGTTTGAAGCAAATCGGGTAAAAATAAGAGGGTGATTTAAAAGCATTTTGAAAGTGACACACTTCCTGCTTCCAGTTGGTGGCGCTATAACTTTGACTCACAATAGTCACATCCATGTGATCGGGCTCTTACAACGAACACACTGCTGAAGTTTCATCAAGATTAGTTAATGTATGCAGTAGTTATAACACACTTCCTGTTTCACGTTTCTCGCCATAATTTCGTTTACTCGCCACGGCCAAACCGTTCGAGATATCAAAAATCCCCTGGCAATTTTTCATCCTCAGTGTCTTGACTTCATGCTGACCGAGTTTCGTGCCGTGTGTTTGAATTCTCTAGGAGGAGTATTTCACATTCCATTGCATGTGTTTTCCAAACAACCCTTAATAGCCGACTTCCTGTTGGGCTGGGGTAAAAAGTAAGAGCATGAAGTATATATGAACCGATGAGATCTATATGTGTACTGAGTTTCATATTATTACATGCAAGCGTGTTTGATTTATGGACCAAGTGTTCAAACCCCGTTCCAGGGGGCGCTATCGAGCCCCCCTGCCACGCCCGGGTACCAGCTTCAGCCCGGCCCTGATGGCCGCGGGTTCTGAGATGTGTGCAAAGTTTCAAGAGTTTTCGAGCACGTTAAGGCCCCCAAAAGTGCCCAAAAGGTAGTAAAATAATAATAATAATAAATAAATATAGCTGCGAGCAGCGATTACGGGCCCAAGCCGGTGGCACCGCAACCCTGGTTCCTTTAGTTACCTAAAGGCACCGGGGTGGCGGTGCCGCCGGCTTTGGCCCTTCATCGCTGCTCGCAGCTATATTTATATATATATATATATATAAATTATATATATATATATAAAAAATACATATATATATATATATATTTTTTTTTTATATACATATATATCTCACTTGCCTTACCTGAGAACAATGAAAACAATAAAAAAAACTAGGGAATCACTAAACCGAGAGAATTATTCTGTTTTGATGATACACTCAAAATATTACACAAGCAATTCTTTAAATTTAATGATATTCAGAACAGAACAAGAATTCAAAAAAACTATAATTAAGAATTAACCGAAATAATTGAAAGCGAAAGTGAAAGTAAGTGGTGTTTGGCTCACGTAACTCTCTCATTAGAATC
This sequence comes from Tiaroga cobitis, assembly GCA_030578255.1. Lineage (NCBI taxonomy): Eukaryota > Metazoa > Chordata > Actinopteri > Cypriniformes > Leuciscidae > Tiaroga > Tiaroga cobitis. The sequence continues at coordinate 27,982,143 of CM060591.1, read as the reverse complement.
AAACTGTTTCAACATTTGCGATGTATTTGGATGCTAAACTATTCTTTATTATGGGCTTTGTACTTCACTCAGGTTTCAATATGTGTGTGTGTGTGTGTGTGTGTGTGTGTGTGAGGTGCGGGTGCGATTGAACTGTTACACATAAAAACATACTCCGTCCAATAAAACACAACAAAGTGCTTTTTTCAAACTATAAACTCTTGTCAAACTGTAACCTACAACTGTCACCAAACTAAAATCACACGCACACACTGTCTAAAAGCAAAAAATATTTATCCAACCCCATTTAAAACAGTCTGTGGGTGCCATCTTTTGGACATTCACCACATCGCATTGATTTTCATTTATTGTCCTCAGAGCCCTAATCTGTTTATTTTTCAATTACACATTCTACATTGATTAAAAAAGAAAAATTCAAATGTGTTTTTATTTTATACAGGAATAAATTATTTATAATTCAGATGAGAATAAAGTTAGTGTTTTACAATTTAAAGGAAAACAAATATATTGTTCTGAAATATAGCACATTCATTTTAAATTCATTCAGCTTCAATTACCAATACAATCTTAATTTTATTTAAAGCAAACTATACATTTAAAAGATCTTGGTTCTGTGCATATTTTGTAATTTAAAAAAAATACAAAATTGTTATGCAAAAAGACAAGGCCTTAGAGATTTCTTTATCCTTTAATGCAGGAAAAATCACACAGCAATGAAAGGCTTAATATCATGTCACTGTAACAGCCAGCCAGCCACACACACACATATAAACACAGACACCAGCCCTCCCTCCCCCTCCCTCCCCACACAGACAGCCACACACACACACACACATAGAATGGGAGGGGGCCCTCTCTCTGTCAAAGAGTGACAGAGAGAGATACCATTTCATGAGATCCACATTCAAACCACAATATCTGACTTTCTGAGGGTTGGAGCTATTGACTGTAAATTAGAAAGTTGTTTGGCTTGAGGAGAAGAATATACAAGCTGAGTTTTGTAACTGTAGGTAAATCTAACTAAGTTATAACACACTTTATATGTCCTTTTTTAGTCATGAAAATTCATTTCCTCGCCACGGCCAAACCGTTCGAGATATCAAAAATCCGTCAGCAATTTAGCATCCTCAATGTCTTGACTTCATGCACGCCTAGTTTGGCGATGATTGAATGAATTGCCTAGGAGTAGTACTTCAAATTCCACAGCAAGCGTTTTCCAAACAACCCATAATAGCCGACTTCCTGTTGGGCTGGCGTAAAACTTGACCAGGGGTAAAATGTTTGGCCCGATGAGATCTATATGTGTACTGAGTTTCATATTAATTCATGCAAGCGTGTTGAATATATGGACCAAATTGTCGGACCCCGTTCAAGGGGGCGCTGTTGAGCCCCCCTGCCACGCCCGGGTACCAGCTTCAGCCCGGCCCTGATGGCCGTGGGTTCTGACCTGTGTGCAAAATTTCAAAAGTTTTTGAGCACGTTAAGAGTCCCAAAATCCCCTGAAACCTTGAAATGCATTAAAATCAATAGACAAATCCCTCACACACAGAGACGGAAAGAGAGGGAGAGAAAATTCTCAGAAACATCCACATTCAAACTAAAATATCTGACTCCCTCTTGGTCTGAGCTAATGACAGTAAATTAGAAAGTTGTCCGGCTTGATCTGAACAATATGCGTACCGAGTTTTATGATTGTAGGTAAAACTATAGAACTAACACCCCCACTTTTGTCAAAAGGTGGCGCTACTGAGCCCCTGCACCACGCCCGTTTCTGAAACTTTGCACATGTCTACTGGCTAATAAATGTGATGTGTCTGTCGAGTTTCATGTTATTTCAAGTATGTTAAGAGTCTCAAAAGCATCAACAAAGAATATTAAAGTTTGATGCGTTGCCACGGCAACAGTATCTAATATATCAATAATCCTTTCACAGGTCTACATCTGCCGTGTATTTACATTATACAGATGAAGTTTGAAGCAAATCGGGTTAAAATAAGAGGGTGATTTCAAAGCATTTTGAAAGTGACACACTTCCTGCTGCCAGTTGGTGGCGCTATAACTTTGACTCACAATAGTCACATCCATGTGATCGGCCTCTTAAAGCGAACACACTGGTGAAGTTTCGTTAAGATCAGCTAATGTATGCTGAAGTTATAACACACTTCCTGTTTCACGTTTCTCGCCATAAATTCGTTTCCTCGCCACGGCCAAACCGTTCGAGATATCAAAAATCCCCTGGCAATTTTTCATCCTCAATGTCTTGACTTCATGCTGACCGAGTTTCGTGGCATTTCTTTGAATTCTCTAGGAGAAGTACTTTAAATTCCATTGCATGCGTTTAACAAACAACCCTAAATAGCCGACTTCCTGTTGGGATGGGGTAAAAAGTAAGAGCATGAAGTATATATGAACCGATGAGATCTATATGTGTACCGAGTTTCATATTATTACATGCAAGTGTGTTTGATTTATGGACCAAGTTTTCGGACCCCGTTCCAGGGGGCGCTGTCGAGCCCCCCTGCCACGCCCGGGTACCATCTTCAGCCCGGCCCTGATGGCCGCGGGTTCTGACCTGTGTGCAAAGTTTCAAGAGTTTTCGAGCACGTTAAGGGCCCCAAAAGTGCCCGAATAGTCGTAAGAAAAATATAGAAAATGAGTTTCCAAACAACCCATAATAACCGACTTCCTGTTGGGCTGACGTAAAACTTAGAGCACGAAAGTTGTTTGGCCCGATGAGATCTATAAGTGTACCGAGTTTCAGATTATTACATGCAAGCGTGTTTGATATATGGACAAGTGTTCAAACCCCGTTCCAGGGGGCGCTGTCGAGCCCCCCTGCCACGCCCGGGTACCAGCTTCAGCCCGGCCCTGATGGCCGCGGGTTCTGAGATGTGTGCAAAGTTTCAAGAGTTTTCGAGCACGTTAAGGCCCCCAAAAGTGCCCAAAAGGTAGTAAAATAATAATAATAATAATAATAATAATAATAATAAATAATAATCCTAAGGAAAACAATAGGGCCTTCGCCTTTTCAAGGCTTGGGCCCTAATAATCCTAAGGAAAACAATAGGGCCTTCGCCTTTTCAAGGCTTGGGCCCTAATAATCCTTAGGAAAACAATAGGGCCTTCGCCTTTTCAAGGCTTGGGCCCTAATAATCCTAAGGAAAACAATAGGGCCTTCGCCTTTTCAAGGCTTGGGCCCTAATAAATAATAATCCTTAGGAAAACAATAGGGCCTTTTTTTATATACATATATATATATATATATATATATATATATATATATATATATATATATATATATATATATATATATAAATTATATATATATATAAAAAATACATATATATATATATATATATATATATATATATATTTTTTTATATACATATATATATATATATATATATATATATATATATATATATATATATATATATATATCACTTGCCTTACCTGAGAACAATGAAAACAATAAAAAAAACTAGGGAATCACTAAACCGAGAGAATTATTCTGTTTTGATGATACACTCAAAATATTACACAAGCAATTCTTTAAATTTAATGATATTCAGAACAGAACAAGAATTCAAAAAAACTATAATTAAGAATTAACCGAAATAATTGAAAGCGAAAGTGAAAGTAAGTGGTGTTTGGCCACGTAACTCTCTCATTAGAATCAAACTGTTTCAACATTTGCGATGTATTTGGATGCTAAACTATTCTTTATTATGGGCTTTGTACTTCACTCAGGTTTCAATATGTGTGTGTGTGTGTGTGTGTGTGTGTGTGTGTGTGAGGTGCGGGTGCGATTGAACTGTTACACATAAAAACATACTCCGTCCAATAAAACACAACAAAGTGCTTTTTTCAAACTATAAACTCTTGTCAAACTGTAACCTACAACTGTCACCAAACTAAAATCACACGCACACACTGTCTAAAAGCAAAAAATATTTATCCAACCCCATTTAAAACAGTCTGTGGGTGCCATCTTTTGGACATTCACCACATCGCATTGATTTTCATTTATTGTCCTCAGAGCCCTAATCTGTTTATTTTTCAATTACACATTCTACATTGATTAAAAAAGAAAAATTCAAATGTGTTTTTATTTTATACAGGAATAAATTATTTATAATTCAGATGAGAATAAAGTTAGTGTTTTACAATTTAAAGGAAAACAAATATATTGTTCTGAAATATAGCACATTCATTTTAAATTCATTCAGCTTCAATTACCAATACAATCTTAATTTTATTTAAAGCAAACTATACATTTAAAAGATCTTGGTTCTGTGCATATTTTGTAATTTAAAAAAAATACAAAATTGTTATGCAAAAAGACAAGGCCTTAGAGATTTCTTTATCCTTTAATGCAGGAAAAATCACACAGCAATGAAAGGCTTAATATCATGTCACTGTAACAGCCAGCCAGCCACACACACACATATAAACACAGACACCAGCCCTCCCTCCCCCTCCCTCCCCACACAGACAGCCACACACACACACACACATAGAATGGGAGGGGGCCCTCTCTCTGTCAAAGAGTGACAGAGAGAGATACCATTTCATGAGATCCACATTCAAACCACAATATCTGACTTTCTGAGGGTTGGAGCTATTGACTGTAAATTAGAAAGTTGTTTGGCTTGAGGAGAAGAATATACAAGCTGAGTTTTGTAACTGTAGGTAAATCTAACTAAGTTATAACACACTTTATATGTCCTTTTTTAGTCATGAAAATTCATTTCCTCGCCACGGCCAAACCGTTCGAGATATCAAAAATCCGTCAGCAATTTAGCATCCTCAATGTCTTGACTTCATGCACGCCTAGTTTGGCGATGATTGAATGAATTGCCTAGGAGTAGTACTTCAAATTCCACAGCTAGCGTTTTCCAAACAACCCATAATAGCCGACTTCCTGTTGGGCTGGCGTAAAACTTGACCAGGGGTAAAATGTTTGGCCCGATGAGATCTATATGTGTACTGAGTTTCATATTAATTCATGCAAGCGTGTTGAATATATGGACCAAATTGTCGGACCCCGTTCAAGGGGGCGCTGTTGAGCCCCCCTGCCACGCCCGGGTACCAGCTTCAGCCCGGCCCTGATGGCCGTGGGTTCTGACCTGTGTGCAAAATTTCAAAAGTTTTGGAGCACGTTAAGAGTCCCAAAATCCCCTGAAACCTTGAAATGCATTAAAATCAATAGACAAATCCCTCACACACAGAGACGGAAAGAGAGGGAGAGAAAATTCTCAGAAACATCCACATTCAAACTAAAATATCTGACTCCCTCTTGGTCTGAGCTAATGACAGTAAATTAGAAAGTTGTCCGGCTTGATCTGAACAATATGCGTACCGAGTTTTATGATTGTAGGTAAAACTATAGAACTAACACCCCCACTTTTGTCAAAAGGTGGCGCTACTGAGCCCCTGCACCACGCCCGTTTCTGAAACTTTGCACATGTCTACTGGCTAATAAATGTGATGTGTCTGTCGAGTTTCATGTTATTTCAAGTATGTTAAGAGTCTCAAAAGCATCAACAAAGAATATTAAAGTTTGATGCGTTGCCACGGCAACAGTATCTAATATATCAATAATCCTTTCACAGGTCTACATCTGCCGTGTATTTACATTATACAGATGAAGTTTGAAGCAAATCGGGTTAAAATAAGAGGGTGATTTCAAAGCATTTTGAAAGTGACACACTTCCTGCTGCCAGTTGGTGGCGCTATAACTTTGACTCACAATAGTCACATCCATGTGATCGGCCTCTTAAAGCGAACACACTGGTGAAGTTTCGTTAAGATCAGCTAATGTATGCTGAAGTTATAACACACTTCCTGTTTCACGTTTCTCGCCATAAATTCGTTTCCTCGCCACGGCCAAACCGTTCGAGATATCAAAAATCCCCTGGCAATTTTTCATCCTCAATGTCTTGACTTCATGCTGACCGAGTTTCGTGGCATTTCTTTGAATTCTCTAGGAGAAGTACTTTAAATTCCATTGCATGCGTTTAACAAACAACCCTAAATAGCCGACTTCCTGTTGGGATGGGGTAAAAAGTAAGAGCATGAAGTATATATGAACCGATGAGATCTATATGTGTACCGAGTTTCATATTATTACATGCAAGTGTGTTTGATTTATGGACCAAGTTTTCGGACCCCGTTCCAGGGGGCGCTGTCGAGCCCCCCTGCCACGCCCGGGTACCATCTTCAGCCCGGCCCTGATGGCCGCGGGTTCTGACCTGTGTGCAAAGTTTCAAGAGTTTTCGAGCACGTTAAGGGCCCCAAAAGTGCCCGAATAGTCGTAAGAAAAATATAGAAAATGAGTTTCCAAACAACCCATAATAACCGACTTCCTGTTGGGCTGACGTAAAACTTAGAGCACGAAAGTTGTTTGGCCCGATGAGATCTATAAGTGTACCGAGTTTCAGATTATTACATGCAAGCGTGTTTGATATATGGACAAGTGTTCAAACCCCGTTCCAGGGGGCGCTGTCGAGCCCCCCTGCCACGCCCGGGTACCAGCTTCAGCCCGGCCCTGATGGCCGCGGGTTCTGACCCGTGTGCAAAGTTTCAAGAGTTTTTGAGCACGTTAAGGCCCCCAAAAGTGCCCAAAAGGTAGTAAAATAATAATAATAATAATAATAATAATAATAAAATATAGCTGCGAGCAGCGATTACGGGCCCAAGCCGGTGGCACCGCAACCCCGGTGCCTTTAGTTACCTAAAGGCACCGGAGTGGCGGTGCCGCCGGCTTTGGCCCTTCATCGCTGCTCGCAGCTATATTCATATATATATATATATATATAAACAAGCCGGTGGCACCGCCACCCCGGTGCCTTTATATATATATATATATATATGTCTACATTGTTCAATCACGCCTCACACACACACACACACTTTTGCAGAGCCCACACCAATGCAAGCTCTATAGCACACATCTTCTCAAAGGTCAAAGCGGAGTTACGATATTGCCCGTCATGCACAGTAACCGTAAAGGCACCGGGGTGGCGGTGCCACCGGCTTGTTTATATATATATATATATCGTATTATTCTAACTTGTAAAAAACTATTAACTTTTGTTAATATTCAACCATTTCACAACTAACTTTTTTCCATAGATCAAACACAACATAATTATATGGTGGACTGAAACAAAAATTATTAATTAAATAAAATTATTGTTTTCCTCTGAAATAGCAAAAGCATCACACACTAGCTGTACCTGCTCTAAATAAAAAAGAGTAATTCAATAAAAATACAAAATCGAACTAAATAAAATAAATTATTACAAAAACAAAATCAAACCAAAGAAAATATATCTTCGAAAAAAAAAGCGAGTGTCATGAGGAAAGGCGCCTCAGGAATCGTCAGGATTAACTCCATGTGTAAGGAATTTTGATTGATTTTATTTGACACTTGAAAATTATTGTTAAATGTGTGCCTGCATAACTTTAATAAGATTTATTTTCTTTGATTTGATTTTGTTTTATATAATTTATTTATTTCGATTTTGTATTTTTATTTAAATACTATTATTTATTTAGAGCAGGTACAGCTAAGTGTGCGATGCTTTTGCTATTTCAGAGGGAAAAAAACACATTTTATTTCAAAAAGGCTTTTCAATTAAATAAAATGTTCAAGCTTTGTTTTCGTTTTATTATTTTGTTTGTTTTAAGCTTTGTTTAATTTATATTGTTAATCATCTGACACAAAACAAATGCATAAAGTATCATTTTAACTTTTAAAAAACTATTAACATTTGTTAATAGTACATTGCCTGTCTTTTGTTAATAGGACAAAACATAGTTATTATATTTTATAATATTTTATAAATATATAAAATAAACATTTGTAATGAAATCGTTCCAAAAAATGATATTAGCATTGTTTTAAACTTTGAAACAGAAGTAGCGCAATGCCTGGCCACTCCCGCGCCGCCTCCTTTTCACAATCCGAGGGAACCATCTCCGGAATATTAACCTCACTCCTAGAAGTCCAATTCTCATTATTCATGCCTCTTACCTGGGATTGATTGCACACACACACACACACACACACACACACACACGCACGCACGCACTCACACGCACACACACACACACACACACACACACGTGTCAAGTCACTTACATTTTAGATGCAATATTGACTGTTCTTCTGTTTCAGCAGCGAAAATAGTTAAACAAAGATCACAGCAGAACCATTGCATCTCACAGCAACGTGTTTTCTCATTACTGAATGATTCAGCATTTTGAACAAATTGGTTGACTCAAAGATTCAATGACCAATCCATAAACATCTGTCTCATTCATGAATGACTCAGTCGTTCAAACGAATCGTTTGAACGAATGAATCAATGACCCGCTCATTAAGACGGTCGCCTGGCGACACCTAGTGACGGTTTAGTGTTATTTGATTATACACTCAAAATATTCCACAACAAATCCTTTAAATTTAATGATATTCAGAACAGAACACAAATAAAAAAATAACTATAATAAAGCCAAAACGAAATAATTTAAAACAAAAGTAAAAGTAAGTGGTGTTAGGCTCACGTAAATCTCTCTTTAGAATCTAAATGTTGCAACATTTGCGATGTATTTGGATGCTAAACTATTCTTTATTACAGGCTTTGTACTTCACTCACGTTCCAATATCGACGGAAAAAATCATCCTCTTCACTTGTGCAAAAATGTGCTTGGAAAAATCACAGTGGAGCGGTGCTTACTGTGAATGATACAAATTGTACTACTGACTATTTCAACATAGCAGTGTAATTTGTATATGTTAGGTTGAATGTTTTATTATTGTGTGTGTGTGTGTGTGTGTGTTTGTGTGTGTGTGTGTGTGTGTGTGTGTGTGTGTGTGCGTGTGTGTGTGTGTGTGTGTGTGTGTGTGTCAGTGTGTGTGTGGGGGTCTGGGTGGCTCAGCGCGATTGAACAGTGAAACATACTCCGTCATTTTCTTCATACAGGACATCATTCAAACGTCAAAGTGTTTACTTATATTTGTGTACACTCGCAATTAAACACAACATTGTGTTTTTGTTAAATAAATTAAAGTAATACGTCCCCCGAAATGGCGCTAATTTTAAAATGAAACTAAAATGCTCACGGCTGCACGGGCATTCATAACTCTGCGCGCCCACGGTGAGGGACGAGCAGAACAGAGCGAACGTTGTTTAGTTCATTCCTACTTCCATAGGAATTAATTGAAAAAGCTCACTCTACTCTGCACCATTATTAATGAATTGTGCAGACGTCCTTATTTTACTTTCGCTTTTTACCTGATTTTGAACACAAGAGGGCAGTATAACACTATGTATGATTTGGAAAAAATTTTTTTTTGACTAAACAACCATTCTGGCTGTTTTTAAACTTAAACATTATTCTCTAATTGCTCTCACCATGCCCGTTTCTGAAACTCTGCACATGTCTACTGTCTAATAAATGTGATGTGTCTGTCGGGTTTCATGCAATTTCAAGTATGTTAAGAGTCTCAAAAGCATCAACAAAGAATAATAAAGTTTGATGCGTTGCCACGGCAACAGTATCTAAGATATCAATAATCCTTTCTCAGGTCTACATCTGCCGTGTGTCTACATTATACACATAAAGTTTGAAGCAAATTGGGTAAAAATAAGAGGGTGATTTCAAAGCCTTTAGGAAGTGACACACTTCCTGCTGCCAGTTGGTGGCGCTATAACTTTGACTCACAATAGTCACATCCATGTGATCGGACTCTTACAGCGAACACACTGCTGAAGTTTCATCAAGATCAGTTAATGTATGCAGAAGTTATAACACACTTCCTGTTTCCTTTATTCGGCATAAATTCGTTTCCTCGCCACAGCCAAACCGTTCGAGATATCAAAAATCCCCTGGCAACTTTTCATCCTCAATGTCTTGACTTCATGCTGACCGAGTTTCGTGGCGATTGGTTGAATTCTCTAGGAGGAGTATATCGAATTCCAGGGGCATACGCTTCCAAACAAACCATAATAGCCGACTTCCTGTTGGGCTGGGGTAAAAAGTAAAAGTACAAAGGATATATGAATCGATGAGATCTATATGTGTACCGAGTTTCATATTATTACATTCAAGCGTGTTTGATTTATGGACCAAGTTTTCGGACCCCGTTCCAGGGGGCACTGTCGAGCCCCCCTGCCACGCCCGGGTACCAGCTTCAGCCCGGCCCTGATGGCCACGGGTTCTGACCCGTGTGCAAAGTTTCAAGAGTTTTTGAGCACGTTAAGGGCCCCCAAAGTGCGCTGAGAGTCTCAAAAGTATCCAAAAAGAATATTAAAGTTTGATGCGTTGTCACGGCAACAGCATCTAAGATATCAACAATCCTTTCACAGGTCTAAATCTGGCGTGTGTCTACATTATACACATCAAGTTTGAAGCAAATCGGGTAAAGCCTGTTTGATTTATGGACCAAGTTTTCGGACCCCATTCCAGGGGGCGCTGTCGAGCCCCCCTGCCACGCCCGGGTACCATCTTCAGCCCGGCCCTGATGGCCGCGGTTTCTGACCCGTGTGCAAAGTTTCAAGAGTTTTTGAGCACGTTAAGGGCCCCAAAAGTGCGCTAAGAATCTCAAAAGTATCCAAAAAGAATATTAAAGTTTGATGCGTTGTCACGGCAACAGCATCTAAGATATCAACAATCCTTTCACAGGTCTACATCTGGCTTGTGTCTACATTATACACATCAAGTTTGAAGCAAATAGGGTAAAGCGTGTTGGATATATGGACCAAATTGTCTGACCCGTTCAAGGGGGCGCTGTCGAGCCCCCCTGCCACGCCCGGGTACCAGCTTCAGCCTGGCCCTGATGGCCGCGGGTTTTGTCCCGTGTGCAAAGTTTCAAGAGTTTTCGAGCACGTTAAGAACCCCAAAAGTGCCCGAAAGCATAAAAAAGCATGAAAAAGCTTAAAAAAAGGAATATTAATGTTTGATGCATTGCCATGGCAACAGTATCTAAGATATCAATAATCCTTTCACAGGTCTACATCTGGCGTGTGTCTACATTATGCACATGAAGTTTGAAGCAAATCGGGTAAAAATAAGAGGGTGATTTAAAAGCATTTTGAAAGTGACACACTTCCTGCTTCCAGTTGGTGGCGCTATAACTTTGACTCACAATAGTCACATCCATGTGATCGGGCTCTTACAACGAACACACTGCTGAAGTTTCATCAAGATTAGTTAATGTATGCAGTAGTTATAACACACTTCCTGTTTCACGTTTCTCGCCATAATTTCGTTTACTCGCCACGGCCAAACCGTTCGAGATATCAAAAATCCCCTGGCAATTTTTCATCCTCAGTGTCTTGACTTCATGCTGACCGAGTTTCGTGCCGTGTGTTTGAATTCTCTAGGAGGAGTATTTCACATTCCATTGCATGTGTTTTCCAAACAACCCTTAATAGCCGACTTCCTGTTGGGCTGGGGTAAAAAGTAAGAGCATGAAGTATATATGAACCGATGAGATCTATATGTGTACTGAGTTTCATATTATTACATGCAAGCGTGTTTGATTTATGGACCAAGTGTTCAAACCCCGTTCCAGGGGGCGCTGTCGAGCCCCCCTGCCACGCCCGGGTACCAGCTTCAGCCCGGCCCTGATGGCCGCGGGTTCTGAGATGTGTGCAAAGTTTCAAGAGTTTTCGAGCACGTTAAGGCCCCCAAAAGTGCCCAAAAGGTAGTAAAATAATAATAATAATAATAAATAAATATAGCTGCGAGCAGCGATTACGGGCCCAAGCCGGTGGCACCGCAACCCCGGTGCCTTTAGTTACCTAAAGGCACCGGAGTGGCGGTGCCGCCGGCTTTGGCCCTTCATCGCTGCTCGCAGCTATATTCATATATATATATATATATATATATATATATATATATATATATATATATATATATATAAACAAGCCGGTGGCACCGCCACCCCCGGTGCCTTTATATATATATATATATATATGTCTACATTGTTCAATCACGCCTCACACACACACACACACTTTTGCAGAGCCCACACCAATGCAAGCTCTATAGCACACATCTTCTCAAAGGTCAAAGCGGAGTTACGATATTGCCCGTCATGCACAGTAACCGTAAAGGCACCGGGGTGGCGGTGCCACCGGCTTGTTTATATATATATATATATCGTATTATTCTAACTTGTAAAAAACTATTAACTTTTGTTAATATTCAACCATTTCACAACTAACTTTTTTCCATAGATCAAACACAACATAATTATATGGTGGACTGAAACAAAAATTATTAATTAAATAAAATTATTGTTTTCCTCTGAAATAGCAAAAGCATCACACACTAGCTGTACCTGCTCTAAATAAAAAAGAGTAATTCAATAAAAATACAAAATCGAACTAAATAAAATAAATTATTACAAAAACAAAATCAAACCAAAGAAAATATATCTTCGAAAAAAAAAGCGAGTGTCATGAGGAAAGGCGCCTCAGGAATCGTCAGGATTAACTCCATGTGTAAGGAATTTTGATTGATTTTATTTGTCACTTGAAAATTATTGTTAAATGTGTGCCTGCATAACTTTAATAAGATTTATTTTCTTTGATTTGATTTTGTTTTATATAATTTATTTATTTCGATTTTGTATTTTTATTTAAATACTATTATTTATTTAGAGCAGGTACAGCTAAGTGTGCGATGCTTTTGCTATTTCAGAGGGAAAAAAACACATTTTATTTCAAAAAGGCTTTTCAATTAAATAAAATGTTCAAGCTTTGTTTTCGTTTTATTATTTTGTTTGTTTTAAGCTTTGTTTAATTTATATTGTTAATCATCTGACACAAAACAAATGCATAAAGTATCATTTTAACTTTTAAAAAACTATTAACATTTGTTAATAGTACATTGCCTGTCTTTTGTTAATAGGACAAAACATAGTTATTATATTTTATAATATTTTATAAATATATAAAATAAACATTTGTAATGAAATCGTTCAAAAAAATGATATTAGCATTGTTTTAAACTTTGAAACAGAAGTAGCGCAATGCCTGGCCACTCCCGCGCCGCCTCCTTTTCACAATCCGAGGGAACCATCTCCGGAATATTAACCTCACTCCTAGAAGTCCAATTCTCATTATTCATGCCTCTTACCTGGGATTGATTGCACACACTCACACACACACACACACACACACACACGCACGCACGCACTCACACGCACACACACACACACACACACACACACGTGTCAAGTCACTTACATTTTAGATGCAATATTGACTGTTCTTCTGTTTCAGCAGCGAAAATAGTTAAACAAAGATCACAGCAGAACCATTGCATCTCACAGCAACGTGTTTTCTCATTACTGAATGATTCAGCATTTTGAACAAATTGGTTGACTCAAAGATTCAATGACCAATCCATAAACATCTGTCTCATTCATGAATGACTCAGTCGTTCAAACGAATCGTTTGAACGAATGAATCAATGACCCGCTCATTAAGACGGTCGCCTGGCGACACCTAGTGACGGTTTAGTGTTATTTGATTATACACTCAAAATATTCCACAACAAATCCTTTAAATTTAATGATATTCAGAACAGAACACAAATAAAAAAATAACTATAATAAAGCCAAAACGAAATAATTTAAAACAAAAGTAAAAGTAAGTGGTGTTAGGCTCACGTAAATCTCTCTTTAGAATCTAAATGTTGCAACATTTGCGATGTATTTGGATGCTAAACTATTCTTTATTACAGGCTTTGTACTTCACTCACGTTCCAATATCGACGGAAAAAATCATCCTCTTCACTTGTGCAAAAATGTGCTTGGAAAAATCACAGTGGAGCGGTGCTTACTGTGAATGATACAAATTGTACTACTGACTATTTCAACATAGCAGTGTAATTTGTATATGTTAGGTTGAATGTTTTATTATTGTGTGTGTGTGTGTGTGTGTGTTTGTGTGTGTGTGTGTGTGTGTGTGTGTGTGTGTGTGTGTGTGTGTGTGTGTGTGTGTGTGTGTGTGTGTGTGTGTGTGTCAGTGTGTGTGTGGGGGTCTGGGTGGCTCAGCGCGATTGAACAGTGAAACATACTCCGTCATTTTCTTCATACAGGACATCATTCAAACGTCAAAGTGTTTACTTATATTTGTGTACACTCGCAATTAAACACAACATTGTGTTTTTGTTAAATAAATTAAAGTAATACGTCCCCCGAAATGGCGCTAATTTTAAAATGAAACTAAAATGCTCACGGCTGCACGGGCATTCATAACTCTGCGCGCCCACGGTGAGGGACGAGCAGAACAGAGCGAACGTTGTTTAGTTCATTCCTACTTCCATAGGAATTAATTGAAAAAGCTCACTCTACTCTGCACCATTATTAATGAATTGTGCAGACGTCCTTATTTTACTTTCGCTTTTTACCTGATTTTGAACACAAGAGGGCAGTATAACACTATGTATGATTTGGAAAAAAATTTTTTTTGACTAAACAACCATTCTGGCTGTTTTTAAACTTAAACATTATTCTCTAATTGCTCTCACCATGCCCGTTTCTGAAACTCTGCACATGTCTACTGTCTAATAAATGTGATGTGTCTGTCGGGTTTCATGCAATTTCAAGTATGTTAAGAGTCTCTCAAAAGCATCAACAAAGAATAATAAAGTTTGATGCGTTGCCACGGCAACAGTATCTAAGATATCAATAATCCTTTCTCAGGTCTACATCTGCCGTGTGTCTACATTATACACATAAAGTTTGAAGCAAATTGGGTAAAAATAAGAGGGTGATTTCAAAGCCTTTAGGAAGTGACACACTTCCTGCTGCCAGTTGGTGGCGCTATAACTTTGACTCACAATAGTCACATCCATGTGATCGGACTCTTACAGCGAACACACTGCTGAAGATTCATCAAGATCAGTTAATGTATGCAGAAGTTATAACACACTTCCTGTTTCCTTTATTCGCCATAAATTCGTTTCCTCGCCACAGCCAAACCGTTCGAGATATCAAAAATCCCCTGGCAACTTTTCATCCTCAATGTCTTGACTTCATGCTGACCGAGTTTCGTGGCGATTGGTTGAATTCTCTAGGAGGAGTATATCGAATTCCAGGGGCATACGCTTCCAAACAAACCATAATAGCCGACTTCCTGTTGGGCTGGGGTAAAAAGTAAAAGTACAAAGGATATATGAATCGATGAGATCTATATGTGTACCGAGTTTCATATTATTACATTCAAGCGTGTTTGATTTATGGACCAAGTTTTCGGACCCCGTTCCAGGGGGCACTGTCGAGCCCCCCTGCCACGCCCGGGTACCAGCTTCAGCCCGGCCCTGATGGCCACGGGTTCTGACCCGTGTGCAAAGTTTCAAGAGTTTTTGAGCACGTTAAGGGCCCCCAAAGTGCGCTGAGAGTCTCAAAAGTATCCAAAAAGAATATTAAAGTTTGATGCGTTGTCACGGCAACAGCATCTAAGATATCAACAATCCTTTCACAGGTCTAAATCTGGCGTGTGTCTACATTATACACATCAAGTTTGAAGCAAATCGGGTAAAGCCTGTTTGATTTATGGACCAAGTTTTCGGACCCCATTCCAGGGGGCGCTGTCGAGCCCCCCTGCCACGCCCGGGTACCAGCTTCAGCCCGGCCCTGATGGCCGCGGTTTCTGACCCGTGTGCAAAGTTTCAAGAGTTTTTGAGCACGTTAAGGGCCCCAAAAGTGCGCTAAGAATCTCAAAAGTATCCAAAAAGAATATTAAAGTTTGATGCGTTGTCACGGCAACAGCATCTAAGATATCAACAATCCTTTCACAGGTCTACATCTGGCTTGTGTCTACATTATACACATCAAGTTTGAAGCAAATAGGGTAAAGCGTGTTGGATATATGGACCAAATTGTCTGACCCGTTCAAGGGGGCGCTGTCGAGCCCCCCTGCCACGCCCGGGTACCAGCTTCAGCCTGGCCCTGATGGCCGCGGGTTTTGTCCCGTGTGCAAAGTTTCAAGAGTTTTTGAGCACGTTAAGAACCCCAAAAGTGCCCGAAAGCATAAAAAAGCATGAAAAAGCTTAAAAAAAGGAATATTAATGTTTGATGCATTGCCATGGCAACAGTATCTAAGATATCAATAATCCTTTCACAGGTCTACATCTGGCGTGTGTCTACATTATGCACATGAAGTTTGAAGCAAATCGGGTAAAAATAAGAGGGTGATTTAAAAGCATTTTGAAAGTGACACACTTCCTGCTTCCAGTTGGTGGCGCTATAACTTTGACTCACAATAGTCACATCCATGTGATCGGGCTCTTACAACGAACACACTGCTGAAGTTTCATCGAGATTAGTTAATGTATGCAGTAGTTATAACACACTTCCTGTTTCACGTTTCTCGCCATAATTTCGTTTACTCGCCACGGCCAAACCGTTCGAGATATCAAAAATCCCCTGGCAATTTTTCATCCTCAGTGTCTTGACTTCATGCTGACCGAGTTTCGTGCCGTGTGTTTGAATTCTCTAGGAGGAGTATTTCACATTCCATTGCATGTGTTTTCCAAACAACCCTTAATAGCTGACTTCCTGTTGGGCTGGGGTAAAAAGTAAGAGCATGAAGTATATATGAACCGATGAGATCTATATGTGTACTGAGTTTCATATTATTACATGCAAGCGTGTTTGATTTATGGACCAAGTGTTCAAACCCCGTTCCAGGGGGCGCTGTCGAGCCCCCCTGCCACGCCCGGGTACCAGCTTCAGCCCGGCCCTGATGGCCGCGGGTTCTGAGATGTGTGCAAAGTTTCAAGAGTTTTCGAGCACGTTAAGGCCCCCAAAAGTGCCCAAAAGGTAGTAAAATAATAATAATAATAATAAATATAGCTGCGAGCAGCGATTACGGGCCCAAGCCGGTGGCACCGCAACCCCGGTGCCTTTAGTTACCTAAAGGCACCGGAGTGGCGGTGCCGCCGGCTTTGGCCCTTCATCGCTGCTCGCAGCTATATTCATATATATATATATATATATATATATATATATATAAACAAGCCGGTGGCACCGCCACCCCCGGTGCCTTTATATATATATATATATATATGTCTACATTGTTCAATCACGCCTCACACACACACACACACTTTTGCAGAGCCCACACCAATGCAAGCTCTATAGCACACATCTTCTCAAAGGTCAAAGCGGAGTTACGATATTGCCCGTCATGCACAGTAACCGTAAAGGCACCGGGGTGGCGGTGCCACCGGCTTGTTTATATATATATATATATCGTATTATTCTAACTTGTAAAAAACTATTAACTTTTGTTAATATTCAACCATTTCACAACTAACTTTTTTCCATAGATCAAACACAACATAATTATATGGTGGACTGAAACAAAAATTATTAATTAAATAAAATTATTGTTTTCCTCTGAAATAGCAAAAGCATCACACACTAGCTGTACCTGCTCTAAATAAAAAAGAGTAATTCAATAAAAATACAAAATCGAACTAAATAAAATAAATTATTACAAAAACAAAATCAAACCAAAGAAAATATATCTTCGAAAAAAAAAGCGAGTGTCATGAGGAAAGGCGCCTCAGGAATCGTCAGGATTAACTCCATGTGTAAGGAATTTTGATTGATTTTATTTGTCACTTGAAAATTATTGTTAAATGTGTGCCTGCATAACTTTAATAAGATTTATTTTCTTTGATTTGATTTTGTTTTATATAATTTATTTATTTCGATTTTGTATTTTTATTTAAATACTATTATTTATTTAGAGCAGGTACAGCTAAGTGTGCGATGCTTTTGCTATTTCAGAGGGAAAAAAACACATTTTATTTCAAAAAGGCTTTTCAATTAAATAAAATGTTCAAGCTTTGTTTTCGTTTTATTATTTTGTTTGTTTTAAGCTTTGTTTAATTTATATTGTTAATCATCTGACACAAAACAAATGCATAAAGTATCATTTTAACTTTTAAAAAACTATTAACATTTGTTAATAGTACATTGCCTGTCTTTTGTTAATAGGACAAAACATAGTTATTATATTTTATAATATTTTATAAATATATAAAATAAACATTTGTAATGAAATCGTTCAAAAAAATGATATTAGCATTGTTTTAAACTTTGAAACAGAAGTAGCGCAATGCCTGGCCACTCCCGCGCCGCCTCCTTTTCACAATCCGAGGGAACCATCTCCGGAATATTAACCTCACTCCTAGAAGTCCAATTCTCATTATTCATGCCTCTTACCTGGGATTGATTGCACACACACACACACACACACACACACACACACACACACACACGCACGCACGCACTCACACGCACACACACACACACACACACACACACACACACACACGTGTCAAGTCACTTACATTTTAGATGCAATATTGACTGTTCTTCTGTTTCAGCAGCGAAAATAGTTAAACAAAGATCACAGCAGAACCATTGCATCTCACAGCAACGTGTTTTCTCATTACTGAATGATTCAGCATTTTGAACAAATTGGTTGACTCAAAGATTCAATGACCAATCCATAAACATCTGTCTCATTCATGAATGACTCAGTCGTTCAAACGAATCGTTTGAACGAATGAATCAATGACCCGCTCATTAAGACGGTCGCCTGGCGACACCTAGTGACGGTTTAGTGTTATTTGATTATACACTCAAAATATTCCACAACAAATCCTTTAAATTTAATGATATTCAGAACAGAACACAAATAAAAAAATAACTATAATAAAGCCAAAACGAAATAATTTAAAACAAAAGTAAAAGTAAGTGGTGTTAGGCTCACGTAAATCTCTCTTTAGAATCTAAATGTTGCAACATTTGCGATGTATTTGGATGCTAAACTATTCTTTATTACAGGCTTTGTACTTCACTCACGTTCCAATATCGACGGAAAAAATCATCCTCTTCACTTGTGCAAAAATGTGCTTGGAAAAATCACAGTGGAGCGGTGCTTACTGTGAATGATACAAATTGTACTACTGACTATTTCAACATAGCAGTGTAATTTGTATATGTTAGGTTGAATGTTTTATTATTGTGTGTGTGTGTGTGTGTGTGTTTGTGTGTGTGTGTGTGTGTGTGTGTGTGTGTGTGTGTGTGTGTGTGTGTGTCAGTGTGTGTGTGGGGGTCTGGGTGGCTCAGCGCGATTGAACAGTGAAACATACTCCGTCATTTTCTTCATACAGGACATCATTCAAACGTCAAAGTGTTTACTTATATTTGTGTACACTCGCAATTAAACACAACATTGTGTTTTTGTTAAATAAATTAAAGTAATACGTCCCCCGAAATGGCGCTAATTTTAAAATGAAACTAAAATGCTCACGGCTGCACGGGCATTCATAACTCTGCGCGCCCACGGTGAGGGACGAGCAGAACAGAGCGAACGTTGTTTAGTTCATTCCTACTTCCATAGGAATTAATTGAAAAAGCTCACTCTACTCTGCACCATTATTAATGAATTGTGCAGACGTCCTTATTTTACTTTCGCTTTTTACCTGATTTTGAACACAAGAGGGCAGTATAACACTATGTATGATTTGGAAAAAATTTTTTTTTGACTAAACAACCATTCTGGCTGTTTTTAAACTTAAACATTATTCTCTAATTGCTCTCACCATGCCCGTTTCTGAAACTCTGCACATGTCTACTGTCTAATAAATGTGATGTGTCTGTCGGGTTTCATGCAATTTCAAGTATGTTAAGAGTCTCAAAAGCATCAACAAAGAATAATAAAGTTTGATGCGTTGCCACGGCAACAGTATCTAAGATATCAATAATCCTTTCTCAGGTCTACATCTGCCGTGTGTCTACATTATACACATAAAGTTTGAAGCAAATTGGGTAAAAATAAGAGGGTGATTTCAAAGCCTTTAGGAAGTGACACACTTCCTGCTGCCAGTTGGTGGCGCTATAACTTTGACTCACAATAGTCACATCCATGTGATCGGACTCTTACAGCGAACACACTGCTGAAGTTTCATCAAGATCAGTTAATGTATGCAGAAGTTATAACACACTTCCTGTTTCCTTTATTCGCCATAAATTCGTTTCCTCGCCACAGCCAAACCGTTCGAGATATCAAAAATCCCCTGGCAACTTTTCATCCTCAATGTCTTGACTTCATGCTGACCCAGTTTCGTGGCGATTGGTTGAATTCTCTAGGAGGAGTATATCGAATTCCAGGGGCATACGCTTCCAAACAAACCATAATAGCCGACTTCCTGTTGGGCTGGGGTAAAAAGTAAAAGTACAAAGGATATATGAATCGATGAGATCTATATGTGTACCGAGTTTCATATTATTACATTCAAGCGTGTTTGATTTATGGACCAAGTTTTCGGACCCCGTTCCAGGGGGCACTGTCGAGCCCCCCTGCCACGCCCGGGTACCAGCTTCAGCCCGGCCCTGATGGCCACGGGTTCTGACCCGTGTGCAAAGTTTCAAGAGTTTTTGAGCACGTTAAGGGCCCCCAAAGTGCGCTGAGAGTCTCAAAAGTATCCAAAAAGAATATTAAAGTTTGATGCGTTGTCACGGCAACAGCATCTAAGATATCAACAATCCTTTCACAGGTCTAAATCTGGCGTGTGTCTACATTATACACATCAAGTTTGAAGCAAATCGGGTAAAGCCTGTTTGATTTATGGACCAAGTTTTCGGACCCCATTCCAGGGGGCGCTGTCGAGCCCCCCTGCCACGCCCGGGTACCAGCTTCAGCCCGGCCCTGATGGCCACGGTTTCTGACCCGTGTGCAAAGTTTCAAGAGTTTTTGAGCACGTTAAGGGCCCCAAAAGTGCGCTAAGAATCTCAAAAGTATCCAAAAAGAATATTAAAGTTTGATGCGTTGTCACGGCAACAGCATCTAAGATATCAACAATCCTTTCACAGGTCTACATCTGGCTTGTGTCTACATTATACACATCAAGTTTGAAGCAAATAGGGTAAAGCGTGTTGGATATATGGACCAAATTGTCTGACCCGTTCAAGGGGGCGCTGTCGAGCCCCCCTGCCACGCCCGGGTACCAGCTTCAGCCTGGCCCTGATGGCCGCGGGTTTTGTCCCGTGTGCAAAGTTTCAAGAGTTTTCGAGCACGTTAAGAACCCCAAAAGTGCCCGAAAGCATAAAAAAGCATGAAAAAGCTTAAAAAAAGGAATATTAATGTTTGATGCATTGCCATGGCAACAGTATCTAAGATATCAATAATCCTTTCACAGGTCTACATCTGGCGTGTGTCTACATTATGCACATGAAGTTTGAAGCAAATCGGGTAAAAATAAGAGGGTGATTTAAAAGCATTTTGAAAGTGACACACTTCCTGCTTCCAGTTGGTGGCGCTATAACTTTGACTCACAATAGTCACATCCATGTGATCGGGCTCTTACAACGAACACACTGCTGAAGTTTCATCGAGATTAGTTAATGTATGCAGTAGTTATAACACACTTCCTGTTTCACGTTTCTCGCCATAATTTCGTTTACTCGCCACGGCCAAACCGTTCGAGATATCAAAAATCCCCTGGCAATTTTTCATCCTCAGTGTCTTGACTTCATGCTGACCGAGTTTCGTGCCGTGTGTTTGAATTCTCTAGGAGGAGTATTTCACATTCCATTGCATGTGTTTTCCAAACAACCCTTAATAGCCGACTTCCTGTTGGGCTGGGGTAAAAAGTAAGAGCATGAAGTATATATGAACCGATGAGATCTATATGTGTACTGAGTTTCATATTATTACATGCAAGCGTGTTTGATTTATGGACCAAGTGTTCAAACCCCGTTCCAGGGGGCGCTGTCGAGCCCCCCTGCCACGCCCGGGTACCAGCTTCAGCCCGGCCCTGATGGCCGCGGGTTCTGAGATGTGTGCAAAGTTTCAAGAGTTTTCGAGCACGTTAAGGCCCCCAAAAGTGCCCAAAAGGTAGTAAAATAATAATAATAATAATAAATAAATATAGCTGCGAGCAGCGATTACGGGCCCAAGCCGGTGGCACCGCAACCCCGGTGCCTTTAATTACCTAAAGGCACCGGAGTGGCGGTGCCGCCGGCTTTGGCCCTTCATCGCTGCTCGCAGCTATATTTATATGCACACTTTTGCACACCGGGGTGGCGGTGCCACCGGCTTGTTTATATATATATATATATATATATATATATATATATATAAACAAGCCGGTGGCACCGCCACCCCGGTGCCTTTAGGGTTACTGTGCGTGACGGGCAATAACGTAACCCCGCTTTGACCTTTGAGAAGATGTGTGCTGTAGAGCTTGCATCAGTGTGGGCTCTGCAAAAGTGTGCATTGAGGGCACATATCAACCACAAAGTATGCGTGAGCAACCTTCTGAAACCTAAAATGAAAAATGAGACACCCTACGGTCTCATGGACTTAATGGAAACATGAAATAAGTACACAAGTTTGAAAGTTATATGAAGTGTGCCAAGACAGAATATTTGCCTGATCTGATTAGAAAAATAGTTTTGTGTGTGTGTGTGTGTGTGTGTGAGGCGTGATTGAACAATGTAGACATAAAAACATACTCCGTCCTTTTGTTCATACAGGACATTATTCAAACTACAAAGTGTTTACTTATATTTGTGTACAATCGCAATAAAACACAACATTGTGCTTTTGTCAAACTGTAAACTACAACTGTCACCCAACCAAAATCTCTTACACACACACACACACACACACACACACACACACACACACAGACACACATAGTTTAAAAGCAAAAAAATCTTTTGGACATTCATCATATTGCATTGGTTTTCATTTCTTGTTCTCGAACAGAGCCCTAATCTGTTTATTTTTTCAGTTACACATTCTACATTGATTAAAAAAGAAAAATCAAATGTGCTTTTATTTTAGACATAAATAAATAATCTATCATTCAGATGAGAGTAAAGTTAGTGTTAGTTCAAATTTTAAGGAAAACAAAAATATGATCTGAAATATCGCACATTCATTTAAAATTCATTCAGGTTCAATTACCAAACATACAAATCTCAATGTAATTTAAAGCAAACAATACATTTAAAATATATGGGTTGTATGCAATTTTTTTATATATAAAAAGATATATATCCAAAAATACAAAGCCTAAACTTTAACAAGGGTTAAACAATCACTGTAACAGACACAATCACACACACACACACACACACACACACACGTCAAATCACTTACATTTTAGATGCAATATTGACTTTTTTTCTGTTTCAGCAGCGAAAATAGTTCGACAAAGATCACAGCAGAACCATCGAGCATCTCACAGCAACGCGTTCTCATTACTGAATGATTCAGCATTTTGAACAAATCGGTTGACTCAAAGATTCAACGACCAATCCATAATCTGTCTCATTCATGAATGACTCAGCCGTTCGAACGAATCGTTTGAACGAATGAATCAATGACTCGCTCATTAAGACGGTCGCCTGGCGACACCTAATGACGGTTTAGTGATATGTTTAAAAGTATCATTCTTTCCAACGATTGTTAATTAACTCATATTTGAAACATAAGCTATATATATATATATATATATAATATATATATATATATATATATATATACACACATATATATACACAAAAATAAAATAAACACATTTGAAGCGTGTTTGCTTACTAAATTGTGAGCTGAACGAAAGTTGCAGCAAATATCAGCAACAGGAGTCAAATTTCATTAATCACGAGAGTGAAGAGCTGACTGAAAAGATGATGACGGAATAGGCTATTTTATGTAAAAGCGCCTATTTAAGCGAATCTATCATTATACTCTTTTGTTGTTGTGTTTTCCGTGAAAAATAATAGACTATTGAACTCACAATTCAAGCACGCGCTCTGCACGCGCCACCATTATCAATGTCCGTGTGGACGTCCGCGATCGAACAGTGGAAACATTGGCTACTCCGTCATTTTATTCAAGAAGATCATTCAAACTGCAAAGTGTTTACTAATTTTTGGATACTCGCAATCAAACACAACATTGTGATTTTGTAAAATACATTCAAGAAATCCGCCCCCGAAATGGGGCTTCTTTTAAAATGAAACGAAAATGCTCACAGCTGCACGTCTTGTGGAGACGTCCGTTACTTTCGCTTTCAAGTTAGCGATTTTAAAGCCCCCAGCGGAGTCACGGTGGGAAAATATTCCCATAGTAGCATCAATTGGCCTACCTGATTTTGAACACAAGAGGGCAGTAAAGCACTATGAATGATTTTTTTTTTTTTTTTTTTTTTGGCTAAACAACCATTCTGGCTGTTTTTAAACTTAAACATAAATCTTAAATTGAAAAAAAGGAAGACAATGGGTTTAGTTCTAATATTAGTATAATTTTATAGAAAAATAAATGGTGTATAATTACATTTTAGAAAGATATGAGACATTTCCTGATTCTTTTTTTGACATAATCCCTCGCCATAGCAAAACCGTTTGAGATATTCAATATCCGTTCACAATTTAGCATCTTTAAAGTATTTTCATCAAGTTGAAAAAGTTTTGTAACTGTAGATGAAACTAACCCCCCCCCACACACACACTTTTGTCACAAAAGGTGGCGCTACTGAGCCCCTGCACCATGCCCGTTTCTGAAACTCTGCACATGTCTACTGTCTAATAAATGTGATGTGTCTGTCGGGTTTCATGCAATTTCAAGTATGTTAAGAGTCTCAAAAGCATCAACAAAGAATAATAAAGTTTGATGCGTTGCCACGGCAACAGTATCTAAGATATCAATAATCCTTTCTCAGGTCTACATCTGCCGTGTGTCTACATTATACACATAAAGTTTGAAGCAAATTGGGTAAAAATAAGAGGGTGATTTCAAAGCCTTTAGGAAGTGACACACTTCCTGCTGCCAGTTGGTGGCGCTATAACTTTGACTCACAATAGTCACATCCATGTGATCGGACTCTTACAGCGAACACACTGCTGAAGTTTCATCAAGATCAGTTAATGTATGCAGAAGTTATAACACACTTCCTGTTTCCTTTATTCGCCATAAATTCGTTTCCTCGCCACGGCCAAACCGTTCGAGATATCAAAAATCCCCTGGCAACTTTTCATCCTCAATGTCTTGACTTCATGCTGACCGAGTTTCGTGGCGATTGGTTGAATTCTCTAGGAGGAGTATATCGAATTCCAGGGGCATACGCTTCCAAACAAACCATAATAGCCGACTTCCTGTTGGGCTGGGGTAAAAAGTAAAAGTACAAAGGATATATGAATCGATGAGATCTATATGTGTACCGAGTTTCATATTATTACATTCAAGCGTGTTTGATTTATGGACCAAGTTTTCGGACCCCGTTCCAGGGGGCACTGTCGAGCCCCCCTGCCACGCCCGGGTACCAGCTTCAGCCCGGCCCTGATGGCCACGGGTTCTGACCCGTGTGCAAAGTTTCAAGAGTTTTTGAGCACGTTAAGGGCCCCCAAAGTGCGCTGAGAGTCTCAAAAGTATCCAAAAAGAATATTAAAGTTTGATGCGTTGTCACGGCAACAGCATCTAAGATATCAACAATCCTTTCACAGGTCTAAATCTGGCGTGTGTCTACATTATACACATCAAGTTTGAAGCAAATCGGGTAAAGCCTGTTTGATTTATGGACCAAGTTTTCGGACCCCATTCCAGGGGGCGCTGTCGAGCCCCCCTGCCACGCCCGGGTACCAGCTTCAGCCCGGCCCTGATGGCCGCGGTTTCTGACCCGTGTGCAAAGTTTCAAGAGTTTTTGAGCACGTTAAGGGCCCCAAAAGTGCGCTAAGAATCTCAAAAGTATCCAAAAAGAATATTAAAGTTTGATGCGTTGTCACGGCAACAGCATCTAAGATATCAACAATCCTTTCACAGGTCTACATCTGGCTTGTGTCTACATTATACACATCAAGTTTGAAGCAAATAGGGTAAAGCGTGTTGGATATATGGACCAAATTGTCTGACCCGTTCAAGGGGGCGCTGTCGAGCCCCCCTGCCACGCCCGGGTACCAGCTTCAGCCTGGCCCTGATGGCCGCGGGTTTTGTCCCGTGTGCAAAGTTTCAAGAGTTTTCGAGCACGTTAAGAACCCCAAAAGTGCCCGAAAGCATAAAAAAGCATGAAAAAGCTTAAAAAAAGGAATATTAATGTTTGATGCATTGCCATGGCAACAGTATCTAAGATATCAATAATCCTTTCACAGGTCTACATCTGGCGTGTGTCTACATTATGCACATGAAGTTTGAAGCAAATCGGGTAAAAATAAGAGGGTGATTTAAAAGCATTTTGAAAGTGACACACTTCCTGCTTCCAGTTGGTGGCGCTATAACTTTGACTCACAATAGTCACATCCATGTGATCGGGCTCTTACAACGAACACACTGCTGAAGTTTCATCAAGATTAGTTAATGTATGCAGTAGTTATAACACACTTCCTGTTTCACGTTTCTCGCCATAATTTCGTTTACTCGCCACGGCCAAACCGTTCGAGATATCAAAAATCCCCTGGCAATTTTTCATCCTCAGTGTCTTGACTTCATGCTGACCGAGTTTCGTGCCGTGTGTTTGAATTCTCTAGGAGGAGTATTTCACATTCCATTGCATGTGTTTTCCAAACAACCCTTAATAGCCGACTTCCTGTTGGGCTGGGGTAAAAAGTAAGAGCATGAAGTATATATGAACCGATGAGATCTATATGTGTACTGAGTTTCATATTATTACATGCAAGCGTGTTTGATTTATGGACCAAGTGTTCAAACCCCGTTCCAGGGGGCGCTGTCGAGCCCCCCTGCCACGCCCGGGTACCAGCTTCAGCCCGGCCCTGATGGCCGCGGGTTCTGAGATGTGTGCAAAGTTTCAAGAGTTTTCGAGCACGTTAAGGCCCCCAAAAGTGCCCAAAAGGTAGTAAAATAATAATAATAATAATAAATAATAATCCTAAGGAAAACAATAGGGCCTTCGCCTTTTCAAGGCTTGGGCCCTAATAATCCTTAGGAAAACAATAGGGCCTTCGCCTTTTCAAGGCTTGGGCCCTAATAATAATAATAATAAATAAAGCTGCGAGCAGCGATTACGGGCCCAAGCCGGTGGCACCGCAACCCTGGTTCCTTTAGTTACCTAAAGGCACCGGGGTGGCGGTGCCGCCGGCTTTGGCCCTTCATCGCTGCTCGCAGCTATATTTATATATATATATATATATATATATATATATATATATATATATAAATTATATATATATATATAAAAAATACATATATATATATATATATATTTTTTTTTTATATACATATATATATATATATATATATATATATATATATATATATATATATATATATATATATATATATATCTCACTTGCCTTACCTGAGAACAATGAAAACAATAAAAAAAACTAGGGAATCACTAAACCGAGAGAATTATTCTGTTTTGATGATACACTCAAAATATTACACAAGCAATTCTTTAAATTTAATGATATTCAGAACAGAACAAGAATTCAAAAAAACTATAATTAAGAATTAACCGAAATAATTGAAAGCGAAAGTGAAAGTAAGTGGTGTTTGGCTCACGTAACTCTCTCATTAGAATCAAACTGTTTCAACATTTGCGATGTATTTGGATGCTAAACTATTCTTTATTATGGGCTTTGTACTTCACTCAGGTTTCAATATGTGTGTGTGTGTGTGTGTGTGTGTGTGTGTGAGGTGCGGGTGCGATTGAACTGTTACACATAAAAACATACTCCGTCCAATAAAACACAACAAAGTGCTTTTTTCAAACTATAAACTCTTGTCAAACTGTAACCTACAACTGTCACCAAACTAAAATCACACGCACACACTGTCTAAAAGCAAAAAATATTTATCCAACCCCATTTAAAACAGTCTGTGGGTGCCATCTTTTGGACATTCACCACATCGCATTGATTTTCATTTATTGTCCTCAGAGCCCTAATCTGTTTATTTTTCAATTACACATTCTACATTGATTAAAAAAGAAAAATTCAAATGTGTTTTTATTTTATACAGGAATAAATTATTTATAATTCAGATGAGAATAAAGTTAGTGTTTTACAATTTAAAGGAAAACAAATATATTGTTCTGAAATATAGCACATTCATTTTAAATTCATTCAGCTTCAATTACCAATACAATCTTAATTTTATTTAAAGCAAACTATACATTTAAAAGATCTTGGTTCTGTGCATATTTTGTAATTTAAAAAAAATACAAAATTGTTATCCAAAAAGACAAGGCCTTAGAGATTTCTTTATCCTTTAATGCAGGAAAAATCACACAGCAATGAAAGGCTTAATATCATGTCACTGTAACAGCCAGCCAGCCACACACACACATATAAACACAGACACCAGCCCTCCCTCCCCCTCCCTCCCCACACAGACAGCCACACACACACACACACATAGAATGGGAGGGGGCCCTCTCTCTGTCAAAGAGTGACAGAGAGAGATACCATTTCATGAAATCCACATTCAAACCACAATATCTGACTTTCTGAGGGTTGGAGCTATTGACTGTAAATTAGAAAGTTGTTTGGCTTGAGGAGAAGAATATACAAGCTGAGTTTTGTAACTGTAGGTAAATCTAACTAAGTTATAACACACTTTATATGTCCTTTTTTAGTCATGAAAATTCATTTCCTCGCCACGGCCAAACCGTTCGAGATATCAAAAATCCGTCAGCAATTTAGCATCCTCAATGTCTTGACTTCATGCACGCCTAGTTTGGCGATGATTGAATGAATTGCCTAGGAGTAGTACTTCAAATTCCACAGCAAGCGTTTTCCAAACAACCCATAATAGCCGACTTCCTGTTGGGCTGGCGTAAAACTTGACCAGGGGTAAAATGTTTGGCCCGATGAGATCTATATGTGTACTGAGTTTCATATTAATTCATGCAAGCGTGTTGAATATATGGACCAAATTGTCGGACCCCGTTCAAGGGGGCGCTGTTGAGCCCCCCTGCCACGCCCGGGTACCAGCTTCAGCCCGGCCCTGATGGCCGTGGGTTCTGACCTGTGTGCAAAATTTCAAAAGTTTTTGAGCACGTTAAGAGTCCCAAAATCCCCTGAAACCTTGAAATGCATTAAAATCAATAGACAAATCCCTCACACACAGAGACGGAAAGAGAGGGAGAGAAAATTCTCAGAAACATCCACATTCAAACTAAAATATCTGACTCCCTCTTGGTCTGAGCTAATGACAGTAAATTAGAAAGTTGTCCGGCTTGATCTGAACAATATGCGTACCGAGTTTTATGATTGTAGGTAAAACTATAGAACTAACACCCCCACTTTTGTCAAAAGGTGGCGCTACTGAGCCCCTGCACCACGCCCGTTTCTGAAACTTTGCACATGTCTACTGGCTAATAAATGTGATGTGTCTGTCGAGTTTCATGTTATTTCAAGTATGTTAAGAGTCTCAAAAGCATCAACAAAGAATATTAAAGTTTGATGCGTTGCCACGGCAACAGTATCTAATATATCAATAATCCTTTCACAGGTCTACATCTGCCGTGTATTTACATTATACAGATGAAGTTTGAAGCAAATCGGGTTAAAATAAGAGGGTGATTTCAAAGCATTTTGAAAGTGACACACTTCCTGCTGCCAGTTGGTGGCGCTATAACTTTGACTCACAATAGTCACATCCATGTGATCGGCCTCTTAAAGCGAACACACTGGTGAAGTTTCGTTAAGATCAGCTAATGTATGCTGAAGTTATAACACACTTCCTGTTTCACGTTTCTCGCCATAAATTCGTTTCCTCGCCACGGCCAAACCGTTCGAGATATCAAAAATCCCCTGGCAATTTTTCATCCTCAATGTCTTGACTTCATGCTGACCGAGTTTCGTGGCATTTCTTTGAATTCTCTAGGAGAAGTACTTTAAATTCCATTGCATGCGTTTAACAAACAACCCTAAATAGCCGACTTCCTGTTGGGATGGGGTAAAAAGTAAGAGCATGAAGTATATATGAACCGATGAGATCTATATGTGTACCGAGTTTCATATTATTACATGCAAGTGTGTTTGATTTATGGACCAAGTTTTCGGACCCCGTTCCAGGGGGCGCTGTCGAGCCCCCCTGCCACGCCCGGGTACCATCTTCAGCCCGGCCCTGATGGCCGCGGGTTCTGACCTGTGTGCAAAGTTTCAAGAGTTTTCGAGCACGTTAAGGGCCCCAAAAGTGCCCGAATAGTCGTAAGAAAAATATAGAAAATGAGTTTCCAAACAACCCATAATAACCGACTTCCTGTTGGGCTGACGTAAAACTTAGAGCACGAAAGTTGTTTGGCCCGATGAGATCTATAAGTGTACCGAGTTTCAGATTATTACATGCAAGCGTGTTTGATATATGGACAAGTGTTCAAACCCCGTTCCAGGGGGCGCTGTCGAGCCCCCCTGCCACGCCCGGGTACCAGCTTCAGCCCGGCCCTGATGGCCGCGGGTTCTGAGATGTGTGCAAAGTTTCAAGAGTTTTCGAGCACGTTAAGGCCCCCAAAAGTGCCCAAAAGGTAGTAAAATAATAATAATAATAATAATAATAATAATAATAATAATAATAATAAATAATAATCCTAAGGAAAACAATAGGGCCTTCGCCTTTTCAAGGCTTGGGCCCTAATAATAAATAATAATCCTAAGGAAAACAATAGGGCCTTCGCCTTTTCAAGGCTTGGGCCCTAATAATCCTAAGGAAAACAATAGGGCCTTCGCCTTTTCAAGGCTTGGGCCCTAATAATAAATAATAATCCTAAGGAAAACAATAGGGCCTTCGCCTTTTCAAGGCTTGGGCCCTAATAATCCTAAGGAAAACAATAGGGCCTTCGCCTTTTCAAGGCTTGGGCCCTAATAATAATCCTAAGGAAAACAATAGGGCCTTCGCCTTTTCAAGGCTTGGGCCCTAATAATAAATAATAATCCTAAGGAAAACAATAGGGCCTTCGCCTTTTCAAGGCTTGGGCCCTAATAATAATCCTTATGAAAACAATAGGGCCTTCGCCTTTTCAAGGCTTGGGCCCTAATAAATAATAATCCTTAGGAAAACAATAGGGCCTTCGCCTTTTCAAGGCTTGGGCCCTAATAAATAATAATCCTTAGGAAAACAATAGGGCCTTCGCCTTTTCAAGGCTTGGGCCCTAATAATAATCCTAAGGAAAACAATAGGGCCTTCGCCTTTTCAAGGCTTGGGCCCTAATAATAATCCTAAGGAAAACAATAGGGCCTTCGCCTTTTCAAGGCTTGGGCCCTAATAATCCTTAGGAAAACAATAGGGCCTTCGCCTTTTCAAGGCTTGGGCCCTAATTAATTGTTGCCATATGGCAACACTATGCAATAAAGGGTTAAGACGACGTTTCTTCATGTGTTCCACCATCTCTTTTCTTTTGGACTCCATGCTGGCTTCATCTTCACCATCAGGGAAGTTCGGTAGAAAATTGATTTCAAACCTCTTGGGTCTTTTGATGTTTCTCTGAGGCTGCAGTCCTCTTCTTTTCCCACCATTTATGGATACCTCCAAACATCCAGCTCGACGCAGTTTTGAGCGGTAATTACCCATTTTCCATCTAAGGCTATCATACCACCCATTCCACCCCATAGATGAGCCAGGCTGGGTAAGGCAAGGATGTTTTTGTATCAAAGCAGTAGCAACAGCCTCGAAATCTTCCTTATCTGGGTAAGCTTTGTAACTGTATATTGTCTCTGAGAGTTTTTCGAGAATCTCATGCTTAAGCTCTCCTGACAATTGTAGATATGTTTGATCTCGCATGTACTGTAGATTTCCCTGACGTTATCTGTATCAACGTCAACAGGAAAAGTAGGGATCTCAAAAGTTTCTGGCCATGCAGTACGTAGACAATGAAGTGGATGATCAGAAGCCACAGACAGGACTTCAGTGTCAGCTGTGCTAGGGGTTGGTGTCGTCACAAGGGAGACAATCTTTAGTGTGGGCTTATCTGGCAAGTCAGCAATGTCGGTAAGATTCACAAGGGAATTGTTGAAGTCTGGATCCTCAAACTGAAGTGCGAACTTGTATTGAAGTCCCAGCTTTTCTTCAAGTTGTTCCAACAGTGAGTCAACTGTCTGTGGTTTCACAGGAAGTACAATTTTTCTGATGTCGTTGTCACAAACTATTACTCTGAGTACGGTTGTTGTCTCCATACTTGGCCTTTCTACAAAGGTTAAAGAAATGAGTTAGTTTTCTTCAAATAAAGTGACTGCTCACCCCAATTTCATCATTCTAAACCCATCCTTTGAAAAAATATGATTCGAAAAAGTTCCACTTATCGTTGTTTATAATTTAAGAAGTACACAGAGGCATTAATAATTTCAGACAGTTCAAGCATTTAAGGCATACATGGATGGGTTTGTTGAGAAATTAACTTCAATCAATTTAACTGTATCCTGTGTGAAGGGATGCTCCTTTGCACAGGAGAATTTGTTCAAGATTGATATACTTTTTTTTCCAAACTATTTATAATTCTTGAACAAAATATACTGTGCAAAGGAGCAACCCTTCACACAGTATAGCATTAAACCGCTGCTCTCTCACGAGTATATGCAGGATGTGACAAATTAAAGAAAATAAATACCATTTCAGTTTGTTTCTCACCAAACCTATTGATCTACTATTTGAACCCATAGTTTAATGAAATTATATATGCTTTTGTGTCCTCCTAAAGCTTGAGAAGCTATGCCTGCTATCTTCTGACATAGTACAGACAAGAGCAGTCAGAAATCTTTTCAAAAATAATCATTTTTGTCTACAGAATAAGAATGAGAGTAAATAATGATTTTGAAGTCCCTTTAAAACCTGAATTGTCATTCAATCAGCATATGATATAATGTTTGAGCGTAACATAGGTCCTGCCCCGAATTGTATAGGCTGGCAAAGGAAATGGGTCATTTAGATCTGAGGGTTTGGTAATTGACAGTGATAGCACATGACTGCACAGTTCAAAAGAACTTAGGTGCTCAATGTACCAACATGTCAGATCTTTACACACAAACAGAACATCACTGTTGATGACAAGAATTTTGAAAATCTGTTTGAAATCAGGTAGACCTGAACAAGTACCAACAGATACAACCATATCTGGATTATACTTGATTCCATCAATGCTCACAGATGATACTGCGAGTACAGTGTTCTGAACTGCATATTTTTGTCTCAGGAATTCCTGAATGTTCTGAGGGAATGTTGACATCAAAGTACCCATCACCTTATATGTCTCTATGGGTGGCTTGACAAAGTAGGGGGAGTCAATGTAGTAAGCCAGCAGTCTTTGATGGCGAACAGCCAAAGTTTGAGGAACGTTTTTAAATCACATCGTCCACATATCTCTTAGTGGCCCATGCATTCTTATGAGCTGCGGGTAGTGCTCAATGTAGTGGTGTTTGGGTCGCAATTTGAAATGAGGAAAGACTGTTAAAAGTAAATGTCTGTGTTCTGAGATCTTTGCGTCAAGGAAATCAAGAGAATCCTCAGTGAACTTGAATGCCAATGTCATTTCTAACATATCTTTCAAAAGCAACACAATTTCCCATGTTTTATCATTTTCAGGGATATCAAAGCCAACCATGAGGGGCAGAAGTCTAATAAGCGCCCAATTCTCATGGGCATTTCCCCCAATGGTACCTTTTGAGGCAAATGTGCCTGGGATGATCTGAGGCTGATCAACTTTGTCTGAGAATTTGTAAGGAAACTGCTTGATAGTTTGATTCAGGGATTCCAGAGAGATTAATTTTCTTGAGACCAAATCATTAATGCACAAGGACATTTCAATAGGGATGACACCCTCCATAAGGTCGTGCATTAGGTCAGGTTGAAAACCACTAACTGTGTGAAAATGTTCCAACCTTTCACTTAAAACACAGCTACCTTTTACACCATATTGCTTTACCAAACTCGCATCGTGTAACACTTCAGCCACATGCCTGTCATGCTCCTGCTTGGTTCTCAGTTCAAATGCTCCCAACCGGACCTCTTTCTCCTGGATTTCACTCTTCTTTGCTAAGGAGAACCGACATGGGTGCTCAACAATGAAACTCTCAGTTAGTCCTCCAAAAGAATGAGCACCGAGATTATCAGATGACACAAAAAGCACACTTCCTTTCACACAGTCTCCTAACTGTTCAATGTATACACCATGCTTTTCAAGAGTTTCAAGGTCCTGAACAAGTGGGCGCAAGATGTCTGCGTAACCATGTTGTTTTACTGCAGTAGCTCTGCATAAAATTCCTAGCTGAATTGACTGAAGTAATGAACGATCTTTTGAGGGAAGGTTGGCTAGAACCCAATAGAGAGCGAACATTTTGTGTTTTTTTCTGGAAGTTCCAAGGGGATTGGCCAGCTCAAATTCATCAACATAAAGACCCAAGACAATCCTGAAGGTCTCAGTGTTGAAAAAGTCATTTTCTTTATAGTGGGTGCCATCTCTGTAAGTCTTGAATTCATTGACTGATTGATCATTGCAAAGGACCCTATTTAGAATGTCAGGCCTGTTTAGAATTTTCTGCAACATTTGCAGAATTGGCACATAAGACATTGACTGTGAATCAAGCTTGTATTCAATTGGCATGACAATAGGAAATTCCCTCTGAAAATATGATGCTCTTCTGCTTATTGTGGAAAGAGGCTCGCCATCTTTGGTCATTGTCAAGATTGGGTTACTGTCTTTTACTGCATTCACTAATTTTCTCACTAATGAATCACAGTCACTCAGTCCATGTTTAAGGAGAATTTGCTGAATTGCATGATGAATTGCATGCTCTGAAAAAAGTACAATTTGATTTATTTGTTGAATTATTTCCTGCCCAGCCGAATCAGAAACATGCAAAATTGCCTGCATTTTGAGAAATAGTGCGGCTAAATTGTGCTCCAATTGATGATGCAATAAATCAAGGTTTTCATTCTCTATATCATTTTCCTCCAATTGTTCATCTACTGGATCAGGGTTCAAAGGTTCTTCTTGTTGCACATTATCTACACTGGGAGTAGCAACGTGTAAGAGAATCTCAGATTTCAATTGCCTTTGATCAAGTGCTCCATGTTCTCTACATATATGCAAATTAAATGTAGAGTAGACATTGCTCTCAAAATTACAATTGTTGTATGGACACTGTACAGTTTCATGATTTTTTAGATGCTGCCGTACATGAGAAAAAAATATTGACTTTGTGCAGGGCTCCTCAAAACTGCACAGTGGGCAGTGAAATATCAAAGGGATGTGATCACATGGACTGGATTGGCTACCATGTGCCTGTTGTGAATGATTTTTTGTTAAGTGCACCCTTAGTGCATTAAATGATTTGAATGAACACAGACAATCTGTGTAGAGACATGGAATCGGAGTACTTCTAGAGTAGCTTCCATGTTTTAATCTGTAGTGTTTCAACAGCTGAGCCCTCTTTTCACACGAAAACAAGCAGAACTTGCACGTCCACTGCATGAATTTAAGTCCCCAAAATAAGCATACACAAAATAAAAAGACAAAATAAGGTAATAACTGCTTGTTAGTTTCACTATCTTGATTAATGCATTGTGTTGTTCATTTCCACGTGAACGACATGAGCATCAAACTTTTTAGAAAGAATTAAAGTATAGGCCGCACAGGATTTTTACATATCATTAATGATAAACCCCTTACTTATAACCGATTAACACAGCTTACAAACTGTACATAAAACAGTGTTCAGTAAAAATCGATTTTAGCAAACTAAGTTATCTAGTAAGCCACTTGTGTCATTCGACATAAAAACGATACTCGGTTACTAACGTAACCTCGGTTCTCTCTAGAGAGGGAACGAGTATTGCGTAAGTTTAGCTTACGCTACGGGAAAGATTCATCTTCTTGAGATATTGAAGCCAAAAAATTATCCTTAATTTTGTATTCATTGTCAACGCAGTGCAGCAGCTAGCAGACCTAGAGCAGGCCATCTCGCATGCTCATTGGCTGCCCTGCTGGCATCTGCTGCAGCCTACCAGTGAGCCCCGCGTGACGTCACGCCCAATGAAGGGCGCTCGCGCCTTCATAGCGTCACAGCCCGCCAGAATGGGCGTGGCTTAGCGTATAAAAGAAGGGGCTGTAGGCTGACTTCCCTGGTTTTTCGACCACTGAAGCGAAGTCGCTCGTGGCGCGAGCACGGCCGGTTACGCAATACTCGTTCCCTCTCTAGAGAGAACCGAGGTTACGTTAGTAACCGAGTATCGTTCTCTCTAGAGAGGTTCTCTCGTATTGCGTAAGTTTAGCTTACGCTACGGGAACACTTTGTCAACGCCGTGCGCGCCAAGCATCCACCATGAGACCCCGAAATTTCAGGGGAACCCTGTAAGGTGGAGAATAAGGTGGCCAGCCACGCGCACCATCACTTGTACATACGCACACATAGGGAATACAGAGCAGCGCGCCGGTCTGTATAGGCACATGGCACATACCCTACTTAGTGCAGCTCAACCAGGAGAGCTGAGTCATGTGAGAGTGATCTGAGCAGGATGTCTGGGCAGAATACACCTCCCTTTTAACTGACAACAGTTTAGCCTGCAAGGCAGGAACTTCTAGGTTATAAAACCTGACAGAGGTAGACGGGGAGCTCCAGCCCGCCGCTACACAAATGTCATGGATAGAAATTCCACTGGACCATGCCCACGAAGAGGCCACGCCTCTCGTGGAATGAGCCCTGATGCCCAGAGGGCATTGCAGACCTTTTGACGTGTAAGCGTCTGCTATAGAGTCCACTATCCATCTGGACAGGCTCTGTTTCGAGGAGGCGAGACCCTTGGTGCGCCCACCGAACGAAACAAACAGCTGTTCCGAACGCCTGAATAAGGCGGAGCGCGTAGTGTAAAACCTCAGTACTCTGACAGGGCAGGGGAGGTTCACATCACTTTCGCTGTCAGACGCTGGCAGAGCTGACAACGAGATAACTTGCGCTCTGAACGGAGTGCCCATCACTTTAGGAACGTAGCCATGTCTAGGTCTGAGGATGACTTTAGAGTCATACGGCCCGAACTCAAGACACGATGCGCTGACAGACAGCGCATGCAGGTCCCTCACACGTTTTACTGACGACAGTGCAGTCAGAAAGACGGTTTCAGTGATAGATATTTCAACCCCACGGAGTTTAGTGGTTCGAAGGGAAAAGCTTTCAGGGCCTCTAGGACCAGTGAAAGATCCCACATGGGAACCGACGGGGGGCGCGGCGGGTTCATCCTCCTAGCTCGTCTAAGGAAGCGGATGACCAACTCATGTCCTCCTAATGACTGGCCGTGCGTCGATTCTGCGAACGCTGCCACGGCCGCCACGTATACTTTGAGCGTGGATGGGGACCTTCCCTTATCCAA
Organism: Tiaroga cobitis; assembly: GCA_030578255.1. Lineage (NCBI taxonomy): Eukaryota > Metazoa > Chordata > Actinopteri > Cypriniformes > Leuciscidae > Tiaroga > Tiaroga cobitis. The sequence goes on along the minus strand of CM060591.1, from coordinate 27,944,773 downwards.
CAGCCCTTGTAGGAAGGAGAATAGATGCGCCACCCCGCATGTCCGCGGGTCCAGACCTCTGTCGGTGCACCATCCAGAGAACACCGACCATTTAGACGCGTAGAGCCTTCTCGTGGAAGGGGCTCTAGACTGCGTGATCGTGTTCATTACTCCTTCTGGCAGGGCAACGAGTACCCGTTGATCAACCATGCGTGCAGAGACCAGCGCTCTGGATGGGGATGCCAGATCGTGCCGCGAGCCTGAGAGAGGAGATCTGCCCTCACCGGAATAGGCCACGGAGCTGTATGTGACAGCCGTGCTAGCTCCGGGAACCAATCTGATTCTCCCAACGCGGGGCTATGAGGAGCACCGAGTGGCGCGTTTCCCTGATTCTCTTGATCACCTGTGGTAACAGAGAGACCGGAGGGAAAGCATATAGCCGGAGGCTGGGCCAAACCTGGGCCAGCGCGTCCTCGTCCTTCGAGAAGAACGTCGGGCATTGAGCGTTGTCTTTTGACGCAAATAGGTCGACTTCCGCCCTGCCGAACAGGCGCCACAGTTTCTGGACCGTTTGGGGGCCCAGGGACCATTCCCCTGGGGGAACGTTGTCCCTGGACAGTTTGTCTGGGCCGTCGTTCAAATGGCTAGGCACATGCGCCGCCCTCAGCGAGGGCAGGTGCATCTGAGACCAAATAAGGAGGCGTTCCGTCAGATTGCAGAGATTTCTGGATCTGACACCGCCCTGACGGTTTACATAGGATACCACAGACATGTTGTCCGAGCGGACAATAACATGTTGGTCCTGTATGAACGGGAGGAAGCACTTCAGCGCATTCTCGACCGCTACCATCTCCAGACAGTTTATGTGAAAACACCTCTCTTGGTCTGACCACTGGCCGAAGACCGGTCTGCCCTCGAACAGCGCGCCCCAACCCCAGTTGGACGCGTCTGTCGAAATGGCTTTCCGATAAGAGATGGTTCCCATCCTTACTCCCAGCTGGTACCAGTCGGCCACTAACCAGGGCTGCAGAGCCGCTATGCGGGTCTGAGTCACTCTGATTTTCTGACCGCCAGAAACCCAAGCCCGGTGGGACAGGCGAGCATTCAACCAGCGTTGGAGCGGGCGCATGCGCAGTAGGCCCAGCTGGAGCACCGCTGCAGCTGATGCCATACAGCCCAGCATCCTTTAAAATGCTTTCAAAGGGAGAAAGCTGTCCTTCTGGAAAGACGCGGCTAGGTGGCGAACACGGAGCGCGCGCTGTGCCGATAGACGAGCCGACATAGGTCACCGAGTCCAGTTCTATTCCTAAAAAGAAAATTGACTGGCTGGGTTGTAATGAGCTCTTGGTCCAGTTGACCATGAGACCCAAGCTTTCCAGGTGACTGCGAAGCACTGTTCTGTGAGATAGCAGCTCTGTCTCTGACTGTGCCAAAATCAGCCAATTGTCCAGATAGTTCAATATTCGCAGCCCCTGACTTCTCAGGGGGGCGAGCGCCGCGTCCATGCACTTCGTAAATGCACGGGGTGCTAGAGACAGGCCGAACGGCAGGACGGTGTATTGATATACCTGACTGTCGAAGGCAAATCTCAAAAATTGCCTGTGACGGGGTATTATCTGAATCTGAAAATAGGCATCCTTCAGATCTAGAGAAATAAACCAGTTCCTCGGGCGAGCCTGCGCGAGGTTTTTCCTGGTCGTAAGCATTTTGAACAGTCTTTTCACAAGCACTTTGTTCAAATGTCTCAGATCCGTCCTTCTTGGGTACGAGAAAATAACGGCTGTAAAGCCTGACTCGCTCAGAGAAGGCGGCACCTTTTCTATAGCCCCTTTGCACAGCAGCTTTGCTATTTCTGCGTGAAGTAGGTGTGCTACTTCCGCATTCACTATCGTCGCGGTCCGGGCTCAAAAGCGCTGGGGACGGCCAATGAATTGAAGTGTATAGCCCTGCTTATTGTGCTCAGAACCCATTCTGAAATCCCTGGGATAGTTTCCCACGCAGCTATGTGAGCCGCTAGGGGGCGAATGGCCTCCGGGTTCAGATCGCCGCCATTTGCGGGCTTGTGAGACTGAGCCGGAGCCGAAAGCGCGGCGCGCGCGCTCTCGGTTCTGGGCAATGGCCTCTCGCTGAGAGCCGAGACCGTCTGATTTATGTGAGGTGTCCCAATCATAAGGGATGGGGAGCATTTTATTCTCACTTTTTGACGCGCAAGCAGCGCTTCGGGTGGAAAAGCTTTCTGTAAGCGTGAGCGCGTGTGCGCGGGCACGAGACTTACAAGTGTATTTGACGCCCCGATCATAACGGATGGGGAGCGTCTTATCAATGCCCTGCGTTTTGTGATAACATTTAAACGCGCGGGCGGCGCCCGGGGGGAGGTGTGTGTCAGTAAGCGTGAACGCTCTCCGGCGGGCACGAGACTTACATTCATAACCGGTTTTATTGACCGTGTAACAGAGCGGGCAGATAGTGGGCACAGACCTGTGGACACATTCCTTATATTCAACACTCGAGCGGCCTTTCTGCGCTTTCTGAGAGTGTGCTCTGTGAGTGACACGAGATTTGATGTGCTTGTGTGTAGGGGTGAACACTGGGGCGTGGGCACTTTCACTACACTTAAAACACCCACGGCGTGAGCCGGACCAGACATTATATTCTTTTGAGATTTTCTCTGGGTCGCCGTAAAGACGGCGTATATGTGTGCAGGCGAGAGGGCAAATGAGCCGGCTCGTTGGCTGCTAAATGGACCACTGCAGTAGCCTGATTGAAGGGGACTGACAGGGAAATAAACTTGAATACGGCGGCTCGCTGAGGAGAGCCGCATAAATTTTATCTGCTGCGGGAGCCGGAATCGAACACGGGTCTCCGGGGCAAAAGCTTAAGGTTTAGCCCCTGAGCCACAGGGGAAACAACATAAGCTTTAGTTGGCGCGATCAGATAAAAGAGAGAGCGTCATCACAGTTTTCGTGTGCGTGTCGGCATTGTCTGCAGGCGTGCGTGTTATAACAGGCTCTCTACTGCAGTATAGACATTACCAGCCGCTCGAACTAGGAGGAGCTGGAAAATGTTTGAGAGAGAAAGAGGGGGTTTGTCAAGCCTCGGCGGGACAAAAAAACCACACTCTCTCCTTCTTTCGCCGGTGACGCATGCGCTCGGGGGCGCGCGCTCGCTCTCTGTACGTAAGAAAGCTGGATGCGAGCTCAGAGAGTTGAGCTGCATAATAATTTTTTTTTTTTTGCTGCGAGAGCCGGGAATCGAACACGGGTCTCTGGCGCGAAAGCTTAGGGTTTAACCAGTGAGCCACAGGGGAAACATAGTAAGCTTTAGTTGGCGCGAGCAGATAAGAGAGAGAGCGTCATCACAGTTTCCGTGTGCGTGTCGGCATTGTCTGCAGGCGTGCGTGTTATAACAGGCTCTCTACTGCAGTATAGACATTACCAGCCGCTCGAACTAGGAGGAGCTGGAAAATGTTTGAGAAAAAGAGGGGGTTTGTCAGGCCTCGGCGGGACAAAAAACCCACACTCTCTCCTTCCTTCGCCGGTGACGCATGCGCTCGGGGGGCGCGCGCTCGCTTTCTGTTCGTAAGGAAGCTGGTCGCGAGCTCATAGAGGAGAGCTGCATAAATTTTTTCTGCTGCGAGAGCCGGGATCGAACACGGGTCTCTGGCGCGAATGCTTTGAGTTTAGCCACTGAGCCATGGGGGAAACTACGAAAGCTTAAGTAGCGCGAGCAGATAAGAGCGCGCGCGGCAGCTTCCTTGTAACGTAAAGGAAGCTAGCCGCGGTTAGAACAGCAGTCCATAGCGTGTCCCTCGACCTCATCCTCAGACGCGACGGCAGTGAGGCTCGTGAGCGGCAGCTGCGCGTCGGTGAAGGGAGGCAGGGAAGGTGAAAAGCGAGGCTCGAGGGAGGCTTTCCGGCGAGCGCGTCGCTGTGGCTACAGGCTCCGGCTGCCTTTGGGAACGGCGCTTATCACTGCGCGGTCCCGCAAAGGGCGGAGTGACTGCTTCTATGGTGGGCGCGGTAGCTTCCTTGTAACGTAAAGGAAGCTAGCCGCAGTTAGAACAGCAGTCCCTTGTGGCGTGTCCCTCAACCTCATCCTCAGACGCGACGGCAGTGAGGCTCGTGAGCGGCAGCTGCGCGTCGGTGAAGAGAGGCGGGGAAGGCGAGAGCGAGGCTCGAGGGAGATTCTCCGGCGAGCGCGTCGCAGTGGCCACAGGTTCCGGCTGTCTCCGGGGCCCTAAACGAGCCGCAGGAAATGCGAGGCATCTTTAAAAAGACACTCGCGCTCTTTTAGGAGTAAGCTAGAAGAGAATACAACAGTGTAAAAAGGATACGTCGCCGGATAGCGTAGCTCGCACGGATGGCTGAAGGTGGCGAAGACGGCCGGCTTCCACAGCGCTGTCCTACGCTGGCTGTTCGCCGTTCGACGGCGGCGGTGGCTTCTCTCTGATCCAGCGATGCGGAGAGCTCGCTGAAGAGTCGAAAAATCAGGGAAGTCAGCCTACAGCCCCTTCTTTTATACGCTAAGCCACGCCCATTCTGGTGGGCTGTGACGCTATGAAGGCGCGAGCGCCCTTCATTGGGCGTGACGTCACGCGGGGCTCACTGGTAGGCTGCAGCAGATGCCAGCAGGGCAGCCAATGAGCACGCGAGATGGCCTGCTCTAGGTCTGCTAGCTGCTGCACTGCGTTGACAATGAATACAAAATTAAGGATAATTTTTTGGCTTCAATATCTCGAGAAGATGAATCTTTCCCGTAGCGTAAGCTAAACTTACGCAATACGAGAGAACCTCTCGTAAGAGAACTACAGTTCAGTGTGCCTTTTCCTCTTACTGCACAATGAGCAGAATAAATTCTGTTTTTATAAGCAATTCAATGACATTAAAGTTGATAAATAGTTGTTCAAGAGGCTAGCATACCTAGTTTTGCTGCTGCATCCCGAACACGAGATGAAGTTCTTCGTCGATGTCGTCGTCGTCTTCTTCAACCGTCCAATTGCGCAAATGCGCATGCGCGAGACGAAAATGCATTTAAGAAAAAGAGAGTTGTTCCGTCTTATGCTGAAACTTAATAACCAACGAACAGTAACTATATCAAGCTCTGTTAATAAAAATATAAAAATGACTGAAGCAGCAGCAGCCGATGGGCTTGCAAATACGCTTTAATCTTCCCCGTTATTTTCTAGCATGAAGGAAAAAAAAGATTCAGAACCTATTAATAAATAAATACACGCACACGTGTGTGTGTGTGTGAGTGTGTGCGCGCGCCCGCTGTGTGTGTGTGTGTGTGTGTATGTGTATATATATATATATATATATATATATATATATATATATATATATATATATAGCTATTATCAAACTGTTAATTGTAGGTTCTCAAAATTTTATTCATTTCATTATTAGGGCCCAAGCCTTGAAAAGGCGAAGGCCCTATTGTTTTCCTAAGGATTATTATTATTCTTCCGCACTATTATTAGGGACCAAGCCTTGAAAAGGCGAAGGCCCTATTGTTTTCCTTAGGATTATTATTATTATTAGGGCCCAAGCCTTGAAAAGGCGAAGGCCCTATTGTTTTCCTAAGGATTATTCTTCTTCTTCTTCCGCACTATTATTAGGGCCCAAGCCTTGAAAAGGCGAAGGCCCTATTGTTTTTCCTTTGGATTATTATTAGGGCCCAAGCCTTGAAAAGGCGAAGGCCCTATTGTTTTCCTAAGGATTATTATTAGGGCCCAAGCCTTGAAAAGGCGAAGGCCCTATTGTTTTCCTTAGGATTATTAGGGCCCAAGCCTTGAAAAGGCGAAGGCCCTATTGTTTTCCTTAGGATTATTAGGGCCCAAGCCTTGAAAAGGCGAAGGCCCTATTGTTTTCCTAAGGATTATTATTATTATTAGGGCCCAAGCCTTGAAAAGGCGAAGGCCCTATTGTTTTCCTAAGGATTATTAGGGCCCAAGCCTTGAAAAGGCGAAGGCCCTATTGTTTTCCTAAGGATTATTATTATTAGGGCCCAAGCCTTGAAAAGGCGAAAGCCCTATTGTTTTCCTAAGGATTATTAGGGCCCAAGCCTTGAAAAGGCGAAGGCCCTATTGTTTTCCTAAGGATTATTAGGGCCCAAGCCTTGAAAAGGCAAAGGCCCTATTGTTTTCCTTAGGATTATTATTATTATTATTATTATTAGGGCCCAAGCCTTGAAAAGGCGAAGGCCCTATTGTTTTCCTAAGGATTATTATTATTATTAGGGCCCAAGCCTTGAAAAGGCGAAGGCCCTATTGTTTTCCTAAGGATTATTATTATTATTAGGGCCCAAGCCTTGAAAAGGCGAAGGCCCTATTGTTTTCCTAAGGATTATTAGGGCCCAAGCCTTGAAAAGGCGAAGGCCCTATTGTTTTCCTAAGGATTATTATTATTATTCCGACTTATTATTATTAGGGCCCAAGCCTTGAAAAGGCGAAGGCCCTATTGTTTTCCTAAGGATTATTATTATTATTATTAGGGCCCAAGCCTTGAAAAGGCGAAGGCCCTATTGTTTTCCTTAGGATTATTAGGGCCCAAGCCTTGAAAAGGCGAAGGCCCTATTGTTTTCCTAAGGATTATTATTATTATTATTATTAGGGCCCAAGCCTTGAAAAGGCGAAGGCCCTATTGTTTTCCTAAGGATTATTATTATTCTTCCGACTTATTATTATTATTATTATTTTACTACCTTTTGGGCACTTTTGGGGCACTTAACATGCTCGAAAACTCTTGAAACTTTGCACACGGGTCAGAACCCGCGGCCATCAGGGCCGGGCTGAAGCTGGTCCCCGGGCGTGGCAGGGGGGCTCGACAGCGCCACCTGGAACGGGGTTTGAACACTTGTCCATATATCAAACACGCTTGCATGTAATAATCTGAAACTCGCTACACTTATATATCTCATCGGGCCAAACAACTTTCGTGCTCTAAGTTTTACGCCAGCCCAACAGGAAGTCGGCTATTTAGGGTTGTTTGGAAACGCATGCTCAGGAATTTGAAACACTTCTCCTAGGGAATTCCCCCGTTCGTCTCCAAACTCGGTGTGCATGAAGTCAAGACATTGAGGATGAAAAATTGCCAGGGGATTTTTGATATCTCGAACGGTTTGGCCGTGGTGAGGAAACGAATTTATGGCGAATAATGGAAACAGGAAGTGTGTTATAACTTCTACATACATTAACTGATCTTGATGAAACTTCAGCAGTGTGTTCACTGTAAGAGGCCGATCACATGGATGTAACTATTGTGAGTCAAAGTTATAGCGCCACCAACTGGCAGCAGGAAGTGTGTCACTTTCTAAATGCTTTTGACAAAAGTGGGGGGGTTAGTTTTATCTACAGTAACAAAACTCGATATGTATATTGTACTCTTCGAGCCGGACAACTTTCTAATTTACCGTAATTAGCAACGACCAACAGGAAGTCAGATAATTTGGTTTGAATATGGTGAGCCTCTCTCTGAGCTCTGTATGGCAAGCCCTTTTAACATTTAAAAGCTAAGTTTGACTATCCGGAATTAACATTGTTGATATCAACAACGTCTTTCTGACAAGTCGTAATTATATTTTGGATAGTTTGTATTATCATTTAAGATATTTGGCCGTGGCGAGGAAACGAATTTATGGCGAATAATGGAAACAGGAAGTGTGTTATAACTTCTACATACATTAACTGATCTTGATGAAACTTCAGCAGTGTGTTCGCTGTAAGAGGCCGATCACATGGATGTGACTATTGTGAGTCAGAGTTATAGCGCCACCAACTGGCAGCAGGAAGTGTGTCACTTTCTAAATGCTTTTGACAAAAGTGAGGGGGGTTAGTTTTATCTACAGTAACAAAACTTGATATGTATATTGTACTCTTCGAGCCGGACAACTTTCTAATTTACCGTAATTAGCAACGACCAACAGGAAGTCAGATATTTTGGTTTGAATATGGTGAGCCTCTCTCTGAGCTCTGTATGGCAAGCCCTTTTAACATTTAAAAGCTAAGTTTGACTATCCGGAATTAACATTGTTGATATCAACAACGTCTTTCTGACAAGTCGTAATTATATTTTTGGATAGTTTGTATTATCATTTAAGATATCTGTTACGTAATTGGCCTATGGCTAAGCCACGCCCCCAAACGCGATGAGCCAATCACAGTGCGCATAGCTAACCCAATAAAATGAAAGTTACAGATATCAAATTTCAGATATCTCTAATCAAAATGAATTTCAAGATATCTATAACTTGATAATAGATATCTACAATTAAATTATGACTATCCCTAACTCCAGTTTGAGATATCTACGACGCCATTCTGACTAGTCATAATTTAAATGTATTTAAATGTATTGTTTGCACACTTCATATGAATTTTCGGTCTTGTGTACTTATTTCCTGTGTCCGTTAAATCAATGGGACCGTAGGGCGACAGTGAAAGCGGGGTTACGTTTTTGCACGTCGTGCACAGTAACCCTAAAGAAACCGGGGTGGCAGTGCTACCGGCTTGTTTATATATATATATATATATATATATATATATATATATATATATATATATATATATATATATATATATATATATATCGTCGCTGCCCGATGAAACTCACGTATGTCCAAAACGGTTACTTTTCAGGAAGTGAAAAAAACACCGTCATTTCACAGCAGTTGAACGTAGCATTGTCATACTTGGTACGGCATCTTTAAATGTAACCATATTCTTGCCAGTGTAATGATATAATCCACATTTGACCAAAATCAAGTTTAAATGGACATACGTGCATATTTTACAGTAAAGGTGGTCGATACGCGTTCTTCCGATCATTAATTAGAATGACCAAGTCGCGTTTCAGATGACAGCTGAATAGGCTACGCTCAGTTTATTAAGGCGAGGCACGGCAGGCAAAAACATCGGGGTTTTTTTATCAGTCAATTTTGAGATTTTGGGATATTTGTCTTTAATAACATGTCTTCTTTCAGACTTGTGGTGAAAAAAAGTCTGAAATACACATTTAGGTCTTTATTTTACTACACTTTGTCTGTTTGCGTCTGTAGATTTCTCATAAAATCATCAAAAGTTGTCGTTATAAATCATCCCTCTGCTCCGCTATAATTTGATCAGTTTGACTAAAAAAAAAAAGTATAAATCTTATCAATGAGACCAAGTTTATTTACATACTAGCAAGCAAGCTAATCTGTGAAGAACTAAGTTAGCCTGTGGACAATTACTTCATCTACACCATTTACCGGTAAATAACAGTTGTGAATATATAATAAACTTGAGAACAGTTGTCAAAAACAAACGTTTGCTGATACTTTACCTCACAGTGTTAGCTATTCGGCTATCCAATGCTGAGCCTCCAGAGACGAACTTAGCGAGACCGGCGAGATGCCTCCACAGGGCGGGAGATACGCGGCGTGATTGACAGCTTTGACAGCAAATGGATATACGTGGAAATCAGATGACATGATTTCACAACTTTTCATTGGTCATTTGGATAATGTGAAGCATACTGTATACGGAAATGAACCTGGACATTCTATCCGTCGAAAAATCTCAAAATCGGCAAAATGGACATACGCGGTTTTCATCGGACAGCGACGATATATATATATATATATATATATATATATATATATATATATATATATATAAATATAGCTGCGAGCAGTGATGAAGGGCCAAAGCCGGCGGCACCGCCACTCCGGTACCTTTAGGTAACTAAAGGCACCGGGGTTGCGGTGCCACCGGCTTGGGCCCGCAATCGCTGCTCGCAGCTATATTTATTATTAGGGCCCAAGCCTTGAAAAGGCGAAGGCCCTATTGTTTTCCTAAGGATTATTATTATTCTTCCGACTTATTAGGGCCCAAGCCTTGAAAAGGCGAAGGCCCTATTGTTTTCCTTAGGATTATTATTATTATTATTATTGTTATTATTATTATTATTTTACTACCTTTTGGGCACTTTTGAGGCTCTTAATGTGCACGAAAACTCTTGAAACTTTGCACACGGGTCAGAACCCGCGGCCATCAGGGCCGGGCTGAAGCTGGTACCCGGGCGTGGCAGGGGGGCTCGACAGCGCCACCTGGAACGGGATTTGAACACTTGTCCATATATCAATCACGCTTGCATGTAATAATCTGAAACTCGCTACACTTATATATCTCATCGGGCCGAACAACTTTCGTGCTCTAAGTTTTACGCCATCCCAACAGGAAGTCGGCTATTTAGGGTTGTTTGGAAACGCATGCTCAGGAATTTGAAACACTTCTCCTAGGGAATTCCCCCGTTCGTCTCCAAACTCTGTGTGCATGAAGTCAAGACATTGAGGATGAAAAATTGCCAGGGGATTTTTGATATCTCGAACGGTTTGGCCGTGGCGAGGAAACGAATTTATGGTGAATAATGGAAACAGGAAGTGTGTTATAACTTCTACATACATTAACTGATCTTGATGAAACTTCAGCAGTGTTTTCGCTGTAAGAAGCCGATCACATGGATGTGACTATTGTGAGTCAAAGTTATAGCGCCACCAACTGGCAGCAGGAAATGTGTCACTTTCTAAATGCTTTTGACAAAAGTGGGGGGGTTAGTTTTATCTACAGTAACAAAACTCGATATGTATATTGTACTCTTCGAGCCGGACAACTTTCTAATTTACCGTAATTAGCAACGACCAAAAGGAAGTCAGATATTTTGGTTTGAATATGGTGAGCCTCTCTCTGAGCTCTGTATGGCAAGCCCTTTTAACATTTAAAAGCTAAGTTTGACTATCCGGAATTAACATTGTTGATATCAACAACGTCTTTCTGACAAGTCGTAATTATATTTTGGATAGTTTGTATTATCATTTAAGATATTTGGCCGTGGCGAGGAAACGAATTTATGGCGAATAATGGAAACAGGAAGTGTGTTATAACTTCTACATACATTAACTGATCTTGATGAAACTTCAGCAGTGTGTTCGCTGTAAGAGGCCGATCACATGGATGTGACTATTGTGAGTCAAAGTTATAGCGCCACCAACTGGCAGCAGGAAATGTGTCACTTTCTAAATGCTTTTGACAAAAGTGGGGGGGTTAGTTTTATCTACAGTAACAAAACTCGATATGTATATTGTACTCTTCGAGCCGGACAACTTTCTAATTTACCGTAATTAGCAACGACCAACAAGAAGTCAGATATTTTGGTTTGAATATGGTGAGCCTCTCTCTGAGCTCTGTATGGCAAGCCCTTTTAACATTTAAAAGCTAAGTTTGACTATCCTGAATTAACATTGTTGATATCAACAACGTCTTTCTGACAAGTCGTAATTATATTTTTGGATAGTTTGTATTATCATTTAAGATATCTGTAACGTAATTGGCCTATGGCTAAGCCACGCCCCCAAACGCGATGAGCCAATCACAGTGCGCATAGCTAACCCAATAAAATGAAAGTTACAGATATCAAATTTCAGATATCTCTAATCAAAATGAATTTCAAGATATCTATAACTTGATAATAGATATCTACAATTAAATTATGACTATCCCTAACTCCAGTTTGAGATATCTACAACGCCATTCTGACTAGTCATAATTTAAATGTATTTAAATGTATTGTTTGCACACTTCATATGAATTTTCGGTCTTGTGTACTTATTTCATGTGTCCGTTAAATCAATGGGACCGTAGGGCGACAGTGAAAGCGGGGTTACGTTTTTGCACGTCGTGCACAGTAACCCTAAAGGCACCGGGGTGGCAGTGCCACCGGCTTGTTTATATATATATAAAACCGCTAAATATAGCTGCGAGCACCGATGAAGGGCCAAAGCCGGCGGAACCGCCACTCCGGAGCTTTTAGGTAACTAAAGGCACCGGGGTTGCGGTGCCACCGGCTTGGGCCCGCAATCGCTGCTCGCAGCTATATTTATTATTATTGTTATTATTCTAACGACTATCCGGGCACTTTTGGGGCTCTTAACGTGCACGAAAACTCTTGAAACTTTGCACACAGGTCAGAACCCGCGGCCATCAGGGCCGGGCTGAAGCTGGTACCCGGGCGTGGCAGGGGGGCTCGACAGCGCCCCCTGGAACGAGGTCCGAAAACTTGGTCCATAAATCAAACACGCTTGCATGTAATAATATGAAACTCGGTACACATATAGATCTCATCGGTTTATATATCCTTTGTACTTTTACTTTTTACCCCAGCCCAACAGGAAGTCGGCTATTATGGTTTGTTTGGAAGCGTATGCCCCTGGAATTCGATATACTCCTCCTAGAGAATTCAACCAATCGCAACGAAACTCGGTCAGCATGATGTCAAGACATTGAGGATGAAAAATTGCCAGGGGATTTCTGATATCTCGAACGGTTTGGCCGTGACGAGGAAACAAATTTATGGCGAATAATGGAAACAGGAAGTGTGTTATAACTTCTGCATACATTAACTGATCTTGATGAAACTTCAACAGTGTGTTCGCTGTAAGAGGCCGATCACATGGATGTGACTATTGTGAGTCAAAGTTATAGCGCCACCAACTGGCAGCAGGAAGTGTGTCACTTTCAAAATACTTTGAAATCACCCTCTTATTTTTACCCGATTTGCTTCAAACTTGATGTGTATAATGTAAATACACGGCAGATGTAGACCTGTGAAAGGATTGTTGATATCTTAGATACTGTTGCCATGGCAACGCATCAAACTTTAATATTCTTTTTGGATGCTTTTGAGACTCTTAGCATGCCTGAAATTGCTTAAAATTGCATGAAACTTGACAGACAGATCACATTTATTAGCCAGTAGACATGTGCAAAGTTTCAGAAACGGGCGTGGTGCAGGGGCTCAGTAGCGCCACCTTTTTTGTGACAAAAGTGTGTGTGTGTGTGTGTGTGTGGGGGGGGGGGGGGGGGGGGGTTAGTTTCATCTACAGTTACAAAACTTTTTCAACTTGATGAAAATACATTAAAGATGCTAAATTGTGAACGGATATTGAATATCTCAAACGGTTTTGCTATGGCGAGGGATTATGTCAAAAAAAGAATCAGGAAATGTCTCATATCTTTCTAAAATGTAATTATACACCATTTATTTTTCTATAAAATTATACTAATATTAGAACTAAACCCATTGTATTCCTTTTTTTCAATTTAAGATTTATGTTTAAGTTTAAAAACAGCCAGAATTGTTGTTTAGCCAAAAAAATAAAAAAATAAAAATCATTCATAGTGCTTTACTGCCCTCTTGTGTTCAAAATCAGGTAGGCCAATTGTATTAAATTGTAGGGACGCTACTATGGGAATATTTTCCCACCGTGACTCCGCTGGGGGCTTTAAAATCGCTAACTTGAAAGCGAAAGTAACGGACGTCTCCTTAAGACGTGCAGCTGTGAGCATTTTCGTTTCATTTTAAAAGAAGCCCCATTTCGGGGGCGGATTTCTTGAATGTATTTTACAAAATCACAATGTTGTGTTTGATTGCGAGTATCCCAAAATAAGTAAACACTTTGCAGTTTGAATGATCTTCTTGAATAAAATGACGGAGTAGCCAATGTTTCCACTGTTCGATCGCGGACGTCCACACGGACATTGATAATGGTGGCGCGTGCAGAGCGCTCGAGGGAATTCCTATGGAAGTAAGAATGAACTAAAAAACGTTCACTCTGTTCTGCTCGCTCATCGTCGTGGACGCGCAGCGTTATGAATGCCCGTGTGATGCAGCATAACACAGCAGAGAGAGACGCTCACTCTCGACTCGTGATTAATGAAATTTGACTCCGGTTGCTGATCTTTGCTGCAACTTTCGTTCAGCTCACAATTTAGTAAGCAAACCCGTTCAGGTTTTAATTGTAGTGACTAAATGATTTTATTAAACACACACACACAAACACACACATCAAATTGACGGTGGGGGGCAATGGTATATTTAAATCTGCAAATTGTAATATATGCAGGGCACCCCGGTCCAGTCTTATTAAATGTATGCTTCATCTTTCATTTTTAATATGTAAATTTGATCAATAAATTCAATTATTTAGAATGATAAGACACTATATGGCTTTTACCCTAGGTAGGGCTGATCAAGTCAAGTCAAGTCAAGTCATCTTCATTTATATAGCGCTTTTAACAATGGATTGTTTCAAAGCAGCTTTACAGAGAAAAACATATAATTTAAGGTAACAGATTGTTTTGGCATTATAGCGGTTCTTGAATAATGTTATTTCCAGCTAAAGTTAACTTTGATTGATTCACCTCCGTCGAAATGATCAGACTTTTAAACGCGAACCTGTGATTAACGCTGACGGCGTTCACATGCTCATTCAGAATTGATTCTATAGTTATGTGCTTTTTAAAATATGTGCGCAGGTTTATAATTCATACAACCCAGCCTAAACAAACTACTTTTCTTGCCTATAAATTTTGATACAGAATTTTGTTTTATTTTATCACTTCGGGGTATGCGAGCCGGAATTTAAATCAAATTTAATTTAAGATCAAATTTAAGATCAAATTAAATCGTTTACACTGAAAAATAACAATGCATTAAATAATGTTATGAGATTGTTTTAAATATAAGTCAATTAAAAATCGTTGGGAAGAATGATACTTTTAAACATAACACTAAACCGTCATTAGGTGTCGCCAGGCGACCGTCTTAATGAGCGAGTCATTGATTCATTCGTTCAAACAATTCGTTCGAACGACTGAGTCATTCATGAATGAGACAGATGTTTATGGATTGGTCATTGAATCTTTGAGTCAACCGATTCGTTCAAAATGCTGAATCATTCAGTAATGAGAACGCGTTGCTGTGAGATGCTCGATGGTTCTGCTGTGATCTTTGTTTAACTATTTTCGCTGCTGAAACAGAAAAAAGTCAATATTGCATCTAAAATGTAAGTGATTTGACTTGTGTGTGTGTGTGTGTGTGTGTGTGATTGTGTCTGTTACAGTGATTGTTTAACCCTTGTTAAAGTTTAGGCCTTGTCTTTTTGGATATATATCTTTTTATATACAAAAATAGGCATACAACCCATATATTTTAAAAGTATTGTTTGCTTTAAATTACATTAAGATTTGTATGTTTGGTAATTGAATGAATTTTAAATGAATGTGCTATATATCAGATCATATATTTGTTTTCCTTAAAATTTAAACTAACACTAACTTTATTCTCATCTGAATGATAGATTATTTATTTCTGTATATAATAAAAACACATTTGATTTTTCTTTTTTAATCAATGTAGAATGTGTAACTGAAAAAATAAACAGATTAGGGCTCTGTTCGAGAACAAGAAATGAAAACCAATGCAATATGATGAATGTCCAAAAGATTTTTTTGCTTTTAAACTACGTGTATGTGTGTGTGTGTGTGTGTGTAAGAGATTTTGGTTGGGTGACATTTGTAGGTTACAGTTTGACAAAAGCACAATGTTGTGTTTTATTGCGATTGTACACAAATATAAGTAAACAGTTTGCAGTTTGAATAATGTCCTGTATGAACAAAAGGACGGAGTATGTTTTTATGTCTACATTGTTCAATCACGTCTCTCACACACACACACACACACACACACACACAAACAATTTTTCTAATCAGATCAGGCAAGTAATATTCTGTCTTGGCACACTTCATATAACTTTTAATCTTGTGTACTTATTTCATGTGTCCATTAAGTCCATGAGACCGTAGGGTGTCTCATTTTTCATTTTAGGATTCAGAAGTTTGCTCACGCATATGATATGTGCCCTCAATGCACACATTTGCAGAGCCCACACCAATGCAAGCTCTACAGCACACATCTTCTCAACAGTCAAAGCGGGGTTAAGTTATTACCGTCATGCACAGTAACCCTTAAGGCACCAGGGTGGCGGTGCCACCGGCTTGTTTATATATATATATATATATATATATATATATATATATATATATATATATATATATATATATATATATATAAATATAGCTGCGAGCAGCGATGAAGGGCCAAAGCCGGCGGCACCGCCACTCCGGTGCCTTTAGGTAACTGAAGGCACCGGGGTTGCGGTGCCACCGGCTTGGGCCCGTAATCGCTGCTCGCAGCTATATTTATATATATTTATTATTATTATTATTATTATTATTATTATTATTCTAACGACTATTCGGGCACTTTTGGGGCTCTTAACGTGCACGAAAACTCTTGAAACTTTGCACACGGGTCAGAACCCGCGGCCATCAGGGCCGGGCTGAAGATGGTACCCGGGCGTGGCAGGGGGGCTCGACAGCGCCCCCTGGAACGGGGTGCGAAAACTTGGTCCATAAATCAAACACGCTTGCATGTAATAATATGAAACTCGGTAGACATATAGATCTCATCGGTTCATATATCCTTTGTACTTTTACTTTTTACCCCAGCCCAACAGGAAGTCGGCTATAATGGTTTGTTTGGAAGCGTATGCCCCTGGAATTCGATATACTCCTCCTAGAGAATTCAACCAATCGCAATGAAACTCGGTCAGCATGATGTCAAGACATTGAGGATGAAAAATTGCCAGGGGATTTTTGATATCTCGAACGATTTGGCCGTGGCGAGGAAACGAATTTATGGCGAATAATGGAAACAGGAAGTGTGTTATAACTTCTGCATACATTAACTGATCTTGATGAAACTTCAACAGTGTGTTCGCTGTAAGAGGCCGATCACATGGATGTGACTATTATGAGTCAAAGTTATAGCGCCACCAACTGGCAGCAGGAAGTGTGTCACTTTCAAAATGCTTTGAAATCACCCTCTTATTTTTACCCGATTTGCTTCAAACTTGATGTGTATAATGTAGACACTCGCCAGATGTAGACCTGTGAAAGGATTATTGATGTCTTAGATACTGTTGCCATGGCAACGCATCAAACTTTAATATTGTTTTTGGATGCTTTTGAGACTCTTAGCATGCCTGAAATTGCTTAAAATTGCATGAAACTCGACAGACAGATCACATTTATTAGCCAGTAGACATGTGCAAAGTTTCAGAAACGGGCGTGGTGCAGGGACTCAGTAGCGCCACCTTTTGACAAAAGTGGGGCGGTTAGTTTTATAGTTTTACCTACAATCATAAAACTCAGTACGCATATTGTTCAGATCAAGCCGGACAACTTTCTAATTAACTGTCATTAGCTCAGACCAACAGGAAGTTGAATATGGTGGTTTGAATATGGTCATTTTCTCTCTCTCTCTCTCTGAGCCAATATGGCAAGCCGTTTTAACATTTAATCATTTTAACCTTCTAGTCTCTATTTTCATGCTTCTAGTACTTATTTTTTAGATACTAGTATCTATTCCATTAAGTACTAGTACTTATTCATTAGCGACTAGTGCTTATTCTTTAGTACTAGTGCCTATTCTTTAGATACTAGTGGTTATTCTTTAGATATTCTTTTGAATGCGTATTAGTAGCTAATGAATAAGTACTGGTATCTATTTAATAGGTACTAGTATCTAATGACTTAGTACTAGTATTTATTGAATAAATACTAGTATCTATTAATAGGTACTAGTATCTAAAAGGTCATTTTCTCTCTCTCTCTCTGAGCCAATATGGCAAGCCGTTTTAACATTTAATCATTTTAACCTACTAGTCTCTATTTTCATGCTACTAGTACTTCTTTTTTAGATACTAGTATCTATTCCATTAAGTACTAGTACTTATTCATTAGCGACTAGTGTAAAATGTAGCAAGGAGATATTTTAATTGTTTATTAATAAATAAGTGTTTTCTTTGTCATTGTCGGCTAAGATGAAGTTGACGATGCTGACTCGCGATCTTCAGTAGCCTAGTGAACGCGCCAGAGAGAAATGCACATTTCATAAGGATTACATAAGCAGAGAGCAGTCTGTAGTCTGTTTTCTTTCGTTTTGAATTGTTCAGTTTAAAAGTAGACATGTGAGGCAAGTAGGCTACTTTATATGCTGAGTTTCGGTTCATTTATGAGACGAGCTCCAGTTCGCGCGCCCGCGTGATTATCTCGTTATTAATGTTTCGTGATTATCTCTATATTGTCTGCTATATTTACTTCTTATTTATTAAATACAGACAATTGGTTGATGAAACATTGATTAAAATTAAGATACAATTAATACAAAACAAAATTCACTTTAAAGAAAGGTTTTGTGCTTTCTGTTTGATGTCTTTGTGAAAGTTGTAAAGCATCTTTTAGTGCCGCTTTCAGAGCGCTCACGTCCGTAACGGAGAACACGTCCGTAACATTGTTTTTCCTCATAAATGCGAACACGAAAAATAAAATAAAATGAATATTTTATGTTATGTGGAGACAGAGACAACCCTTCATCCGGTGGGTAGTATTAATTTTGGTTTGTGCAGTGTAATTCACAGAATTACTAAAACATATTTGCCACCTAAGTTAAAGATTGTTTTGTGTCACGCATGTTTATTTCGGCGTGTGTTTCATCCAAATTGCGATCGCATCGCGGGGGGCCGGATTGAAGCACTATGCTGGCCGGATCCGGCCCCCGGGCCGTATATTGCCCGTGTATGTCCTATGACATTAAAAATGATTCTAAATTTAAATGATCTCATATATGTGGCTATTGTGATTCACGATCATAGGCCCTGTCCAAAATGGTACACTTCATATGAATTTTCGGTCTTGTGTACTTATTTCATGTGTCCGTTAAATCCATGGGACCGTAGGGCGACAGTGAAAGCGGGGTTACGTTTTTGCACGTCGTGCACAGTAACCCTAACGGCACGGGGGTGGCAGTGCCACCGGCTTGTTTATATATATATATATATATATATATATATATAAAAAGGGCCAAAGCCGGCGGAACCGCCACTCTAAAGGCACCGGGGTTGCGGTGCCACCGGCTTGGGCCCGCAATCGCTGCTCGCAGCTATATTTATTATTATTTAGGGCCCAAGCCTTGAAAAGGCGAAGGCCCTATTGTTTTCCTAAGGATTATTATTATTCTTCCGACTTATTATTATTAATATTATTATTTTACTACCTTTTGGGCACTTTTGGGGCACTTAACATGCTCGAAAACTCTTGAAACTTTGCACACGGGTCAGAACCCGCGGCCATCAGGGCCGGGCTGAAGCTGGTACCCGGGCGTGGCAGGGGGGCTCGACAGCGCCACCTGGAACGGGGTTTGAACACTTGTCCATATATCAAACACGCTTGCATGTAATAATCTGAAACTCGCTACAATTATATATCTCATCGGGCCGAACAACTTTCGTGCTCTAAGTTTTACGCCAGCCCAACAGGAAGTCGGCTATTTAGGGTTGTTTGGAAACGCATGCTCAGGAATTTGAAACACTTCTCCTAGGGCATTCCCCCGTTCGTCTCCAAACTCGGTGTGCATGAAGTCAAGACATTGAGGATGAAAAATTGCCAGGGGATTTTTGATATCTCGAACGGTTTGGCCGTGGTGAGGAAACTAATTTATGGCGAATAATGGAAACAGGAAGTGTGTTATAACTTCTACATACATTAACTGATCTTGATGAAACTTCAGCAGTGTGTTCGCTGTAAGAGGCCGATCACATGGATGTAACTATTGTGAGTCAAAGTTATAGCACCACCAACTGGCAGCAGGAAGTGTGTCACTTTCTAAATGCTTTTGACAAAAGTGGGGGGGTTAGTTTTATCTACAGTAACAAAACTCGATATGTATATTGTACTCTTCGAGCCGGACAACTTTCTAATTTACCGTAATTAGCAACGACCAACAGGAAGTCAGATAATTTGGTTTGAATATGGTGAGCCTCTCTCTGAGCTCTGTATGGCAAGCCCTTTTAACATTTAAAAGCTAAGTTTGACTATCCGGAATTAGCATTGTTGATATCAACAACGTCTTTCTGACAAGTCGTAATTATATTTTGGATAGTTTGTATTATCATTTAAGATATCTGTAACGTAATTGGCCTATGGCTAAGCCACGCCCCCAAACGCGATGAGCCAATCACAGTGCGCATAGCTAACCCAATAAAATGAAAGTTACAGATATCAAATTTCAGATATCTCTAATCAAAATGAATTTCAAGATATCTTTCACTTGATAATAGATATCTAATATCTATTATCAAAATTATGACTATCCCTAACTCCAGTTTGAGATATCTACAATGCCGGTCTGACTAGTCATAATTTAAATGTATTTAAATGTATTGTTTGCTTTAAATTAAATTAAGATTGTATGTTTGGTAATTTAATCTAAATTAATTTAAAATTTATGTGTTGTAACGAGGCAGGGTCAGGCCAGGGGGGTCCATTTGCAGCTTTTTATTAAGAAAGGTCAAGTCAGGCAGGGTGAGCAATGGCAAACAGGGCAGAACAGAAAAGGCAGAGACAAACCAGGTTGACAGGCAAAGGGCAAAGACCTCCAGATAAATACTGGGCTTCTGGATTTACACATTTAAGTGCTGCAAAACAGATTGACTTATGACATCCTATGACAGGGGTGGGCAACAGTTTTAGTCTGAGGGCCACAGTTACTTTGGCAAAGTAAACGGAGGGCCACACTTTGGACAATTGCAATTAAACAGTTACATGATTAAATGGTACAAATTAATTCAATGCAAATATGTATAAGGCTACTCTACAGTTACTTTGACTTTGCCAGCCTATTTCAAGGCCTGATATTTATTTTTGCTATAGGCCAGTCTGACCTAGGCCACTCTAAGGTTACAATAACTTGATTTACTTTCCTACACTACCCTGCACATTGTTCATGTCATTCATACCAGCTGTAACTATTCAAGATGGAAAGCTATTAACAAAACTGCAAATGTATGTGTGCAGGTTACACTAACATTAGGGATGTGCACGAATATTCGAATTTTCGATCTGTAATTATTATTAGTAAAATAAAATAGTATTCGAATTTTACTACGTTGCTTTGCTGGCCGTAAATGCAGTGAATCCATGATAAATCCCAAGCACTAACTCGCAATTATAATTAAATGCACTGGGTGGCGCTGTGGAGTGTGTTAACAAGTTGTGTGTATTTGATCACATAATGTTGTCGTCTGCCTCGCGAAGTTTGGAATTACTTGAAAATGATCTTACTAAATGGAATTACTTTTGATCAAATTAATTAATTAATCTGAGTTATAATATCATCATCACCACAATGAGAAATCACATGAAATCCAAACAGTCGACTGAGGAAAGACAGCTGACCAACACGGCATTCACGACTGCAGGTAAGCGCAGCTGGACCCCGCGTGATCCGAGCTTAGATGATAACTTATCTTATAGCAAAATTATTTTGAGACATATACTTCCTTTAAGTTTCGTTGAGGGAGACCGGTTTAAGAACAGAAAACGCAAAGTGCTGTTAGAAACTTAGAACACCGTTATCTTTGTGTCTCTGAAACGTCTGTCAGCGCAGCGCCTTTTCTCACTCGATCATAAATTGCTGGCGGCGCCCCTGCATGTGGATATTGTTTTTCTCTATATAAACATGAAACAATATAAACACGATAATCATATGCTGACTCGAGTGTGTGTACGTTCTGTACGATATCTGGCGCAACCGCTTTATTAGGCGTTTTTTTCCCGTTCGCGCTGCTTGAGCATTCTTTTATTAATGCTTTTGTTTTTTATATTTTTTGTTTACACATAGGCCTAATGTTTAATGTTTTCAACTAAAAGAAATGGTGACAAAAACGTAAAAAAAAAAAAAAAACTTAAAAAATAACATCTTTTTCGTTAAATGTCATTTAAATAAACAAATATTCGAATATTCGATTTTTATGAGCCCAAATATTCGAATGCAATATTTTTGAAAAATGCCCATCCCTAATTAACATACAGACTTCCAGTGTTGGGAAGGATACTTTCAAAACATATTTCGTTGCAGAATACATGACTGGCAAAACCAGCAAAAGTAATGATTATGAATATGTAAAATATAGCAAGGAGATATTTTAATTGTTTATTAATAAATAAGTGTTTTCTTTGTCATTGTCGGCTAAGATGAAGTTGACGATGCTGACTCGCGATCTTCAGTAGCCTAGTGAACGCGCCAGAGAGAAATGCACATTTCATAAGGTTTACATAAGCAGAGAGCAGTCTGTAGTCTGTTTTCTTTCGTTTTGAATTGTTCAGTTTAAAAGTAGACATGTGAGGCAAGTAGGCTACTTTATATGCTGAGTTTTGGTTCATTTATGAGACGAGCTCCAGTTCACGCGCCGGCGTGATTATCTCGTTATTAATGTTTCGTGATTATCTCTATATTGTCTGCTATATTTACTTCTTATTTATTAAATACAGGCAATTGGTTGATGAAACATTGATTAAAATTAAGATACAATTAATACAAAACGAAATTCACTTTAAAGAAAGGTTTTGTGCTTTGTTTTGTGCTTTCTGTTTGATGTCTTTGTGAAAGTTTTAAAGCATCTTTTAGTGCCGCTTTCAGAGCGCTCACGTCCGTAACGGAGAACACGTCCGTAACATTGTTTTTCCTCATAAATGCGAACACGAAAAATAAAATAAAATGAAAATTTTATGTTATGTGGAGACAGAGACAACCCTTCATCAGGTGGGTAGTATTAATTTTGGTTTGCGCAGTGTAATTCACAGAATTACTAAAACATATTTGCCACCTAAGTTAAAGATTGTTTTGTGTCACGCATGTTTATTTCAGCGTGTGTTTCATCCAAATTGCGATCGCATCGCGGGGGCCGGATTGAAGCACTATGCGGGCCGGATCCGGCCCCCGGGCCGTATATTGCCCATGTATGTCCTATGAAATTAAAAATGATTCTAAATTTAAATGATCTCATATATGTGGCTATTGTGATTCACGATCATAGGCCCTGTCTAAAATGGTACACTTCATATGAATTTTCGGTCTTGTGTACTTATTTCATGTGTCCGTTAAATCCATGGGACCGTAGGGCGACAGTGAAAGCGGGGTTACGTTTTTGCACGTCGTGCACAGTAACCCTAAAGGCACCGGGGTTGCGGTGCCACCGGCTTGGGCCCGCAATCGCTGCTCGCAGCTATATTTAGGGCCCAAGCCTTGAAAAGGCGAAGGCCCTATTGTTTTCCTTAGGATTATTATTTATTATTATTATTATTTTACTACCTTTTGGGCACTTTTGGGGGCCTTAACGTGCTCGAAAACTCTTGAAACTTTGCACACATCTCAGAACCCGCGGCCATCAGGGCCGGGCTGAAGCTGGTACCCGGGCGTGGCAGGGGGGCTCGACAGCGCCCCCTGGAACGGGGTTTGAACACTTGGTCCATAAATCAAACACGCTTGCATGTAATAATATGAAGCTCAGTACACATATAGATCTCATCGGTTCATATATACTTCATGCTCTTACTTTTTACCCCAGCCCAACAGGAAGTCGGCTATTAAGGGTTGTTTGGAAAACACATGCAATGGAATGTGAAATACTCCTCCTAGAGAATTCAAACACACGGCACGAAACTCGGTCAGCATGAAGTCAAGACACTGAGGATGAAAAATTGCCAGGGGATTTTTGATATCTCGAACGGTTTGGCCGTGGCGAGTAAACGAAATTATGGCGAGAAACGTGAAACAGGAAGTGTGTTATAACTACTGCATACATTAACTAATCTTGATGAAACTTCAGCAGTGTGTTCGTTGTAAGAGCCCGATCACATGGATGTGACTATTGTGAGTCAAAGTTATAGCGCCACCAACTGGAAGCAGGAAGTGTGTCACTTTCAAAATGCTTTTAAATCACCCTCTTATTTTTACCCGATTTGCTTCAAACTTCATGTGCATAATGTAGACACACGCCAGATGTAGACCTGTGAAAGGATTATTGATATCTTAGATACTGTTGCCATGGCAATGCATCAAACATTAATATTCCTTTTTTTAAGCTTTTTCATGCTTTTTTATGCTTTCGGGCACTTTTGGGGTTCTTAACGTGCTCGAAAACTCTTGAAACTTTGCACACGGGACAAAACCCGCGGCCATCAGGGCCAGGCTGAAGCTGGTACCCGGGCGTGGCAGGGGGGCTCGACAGCGCCCCCTTGAACGGGTCAGACAATTTGGTCCATATATCCAACACGCTTTACCCTATTTGCTTCAAACTTGATGTGTATAATGTAGACACAAGCCAGATGTAGACCTGTGAAAGGATTGTTGATATCTTAGATGCTGTTGCCGTGACAACGCATCAAACTTTAATATTCTTTTTGGATACTTTTGAGATTCTTAGCGCACTTTTGGGGCCCTTAACGTGCTCAAAAACTCTTGAAACTTTGCACACGGGTCAGAAACCGCGGCCATCAGGGCCGGGCTGAAGCTGGTACCCGGGCGTGGCAGGGGGGCTCGACAGCGCCCCCTGGAATGGGGTCCGAAAACTTGGTCCATAAATCAAACAGGCTTTACCCGATTTGCTTCAAACTTGATGTGTATAATGTAGACACACGCCAGATTTAGACCTGTGAAAGGATTGTTGATATCTTAGATGCTGTTGCCGTGACAACGCATCAAACTTTAATATTCTTTTTGGATACTTTTGAGACTCTCAGCGCACTTTGGGGGCCCTTAACGTGCTCAAAAACTCTTGAAACTTTGCACACGGGTCAGAACCCGTGGCCATCAGGGCCGGGCTGAAGCTGGTACCCGGGCGTGGCAGGGGGGCTCGACAGTGCCCCCTGGAACGGGGTCCGAAAACTTGGTCCATAAATCAAACACGCTTGAATGTAATAATATGAAACTCGGTACACATATAGATCTCATCGATTCATATATCCTTTGTACTTTTACTTTTTACCCCAGCCCAACAGGAAGTCGGCTATTATGGTTTGTTTGGAAGCGTATGCCCCTGGAATTCGATATACTCCTCCTAGAGAATTCAACCAATCGCCACGAAACTCGGTCAGCATGAAGTCAAGACATTGAGGATGAAAAGTTGCCAGGGGATTTTTGATATCTCGAACGGTTTGGCTGTGGCGAGGAAACGAATTTATGGCGAATAAAGGAAACAGGAAGTGTGTTATAACTTCTGCATACATTAACTGATCTTGATGAAACTTCAGCAGTGTGTTCGCTGTAAGAGTCCGATCACATGGATGTGACTATTGTGAGTCAAAGTTATAGCGCCACCAACTGGCAGCAGAAAGTGTGTCACTTCCTAAAGGCTTTGAAATCACCCTCTTATTTTTACCCAATTTGCTTCAAACTTTATGTGTATAATGTAGACACACGGCAGATGTAGACCTGAGAAAGGATTATTGATATCTTAGATACTGTTGCCGTGGCAACGCATCAAACTTTATTATTCTTTGTTGATGCTTTTGAGACTCTTAACATACTTGAAATTGCATGAAACCCGACAGACACATCACATTTATTAGACAGTAGACATGTGCAGAGTTTCAGAAACGGGCATGGTGAGAGCAATTAGAGAATAATGTTTAAGTTTAAAAACAGCCAGAATGGTTGTTTAGTCAAAAAAAATTTTTTTCCAAATCATACATAGTGTTATACTGCCCTCTTGTGTTCAAAATCAGGTAAAAAGCGAAAGTAAAATAAGGACGTCTGCACAATTCATTAATAATGGTGCAGAGTAGAGTGAGCTTTTTCAATTAATTCCTATGGAAGTAGGAATGAACTAAACAACGTTCGCTCTGTTCTGCTCGTCCCTCACCGTGGGCGCGCAGAGTTATGAATGCCCGTGCAGCCGTGAGCATTTTAGTTTCATTTTAAAATTAGCGCCATTTCGGGGGACGTATTACTTTAATTTATTTAACAAAAACACAATGTTGTGTTTAATTGCGAGTGTACACAAATATAAGTAAACACTTTGACGTTTGAATGATGTCCTGTATGAAGAAAATGACGGAGTATGTTTCACTGTTCAATCGCGCTGAGCCACCCAGACCCCCACACACACACTGACACACACACACACACACACACACACACACACACACACACACACACACACACACACACACACACACACACACACACACACACACAAACACACACACACACACACACACACAATAATAAAACATTCAACCTAACATATACAAATTACACTGCTATGTTGAAATAGTCAGTAGTACAATTTGTATCATTCACAGTAAGCACCGCTCCACTGTGATTTTTCCAAGCACATTTTTGCACAAGTGAAGAGGATGATTTTTTCCATCGATATTGGAACGTGAGTGAAGTACAAAGCCTGTAATAAAGAATAGTTTAGCATCCAAATACATCGCAAATGTTGCAACATTTAGATTCTAAAGAGAGATTTACGTGAGCCTAACACCACTTACTTTTACTTTTGTTTTAAATTATTTCGTTTTGGCTTTATTATAGTTATTTTTTTATTTGTGTTCTGTTCTGAATATCATTAAATTTAAAGGATTTGTTGTGGAATATTTTGAGTGTATAATCAAATAACACTAAACCGTCACTAGGTGTCGCCAGGCGACCGTCTTAATGAGCGGGTCATTGATTCATTCGTTCAAACGATTCGTTTGAACGACTGAGTCATTCATGAATGAGACAGATGTTTATGGATTGGTCATTGAATCTTTGAGTCAACCAATTTGTTCAAAATGCTGAATCATTCAGTAATGAGAAAACACGTTGCTGTGAGATGCAATGGTTCTGCTGTGATCTTTGTTTAACTATTTTCGCTGCTGAAACAGAAGAACAGTCAATATTGCATCTAAAATGTAAGTGACTTGACACGTGTGTGTGTGTGTGTGTGTGTGTGTGCGTGTGAGTGCGTGCGTGCGTGTGTGTGTGTGTGTGTGTGTGTGTGTGCAATCAATCCCAGGTAAGAGGCATGAATAATGAGAATTGGACTTCTAGGAGTGAGGTTAATATTCCGGAGATGGTTCCCTCGGATTGTGAAAAGGAGGCGGCGCGGGAGTGGCCAGGCATTGCGCTACTTCTGTTTCAAAGTTTAAAACAATGCTAATATCATTTTTTTGAACGATTTCATTACAAATGTTTATTTTATATATTTATAAAATATTATAAAATATAATAACTATGTTTTGTCCTATTAACAAAAGACAGGCAATGTACTATTAACAAATGTTAATAGTTTTTTAAAAGTTAAAATGATACTTTATGCATTTGTTTTGTGTCAGATGATTAACAATATAAATTAAACAAAGCTTAAAACAAACAAAATAATAAAACGAAAACAAAGCTTGAACATTTTATTTAATTGAAAAGCCTTTTTGAAATAAAATGTGTTTTTTTCCCTCTGAAATAGCAAAAGCATCGCACACTTAGCTGTACCTGCTCTAAATAAATAATAGTATTTAAATAAAAATACAAAATCGAAATAAATAAATTATATAAAACAAAATCAAATCAAAGAAAATAAATCTTATTAAAGTTATGCAGGCACACATTTAACAATAATTTTCAAGTGACAAATAAAATCAATCAAAATTCCTTACACATGGAGTTAATCCTGACGATTCCTGAGGCGCCTTTCCTCATGACACTCGCTTTTTTTTTCGAAGATATATTTTCTTTGGTTTGATTTTGTTTTTGTAATAATTTATTTTATTTAGTTCGATTTTGTATTTTTATTGAATTACTCTTTTTTATTTAGAGCAGGTACAGCTAGTGTGTGATGCTTTTGCTATTTCAGAGGAAAACAATAATTTTATTTAATTAATAATTTTTGTTTCAGTCCACCATATAATTATGTTGTGTTTGATCTATGGAAAAAAGTTAGTTGTGAAATGGTTGAATATTAACAAAAGTTAATAGTTTTTTACAAGTTAGAATAATACGATATATATATATATATAAACAAGCCGGTGGCACCGCCACCCCGGTGCCTTTACGGTTACTGTGCATGACGGGCAATATCGTAACTCCGCTTTGACCTTTGAGAAGATGTGTGCTATAGAGCTTGCATTGGTGTGGGCTCTGCAAAAGTGTGTGTGTGTGTGAGGCGTGATTGAACAATGTAGACATATATATATATATATATATATAAAGGCACCGGGGTGGCGGTGCCACCGGCTTGTTTATATATATATATATATATATATATATATATATATATATATATATATATATATATGAATATAGCTGCGAGCAGCGATGAAGGGCCAAAGCCGGCGGCACCGCCACTCCGGTGCCTTTAGGTAACTAAAGGCACCGGGGTTGCGGTGCCACCGGCTTGGGCCCGTAATCGCTGCTCGCAGCTATATTTATTATTATTATTATTATTATTATTATTATTTTACTACCTTTTGGGCACTTTTGGGGGCCTTAACGTGCTCGAAAACTCTTGAAACTTTGCACACATCTCAGAACCCGCGGCCATCAGGGCCGGGCTGAAGCTGGTACCCGGGCGTGGCAGGGGGGCTCGACAGCGCCCCCTGGAACGGGGTTTGAACACTTGGTCCATAAATCAAACACGCTTGCATGTAATAATATGAAACTCAGTACACATATAGATCTCATCGGTTCATATATACTTCATGCTCTTACTTTTTACCCCAGCCCAACAGGAAGTCGGCTATTAAGGGTTGTTTGGAAAACACATGCAATGGAATGTGAAATACTCCTCCTAGAGAATTCAAACACACGGCACGAAACTCGGTCAGCATGAAGTCAAGACACTGAGGATGAAAAATTGCCAGGGGATTTTTGATATCTCGAACGGTTTGGCCGTGGCGAGTAAACGAAATTATGGCGAGAAACGTGAAACAGGAAGTGTGTTATAACTACTGCATACATTAACTAATCTTGATGAAACTTCAGCAGTGTGTTCGTTGTAAGAGCCCGATCACATGGATGTGACTATTGTGAGTCAAAGTTATAGCGCCACCAACTGGAAGCAGGAAGTGTGTCACTTTCAAAATGCTTTTAAATCACCCTCTTATTTTTACCCGATTTGCTTCAAACTTCATGTGCATAATGTAAACACACGCCAGATGTAGACCTGTGAAAGGATTATTGATATCTTAGATACTGTTGCCATGGCAATGCATCAAACATTAATATTCCTTTTTTTAAGCTTTTTCATGCTTTTTTATGCTTTCGGGCACTTTTGGGGTTCTTAACGTGCTCGAAAACTCTTGAAACTTTGCACACGGGACAAAACCCGCGGCCATCAGGGCCAGGCTGAAGCTGGTACCCGGGCGTGGCAGGGGGGCTCGACAGCGCCCCCTTGAACGGGTCAGACAATTTGGTCCATATATCCAACACGCTTTACCCGATTTGCTTCAAACTTGATGTGTATAATGTAGACACAAGCCAGATGTAGACCTGTGAAAGGATTGTTGATATCTTAGATGCTGTTGCCGTGACAACGCATCAAACTTTAATATTCTTTTTGGATACTTTTGAGATTCTTAGCGCACTTTTGGGGCCCTTAACGTGCTCAAAAACTCTTGAAACTTTGCACACGGGTCAGAAACCGCGGCCATCAGGGCCGGGCTGAAGCTGGTACCCGGGCGTGGCAGGGGGGCTCGACAGCGCCCCCTGGAATGGGGTCCGAAAACTTGGTCCATAAATCAAACAGG
Source organism: Tiaroga cobitis (assembly GCA_030578255.1). Classification (NCBI taxonomy): domain Eukaryota; kingdom Metazoa; phylum Chordata; class Actinopteri; order Cypriniformes; family Leuciscidae; genus Tiaroga; species Tiaroga cobitis. The sequence continues at coordinate 27,915,288 of CM060591.1, read as the reverse complement.
CTTTACCCGATTTGCTTCAAACTTGATGTGTATAATGTAGACACACGCCAGATTTAGACCTGTGAAAGGATTGTTGATATCTTAGATGCTGTTGCCGTGACAACGCATCAAACTTTAATATTCTTTTTGGATACTTTTGAGACTCTCAGCGCACTTTGGGGGCCCTTAACGTGCTCAAAAACTCTTGAAACTTTGCACACGGGTCAGAACCCGTGGCCATCAGGGCCGGGCTGAAGCTGGTACCCGGGCGTGGCAGGGGGGCTCGACAGTGCCCCCTGGAACGGGGTCCGAAAACTTGGTCCATAAATCAAACACGCTTGAATGTAATAATATGAAACTCGGTACACATATAGATCTCATCGATTCATATATCCTTTGTACTTTTACTTTTTACCCCAGCCCAACAGGAAGTCGGCTATTATGGTTTGTTTGGAAGCGTATGCCCCTGGAATTCGATATACTCCTCCAAGAGAATTCAACCAATCGCCACGAAACTCGGTCAGCATGAAGTCAAGACATTGAGCATGAAAAATTGCCAGGGGATTTTTGATATCTCGAACGGTTTGGCCGTGACGAGGAAACGAATTTATGGCGAGAAACGTGAAACAGGAAGTGTGTTATAACTTCAGCATACAGTAACTGATCTTGATGAAACTTCAACAGTGTGTTCGCTGTAAGAGGCCGATCACATGGATGTGACTATTGTGAGTCAAAGTTATAGCGCCACCAACTGGCAGCAGGAAGTGTGTCACTTTCAAAATACTTTGAAATCACCCTCTTATTTTTACCCGATTTGCTTCAAACTTGATGTGTATAATGTAAATACACGGCAGATGTAGACCTGTGAAAGGATTATTGATATCTTAGATACTGTTGCAGTGACAACGCATCAAACTTTAATATTCTTTTTGGATGCTTTTGAGACTCTTAGCATGCCTGAAATTGCTTAAAATTGCATGAAACTTGACAGACAGATCACATTTATTAGCCAGTAGACATGTGCAAAGTTTCAGAAACGGGCGTGGTGCAGGGGCTCAGTAGCGCCACCTTTTGTGACAAAAGTGTGTGTGTGGGGGGGGTTAGTTTCATCTACAGTTACAAAACTTTTTCAACTTGATGAAAATACTTTAAAGATGCTAAATTGTGAACGGATATTGAATATCTCAAACGGTTTTGCTATGGCGAGGGATTATGTCAAAAAAAGAATCAGGAAATGTCTCATATCTTTCTAAAATGTAATTATACACCATTTATTTTTCTATAAAATTATACTAATATTAGAACTAAACCCATTGTCTTCCTTTTTTTCAATTTAAGATTTATGTTTAAGTTTAAAAACAGCCAGAATGGTTGTTTAGCCAAAAAAATAAAAAAAATTAAAATCATTCATAGTGCTTTACTGCCCTCTTGTGTTCAAAATCAGGTAGGCCAATTGATGCTACTATGGGAATATTTTCCCACCGTGACTCCGCTGGGGGCTTTAAAATCGCTAACTTGAAAGCGAAAGTAACGGACGTCTCCACAAGACGTGCAGCTGTGAGCATTTTCGTTTCATTTTAAAAGAAGCCCCATTTCGGGGGCGGATTTCTTGAATGTATTTTACAAAATCACAATGTTGTGTTTGATTGCGAGTATCCAAAAATTAGTAAACACTTTGCAGTTTGAATGATCTTCTTGAATAAAATGACGGAGTAGCCAATGTTTCCACTGTTCGATCGCGGACGTCCACACGGACATTGATAATGGTGGCGCGTGCAGAGCGCGTGCTTGAATTGTGAGTTCAATAGTCTATTATTTTTCACGGAAAACACAACAACAAAAGAGTATAATGATAGATTCGCTTAAATAGGCGCTTTTACATAAAATAGCCTATTCCGTCATCATCTTTTCAGTCAGCTCTTCACTCTCGTGATTAATGAAATTTGACTCCTGTTGCTGATATTTGCTGCAACTTTCGTTCAGCTCACAATTTAGTAAGCAAACACGCTTCAAATGTGTTTATTTTATTTTTGTGCATATATATGTGTGTATATATATATATATATTATATATATATATATATATATATATAGCTTATGTTTCAAATATGAGTTAATTAACAATCGTTGGAAAGAATGATACTTTTAAACATATCACTAAACCGTCATTAGGTGTCGCCAGGCGACCGTCTTAATGAGCGAGTCATTGATTCATTCGTTCAAACGATTCGTTCGAACGGCTGAGTCATTCATGAATGAGACAGATTATGGATTGGTCGTTGAATCTTTGAGTCAACCGATTTGTTCAAAATGCTGAATCATTCAGTAATGAGAACGCGTTGCTGTGAGATGCTCGATGGTTCTGCTGTGATCTTTGTCGAACTATTTTCGCTGCTGAAACAGAAAAAAAGTCAATATTGCATCTAAAATGTAAGTGATTTGACGTGTGTGTGTGTGTGTGTGATTGTGTCTGTTACAGTGATTGTTTAACCCTTGTTAAAGTTTAGGCTTTGTATTTTTGGATATATATCTTTTTATATATAAAAAAATTGCATACAACCCATATATTTTAAATGTATTGTTTGCTTTAAATTACATTGAGATTTGTATGTTTGGTAATTGAACCTGAATGAATTTTAAATGAATGTGCGATATTTCAGATCATATTTTTGTTTTCCTTAAAATTTGAACTAACACTAACTTTACTCTCATCTGAATGATAGATTATTTATTTATGTCTAAAATAAAAGCACATTTGATTTTTCTTTTTTAATCAATGTAGAATGTGTAACTGAAAAAATAAACAGATTAGGGCTCTGTTCGAGAACAAGAAATGAAAACCAATGCAATATGATGAATGTCCAAAAGATTTTTTTGCTTTTAAACTATGTGTGTCTGTGTGTGTGTGTGTGTGTGTGTGTGTGTGTGTGTGTGTGTAAGAGATTTTGGTTGGGTGACAGTTGTAGTTTACAGTTTGACAAAAGCACAATGTTGTGTTTTATTGCGATTGTACACAAATATAAGTAAACACTTTGTAGTTTGAATAATGTCCTGTATGAACAAAAGGACGGAGTATGTTTTTATGTCTACATTGTTCAATCACGCCTCACACACACACACACACACACAAAAACTATTTTTCTAATCAGATCAGGCAAATATTCTGTCTTGGCACACTTCATATAACTTTCAAACTTGTGTACTTATTTCATGTTTCCATTAAGTCCATGAGACCGTAGGGTGTCTCATTTTTCATTTTAGGTTTCAGAAGGTTGCTCACGCATACTTTGTGGTTGATATGTGCCCTCAATGCACACTTTTGCAGAGCCCACACTGATGCAAGCTCTACAGCACACATCTTCTCAAAGGTCAAAGCGGGGTTACGTTATTGCCCGTCACGCACAGTAACCCTAAAGGCACCGGGGTGGCGGTGCCACCGGCTTGTTTATATATATATATATATATATATATATATATATATATATATATATATATATATATATATATATATATAAACAAGCCGGTGGCACCGCCACCCCGGTGTGCAAAAGTGTGCATATAAATATAGCTGCGAGCAGCGATGAAGGGCCAAAGCCGGCGGCACCGCCACTCCGGTGCCTTTAGGTAATTAAAGGCACCGGGGTTGCGGTGCCACCGGCTTGGGCCCGTAATCGCTGCTCGCAGCTATATTTATTATTATTATTCTTCTTCCGACTTATTCTTATTATTATTTTACTACCTTTTGGGCACTTTTGGGGCACTTAACATGCTCGAAAACTCTTGAAACTTTGCACACGGGTCAGAACCCGCGGCCATCAGGGCCGGGCTGAAGCTGGTACCCGGGCGTGGCAGGGGGGCTCGACAGCGCCCCCTGGAACGGGGTTTGAACACTTGTCCATATATCAAACACGCTTGCATGTAATAATCTGAAACTCGCTACACTTATATATCTCATCGGGCCGAACAACTTTCGTGCTCTAAGTTTTACCCCAGCCCAACAGGAAGTTGGCTATTTAGGGTTGTTTGGAAACGCATGCTCAGGAATTTGAAACACTTCTCCTAGGGAATTCCCCCGTTCGTCTCCAAACTCGGTGTGCATGAAGTCAAGACATTGAGGATGAAAAATTGCCAGGGGATTTTTGATATCTCGAACGGTTTGGCCGTGGCGAGGAAACGAATTTATGGCGAATAATGGAAACAGGGAGTGTGTTATAACTTCTGCATACATTAACTGATCTTGATGAAACTTCAGCAGTGTGTTCGCTGTAAGAGGCCGATCACATGGATGTGACTATTGTGAGTCAAAGTTATAGCGCCACCAACTGGCAGCAGGAAGTGTGTCACTTTCTAAATGCTTTGAAATCACCCTCTTATTTTTACCCGATTTTCTTCAAACTTTATGTGTATAATGTAAACACACGGCAGATGTAGACCTGTGAAAGGATTATTGATATCTTAGATACTGTTGCCGTGGCAACGCATCAAACTTTATTATTCTTTGTTGATGCTTTTGAGACTCTTAACATGCTTGAAATTGCATGAAACTCGACAGACACATCACATTTATTAGCCAGTAGACATGTGCAAAGTTTCAGAAATGGGCGTGGTGCAGGGGCTCAGTAGCGCCACCTTTTGACAAACGTGGGGGTGTTAGTTTTATAGTTTTACCTACAATCATACAACTCGGTACGAATATTGTTCAGATCAAGCCGGACAACTTTCTAATTAACTGTCATTAGCTCAGACCAACAGGAAGTCAGATATTTTGGTTTGAAAGTGGATGTTTTGGAGAATTTTCTCTTCCTCTCTCTCTGACCCTACGTCTCTCCGTGTGTTTGAGGGGAGGGGGATTTGATGCTGAGTGAGAATGCCTTTATTTTTGTTTTTCAAGGTTTTGGGGCCCTTAACGTGCTCGAAAACTCTTGAAACTTTGAACACAGGTCAGAACCCGCGGCCATCAGGGCCAGGCTGAAGCTGGTACCCGGGCGTGGCAGGGGGGCTCGACAGCGCCCCCTGGAACGAGATTCGAACACTTGTCCATATATCAAACATGCTTGCATGTAATAATATGAAACTAGGTATATATTTAGATCTCATCGGGCCGAACAACTTTCGTGCTCTAAGTTTTACGACAGCTCAACAGGAAGTCAGCTATTATGGGTTGTTTGGAAAATGCATGCTTTTATTTTTGATATATGTCTCCTAGAGAATTAATCCAAACACCACGAAACTCGGTCAGCATGAAGTCAAGACATTGAGGATGCTAAATTGCGGACGGATTTTTGATATCTCGAACGGTTTGGCCGTGGCGAGGAAATGAATTTTATGACTAAAAAAGGACACATAAAGTGTGTTATAACTTTGCTAGTTTTACCTACAGTTACAAAACTTGCCACGAATTTTGTTCTCATCAAGACGATCAATTTTCTAATTTAAAGTCATTAGCTCTGAGCAACAGAAAGTCAGATATTGTAGTTTGAATGGATTTATTGTGCCCCCTGCCATTCTCTGTGAGTGTGTGTGTCTGTGTGGGGAGGGGAGGGAAGGGAAGGGGAGGGAAGGGAAGGGAAGGGAAGGGAAGGGAAGGGGAGGGGAGGGGAGGGGAGGGGAGGGGAGGGGAGGAGAGGGGAGGGAGGGTTGATGTCTGTGTTTATGTGTGTGTGTGTGTGGCTGGCTGTATGATTTTTCCTGCATTAAAGGATAAAGAAATCTCTAAGTCCTTGTCTTTTTACATACTAATTTTGCATTTTTTTTAATGACAAAATATGCATATAACCCCCATGTTTTAAATGTATATTTTGCTTTAAATAAAAGTAAGATTGTATTGGTAATTGAAGCTGAATGAATTTAAAATTCATGTGCTATATTTAAATATATTTGTTTTCCTTTTGTAATTTTAAAACACTAACCTCATTCTCATCTGAATTACAAATATATTTGTTTCTGTATAAAATAATACTCTGATTAAAAAAGAGACATCAAAAGTGTTTTTAGTCAATGTAGAACGTGTAACTTAAAAATAAACAGATTAGTGCTCTGTTTGAGGACAATCCTGTGTGGGGAGGTGGCAGGGGGATTTCTCTATTGGGTGAGATTTAATTTAAATTATTGTTTTTCAAGGTAGCATTCTAATCTGGTAAAGCAAGTAATATTCTTGTATCTTTATATAAATATACACATATATATGTATATATATATATATATATATATATATATATATATATATATATATATATATATATATATATATTTATTTATAGCTACGAGCAGCGATTACAGGCCCAAGCTGGTGGCACCGCAACCCCGGTTATAGCGCCACCAACTGGCAGTAGGAAGTGTGTCACTTTCTAAATGCTTTTGACAAAAGTGGGGGGGGTTAGTTTTATCTATAGTAACAAAACTCGATATGTATATTGTACTCTTCGAGCCGGACAACTTTCTAATTTACCGTAATTAGCTACGACCGAAAAGAAGTCAGATATTTTGGTCTGAATGTGGATTTTTGGCAAAATCAGCCTCTGATTTTTTACCCACTCCTCTTAAGTGGTTTATTTAATTCCAACCAAACGTTTTCAACATGATGAAAATACATTAAAGAAGCTAAATTGTGAATGGCTATTGAATATCTCAAATTGTTTTGCTATGGCGAGGGATTAAAGTCATGTCAAAAAAGTAAACACTAAAAGCCTCATATCTTCTAAAAAAATAATTATACACCATTTATTTCTAGATAAATTTATACAAATATCAGAACTAAACCCATTTTATTCTTGTTTTCAATTTAAGAATAATGTACAAGTTTAAAAACAGCCAGAATGCGCAATTCAGTTAAAAAAATAAATACATCAAGTAATACATAGGGCTATACTGCCCTCTTGTGTCCAAAATGATATCAACTCAGTAGCCTACATAAAACTTTTTATTAGGTATGGCTATTGTAATTAAATATAAATATATTAGGTATGTGGCTGTGAGGATCTTTTCAGGTATGTGGCTGTGAGGATCTTTTCCCACCGGTTGATCGACGTGTGACACCAGCGAGGGCTTTTAAATCGCTAATATAAAAGTGAAAGTAAAGGACGTCCGCACGGACATTTATAGTGGTGGCGCTCGCAGTGCGCTCGAATGAATTTCTATGGAAGTAGAAATGAAAAAATGTTCGCTCTGTTTTGCTCGCTCGTCGCCATGGACGCGCACCGTTATGAATGCCAGTGCAGCCGCATACTTTTTAGTGTCACTTTAAAATTAGCGCCATATCGGGGGCCGATTGCTTCCGGTTTTCAGGGAAAACACAACAACAAAAGAGTAAATGACAGATTCGCTTAAATAGGCGCTTTTACACAAAATATTCCGTCATCATTTTTTTCAGTCAGCCCTTCACTCTAGTGATGAATGAATTTTGACTCCTGTTGCTGATCTTTGTTGCAACTTCCGTTTTGCTCACAATTTAGTAAGCAAACACGTTCAAGTTTTAATTGTAGTGACTAAATTATTTTATTATACACATACACACATCCAATTGACGGTGGGGGGCCATGGTATATTTAAATCTGCATATTGTAATATCTGCAGGGCACCCCTAGTCTAGTCTTATTAAATGTATGCTTCATCTTTCATTTTTAATTTGTAAATTTGATCAACAAATTCAATTATTTAGAATAATAAGACACTAAATGGCTGTTACAGGTAGGGGTGATCAAATTAAATCGTTTACACTGAAAAATAACAATGCATTAAATAATGTTATGAGATTGTTTTAAATATGAGTTAATTAACAATCGTTGGAAAGAATGATACTTTTAAACAACACTAAACCGTCATTAGGTGTCGCCAGGCGACCGTCTTAATGAGCGAGTCATTGATTCATTCGTTCAAACGATTCGTTCGAACGACGGAGTCATTCATGAATGAGACAGGTGCTGCGTCCCAATTCGCCTACTTATACTACGCCCTAAAAGTATGTACTCTTTTTGAGAAGAAAAAGTAGATGTCCGTCATCTTTAACGGACAGCTCAGTCGCGAGCATCTGTCACCGTAAACTGCCGCCCTGTCAATCATCTGATCTTGTCACATTTAAAATCCTCCATTCAATCTAATTTCATTTCTTACCGTTTCGGAGAGAAATGTTGTCGCACGTTCATCTGCCAGTCGTGAGTCTTTCATGTGGAGACTCTCCTCATGTGTTTGCAATTTGAATATAATGATGCATTTAAAAGTTAATGGCTAAACGCTTTACAAACGTTCACAATGCTACTGCAGATGCAATATAATGTAGCCAACATTGAATAAATACATTTTCGTCAGGTTAGATACTCTATAATTAATCACTCAAACCCCATTATCTAAACCACTCTACATAACCGCCGGACTCGCGCGTCCTCCATGTCTGTAGTTTTTTTTTAACACTTTTCATTCGTGTTTGTAGTTCTAACCGAATCCTCGTCCAACGCGCGATGGGTTGTGGGCAATAACAGCCGTTAGAGTGTGCATCAATCTGCACTTCGGATTCTGACCGGATATAGTAGACCATCCAGGTCTCTTTGGAACACTCATTTCAACATACTACGATTTGGGACGTACTAATTCTATTTTCGAATACTATTTAGGACGGATAGTATGCGAATTGGGACGCAGCTTATGGATTGGTCATTGAATCTTTGAGTCAACCGATTTGTTCAAAATGCTGAATCATTGTGTCTGTTACAGTGACAAGAGTTTAACCCTTGTTCAAGTTTAAGGCCTTGTCTTTTTGGATATATATTTTTTTTAATTACAAAATATGCATACGACCCATATATTTTAAATGTATTGTTTGCTTTAAATTAAATTAAGATTGTATGTTTGGTAATTGAACCAAAATAAATTTAAAATGAATGTGCTATATTTCAGATTAATATATTTGTTTTCCTTTATTTTAATCAACACTAACTTTATTCTCATCTGAATTATAAATAAATTATTTCTGTATAAAATAAAAAAATCCTGAATGCTCCAGACCAATCATGCACTATTCCTACAACATCATCAGTGCTGAAGCGGAACTACCAGAGCCGTTCGGCAGATAGCGAGCAGATGCAGCATATGTGTTGTATCGAGGCAGGGTCAGGCCAGGGGAATCCATTTGCAGCTTTTTATTAAGAATGGTGAAAACAGGAAGGGTGAGCAATGGCAAACAGGGCAGAACAGAAAAGGCAGAGACAAACCAGGTTGACAGGCAAAGGGCCGAGGCAGGCAGAAAGAATCAGAGTCCAATAAACAATCCAGATCAGGGCAGGCAGAAAGTAGTCAGCAACGGTAAACAATCGGTCAAATACAGAAATCGAACATGGGAAATGATGGCCGGGCAAAATCCATGTAAGTGGCTATTGTGGTTCACGATCATAGGCCCTGTCCCAAATGGCACACTATGAATTTTCAGTCTTGTGTACTTATTTCATGTGTCCGTTAAATCCATGATTTAGGGTAGGGTGTCTCATTTTTCATTTTAGGTTTCAGAAGGTTGCTCACACATACTTTGTAGTTGATATGTGCCCTCGATGTGCACTTTTGCAGAGCCCACACTGATGCAAGCTCTACAGCACACTTCTTTTCGACAGTCAAAGCAGGGTTACGTTTTTGCACAATAGCCATAAAGGCACCAGGGTGGCGGTGCCACCGGCTTTATATATATATATATATATATATATATATATATATATATATATAAAAATATAGCTGCGATGGGTTGCGGTGCCACCAGCTTGGGCCCGTAATCGCTGCTCGCAGCTATATTTATTATTAAAATTACTTTGCAAATTCTGTGCTCCAGAAATTTGCAACAGTGTGAACATGCCTTTAGTACAATACACTTACCAATCTTAAGTACAATGTACTAGATTTGTTTAGTTTAACTATTGCATCCACCTAAAAGTTCACAGTACACATTCTAATCAAGTTAAATTCACTAGTTTTTCTTAAGTAGAATCAGCAATTACTTTTTACAGTGTACGATGTTCAGTAGGCAGCCAATGCAGTGTTGACAGAACCGGGCTAATATGGTCATACTTCCTGGTTCTGGTAAGAACTCGAGCTGCTGCGTTTTGAACTAGCTGTAGTTTATTTATTAAGCGTGCAGGGCAACCAGCCAGTAGAGCATTACAATAATCTAGCCTTGAGGTCATGAATGCAGGAACTAATTGTTCCGCATTTCCCAATGAGAGCATATGGCGTATTTTAGATATATTTTTAAGATGGAAAAATGCAGTTTTACAGATACTAGACATGTGACTTTCAAAAGAAAGGTTGGTATCAAAGAGCACACCCAGGTCCCTAACCGACGACGAAGACTTAACAGAGCAGCCATCAAGTGTTAGACAGTATTCTAGGTTATTACGTGTGGAAGTTTTTTGTCCAATAATTAGAATCTCTGTTTTTTTCAGAATTTAGTAGTAGGAAATTACTAGTCATCCAATTTTTTATATCAGCTATGCATTCCGTTAATTTTGTGAATTGGTAAGTTTCGTTAGGTTTTGAAGAAATATACAGCTGAGTATCATCGGCATAACAGTGAAAGCTAACTCCATGTTTCATAATGATATCTCCTAATGGTAGCATGCACAGATTGAACAGCAACGGTCCTAGTACTGAGCCTTGTGGTACGCCATACTGAACTTGTGATCGATAAGACATCTCTTTATTTACTGCTACAAACTGATAACGGTCAGTTAAGTATGATTTAAACCATGCTAGTGCAATTCCACTAATGCCAACATAGTTTTCTAGTCTATTTAAAAGAATGTTGTGGTCAATTGTGTCAAATGCAGCACTAAGATCAAGTACCACTAATAGAGAGATACAACCACGATCGGATGATAAGAGCAAATCATTTGTGACTCTAATGAGAGCGGTATCATTGCTATGGTACGGTCTAAATCCGGACTGAAAATCCTCGCAGATATCATTTCTTTCTAGAGAGGAACACAGTTGTGAAGATACTGCTTTTTCTAATATCTTTGACAGAAAATGCAGATTCGAGATCGGCCTGTAATTGTGTAACGATCACCAGCTGGAGTGCCCTCGAGAGCCACCAGAGGGCGCTCCACAATAGACTATGATCTCTTCCTCACAAACTACATTTCCCATACTCACTGCCTGGACTCATCATCACTGATCACATTCACCTGTACCTCATTGTCACTGATTGTATTCACCTGTGTCTTGTCATCCTGCTAGTCTCAGTCTATTTATACCATGTTCATTCATTCACTCACTGCGAAGTCTAGTTGTACTGTGTGTCTGCATTTCTGAGCGGTTTCCCGTGTTTGTTTTCTGTTTTTGACTTTGGATTGTTCTTGGACTCTGATTATTGCTGCCTGCCCTGACCTCTGCCTGTTTCTTGGATTCTTTCTGTCTTTTCTCCATTGTCCTGTTTGCTGATACTTGACCCTGCCTGTACGACTATACTATAATAAAGCTGCATTTGGATCTTCACCTCCAAGTCTCGGAGCAGTTCATGACAAATTGACTAATTCTGTAGGATTAAGTTGTGTTTTTTTAACAAGCGGTTTTATCATAGCCAGTTTAAAGGTTTTTGGTACGTATCCTAGAGACAAAGATGAATGAATGATATTAAGAAGAGGATATATGACCTCTGGAAACATCTCTTTCAGTAGCTTAGTCGGTATAGGATCTAACATACAAGTTGTCGATTTAGATGAATTAACGAGTTTGCAGAATTCTTCCTCTCCTATAGCAACAAATGAATAAAATTTTTCCTCAGGGAGACTACAATGCACTCCCTGATGTGATACTGTTGTAGACGGTTGCATAGTTATAATTGTGTCCCTGATATTATCAATCTTATAAGTGAAGAAGTTCATAAAGTCATCACTGCTGTGTTGCTTGGACACTTCTGAGCTTGAAGCTTTCTTTTTTGTTAGTTTAGCCACTGTTTCAAATAAATACCTTGGATTATGTTTATTTTCTTCTAATAGGGTTGAAAAATAAGCAGATCTAGCAGCTTTTGAAGCCTCTCTGTAAGCAATCGAGCTCCCTTTCCATGAAATCCTCTAGTTTAGTTTTCTTCCAGTTGCGCTCTATTTTTCTGACTGCTCTCTTAAGGGCCCGGGTGTGCTCGCTGTACCACGGCGTTGGACTATTTTCATTAATCTTCTCTAAGCGCAACGGAGCAACTGTGTCTAAAGTGCTGGAAAAGAGAGAGTTAAAAGTTTCTGTTGCAATATCAAGTTCTTCTGAGCTATCCGGGATGCTGAGATGATGAAACTGATTAGGAAGATTATTGATAAAGCAATCTTTAGTGGCAGACGTATTTATAACACGGAGTCGGCTTTGCAGCCTTGGCTAAATGTAATTTACATGAGACTAGATAATGATCTGAGATGTCATCGCTCTGCTGCAGAATTTCAACGGTATCAACATCTATTCCATGTGATAATATTAGATCTAGAGTATGATTACGACAATGAGTAGGTCCTGACACGTGTTGTCTAACTCCAATTGAGTTTACAATATCTTTAAATGCCAATCCCAATGCATCTTTTTCATTATCTACATATATATTAAAATCACCAACAATTAGTACTTTATCGGCAGCCAATTCTAATTCTGATAGAAAGTCAGCAAATTCTTTGATAAAATCTTTATGGTGCCCTGGTGGCCTGTATACAGTAGCCAGCATAACTCTCAAATGTGATTTATTGTTCACACTATATATTTTTACATTAAGCACCAGTACTTCAAAAGAAGTATATTTAAAACTAGATTTCTTAGTGGTTTTGAAAATATTACTATAAATTACAGCAACACCTCCCCCTTTGCCTTTCAGACGAGGTTCATGTGTATAACTGTAATCTTGTGGGGTTGACTCATTTAAAGTAATGTAATCGTTTGGTTTTAGCCAGGTTTCTGTCAAACACAGCACATCTAGATTATAATCTAAAATCATATCATTAACTATGAGTGATTTTGGAGTAAGGGATCGAATATTCAGCAACCCAAGCTTGATAATTTGCTCATCTGTATTATATCTGTTTTTTATTTGTTGAACATCAATTATTTTTAACCTGACGTTTTTTGGATTTCCAAATTTGGGGAACAGACACAGTCTCTATATGATGATATCTAAGTGAAAGAGGCTCTATGTGATGGGATTTATCTGACCTTGGTGACGTGAGGCCGCTAGCAGACGGTCGGTTTAGCCAGTCTGTCTGCTTCTCGACCTGAGCCCCAGATTGTCATGTTTTATCTCTAAGACTATGAGCCAAATTACTAGAGAGAAGAGCAGCACCAGCCCAGGAGGGATGGATACCATCTCTTTTCAACAGGTCAGGCTTGCCCCAAAAACTTTTCCAATTGTCTATGAATTCTACATTATTATGCGAACACCACTCAGACAGCCAGCGATTCAGTGAGGCCAATCTGCTAACTATCTCATCACTCCTGCGTACAGGAAGGGGGCCAGAGAAAATTACAGTGCCTAACATCGTACTTGCGAGTTCACACACCTCTTAAATGTTAATTCTTTATATATATTTAATACTTTAATTAAAAATTCTCATTAGTATTGTAAGAAAACACTTATTTTACCTGGTCAAAAACAGCTCTGTTTCCAGCACGCCGTTTCAGTGCTTATATGACTTTAAATGATAATGAGCTTTGCTCACCCCGCCTCTCTGTTCTGTGCGTACAGCGTTTGTAACACAATAACCATAACGCGTTGTTCAGTATAAACGTGGGGTTATAAATTATATTGAGAACGTCATACATAGAAAACTTGCCATAATGTACCCTGAATGTAAACCTTAGACGCATTCATTGTGAAGCGTGCAGCTAGCGATTTGCAAAGATTAATATAAATATTAATATAAAGTTTAATAAAACGTTACACTCACTTCAGTTCTTCTGGAGGTTCAGCAGGAACACGAATATCTGGTACCGATCCTTTTTTAATGAGCAGCTTCTTAGCAAAACCAGCTTTATACTGATCAAAGCAGTCTGGTGTGTGAAATGATTTGCGCAAACATGAGAGCATTGACGTTGCTCGTGGGGAATATTCCCTTCGAAAACAAACTCAGCCACTGCTGGTTAAGCGGTTCGGATGTAGGAACATTAAAATGACTGCTGTGTTCGTTATTACAACCAAGAACAGAACACCACAATCGCTTAGAGGCCATTCTGCTCATAGACAGTGCTCCAGCATATCAACAATGACTGCGCCGGTCCGCGCGGACTATGATTGACAGCTCGCTCACGAGCGAGAGCGGGTCGGTGTTGAAACGCTGCTGTCAATCAACAATCGTGGGAGGGGCTTCCGACCGTGTGACGTCACAAGGTCGAACGGCTTGATTTGAGGCAGGGGAAAACATATAAGGAGATAAAAAAAAAAACACTGGATGGATTTTTATCATTTTATGATGGTTGTGTACAGGCACTGCCAACACACATTTCAGTACAATCAACTTGTGAAAGTGCATGTACCATTATATGACCCCTTTAATAAATGTTTGCCTGTTTATAAAAGCAACCAAGAAAAAGGCTGAGAAAAAAAAAAAGAAAAGAAAAACAAACAGGTGGTGGTCCTGCCTATTGAATGTGACCCATTGTTGAGGGCATCGCTGGGTTCAGCTCTTCCTCAGACCCAGGGACCAGTCGCAGCAACACCTTCATTACTGGTAAATGAACTTTAAATTATCTTAGTGCACTGTAAAATAATTTGTTGCTGCATTAAATTAAGTAGGCCTATAATCCCAATGGCTGGTCCAGTCATATCAACTGTTAAACGTTGAGTAGTAATTAGGGGTGTAACGGTACATGTATTCGTATTGAACCGTTTCGGTTCGAGGCTTCCGGTTCGGTACGCATACAAACCGAACGATTCCTTGGACCATTTTTCCTGCCGAAAAAAATTCGCGCTGGCGCTACCACCACAACGTTGCGCAACATCAAATGGCAAGCGTAATGAAAGCGGAACGAAATTGCGCTACTCATTATGTGCTTCACGGATCGTTTATCAGCTCGGACCAGCAACATCTGTGCAGCGCGAGCCGATCTCGATCAAGCGACACTGTTACAACACAGCGCTAAGAGATCCAGTGAAGAAAACATTTGAATTCGCCACTGAAGTAATGACATCGCTGCGAGATCTAGTGAGAAGCATTCACATTTCTCCGTTATTAACCGTAGATCTCTATTACTAGATCAAACAGCGCTGACGTGGAAACCAGGAGAAACATTGTGCCGTGAATGAACTAGTAATACTTTACGTCCACAGACCAGCAACATTCACCATGGATTTAATATAGTAACACTCACTGTAACCAGTTTGGCTGGAATATTGAATTGCTTTCAAGTACTTCACACATCTTTTTCCAGCACTTCAAAACTCAAATAATAAATAAATATATATTTAAATGCTATTTTTAATGTGATGACCAAAACATTATTTGTTCACCCTTCAAAGATAACCCCCATTTATAAACCTGAAAGTTTCAAGATGTAGGAAAACTCAGTTATTTAAAAAAAAAAAATTCTTTTAACAAATAGGACATTTCTCTGGCATTTCTTTCTTTTTGCTGTATCGAAAACGTACCGAACCGTGACTTTAAAACCGAGGTACGTACCGAACCGTGATTTTTGTGTACCGTTACACCCCTAGTAGTAATGAATTGCTTTGACTTGTGAAACGTGTGAAACTACATTAATGTAAAAAAAGATTTTGCCATTAGTTATTGATCACACCCCCCACTGTATTTCATTATAATGAAATTGTGTTTTCCTCTTTTGTGCAGTTTTAAACAATACACCAACACTTTTATCTGTTCCCAAGAAAGTGTTGGCTGAAGCATGTGCAGTAAGTACTTTTTCTATCTTTACATCAAAAGGGAAGAAAGCACAACACTTTGTAATGCCCATTTTTACTCAATGCACAGGACAGTGAAGAAACCCTCTCAGATGACTGTCTTTTGGAGAAAGTGGGCTATCTGTAAGTGCTTAAATAACTTTACTTAATTTACACTTGAGTACCTATTATTTCTGAATGCAATATGAGTTGCAGGAGTCCCCGTCAACAGAAAAGCCTGCAGAAGAGTCCACACAAAGCAGTGATACAGAGTTGGCCAGTGTTGTACTTTTCCTTTGAAATTTTGTTGGCATGTGTTGACAGGTTTACCCCAAGTCCCCCTGCCCCACCACCCCCTCACCCCCTACCCCTAGAAAATAGAGTATTTTGAAAAAAACTTGACAACTTAAAGAAAAAAAAACTGGCACTAGAGATATAGTTGCTTCAAAGGAACTTCAGATTAAGTGCTAATATTTCATACAGAGCACTATTGTTGACCTTGCATAATATCTCTTATTGCAGGCAAAAGATGACTTGATCACTGGCTTTTATTTACAAAGAGCAATTAAAATAAAAATCAAGGAACTAAGCATGTTTGCCTTTTATTAACTTCACTTTTAGTTCACTTCATTGTGTGCCCTTGTCCTGATAGAGCTGCATTGTAACTGGTCTGGGGTTTGGGTCAGGGAATGGGGTCATAAAACACCTGTTTGCCTTTGTGTATATAACACAGTGAGCTTAATATTTATATTTTCCCTTACCACGTTCAAATAATGTGCATGACTGTGAATCTCTGAAAATTCTTGAGTCATGCACAGATCCTGCCCAGTTTGCTTCCACATTTGTGATATGGAACATAGTCACACATCATCTAAGAGATTTTAGTCTGTTAACTGCCTTTTTTTAACATTGTATATAATATTAAGAATCTGGAATATAACTGTCACCATCCCGTATACGGGAGATCTAACTTTACTTTGCTACATTACTATTAAATTCTAATCTAATTATGACAAACTATATATCGCTGGAAAGGTCTAAGACTGCTAAATAGATATTTGACTGCTGTTTTTTGCTACAAATTATGTAGGAAGAGTAACCGATGATTTTTTGACAAGAGTGCACCTCAAAAAAATCTGCATCATAACAGTTCTGACCTTTGTCACAAAAAGTTGACGCACACACCTTTAATAATTTAAACTTTGGTTTTCATGCTAAAAGTTCATAATAAAACATATAATCTAGTATTTTTGAATAAAAAATTATAATATAAAATTAATATCCTCTAAAAAGTCTAATATGTATATTATCCTCTAAAATATAATATTATCTTTTTTATCGCCTTTTTTTATTATATCACATATTTTAGTAGTTATCATAAATTAGGTATCATTTGAAAGCTTACAAACTCAGAATTTATCCTGTGAAACCCGTTTTGAAATTGAACGTTGCGTTACCATAGAAACAGTACTCTAAAATATTTTATCAGGCTCCTCCCCTTTTGGGCATCATTATATTTCATAATTTGTGATCAAAACCTTTTCTAATCTTGACAAAACATATTGTCAGAAAGGTCTGAGTCTCAAGGTTCCAAATTTTGTGACAGAATTGATATTTGGACAGAAATTTATTAATTTGTTAAGGCAGAATGTATACAACTAAATTCAATGGAATTCAATGGCACCCGGTGGCTATTTTTGGTACTACGCCCAAACAAAATCTCATGGGAACTTCAATTTTTGTTATATCAACTTCAAATTTGGAACATAACTTGGTTAGATATATGGCTTTGATTTTATAGTAATTTTATGGTAAAAAATATTTTGTAAAATATATATTTTATATAAAATAAAAAACATAGTACAGTATATTTGATTTACTGTAAATTTAAACTTCCATAGCTTTTTCATACTTTCATTTTTTGAAGTGTTTTCACTTCAGCAATAATCTGCTGAGTGTTTCCTTTAAAACAAGACCAAATTTAGGTCAATATTCCAAAGCATTCTTGAATTACAACCATTTAAGTTTGAATAGTGCATTTTAACCCCCATTCTCAAAAAGGGGGGTGACAGCTAAGGGGTTAAGAATCACTATAGTAACTTGCCTACACATTTACATTGTGATCCCCCTTTTGGTTCACAAAATCCCCTTCATTGAGGCCTTGATGGGAACATGTGCAGTCTATGGCACCAATCACATTAGGGAAGCCTGAGGGACATATAGGCTACTGTAAGTCATATTAATTGGCATGGTCATGATTGCATGATCTTCATTAAAAATTATAATGTACCTGCGTTGGCAAAAAAAAAAAAAAAAACCTGTTATAGCCTACAACATTGGGTCTTAAGTGGCTTGGAAATGCCACAAAAAAAAAACTAAACTTTGCGAATGGCACAACAGACAGACAGCACTTATCAAGTTATCCGCATCTCTGCATGAAAGAGCCACTCACAAAAAATCGCAGGACAATGCACATAGTTTGTGCTCTTATTAAAGGTCAACTCCGACGAAACAATCATTTAATGTGCGTTTCCAAAAAAATTATGATATAAACGACATCCTCACCAGTCATGAGAAAAATTATATCTCTCAAAAAGTACACTAGTACACTGTAGTTAAAAGACTTCCCCTATCAGCTCTGCTTATAAAGCCGCAATCTAATCCTGTTAACATGAAATAAGCCTGCTCGCGAGCAGGTTCAAGCCTACGGACCTGTTGCTATGACAGCAAGTCTAGGATGAGCTTCGAAGAACCAACCAATCCGAGATCATGCCAAATCGCCAACAATCAAATCCAGCTAACTGAGTTAGCGACGTACGAAGAACGGGCCCCTGTTCAATTTCTCATTAATGCAAATATCTAATCAACCAATCACATGGCAATTGGTTCAATGCTTTTAGGGGTGTGGTCCTAGTCAAGACAATCTCCTGAACTCCAAACTGAATGTCAGAATGGGAAAGAAAGGTGATTTAAGCAATTTTGAGCGTGGCATGGTTGTTGGTGCTAGACGGGCCAGTCTGAGTATTTCACAATCTGCTCATTTACTGGGATTTTCACGCACAACCATTTCTAGGGTTTACAAAGAATGGTGTGAAAAGGGAAAAAACATCCAGTATGCGGCAGTCCTGTGTAGGGATGGGCGATATGGCCTAAAAAATGTATCACGATAATTTCAGGGATTTATTGCGATGACGATACAAATGACGATAAATTATTTTCTTCTGTAAAATATCAGATTATGTTATGTTTAAGTTGTTCCAGTGACTGTGCTGAAAAACATCACACAGCAATTACACAATAATAATAATAATTCAAATCAATTACAAGTTTAAAATGTAAACACAGATTCTTTATTTATTTATACTCTCATGGTGGAAAAATAGTGCAAAGCAAACAGCAAAAGTAACAATCACCAACCATGTCTTCAGTTGTGTTTCAAAATTACAACAGAGTATAACTTCAAACAAATCCTAATAAAGTAAAGAAGTTCAGAGTGAAACACTCTTAGAATGTAAATATAATACGTAAGTGAAACATGCTAACACCAATTAGGTAGTTAAATTATCAACACTCTTGTCATCTGGGAAAAAACTTGTCTGGATGCAACAGCTGTTCAAACTCCAGTCACTCGTTATGTAGTGGACCGTAAGGCTAATGTACGGCTTGGTCGTTCTGCTACTCCACATGTCGGCAGTTGTAGCATAAAAATCCGCCGTAGACAGTGATATTTGTACCCTACCGTGGCACTCTTCATACATCGCTGGCAGGACTGTTTTGGAAAAGTACTTCCTTGAGGGCATGTTGTATCTTGGGTCCAGTTTATGGATCATTCGCTTGAATCCTTCTTTTTCGACAATTTGGAATGGCAACATGTCTTTTGTCAAACAAAACGCCACTGCTTCCGTCAATTCGTTCCATCGTTTACTTTGCTTATCATAAGGGACGCAACTAGCAAATGCGCTGGCAATTTTCGTCTGGGTGGTAATTTTCTTACCCCTAGGTCCACTTGTAGTTTTCGCCTCCGTTGCCTCGCGTATCTTCAGACATTCGTCATACTCTGGTTTGTGTTTGTGTTTCAGATGGTGGAACAAATTGGATGTGTTTCCACTCTTTGTAACCACCGTTTTTCTGCAAACTTTGCATATTACTGTAGTTTGCTCCTCATCTGATTTTCTGTAACCAAACCAGTTCCAAATTGTGGAGGTAGCTCCTCGCTTAACAACAAGCTCCTCATCAGCCTCGCGTCCGCCTTCCGCCATGCTTGTTTTCACTCCGCACAGAGAATGTCCGCACGTGAACAGTGAATCGCGCGCGCGCGCACACAAAACTACGTCATCAACTAGACTTATCGTTATTATCGTGAGACACATTTTTATCGTGAGGAGAATTTTCAACGATATATCGCAAACGATAAGATATCGCCCATTCCTAGTCCTGTGGGCGAAAATGCCTTGTTGATGCTAGAGGTCAGATGTGAATGGGCCGACTGATTCAAGCTGATAGAAGAGCAACTTTGACTGAAATAGCCACTCGTTACAACCGAGGTATGCAGCAACGCATTTGTGAAGCCACAACACGCACAACCTTGAGGTGGATGGGCTACAACAGCAGAAGACCCCACCGGGTACCACTCATCTCCACTACAAATAGGAAAAAGAGGCTAGAATTTGCAAGAGCTCACCAAAATTGGACAGTTGAAGACTGGAAAAATGTTGCCTGGTCTGATGAGTCTCGATTTCTGTTGAGACATTCAGATGGTAGAGTCAGAATTTGGCGTAAACAGAATGAGAACATGGATCCATCATGCCTTGTTACCACTGTGCAGGCTGGTGGTGGAGGTGTAATGGTGGGGGGGATGTTTTCTTGGCACACTTTAGGCCCTTTAGTTCCAATTGGGCATCATTTAAATGCCACAGCCTACCTGAGCATTGTTTCTGACCATGTCCATCCCTTTATGGCCACCATGTACCCATCCTCTGATGGCTACTTCCAGCAGGATAATGCACCATGTCACAAAGCTTGAATTATTTCAAATTGGTTTCTTGAACATGACAATGAGTTCACTGTACTAAAATGGCCCCCACAGTCACCAGATCTCAACCCAATAGAGCAACTTTGGGATGTGGTGGAACAGGAGCTTCGTGCCCTAGATGTGCATCCCACAAATCTCCATCAACTGCAAGATGCTATCCTATCAATATGGGCCAACATTTCTAAAGAATTCTTTCAGCACCTTGTTGAATCAATGCCACGTAGAATTAAGGCAGTTCTGAAGGCGAAAGGGGGTCAAACACAGAATTAGTATGGTGTTCCTAATAATCCTTTAGGTGTGTGTATATATATATATATTAGGGCCGGGACTTTAACGCGTTAATTAAGATTAATTAACTACAGGGTTTAACGCGTTAATTAATTACACAAAAAAATATTTTTAATCGCACTTATTTTTGCACCGCGGAACGTTTCTCACTGGGTGAGTTTCGGCGGACCGATTATACTGGCGCACCAACTAGCGTTCATGACGAAGATGCTGACGAGATCGCTTTGGTTGGCCGGTGGATGGGAAATTTTGTTACAAAAACGAACGGGTGGAAGCGTCGATAAGAGCATGGTTGTGTGCAAGCTATGCAACAAGGAATTCACTATTGCTATTAGTGTAGTGTAGCAATATGCTATTGCTACACTTAATGGCAAAAAACACTGGTCTGCTGGACTTGGTTAAACAAAAATAAACAATATTTTGTTGCTTAAGCTTATGTATTCAGTCATTATTCAATGGTATGCTAAAAATCCATGTGAAAAAAATTACTTTTCACTGTTCTCAGGTCAAATATTTATGCAATTAAAATGCGATTAATTTCGATTAATTAATTACAAAGCCTCTAATTAATTAGATTAATTTTTTTAATCGAGTCCCGGCCCTAATATATATATATATATTAGCAAAATAGCATATATATATATGCTAAACTCTAGGTGACAACTCTAGGTGACAACATCCATTAGTCAAAAGTCTTGTGGACAGATATTTAGTATGTTTTGTGGCCTTATTTTAGAAACTTTCATTTTTAGTTTTTTCAATAACCATGCATAAACAATATTCTCTCAAAAATACAAACATGTACATACATGTTGCTCACATATTATGGTAGCCATGTTTGTGCTAAATAGAGTGTAATTTCACCTGTGCCATTAATATGTTTATAAGCAATTGAAAAAGCACAAATGTCAGGGCATGTCAAAACATCTCAAGGACCCCAAAAACAACTTAGACCCCAGAGGATTAAGGACAAAGACAGCAGTAGGTTTATTAGGCTTATGTCAATAGCAAAGAAAGTAGGCTTTTTCTGTTCTTGCTATTGATATACGACAGAACTACACACTTTCTTGAGATGTCTCTAAAAAAAGGTTTGCACTTGACACAGTTGACAACTCGCGAACAGCAGTTATGTGTGAATATTTAAAATGTTGTTAATTTGATACATTTACTTCATATACAGTACATTTGATATCTCCATTATGCTCTCTGTTTGTTCTGTTTTCAGTGTTTCTTTGTCTGGACACAAACAACGACACACACTACGTGGCATCGGTTTTTGTTATCAGAGGATTTGAATGAGTATGAGTAGGCTACATGAGCACAGTATCGGGCTTGATACAGAAACTGTTATTGTTATCAGTGCATTCCTAGAAACAAACCATTTTTGGAACCTGGTGAATTAAATGCTTTTTTTATAACAAGGCGGATGTTTTAATACTTCCAGACTATTGCTGGACAAAGAAATGCTCCATTCAATGAGTACAAGAGACAAGCCAAAAAGTGCAGATTAGACACTGAATAGGACTAAACTACGAACATAATAGATTTTTGCCTTGTGCTGATATAAATCAAATGAAATATTAAACAAATCAAAATACGTAATAAATAGCACATTTTATCTCTGAAGCAGATGACTTCTAAAAAATTTAAGACCAGAGTACTTGGCAGTGCTAAAGTGCATGCAATTGCTTCTATGAATACAATGTGCTGTGTGATGGACAGCAGGTTGATTGGCAACTAACAACAATGATTGGCAGTGACCTGCACCTCTCTGTCCTTCCCTTTATCCGCAGGAGAGAGTGAGATTAATTTACAGCAGTAGGAAATCTGGTGTTTTGCCTGAGGAGCCTAAGACACAGGCCCATTGTTCCACAGCTGCCACCCCTTCCTCTTGCTATATTTTGTTCCCTACCTGTGAGCTACACTTCTCTCCACCCTCTAATGAAGAGTGACAGTCATTCGGCAGACGGTGGAGCTTTGAACAGAGTCCCAAGTCCTCACTGTCTTATTTCTTTCCTCTGTTTTTATAATTATGTTACCTTATTATTTTTATTGCTGTTCATTCCTGTCTCTTTCAATGCCTTTGACCCCCCGAAAAAAAAATCTTGATTGTGGCCTGTGGAATGTTGGTCCAATCCTCTTCAATGGCTGTGCGAAGTTGCTGGATATTGGCAGGACCTGAAACACGCTGTCGTATACGCCGATCCAGAGGATCCCAAACACATTCATTCATGCTGTTGCCCGTGAATTGAATGTTAGTTTCTCTACCATAAGACGTCTCCAAAGTCATTTCAGAGAATTTGGCAGTACATCCAACCAGTCTCAGCCTCACAACCGCAGACCACGTGTAACCACACCTGCCCAGGACCTCCACATCCAGCATCTTCACCTCCAAGATCGTCTGAGACCAGCCACCCGGACAGCTGCTGCAACAATCGGTTTGCATAACCAAAGAATTTCTGCACAAACTGTCAGAAACCGTCTCAGGGAAGCTCATCTGCATGCTCGTCGTCATCATCGGGTGACATCATCATTTTAGAGTGGCCTTTTATTGTAGCCAGCGTAAGGCACACCTGTGCAATGATCATCTTGATATGCCACACCTTTGAGGTGGATGGATTATCTTAGCAAAGGAGAAGTGCTCACTAACACAGATTTAGACAGATTTGTGAACAATATTTGAGAGAAATAGGGCTTTTGTGTACATAGAAAAAGTCTTAGATCTTTGAGTTCAGCTCATGAAAAATAGGGGCAAAAACAAAAGTGTTGCGTTTATAATTTTGTTCAGTGTATATATATATATATCCACTGTGAAATGTGGTGGAGGATCATTGAAGATCTGGGGGTTCTTCAGTAAGACTGGAATCGGGCAGATCCGTCTTTGTGAAGGATGCATGACTCAAGACACGTACAAGGTAATCCTGGAAGAAAAATTGCTTCCTTCTGCTCTGACAATAATCCCCAACGCAATAGATTGTTTTTTTCCCACTGGACAGTGCTCCATGCCACACAGCCAGGCCAATGGAGGTGTGGATGGAGGATCATGAGATCAAGATCCTGTCATGGCCAGCGCAATCTCCAGATTGAAAACCTCTGGAATGTGATCGAGAGGAAGGACAAAAGGTCATAAGCTATTGTAGCTGGTGTGAATTATTCTTTTATTTATTTATTTTTTTATATATTGTATTATGTTCTTTAATTTACTGTTTATACTAAGTTTTTCGGGAGGTGAATCAATCAAAACTAACTTTAGCTGGAGATAACATTATTCAAGAACCGCAATAAAGCCAAAACAATATCTGTTACCTTAAATTATATGTTTATCTCTGTAAAGCTGCTTTTCCATTGTTAAAAGCGCTTTATAAATGAAGATGACTTGACTTGACTTGACTTTTTCTACATTTGTAATTAGAATGGATTGATGAACCTCATGAAATTTTGTTTGTATTATTGTTCATGTTAAAGTTGAGGAACTTTTTTCCGGTATTTGTTTGGGGTGGGAGCGTCATCGGTGGAACATTCCCAGGGTTTACCCTTGTACGACATGAGATTGCGTCAGTCTACTTGCGCGAGGCTGATGAGCGCATGCACTTCGCTACTCTCGTGAATATTCTCTGGTATGCTGATGTTTGTTGTTTAAATGCATATTTTTTTGCTCAATAAGTGTGATTTAAGTGATAGCAACATTTGATGGTGTTGATTGTGATGATGTGTTTAATTTTAATATGATTTTTACGAAATTCATCGTGGTGCTTACTAATTGTCATATCACGCTAAGTGTCTACAAGAGAGAGTAAGGCCCCTTTTACACGAAGGGAAAACGCAGATATTTCCCTGTGGTTTGGCCTCTCATCTACACGAAAACCCAGTTATCACAGAAAACGATTATTTCTAAAAACGCCGGTTGTGTTGTCGTGTCAATTGGGAGAAACGGGGTTTTAGGTTCTCTCTTGTCGATTCTGAGGATTTTGATTGGCTTGCATGGCTTTATCCTTCTCCCTACACTGCCGCCCATAGGTTTGGCATAGTTATGATGGCGCTCGACAGCGTATTTCTGCGGGTGTGTGCACGATGTTATTATTGAAAACGGAGGGTGGGGAAATATTCGTTTCTCTAAATACCCGGCTTTGTGTAAACGTGGCCTGAGAACGAAGCCATTACCCCGGGTTATCCACTGATGATCTGTCTGTTTACAGGTATGTTTAATTAGTTGTTTATTAGGAAAAGAGATCAGGGGCCTGTACCATGATGGTAGTTGAACAAACTCGGGGTTACAGGATTGGTTTTGAGTCGACAAAACCAAACCGATACAATCAGGCTTTATTGGTACCATGACGCAGCTCATCAACTTTCTCTGTCAACTCAGGCTTTGATCTTAAGCTATGATTACTCCACGAGCGCGTGCACATACCAAAGTGACGTTGGCACCGAACAACCAATCGCGTTCGATATGGATAGAGCGAGAGCGATATTTTCTTTCCGCGGAGGAGCAAGAGATAATCATTCAGAATTACGATGAATTTAAATATGTATTTTCAAGCTCGAAACAATACGGTCTCTGCTGCCAAAGCAAGAGAAGACTGTTGGAGAAAGATTGCTGATTGTGTTAATGTGTAAGCTAAATAAATACGTTCTTTATTCATGTAAAATGATGTATAGGCTATGAATGTATGTGTGTGTGAAATATAGCCTATATTTTTATAATATATAAAAAATGTGCATGTACTAATAAAGATTAATATTCATTGATTTTTAGATGCAACTCCAAACGTTCTTGGTAGCTGATAAAGACAAAATATAAAAATATAATTCAAAGTAGCCTAGTAAGTATTTACACACAACCTTTTATTATTTTTTTATTAACACTTGTTTGAGGCAAACCGAAAAAAGAGTGAAATTCAGAAAACCAGTGGAGGGCCACTCCTCCAGAATACACTGAGTTGGCTCTGATAGGAATAAGGGACGGCCGATTATGGATGGGATTACAGGTGCTGTACAATCTGACCCTGGTGTCGACTTCCTAAGCAAGTAACACTGGGTACGTGTGCGATACATTACTATTTTAAGTTTTAAATATGGCTGACTGTATGTTCTGCAGTAGAGGGAAATGCAGTGTCCCTGTTGAAGCCAGCACACACACATAGTCTCCCTCACAGAGGTCAGTATGCAGCAGACAGAACACCAGAAACATATTGGCCTACTTTTATTTATCAGGGAGGAGGAAATGATGAAGACACTCTGTCTGTGTTCTGGGACAGTTGCTGAGGTGAATACACTGGGCTTTTTATTAAGGCAAACATTTGAATGTGTGGCATAAAACAGGGACTGGCCCAAGTTACACATCTCTTTTATTGTAGGATTTTTCACAACCTGTCCCAGAAACTGAAGCCTCTACCTCAACAGGCTTCAAAAGAAATGTGAACAAGGTAAGGATTTAAAACCCTTGACATATATTACAGATGTTTGTCAAGGAACTTTCAAGGAACTTTTTGTGAGTTGATTAGCCTCCCAAAAACTTTTAATGATCATGTGTGTGGTGGAATTATGTTTCAGGTGGAAACAGACTCATAGGAGCCTATGGAGCTAGACTGCACACTAATATGGAGCTAGACTGCACACTAAAGGAGCCTATAGAGCTAGACTGCACACTAAAGGAGCCTATGGAGCTAGACTGCACACTAAAGGAGCCTATAGAGCTAGACTGCACACTAAAGGAGCCTGACTGTGAGCTGAGGAGGCTCCACATTTAAACAATAAATGCAACAGCTAGATTAAACTGATCTCAGCATGTGAACTTATTTAACCAAGTAACACTTTAGCATGAATATTTATTAATGCAACTTTCTATTGCTTTCTTTCTCTCCCTTTCTTAACAGTGTTTTGTACTGTACCAAATTTAACTAGCTTTCCTCAAAGCGCTGACACAACATACTCACGGAAAGTAGATTGTTATCTGTTAATTTTACTATTAATTTAAAGATTCATCTCACAGAAAATAATAATTTCACGTTCACAATCTCTACCTGAACATTAAGGCTGTGAAAAGACTTTCTATTAACATAATCTGCAACATGTGTGCAGGCTATTGCTCCAATGACTCTATAGGGAATCCTATCATAAGATTAAAATAATGCTTAACATGTAACGTTACTGTATTATATAGTACATTTGTGAAATATGCTTTTTGAAAGGAAAAAAAACCGTGATGTCACCCTATCAATATATTTTACCGGCAATTTTATAAAAACCCTCTCTTATGGACATGGTCAATAAATGTCTGGGGAACACTATTAAATATTAATGTACTCCTGCGGACCACCTTGCGAATGGTTCGACAAACCGTGTTTTCCCCTAGATTCTGTGCATCACCGATCGTGCAAGTATGTAGGCTACCACTTGCAAAAAAACGCAACGCAATACCATTTATGGTACAGTAAGTGCATGAATTCGATGTGTTAAATTATTTATGTGGGGCTCAAGAAGTTCGCAAAGATTCAGAAAATCTGTATCTTTCATACACTATCGGGAAAGGCAAGGGGATTTTGTCCGGCTAAAAACTCTTTCTCTACAATGTGCTCGTCTAACAATTTGCGCTGAGATGTCCACAGGATTTGAAAGAAAATGTAAAGCCATTGCAACAAACACTGGGAATTAGTTACGTCACCTATATCTTTCTTTGCTCACAGCTGATTGGTCAAACTTCAGTCTGAGATCTCGAATCCAGAACTTAACCTGCCCCGGAGCAGGTTAGCCGTGCAGCGTAAGGTACCATGGCAACGAACACCGATTAAGGCCGAGCTACTTTCATAGTACCTAAAACCCAGGGTTGGCGGAAACTAAGCTGAAACATAGCTGGCTAGCCACCTAAACCGGCTTCATGGTATAGGCCCCTGGGGCCCGTTCTTCGTACGTCGCTAACTCACTTAGCTGGATTTGATTGTTGGCGATTTGGTATGATCTTGGATTGTTTGGTAGCATGGTTAAAACCAGACCATTCTCAGTTGTACCTGAGTTATGGTCTGACAAAGCTTCATAGACAAATCATTTCCAAAGGGGCGTCACCAACGGACGTAGCTCAAATGCCTCTTGGCACAATTGGATAGACCTAAAACCAATCAGAGCGATGAAGGAGATGACATACGCAGAGCGACGTTCGTCTGTTATAGAACAACTTGAATAAACGAGCAGACACTGGTTAGCTACTTGCGCTATGTTTAATTAAAATTAACAGCAAGACAACTAGAAGTGAATGTGCTTTCCATTAAATAAATCACACACAGTTAACAAAACCTTAACAAAAAAAACATTAGACGCGCAAACTGCGTGCCGATGCGGTGAGACGTACATGCTCGGGCAGATTCGGCTTGAAGTCGTTCATCCTCGGACGCGGCGCCGAGCACGCTGTTACAAAAAAAGCCGTGCACACAACACAGCCAAGCGAAATGGGGTCTTGCGCACCCAACGCGTCATTTTTGCCTCGCGCACCTTCGCGCTCGTGCGGACGCGTCGAGTATAAACAAGGCTTTACTCCGTGTCAGCGTGCGCTCTGATCGATAAAGGGGAACAGACCTCTCCCGAATCATCTCTAGCAGTAGCAGCCTTCAAAGCACCACTAACTCCGCCTCCATTTCACTCGTAAGCTGATATTAGTATTTAAACATTCTCTATGATAAAAAGAAATTGTGAAAAAAAATATTTTTATAACATGGTTTTGGCGGTTATAGAGTTCTAATGATGTGTTGAACTATAACCGTCACACCCCTAGTTCCACGGCGGCATCCATCTTTGTAAATGTACAAAATCTGCTTCACCGTCGCTGTCGTCATCGTTCAAAGCCCGCCCCAACGTTTCTGATTGGTGCCACAATTTCGACGGATTATGGGTTTGAATGAGCTCTTTGCCAGACTAACTTGCAGAGCAAATCTAAATTTGCCGGAAGTTGTCTGGGTTTTCCCAGGCTAATTGTTTGGTTCTTCCACGCTCATCCTGGACTTGCGGTCATAGCAACAGGTGCGCAAGCTTGTACCTGCTCCCGAGCAGGCTTATTTCATGTTAACAGGATTAGATCGCGGCTTTATAAGCGGAGGTGATCCTGGAAGTCTTTTCGCGCAGCGCGATAGTGTACTTTTTGAGAGATATTTTTCTCATGACTCGTGAGGATGTCGTTTACATCAGTAATTTGTTGGAAACGCATAAATGTTCGACTCGGAGTCTGGCTTTAATAACAGTGCAGGCAAGTTACTATTGTGATTCTTATCCAGATTAGTAATAATATATCAAATTTTAAAAAGGCCCTTGACAGACTAAAATCTCTTAGAAGGTGTGTGACTATCACAAATATGGCCAGGATCTGTGCATGACTCAAGAATTTACAGAGATGTATGCACATTATTTGAACGTAGTAAGGAAACAAATATATATCAAGCTCACTGTATTGCATACAATATGCTTATCCTAACAGAACTGAATTTTTCCATTATACAGGTGATTACTGCAGGATCCTGCTTGGAGACAGGTGTTTTATGACCCCATTCCCTGACCCAAACCCCAGACCAGTTACAATGCCACTCTAGCCAGGACAAGGGCACACAATGAAGTGAACTTTAGCCAACTAAAGTGTCTGAAAAGTCTGAGGGTTGGACCTGACAGGGCCTGTGACATTGCATGGGCCATATTACACAACATTGTGTCACCGGGTGATTAGGTGACTAAGAAAATGAGCGGCAGGTGTGGAGGGGAGGAGTTCGAGTGGTGATTGGGGCACATGCTCCCAAAGTGGAGTATAAAAAAGGCCACTTTGAAGAGAAAGGAGCTTTGTGGGGAATGAAAACAGAGTGAAGACACAGGGAGAGAGGCACAGAAAGACAGCGGAGGGAAGCCGCGAGAGAGAACTTGTGGTATGTTCATTCCTCAGAGTCTGGAGAACCCCAAGCCAGCGGCACGAAGGATCCCGGCAGAGATATGAGTGGAGGCTTAATTCACTGGGAGGTATTGTGGATTGCAGTGTCTAGTGTGGAAATAACGAAGTGTTGTACTTTCTTCCCTTTTGATGTAACGTTAGAAAAAGTCCACTTACTGCACATGCTTCAGTCACCACTTGCTTGGGAACAGGTAAAAGTGTTGGTGTATTTAAAACTGCACAAAAGAGGAAAACACAATTTCATTACAATGAAGTACACTGGGGGTGCCACGGCGGGTGTGGGTTGAAGAAGACGAAGAGTACAAAGGCTCAATTGCAAACCGTTTACTATTAGAAATCCAACAGGTGCAGACAGACAGGCAGGCTGGAACAACTCACAAACAAGCATGTAACTGCAGACAAAGGCCTCGTTTACACTGCAGGTCTTGATGCCCAATTCTGATTTGTTGCCTATATCCGATTTTTTTTACCGTCCGTTTATACGTTCTTTAAATTGTGACCCATATCCGAGTCATGGGTTTACACTTGACTGAAACATCGCGCATGTTTACAGGGGTCTTCTTGCTCAGATGGACAAACACGCAGCGAGATCTCAGGACTGGTGGGAACATACGACACGATCTCATAAAAGTGAGTATCTATAGCACAAATTTTATTTCTCATGCCATTTATACGCCAAAAATAGTTTTTGCTTGCATATGATACGCACTGTAAATGTGCGTATTAAACGCCATAAAGTGCGTATCATGCACGCAAAAACTATTTTTGGCGTAAATGGCACGTGAAAAAAAATTCATGCAATAAACGCACTTTCATGAGATCGTAGCGGACTTTACGAGTAGCAGTGGGTCCGAAATTTTAGAATGAGCAAGCCAACCTTTGATATGTTGTGTCAACGTGTGTCATCATTCCTCTCCTACGACGACACAATGTTTCGTCGGGCCATCCGTCCATCCGCAGATGTGCGTCGGGGTTTCTCTCGTCATTAAACCGCGGAGACGCAGCCTAATGCCTTGGAAAATCCGATCTGCCTGTTTACATGACAGTCGCATTGGCACATATCCGATTTACATCTGATTTATTTCCACATATGAACGAGGCATGAAACCGATCTCGAAATATCCGAATGCATGCGTTTTTTTCCTGTTTACACTGTCATAGAACACATCCGATCTGTGTCGCATGCGAGTAAAAAAATCGGAGTTGGGTCACATTTCACTGACAGTATAAACGAGGCCAAAGCCTGACTGAACGAACTAAATACAGACACTGATGAACAAAACCAGGTGACACAGATGAAGGTAATTAACAATACACAGGTGATGATGGACTAATGACGGTTGGCATGGAGATAGATGAGTGGCGGGAAAACAAAGGACATGTGACATTACTGAAGACAAACAGAAGATCAAAACAACACAAACGTGACAGGGGGAAATGTGATCAATAACTCGTGGCAACATATTGTTTTTACATGTAGTTTCACAGTCACACATGTAGACTTTCACAAGTCAAAGCAATTCATTACTACTCAAGGTTTAACAGTTGATATGACTGGACAGCCATTTGGATTACAGGCCTACTTAATTTAATGCAGAAACAAATTATATTACAGTGTACTAGGATCATTTCAAGTTCATTTACCAGCAGCAGAGAAGGTGTTGCTGCTCCTTGCCTCTGGCTGTGGGTCTGAGGAAGATCTGAATGCCCTCCAGGGATGCCCTCCACAATGGGTCTGTTCACATTCAAGCCAGCTCTTCTGCCTGGGTATAACGTGGGGGTGCAGTACCACCACCTGTTTGTTTTTCTTTTCTTTTTTTTGTCAGCCTTTTTCTTGGTTGCTTTTATAAACAGGCAAACATTTATTAACAGTGCCTTTTTTTAAAAGAGATTAGTATAAGTAGTACAAATTACCATTATGTAGAATATTCTAGTACTTCACTTTTACTTGTTCCCAAGTTCTAGTGGTGCTCTGACATTAAAATGAACAAAGTTAATTATTTAGAAATGATTAAAATATAAAAATATATATTGTAATAAGGAATAAAAACATCTAACATGGTCACTACAAACTTAATTTGTCTGCTACTTTTTGCCAGCCCTCTCTACTGGCCTTTGCACACTTTGAGGTGTTTCCTGGCTCTTTAAGTTTTCAAATTCAGCATATTCTTCAAGCAATAACTCTTGCTCTGCTGCGGTGAAAAACTGAGCGCACTCTTTGGCCATGGTGAGCAGCGTTGCTGATCAATGTTTCTACTATCGATACATATCCCCTTTTAAACCAGTGCATGAACGCGCAATTATCTCAGATAACTCAATCCAGCGATACTAATCATAACCGGCTGGTGTGTTCGAAGAACCTAATTAGCCGGATCATGATGAGCACGATGATATTATCTTGGATGTCTCCTATGATCTCGGATGTTTTAAGCAACGTACGAAGAAAGGGCCCCTGATTTACTTTTAATAAACATGTATTGTACATAGTGTTTTAAGGGGTAAGAATCCATTTTGATGATTCGCGCTGTGCGTGACGCACGTGGTGAGGCCTGCACATTGTATGGTGCTAAGTGTGTTTTGAATGTTTTATTTGGATGTCATTAATGGCGTTATAATTGTTTATTTGTTTCATTATTTGTTTTATCATTTCATTGTTCTATCATATGAATATTTGAATTAATGCATGTTTAAATGTAATCTAGTATATATTACTTTTAATGTATTGTATACTATTGGAGTGCATTAGTAAGAATATGTTGATGTGATGTATCATAAGGACGACAAGAACTTAATCAGCGTTGTCTTTATTTACATGCATTTCATTTTTTTGTTTTTGTTTAATTGTGTAATGAGATTGCGTCAGTCTATTTGCGCGAGGCTGATGAGCGCATGCACTTCGCTACTCGTGAATATTCTCTGTGTCTACAAGAGAGAGTGAGAGCGAAGCCATTACCCCGGGTTATCCACTGATGATCTGTCTGTTTACAGAATAAAAACATTGGATCTCATCTTTGAGTGGTCATGTGGTCCTTGTTTGTTGGGGTGTCCAGCATAGACATAATAAATACATAGACGCTCTATTGGCCACTTTGGAAAATTGCTGCGATACGTCAACAATACGTTGTACGTGGTGTACGTTACTATTGCTAATTATATAATGGCCAAATACAACCAGAAAAAAAATTCAGTCTTGTTTGTAAAAAGGTAATTCCCCGAGACCTGTTTTCAATTGTGTGGCGACTTGTACAGCCCCACGCAGCGCACGAAACAGGCATTTTTCTCAATTCCCATAATGAGAGGTATGGGAAAGTTGCCCTCCTTGATATGGCGGCGCCGTTGACGTACGCTCCAGCAGCCAATAGGATGTCTATGTATTTATTATGTCTATGGTGTCCAGTCCGGACATGCTACACTATCAAACAATGTCAAGCTACATGCATTTTTGTGCCAGGAGTTGCATAAAGTCACCTTACAGCAATGTGACCGACTGGAGGAGAGCATGCCAAAATGCATGAAATCTGTGATTGGAAATCAGGGTATTCCACCAAATATTGATTTTTTTAACTCTTTTGAAGTTAAAACATTAGTATTGTGTTGTTTAAAACATAAATATAAACTTGTTTTCTTTGCATTATTCAAGGTCTGAAAACATGGCATAGTTTTGATATTTTGACCCAGGGCCCGTTCTTCGTACGTTGCTTAAAACATCCGAGATCAAATGAAACATCCAAGATGATATCATCGTGCTAATCATGATCCTGCTAATTAGGTTATTCGAACACACCTGTTGTTTATGATTAGTATCGCCATAGATATCTATAATAAAGGCTAGATGTCTCGTCTGTGCTGCTGGCCAATGGAGGTCGACGTCCGCACCTGGTGGCCATCTTGTCACAGGCAGCTCGCTCACTCGTAACATTGTGTTTTAATGGTGCATGTACTTTTTAAATATCCATAACTTGCTAAATTTTCTACCGATTTTCAAACGGTTTGGTTTGTTATAAACGTCAGAGATGCAGTTATGACACTGCATACTTATTAATTATAAGTGTATAAATAAATAATCATCCAGAATTATAGCCACGTTAATAACATTTGTAAGAAACCAAACCGTTTGTGAATCCGTAAAGATTTCAACGAGATAAGAGTATTTGTGTTGGTGCTGATCACTAATCTTACATCAGGTACCACAGAGCCTTGCCTGTGACAAGATGGCCGACGGTGATGACGATAGAGACTCCGCCGTAAGACATCTAGCCTTTCTTATGGATATCTATGAGTATCGCTGGATTGAGTTATCTGAGATAATTGCGTGTTCATGCGCTGGTTTAAAAGGGGATATGTATCGATAGTAGAAACATTGATCAGCAACGCTGCTATTGGCTGTTCACCGTGGCCAAAGAGAGGGCTCAGTTTTCACCGCAGCAAAGCAAGAGTTATTGCTTGAATAATATGCAGAATTTGAAAACTTCACCTCAAATGTGCAAAAGCCAGGAGAGAGGGCTGGCAAAAAGTACCAAATTAAGTTTGTAGTGACCCATGTTAGATGTTTTTATCACTTATTACAGTAGCCTATATATTTTTGTATTTTAATCATTTCTAAATAATTAATAACTTTGCTCATTGAAATGTCAGAGTCACCACCCACTACTCGAACATGGGAACAAGAAAAAGTGAAGTACTAGAATATTCTACATAATGGTAATTTGAACAACTTATACTAGTCTCTTTTAAAAAGGCACTGTTAATAAATGTTTGCCTGTTTATAAAAGCAACCAAGAAAAAGGCTGAGAGAAAAAAGAAAAGAAAAACAAACAGGTGGTGGTCCTGCACCCCCACATTATACCCCGGCAGAAGAGCTGGCCCAATGTGAACCAACCCATTGATGAGGGCATCGCTGGGTTCAGCTCTTCCTCAGACCCAGGGACCAGTCGCAGCAACACCTTCATTACTGGTAAATGAACTTTAAATTATCTTAGTGCACTGTAAAATAATTTGTTGCTGCAGGTACAATATGTAGGAATTTTGTAATAAAATATCCAAAAATCACTTGCACAGTGTGATATATTTCCTGCACTTGTGTATTTACAATATCCCAAAAGTCTCCAAAGATTTTTATTTCAGAGAAAAAAATGTGTTCATAAAACAAAAGGATGTATCTGTGTTTCCTT
The DNA here is from genome assembly GCA_030578255.1 of Tiaroga cobitis. Classification (NCBI taxonomy): domain Eukaryota; kingdom Metazoa; phylum Chordata; class Actinopteri; order Cypriniformes; family Leuciscidae; genus Tiaroga; species Tiaroga cobitis. The sequence continues at coordinate 27,880,064 of CM060591.1, read as the reverse complement.
GCAACACATGCAACTGTCAATATCACTTATAAACAATGTGAGATACATAGGCCTATATGAGTCCAAGTCCCCCTGCCCCACCACCCCCTCACACCCTACCCCTAGAAAATAGAGTATTTTGAAAAAAACTTGACAACTTAAAGAAAAAAACTGGCACTAGAGATATAGTTGCTTTAAAGGAACTTCAGATTAAGTCTTAATATTTCACAAAGAGTACTATTGCTGACCTTGCATAATATCTCTTATTGCAGGCAAACGATGACTTGATCACTGGCTTTTCTTTACAAAGGATAATTGAAATAAAACTCAAGGAACAAAGCACGTTTGCCTTGTCTTTTATTAATGAAATGTTTTCTTTTTCTGATGATGGCAATGTTGTGTAATATGGCACATGCAATGCCACAGGCCCTGTCAGGTGCAGCCCTCAGGCTTTTCAGACACTGAAATCTTCCCTTTAGTTGGCCAAAGTTCACTTCATTGTGTGGCCTTGTCCTGATAGAGCTGCATTGTAACTGGTCTAGCGTTTGGGTCAGGGAATGGGGTCATAAAACACCTGTTTGCCTTTGTGTATATAACACAGTGAGCTTGATATTTATATTTTACCTTACCATGTTCAAATAATGTGTATAAATGTGAATCTCTGCAAATTCTTGAGTCATGCACAGATCCTGCCCAGTTTGCATCCACATTTGTGATATGGAACAGTCACACATCATCTAAGAGATTTTAGTCTGTCAACTGCCTTTTAAAAAAAAAAATATATATATAACATTAAGAATCTGGAATATTAAGAATCACTATAGTAACTTGCCTACACATTTACATTGTGATCCCCCTTTCAATTCACAAAATCCCTTTCATTGAGGCCTTGATGGGAACATGTGCAGTTTATGGCACCAATCACATTAGGGAAGCCTGAGGGACATATCGGCTACCGTAAGTCATATTAATCGGCATGGTATTGATTGCATGATCTTCATTAAAAATTATAATGTACCTGCGTTGGCAAAAAACAACATTGGTTCTTAACTGGCTTGGAAATGCCCCCAAAAAAACCCTAGACTTTGCGAATGGCACAACAGATAGACAGCACTTATCAAGTTCTCCGCATCTCTCCATGAAAGAGCCACTCACCAAAAAAAAAAAAAAAAAAAAAAAAAAAGCAGGACAATGCACACAGTTTGTGCTCTTATTAAAGGCCAACTCCGACGAAACGAACATTTGATGTGCGTTTCCAAAAAATGAATCATGTAAACGACATCCTCACGAGTCATGAGAAACATTTTATCTCTCAAAAAAAATACACTATAGCGCTGCGTTAAAAGACTTCCCCTATCAGCTCTGCTTATAAAGCCACGATCTAATCCTGTTAACATGAGTTAAGCCTGCTCGCGAGCAGGTTCAAGCTTCCGGTGTCACGGATCTTCAGGAACGAACCCAATTGCAGACAGTTTGCTGACACACAAGGTTTATTGATAACAAAAAGGGAAAACAAAACCCCACGAGAGGGGAAAAACAGCACAGGCAAAGAAAAAGACTAACAACAATAGACTAAGACTTAAACATAAAACTTCACAGGAACAAAATAACTATAACAAGAAAACTTCTTTGTATAGACAGAATTCAAGACAAGGTACTCACAAGTATTACCGTGTGTGGATACACACACAATCAATCACAATGAACCAGCACAAGACAGCAAACACAAGGGGAAAATATAGGGAGAACAGATAATGACAGCAGGTGACACTGATCAGGCAATGAAGACAAGATGAGGATAACAAGGGGGCGGGGAAAGAGACCGAGACAACACAAGCACACAACCCAAAATCAAGGCCATGTGCCTGCACACAAAACATGGGTCTGTCATGATCCTGCCTCAAGACTAGAGAAATGAAATGACAAGAGGGCAGAATCATGACAGAACCCCCACCTTAAGGAGCGGCTACCAGACGCTCCAAAAGAGGACATCAAACACGAGACATGACAGACTGGGAAACAGACACAAACCAACAAAACATGACAAATAAAAGCAACGGCATACAAGAATATACAATAATGGGGTTGGGATGCATCAATAAAAATAACAAACAAGGGAGGGAGGGAGGGAGGGAGGGGGGGCGGGGGAACAAGAAAGTTCATAGGTGGTTGACCAGGAAGGGTGGGAGGACTGGGGGTCTTGGGTTTATGGGTCGAGGGTTGAGGACGAGGAATCCGGGCTGACTTGGACGGGGAGACACGTGGAGAAGCCTTGGGGGAATCAGACTAGGACAGGGTGACATGTGGAGAAGTGCTAGGAGAACTAGACTGGGAAGGAGACGGTACATGACAAAAGACAGGGCGAGATGTAGGCGTCTGTGGGGCAGAGATGGGCAACACTGTGACCCCTTTCCTGCTCTTCAGCCAACCAGTGTACTCAGTAGCAGAACAAGAAACAGCGCTCATCATATCAGATTCAAAAGAGGCGCTACTCATGTCAGACTCTGAACCTGCGATGTCTGCAGCTGACACTGGAACCGAGTTGACGGGAACAGATCCTAGAACAGTGTTGTCTGAAACCGGCTCGGAAACAGCGCTGGCAGAGACTGGCTCGGGAACCGCGCTGGCAGAGACTGGCTCGGGGCCAGCGCTGGCTGAAGCATTGCCCTCAGCAGCTGGTCCAGGAACCGTCGCAGGCTCAGGGGAAGGAAGAGACGGGGAACGGGAAGCCCCCTTCCTCCTCCTCTTTCTCCTAGGGCGGGAAGCAGAGACCATAGCCGGATCTGTGACCGGTTGGGGAAGCGCAGCAGGAACCGTGTCAGGCGGAAGAGGAGCTTTCTCTGGGTGGGTTGACTCCGTCGCTGAGGACTCTGAAGGGGACTCCCACGAGGTCCGCCTCCCTCGTTTTCCACGAAGACCGAAGGAAGCAGATGGAATCTCAGGAGTCGTGGAGGAGCTAACCTGGTTCCCAAACGTCGCGACGCCTAACAAACGACCCTCAGGAATAACAGGCAGACAGGCAGAAGGTGAAGACCTCGTGCAGGAGCCCTGCAGCTCCTCCTGACACAAACGGTCCACCACTTACCAAAACGGACGGCGAATCAGCCCCTCCCGTTCAGTCAAAGGAGGAGGACCATTGAGACCTGCGATGAAGTAGGAGTTGAGGAGGATCTCAGGCAAGAACCTCCTCCTCTCTTCCACGGCCTGGGCATACTCTCTCAACGACCTCTCACCCTGGGGGGAAAACGGTGCCTTGCCACTCTTCACGTCGGAGGTAGTCGACAGCCACCATTGTTCAAGGGGATCAGATTGTCGCTTGGCAGAAAAAGACAAACTGTCTGCTGGGTTCTTCTTTGGCTGGTTCATTCTGTCACGGATCTTCAGGAACGAACCCAATTGCAGACAGTTTGCTGACACACAAGGTTTATTGATAACAAAAAGGGAAAACAAAACCCCACGAGGGGGGAAAAACAGCACAGGCAAAGAAAAAGACTAACAACAATAGACTAAGACTTAAACATAAAACTTCACAGGAACAAAATAACTATAACAAGAAAACTTCTTTGTATAGACAGAATTCAAGACAAGGTACTCACAAGTATTACCGTGTGTGGATACACACACAATCAATCACAATGAACCAGCACAAGACAGCAAACACAAGGGGAAAATATAGGGAGAACAGATAATGACAGCAGGTGACACTGATCAGGCAATGAAGACAAGATGAGGATAACAAGGGGGCGGGAAAGAGACCGAGACAACACAAGCACACAACCCAAAATCAAGGCCATGTGCCTGCACACAAAACATGGGTCTGTCATGATCCTGCCTCAAGACTAGAGAAATGAAATGACAAGAGGGCAGAATCATGACATCCGGACCTGTTGCTGTAACAGCAAGTCTAGGATGAGCTTCAAAGAACCAAACAGTCCAAGATTATGCCAAATCGCCAACAATCAAATCCAGTTAGCGACGTACGAAGAACGGGCCCCAGTTGTTATTTTCTGAAAATAAATGCTCTGAATAAAATGTATATTTGAAATTTGGAAGAAATGTTACCAGTAGTTTATAAAATAAAACAAAAATGAACACACACCAATAAATAGTAAATCCAGAGAAATGTATACTTTTGCAGTGGTTTCTTATTTTTTTTTACTAGAGCTGTATATACACCATGGTCAATAAAATACTAAAGTGGTACAAAGCATTACACCAGGGCACAGGCTATATTATAAATATACACATGTATATGTATTTATATATTTAGCTAAAATATGAATATATGTTAGATAACATACAAAAAACATTAGAATTTACTATTCCGTCAGTGTTTTTTTTTTAAGGTTTTTGTGGCATTTTTTCCTCAGGAACCTGGGGAAAAACAATAATTCCTTAATTTCTGACAATGATATACACATCACCGGAAATAATTGAATAAATCAGTTGATATAAAATATATTCAAGAGGGAGAGGCAATACCAAGTTTATTTTATAGGGTGACTTTGCAGGCTGTACCTTCTAGCATCTTTAGACTTGCTTCAATGTCCACAGTTAATGCAGCCAATTTTTTTAAACACTGTGGAGATCTGTTTTGTTTAATATTTTGAGACATGACACTTGCTGTGTGTAATGATGTCAAGGCAGTTTGTCATAATGATTGTCTCTCCAGCACAACTGACAGACTGCCCCTTATTCCCCATGTAATTCAGGCTATGAAACGTAATTAAAACTCAAGTGGAAAAAAGCCTAACGAGTTAGGTAAGCGTGAATGGGGATGGGGGATGTAATGCGAGTTCCGGCAAAGTAAATATCTGATACTATTAAGTGCCATGTCTCTTAAGAGCCAGAAGACTTGTTTGTCAGCTGTGATCACTGCACGCTTTATTAAAAACCCCATCCTCTTCAATTAACTACTACTAACAAACAATTCAACTCCCTTCTAATCCTGTTAAGATGTTTAAACAAGCATCAGTGATTAGGACTTTTAACCAACTAGGCTAGTTGACATTATCCAGGTATTTATGAAGACCTTAGAGATCTTCACGGGACTTGATTCTTGGAATTTAAGATCTAAAGATCACGTCTGTGTGTGCTGTTGTTTGTGACATCCTCTAGACCGCTTTGTCCCAGTTGGTTCGTGGGGAGTTGGCAGTTGACATGGTGCAAGGGAACGCATTGGCGCTGACAGGAGAGGCAAAGGTGCAAATTGGGTGAGGCTGGATGCAACACCGTGAGTGTTAGGCTTGCCTGTTACAAGTTCAGTTAATTTTCTACATCAGCAACTTGTCTCACACACAGGGGAGAAACAATGTGCACATGTGTTTGTCAGAGAGATGGATTATTTAAAAATAATATCTTTAAAATGATATAGCCTACCCTCAAATGAGATGAAGACTGCAATCATATCAGTAGCCTAAAAAAGCTGTTCTGTTCTGTCCTACCCTGTAAGAAAAAATCATTAGAAAAATATAAAGAACATTATTCGTCATGTTTACGGACATTTCTGTTAACCCTAAAGCATAACACAATGCAACTCGTAATTAAAAATACAGTTAATACACCTATGAAAAATCAGTACAGAAAATATAGTCAGTCAGTCATGATTTATCACATGAGCAAAAGTATCCAATGTGTGTGTTCAACTGCAGCTGCAGCCAGGGCCGCATTAAGAGCTCACTGGGCCCCGGGGCTATGAGTTACTGCAGGCCCCCCCCACCACTTTAGGTCACCAACTACATGAGCTAAATGTTATATCATTATACGAGTCATTTTATCCATCTATGATATTCTTCACAGTTAAGTTATATTACTTTTAACACGATTTTTTATCATATCAAAATGTAATGCCACTAAAATTTCATAATTCTTGTGACCAATTTCAATATCACAAAAAATAATATAGCTTAAGAAAAGAATCTCAAGCTTACTGATGACAAGAGTCACAAATAACAATAGAACAAAGGCACATAAGAAATCGACCTACTTGAAAAACTTAAAGCACTGAATAATATTATATTGTATAAAGTAATCAAAATATAAAATACATAGTTTTCACTATAAATTCAACAATTTATTCTTATTAATTTTACAAAAGTGATTCAGTCAAGGGGTAAATTACTTTCTTTCTGATGTTTGATTAACATTATTGACACAAAAGCCGACAGCAGCTTTATTAGCAGCTTCTGTCACTTTAAGACCTCAGGGTCGGAACTCAAGTGCGCTTGCCGCTGTGCAAAACCGTCTCAAGTTTACCATGGTCTCAAAACGAGCATTTACAAAATTAATTCTCTCCCGCTGCTTACTGTGCATGAGCAGTTTAAAATAATTTGTGTCCAAACCACAATGCTTAAAAACGAGTTTAAATTATAAACTTACATCATGATGGCGCAGCAAAATTGACATATTTCTATCGGATATATTATCGCCAGCCCTTTAGGCGAATATAGAGTTTGATCAAACACAAAAAGCAATATCATACATACATCAAGTTAATATTCAAACTTACCGAAAAGTTGTGGGGTCGATGATGACGCTGTGTTTCAAGAATAGTCTAGACTAGAATGAAGTGAAGAGTGGAGGCGATTTATTGGTTGATGCATATTCTAATAAGGCGCAGGCAGCCATCTATAGGTCAACGTGCAGCAGCAGGTCGATCGTTCACAAGTTAAATATAGAATAAATGTATTTGTTATATCAAATTAAAACGTGACGTTTTAATTCACCATGTCCTGCTGCCCACGGGGGTTTGATTGACAGGCGGCCTGGCCAATCATAACGCTGAATACGCAATTTTGTCCGACAACAAAGCTGTCAGTAGATTAACGTCGGTGGACTTGAACTTGAAAACGGTATTGTTTAAATGACTTAAATGACAATATTTAAAAGTTTAGACTTTGTTTCATATCAACAATAGGCTAAGCTGCTCTGAACTCTCTCTCGTAGTCACTCGGTGTAATGTTAGTCTTTGTCCCGTGATGTATTTTTTACTGCGTGAGTGAGAACATGACGTGCGTGACTCGTGAGAGCCGCCTGGCTTGTCAGTAAATAAAAAAGGCGGGTCTTTGCGAACGTCTCTATAATATTAATGAAAATGATTCCATGATAATGCATGGAATATATGGCAAAGCGCCACTAAATAACAGGGCTAATTTGTGGGGGGCGTTGCGTGGTAAGGCTTTGGCAATCAGATGGCTAGCAGTATCTGCACCACAGCCAATCACGGGCCCCCTCCTTGCTCGGGCCCCGGGGCTTTAGCCCCGCCTAGCCCTATTGTTAATGCGGCCGTGGCTGCAGCTAGATTTAAGGTGTGTTCGACTTCATGCAGCTCTGTGCAGACCGATTCGGCGGCTGACTTGAAACAGTGCATGCCGGTTAGAAATTTTGTCCGACTTGATGCAGCACCGACGCTACATGACTGTGACGTATCCCATCAAAGTACCGCGAGAGCGATTCGAGAGTAGCCGGAGGACTCAGCCAGCGCAGCTTCTCAAGAGCAGCTGCACAAGCTCTCATGACGACACATCTGTTCCACGATTGTCCGGATTCACCGCATGACAACAATCACGTGCGTTTCGTGTTTATTCTCCCACCTTTAGTTTCATTAAAGCTCACAAATCAGTTTTTTTTATAACAGTAAACGAATCAGTTACCTAACGTAACCTTGGTTCTCTCTAGATGAGGGAAAGAGTATTGCGTAAGCTAGCTTACGCTACGGGAAAGATTCATCTTTTCTAAAATATAGAAGCCAAAAAATTATCCTTAATTTTTGTATCCATTGTCAACGCAGTCCGCAACTGCAGACCTTGAGCGGGCTAGCTAGCGAGCTCATTGGTTGCCCTGCGGCAAACTGCTGCAGCCTATGGACAAACTCGAATGAACTCGCGTCCAATGAGAGGCGCTCGCACTCTCATAGCATCATAGCCCGCCAGAATGGGCGTTGCCAGAGTGTATATCAACGCGGTCCACAGGCTGCCTCCCTGGTTTTCATTGATGAAGCGAAAATCGCTTGTGGCGCAAGCACGGCAGGGTACGCAATACTCGTTCCCTCATCTAGAGAGAACCGAGGTTACATTAGGTAACAGATTCGTTCTTTTACGAGAGGTTCTCTCGTATTGCGTAAGCTAGCTTACGCTACGGGAACCCATTGTCAACGCCGTGCGCGCCCAGCATCCACTGCATGAGCCCTGGGGGGATGGGGACCCCGGGGAGCTCTATGAGCGGGGAATAATATTTAGCCGGCAAGAGTGCGGGCCAGTGAGTGTGTAATTCATAAGCACATAATGGGAAGGGAAAAAACAGAGCGGCGGTGCCAGTCTGTGTGGAATGTGTCCCATCAGTGCAGCTCACCAGGAGAGCTGTAGCATATTTAGACCGCTAGTAATTTTGCCTGCAGTGCAGGCACTTCCAGATTGTAAAATCTGACAAAGGTGGAAGGGGAAGCCCAGCCCGCTGCCACACATATGTCTTGAATGGAAATCCCGCTGGACCATGCCCACGACGAGGCCATGCCTCTAGTGGAGTGAGCCCTAATGCCTAACGGGCATGGCAGGTCTTTCGACGCGCACGCAGCAGCAATAGCGTCCACTATCCATCTAGACGGTGTCTGTTTCGAGGCGGCGAGACCTTTAGTGCGCCCTCCGAACGAAACGAAAAGCTGCTCAGAGCGCCTGAAAGCGGCAGAGCGCGCAGTATACAATCTCAGTGCTATAACTGGGCAGAGGAGATTGGCGTCGCATTCGCTATCGGATGCTGACAGAGCCGATAGGGAAATAACCTGTGCTCTGAAAGGAGTACCGATCACTTTGGGGACATAGCCGTGTCTAGGCTTTAAAATGACCTTTGAATCATTTGGACCAAACTCAAGACACGCGGCGCTGACAGACAGCGCGTGAAGGTCTCCCACACGTTTAACTGATGACAAGGCGATCAGAAAAAGTGAGTGAAAGGTATTTCAAATCCACGGATTGAAGCGGTTCGAAAGGGGGGGCTTTCATAGCTTCCAGGACTATAGAAAGATCCCAGATAGGACCGATGGGGGGCGCAGGGGGTTCATCCTTCTAGCTCCCCTGAGGAAGCGGATGACCAGCTCGTTTTTACCCATTGACTGGCCGTGCAGGGGTTCAGCGAACGCTGTGACGGCCGCCACGTATACTTTGAGCGTGGATGGGGACCTGCCCTTATCCAGCAGCTCTTGTAAAAACACGAGCAGCGGCGACACCCCACATGTCCGTGGGTCCAGATCTCTGTTGGTGCACCAATTCGAAAACACCGACCATTTGGACGCGTAGAGCCTTCTCGTGGAAGGGGCTCTAGCGTGTATGATAGTGTTCATTACTCCTTCTGGCAAAGCGACGAGTAGTCGTTGATCACCCACGCATGCAGCGCCCAGCGCTCTGGGTGGGGATGCCAGATCGTGCCGCGAGCCTGAGAGAGGAGATCTGTTCTCACTGGAATGGGCCACGGGGCTGTCTGTGACAGCTGCGTGAGCTCCGGAAACCATGTCTGATTCTCCCAACGCGGGGCTATGAGGAGCACCGAGTGGCGCGTTTCCCTGATGCTCTGCATTACCTGTGGCAATAGTGAGACTGGAGGGAAGGCATAAAGTGGGTGGTTGGGCCAAGTCTGGGGCAGCGCGTCCTCGCTTTTCGAGAAAAATATTGGGCAGTGAGAGTTCTCCTCTGTCGCAAAGAGGTCTATCTACGCTCTGCCGAATAAACGCCATAAACTCTGGACTGTTTGAGCGTGCAGGGACCATTCCCCTGGGAGAATATTGTCTCTGGATAGTCTGTCTGGGCCGTCGTTCAGGTGGCCTGGCACATGCGTCGCCCTCAGCGAGCGCAGATGGCACTGGGACCAACTCAGTATGCGTTCTGTCAGATAGAGGAGGTTCCTGGATCTGACACCGCCCAGACGGTTTAGATAGGATACCACAGATCTGTTGTCCGAGCGGACATGGACGTGGTGACCCTGAATGAGCGGGAGGAAGCGCACGAGCGCGTACTCGGCCGCTATCATTTCCAGACAATTTATGTGAAGGAGCTTCTCCTGAACTGACCAAAGGCCAAAAACCGGCGATCCCTCGCAGACCGTGGCCCAACCCGTGTTGGACGCGTCTGTCGCAATGACTTTCCGGTGAGATACCGCTCCCATCGTAACGCCCCGCTGATACCATTCGGCCACTGTCCAGGGCTGCAGAGCTGAGATACAGGTCTGAGTCACTCTGATTGGTTGGCGGCCTGTGGCCCAAGCCCGGCGAGTCGCGCGGGTGTTTAGCCAATGTTGAAGCGGGCGCATGCGCAGTAAGCCCAGCTGGAGTACTGCTGCGGCTGAGGCCATGTAGCCTAACATTTTCTGAAAAGTTTTCAGAGGCGGGAGGCTGTTCATCTGAAAAGATGGGGCTAGTCGCTGAACACGGCGCGCGCGCTGTGTTGATAAGCGAGCCGTCATAGCCACGGAGTCTAGTTCTATTCCAAGGAAGGAAATCTACTGGGCTGTAGTGAGCTCTTGGTCCAATTGACAGCAAGGCCCAAGCTGTTCAGATGACTGAGGAGAGCTGTCCTGTGAGACAGAAGCTCCATCCGTGATTTTGCCAAAATCAGCCAATCGTCCAAATAGTTAATTATTCGCAAGCCCTGACTCCGCAGGGGTGCGAGTGCCGCGTCCATGCACTTCGTAAATGTACGGGGTGCTAAGGACAGGCCGAACGGAAGGACGGTGTATTGATAAACCTGACCGTCAAGGCGAATCTCAAGAATGGCCTGTGACGGGGATTTATCTGAATCTGAAAGTATGCATCTTTCAGGTCGAGAGAAATGCACCAGTCCCCCTGGCGCACGTGCGCGAGGAGTTTCATGACTGTGAGCATTTTGAACGGTCTTTTCACAAGCACCCTGTTCAAAATTCTGAGATCCAAAATTGGTCTGAGGCCGCCGTCTTTCTTGGGGACAAGAAAATAACGGCTGTAAAACCCTGACTCGCTCAGAGAAGGCGGCACTCTCTCTATGGCCCTTTTGCACAGAAGGTTTGCTATTTCTGAACGAAGCATATCGGCTGCTTCCTTGTTCACAGTAGTTTCGAGCCGCGCTCGGAAGCGGGGAGGACGGCGATCGAACTGTAGCAAATAGCCTTGTTTTATCGTGCTCAACACCCATTGGATATCCCTGGGATAGCCTCCCACGCTTTGAAGCGATTCGCTAGAGGGTGGATGACCAAATCGCCCTGATCGCCGTGCACAGCACGCTGAGCGCTTATCGTGCTTGTGCATGACGACTCGCAAACAGCAGGGACATGCTGTTCTGTGAGTGACTTCCCGATTGATGTGAATGGGGAAAGAGTCACATTTGATAAGTGATGTGCGAGCGCCGTCACGGGCATGGGACTTACATACAGAGAGGTGTTTGCTGGCCGTGTAACAGAGCAGGCAGAGAGGGGGCGCGCACGCGGGCTTGTGGGCGCGTTTATTGACTCTAACACTCGAGCGGCTGTGCCTGCTTTATGAGAGTGGGCTCTGCTAGAGACACGGGGAATGTAATGCTTGTGTGTAGGGGTGAACACTGGGTTGTGGGCACATTGTCTACACATAAGGCGAGTTTGCACTTTGAGAGATTTCTCTGGGTCGCCGTAAAAACGGCGTTTGGGGGCAGGCAAGCGGGCAGTATCACCGGCTTGTTGTCTGCTGAATACACCGCTGCAGTACCCTAAGAGAAGGGGACTAACAGGGGGCGAAACTTTAACGGTGGTCCGGCCGCGGCGGGACTGAGCCGTCGTTTTCTCAGCACAGCTAGGAGGACTTCGGTTGTTCAGGCCTTAGCGCAATCCTAGGCCGAGGCCCTCGAGGGGGCGGCGGCGGTCTGCGGCGGCTGTCCGAGCGCGATCTAGGGCGGCCCCCCTGTCGACGCTGTGCGGTTTGGCTGTGCTGAGCTGGGCACTGTGAAGAAGCTCGTGCAGGAGGCTGGTCACGTGGGCGGCCTGCAGCGGCGTTAGCGCGACGAGGCAGGAAGAGATTCATGGCTTGGGTGGCTTTCTGGACTTCCGAGAAACGGTCAACAATGCCACTCACCGCGGAGCCGTAGAGACCGGAGGGAGAGAGCGGCGCGTTGAGGAACGTGGCGCGTTCAGACTCTCTCATGTCGGCGAGCGTTAGCCACAGATGTCTCTCGGTCACAGTCAACGCGGCCATGCACTTTCCTAGGGCGTGGGCTGCGGACTTCGTTGCGCGGAGGGAGAGATCCGTCGCGCTTCTGAGATCCGATACCATCTCTGGGTGTCTGCCTTTTTCATCCCATTCCCGGAGAAGATCCGCTTGGAGGATCTGCAGGACGGCCATAGAGTGCAGAGCGGAAGCGGCTTGGCCGGCGGCGGCGTAGGCGCGGCCAACACAAGCGGAAGTGGCTCTGCAGGCCTTTGACGGGAGCACAGGCTTAGACCGCCATCTCGCAGAGGGCGGGCAAAGGTGTGCTGCTACCGAGTCCTCGACCGGAGGGATGGATAAATAGCCCTTCTCGGCGGCACCGTCCACCGATGAGAGAGAGGTGGAAACATGGGACCGGTTTCTGGCCGAGAGAGGCGCGTTCCACGATTTCGTGAGCTCGGCGTGGAGTTCCGGCAGGAAGGGGGCGGGTCGGGCCGCGGGCGCCGCGCGGCGACGGCTCTGGAGAAAACAGCCGTCGAGTCGGTTGGGTGCCTGCTCAAGGGGCGGTGACCACTCGAGCCCGAAGCGGTCGACGGCCTGAGAGAGAAGGCGCATTAGTTCCTCCTCGACTCCGGTGCGGGTCCGGCGCAGATGAGATGGCAGTCTACGACGCTGAGAGGGGCGCGGCATGAGCCGCAAGTGGTGCGAGGCATCTTTAAAAAGACGCTCGTGCTCTTTTGTGAAGTTCGCTGAGGAACTATTAGCTTTCTAGAAAAAGGATACGTCGCCGGATGGCGTAGCTCGCAGGATGGCTGAAGGTGGCGAAGACGGCCGGCTTCTTCAGGCGCTGTCCACGCTTGCTAGAGTGCCCCTCGAACGGCGACGCGGCTTCTGTAGACTTCAGAGATGCGAAGAGCTTGCTGAAGAGATGAAAATCAGGGAGGCAGCCTGTGGACCGCGTTGATATACACTCTGGCCACGCCCATTCTGGCAGGCTATGATGCTATGAGGGCGCGAGCGCCTCTCATTGGACGCGAGTTCATTCGAGTTCGTCCATAGGCTGCAGCAGTTTGCCGCAGGGCAACCAATGAGCTCGCTAGCTAGCCCGCTCAAGGTCTGCAGTTGCGGCACTGCGCTGACAATGGATACAAAAATTAAGGATAATTTTTTGGCTTCAATATTTCAGAAAAGATTAATCTTTCCCGTAGCGTAAGCTAGCTTACGGAATACGAGAGAACCTCTCGTAAGAGAACAGTCTTTTCATGTAGTCGCGATGTTATATTGTGTCATGTTTATCAAAATAAAACTGATTAAAAAACGTTGACTCCACTTCATTAATATAGGCTTATTCTGAACTTTATTTTTGTTCAAACAGATGCTGTATGAAGCAGTAAAGTATTGAATGAAAATGTGTCTGAAATAGCTGTGTATTTGGCAAATATTGCATTTATTTCACTTCAGCTGTGGTAAAGTATGCAAACACCACGTGAGCGGTCACTACGGGAACCAGAAAGTGTCCGACTTCACGTCTCCTTTTGCAGCTCCTCCCCGCCTGCACGCGGCAACTCTCGCCGATCGGTTACATCAGGTTATATCGGTTACATCGGTTATATACATAAATATCCCCTGAATACACAAGCCGCCAGCTTTTAATGTTACTGAAGCAAGTGACCCAAGGGGATGCCGGGAGTATGGCAGGACACGCAGCGTCCGTCCCTTTGGGGAACTAGGGTTACATACGTAACCCGGGACGTTCCCCTTCAGGGACTACCGCTGCGTGTAATCGCAGTGGGAACGCAATACCCACATCCCCATACGACCAAATCGCCGTCATGTGTCATTAGGAGACACAAACCGACGAGAGAACCTGAGCCCCGGGAGTGGAGCTAAGATAAAGGGAATAAAATCTAATGAAAGTGTGCGGTGAGGACCAGCCTGCCGCATCACAAACATCCTGAAGAGAAGCTCCTGAAAAAAGAGCTGTAGAGGCAGCCATACTCCTGGTGGAATGAGCCCTTACAGCCAAAGGTGAAGGCTGATGGGCCGAACCGTAAGCAAGCGAGATGGCCTCGACCACCCACTTGCTCATCCTTTGCTTAGATGCAGGACACCCTTTTTTAGGTGACCCAAAACAGACAAACAGTTCTTCCGATCTCCTCCACAGGGCAGCTCTGTGGACAAAAGCATCTAAAGCCATAACGGGGCACAGCAAATTAAGTTTCTTCTGGTCTGGCGTCAGAAAAGGCGGAGGACAGAAAGCCTGCAGAACTATAGGTCTAACAAAAGTAGTTGGCACCTTAGGAACATAACCTGGTCTCGGACAGAGAAAGGCCTTAACCATACCAGGAGCAAATTCCAGGCACGAGGGAGCCATCGAAAGTGCTTGAATATCTCCAATTCTTTTTAGAGATGAGATAGCGAGAAGAAGGATAGTCTTTAGTGTAAGAAACTTTTCCGAAACTTCCTCGATGGGCTCGAAAGGAGCTAGGGAGAGACCTTCTAAGACGATGGCCAGATCCCGAGCTGGTACCCTCGTGCGAACTGCAGGCCTCAGCCTTAAGGCGCCACGAAGGAAGCGAGATATAAGTGGGTGTCTCCCGAGAGAACCTCCGCTTGAACTCGTACACCTTCAGTGTGGAGTTGGATAACCCTGTGGAGAGACGGTCCTGCAGGAAATCCAGCACCGTACCAACCGGGCAGTTAACTGGGTCCTGCTGGCGCTCTCCACACCAAGAGGTGAAAAGTTTCCACCTCGCGGCATATAACTTCCTCGTGGCGGGAGCTCTGGATTGGAGGATGGTCTCAACGACCTCAGTCGAGAGACCAGAATCTATGAGCTGGGCCCCCTCAGAGGCCAAGCCCACAGCCTCCATAGTTCTGGGCGGGGGTGAAGGATCGACCCACTCGCCTGAGAGAGTAGATCTCTCCTGATCGGTATCTCCATGGGAGTGCCGTCGAGGAGAGACACTAGGTCTGCAACCCATACTCGGGCCGGCCAGAACGGGGCTATTAGCAGAAGACTGAGCCCGTCCCGGCGGACCCTCTCCAGAACTCCCGGGAGCAGAGCGATCGGGGGAAAAGCGTACTAACGTGACCTCGGCCACGGATGTACCATCGCGTCCAACCCCAGTGGGGCTGGCAGGCTGAGAGAGAACCACAGTGGACAGTGTGATGTCTCTCGGGAAGCAAATAGGTCTACCTCGGCACGACCAAAATGTTCCCATAGGAGCTCCACCACCTCGGGGTGAAGACTCCATTCCCCGGGCCTCGGCCCCTGCCTCGACAGGATGTCTGCCCCCTGATTTAAATACCCCGGGAGATAAATAGCTCTCAGAGAAAGAATTTTCCCCTGGGACCATAGAAGTATCTGACGTCCCAGTTTGTAAAGTGGGCGAGAACGCAGACCCCCCTGATGGTTGATATAAGAGACCACCGATGTGTTGTCTGTCCGGACAAGAACATGGTGGCCCCTTAGGTCTGGGAGGAAATGTTTCAGAGCCTGAAACACTGCCAACATCTCTAGACAATTTATGTGCCATAGACAGTGATGGTCCTCCCACAGACCCCGAGCTGGGCGACCACTCATGATCGCCCCCCACCCCGTGAGAGAGGCATCTGTCGTTAGCATAACGCAATGACAAGGAGCTCCCAACACAGGGCCTTGGGACAGAAACCGAGGATCTTTCCACATAACCAGGGCGCGATGACACCGTCGCGAACTCATGATCATGCGAAGCGGATTTCCCCTCGGGGAGAATCCCCTGGTTCTGAGCCACCACTATAACGGTCTCATGTGCAGGAGGCCAAAAGGTATCACGTTGGACGCAGCTGCCATGAGACCTAACAGTCTCTGGAACTGTTTTACAGTGGATGACTGGCCTAGCTTGACCTGATCTACTGCGGTGAGAATCGAAGCAACACGAGCAGGTGACAACTGTGCCTGCATCGTCGTCGAATCCCACACTACACCGAGAAAAGTGGTTCTCTGTAATGGAGAAAGAACACTCTTCTTGGCATTGAGCCTCAACCCCAACCTCTTGATGTTAGCAAGAACGACATCTCGATGCCGAACCGCCTGTTGTTCTGATTGAGCTGGAATTAACCAATCGTCTATATAGTTCAGAATACAGATGCCCTGCAGCCTCAGCGGGGCTATAGCCGCATCCATACACTTCGTGAACGTGCGGGGTGACAGTGCTAGGCCGAACGGAAGAACCCGACATTGGTATGCTTCGCCCCGAAAGCGAACCTCAGGAACTTCCTGTGTTGAGGGAGGATAGATGCGTGGAAGTAAGCGTCCTTTAGATCTATCGTGACGAACCAGTCATCGGATCTGATTTGTGACACAATCTACTTGAGAGTGAGCATCTTGAATTTGAGCTTCCCAACAGCGTGATTTAAGAGACGCAGATCTAGAATGGGACGCAGCCCTCCATTTTTTTCCGGAACGATGAAGTACCGGCTGTAGTATCCTAACTCCCTGCTGGGTGGAGGAACCCGCTCTATAGCTCCTTTTAGTAGCAGAGCTTTTACCTCCTGTTCTAACACCAGAGCCTGCTCGGGGCCCACCACTGTTGGCAGAATCCCTAAGGGAACCAGCCTCTCGAGGCTGGCCTCTGGATGAACATCCCGAGTGACAGACACAGCGCCCTGTAACGTACTGGCAGGGAACAGCTGGTCTGGGTACTCCACAACCCTCCTCGGAGGGGGCGAGCGTTCCTCTGGAAATCGCTCGCCGAGTCTCTCTACGCCCTGTATAGGCAGGGTTAGTAGAGCAGACCCCTGAAGGGAATCGGGAAAGACAGGGCACCGTGTTTTTGTGCAGTGAACTCAAGTCTTCCACGATGGGGACCACCCTCAGTGTCAGAGGAGGCGAGCGTCCCTCGGGAAAGCGCTCGCCGAGTCTCTCTACGCCCTGTATAGGCAGGGTTAGAAGAGCAGACCCCTGAGGGCTTTGGGAAAGACAGGGCACCGTGTTTTTGTGCAGTGAACTCAAGTCTTCCACGATGGGGACCACCCTCAGAGTCCTGACGTTCAGCACGTCGGGATTTTTTCGACGCGGCCTTCTTGGCGATAATGACTGTCCTCAGATCAGCCCTACCCCGAGAAGGTTGCGCCGGAGAGCGCCCCGCCTCGTCCCTCCAGTTGCTCTGTGGGGGGGGCACAAGACGCGACACTCCGTTTCTGCTGCGCTCTTTTTGAAGTACTCGGTGGCTGGGATTGCCCTCGCTCAGCAGCCCCAGCGACACGCACTTTAAGGGGCACCAAAAAATGTTTCCATAAGCATTAGACTGGTTAGTATAAATTCTGCTTGAAACTGGTCTAACCCAGGTCTTTGAAACCTCAGCATGAAGATCTGGGAAGAACGGTAAGCACCGGCGAGAAGGTTGAGGTCGTGCAGACAGAAATCTATCATCTAGTTTGATTTTATTTCTAGACTCCTGTCTATCAGCTGGCCACTCAAACTGAGCTTTTCAACAGTCCGAGATAACACATCCATCAAACCCTCTTCATTTGCAGTATAATGTGACAAACTAGTTTCCTCTGATGCAAAACTTTCGACATCCAGCTCCTCAGAACTGGATAATCTCAATTCAACATCATCATGTGCCTCCACCCGGGCAGAAGTAACCACCACAGCGCGTGCTTCCAGAGCCGGGTAAGAGACACTGGATCCCGCCGGAGAAAGCTGAGATAGGGCGGGGCCCGTCTTAACGTCGCCGGTGAGATCCATCTGCGAACCCCAAGACAAGCGCCGCCGCCCTGCCTCAACAGAGGCGCGACCCGAGCCTTGGGGAGCTCGCAGCATACCGCTCTCCTTGAAGAGCGATCGCCGCGAGCGCAGAGTTCTCAGAGGAAAGCGCTCGCAATGCTCACAATCGACTCCCTCGAGAGCCGACTGGGCATGCTGCACTCCCAAACAAGCCACACATAGCTCGTGTGAATCCCCACCCGTGATGTATCGTGTACAGGGGGGCACACACATCCTATACTGCTCGCTCGTTTTTTTTATTATTAATTATATATATATATATATATATATATATATATATATATAGTGATAAACTCCTGACAGAACAGACAAACACAATCGAAAGATTTCAGACACACATAGAGCTGCTGAAGTAACAAAAAGCTGGCGGCTTGTGTATTCAAGTGATATTTATAGCTTCCTGGTCGATGACGTCACTTGCTGTGACGCTCCCTCTCTCTATTGACTGATTTCATTCATGCTTCAGACGCGTCACGCTGGAGGCCGTTCCCACTGTGATTACACGCAGCGGTAGTCCCTGAAGGGGAACTTAACATGTCTCGCACGAGGCAACAGGCTCTACACTCTATTCGAAAAATCTATACAATGGTGTAATGTGTATTTATTAATATTTTCCTCAGCTTGTGTAAGCTTGTAATGAACTTTGATTCATTATGTGGCTTGCTCTTAACCGCCTGAGTTTTTAAGGTGGTTGTCAGTATTTTATAAAGGTAAAAGACAGATTTTAGTAATTTGGTATATTAACATTATTTAAGTTAAAATTACATTTACATTTAATAATTTAGCAGACACTTTTATCCAAAGCGACTTACAAATGAGGAGACAATAGAAGCAATCAAACCAACAATAGGGCAACAGAATGCAGGTGCTGTGACTAGTCCCAGTTAATCCAGCACAGAACACATTGCAAGGTTTATCTTTTCTTTTTTTTCTTTTTTTATAAATAGATATAGAATAGTTAGTTTTAGCATTGATGGGTCAAGTGTTGGTGAAAAAGATGCATCTTCATAATCATACGTTTCCTGAAAATGGCTTAAGACTCAGCAGCTTGGGTTGAGTAAGGCAGGTCATTCCACCAGCTTGGAACAGTCAAGGTAAAGGTCAGTAAAAGAGTTTATGTGCTTCTTTGGGATGGCACCACAAGGCGCAGTTCACTTGCAGAACGCAAGCTTCTGAAGGGCACATAGGTCAGGTCTTAAGTAGTCAAGTCAAGTCATCTTCATTTATATAGCGCTTTTAACAATGGATTGTTTCAAAGCAGCTTTACAGAGATAAACATATAATTTAAGGTAACAGATTGTTTTGGCATTATAGCGGTTCTTGAATAATGTTATTTCCAGCTAAAGTTAACTTTGATTGATTCACCTCCGTCGAAATGATCAGACTTTTAAACGCGAACCTGTGATTAACGCTGACGGCGTTCACATGCTCATTCAGAATTGATTCTATAGTTATGTGCTTTTTAAAATATGTGCGCAGGTTTATAATTCATAGAACCCAGCCTAAACAAACTACTTTTCTTGCCTATAAATTTTGATACAGAATTTTGTTTTATTTTATCACTTCGGGGTACGCGAGCCGGAATTCACAACGCTTTATCTGTAGAGTGGGAAAGGGATCCTCCATAGGGAGAGGATAGTGGATACTTCAGCACTGCATTGTCATCGGGTCCAGGCGGATCTCCTTCGTCAGATCTGGACACGGTCTGGATCCGGCAGGCTGCGGGAAAACCTCGGGATAAACAAAGACACTAATATTAGCGTAGATGCCATTCTTCTTATGATGTAGCGAGTACATCAAGATTTAAGGGAAGTGTTCCCAGTTCCGGCTGACCTAATCTATGCAGCCTAACATTGAATTTATAGAAGTCTATAGTGTGTTATTTGTATGCTAGGTCAAAGAGATGTGTTTTTAGTCTAGCTTTGAACTGACAGAGTGTGTCTGCTTCCCGGACAATGGTAGGAAAACTGTTCCAAAGTTTTGGTGCTAAATAGGAAAAGGATCTACCGCCTGCAGTCGATTTAGATATTCTAGGTATTATCAACTGGCCGGAATTTTGAGATCGCAATAGACGTGAAGGACTATAATACGTTAAGAGCTCGCTCAAGTACTGCGGAGCTAAACCATTTAGTGCTTTGTAGGTAATCAACAATATTTTAAAATTTATACGATGTTTAATAGGGAGCCAATGCCGTGTTGACAGAACCGGGCTAATATGGTCATATTTCCTGGTTCTGGTAAGAACTCGAGCTGCGGCGTTTTGAACTAGCTGTAGTTTATTTATTAAGCGTGCAGGGCAACCACCCAGTAGAGCATTACAATAATCTAGCCTTGAGGCCATGAACGCATGGACTAATTGTTCCGCATTTCCCAATGAGAGCATATGGCATATTTTTAAGATGGAAAATGCAGTTTTACAGATACTAGACACGTGGCTTTCAAAAGAAAGGTTGGTATCAAAGAGCACACCCAGGTTCCTAACCGACGACGAAGACTTGACAGAGCAGCCATCAAGTGTTAGACAGTATTCTGGGTTATTACGTGTGGAAGTTTTTTGTCCAATAATTAGAATCTCTGTCTTTTCAGAATTTAGTAGTAGGAAATTACTAGTCATCCAATTTTTTATATCAGCTATGCATTCCGTTAATTTTGTGAATTGGTAAGTTTCGTTGGGTTTTGAAGAAATATACAGCTGAGTATCATCGGCATAACAGTGAAAGCTAACTCCATGTTTCCTAATGATATCTCCTAATGGTAGCATGTACAGAGTGAACAGCAGCGGTCCTAGTACTGAGCCTTGTGGTACGCCATACTGAACTTGTGATCGATAAGACATCTCTTCATTTACTGCTACAAACTGATAACGGCCAGATAAGTATGATTTAAACCATGCTAGTGCAATTTCACTAATGCCCACATAGTTTTCTAGTCTATTTAAAAGAATGTTGTGGTCAATTGTGTCAAATGCAGCACTAAGATCGAGTAACACTAATAGAGAGATACAACCACGATCGGATGATAAGAGCAAATCATTTGTGACTCTAATGAGAGCGGTCTCAGTACTATGGTATGCTCTAAATCCGGACTGAAAATCCTCACAGATATCATTTCTTTCTTGAAAGGAACACAGTTGTGAAGATACTGCTTTTTCTAATATCTTTGACAGAAAAGGCAGATTCGAGATCGGCCTGTAATTGACTAATTCTGTAGGATCAAGTTGTGTTTTTTTAACAAGCGGTTTTATCATAGCCAGTTTAAAGGTTTTTGGTACGTATCCTAGAGACAAAGATGAATTAATGATATTAAGAAGAGGATATATGACCTCTGGAAACATCTCTTTCAGTAGCTTAGTCGGTATAGGATCTAACATACAAGTTGTCGATTTAGATGAATTAACGAGTTTGCAGAATTCTTCCTCTCCTATAGCAACAAATGAATCAAATTTTTCCTCAGGGAGACTACAATGCACTTCCTGATGCGATACTGTGGTAGACGGTTGCATAGTTATAATTTTGTCCCTGATATTATCAATCTTATAAGTGAAGAAGTTCATAAAGTCATCACTGCTGTGTTGCTTGGACACTTCTGAGCTTGAAGCTTTCTTTTTCGTTAGTTTAGCCACTGTTTCAAATAAATACCTTGGATTATGTTTATTTTCTTCTAATAGGTTTGAAAAATAAGCAGATCTAGCAGCTTTTAAAGCCTCTCTGTAAGCAATCGAGCTCTCTTTCCACGAAATCCGAAATACCTCTAGTTTAGTTTTCTTCCAGTTGCGCTCCATTGCGCTCCATTTCTTCCAGTTGCGCTCCAAGTAGTGAGTTTAGGGAAAGGGTTTCAGAGCTAGTGGTTGTTCTGTAGGCAAATGTCAGTGCCTTGAATTTGATATACATTGAAATAAAAAAAAAAAAAAATAAAAAAAAAAAAAAAAAAAAAAAAAAAAAAAAAAAATATATATATATATATATATATATATATATATATATTTTTTTTTTTTTTTTTTTACTATAAATTTTATTTTATTCTGTAAAACTTGTGATGTTCCTGGCGTATTTTTTTACAGCAAAGTTCTGCCAAACACAGCTTCCAGTTTTTTTTTTACAGTAAATTTTACAGATATGTTTGAGTATTTTTACAAAAGCATCAATAAATGAAAACTTTTGTGTGAAACAGCATACTGCAAGGTGTCCAATACTGCACCCAGGATGAGTGGCATTTTTTGTCAGTGCAACGTAACTGAAAAATACATCCTTTAAAAATTACTTTAAAAAAACTTTAGATTTATTAGCATGTCTAATAAACAAATGCTAATAAAATAGCATTTATTAGCATATCAACTCTTCACAAGCTGATACAAGAAAAAAAACAGGAAAGTGAGGAGAAAGGAAACGGGGGTATGTTTGTTGATTTTAGACAACTCCAACCATAAATAAATAAGGGATACCTTCCATAATTTGATATTAATTAATTTGAGAGGGTGAAATATGCAAGCCTAACCAACAGAAGTGTGATTTAACGGAGAGCAGGTGTGCATTGCCCTTCATCATCACAGTTCCCCATCCCCTAATTATGCTCGCTATGAAGCGATGCCATCAGGAGGCCAGTTGCAGTTGATGTATTTTTAATCAGAGCTGTTAGCATCAGTGATGTATGCCCATTGACTAAAACTGGCCGTAGAGAGAAGGGGGGATCTGTTATCATGGTTGCCAAAACACTTTATACAGATGTTCTTGCGTATGACCCAACACAGGAAACACAGGTAACATTGTAGACCCTCACCCGTGGGCTCTGCATCCTGCCTCAAAAAAAGAACATTGTCTTTATAAGTGTAGAGAGAAACTGAAATACTTTGCACATCAGCCTAGAGACTAACAGCCATATTATAGAAGAAACCATATAGGCTGTAGTGTAGGCCCTGATTCATTTATACAAATTGGGTGCACACACATTTTTAGATAACACGTTCACAAGTTATACAACCTGGATCATTTATAGTGCATAATTGCAATCGTCGTGGTCTTCAAAAATCTAAGCACAAGCTCCAATGTTCAGCACAATAACAACAAAACTTAAAAAAAATTAAAGAAGTCTTTCTCTTTGCTGACA
Organism: Tiaroga cobitis; assembly: GCA_030578255.1. NCBI lineage: Eukaryota > Metazoa > Chordata > Actinopteri > Cypriniformes > Leuciscidae > Tiaroga > Tiaroga cobitis. Next base: position 27,857,076 of record CM060591.1, on the reverse strand, counting down.
TAAAATTACACTTTCTTTTAACAGCAGTCCCATGCAAAGCATGCTGGGAACCACAGATCTACTGGCCAGTTAGTTGTCAACAAAAACGATTAATGTAGTCACAACAAAAATGTAGTTTTGACCAAAAGTTCAGGAATTGTATTGCTTCAGCTCATTTTAACAAAGTAACTTGAACATGCAGCAAAAGTATTTTTAACACTCTTTCATGGTAATTTGTAACTATTTTGAATTTTGGTGTCAAATTGGTGGCAAATTAGTAAATTTTTGAAAGATCTGAGGGTTAGCTTAAAGATCGGGACACACCAAGCTAACGCTCGGCTATCGGGCAATGTCGGGCCGTTTTTGAGCGTTGGTTGGCTTAGTTTTTCTGGGTCTGCACCGTTGGCTCTGGTCGGACGCTGAATCGGCGTTGGGCTGTCGGTAAGAGAGAGAACTCTGATTGGCTGTTCAGCTTAGCGAACAAGTCAATGCAAGAGAATCAAAGCGAAATTGATGAAAGCGAGCAAAGAAGTCAAGACTGTACGGACAAAAGGCTGTTATAATTTGACATCATCTTCCCTGAGCATTCGAATGCACAAATATTTTCATGATAACATGAGCTGTCTGGAAAAAAAATTGGTAAAATTTCTGGAATTCAAAATGGTAAGCAAGCACTACTTTGTTTACGGTTTGTATATCTGCAATCCTAGTTGTTGTTTTTTTTGAATAACGAATATAGACTATTGAAACCTGCTGAAACAGACAGTGTGTTGCCATTAAGGCAAAATGTTAGGGACTTTTATTTTGATACGATGTAAATCGGGAGTTCGGGGTTAGAGGTTATTTCCTGTACTGAAGAAAGGAAGCTGACAGTATGTGTGTACATTTAATCCATCTGTTGTTAGCACTAGAGGCAATGTCGTAAGTACAAAATTCATTGTTATGTTAATAAGTTAATGTTACATTACCGTTTAAAAAGGAAAGACTACACATAGTTACAATGTTTATTTACATGTATATTCAGGTATATTTCATTTGACAAGATTTATGTTAAAACAGTCAAACTTTATTCCTTTGTTACAGTTTTCACTCTGTCATGTAAGATGATGTTGAAAGCTACAGTAAACAGCAAGAAATCGCTCACTACGACTTGTCATCATTTTGCATTAGAGTTAGCTGGTTGTATAGCTACAGTTGCTACACTGCAGTGAGGACAACACAGTGAAAAGACAGAGAAAAGTTAGTGTTGAACATCGCAGCAGGATGGATGGAAAACGTGCAAAGTCTTCTGTTGCTAGTGGAAGCTCTCACTCATCTGCGTCATCAAACAGTGCAGTAATCCATGCACGGGCTAAAGCAGCAGCTGTTAAAGTACGTGCTGAATATGCAGAAAAAGAGGCTAAAGCTAAAATAGAAAAGGCAGCTAAAGAAGCTGAATCACAATTGGAGAAAGTAAGAAGAGAGACTGAGCTTGAAAGGCTCGCCATGTGTTGTGAAGCAGCGGCTGCTGAAGCTGAAGCAGCCGTTTGGGAATCGGCTGACACAATTGCGAAGTGTATTCTGTTGGATGAAACAAGCTCGTCAGAAGGAGATAAAATGGAGCGGACAAGCGAATACGTCCAAACTCATTTTGGCCCAACTAGCTCCACAAAGCGAGCAGCTACAGATGGCACTCTCATTTTCAGTCCAAACAATCCCTTCTCTTCATACCGGCAGGATCCTGTTTCTTCACATGAACCACGACTGTTAAGTCCGACTGGGAATCGAACCCGGGTCTCCTGCGTAGCAGGGCAAAGCACTACCTCAGTGCCACAATGTGGTGTATTAGACTCAAAATGCAGAGGCAGAGACAAGAACTCAGTTCAAGGGCTTTACTTGAAAAGCAGGGCAAAAGAATCGAACAAGGAATGGCAAAAACAAAAAGTATAATCCAGGCAAAGGTCAGAGTCCACTATCTTAGTCAAAATCATTGAATAATCCAAAAACAGGAGGCAACCTCATAATTAAAAAAACAGGCATGAACAGGTCGGTAACAAACAAAAATACACTGGAAAAATAACTCCTGGAACGGTATAGTCAACCCGGTGTCAACTCAAGACTGAGCAAAGAACTCTTCTTCTTCTTCTTCTAGCTTTCCGGCAGGCTAGATGCCTTTCGGCACATTGCTGCCTCCCACAGTTCAGTCTCGGTTATCATTTTATGACACCATCATTCTCAGAGGGCTAATCCTGTTGCAGATATAAAATCCATGACTGCATCCACTATCCTCGATTGATTCTCATGAGGATTCAAAATATCTCTCAGTGTCACTGCCTGTATTCCATCTCCTGATACCACAGAGTAAAGTTTTTCTCTTTGCCCTTTATACTGTTGACATACCATAAACACATGATTAACAGTCTGTTGTTGATTGCAGGTTCTCCAGATTCCATCCTCATGTTTGCCCATCTTCGCTAGATCCCATGCAAGTCCACAGTGTCCCAGCCTTAGTCTTGTCATAATTACAGATTGTCTTCTGGATTTACCCAAATAATATTGCTCTGTCTTTACTTTGTTTTGTATTGCATAGTAATGACGGCCCTTTGTTTCCTTTTCCCACTGCCTCTGCCATACTACTATAGTATTTACTTTAACGACAGATCTACATTCAGCAACCCCAACACAAACTGCTAAATCAATGTCTCTTTTTAAAGTCATTTTTGCTGCCTTGTCTGCCACCTCATTCCCTTCTACCCCAACATGTGCAGGCACCCAGAGAAATCCCACTGACCCTCCAGCCTGTTCGATTCTATACAACAGAACCATCAGCTCCATAAACAAATCTGGCCGAGCTCCCAAATTACTTCCTCTCAGAGTTTTTAACACTGAAGCCGAATCTGAGCATAATACTGCTCTCCTTGGTTGAACTTCCTCTACCCACTTTAGTGCCCATATAATAGCTAGAATTTCTGTTGTATACACCGATACCCCCTCAGACAGTCGCTTAAGCTTTACATATTCATATTGTGGGATATAAAAAGCAAATCCCGACTTCCCAGTTTGAGGATCTTGGGATCCATCTGTGTAAATCTGAAGATAAGTTCCCCACTGATTTTCTAGTCTTTGCTTGACCATATTGGGATATTCTGTGCCTTCATGATGTTTGATGTTTTCTATTATATTGAAATCTATTTCTGGTGTGGACATCAACCACGGTGGTACAACTGACCAATACACTTGCGGGGCCACCCCTAGAGCAAAGAACTCAAGACAACAGGGGTTTTAAATAGGCATCTTAACAAGGTTCAGGTGAAACTAATAAATCAATAATGAGAACATGTGGCAGGCATAAAACAACAACAAAAGAACACTGAGGACCTCACATGGCCAAAAAAGGAACAACAGCCACACAATTCATGACAACGACAGGTTAATAACACAGGCAATGTGAATTTATCAGAGGATGGTCTAGACCAGGGGTGCCCAATCCTGCTCCTGGCGATCGACTGTCCTGCACAGTTCATCTCCAACCCTTTAAATTATATTCAGGTGTGTTTGATTAGGGTTGGAGATGAACTGCGCAGGACAGTCGATCGCCAGGAGCAGGATTGGGCACCTCTGGTCTAGACGATGCTAATGTTCCACCGGCAGTCAAACTGTCATATGGTGAGACTTTAACTGAGAGAGAGGACGATCAAGTCGATTCAAAAAAGTTTCATACTGACTTGAATATTGCTGCTCCGTGCTATTACCCCCAGTTAAAAACTGAGCAGGGCGTGTCTCCAACTGAACATCTTGCGCAATACTTAGCTCGACGTGACCTGGTGAATGCAAGTCTGTATGAGTTTGATGATAAACCAGAAAATTATCGTGCTTGGCAGTCTTCATATAAAAATGCTGCACAAGGGCTGGGTCTCACTGCTACTGAGGAGCTAGACTTAATGACTCGATGGCTTGGCAAAGAATCCTGCAACCAAGTGAAACGTTTGCGTTCAGTGCATGTAACAAGTCCAGACATAGCACTCAGAAAAGCCTAGGAACGTCTTCAGGAATGCTACGCAGCACCAGAGGTAGTTGAAAAAGCCCTCATTACTTGACTCGACAGGTTCCCTAAGGTTTCGGCAAAAGAAAATCTAAAGTCAAGGGAGCTAGCATATCTGCTGATGGATATGCAGTATGCTAAGGAAGACGGCTACTTTCCAGTTTTGTCCTACCTGGATACTGCACGAGGTATTGAACATATAATAGCCAAGCTGCCTTATGGATTTCAGGAAAAATGGATCTCTGCAGGTTCTAGGTATAAAGAAGCAAACGGAGGGCGGTTTCCACCATTTGAATTCTTTATCAGATTCATGTGCTATAAGGCACATGAATAGACTTTTAAATAGACTAGAAAACTATGTGGGCATTAGTGGAATTGCACTAGCATGGTTTAAATCATATTTAACTGACCGTTATCAGTTTGTAGCAGTAAATGAAGAGATGTCTTATCGATCACAAGTTCAGTATGGCGTACCACAAGGCTCAGTACTAGGACCGCTGCTGTTCACTCTGTACATGCTACCATTAGGAGATATCATTAGGAAACATGGAGTTAGCTTTCACTGTTATGCCGATGATACTCAGCTGTATATTTCTTCAAAACCCAACGAAACTTACCAATTCACAAAATTAACGGAATGCATATCTGATATAAAAAATTGGATGACTAGTAATTTCCTACAACTAAATTCTGAAAAGACAGAGATTCTAATTATTGGACAAAAAAACTTCCACACGTAATAACCCAGAATACTGTCTAACACTTGATGGCTGCTCTGTCAAGTCTTCGTCGTCAGTTAGGAACCTGGGTGTGCTCTTTGATACCAACCTTTCTTTTGAAATCCACGTGTCTAGTATCTGTAAAACTGCATTTTTCCATCTTAAAAATATATCTAAAATACGCCATATGCTCTCATTGGGAAATGCGGAACAATGCGGAAATGCGTTCATGACCTCAAGGCTAGATTATTGTAATGCTCTACTGGGTGGTTGCCCTGCACGCTTAATAAATAAACTACAGCTAGCTCAAAACGCCGCAGCTCGAGTTCTTACCAGAACCAGGAAATATGACCATATTAGCCCGGATCTGTCAACACTGCATTGGCTCCCTATTAAACATCGTATAAATTTTAAAATATTGTTGATTACCTACAAAGCACTAAATGGTTTAGCCCCGCAGTACTTGAGCGAGCTCTTAACGTATTATAGTCCTTCACGTCTATTGCGATCTCAAAATTCCGGCCAGTTGATAATACCTAGAATATCTAAATCGACTGCAGGCGGTAGATCCTTTTCCTATTTAGCACCAAAACTTTGGAACAGTCTTCCTACCATTGTCCGGGAAGCAGACACACTCTGTCAGTTCAAAGCTAGACTAAAAACACATCTCTTTGACCTAGCATACACATAACACACTATAGACTTCTATAAATTCAATGTTAGGCTGCATAGATTAGGTCAGCCGGAACTGGGAACACTTCCCTTAAATCTTGATGTACTCGCTACATCATAAGAAGAATGGCATCTACGCTAATATTAGTGTCTTTGTTTATCCCGAGGTTTTCCCGCAGCCTGCCGGATCTAGGCCGTGTCCAGATCTGACGAAGGAGATCCGCCTGGACCCGATGACAATGCAGTGCTGAAGTGCCCACTATCCTCTCCCTATGGAGGATCCCTTCCCCACTCTACAGATGAAGCGTTGTGAATTCTGGCTCGCGTACCCCGAAGTGATAAAATAAAACAAAATTCTGTATCAAAATTTATAGGCAAGAAAAGTAGTTTGTTTAGGCTGGGTTGTATGAATTATAAACCTGCGCACATATTTTAAAAGCACATAACTATAGAATCAATTCTGAATGAGCATGTGAACGCCGTCAGCGTTAATCACAGGTTCACGTTTAAAAGTCTGATCATTTCGACGGAGGTGAATCAATCAAAGTTAACTTTAGCTGGAAATAACATTATTCAAGAACCGCTATAATGCCAAAACAATCTGTTACCTTAAATTATATGTTTATCTCTGTAAAGCTGCTTTGAAACAATCCATTGTTAAAAGCGCTATATAAATGAAGATGACTTGACTTGACTTGACTTGAGGCAAGGAAAAGGAATGTTCCCAGTTTTAGCCTTTTATATGCTAGCGGATCTTCTGTAAGGGTTGAAAGTCCCCATCTTAAAAACACCAAGAACCCCATTGCAGTTCATAAGACTAATGTCTCCCAGGCAGAGTCAAGCACTTCCAGTGATCCAAATAAGAGCTGTCCAATTCATGCAAAGCCACATCCACTGAAGTGCAAAGCCTTTAGAGCCAAAGATCTTCAAGACAGGAAAGCCTTCCTGAAAGAAAGAGGATTCTGCTTTAAGTGCTGTGGCTCAAATAGTCATGTGGCGAAGGACTGCACTGTAGTAGTGAAATGTTTTGAGTGTGACAGCAACAGACATGTCTCAGCTATGCATCCGTGCCCTCCTCCACAGACCACGGCTCCTGTAACCTCGTCACAGAATGGCGGGGAGGGAGAAGACGGTAACGACAGCAGGGAAGTCGTCAGCTCAAGCTGCACTGAAGTATGTGGTGCAGTACAAGTTGGGAGGTCATGTTCCAAGATATGCCTAGCAAAGGTGTATCACAAGGGCTGTCCAGACAAAGCCATCAAGGCATATATCGTTTTAGATGACCAAAGCAACCGGTCATTGGCGACGTCCAGTTTCTTTGACCTTTTCAACATTCAGAGTAGGCCATATCCTTACTTACTGAGAACGTGTTCCGGCACAGAGGAAACATTTGGCAGAAGGGCTGAAGATTTTATGGTCAAAGCACTTGATGGGAAAGTGACAATCCCTCTTCCCCCACTTATTGAATATAACGACTTACCTGACAACCGGGCTAAAATTCCCACGCCGAACGCTGCTCTTCATCAACCTCACCTCGTCAAAGTAGCAGAACACATTCCCGAATTGGACCCCACTGCGGAGATCCTCCTGCTGCTTGGTAGAGACATAATTAGAGTGCACAAGGTAAGGGAACAAGTAAATGGCCCTCCCAACGCCCCTTTTGCTCAACGCCTTGATCTAGGATGGGTGTTGGTTGGAGAGGTCTGCCTAGGGAATGTGCACAAGCCAAATGTCAGCACTTACAGGACAACAGTGCTTGATTGTCGACGGCCCTCACTCCTCCAACCGTGCACAAGTTTTATGCATGTCAGGGATGAGCTTCATGGCAAAGAGCCCAGGAAGAGTGTCTTAAAGCCCAGCAGGGCTAAAGAAGACATGCTGGGTAAAAATGTATTTGACCGCACCGAACAGGACAACAAGCTGGCATCATCAATTGAGGATGAGGTTTTCTTGAACATAATGGATAAAGAAGTCTACAGAAATGATTCACACAGTTGGGTCGCTCCACTACCATTCAGGCAGCTCAGAGAACGGTTGTCTAACAACCGCAGCCAAGCACTCAAACGATTTGAATCACTTCAATGCACCTTGAGGAGAAAGCCGGAGATGGAACAACAATATGTGGCATTCATGGGTAAACTGCTGAAAAATTATCACGCTGCGGTGGCACCAGGACTAAGGGAAGACGAAGAGTGTTGGTACTTACCAAGCATAGCAGTAATTCACCCACAAAAAACAGGTCAAATCAGGGTGGTGTTTGATTCGAGTGCCCAACACTCTGGAATCTCCTTAAATAATGTGCTATTGACTGGCCCTGGTCTTAACAACTCCCTTCTGGGAGTACTCATGCGGTTCCGAAAGGAAAAGGTGGCTGTTATGGCAGACATACAGCAGATGTTTTACTGCTTCCTCGTAGAAGAAAAACACAGGAACTATTTGAGATTTTTATGGTTCAAGAACAATGATGTGGCAAGTGAAGTCGTAGACTACAGGATGAAGGTCCATGTGTTCGGGAATAGGCCGTCGCCAGCAGTGGCAATTTATGGGCTTAGAAGAGCTGTCAGAAAGGGTGCGCAAAGATATGGACAAGACACCGTCAACTTTGTCGAGCGTCACTTTTATGTCGATGACGGTCTTTGTTCTGTCCCAACTGATGCTGAAGCCACTGACTTAATGCGTAGGGCTTCATTGGCTGAGTCTAACCTCAGGCTCCACAAGTTTGCATCGAATAGTACGGTTGTCTTAGCAGCTTTCCCAAGAGAGGATTGGGTGGCAGTTGGAAAAGAGGTAGACCTCTGTCGGAAGGAGTCACCCATTCAACGCAGCTTAGGCCTCCTGTGGGAGGTAGCTAGGGACACATTCACCTTCTCTGTGTCAGCTGATGTAAAACCATTTACCCGCCGTGGAGTTCTCTCCATGGTGAACAGTGTTTTTGATCCCTTGGGTTTTTTGGCTCCAGTCGTAATCAAAGGAAGAGCCTTTCTCAGAGAGTTGAATTCGGAGGTTTCAGTGTGGGACACTCCATTACCTGAAGAGAAATTAGGCAAGTGGGAGGCTTGGCGAAATTCACTTCAAGAGTTGAAGCACTTCCATATATCAAGGATGTACACAGGCATCTCTCTAACCAAGGCCGAACGGGTGGAACTCTGTGTGTTCTGTGATGCTTCTACTATGGCCATTGGGGCTGTAGCCTATTTGAAGATCATCCAAGAAGACACTGTTGACATTGGATTTGTCATGGGGAAGTCTAAACTTGCTCCTCAATCAGAGCCAACCATACCGAGACTTGAGTTATGTGCTGCGGTTTTGGCTGTGGAAGTGGCCGAACTGATTCAGGATGAACTGGACTTGAAGCTAGATTCCATTAAGTTTTACACGGATAGCAAAGTGGTCCTTGGATACATTTACTACCAATCCAGACGGTTTTATGTATATGTCCACAATCGAGTCCAGAGTATTCGCCAGACCTCAAATCCTGAACAGTGGCACTACGTACGCACAGAGGACAATCCGGCTGATATTGCATCAAGGTCTGTTCCAGCATCACGTCTCACACAAACAATGTGGTTCAGTGGACCTACCTTTCTGCGCAAGCTTTCCATTCAACCAGAGCCTATTCAGTCATTCAGTTTAGTCTCACCCGAATTGGATGCAGAGATTCGTCCAGATGTGAAGAGTTATGCCACCCAGCTACACGAGAAAGGTCTCAGCATAGAGCGTTTTGAGAGGTTCTCCACCTTTGACACACTCCAGCGAGCCGTGGCATTCTTAATTCATGTTGCAAGATCTTACAAGTCCCCTAACATCAAGGACAATTGTAGGGGATGGCATAAACGTGAGCTGCCTCGCGCTCCGGATGAGCTTTCTCAAGCCAGAGATGAGGGATGGGAATTGATAAGATTTTATCAATATCAATGCCACTAACGATTCTGCTTATCGATCCGATTCTTTAACGATTCTCTTATCGATTTCTGATAGCACTGTGGAAATAAGTAGTCATATGCTTTTTCGGGGAAAAAAACAAGTGGTTTTATTTGTTTTAAAGCTTACACTTGAGTAAGCAAACTGTACTTTTATGTTATTTATGTAATAAATGGAACCTTATTGTAAAGTGTTACCGATTAGTTATACACTGGTTATACACTGATTAAACGTCCCGTGAGTTCAGTGTTGGAAAGAGAAGTTGTTTTTACCATTCATTAAAACGAATCGGTTCAAATGAGTCATTAGTTTGCGAATTGGACGTGTCATTATCGGACGTGTGCGTGTTGTGTGATTATCCCGGCGCGTTGGGACATCCCACAAGATGTGTGTGTCATAAGAAAACATTTCATCAATGGATATTTTTTTTTTTCGTTTATTTAAAGTGTGGTTTATGTCAGCTGAATGTGCGGAACGCTTTTCAGAGAAGATAAGGCAACGTATTTTAGCACAATTCACACCCAGCGGTAGCCTAATTCAGGAAAAACAAATCTCCGAATGCTCCACATGAAACTTTAGTCTCCCGACCTTCCCATCGTGTCATTTATTTTGATTAATATGTGCGAGGGAGAGAGCAAGACAGCGCTTAGTTTTGAGACGGTGAAGCCGCCTTGCTCCGAAGAGAGAGAGAGTGCGCGCGCGCAACCGGGGCTCTCTCTCTCTCTGCTCGTTCAGTTAAACATGCGCCTACTCACCGATCAAATAACACTTTGGCGGTACAAAAATTCGCTTTGGACGCCGTGCTATGGTGCTTGATAAAGGACAAAAGGGACAGTTGTGAGTTCACGGTCTGTAGCCTAACGTTACATACTATGGCTGACTGACTCAGAGCAGGAGCATCGATAAGAGGACTCGTTAACGTCGAGGGCATACAATATCGATGGATCGTAAAACTTAGAACCGGTTCTCGAGTGGAACCGGTTTTCAATTCCCATCCCTAGTCATCATAAGAGCCGTTCAGAGGAAAGCATTTGGAAAGGAATTTGAAACTCTAGAAAGAGACAAGCCAATTCCTCTAAACAGCTGTTTACATCGTCTCAACCCTATCTTGCAGAATGATCTCATCTACGTCGGAGGCCGCCTGAAAAATGCAGACGTGGAGATTGATCAAAAGAACCCTGTAATTCTCCCAAAAGACAACCATGTTTCCTTGCTGCTCATCAGACACCATCATACCCAAGTAAAACATCAGGGCCGCCATTTAACAGAAGGTGCTGTGAGAGCTGCAGGACTCTGGATCTTGGGAGGTAAAGGGCTCATTAACTCAACTCACAAATGCGTGACCTGTCGTAGACTCAGAGGACGGATGCAGGAGCAACTAATGGCGGATTTGCCACCTGAGCGTCTCAAGGCCTGCCCTCCCTTTACATATGTGGGGCTGGATGTCTTTGGGCCATGGCACATCACTACCAGACTTACAAGAGGAGTTCAGCCTGAGAGCAAGCGGTGGGCCATTTTATTCTGTTGTATGAGCTCCAGGGCGGTTCACATTGAGGTGATTGCCTCAATGGACACTTCAAGCTGTATCAATGCCTTAAGGCGTTTCTTCGCCGTAAGAGGACCAGCCAAACAACTAAGGTCAGATTGTGGCACAAATTTCATTGGGGCCTGCAGATAACTTGGGATAAGTGCAGACCAACCAGACACCACTGTGCAGAGGTACAAGGATGCTCCTGGGTGTTTAACCCTCTGAGGTCGGCTATCGCACCCTCGCTTTTTTCTTATCAGTGCAAAATGTGGTACCCATGAAAAATGAGTACACAATATGGTTGTATGAATATAAATATAAATATATTTATTTATTTTCTCTTCTATACCCTTTCATATGGACATTCATTTTCTTTTGTTCTGCACGGACACTTAAAAAAAGAGACTTTTATTTTGACACGGGATCGCGCTATGGGTTATCTCTGCAGCATCCCTTCATACTATACAGAGGAGCTGGCAGAGAACAGACGTGATTCCCGACTATCTTCTTTATTCCTGTATTTTCAGGTATATAGTACAAATGTTCGGGGAAAACAAGATCAAATAGGGTAACATCCATTTAATTGCAATGTACGGTGAGGGCTGGTTGTGGCAATTTGACAACTGACAAGTGTGATTTCTAAAAGTGTCATGTGGGTTATACTGTGGTAAAACTGCTGTAAATACTTCTGTGAATGCAATATTTGAGTCTAACATGTTTATTCAGTGTGTCAGATCAAATTTCATTGGGTTATATGTATAAGTTAATCGTTTTGTTATATGTTGTGTGCAAAGCTCACTCTGAACTCACGCTTGGCGCACTTGATGGTCACGTGACCAGCTCATGCTGAAGTGTGTAATGGCGGCCTGAATAGCTGTTTATACTTTGAAACGTTGATTTTTGACAAACTAACTGTGAAACAAATGTCACAAATGCTTTAAGAGTTGAAACAGACTTAAAATCTGCACTTAGGTGAATAACCAAAGTAATAACTTGTTAGATTTGACTGTTGACCCATGAGAAAGTAGGAAAAAGGGGTTGGTGTATGTTCAAACAGGTTAAATGAGAAAAGGACCAACAATGAAAAGAGATTATAGGAGTTTATTTTTGTGGTTTAAGAAACTGGTGAATGTTGGAGACTGATTTGTTGTCAATAAACATACTATACAGAGGAGCTGGCAGAGAACAGACGTGATTCCCGACTCTCTTCTTTATTCCTGTATTTTCAGTAATCTGACTGCTGGGTCTCCGGAGGCGGGACCTGCAACAGATTCTTGGGGGCTCGTCCGGGATCACTCCATGTGACGCTAGGAGGCGGATCCAAAGATTTCCAGGACCGTGGGACCAGGCGGCGTTGGGGCTAGAGGCCGGTGGCTGCTACATCCACGGGCAACGAGACAACAAGGCGTGTGCCAGGCGATCTGCTGGTGGCTGTCTTCATCCTGAGGTTGAGGCTACAACGGGAGTGCTGACAAAGCGACATAATGGCGGGTCGTGCAAGGAAACAGCTGGTGTGGGACGTAAAGAGAGATTTAATCACCTTACCTGCTGACGAACTGTTCCGCATTGCCAAGGGTATCGGGCCAGTACCTGGGCACCACACAAGTGAACTTGATCTGGAGGATAGTGAGGTTTGTTTCAAGTATATTGACGACTACATGCACAGTGAACCTTTGCTTGAGGCTGAGGACCAGGGTATGAGCGAACTGTTGACATTGCAAGATACTGTAAAATTAGCAAAACAGATTGACGCTGCTGCATCTACACCTGATGTTGATATAAACACTCAATTTGCACATGTGTTACATCCATCCACCACTGATGACACTTACATGACTCCACCCCATGTGGCATCCGGTTCAGGGGGTGTTAAGGGGGCTGAATCTGAAACAAACACTAACATACATAAGATGCTTGCAGAATATGAAGGTATGAGTAGAAAAATCCGCCAGTACATGACACTTACCCAGAACACTGACTCGACTCACACTGTAGCGCAGGGGAACACCACTACAGCACGCGTAAATCATACTGAGCGACCCAAACATGTAGCTCATGATTTTGCTTTTCCTACGGGGTTACAGTATATTCAGCCCTGTGAGTTTAAGATACACGGAGGTCAGATTGGGGACCACTCGTCGGACATCACGTACAACAACGTGTGCAGGCAAATAGACAGTGGTCTGAAGGAGAACTTCAGCAATGCCGACATTGTCAGAGGGGTGCTGCGAATTATCAAGCCAGGCATTTTTAAAGATATGCTGATGAACAAGGACGATATGACTGTAACTGAGTTAAAAGGTTTTTCACAATCACACTTGGGGGACCGAAATAGCACAGAGCTGTTCCAGGAACTAATGTGCACCAAACAGAGTGAGCATGAAACCCCTCAGAAATTCCTGTACCGAATAATGGGGCTGAAACAGAAGATACTTTTCGCAGCAAGACAAGCTGATTCAGAGAGAAAGTATAATGCAGCCACCGTACAGGACGTGTTTTTACATACAGTGTACCAGGGCCTGAGTCACCGATGTAAAGACATTCGCAGCGAACTGAAGCCGCTGCTTGCTGACAGTAACGTGACTGATGATGCCATCCTCCGACATGTAATGAAAGTCACAAGCGACGAAAATGAGAGGCTGCGACGGTTGGGGCCACCAACCAGAGCGAAACAGTCCACAGCGAGTAGTGCCCAAGTCCATAGTGAAACTGGCAGTGATGTGGGAGGAAGGACAGAGGCCACTGTAAAGAAAAACCAGAACGACCCAATCAAACAACTGACTGCGAGGATCGACGCTCTAACCAACATGGTCGATACTCTACAACACTCCATGGCAACACAGGTAGAGAGGGGCTGCCACTGCTGCTCCAGTCATCCAGTCTCCCACAGAGTGAGCCGGTTCCGTTGCTGTTCACAGTGTACAAGAGAAGGGCGACAGGACTGTCCACATTGCTTCATTTGTGGAGAGGAAGGGCACCGGGCAGCTCGGTGTTTGAGACAACCTCAGCGGCAGGGAAACGAGAATCGGCCACTGTAGAGGGGCAACCAGTGACCGCGGAGCGAATGTCCCATACTTATGCAACCTGCCCAGAGCTGGGCAGGCCCAGACACAACAATCAGGTACAAAAAGACAAACCAACAGACACAAAAGTGGTGCATAGGAGCCCAGGAGCAAATGTTTTGGATCCCTGCCAGAAAAAGAATGACACAATAATTAAGCTAATTGGAAGCAAAGCATTAACCCAGTGCAACCTAAATGGACTCACTGTGAGAGCACTACTTGATACAGGTGCACAGGTCAGCATAGTGGATCGCATGTGGAAGGATAAATACTTACCCAATATTGAGGTGAGGCCACTACGAGACTTACTGGGATGTGAAAATGACCTGGAGGTCTATGCTGTGAATGGGAATCCAATTCCATTCGACGGATGGACAATCATTACAGTTAACTTGCTAGGAAATGAGGACCCCAACCTGTCCATCGATGTCCCATTCTTAGTGAGCAAGATGCCGATTGAGAGACCACTTCTGGGCTTCAATGTAGTAGAGGAACTGATTCAGGGACAGCCTGAACGACTCATGCCAACACTTACCACGCTACTAGCTGGAGCCATTAATGTTCCTAGCGAGAAGGCACAGACCCTAGTCGAGGTGATACGGACGGCGGATGAAGATGAGGATGGTGGCCGTTTAAAGGTCGGCCAAAGAGGAGTCATCATTCCAGCAGGACAGGTCGCCTGGGTTCAATGTCGAGTTTCACCAAAGTTAGCGCAGATGGACTCTGTAGTCTTGTTTGAACCACAAGAGGATAATGGCCGCTTAAGACATTTGGATATTGGGGAGGGACTCTTGGAGATACCAAAACAACGTAATCCAGGCGTCTCCATATCCATAGGGAATAACACAGGATGTGACGTAGCTCTAGAGCAGGGTACGCTCCTCGGAACACTGCAGCGGGTAGAGGAAATAGTTGATTCTGGAGGAACAAGTGGAGTAAGGCAGATGGCAAGGGTCCAGACGGCAGCCACACAAGAGGGAGGGATGGACACGGCCGTATGGTATCCTCCTGTTGACTTAGGACATCTGAGTGAGAGCCAACGTGCAGTCGTACAGAAGATGTTATGCGAGGAGTCCGGCGCCTTCAGTAGGGGCGACGACGACATCGGACGTATCCCCAGTCTGCAGATGCCAATAATCCTTCAGGATGACATCCCTGTTCAGAGGGCGTATTCGGCAGTACCAAAACCCCTGTTCAGTGAAGTAAAAAGCTATATACAAGATCTCCTGGCTAAAGGATGGATTGTCAAGTCCAAGTCGCCATATGCCGCTCCAGTGGTTTGTGTTAGGAAAAAGGACGGCAAACTCCGGCTTTGCGTGGACTACCGTCTCCTGAATAAGAAGACTATACCTGATAGACACCCGTTGCCCAGGATACAGGAGTTAATTGACACACTGGGGGGATATTCCTGGTTCAGCATCTTAGACCAGGGTAAGGCGTACCACCAGGGTTTTATCGCTGAGGGTTGCAGACATATGACAGCATTCATTACGTCTTGGGGGCTGTATGAGTGGGTCCGTATCCCTTTCGGCCTATCAAACGCACCTACTGCTTTTCAACGTAGCATGGAGGAGATGCTTGACTCATTAAGGGATGAGTGCTGCATACCATACCTAGATGATGTCCTGTGTTACGCAAAGTCATTTGAGGAACATGTCGAGAGCCTAAGGAGAGTGCTAAAAGCCCTTCAGCGCCATGGGGTCAAGCTAAAACCTGAAAAATGTGAGCTGTTCCGTAAAGAGGCCAGGTACGTGGGGCGTCTGGTGTCGGCTGAAGGGGTGCGGGTAGATCCAAAGGACCTGGAAGCTGTCCGGTCTCTCACACGCAGGATTCCTCAGACGGTGGGGGATATACGAAGGTTATTGGGGTTTCTCAGCTACTATCGAACCTTCATTCAGGATTTCTCCAGGGTCGCAAGACCCCTGTATGAACTGCTACAGAGGAAGCCGGGGACTGAGCAGGATATATACAGCCGAAGGAAAACTAAAGGGCCACAAGTTCCCTCAAAGACTCCAGTGGAATGGAACCGAGACCATCAGCAGACTCTAGAGAGACTAATTAAAATGCTTGAGGAACCACCAGTTCTGGCATATCCAGACTTCAATCAACCCTTTACACTCCATACCGACGCATCAGAAGAGGGTTTGGGGGCGATCCTATACCAGCGACAGGAGGGAAAGTTGAGGGTCATCGGGTATGGATCCAGGACACTGACAAGAGCGGAGAAGAACTATCGATTACACAGCGGAAAACTCGAGTTCCTGGCGTTGAAGTGGGCGGTATGTGAGAAATTCCGGGACTACCTATTCTACGCCTCACACTTCACAGTGTATACCGACAACAACCCGCTGACGTACGTGATGGGCACAGCAAAGCTGAATGCGGTGGGCTATCGCTGGGTCGGGGAGCTATCCGACTTCCGGTTTGACATCAAATACCGGCCGGGCAGGGTTAACATCGATGCAGACACTCTGTCCCGTCTCCCCCTGGACATTGAAGCATTTGAGTCAGAGTGCACAAAACAGTTGCCTACCAGTGTAGTACGAGCAGCCTGGGAGGGTAGTCGCGCATCAGAAGATAAGGATGTGGCCTGGATCGCTGCATTGTACCTGTCTACGGGGTATGAGGAACTACAGCCATTTACCACTTGGTTGCCGACAATTGGACTGGAAGAGTTGGTTACCGTCCAAAAAGAGGACCCAGTGATTTCACAAGTAAGACAGTGGAAAGTCGATGGGGTCATACCAACTGAGGAAATGAGACGAAGCATGACAGGAACCAGCAGAAAGCTCATGTACGAGTGGAAAAATCTGTATCTAGAACGAGGACTTCTCTGCCGAAGGGCAAGGGAAAGAACGCAACTAGTCCTACCAAACATGTATAAGAAGTTGGCCCTCGAGCACCTCCACGACCGGATGGGACATGTGGGTACGGAGAGAGTACTCAGCTTGGCAAGGGATCGATTCTACTGGCCGTACATGAAGAATGAGATAGAGGGGTACGTGACCAGAAGGTGCCCATGCATCAAGCAGAAGAAACCCACCGCGCACGTCCGAGCACCTATGGGCAGTATCACAACGCACTCACCTATGGAGCTGGTGTGTATAGATTACCTTCACTTGGAGCCGAGCCGAGGAGGATATGAGTATATCCTAGTGGTCATGGACCATTTCACCAGGTTCGCCCAAGCCTACCCAACAAAAAACAAGTCCGGGCGAACTGCAGCAGAACGCTTGTTTCAAGACTACATCCCACGTTTTGGATACCCGGCCAAATTGCATCACGATCAAGGCCGGGAATTCGAAAATGAACTGTTCCGGAACCTCAGACAACTTGCTGGCATCGGTCATTCCCGCACTACCCCGTACCACCCCCAAGGGAATCCAGTGGAAAGGCTCAACCGGACCCTCTTGCAGATGCTGAGGACACTAACAGACAGGGAAAAGGAGAGATGGAAGGACTACTTACCTCAGGTGGTGCACACTTACAACTGCACACGGCACGAGTCCACGGGGTATTCTCCCTTTTACCTGTTGCATGGACGACATCCTCACCTTCCAGTGGATTTGATCTTTGGCCTAGTGGAGCAAGAGGAAGAAACAACACCAAATGGGTATGCGGAGCAGTGGGCACACAGAATGACTGAAGCATACAAAATCGCGGAAAGTCACAGCCGTCAGGCAAGTGCGAGAGGGAAAGAGCAGTATGACCGGAAAGTGAGGGGAGTTGTGTTGAAGGCAGGGGATCGAGTACTTGTCAGAAACCTCAGGGAGCGAGGAGGCCCAGAAAAGTTGCGGTCCTACTGGGAAAAAGCAGTATATGTTGTAAAGGAACAATTGACCGACAACCCCATATACGTGGTATACCCTGAGAATGGTGATAGCAGAAAAACCAGGACGCTGCATCGAAACCTGTTGTTACTGGTGAATGACTTACCGGTGGAAGCTCCAGCAACGATACCTAGGTCCATTAGGCCTGAAAGACAGAGAAAGACAGTTAGACAAACAGTCAACAAAGAGAACATTGGAGACAGTGATCTGACAGACTCGGATGCCGAGAGTAGAGTAGGAGGATACTGGTTGAGAGCTCCAGTCAGCTGGCCAATAGTGGGGAACAACCAACTCCCAGAACGGACACCTGTAAGGGAAAACATCCGGTTAGTAGCTACAGATACATGCCTTGATGACGCTACATGTCTTGACAATGCTGATGAAGGAAACTGTACGAGCCCAGAAAGTGATGTTGAGGACATAGATGGAGCCGAGGATCTGAGGATGGAAGGAGAGACGAGTGTGAGAAGGTCAGCCAGGGAGCGGAGACCAAAACAGTTTTATACCTATGACATGTTGGGCCAACCTGCAATCCACCCCTACCCCACACTGAACTCAGTTACTGCATACCCTATTCCACACATGCCTGTTTGGGGGTCACCTAATTACACCACACCTATCAACTACCCTTACTTATACTTACCTCCAGTACACACACCTTATGGGGTTGCTACAGCTGTTTATTAAGAGTGGTTGATTAAGGGATTATGCATTTCCTTTTGTCAGGGAGAGTGTGGTACCCATGAAAAATGAGTACACAATATGGTTGTATGAATATAAATATAAATATATTTATTTATTTTCTCTTCTATACCCTTTCATATGGACATTCATTTTCTTTTGTTCTGCACGGACACTTTAAAAAAAGAGACTTTTATTTTGACACGGGATCGCGCTATGGGTTATCTCTGCAGCATCCGTTCATACTATACAGAGGAGCTGGCAGAGAACAGACGTGATTCCCGACTCTCTTCTTTATTCCTGTATTTTCAGGTATATAGTACAAATGTTCGGGGAAAACAAGATCAAATAGGGTAACATCCATTTAATTGCAATGTACGGTGAGGGCTGGTTGTGGCAATTTGACAACTGACAAGTGTGATTTCTAAAAGTGTCATGTGGGTTATACTGTGATAAAACTGCTGTAAATACTTCTGTGAATGCAATATTTGAGTCTAACATGTTTATTCAGTGTGTCAGATCAAAATGTTCCATTGGGTTATATGTATAAGTTAATCGTTTTGTTATATGTTGTGTGCAAAGCTCACTCTGAACTCACGCTTGGCGCGCTTGATGGTCACGTTACCAGCTCATGCTAAAGTGTGTAATGGCGGCCTGAATAGCTGTTTATACTTTGAAACGTTGATTTTTGACAAACTAACTGTGAAACAAATGTCACAAATGCTTTAAGAGTTGAAACAGACTTAAAATCTGCACTTAGGTGAATAACCAAAGTAATAACTTGTTAGATTTGACTGTTGACCCATGAGAAAGTAGGAAAAAGGGGTTGTTGTATGTTCAAACAGGTTAAATGAGAAAAGGACAAACAATGAAAAGAGATTATAGGAGTCTATTTTTGTGGTTTAAGAAACTGGTGAATGTTGGAGACTGATTTGTTGTCAATAAACATACTATACAGAGGAGCTGGCAGAGAACAGACGTGATTCCCGACTATCTTCTTTATTCCTGTATTTTCAGTAATCTGACTGCTGGGTCTCCGGAGGCGGGACCTGCAACAAAAAGAAACTCAAAATACTCTGTTGATTTTGATCTAACATATTAAGTGTTGTACATCATTAGATCCTGATAAGTGTCTATTTTTTTTGTGGATACTCACAATAAAAACAAAGTGTTGTGCTTTTCGCCAAATAAAGAAAAACAAACATGATGCGCGTAGTCCATTCTGAAACGCGTCCGAAAATTAACTGTAATTCCGCGAATACTTGTCATACAGGCACGAGTGTTTTTCCATAATGAAGCTTGAACTCTTTTCTTTTAAATGAATTAATTTATATAAAAAACAAATATTCTCAGTTTATGTAATCTGTATGAAAAGAGAGAGATGTCAGTATTTTTCTTTCCAGCTCATGTGCCACGCCCACGGAGAGCGCGCGCTTTTCAAACGCAAATGATCTAAGGCAAGCCATTCAAACATGCCAACGCCCACCAGCTGGATTATAAAACACATCGTGTTTAGTAAGTATCTTGTACAGCTGTGTACACAGCGTATCCTTTCGCTGTGAGGAATAATACTATCTAATAACCCTGGAAAATGTACCAGAAGTGCTGGTAGTTTCATTTCGAGGAGCAACGGATCCAGCTGATGTAGTAAGTCATTTATTCTTAAGTGCTTTGTTCTAATCGCGATATTGAATAGTGTCTGACTGTAAACCGCAAAAAGACTGTTTAAATATGAATTGCGTGTCTGTGTGTAGGCTAAATGATGAATGAACGGCACAGGCGCGCGCACTTTGCTTACTACAGTTATGCAGCGCGTGTCTGTGCCGTTCATTCACTCTCGCACCTACATTAGTAAACGTTATGTTTACATGAACACATCCAAACTATATTGCTATAGCCTACTAAGATGAGTAAAAATAGACTGAAATATGTTGAAATAAAATGTCTGTATAAGCAACAAGCTGCAAATTCACATGTATATACTAATATATCATACACAATATATTACAGACTAAATATAAATGTTTAGACAAGATTTTGTGATTAGTTTTGGATAGATTATAAAGTTTTGAATGTAAAAAAAGACTACTGTCGCATTAAATAGGTACGCTTTTGTTCACCAATTTCTGCTCATAGTTAAATATACTATAGTATGATGTTTTGTCAAAAATAAAGTAGGTATATTGAATTATCAACTAAGATGTTATTATAGTGTTTGTTCCAATATTCAAACTAATGAATCCTTACCTTTTTTAATACGTATGATAAAATGTATACTTTTTACAAAGAAATACACTTGAAATATTGTTAAAATTGTAATTTTTGTTGTAATTGTAACCTATTTGTAATTGGTTACAATTTCTAATTGTAAAATATGTATATATAGATAATTTCTTTTGTCCTTGCATTCTTTGGGATCCTGTGACACACCTGTGTGAAAGGGCTAATTAATATGCAGCTCATTATGCGGCACATTATCCGGCCTTTGTCTTCTCAGGTGTGAACACGCCTCCACGCATATTGCCTTTCCAAACAAAAGGTGTCTAATAAAATTTAAATCAGTGTATGTTTTTGTGTAAATGATTAGGCAGGATGATTTTCAGATCATTTTGAAGCAAAAATTCTAGGCAACAACACTCATTAGTCAAAAGTCTTGTGGACACATATTTAGTATGTGTTTTGTGGCCTTATTTCAGACACTTTAAGTTTTAGTTTTTTCAAAAACCATGCATAAGCAATATTCTCTCAAAAATACAAACATGTACATACATGTCGCTCAGATATCACGGTGCCCAGTTTGTGCTATATTGAGTGAATTTACACCTTTGCCATTAACATGTTTATAAATAACTGAAAAAAGCACAAATGTCAGAGCATGTCAGAACACCTCAAGGACCCCAAAAACCCCTTAGACCTCAGAGGGTTAACCCACCACATGCTTCGCACATGGGTGGTTCATGGGAACGCCTCATTGGAGTGGCTCGAAGGATCCTGGAGTCAACGCTTCTTAAAGATGGTACTCGTCTGACCCATGAAGTCTTGTGCACACTAATGGCAGAGGTGGCAGCAATTATGAATGCAAGGCCTCTGGTTCCAGTTTCAAGTGATCCAGAGGATCCATTCATTCTCACACCATCTATGCTGTTAACTCAGAAAGTCGGTACCCCACCTCCTCCAGGAGACTTTACGGACAGAGATCTCCTAACCAAGTAGTGGAGACAAGTACAAGCCTTGTCCAACATGTTCTGGTGCCGTTGGAGACAAGTGTACTTGTCAACTTTACAAGGCCGGAAGAAATGGACCAAGTCCCACCAAAATCTGCAAGAAGGAGATGTCGTCCTCCTCAAGAACAACCAAGTTGTCCGTAACAACTGGCCTATGGCGATAATCACAAAGGCAATTCCCAGAGAAGATGGGAAAGTCCGTAAGGTGGAATTGAAGACCACAGATCAAGGACATTCAAAGAAGTACCTTAGACCAGTAACAGAACTTATTTTGCTTCTGAGTAAAGAGTGATATTCATATGTTTAGTTAATTCATATCTTGTTTGTGTAGTGACCTCACAGATGTCAGGCGGGGAGTGTGTTGCCATTAAGGCAAAATGTTAGGGACTTTTATTTTGATACGATGTAAATCGGGAGTTCGGGGTTAGAGGTTATTTCCTGTACTGAAGAAAGGAAGCTGACAGTATGTGTGTATATTTAATCTATCTGTTGTTAGCACTAGAGGCAATGTCGTAAGTACAAAATTAATTGTTATGTTAATAAGTTAATGTTACATTACCGTTTAAAAAGGAAAGACTACACATAGTTACAATGTTTATTTACATGTATATTCAGGTATATTTCATTTGACAAGATTTATGTTAAAACAGTCAAACTTTATTCCTTTGTTACAGTTTTCACTCTGTCATGTAAGATGATGTTGAAAGCTACAGTAAACAGCAAGAAATCGCTCACTACGACTTGTCATCATTTTGCTTTAGAGTTAGCTGGTTGTATAGCTACAGTTGCTACACTGCAGTGAGGACAACACAGACAGATATTAACTTACACAAAGGCACAGAACGCACGTGCTAGGTGACAGTCACCTTTAGTCCTTTTGGTGTGTTCAAGCACAGGTTTTTGGCCGAGAGGTGACAGCACATTCAGCTTTCGTCCCTGCTAGTTCTTTGACGTTGGCATTGTGTGTCCCTGGCTTAAGGTTTGAACTTCATGCTTAGTTTTTCTTTCCTAAAAGTTATTTCTAAAATGTTTTATTACAAATCAAATTGTGCAAGTTTATACAAAATTGGCAATTAAAAAAGGTTATTTTTTAATACCCATGAGATCAGATTGTTCTCTCTTTCTAATAGTGAGAATGCTAAGGTCAGTTTTGAGGAGATCGAGATTCTAAGTCATGCTTATCATGTGACGAGAGGCTGTTGATGTCCTGTATGGGGTATCAGCCTTATCTCATAAAAATGCGTCTCTATAGCACGCTTTGTGTTTATCGTGCAATTTATAGCAAACACTTTTTTTTTTACGTGCATATGATACACAGTTTTTACGTGCATTCATACGCACTTTATTGAGTGTAATACACACGCACCCCACACCACTAATCCTAACTAAACGTATAATACACACGCACCCACACCACTACTAAACCTACTTTAATCAAATGTAATCATTAAATAGAATCAGTTTTTTTGTGTGTCACAGGTTATCTTGGTAATACTTGAGACAGTCAATTTAAGATTCTGCCTTTCTGATCTATCCTTCATCTGAACCCACACATATCCACACACAAGTAGAGAGTAAGAAGTCAAAGTACAGGTTATGAATACAATACTTCATTATCCTGAGGCAGAAGAGGCTTCAGTGTTTTGCTCATAGACACAGAAGTGATGAAGCAAACTTCAGATTTAGGTTGCAAACAGTGGGCACCAAACTGGCCTCTGTGTAATTTTCGTTCATTGTCATATAGGCTATCCATTAGCCCCTGAAGGGCTCCTGTTATCTTAACCTCCCACTGCTGATGTTTATCTTCCATATAATGTACTTTTGCATTTGCATCCTGCAATGATGAGAAATAAACCTCAAAACAGAAATATAGAGAAATTCTACACAGTATAATTCTTATAAAAAGCCTTTGCACTGTTTTATATTTTCAGTAATGCAGCTGAAATGTAGATCTAGCTGCATGTTAAAGCATTAATACTGTGTGTTAAAGCATACAAATGTTTTTTTTTTCTAACTGTGTGTGGCCTTACCTCAACCGTGAGCTAAACTCACACAGCTATGTAACTCCCCTGAGGGACAGTGCATGGGACAACAGAGGCAGTGACTGAGTGCAGAGCTATTGAAATAAAACAGTTTGATGTGTGGTTAAATATAAACGATAAACAAGAGATTCAAAATATCATTAAAAGTTGATAAATATCACAATCCACCCAAAAAACGGAAAGATACCCTCATTGCTTTAGAATTATTGGTCTTAAAGGGGCTGTGTAGAATTCATTTGTTTGCTTAAAAGTAAAAAGAAGTTGCCTTTGCAGCAATATCTTGTTAACAAACATCCAGATAACTTCCACACTGCTGAGAGTGGTGTTTAGGTGAATGTATGCTGCACACTTTCCTATCAATAACAAAATAAACTCACAACAAAAATGACAGCGGTGAGAAAGTAGCAGTTAAGAAAGCATCTGCAATGTGGATATGTTTGCACAAGCTCTGCAATTCTCAGGCATCATGTGGTCAGATGAGGTAATTAAAATTAGTCATTCAAATAAATATCAGTCTACAGGCTTACAACCTAGGAAGTCAGGGAAGGTCTCATTTTTAAAGTTTCGCTACAAGCTGTTCACACATTGGCCATAAAAAATGCGATTAATTTATGAAAATTCGTATATATTTAACTGAAGAATTAAAGTCATACTGCAGATGTTTGGAGTGACATGAGGGTAGGTAAATGATGATGTGATTTGTAAAATGTCAATTTTGGGGTGAATTCTGTTCATATTGTTGTTTAATATGTTTTTATACATTTTTTATTATTTATTTGGATTGAAGGGAGGATAAGCCGTGATCAGTAAGCAGCATTTTTAAATAAGCAGTCTGTTTCTTCAATCTGTCAAGAAAGCATCGAGGGATGTACACGACTTCTCAATGGAATCTTGTCATTATTGGGGTTATGGTTGCAGTTGGTGGAAAAAGAGCAATAGATAAATAGATGAGCATTTTGTAATTTTTATCAGTATTTTCATGCTAGTGGGGAACAGCATGGGGATGAAACATATCTCACAAGCATACTTTGCTTGCTGTGTTAATACAATTTTTAAGATGTGATGCAGGCACACTCAGAACTGCCCTGTCAATCAAAAGAACGTTTCCTCTGAGTGCGTTTTCCATCTGTCAAGGGTCAGAGAGTGAAGATGC
Organism: Tiaroga cobitis; assembly: GCA_030578255.1. Lineage (NCBI taxonomy): Eukaryota > Metazoa > Chordata > Actinopteri > Cypriniformes > Leuciscidae > Tiaroga > Tiaroga cobitis. The sequence goes on along the minus strand of CM060591.1, from coordinate 27,832,244 downwards.
CCCTGTCTCTCCATCTCCTCATAGGTGAATCACTACCTTGTGCTTTTTATCTGGGCATGACCTGTTGCTAGGTAACCCTGGGTCACAGCTGTATGAGGAAAGTGGATCCTCTTTTTTTATTTATTAGCGAGTTATAGAGGAGGCAGGATGTAATTTATTAGTTTGATATTGCTAGGCAGCTGAAGTTTGAGATTATAAAGGGGTAGTGGTCGGAACAAAGGATGTGGGTTGTATTTTAGGAGCACTCATGATGGCAGTTGTGATATACGATCGAAAAAGACTGATAAAGATGAAATCTCAAGCTATGTGTGATGCATCATATGGCATAGTGTTAAGGGATCAGAATTTATGTTGTTTTTTTGATAAAAAAAAATTGGTTCATTGGTTTATTATTACTTATTGCTTATTAAGGACCCACAATATCTATTATTAGATAATACTGGATAATCATTTTTGTATTTGTATGCATGTGTGATTTTTTTTCAATTATATTGTTATATATTGTTAAAAACAATATATTAAAATAAAATAAATGTTAAAAGACATTATTAACAATTGACATATCTAGTGTTCTTTATACTTTAAAGTGCGACATTTTGTTGTTGTGCATTACAAAAAGTAAATTTGAGGGATGAGTTCTTCAAATGTGAAATTGAAATGACACAAGGGAAAATGTGCCATGCTTTTTTCCCTATTGATGTGCTCCTGATTTATCTTTGCACGATGATGCGGCTTTAATTCGTGCCACATCTGTTGCAGTTTCACGCGCCTGTCATGAGCGAGCTTTCCCATGTTTACCTCGTTGGCCCCTAATGAAAGCGCCCTGCCTTATCATGGTCTTGCCGAAAAGAAGCAATCGTGCTTTGTTAAATTCTGCACTAATGTGTGTATGATGCATATTTTTCAAATCGCTCCTTTAGGCCATCTCAGATCAAAACAAATGCACCTGCACTTTTTGCATCTGCCACTCCCTCGAGACCAGTAAAAATTGACTCCCTGGCTTCTTCCATGAGGCAATTATGGGCCATCTGTTCCCGTCTTCGTAGCTCCAACCCATTTTGTTTCTATGATTGTTCCCATAATAGTATGCACGCTAAATGAAAGAATTTGTGAGGATGGAAAATTTTACGTGGAGGTGATGCATTTAATCTGAATCTCATGACGAATTTTTCTGTTGGTTTACAGAAAGGAGAAATGACAATAAATGTTGTCACCACTTAGATAATACAGGTTAGGATGTTAGTAAAATAAAAAATATTTTTAGAAACAGCAAGAGCCTTTAATCAGCACTTGCACTATATTTTAAAACCATAAAACACTTCATCCCCTATAACCCCCCTTGGCATTTTTATGCAATATGTATTCTCCCTCTCACCTCATTGTTCATTGTCAAACAGACACAGGGCAATAAAACATGTTTATTAAATTGTTTGCAGTGCAGGTGCTTGGAAAAGATTATTTAAAACCAGTACCGACAAGACAATTCTCTAGAAAACAATACTTGAAATTGGCCATGGCATGCAAATAATAACAACAATTACTCATGTGAAGGAAATAACAGGTGATATCCACCAATGGCGCTAAGGTCTAAGGTAGAACTTCTATTTCAACTGTATTGATATTTCAGCAGAAATTGAACAAACTCATCAAGAGAAATGACCATAATGTCCCACAGAGAGGATGGCTGAGCACAAAGATGGAAGGAGGGAGAAGCACGTGGTGAGTATGATAGACAGAAGAGAAGGGAAGGGTGCTGGGGAAAGGGGTGAAGTCCACAAAAAGGGGTAAGTGGTTGCTCTGATAGGTTGGCTGGATATATAGCAGCCTCACTGTGATTTTATGCAGGGTGAATTGACTGTCATGTTTGTTCATCTCCGCCCTATTTTAGGCAGAGGACTTTATCACACTTTTCAATTTAGAATCACCATCAAGAATGTAATTTAGTTTAGGACATGGCTTATTCTGAGAAGGCACTTTTCGGCATCATAAACCTGAAGCCTATTACGTCTAGAAAAAATGCACAGTCCACTGCAGAATCTGGATATCATGATGCTCAAAAATCATAACAAAAATCTTTATTTAGATTTTAGTGAAGGGTTTCCAGTTTCACATGATATAAGATTCAGTTTATTTGGAGAGTGCAGTGAGTAAATTTGTTGTTACATGATGAATTTACACATTTACTGAATTGCTGATATAAATATAAACTAAGTAATACAAATATAACAATTTGTTTAGCACTGATTACTGCTATGTTGCAGAACTATAAACAATACAGTCTAGATGTATTTTTCCCCCAAGACATCTAATAAAAAAAAACTAAAAATTCACATAACTGGCTCTTACAAGAAAGGTAACAGTATGTAGTATTTTAAAGGTCAACAGATGGTATACCACAGAATAAAATATCTTAACAAACTCCACCCAAACAGCCAAATTTATCTTTTTTAGGGATATATTAAGTTCTGTAATTGCTCACTTTACAAAATAGATTTTAGTGTGCTCTTTAAACTTGATAGCATATTACTTACAGATATATGTTATTGTTAATTAAACAGAATATATTGGTATTAATTATCAAAAACAAACAATTAAAAGTGAACTCTTTAATAATCAAATCTCTTGCATGACTGGGAAGTGTATTACATTGTTTTGATTTACTAGTATTGACATCAGGAAATGTTTGAAAGTACTAATTTGTTTCATTCAATATATTTTTATCAACATACTGGAACTCTATCAAAGATGAATCTGGATAAATGTCTTGTTTGTTTGAACGTAATTATTAAATAGAATTTTAGTTAAATTCATCATGCAGTGTCTTGTGTGAGTGGTAAACTAAAAAGTATAATATCAGTTATTACTCTGAATCAATAATCAAATCCAAGTGGATAATTTGTCAATATACCTTGACTAACATTCTAGAGTGTAAAAACAGTACACTTTCCCCCCCTCCAAACCAAGATGGCAAAGGGTCAATCAGAAATGCCAAGTTGCTCCGGAGTATCCACCCATTCCTTCTATCCTAGGAGACTCTGGAATATTATATATTTTTTTTAAAAATACTGTAGCATCAAGCAATATCTAATGAGTCATATCACAGTTAAATTTTCAAGTTTTGATTTTAGATTGGGAGAAAATTCTGATTAATCATCTGTCCACTATAGTGGACCTCATGCATCAATGGCTATATTTCAGCAATTCATACTTATACTGTGAATGCTGTTTTTGAAAATAAACAGTATTTTCTGACTATAAATAAATGTATTTGTGTTATTAGAATGTAAATTTCATTGACATCAAAAAAGTTATGTAATTACATAATGTATGTACTTGTAATGCATTATTTATTAATTTCATCAAAGAAGTAATCTAATTATGAAATGCACGTTACTTGTAATGCATTTCTTTACTTGTTAGATCAAAAATGAATCTGTTTGCGTAATGCATGTTGCTTGTAATGCATTTAATTACTCGTAACATCAAAAAGTAATCTGATTACGTAATGCATGTGTCATGTTAGGCAGAAACACAGGAAGCAATCGCGAGTATAATACAATATTTATTAGAAGCACAAAACACACAAGTCCAGGGTGCAGTAAGCCAGGTGGAGATAGGTGACGCAGGGACTTCGATGGTCAATACCGGTGACGTGCAGACAAACGGTGAGACGATCCAAATCCACACGGAAGACGACGAACAGGAAACACCAGGCAGGAACACGAACCAGAAGACAGGGGAACATCAAACAACGATCTGACAAAGGTGAGAGAACAGCGGTGAGTTTATGAAGCGTGGTGAGATGAACTGCAGCTGGTGATGTAATGATGAACAGCTGGAGTGGATCAGGTAATGACATACAGACACGCCCCTTGCACACGTGCACTCATACAACAACATAAACACAAGACTAGAAGGAACCAGCGAATACATCTACCGTGACAGCATGTTACTTGTAATGCACTCCTTTACTTGTTAGATCAAAAAGTAATCTGATCACGTAATGCACGTTTCTTGTAATGTGTTTCTTTACGCGTAACATAAAAAAGTAATCTGATTACGTAATGCACATTACTTGTAATACATTACTTTACTCGTAACATAATTTTTTTTTTTCTCTTTTCATGCCCTAGAGCAATAAAAACACATAGGAAAAAAAAATCTTGACTGAGGTTACCATAATTCATGCATGAAAGGGTTAAAATAGCAGACAAACAGAAATTAGGGTTCAATATCAATATCAATATAAAGTCAACATCGACTTTAATAGCAACGTTTGTCTTTGTCACAAACTTGACCTTCACAGACAGTGGTCAGGCTGTTGGTATTTACCAGATTTTGGCCACCGTAGCCCTATAAAGTTGATCTTGAGATGATGACAATAAAACCTTCACCTTTTCAAAATAGCACTACATGGAATAGCCTTATTTGCCATGTAACAGTGCTTATAGTAAAATAGCCCTTAAAGAGAGACTTTTTGAACAGGGATATAGGACATGGGAAATATATTAATATGACAGGTTGAGACATCCAGTAAGGAATATCAGAGATCACATACAACAGAATGCATGTAGCCTCTATGGGAAAACAAAAAGCAAGGACAATATTGAAAGATTGCTGTGAATAGGCAATTAAAGTTAAAGAGTTAGGGTTAGGGTTAGGGTTAGGCTTAGAACTATTATTAGTCATTCAGAATATATTTTATCGAATTGTTATCGAATATTAATTATATTCATTTAGGAAATGTTTCTAAACTGTATGGAGCTTGGTTGATTTCATTTTAACATTAAAATGAGGACATTTAATCAATTTACTAACAACTGTGGGCTATATTGTCCATACATACAATAATTTAACATGTATATATTTATATGGTTAATGCAAAACAAGTAATTACAGCCTGCATTGAATATTGAGAGTGAGAAGTCACGTGCCGATTTGGCGCTGGTCGGCCATGATGGTAGGAGACGCTATTGGTTGCCAGGGGCAACGCCTTCAGAACTTCACAGAGGTGCGACTAAACATTCCAGAAATAGCGAAAGAGAGTATTTGTATTTAGCAGCTTAGTATTTGTTTACATTTTAGCGATACGTCGCAGTTTCTTTGGAAGATATGGAGAAGGAAGAGAAATGAAAGGGGTTCTATCGAGACTAAATAACAATGCTAGCCAGCTTTATTTAGAGAAATTGCTTGTCAATAAACTGACAGCAGCAACAGCGCACAAAGCATGATTTCAAAAGCAACACATTTCGCCTTTTATTTAACACAAACAAACGAAATTAATACTCTGTTATTCAACTAGAGTTGTTTAATTTGTTATAGATATATCTGTACCGCAAAATGTTTTAAAAAGACACATTTTTTAATGACGTACGACTCGCTTTGACAGGGGAATGTCCTATCTGAATCCGCTTAACGTTGCACGGCAGATGCAAATGCACGTATCTGATTCATAAGTCTTATTGAGTTTCTAAGTCTTGCACCCAGCCGCAGCAGAATTGTTCATAAGCTTCTAATGACTTAAAGCTTCTGAACTCTTGCATTGTAATGTGTAGGCAGTAACATTAGGCACTGATACCATAAACCAGGTAATAGGCTTTATGCCGAGCGTCACATGACCAACCCGCAAAACGGGTCTCATTGCATCCGCTTGTCAGAGAAAGTGTTAACGGCCGTAAGAACTAACTACGATATCTATGGATTTTTAAGGTAATCAGCTATACTGAGTTCACTTTGTTATTGGTGTTTTATGCTATTTAAATATCTAAACGTTAGTGTGAAGAAGAAAAATAAAAAAAACTTTTAAATATCAATCTGCACATGCGAGGGACATTGGTTATGCTCATTTTTGCTAGCTCCTTTTAAGTTATCTTGAGTAAAACCGCAAAAAAATTCATGAAGCACAGACAAAAGACCTGAATCGGAAGCGATGTGATCTGTTTTCCGGCTTGGTCACGTGACGCTCGGCATAAAGCCTATTGACTATGTCAGGGTATGTGAAAGGTGGTAGTGCTTTGGGGATTTCGTCCATTCTGTAGCAGGTCGTATGGGTCCATGTTGTTGATGTAAAGTAGTTTCTAACGCTGCTTGGTGTTGTTATTTAGTCTCTTCCGATAGAGCCCCTTTTCCTTTTGCTTCCCCCTTCTTCATTTATTCCCAAGAAACTGTGCCTTATCGCAAAAATGCAAACAAATATCAAGCTGCTCTCTCTCTGTCGCTATTTCTCTTGGTCTCACTGTTGAAGTAACCATGACAACGGATAGCGTATCCTTCCAAGATGGCAACGCCTTCCCACAATGCAACGTGCGTGACGTCACATTCTCATTCTCAATAGGTCCGTGTACTTTTTGATCAGTTAATTTCCTGTTTGGAATGGAATAACGAGAAATTAAAACCAGCTTGTTTATTCGTTTTTTTTTTTTTTTTTTAGTTTAAAAAACGAAAAATTTGATTTTGGCTCGTTTTTTTCATTTTTCGTTTGTGGTTACAAATCGGTTTATGGGTTCAATATTTCATTTGTACACGTGGACGGCGCTGAAACGCCCCTTTCATCTGATTGGTTAAACCGCTACGCCTTCAGCTGGCTATGAGCTTTTCTTTCTGTCAGGCAGAATAAGAGTCAGTACGAGTGCGGCACTGACATAACTCGTGCTGCTGCGACTTGCAAGCGACCCATTAATGTGAGCCACAGGCACATGACAGATTATTTTAGCACAATGTATTTCCCATTGATAAATACAGTGCAACTAGTTCCGTCTCTTTGGATAAAGGGAAGTGGAAATAAAAATCAATAATAGGCTGAACTGTACCATGATAATGTCTGTAACATTAAATGTCCGTAGATGACCTAACTTTTACATTAGAGTTAGGGATAACACAGTTTGTACACAGTATAAAAATCATTATGTCTAAAGTTCCCATAAAACATCAACACCCACAACCCAATGGAAATATATCCTTGTTGTGTAAAACATCTGTTCATAATCTGTGATTACACAATTCCAATACGAATAGCACCGGGAGGCGTCTGGAAAAACTATGCAATGAATAAAATCCGCATTTTTAAGCCAGCTAAAAATTTTACAGTAGGCTCATTTTCAGAATGTATTTCTCATATAACGGCAACCACCGCACAAATGGGCTTCCTTTGTGAAATAAGACAGTTTAAAATAATAACAGTTTAAAAAAGGTGGTCTGCTATATTTCACAAAGGAAGCTCAGTCAGTCAGTCAGTCAGATAGATTACAAACTACAATAGCATAAACAGAACTGGAACCTTTGTAAGATATGCGCTCCTCTTCACAAAAACTACATGCAGGGCTTTTAAACATCTCATGTGGAGAAAATATTGTTTATTCTGGGCAGTATGGCAAGCTATGGCAAAAAACAGAATAATTTATAGGCTATAGCCTGAAAGGAAAACAATTTTGCCGAGTAAAAACAGAGTTTGTGTTGTTGAATCATATTTTTTTTATAGTACATCTTAAAATATACAGCTCATGACAAATAAAAGTTCCAGATGGACAAATTTAAATGCAAAAACCAATGTGAATAATAAAATCTAAAAGAAACTAGAGAGTGGCAAACTTTGAGGTAGGGTTCAAGTTTTATTTAGTTGTTCAGCTTGAAGTGTAAATCTTGTTCTTATACACTGATATGGCTATTTATGAATGAAATTCATGCATTTATTTGTCATTTAAACAGATGCAAAAACAGGGAAAGAAAGTAGAAAATACGTATTATCCTGTCGCCCCCTCTAGTGGACAGCAATACGTATTACGGCCTTCATTGCTCAGATCTAATGCAAGTTAATGGATTTTTTGGAAAAGTAAGTCTGACCAGTTTTAAAAGATATGAGCGAGTCAGACCATTCTGAAGGTCTGAGCAGAGTTTGGTGAAGCATTGAAGTTCTAGGCGGAGTCAATTTCTCATAGTAATAATAATAATGTTTAAATAGGCTGTCTTTCTCAAGCTAACATAATAAAGAAAACTCAGAGAAACATCGATCAATTCAGTATGTAGTACAATTGTATTAGTTTTATAATAAAACTAATAACATTTTAAAGGTATGCCGTACTCTTCAACCGACATGATTTTAATTAATCCCAAACCCTGCTAATTTTTTCAGTATTAGCTTCTCTCTTTTCTGTCTCTTTCTTTTCATGTGAACTGAGTAGGCGACACATGCTTACATTCATAAATATTAAATTTATTTCTATTCAATTTTCAAAATGATTTAATAGGCCTACATATGTCACACACTCCTACATGCCTTTTGATGTAAATAAAAGACGAGAGTAGAAAATGTTACGGACATTATCATGGTAGGCCTACAGTTCAGCCTATTATTGATTTTTATTTCCACTTCCCTTTTATCATCGTGGTAAAATAATCTGTCATAGGCCTACTGTGTCTCACATTAATGGGTCACTTGCAATTAAAGTGCATTTGTCAGTACCGCACTCCTGACAGAAAGAAAAGGTCATACTGAAGAAGGAGCGGTTTGACCAATCAGATGAAATGGGTGTTTCAGCGCCGCCCACGTGTACAAATGAAATATCGAACCCATAAACCGATTTGTAACCACAAACGAAAAATGAAAAATTGAGCCAAAATCGAATTTTTCGTTTTTTAAACTAAACTGAAAAACGATAACGCGAGCTGATTTTAATTTCTCGTTATTCCATTCCAAGCAGTAAATTAAATGATCAAAAAGTACACGGACCAATATAACATACTTTTTAAAAGTTTTCATTTGGTTAGTGTTTGTTATGGCAATGTTGGTGCTGGATATTTGCTGGATTGTGCTAGAAGTTTTACAGTTTTATTTGTAAAACCTGACAGCACCTTAAACTGACAGTACAATGCAGCATAACGATCAAATAAAATAAATGCTCAATGTGCAACAAAATAAAACAAAATAAAAATAACATTTTTTTTTTTTTTTATTGCAATTTAATGTCCTAAAATAGTTATTTCAATGAGTTAACTTAAATAATGACTCGAAAATTATCCCCAAAAAAATCTATTCAAAACTCGATCTCAATATTAATACATCACATATAGTACAATACAACCAGTAAAAGAATTTTTTTTTTTAAAAATCAGAGAATGTAAAGTTGGTTTGTCTTGGTTTGTCGGGTAAAGTTAATTTGTCTTCTGCAGATCTTTACTTGAGAATCTACATGTGACAGTACAGATTACCATTGCTTTTGAAAAGAGTGTTCAGTTCTGCTTTAAAAACAACTTATTCCCAAATGTTTTGCACAGCAGTTTTTCCATGATCAGTCATTAATCCAACTGGTCAAGTGAATCAATTAAATAGCCTACTGTTGTGTATTTAATATTAACTGTTTAAACATAGCCTATTGTATGTTGGCAGAATGCAGAAATGAATTTAGAAAAGACATGGTTGAAGACTTAAATTTTCCTCCTACTTCCCCTACATTACAGAATTATTTATTCTCCGAAATATTCCTAAATTATAGTATAGAATAGCTGCTGAAACTATTTAACTTGCCCTATAATGACATCTAGTGGTACATATTTAAAATAGCTAAATATGGATCTGCCCTAAAAGTAGATCCCATTGGTGATTCAGTGGTGTGAAATCAGTGGTATTTCTGCCCTCACTATGGTGTCTCTCTTCCCAAAGTTAGACAGATAGATAAACTCTTTCCAACACGTGGGCTTGAGGGAGAATGCTGCTTTATTCCACAACTTCCACAACACAATTAATATGTTGAAACAAAATGTGGAACTACAGAAAGGAGATGGAAATATAATGCAACTACTTATCTGTAACAACATAACACTAATACAAATTCATGGTATATGGTTCTTAAATGTCTGAAATTCTACAATACACAGCTTTAAAAATAGAAAATTTAACAAATTGAAAACAAACTAATCTTAAAACTGACAAACAATGCTTTCTACAGAGGATCAAAAGATGAATGGCTGCTTCAAATTCATTCTGTGTTGTACTCACTGATCTTTTTTCTGTTTTGCCACATCTTTAAACAAAATGTCATAAGGCAAACTCATTCAAACTGCTTTAAATTACCTTATTTTCTTACAATGCTTATAATTATTATTAATGCATTATTTTCATTTTAATGCACAATTCATCTACTTTTTTTAGCAAACTGAACATATCAACATTGTCCTAAAATGTTTTCCACTGTGAAATGTCTAAAATAATGCATTACATGTTTAAAAATGTGTACAAATGGTTATAAACACCCAGGCCACCAATATTCAAACTGCCGCATCTTTTGAATAATGACTTTGGATTCGAACTGTATCAACGTGTTTCTTTACTTTCTTTCAGGAAGGTTATACACACATACAACTCACTGGCGCTTCCTTGTCGCCATCTCGTGACATCATATTGTTGTGTTGAAGTGTTTTAGTTATTCAACAAGAAGTTCAATTTCACACCAGAGCTCTGAACGATAGCCTCTTTACTCTTTTGTGTCACTCACTCTCACAACTTATGCGCACACAGAACCCCCGTAACCTTGGTTACCCTGGAAACCTTGAATTAGAATACAACATCTCCCCAACTTCAACTTAAACTATAGTTGAAGAGAGATGACTAAACACCTATACGTGAAAGTCTGTGATAAAGTCCTTCAAGTATGCAGGACGAGCCTTTGCTCGAACCGGTCGACTCTCCAATGCCGTCGACTGCAGCACATCTTGGCCACCTGATAAGCGTCGAGCAGTGGCTGAAAGGGGTTGAGGCCCCAATGCTGGCAGAGATGGTTGCGGGGCCTCCCTGACAGAGGAACCTTGAAACTCCGGGCCTGGCCGTGGCTGCACTGGCTCCAGTGGAGGGGCCGGAAGGGGCATGTGCTCTCCCACTAGGCTCCCTCGCCCATAGGCACCTGGTTGAGTTGAAAGGGGCCGGCACTTTCCGCAGTCTGCTAGCATGCCAGCGAGAAAGATCGCTCAACAAGAATGTGGCAGACTGTAACTGACGATCCACCTTGAGGGGTTTAGACCAAAACGATGCCATTTTCAGACTGATCTCATAAAATTGCGTGTGTATGACACGCCAATTCGTATTTCCATTTTTGGCGTGCTATCAACACGCACAATCGCTTTTCAGCGTGTTTATGAACGCAGTTGACTTAACGTTATTACTGTATATATAAATATATGACCTACCTCGACCCACCCTCCACCCCGTCCCTAAACCTACCCGTCACTGGGGTTAATAGTATTTATGAGTCTTCCCCTACCATCCTAGGGAAAAAAAATATCGCTCCCCAGATGTAGATCTACATTTTGCTTCGTTTCGCTCGGAAATTTAATGGCGTGTACATATACGCGGAATCACTTGGACATTAATGGCGTAGACATACACGCATACACGCGGATATCTCAAAATGCGTATAGATAACACGCCACTTGACTTGAAAGTGGCGTGTCTGTTTACGCAAAAGTCATGATGTCATGTTGCCATTTTGCTGCTACGGTGGGGTCTGCGGACCCAAACCCAGTCCATCACCGTTATCTTACTCTCAGAATCAGAAAGGGGGTTTATTCTCCCTGAATGTTTGTACAGACAAGGAATTTACTTTGGCAGGAAGGTGGCTACATATAACATGCAACATATAGGGTACATGATATAAGAACACAAAAATGTGCACACATGTGGTACCTATTAAGGCAATGGTGCATATGTGCCAAAGTGCAAAAATAGCAATGAGCTAAGAGTTTTTAATTTAAAGCTAAGAGTTTTTTAATTTAAAGTCAGTGCAACTGAGGAATGTTTAAGTTTATAACAATCAGTGTAAATACGGCATGGATAAGAGTTTATAGTCCAAGTTTGAAGTCAGTGTAAGTAAAGTAAGTAAGTAAGTAAGTAAGTAAAAACTTTATTGTCCCACGAAGGGAAATTTGTGTTGGGCCATCACCCATGCTGCCGTCAGTATACAGTTAACATACAACAAACTTACAAACCAGACAATGTAAATAATAAAAATTGCATAAGTTACAACTCCATACCGCCCTCATTTAACATCTTTACAGACACTGGGATAAATGAGTTTTTGAATCTGTTCGATCTGCAGCGGGAAACTCTAAACCTCCTCCCAGATGGCAGCAACTCGTACTCTGTGTACAGGATATGCAACGGATCGCACACAATCTTTTTAGCTTGCGTTAAAGTAGCCTGTTCATAGAGGGTCTGCAATGATGTCTGTTCTTTCACTCCAATAATTTTCCAAGCAGTGTGGATCATCCGTACCAGTTTAGTTCTACGTGCTACGGACAGATTACCAAACCAGACTACAATACTATATCTAATTAAACTCTCGAAGACTGCCTGATAAAAAATTATCATAAACCTCTGATCCACACCATTAAGTCTAAGACGCCGTAAAAAGTGCAACCGTTGTTGTAATCTACTGCAAAGATTATCTACATGGATATTCCATGTCAGTAAATTATCAAAAAAGACCCCAAGATATTTATGTGAAGGGACCTGTATGATGGTTTCATTGTGGATAATCACAGGCCTGTGATCACCAACTCCTCTAGGGTCGAACACCATTTCATTCGTCTTATTGACATTCAGAGCTAGGTGGTTATCCTCGCACCAATTCACGAACTGTTCAATCTCTGACAGATATTCAGACAAGTCCTCTGTCTTTTTCAATAAACCTAAAATTGCAGTATCATCTGAGAACTTAATGATGTGGTTATTAGAATAACGCCTCCTGCAATCATCTGTATACAAAGTGAACAAAACCGGTGAGCTAACACAGCCCTGAGGGGCTCCTGTGCTTAACGTTCTGAATTCAGATAGTGTCCCATTGACACTAACCTGCTGCCTACAATTGATCAAAAAAGAATAATACCATTTTATAATAAGTGGATTGACTTTAAAATCATTCAGCCTTGCAATTAAAAGATGTGGTTGCAACATATTAAAAGCTGAACTAAAATCTACAAATAAAAGACGTGCATACGAGCTTGGATCCTCTAAATGCCTATTTATAAAATGTGTTATAGCTATAACAGCATCATCTGTACTTCTATTGCTCCTATAAGCAAACTGAAGTTGGTCTGATAGACCACTCGCGTCTGTTTTTACAAAATTAATCATAATTTTCTCCAAACACTTCATTATTATTGAAGTAAGTGCTACTGGACGATAATCATTATTCTCCTTACAGCTAGCCTTTTTTTGGGACAGGGATAATAGTGGAGCTCTTCCACATAGAGGGAACTGTATTCGTGTCTATAGATTTCTGATAAATAGGGCACCAGGCTTCGGCCAGCTCTCTACTACAAGATTTTAGTAACCGCCCAGAGATGCCGTCCGGCCCAGAAGCCTTATTAGGACAGACCTGTGAAAACAGTCTCTCCACCATGTTCTGGTCAATAATTGTTTTAGGATTATCCAATATAGACAAGGCATCCAGTGCATTTGCCTGCTCCTGTGAGAAGTCTCTTACATCAAATCTACAATAAAAGTCATTCAACTCATTTGCCTTTGCCCCCTCATCTATCACATTGATAGATCTTTTGGCTGGAGCCATATGTTTGTCATATATTTCATAGAATCCCATAATTTTTTGGTATTCATAGTCGAACAATGGGCCTCAAATTTCTCCCTCTCTTTTCTCCTAGCTTTCTTTAGTTTATAATTCAATTCCTTCTGTACCTCTTTCATAGCTGCAAGGTCTCCTCTCCTAAAAGCCATTTTTTTCTGTACTATGCACTCCTTAATTTCCTTAGAGATATAGGATTTATTGTTCGGATATATAGTTATTATTTTTTGGTCTAACACATTATCTTTGCAGAAAAGTATATAATCTGTCATAGTCTCTACGGCCTCCTCTAGATCCAAACTTTGAAAGACGTTCCAGTCAGTGCAAGAGAAGCATCCTTTTAACGTTTCAATTCCATCATCGTTCCACACATATACAGTTTTAGTTTGTGGTTTACTGCTCTTAAGCATGGACTTATATGTCAGAATTAAATGGACAGCATTATGATCAGAGGAGCCTAATGGCGATTTAACCTTAGCTGTATAGGCATTCTTAACATTCCCATAACATTTGTCCAAGATGTTTTTGCCTCTCGTATTACAGTCCACATATTGATGGAATCCAGGCAACACAGCATCAAGTTTACAATGATTAAAATCCCCTAAAATGAAACAAGGTGCTTCAGGGGTACGACTTAATTGTCTATGAACACAGTCTGCTGTAAGTTTAGCTGCATTTGCAGCATTCCCACTAGGTGGAATATAAACGGTACATATTAAAATGTTTCCGAATTCACGTGGAAGATAAAAAGGCCTAAGGCTTACACATGTTGTAGCGGGCCTCAACTGGAGAGGCAACAGGCTCACGGTAGGGGGTCATGATGGTGATGGGTGATGGGTGATGTCAGGCAGGGGTACCCTCCATCTCCCAGGATGCACTGGCCTTCAGGTGGGTATAACTGCCTGCTGTAAATGGCGCTGTTCTTGAGGATCCTTGCATCATGGGTAGATCCAGGAAAGCCGACACAGATGTCCAGGAACTTTCCTCTGTGGTCACATACAGCCTGGAGCTGCACTGAATAAAATAATTTCCTGTTAAAATAACAGGCTGCATTGCCCGCTGGGGGCTTTATGCGGATGTGGCAGCTGTCAATAGCTCCAACTGCCATCCGAAAAGCAAGAGAGCCTGCAAGCCTGGCAAACCCTGCACCAACCTCCTCCAGCTCTTCACCCTGAGGGAGACGCACCATATTTTTCAGAAGGCCAAGGATAGCCCTGCTGACCTTGTTGTGCACAACCCTGTGCACTGTTGACTTAGGGATGTCGAATGCTAAGGCAACAACTTTATAGGATGCAGCATGGGCCAGCCAGTACAGAAACATCACCACCTCTATGTCTTTTGACCATCCATGGTCAACCTGATGAGGCTGATTATGGATGGTCTAGTCAGGCGCAGATAGGGGCGGAGGTCAGACTCCCTGTCCAGAAACAGCTTCAGGATGGGGGCCACTGCATTCAGCTGACAGTACGGTGTGAGGTTATCAGGCTACAAAACAATAAATAAAAAGGCTCTAGTACAGTGTCATGCAAGTGTCCTGTCTTTTTTTATGTATTTATTCTTTTGATGTTTCTGTCCCAGATTTATACTTTACTTGATACACTTATGGAAATAAACACCTTTTGCTACACTAACCATAGTTTAACCATGGTAACTTTTTTTTTAGTAATACTGAGGCTGTACAAATGGTAATAATCAGTCCAAAAAAAAAAAAACATGGTTACTACACTTTTACTATAGTAAAAACATGGTTCATCTTTATAGGGGTATATGTGTGTAATATACATAAGTATAAAATTAAGTTTAAATATGTTAATATTATACGTTTATACTATATACTTTACATATCTTAACTCAGAAAATAGGTAGCTTTCATTGTTACACACATTATTGCACATGAACGTCAGCACCAGCCGCCTCACTAAAGACCTCCGTCGGGTAGATCTACGACGACGTCCTGCTCCACTCCTCAATTTGGTAGAAAACATTGCAAACAAATTGTGGAAAAATAGATGAAGAAAAAAAGGTGGGAATAGTAAAGAAAATACGTATGTGCAATACCAATAGTGATGCCTTGCCTTTGTGAAGCACCACTAATTATATTGGACATATAAGAATGAATGGAATGTAGAATGTTTGTTTAACTGTCACGGTGTGCGTAACTAGGCAACCACGTTCTCTTCCAATGCATGACGTCTTCGTAGTATGTCCCAGAACGTGCATACTCTTTTGCAACACACTCAAAAGTATGTACTTTTTCTTCAAAAAAAAGAGTACATACTTTTAGGTCGTAGTATAATAGGCGAATTGGGACGCAGCAAGTGTTCTCTTGTGGCTCGCGCAGTCTTAACTCGGACGCGCGCACGGTTTTGATGAGAAACAAAATTCTATACGTGTACGGACTAGAACCCAGCACCTCTGACACGCTTGGCAAAAGTTTTAACCACGAGACCTCTATGGTACACACGAAAAATCACTGATCTAAAATACTAATTAAACCCAATGTAACGTTACTATTGAAACTGATTTCTAGACATCGTAATGTTATTTTTTTCTAAAATTGTTATTGCAGCCTACATATATCTGATTTTGCACTGTATTAGCAACATATTGTATGCATGTCATGCAGAAATTGATCTTTCCCTTGTAGCTTCTCGTTCAGCACGTTCATGTGTGCCAATATGTCCACAGCGAACGCAAAATCACAAATCCAGTCTGTGTCGTTCAGCTCAGGAAAACCCCAGCCTTCCCCATTAACTCCAAAAATGAGCGTATCTCCCCTTTGAGCTCCCACACTCGCTGACATGCTTTCCCTAAACTTAACCAATGGACATTGGAGTGGTACAGTAAGTCCTGGTGATCAGCATCAGTTTCTTCGAGGAATTTAATGAACTGACGATGGTTAAGTCCTCTTGCTCGAATGAAGTTTACGAGCTTTACGACTACCTTCACTACATGATCAAGCTGCAATACAGACTTGCACAGGACTTCCTGATGAATTATGCAGTGGAGGAAAATTATATCCAACTCAGGGTTTTCCTCTTTTACCTTATCCTGGATTCTTTTCAGCAGCCCAACGTTTTTTTCCTGTTAAATTTGGCGATCCATCAGTTGTGACATTCACAAGTTTACACCATGGTAACTTCAGCCTCTCGATGACACCAGTCAAGCTGTCATACAAGTCCAGTCCTCTTGTAGTCCCCTTTATGGACTCCATGGCCAAAAACTCCTATGTGATCTCAAAATTATCATCAATCCCTCTGAAAAAAATTAAGAGCTGCGCGGTGTCTTTTATGTCGTTACTTTCATCCAGTGCTAACTAGGGGTGGCGCGGTTCACAAAACCCACGGTTCGGTTTGTATCACGGTTTTAGGGTCACAGTTTTCGGTTCTGTACGGTTCTTGTTGTTATTTTTTCTTTTAATCTTTAACACTCCAGAAATGTACTTCAGCATATGATATATAGCTTAACTATCCACAATTTAGGATACAGTATTAACAAAAATGTGATATCATGCAATCATGCACAAACTGAATTTGACTTGTCTTTAAGCGCGCATTATTGGGACCATCTCCGAGGAAAGCTAGGTGACATTTTAATACAGCAAGAGAGAAGACATTGATGACATGCTTTTCGTTTATTTGGCAAAAAAAACTAGAATGTGTATCACTATCTCTACAGGAACTGATATGCATTTTTAGCACACAAAGATTAAAAATTTACTTGCATTTATCAAACTGCCAACTTAAGTGTAGCTCTTACAAAAATATTATCGTTTAAAGGAAAAAGAGGAACTCTTAAAACTCTGTCTTTTAAATAAGTAAAAATACACGAAACATAATTGCCTATAATTAGGCTATAGCAATAGCAACGGCCATAATCATAAAGTGAAACATAAGTTCAACCTCAACACATAAACAGTATCAGCAATGCTTCTATTCCCTGAGAGTGAGGATACGCTTTTTTTCGAAAAGGAAACACACGTCTGAGGTCATGTACGGCACGAGGCTACATTGCGCATGCGACGAACCGTGAGACACACACGCTCCGAACCGAGACAAGCGAACCGAACGGTTCGGATGTTTTTTCATGTACCGTGCCACCCCTAGTGCTAACGAATAGAACTTAAATGACTCGGCTTTTTTGTTCAAGTCGCTGGTCAAATCTTCGTCAATTAGTTGTATACGGCTACACGTATACACTTTGTGGTTTCCATGGTGACGCGTCATTGCTTGTCACGTGACACACCGCAGCCACAACAGCGCTGAATGAATGATGATCTGCTTTATTCAAAATATTCACAAATCTGTTAGCTATATATATATATATATATATATATATATATATATATATATATATATATATATATATATATATATATAAAAACGCAAAGTAGCCTATTGCTGGAAAAAGGCAAAATCAATGCGATCTTTAACCCTCTGAGGTCTGAGGTGTTTTTGGGGTCCTTGAGATGTTTTGACATGCCCTGACATTTGTGCTTTTTTCAGTTGCTTAGAAACATATTAATGGCACTGGTGTAATTACACTCTATTTAGCACAAACAGGGCTACCATAATATGTTAGCAACATGTTTGTACATGTTTGTATTTTTGAGAGAATATAGTTTATGCATGGTTATTGAAAAAACAAAAAAAATAAAGTTTCTGAAATAAGGCCACAAAACACACACTAAATATGTGTCCACAAGAGTTTTGACTAATGGATCTTGTCGCCTAGAGTTTAGGCTTCAAAATGATCTGAAAATCATCCTGTCTAATCATTCACATAAAACAATAGATTGTTTTAAATTGTGGAAAACATTTTTTTGTTTGCAAAGGCAATATGCGGATGGGCGTGAACGGCCCAACTCCTATCATGAATAATTAAGTGGTTCTCACCTGAGCAGACAATGACCCTGCATAATAATGAGCCTTTCATTCAGGGGTGTCACACAAGAAAGAATGCAAGGACAATAAATACATAAATAAATAAATATATATATATATACAAACAATCAAAATATAAATGAAAGCCAAAAGCACATTTTTAGTCATACCTGGAAACAAATCCTGGTCAAATAGGTTGTATGGGAAATTCTGCAGAATTGGTTCAAAGTTTGAGTTGGAAACATCTTGAAAATAAAATTGTCTTTTTCCATAAATGTCCTATAAAGTATTATTTTTCAAAGTAGGCAATAGATTTTATCATACATATTTCAAAGTTAAGGATTCATTATTTTGATATAGCTTGCATTGGAACAAACACTATAACAGTTGATTAGTTTATTTGTGACAAAACATCCTATATATTTTACATATGAGCAGAAACTGTCTAATTAAAGCTTATTTGATGTCTTTTTTATAGTAAAAACTTTATAATCTATCCAAAATTAGTCAACGAAATGTTGTCATTACAGACACTAGTATATCGCGATTAGAAGAAATCTCAGTGGGGTATAGCAATATAGTTTGTATGTGTACATGTAAAAATAACGTTTACTAAAGTACAGTAGGTAGTCAACCAGAATGCCTATTACCGCCGCGGCAAATCCACCGCCGTAAAAATAAACCAGTCGCATTTCAAAGTAGTTCGCGAAATGACCGCCAGGTGGCGCAAAGGGACATTTAGCAAAACGTAAGTGGGGCAATTAACAGTAAGGATGAAATACTACAAGTTATGGTCATTTCCAAATAAGCCTACAACAAACATTTATTTTTAACAAATATTTTTAAATATGCAACATGCACGTTTAACCCTCTGGGGACCAGAAACGCGCCGGCGCATTTTGCTAGTTTTTTTCACATAGCAGAAAAATAGACTTAAAGTACTACCATCATTTCTGTTCATATAGAGTTAAGAAATAAGAGTAAAATAATCTAAAATGTCTACTTTTTTATGTGCCCACATACAATCGAAATAAAATATTGTGCTTTTGTAAAATAAAGAATATAAACAGGGTGTGCGTTCTGCCTCTCAGTCACCGTGAACTTTTTTCCTGGAGAACGTCTATAATCTTCAACAAAACTCAGCAAATACTGTTCACCCAGACATGAGCAATATATATTTTAAATCATTTGAGTTTGTACTTTTAAATGATCCGATTCAAAACTAAAATAAATATTCTCCGTTTATGTAATCTATATAAAAAGAGAGACGTGTCAGCCATTCTTATTATCTTTCTCTCAGCTCATTATCTCCGGTAATGTGACATACCCACGGAGAGCACGCGCTATTCAAACGCAAATACGTGAAGCACCACATTGCGACGCGTTAACGCCCATAAACTCTGAAAACACACTATATTTTTTAGTCAGATTAATCTACTGTCATCTCGAGCGGCTATGTGGAACAATCCTGGGACATTTACCTACCTCAGAACAATTGCTGGTTTATTTTCACCACGAGGAGGAGCAACAGATTCAGCTGAGAAGTGTGTAAGTGTTTTATGCTTGTACTCTAAAATAGACATCAAATAAGCTTTGTTAGGAGTTTCTGCTCATATGTTAAATATATAGTATGTTTTGTCAATAAACTAATCAACTAAGATGTTATAGTCTAGTGTTTGTTCCAATCCAAGCTAAATCAAAATAATGAATCCTCAACTTTGAAATATGTATGATCAAACTAAGACATTTATGGAAAAGACAATTTTCTTTTCAAGATTTTTCCAACTCTAACTTTGAACTGAAATAAAACCTTGTCTATATGGTGAAGGGTGTGTGATAGATGTGTCCAGACGTATGCACCCTGTATTTTAAAGAAGAACATTTAATTTGTGATAAATTTTTCATTCACAAAGAATTCAAGGACATTATTCATGTCCCTAAAGGTTGGAGTTTTCCTCATTTTTTTAATTAAGGCATTACAATTTTTATTCCTCTTTTTAGTCAACTTTAGCATGGGTGTGTTCACTTATTCTAAGCAGTGTGTGTGTGTGTGTTGTAAATAAATCCAAACAATCTAAAAGCCATTCTTTTTAAAATCTCCTCATTCTTTCTGCAAGGCTCTTCATAATGATATGGCCTGATAGCACCTAATAGGGCCATTATGGGAGCGTCTTTGTCTTTCTCAGGTGTGAAATGGATACATACTAATGAGAGATCAAGCCTCCTCGCATAAAGCTTTCTCAAACAAAACACGTCATACACATTCTAAAAGACTTTATTGACTTATCTGAATGAGTAGTCAGGATGTTTCTCACATAGTTTTGGAGCAAATATTCTAGACTATGTGATACAATTTTCAAAAGTCTTGTGAAGAAATAATCAATATGTGTTTTGTGGCCTTATTTCAGAAACTTTGATTTTTAGTTTTTTCAATAACCACGCATAAATAATATTCTCTCAAAAATACAAACATGTACATGCATGTTGCTAACATATTATGGTAGCCCCGTGTGTGCTATATAGAGTGAATTTACACCTTTGCCATTAACATGTTTATAAATAACTGAAAAAAGCACAAATGTCAGTGCATGTCAAAACATCCAAGGGCCCCAAAAAACCTTTGGTCCCCAGAGGGTTAAACAACAAACAATACAATCTGAACCAGCGCTTCTGCTCCTGTATTCTGCCCTACAAAGGCAAAACGCCGTAACATCATGTTTGGTCAAAAATGAGTTAGTGTCATTTTTGTGGTATTTGAGACCTCCTTTATCATGTGAATAAATATCGTGAGTCAATTTGATTGTTTTAACAAGAAAATAAAGGGCTATGACAACCGTAACATCCAAAACCATGTGAGAAACCAAAGCAGAACGCCGTAACAGCTGTTACGGCTCTTTGCCTTTGTTCCAGCACGCTGAAGTTGAGTTAAGGTGTTCTGGCTTTGTTTAGCCTGGCATCAAGAGAGATGTTACGGTGCCGCTGTGATGTTACTGTACTCTGGCTTTGTCATACTGTCAAATTTTGCCGCTCTCAACCCACGTAACATACACACGACACATCTTTGTTAAGAACATACCAAAAATTTTATTATAAACATGATACATTTTCGATTGCATTCTGCTTAATTCAGTTTGCTAAAACAACATACCACCAACTTTGCTGGCCAGACAAACTGCTAAGTATGCAATCAGAAACAAAGCAAGGTGAACTAACCACACTTAGATGCAAGCTAATAGGTTGTCATAAATGTTGTTTTTCGTTCAGGGCGATTGGTTCAGATCTGTCAATGTCAGTGACAGCCCGGAGCTAGCTAAATTTAATCTGTGTCACGTAAATTAGCGCTAACGTTCAGAGACGCCAAAAACTAATTATTAAATACACAGGCATCCTACCTTTCCATGCAATCCGATATAATCCATGGAAAATCCATAATCCATATAGCAATGCACGTCATTTGCTGTATCCACAACAATTCATACGTGTTTGAGCCATATTCCTTCTTGCAGGTGTTCCATATCAGATCTTACACAAATCCATATAGCACTAAGCTAGTTATCACTAAAGTCCGTACAAAGTAGGCTAACCTAAAGGGTAAAAGTAATTCCAGCTTTTTTTCGGTTGACTCTTGTCTATATTATCTCAGAATTAAAAAGCAGTAATCCAAGTCGAGTTCGTTGACTGTGCATCTTGAGCAGTTTGGTGGCCCATAACCCTTTAACTGTCACCACACCCCTCCCCTTCTCCCCTCCCCTCCCTTTTTTCGCATAGACATGAAAATCACTATCCAAACTTAAATGGTTGTAATTCAATAATGCTTTGTAATAGACCTATGGACAAATTGTGTTCCAAATTTTAGGTTGATATCTAAAAAAAATGAGCTTTCAGTAAGATTTTATTTGGGCGCAGTAACAAACTTTGTCACTAGATGGACAGCCAAGCTTCCTTACTGACCATATAACGATGCCTCCATTTTCATATATGCTTTGAGTGATCTGAACCAAGTATTTTCATAATTTGCATACAATTTATGAAGTAGAAATCCTATTCAGAAGTAGTATGAGTTGTTTGGCAGTATTTGATTTGAATTCAACCTCTAATAAATGAATAAAACAAGCATATGTGCTTTACAGCTGGCAGCTGCATCACAAATCGAGAATCCATAATATTTTTGTTTATATATATAAAAAAGATTTCTGACTTTTTTTTAAATAAAATTTAATTGTGTTATTTTTTGAACTCTTGGTATGAAAACAAACTGAGCTTTCTACCAATTTCATGATTTTTCATGTTTATTGCTTTTTCAAAATAAAGGCCAAAGACGTCTAATGAATATGAAATATTCTTGTTGCAAATTGATAAATTATGTTTAATTAATTATTACTCTATATATTGCATTTAAATAAATATACCTTTGTATTCAATTATAATTAAATTATCTTTATTGTGGAAATATTTATTGTATTTAGGCTATTCATACATACTGTACCGCAAAGTAACTTATCTGTCATACTGTTTAACTGTGTTAGTGTTGCCGGACTATCATGATCATTATAGCACTAAATAGGAACAACCAAAGGTCTTCTATATAATTTAAAACACATACCATGATGACTAGACCTTGGTTAGGCGTTCTTATAATGGATGTAAGTATGGGGAACAGCAAGCAAATATTGATTGTATGTCAGTTACTGCCTTTTGCCTTTGCACGACTCCTTATTTTTGGCACATGATACAAAGGCAGAGTACAGTAACTGCCAAACAAGGGTCAAAGGTCAATTTTGAGCTCAAGATTTTTTGCATACAAACATTTCTTCATTATAGCAACTAGTTGTCAAATTTTGGGAGTCCTACCTATAATAGTTTTGTCTGGACAAAACAGAAACTTTAAAGTCATTTTTCTCAGTTTCACACTCTAGCGAGTTAAGGTCTTTTGCCTTTGCAGGGCAGTATTGAGACATGCAGCGCGTTTCAGTTACAATCCTGGTTCCAGTGGCCTTAATACATTCACGGCTTTTTAAAATGTCACAAAGCGTTTTGAGAAGGTTTTGAATGAAATATTGAAGTTTATAATTAGGATATTTTGGCACACCACGCCGAGTGGCGCTATGCATTATTCTAAAATCTGGCTTTATTCTGGCATGTTGAATTAGAGTTTGACAAACGCGGCGGCGCGTTCATTTGAATTTATTTTTCTCATAACAGCTAAGAACTTAATAGGCTAAAGCCTACTCCGTAATTGTTGGTCATACAGATAAGATATCATCTTTTAAAACTGTAAAAGGTCTACTTTTATTCATGCAGTAGGCGATAGGCCTACACTCACAGGCTAACGACAAAACGTTTTCTCGCTCATGTCAGAAAGTTTGGGTAATTCTCAGTGAGTAAATTCATAGCCGAGCGGTAGAACTTACAGTTCGACCATCAAGATGACACGGGTTCGAATCCCGATCAAACATGGTCTACTGTAAATTTTATATTCATTAATGCAGAGAGATTTGTCTAGCTCTAAAACTCTGTTACACCATACAGTTTTTTGCTTATATTTATCAAATAAAATTACCATGCATTTCCATTTTACACTAAGGAACAAATCCAACAGAACGACTTTGCATCTGTATAATAATAGGCTACCAATCGTAATTTCAAAAGCAGTTCTGTTAAAAAAAAATAATTTTATATATAGGCTATATATATATATATATATATTTTTTTTTTTTTTATTTTTTTTTTGACTCCCTACAACCTAGAGTTTAAAAAAAAAAATGGTTTTAAGTAAAGTGTGATTTGCCAGGGGGGACGGGGATTTCCTTCTGGTCTAAACATCCCTGCTTCTGCTGAATTATTTTAATCCCCTCACCCCTCCCTTCACAGTAGCTAATCAATGCTAGGCTACTTCACCAATAGACCATATTAAATATATAAAATAGAGATATGCAACAGGCACGTTTAAACGACAAACAATAAAATCAAAACCAGCGTTTCAGTTGTTCATTAGTTCCAGTGGCCTAATGCATGCACAGTTTTTCAAATTTCACAAAGCGTTTTGAGATTATTTTGAATGAAATATTGAAGTTTATAAGTGTTTTGGCACACCACGCCGAGTGGCCCTATGCATTTTTCTAAAGTCGGGTTTTATTCTGGCAATTAATTTTTTTCATTACAGCTAAAATAACTTAATAGGCGACTCCGTAATTTTTTGGTCATACAGATAAGAGTAGAGTAGCTTACATCGTTCAAAACTGTAAACTTGTATTCATATTATTAGGCTAACGACAACAGTTTATATCTGTCGTCTCTGTCTCCGGGAACTGCGCGTCACAAAAATGAACCAAAAGCCGATTCAGCTCAGTCACGATAAGAAATCGGCTATGTCTAAAGTCTTTAAATGTCTAAATATTTAGGCTAATAAATGTTATCTGATTATGTAATCCATATGAAAACGAGAGGTACAGAGGATCTATACTCAATGTAAGCGCTTCCCAATGAGAAAATGACAAGACAAGGGTGAAAATCTCGCTCCATTTTGTAGGCTAAATCGCCCTGAATTAAAATGTAAAAACAGATCAAATAATTTATTTGTCGAAATGTTGCGATACTGTTTCATTTAAGTTCATAATTATTCTATAAATGTTATTTAATTTAGCAGCATTACCACGAAGCACCGGTTCGATATTTATTTGAATAATAGCTACAAAAAAAAAAAGAACTTAATTAATTGCATGCCTGGTTAAGGATCCAAAGATCCCTGTAGAATAATATTAAGTTTTTTGTTCATGACAACACATTAACATGCGTTTTTTCAGATTATATTTAGTTTTGCTTGGAAAAGGCAGGCCCAAATCAGTTTTATTTCATCAATTATTGAAATAATGAAATATTTAGTAATAAACTTTTATGACAGAAATATCACTAGTCTAATTGTAACTTAAATCATTTAATTCCTTCATTATCAACACTTTCTAGAATAGCGATTTAAGTGTGAATTGTGACTTCTCTTTGTGTTAAGTCAGCCTCAGACTCCGATAGCCTGTGGGGGGTTGGAGGGACAGTTGCTGGACAAAGGTGTTAATGTTCCTCTTTCATATGGAGAGTGTCGGATAACCAGCCTGATGAGCAGGCAAAATTATTGTAAGGATAAATCTGTGTCCAAATGTAGGCCCCATATCTTATTAAATTATAAATATTGTAGTTTATTTATTGTAGCCTATTTAAAGGTTTTTTTTCACACAAAATGTCAATTGAAGTTATTGTAAGGTGAATTCAACAAGGCATGCTGTGTCTTTGAAGCAACAATTAAAGGCTAAATATTTTTTTCGTGATTTGTATGGCTGACACGCAGCGACATATACAGTATTATCAGCTGTATGATGTGTTTTTACATGTTTTTAAATGTTTAATTTCGAGAGAGACCCGGCGGGTGCAGCGAGGGAGACTAAATAAACTTGCTAAAAAGAGATCCAGCGCGAGAGAGGCAAAGAAAAACGCATGTTTTTAATTTAATTAGGCTATGTTGCTTTGGACAATTTTCGTTTTGTACTGTTTTAATTGTTTAATTTAGCTGTAATTTCTTTGGCAATACAAATTTAAAATGTCGCAAGAATAAGATTAGCCTAGTGTTTCTTATTTTGCATCGCAAAAGAAATAAACTCTAAACTCAATGCAATCCTGTTTAAAAAAAAAACAAAAAAAACTGTCCCGACACTTTATTTAAATCTTGAAATGTTCGAACTTGGTTTCAAACTTAAGTAATTTAAGTGTTCTTTTACATTACACAATAATTTAGCAGACTAAAGACGAGCTTCTTCAGTTTCATTTTCTGATGCAATCGGCTGACAATCTTCCTTCATCAGTTTTTGTCGTTTGTGCAGCGGCCGCGGTTCTACGGGAATGTAGCAAATGTATGTTGTAATGATAATTGAACAAAACTCTTGACTTTAAATAAGTAAACAGTTATAAACAGTTACCTATTTAAGCATCAAGGTGGTAAAATATAAACGCTGTCGGCCAACATCAGTTAAAAACATGTATGCTACACTGAGATTCGATCTCGGGTCGATTGAAGTTCCTTGAATCTCGAGTTGTTGCGTTAACCACTGAGCTACCGTCTGTATGCTGTTTGAAAGC
This sequence comes from Tiaroga cobitis, assembly GCA_030578255.1. NCBI lineage: Eukaryota > Metazoa > Chordata > Actinopteri > Cypriniformes > Leuciscidae > Tiaroga > Tiaroga cobitis. The sequence goes on along the minus strand of CM060591.1, from coordinate 27,805,669 downwards.
CTCATTGATGTAGCCTAAATGTTTTTTATTGCAATGTTTTATGTTGAATTGTTTTCATTATTTATTCAATTTAATTTTAGTAGCCTAATTTCAGCATTGTGATTATTAATTATTTTAACTACGTTTCACTTGAATTCATATGCTACCAGCTTTCAATCGCTCTGAATGCGCGGCAGAAGATTACGCAATAGAGAGAATAAACGAACACTTTTCAGAGTCTATGATTGTAGCACCTCTTAGCGGTAAAAAGGAAGCAAATACACCACACATTTTACCGCCGCGGTGGAACGGCTGATGTGGGCGTTGTCATGGCTTGCCTCAACATTTGCGTTTGAATAGCGCGCGTCCTCCGTGGGCGTGTCAGATTAACGCGTAATGAAGTGTAATGAGCTGGGGAAAAAAATACTGAAATCACTCTCTTTTCATACAGATTACATAAACAGAGAATATTTGTTTTTTATATAAATTACTTCATTGAAAAGAAGAGAATTCAAGCTTCATAAAGAAAAATCTCTCGTGCCTGTATGACAAGTATTTGCGGAGTTATAGTTAATCTTAGGACGCGTTTCAGAATGGACTTCACCGACAGAGAGAAGGCAGAACTTGCATCATGTTTATTTTTCTTTATTTGTCGAAAAGCACAACACTTTGTTTTTATTGTGAGTATACAGAAAAATAATAGACACTTAACATGATCGATTGATGTATACCACTTATATTTAAGATCAAAATCAACAGAGTATTTTGAATCTCTTTTGCACTGATAAGAAAAAAAGCGAGACAATCGCGCCGGCGCGATAGCCGACCTCAGAGGGTTAAGACAAATTTTTAAATACTCGACGGGCCGGGGCCGTAGTTTGCCCACCCATGCTCTAGTAGAATGAGCCCTTATGGCCAAAGGTGAAGGCAAATTGCGCACCCTGTAGGCCGAGGCAATAGCCTGAACAATCCAATTACTAATGGTTTATTTGAATGCAGGGAGCCCCTTCTTAGGTGACCCAAAACACACTAACAGTTGGTCCGACTTCCTCCAGGAAGAGGACCTCTCGAGTTAAACGCTCAAAGCTCTGACAGGGCAGAGCAAATGGAGCCTCTCTTCTTCTGCCGACACATGAGGTGGAGGATGAAATGCCTACAGGACCGTAGACCGTGCCGTGTTAGAAGGCACCTTAGGCACATAGCCAGGTCTCGGGTGCAGAATGGCCTTAACTCCGCCAGGGGCAAACTCCAAGCAGGCTGGTGTTACTGCAAGGGCTTGAAGATCTCCCACCCTCTTTCAGTCCCTCCAGGATTTTGCGGGCCTTTTTTCTGATTGTTGCGGCCTAAAATTCCTGATGTTGCGGCCACTTTTCTAAAAAGTTGCGATGAAAGTAGCGATGTTCTTTGGCATTTGTTTTTATAGGTTAAAACGGCAAAGGTAGATAGATTTTTACTTAAAGTGCTCATATTTTGCTTTTTTCCTTTCCTTTATTGATATATATTTTTTGTGCATGTTATAGGTGATAGGTGATATACTACAGTACATTAACGTTACCTCTAAGTTACCATGCATTGTATGTATAAATATCAGGGGTGGAACGGTACACAGACGTCACGGTTTGGTATGATTTCGGTACAATAGAGTGAAAAGCAAAACAAAAATGCAGAAGGCATTTTTGATAAATGTCTTAAGCCTTGTATTTGTAAAATAAGTTGTATTAATAAAGGCATAGAACCAGTTTATTTGTAATTAATTAATTAATAGTTTTATATAATTAGTTTATTAATTAAATTAATAAAAATACAAAAAGACCATGCCATATGTTTGGTAATTGTCCCTGAATGAATTTAAAATTAATTTGCTATATTTCAGATCAATATATTTGTTTTATCTTAATTTTAATTAACCTTAACTTTTTTCTCATCTGAATTATACATAATTGATTTCTGTATAAAATAATACTACTATTAAAAACACATTTGATTTAATTTTTTAATCAATGTAGAATGTGTAACTTAAAAATAAACAGATTAGTGCTCCGAGTCCGAGGACAAGAAATGAAAACCAATGCGATATGATGAATGTCCAAAAGATGGCTGTTTTGAAATGAGGTTGGATAAATGTTTTGCTTTTAAAACAGTGTGTATGTGTGTGTGTGTGTGTGTGTGTTTGGTTGTAGGTTGTAACAGTTGTAGGTTACAGTTTGACAAGCGTTTAGAGTGTGACAAAAGCACAACGTTGTGTTTTATTGCGAGTGTAAACAAATAAGTAAACACTTTGCTGTTTGATGAACAAAATGACGGAGTATGTTTTTATGTTTCCACTGTTCGATCGCGCCCGCGCCTCACACACTCACACACACACACACACACACACACAGACACAGTTCGATCCGTCTCTCTCTCTCTCTCACTCACACACACACACAGTCCGATCGCGCCCGTGCCTCCCTCCCTCTCTCTCTCTCTCACACACACACACACACAGTTCGATCGGTCTCTCTCTCTCTCTCTCTCTCTCTCACACACACACACATTTAGATCGCGCCTCTCTCTCTCTCTCGCTGTTAATTCTGTAGGTAAATGTGAGACGTTGGCAGCACACATTGTCTGCTACGTCTTCTGAACAAAACAAAGAAGTGAGTTTGATGACGTATGATGACGCTTTGCAGGAGACCGCGATGATTGATCAAAGTTGCAGAAAAGTTGTGGTGATTGGTCAAAATTGCAAGGCGCACTGAATTCACGGGGATTTGTTGAAGTTGCGTTCATAGTTGCGATCGCGAGATCACGAAATCCTGGAGGGACTGCTCTTTAGAGAGGTAATAGCTAAGAGAAAAGCCATCTTGAACGTCAGGTCCTTGGGCGAAGCCGACTGAAGGGGTTCGAAGGGGGCCAGGGATAACCCTTCGAGAACCACCGCCAGGTCCCAGACAGGAACCCTGGACCTGATTGTTGGTCTCATCCTCCATGTACCACCGAGAAAACGAATGACCAGCTGGTGCCTCCCCAGAGGCCCATCACTCAATGGTGCATGGAAAGCCGCAATGGCAGCCATGTACACCTTAAGTGTGGAAGGGGAGAGACCTGCAGAGAAACAATCTTGAAGAAACTCCAGAACTGAAGCCACAGGGAAGTTAACTGGATCTAACTCATGTTCTCTACACCAAGTGGAAAACAGATTCCACTTGAAGCCATATAATCTCCTAGTAGACGGAGCCTTCGAGCTAAGTATGGTTTCAACCACCCCAGCTGATAGACCAGCATTTAGGTACTGAACCCCCTCAGGGGCCAGACCCAGAGTTTCCACAGCTCTGGGCGAGGGTGGGATATTGTGCCCTCCGCCTGAGACAACAGATCCCTCCTCAGAGGAATCTGCCACGGCAGAGCTATCAGGAGTGAAATTATGTCTGAAAACCATACTCGGGCCGGGCACAACGGGGCTACCAGAAGAAGAATGATGCCCTCCTGACGGACCCTCTCCAGGACTCCCGGGAGCAGAGCGATCGGGGGAATAGCATACGGGCGTAGCCTCGGCCAGGCCTGTACCATGGCATCCAACCCCAGTGGGGCTGGATGCGTTAAGGAGAACCACCCTTTCGAGGCTGGCCTCGGGTGTTTTCCGAGCACTGTTCTCGACCTCCTGAAGTGAGAGACCGGCAGGATTTGGTCGATATGGATTTTGTGACCATAATTGATGCTCGTTTGCTAGTTTTTGAAACGAACGATGCGGTGTGCGTTCGCTGGAAATTGATGTGGCCCGAAGCGCCAGAGATGGCGGGAAACCAACACCGATTTCCTGAGAGCTCCGCTGCGAGAACCACCTCGGTTGCTCTGCCGGGGGGGGGGGGGGGGGGGGGGGTAGGGTGCGGTACAGCCCTCAGAGGTCCTACTACTCCAGTTAGGACCTCTTTCCTGAAGCCCTCCTAGCTCCCGGAGGAGGGGCTCTAGAGGAAACACTCTCTTTCTGTTCTTGGCGGTGTGAGGAGCTCGATGATGGCTGGGGCTGACCGCTTTGCCCTACCCTACTCGATTTGGATTTAGAGCAGCAAGGGAGATACTGCTGGAACACCGCAGATTGTTTCCTCGTCTCCTGGAACCTGTCGGCGACAGTAGTAACTGCGTCACCGAACAGTCTGTGGCTTTACGCAGACCGCAATATCTTGAGGTGTTGGTACCTCTCCCTCATCCAAATCTTTCAAAAGGTCGGGCTGGTATAGCCCCGACCTATCACCATATAAGCCCTGCCAACCAATGCAGAGGTGTCTCTGCATGGCTTGCTGGGCAGCGCCGGGGCTTTAAGGGATGAGGCTGCTTCAGGAGAGAGGCAACCAGCTAGTGCCTCTTCCACCTTCGGCATCTTTCCATACCCCATATCTCTTGCACCCAAAACATCGCTATAATCCACCACTGACGGATTAGAGACGCGGGAAGAGTGGGTTTTTTCCCAGAATTTAGAAATCTCCTTATGTAGGTCAGGGGAAAAAGGTAAGCCCCGGCGCTGAGGTTGTGATCTGTGCTGCAGGAAACGCTCATCTAATTTGCTCTTATTCTGAGCTTCCTGCACATCATGTGGCCAGCTGATGTTGAGTCTGGCCACAGCACGCGTCACAACCTCGATGAGCTCCTCATAGGCGTGAACGCGAACCGGCGAGTCTGGTTCACGATCATCCGCCTCGATGCTGAGCACATCCACCTCCTCGGAAGCAGACAGCTCAAGCATTGGGCCCTGATCACGGGCAGAAGAAGCCGCTTCGCGGGCTTCTGCACCATGAACAGGAGCCTCAGAATCTTCAGACGAAGAATGAGAAGGTGCCGCAGCAGTCTCATTCTCGTCTGCAAGATCCTTTTTTGCGAACCTCATGATCTCAATCGCCGCGCCGCCTCAACGGATGTAATTTGAAAATATACAGAATAATAAAATGTGTTAATGTATTACAATTGCCGCTTTTCATATATGGAAAAATATGTCAAGTCACCTTCATTAAAGGTGCTATATGTATTTTTTAGCGGCCTCTATCGGTGATGTTTAAGATTGCAACCAATTTTTACAAGAGCGCTCGTGCTCTTGCACGTGCTCGAACACAAGAGCGAGCACTCATGGTACCGGCCACACTGAGACTTTCAACACACCGGAGAAAACATCACACAACATGCTGGAAACTCATGTAAACTCCCACTGCAACGTTACAATAATAGGCTACTTTTATCAGCTTGATGTTGAACTAATGATAACGCTCGTACCATGATAACGTTACATTGACTGCATTTAGCCGACATGTGGTGTTATCTAGCATAACAAGGCATTTCACTAACTATTCGTGTATCTTTCACAATCAGCAATTTCAACATAGGTGAATGTATAATATGATAACGAAAACGGCTAGTGAACTAGACTGAACAATTTCAGTGTAACAGTAAGATCGTAGGAAATAACATTACTGTACTGAACGTGTCTTGAAATGTGTATTATAAACAATATGATAGTGGGATGAGTGACGTTAGACAGTAGATCTAGTACATAAAATAAAAGTTACATCCTAAAGCACCTTCTTTTTGTTATCCTGGAACAGTATTTTGTATTCGTTTCATATATGTTGTAGTTTACCTTGCTATTGCATTGTAGCTTACCATTATTTATTTCAGCATATCTGAAAACTTGTAATTTATCACAATAAAAATAGCGGATTCAAACGCTCTGCCGACGTTGATCCGTGTTTTCGTCCTAAGTCGATCCGATTCACGTTTGGCCTGACGAGCTTCAGCAGATACATTTTTGTTTCGTTTTTTATATTTATGTGGAGTTTGTGTTGGAGTCTGTGTTGTGCTGGAGGCAGGTCATTTTTTTTGGGGGGGGGGGGTTTGACAGTTACAATTACAATCATCTTCCCATCCCCTCCCCCCCCCTACAGCTTGAAAAAAAGGGGTATTTCCCAGCAGTGACAGTGAAGAAATCTAGTATTCCACGTTTGCATAGTCCACAAGTTTACTTTAAACATGAAAGGCTCGACAGCAGTTATGAAACATATAATATGAAACATAGTAAATATGAAGAATATGACAAGAGATTAAAAAATAAAATAATAATAATAATAAAAAATAATAATAAAGGGAAATACTCCCTAGAAGAATTGGCACATCTTCATAAAATATACAAATCACACTTTATAAAGCTACTTGTCCAGATAACAAGAATACTGATACAAAAATAATAATAATAATATAGTAATAATAATAATAATATAGTGGTTTCAACAGAAACTAACCCTAACCCTAACCCTAACCTACACATTACAAAATAAAAAATAAAAACTTAAAGATGATATAACAAGGGGAAATTGAGGCAGATTATTCCATCTTAGAGGCAGGGGAGCTCTTCAAAATATCTTATAAAGGGGGACCATGTGTCTTGAAACTTACGTTTCGAACCTCGAATCATGTATTTAATCTTTTCGAGTTGAATGTAAGACATAACTTCTTTCAACCAGCTTCTATGTGTTGGAGGGTCTGCCTTTTTTCCACTGAAATAATTTTAAACGCCTTGCCAGTAATGTAGTGAAGGCAATAACAGAACGAATATCTTTCCTGAGTTCTACACCCTCGGGAGCAAGACTAAAAATGCACATTAACTCTCTGAGGTCTAAGGGTTTTTTGGGGTCCTTGAGGTGTTCTGACATCCTCTGACATTTGTGCTTTTTTCAGTTATTTATAAACATGTTAATGGCAAAGGTGTAAATTCACTCAATATAGCACAAACTGGGCACCGTAATATCTGAGCGACATGTATGTACATGTTTGTATTTTTGAGAGAATATTGCTTATGCATGGTTATTGAAAAAACTAAAACTTAAAGTGTCTGAAATAAGGCCACAAAACACATACTAAATATGTGTCCACAAGACTTTTGACTAATGAGTGTTGTTGGCTAGAATTTTTGCTTCAAAATTATCTGAAAATCATCCTGCCTAATCATTTACACAAAAACATTAGTGCTGGGCAACGCTTAAAAAATTTAATTGCGATTAATCGCATGATTTTCTTGCGATTAATCGCGATTAATCGCATTGTTACGTGCAAAATTGAATAATGAATTCTAAAGTACTGTATTGCGCACTTTTGATTTAAATGTACTGCTACAAAAGTGCAATAACATGTGGTTTGCAAAAACTTTAAACAAATAAGGTGCTTTTATACCAGCAGTATTCCCTTTACACAGTATCAATAAAATATTTCTTGTAAATCTCAACTTAAACATTAATGTAATCAAATCAAATATTTAAACAAAGCTATTTGCCACTGCCAGGGCATTACTTTTTAGCTAGCTTGTTAAAACGAGTCTAGTTTTCTTTTTTTTCTGAACAGGTATCTTGTATCAGGGAGCAGCAGAAACAGTCTAAAAGGGTCATGATCACTACTACAGATATAAGTCAACCAACGTTACTTCTCTGATAGCAGCTTAGGTTTGGTCATGGCATGCCATGGTTTCCCACGTAGGATTACATTAAACAGAGGTAAAGCCCAATTTATACTTCTGCGTCGAACTCACACCGTAGCTGTGTAGCGCGCGTACCCGTGCATCTCTCCAAAAATGTAACGTCAATTCTACGCGTACCGCAAGTGCTGTGATTGCTAGAACCGCTCCCCGGGTTTCACACTCCCTCTGCATGTGTAATTGCGCGTCAACGCGGACAACGACGCAGATATATAATGAAAACCAACGCGTAGTCTATAGCGTAGAGGCTCCGGCGTTGGTCCGACGCAGTATTATAAATCAGCCTAGAGTGGGTGAAGTGGTCGAGCACAGGTGCAGCGACAAGCGGGTGCGTTCCTGTGAAACTGTTGCGGTCATGCTCGCCTCATGCACGCGCCCGCGCGTTGCCGAAGTTGAATTGTCTAACTTTTTGTACACGACGCGCAGCACAAATCATTGGAAGAGAGACTGATCCTCGGCTCGCTGTTTGTGAGTTTCCAGAATCTAAATAGTTATCAGGACATCAACAGGAGGGAATTCACATGGCAGAGCATCCCTGCTAAACTAAACGCAGGCCTATCAGGTAAAGTTATGTATAATTTTAAGTTAAAAAGACTACAGCTGCGTAGCGCACAGAAGCCGTTGCCATGGTTACTATCCATAGAGCGCCTGTCATTCACTCGCGGAGCGCTGTCTCCCTTTCTGTTCACCTGAGAGAACCTGCCAAAGCCCCTCTACTGCTTGTTTGGGTGGGTTATTTGCTGGCTGACCAACATCCCACCCCTCCTGTGATCATGGTTTGACTGTAGGCCTATGTGTATTCAGAGCCAGTGAGCAACGGACTTTCAAAATAATAATAATAAAAAAACTGCGTTAACGTGCGATAAAAAAATTGTCGGCATTAATTAATAAATGCGTTAACGCGATAATAACGCCCAGCACTAAAAAACATACACTGATTTAAATTTTATTAGACACCTTTTGTTTGGAAAGGCAATATGCGTGGAGGCGTGTTCACACCTGAGAAGACAAAGGCCGGATAATGTGCCGCATAATGAGCTGCATATTAATTAGCCCTTTCACACAGGTGTGTCACAGGATCCCAAAGAATGCAAGGACAAAAGAAATTATCTATATATACATATTTTACAATTAGAAATTGTAACCAATTACAAATAGGTTACAATTACAACAAAAATTACAATTTTAACAATATTTCAAGTGTATTTCTTTGTAAAAAGTATACATTTTATACGTATACGTATTAAAAAAGGTAAGGATTCATTAGTTTGAATATTGGAACAAACACTATAATAACATCTTAGTTGATAATTCAATATACCTACTTTATTTTTGTCAAAACATCATACTATAGTATATTTAACTATGAGCAGAAATTGGTGAACAAAAGCGTACCCATTTAATGTGACAGTAGTCTTTTTTTACAGTCAAAACTTTATAATCTATCCAAAACTAATCACAAAATATTGTCTAAACATTCATATTTAGTCTGTAATATATTGTGTATGATATATTAGTATATACATGTGAATTTGCTGCTTGTTGCTTATACAGACATTTTATTTCAACATATTTCAGTCTATTTTTACTCATCTTAGTAGGTTATAGCAATATAGTTTGGATGTGTTCATGTAAACATAACGTTTACTAATGTAGGTGCGAGAGTGAATGAACGGCACAGACACGCGCTGCATAACTGTAGTAAACAAAGCGCGCGCGCCTGTGCTGTTCATTCATCATTTAGCCTACACACAGACACGCAATTCATATTTAAACAGTCTTTTTGCGGTTTACAGTCAGACACTATTCAATATCGCGATTAGAACAAAGCACTTAAGAATAAATGACTTACTACATCAGCTGGATCCATTGCTCCTCGAAATGAAACTACCAACACTTCTGGTACATTTTCCAGGGTTATTAGATAGTATTATTCCTCACAGCGAAAGGATACGCTGTGTACACAGCTGTACAAGATACTTACTAAACACAATGTGTTTTATAATCCAGCTGGTGGGCGTTGGCATGTTTGAATGGCTTGCCTTAGATCATTTGCGTTTAAATAGCGCGCGCTCTCCGTGGGCGTGGCACATTAACGCGTAATTAGGTATAATGAGCTGGAAAGAAAAATACTGACATCTCTCTCTCTTTTCAGCACCCAAGGACGACTTGCTGGAAAACCAGGACAGCATTTTACAGCCTCCAATAACACCAGAGAAACAGCCCCCTCCAGCCTCTACCCTATCACCAGACACGTTATCCCTATCTCCAGCATCTCCACAGCATCTTCTGTGTTTCTCAGAGAAAATGGAAAAACTGGTGTTTGCTGGAACCAAACTATCTGCAAGCCCCCAGACATCAACCAAAAAAAGTCAGGCCCCAAAACCACGAAAGCCTGCGGGCCCAGCTCGCTCTCCGCTTGTGAGAGCTCTTCGGCCTCTGCAAAAACGCCGGGTCCTCGCTATGAAAACAGTAACTTTCTCAAATGTTTACAGAACAAGCGGGAACCCAGTGTGCCTGTATCTTTCCCTATTGCTGTTCGATTACATGATAGAAAGTCTAAGGCCCTCAAAAGCCGTACAGCAAACCCATCTAATCTGGTGCCTATTGCACGCCAAACTAAGACAAAAGTAACAAAAAGTAAGACTGTTAAGTTAGCACTTTTAAACATCCGCTCACTTAAAAATAAATCACTTCTAGTCAATGACTTAATAACCACATACAACCTGGATTTTATGCTTCTAAATGAAACTTGGCTAGAAGACAGCTGCAGTGCAACAGTCCTAAATGAAACATCCCCTCCTAACTTTACTTTTATGAGTGTCTGCAGAGCTGCTAGGAGAGGAGGGGGAGTCGCTGCTCTTTTTAAAGATGTCTATCAATGTAAGCAAACATCATTTGGTAACTACCCCTCTTTTGAATATCTGGGTGTTGTGTTAAAAGGTGCCCCACGTATTTTACTTACCATTATTTACAGGCCTCCAAAATACTCTCCAGCCTTTGCTGAGGACTTTACAGAACTGTTATCAACAATTTCCTCAGAGTTTGACTGTTTTGCTATTACTGGAGATTTTAACATTCACATAGATAATGCAGAAAACAATATGGCAAAAGAAATCAAAACTGTTTTAAAAACTTTTGATCTGACTCAGCATGTACATGGTCCCACACACAATCGTGGACACACTCTAGATTTACTTATCAGTAAGGGTTTAAACATCTCATCGATTGTTATTAAGGATGTAGCACTGTCTGATCATTTCTGTATTTTCTTTGATATATTGATCTCTCCTGCCATTGAAGCTAGATCTGTGTCTGTCAAGAAGAGATGCTTAAATGAGAACACTAGTGTGCTATTTACGAAGGCTATATCTTTAAAACCAAGCATATCTGCTGAGTCTGTTGATTTTCTCCTTGATTCCTTTAACTCAAAAGTCAAAAGTGTAATTGATGATATTGCTCATGTGAAAGTCAGGAAGAGTGTTAGACAAAAAGCACCTTGGAGAAACACAACAGCTGTGCAAAATATGAAAAGAACATGCAGAAAAGCAGAGCGCATGTGGCGGAAGACAAAACTTGTAGTCCATTATAACATCTACAAAGACAGCATCCATGCTTTCAATATGGAACTAGGGAAAGCTAGACAGACTTTCTTCTCAAATATTATAAACAGCAACTTAAACAACACACGCACTCTTTTTGCTACTGTAGAGAGACTGACAAACCCCCCAAGCCAGATTCCCAGTGAAATGCTCTCAGACGGCAAGTGCAGTGAGTTTGCTTCTTTCTTCTCTGAGAAAATTAATAATATCAGAAAGGTGATCAGCACATCATTGAGCCGCACTGGGGTCAGACAGTTCAGACCACAACCTGAGAATGTAGTTACTATGTCTAATTTCAAAGAAATTAATGGCAAAATTTTGGAAGAAACCATACAGCACCTTAAAACATCAACCTGCGTCCTTGACGCACTCCCCACATCTTTCTTCAAAAGTGTGTTAAACAGTTTAAAAGCAGATCTCCTAAAAGTGGTTAATGCCTCACTTCTTTCTGGTAGTTTTCCAAACTCCCTGAAAACGATACTCGGTTACTGACGTAACCTCGGTTCTCTCTAGAGAGGGAACGAGTATTGCGTAAGTTTAGCTTACGCTATGGGAAAGATTCATCTTCTCGAGATATTGAAGCCAAAAAATTATCCTTAATTTTGTATTCATTGTCAACGCAGTGCAGCAGCTAGCAGACCTAGAGCAGGCCATCTCGCGTGCTTATTGGCTGCCCTGCATGCATCTGCTGCAGCCTACCAGTGAGCCTCGCGTGACGTCACGCCCAATTGGAGGCGCTCGCACCTTCATAGCGTCATAGCCCGCTAGGATGGGCGTGGCTTAGCGTATATAAGAAGGCGAGCACGGCCGGTTACGCAATACTCGTTCCCTCTCTAGAGAGAACCGAGGTTACGTTAGTAACCGAGTATCGTTCTCTTACGAGAGGTTCTCTCGTATTGCGTAAGTTTAGCTTACGCTACGGGAACACTTTGTCAACGCCGTGCGCGCCCAGCATCCACCATGAAGCCCCGAACTTTTAGGGAACCCATATAAGGTGGAGAATAAGGTGGCCAGCCAAGCGGGCCATCACTTGTACATAAGCACACATAGGGAATACAGAGCAGCGCGCCGGTCTGTATAGGCACATGGCACATACCCTACTTAGTGCAGCTCAACCAGGAGAGCTGGGTCGTGTAAGAGTGATCTGAGCAGGAAGCCTGGGCAGAATACACCTCTCTATTAAACCGACAGCAGTTTAGCCTGCAAGGCAGGAACTTCCAGGTTATAAAACCTGATAAAGGTAGACGGGGAGCTCCAGCCCGCCGCCACACATATGTCATGGATAGAAATTCCACTGGACCATGCCCACGAAGAGGCCATGCCTCTCGTGGAATGAGCCCTGATGCCCAGCGGGCATTGCAGACCTTTTGACGCATAAGCGGCTGCTATAGCGTCCACTATCCATCTGGACAGACTCTGTTTCGAGGAGGCGAGACCTTTGACGCGCCCACCGAACGAAACAAACAGCTGATCCGAACGCCTGAATGAGGCGGAGCGCGTAATGTAAGACCTCAGCGCTCTGACAGGGCAGAGGCGGCTCACATCACTTTCGCTGTCAGATGCTGGGAGCGCTGACAGCGAGATAACTTGCGCTCTGAACGGAGTGCCCATCACTTTCGGAACATAGCCATGTCTAGGTCTGAGGATGACTTTCGAGTCATTCGGCCCGAACTCAAGACACGACGCGCTGACAGACAGCGCATGTAGGTCCCCCACCCGCTTTACTGACGACAGTGCGGTCAGAAAGACGGTTTTCAGTGATAGATATTTCAACTCCACGGAATCCAGTGGTTCAAAAGGGAAGGCTTTCAGGGCCTCTAGGACCAGAGATAGATCCCACATGGGAACCGACGGGGGGCGCGGCGGGTTCAACCTCCTAGCTCCCCTAAGGAAGCGGATGACCAGCTCATGTCTTCCCAATGACTGGCCGTGCGTCGACTCTGCGAACGCTGCCACGGCCGCCACATATACTTTGAGCGTGGATGGGGACCTCCCCTTTTCCAACAGCTCTTGTAGGAAGGAGAGCAGTTGCGCCACCCCGCATGTCCGCGGGTCCAGACCTCTGTCAGTGCACCATTCCGAGAACACCGACCATTTAGACGCGTAGAGCCTTCTCGTGGAAGGGGCTCTAGACTGCGTGATCGTGTTCATTACTCCTTCTGGCAGGGCAACGAGTACCCGTTGATTACCCATGCGTGCAGAGACCAGCGTTCTGGATGGGGATGCCAGATCGTGCCGCGAGCCTGAGAGAGGAGATCTGCCCGCACCGGAATCGGCCACGGAGCTGTGTGTGACAGCCGTGCCAGCTCCGGGAACCAAATCTGATTCTCCCAACGCGGGGCTATGAGGAGCACCGAGTGGCGCGTTTCCCTGATTCTCTTGATTACCTGTGGTAACAGAGAGACCGGAGGGAAAGCATATAGCCGGAGGCTGGGCCAGACTTGGGTCAGCGCGTCCTCGTCCTTCGAGAAGAACGTCGGGCATTGAGCGTTGTCTTTTGACGCAAATAGGTTGACTTCCGCCCTGCCGAACAGGCGCCACAGTTTCTGGACCGTTTGGGGGTGCAGGGACCATTCCCCTGGGGGAACGTTGCCCCTGGACAGTTTGTCTGGACCGTCGTTCAAATGGCCCGGCACATGCGCTGCCCTCAGCGAGCGCAGGTGCAACTGGGACCAAATAAGGAGGCGCTCCGCCAGATTGCAGAGATTTCTGGATCTGACACCGCCCTGACGGTTTACATAGGATACCACAGACATGTTGTCCGAGCGGACGAGAACATGTTGGTCCTGTATGAACGGGAGAAAGCACTTCAGCGCATTCTCGACCGCTATCATCTCCAGACAGTTTATGTGAAACCCCCTCTCTTGGTCTGACCACTGGCCGAAGACCGGTCTGCCCTCGAACAGCGCGCCCCAACCCCAGTTGGACGCGTCTGTCGAAACGACTTTCCGGTAAGAGACGGTTCCCATCGTCACTCCCAGCTGGTACCAGTCGGTCACTAACCAGGGCTGCAGAGCCGCTATGCAGGTCTGCGTCACTCTGATTTTCTGACCGCCAGAAACCCAAGCTCGGCGGGGCACGCGAGCATTCAGCCAGCGCTGGAGCGGGCGCATGCGCAGTAGGCCCAGCTGAAGCACCGCTGCAGCTGAAGCCATACAGCCCAACATCCTCTGAAAAGTTTTCAAAGGGAGAACGCTGCCCTTCTGGAAACCCGCGGCTAAGTGGCGAACCCGGAGCGCGCGCTGCGCCGATAGACGGGCCGACATGGTCACCGAGTCCAGTTCTATTCCTAAAAAGGAGATTGACTGGCTGGGTAGTAATGAGCTCTTGGTCCAGTTGACCGTGAGACCCAAACTTTCCAGGTGACTGAGAAGCACTGTTCTGTGAGACAGCAGCTCCGCCTCTGACTGTGCCAAAATCAGCCAATCGTCCAGATAGTTCATTATCCGCAGCCCCTGACTTCTCAGGGGGGCAAGCGCTGCGTCCATGCACTTCGTAAATGTACGGGGTGCCAGAGACAGGCCGAACGGCAGGACGGTGTATTGATATGCCTGACCGTCGAAGGCGAATCTCAAAAATCGCCTGTGACGGGGTATTATCTGTATCTGGAAATAGGCATCCTTCAGATCTAGAGAAATAAACCAGTCCCTCGGGCGAACGTGCGCGAGGATTTTCCTGGTCGTCAGCATTTTGAACGGTCTTTTCGCAAGCACCTTGTTCAAATGTCTCAGATCTAGGATCGGTCTGAAGGCTCCGTCCTTCTTGGGCACGAGAAAATAACGGCTGTAAAAGCCTGACTCGCTCAGAGAAGGCGGCACCTTTTCTATAGCCCCTTTGCACAGCAGCTTTGCTATTTCTGCGTGAAGTAGGTGTGCTACTTCCGCATTCACTATCGTCGCGGTCCGGGCTTGAAAGCGCGGGGGACGGCGAATGAATTGAAGTGTATAGCCCTGCTTTATTGTGCTCAGCACCCATTCTGAAACCCCCGGGATAGATTCCCACGCAGCTATGTGAGCCGCTAGGGGGCGAATGGCCTCCGGGTTCAGATCGCCGCCATTCGCGGGCATGTGAAACTGAACCGGAGCTGAGAGCGCGGCGCGCGCGCTCTCTGTTCTGGGCAACGGCTGCTCGCTGAAAGCCAAAACCGGCTGCTTTGTGTGAGATGTCCCAATCATAAGGGATGGGGAACCCTTTTTCCTCACTTTCTGAAGCGCGAGCGGCGCTTTGGGCAGAAAAGCGTTCTGTAAGCGTGAGCGCGTTTGCGCGGGCACGAGACTTACACATGCATGTGACGCCCCGATCAAAATAGATGGGGAGCGTTTTATAATCGCCCTGTGTTTCATGATAACACTTAAACTTGCGGGCGGCGCCCGGGGGGGGGGGGGGGGGGGGTTTGTGATAGCAAGCGTGAACGCTCTCTGGCGGGCACGGGACTTACATTCATAACCTGCTGTTTTGACCGTGCAACAGAGCGGGCAGATAGTGGGCACAACACTGTGGACACATTTCTTACATTCAACACTCGAGCACCTTTTCTGCGCTTTATGAGAGTGTGCTCTGTGGGTGACACGATATTTGATGTGCTTGTGTGTAGGGGTGAACACTGGGGCGTGGGCACTTTCACTACACTTAAAACACTGACGGCGGGAGCCGGACCAGACATAATGCTCTTTTTGAGATTTCTCTGGGTCGCCGTAAAAACGGCGTTTGTGTGCAGGCGAGAGGGTGAACAAACCGGCTCGTTGGCTGCTAAATGAACCACTGCAGTAGCCTGACTGAAGGGGACTGACAGGGAGATGAGCTTTGACGGCGGTCCGGCCGTGGCGGGACACGCGCGTCTTTTTTCTCTCTTTGTTAGGAGGATTTCGCATGCTCAGACTTCAACGTAATCTTCTGCCGAGGCCCCCTGGGGGGCGGCGGTCTGTGACGGCTGTCCGAGCGCGACCTAGGGCGGCCGCCCTGACGTCGCTGCGAAGGCTGCGGTTGTGCTGGACGCTGGGTGTTAGCTCGTACAGGAGGCTGGCTTTGTTTCTCGCGAGAGCGGCCTGTAGCGGAGCTCGAGCGTCGCGGCAGGAAGAGATTCATGGCCTGCGTGGTCTTTTGTACCTCAGAGAAACGGTCAACGATCCCGTTAACCGCTGGGCCGAAGAGACCAGTGGGGGAGAGCGGCGCGTTCAGAAAGGTGGCCCGCTCAGCTTCCCTCATATCCGCGAGCGTCAACCAGAGATGCCTCTCTGTCACGGTTAACGCGGCCATGGCTCGTCCGATAGCCTGAGCTGCGGTCTTGGTGGCACGGAGAGAGAGATCCGTCGCACTTCTCAGATCTGTAACCGCAGCCGGATCCCGGCCCTTCTCGTCCCATTCACGGAGGAGGTCGGCCTGCAAGATCTGCAACACAGCCATGGAGTGGAGAGCAGACGCGGCCTGGCCGGAGGCGGCATATGCGCGGCCGACCAAGGCGGACGTGGCTCTGCAGGCTTTAGACGGGAGGGCTGACCGAGACCGCCATCTCGCGGAGGGCGGGCAAAGGTGCGCTGCGACCGTCTCTTCCACGGGGGGAATAGCCGTGTATCCCTTCTCGGCGGCGCCGTCCACCTGGGAGAGCGACGCGGAGGCCTGGGACTGAAGTCTCGAGGAGAATGGTGCATTCCAGGACTTCGTCAGCTCCGCGTGAAGTTCCGGCAGGAATGGAGCGGGCCTGCTCGCTGAAGCTGCACGGCGGCGACTCTGAAGGAAACAGCCGTCGAGCCTGTTCGGCGCGGGTTCCTTCGGTAGCGACCACTCGAGCCCGAGGCGGTCGACGGCCTGCGTCAGCAGGCGCATAAGTTCCGCGTCAGCTCCAGCGCGGGAACGGCTGGATTCCTGGATCGACGAGGAGCCGGAATGAAGCGACCATTCCTCGCTGTCTGATGCTAGGATAGAGCAGCAATCTCTCGTGGCATGTTCCTCTGCCTCCCCCTCCGATGCGACGGCAGTGAGGCTCGTGAGCGGCAGCTGCGCGTCGGGGAGGGGAGGCAGGGAGGGCGAAAGCGAGGCTCGAGGGAGATCCTCCGGCGAGCGCGTCGCTGTGGCCACGGGCTCCGGCTGCCTCAGGGAACGGCGCTTCTTCCTGCGCGGTCCCCCGGGGGGCGGAGCGGCTGCATCCGGATTGAAAGCCTCGAGTCGAGCCCGTAGGGTCGACAGCGGAAGCGCTTCGCAGAGCTCGCAGCCGCCGGACGCGAGGGCGAGCTCTGCATGTTCCAGGCCCAGGCAGAGAGCGCAGATCACGTGGCGGTCTCCAACGCTGAGCGGGGCTCTGCACGAGCCACAGCAAGTGCGAGGCATCTTTAGAAAGACGCTCGCGCTCTTTTAGAAATTCCTGTGGAAGCAATGTAAAAAGGATACGTCGCCGGATAGCGTAGCTTGCACGGCGGCTGAAGGTGGCGAAGATGGCCGGCTTCCTCAGCGCTGTCCTGAGCTGGCTGTTCGCTGTTCGACGGCGGCGGTGGCTTCTCTCTGATTCAGCGATGCGGAGAGCTCGCTGAAGAGTCGAAAAATCAGGGATTCAGCCTACGAGCCCCTTCTTATATACGCTAAGCCACGCCCATCCTAGCGGGCTATGACGCTATGAAGGCGCGAGCGCCTCCAATTGGGCGTGACGTCACGCGAGGCTCACTGGTAGGCTGCAGCAGATGCATGCAGGGCAGCCAATAAGCACGCGAGATGGCGTGCTCTAGGTCTGCTAGCTGCTGCACTGCGTTGACAATGAATACAAAATTAAGGATAATTTTTTGGCTTCAATATCTCGAGAAGATGAATCTTTCCCGTAGCGTAAGCTAAACTTACGCAATACGAGAGAACCTCTCGTAAGAGAACTGCAGTTGTCAAGCCCCTCTTGAAAAAGAGCAATCTCGATAAGACTATATTAAGCAATTATAGACCGATCTCAAATCTTCCTTTCATAGGCAAGATCATTGAAAAAGTTGTCCTCAATCAGCTGAACAAATTCTTAAGCTTGAATGGATACTTTGACAATTTTCAATCTGGATTCCGATCGCATCACAGCACAGAGACAGCTCTCATAAAGATAATAAACGATATTCGCTTGAATACTGATACAGGCAAATTATCAGTGCTGGTACTACTCGACCTCAGTGCTGCATTTGACACTGTCGATCACGACATAGTTCTTGACAGGCTGGAAAACTGGGTGGGGCTTTCTGGGATAGTCCTAAAATGGTTCAGGTCATACTTAGAAGGGTGAGGTTATTATGTGAGTATAGGAGACCATAAGTCTGAGTGGACATCCATGACATGCGGAGTCCCTCAAGGCTCAATTCTTGCACCACTCCTATTCAACCTGTATATGCTCCCAATGAGCCAAATAATGAGAAAGAACCTCATCTCTTACCACAGCTATGCAGACGACACACAGCTCTACTTAGCCTTATCGCCTAACGACTACAGCCCCATTGACTCCTTGTGCCAATGCATTGATGAAGTAAACAGTTGGATGTGCCAAAACTTTCTTCAGTTAAACAAAGACAAAACTGAAGTCATTGCGTTTGGAAACAAAGAGGAAGTTCTTAAGGTGAATGCATACCTTGACGCTAGGGGTCTAACAACTAAAAATCAAGTCTGGAATCTTGGTGTATCTCTAGAGTCAGACCTTAGTTTCAGTAGTCATGTCAAAGCAATAACTAAATCAGCATACTATCATCTGAAAAATATTGCAAGAATTAGATGCTTTGTGTCAAGTCAAGACTTAGAGAAACTTGTGCATGCTTTCATCACCAGCAGGGTGGATTACTGTAATGGACTCCTCACTGGCCTTCCTAAAAAGACCATGAGACAGTTGCAGCTTATACAGAACGCTGCTGCTAGGATTCTGAGCAGAACCAGAAAATATGAACATATCACACCAGTCCTCAAGTCTTTACACTGGCTCCCAGTTACATTTAGGATTGACTTTAAAGTATTATTACTGGTATATAAATCATTCAATGGGTTAGGACCTCAATATATTGCAGATATGCTCACTGAATATAAACCCAACAGATCACTCAGATCATTAGGATCACATCAGCTAGAAATACCAAGGGTTCACTCTAAGCACGGAGAGTCTGCTTTTAGCTATTATGCCAGCCGCAGCTGGAACCAGCTTCCAGAGGAGATCAGATGTGCTCCTACAGTAGTCACATTCAAATCCAGACTCAAAACACATCTGTTTAGCTATGCATTTACTGAATGAGCACTGTGCCACTGTTCGTCCGACTGTTTTTACTGTACTTTATTTTGTTTTTTAATCTACACTGTTTTAATTATTCTTATTTGTTTTGATTATTTTAATTTCTTTATTCTAAACTGTTTTAATTATGGTTATTTCTTTTTATTTTTTATTTTTATTTTTTATTTTTATTTCTTCTATGTAAAGCACTTTGAATTACCATTGTGTATGAAATGTGCTATATAAATAAACTTGCCTTGCCTTGCCTTGCCTCTTTTCATACAGATTACATAAGCTGAGAATATTTGTTTTTTATATAAATTAATTCATTTAAAAGAAGAGAGTTCAAGCTTCATTATGGAAAAACACTCGTGCCTGTATGACAAGTATTCGCGGAATTACAGTTAATTTTCGGACGCTTTTCAGAATGGACTTAACTGACAGAGAGAAGGCAGAACGCGCATCATGTTTGTTTTTCTTTATTTGGCGAAAAGCACAACACTTCGTTTTTATTGTGAGTATCCACAAAAAAATAGACACTTATCAGGATCTAATGACCTCAGAGGGTTAAACTAAGAATGGGGCTAACTTAGGACATAGGGACAGGTCATTGGAACCCAAGCCGTTATAGGACCACAGAGACAAGGCTACCTTGGCCATACAGAACCGGCCAAATGAGACAAGGCCGTAACAGACCGCACAGAGACAGGCCTCGATGGACCACGCAGAGCCAGGCCACCTTGGCCACAAGAGACACGGCCGCGATGGACCACACAGAACAGGCCACATAGGGCCAGGCCTCATGTACCACACAGAGACAAGGCCGCGATGGACCACACAGAACAGAGCCACGTTGGGCCAGGCCACCTTGGCCCACGCAGAGACAAGGCCATGATGGACCACACAGAATAGAGCCACCTTGGGCCAGGCCACCTGGGCCACACAGAGGCTTAGAGAGAAGTGCTCCGTTAGTTAGGATAAATGGAGGGGATTTTTAAGAAATGAATCATAGATGAGAAGGGACAGAATTTATTACTAATTTATAAATTGATAATGTGATACAGAGCCTTGAGAGTCATTCTTAGAGTTCTTAAGAAAGAGAGTAAAGAAATTAGGTGAGAAACGCAAATCAGAAAAAGACCATGGGGAATCTGAGTATTTAGCTCCTGGAGTGAATCCCCTGGATGCATGAGCCATGAACGCTGTAACAGACAGGTACAATCTGAATAACAACAGAAAAAAGAGACCATTGCGGACAGGAGGTAATAAAAAGGGGGTTGGATGGATTTTGCTTTTCTAACTTAGTGTGAAATGTTGCCGTATAAGCATAACCAACATCTTCAAGGTTACAACACTCAAAGTTCAAGCAATGGGAGAAATTAATTTAAGAATTTTTAAAGACTACAACAGCGCTGAGAGGAGCTAACGAAATTCCTCCTGGGTTAGTGCATCACAACCTAAATTTACATGAATCCAGCCCACGGGACATGATTTAAAGAATATCGAGACAGAATAAGCTAATTAGTGACTAGAGATAGCTACGATGAGCATAATTCATCTACGATCATTCGGAATGTTGTCTATATGTTGACACCCCTTGAGTCTCTCCATCTTGAATGATTCCGGTTGAACAAAGCGAAAAGTTTAAAATTATTGGTGAGAGGTAATCGAAGCTGCAAAACGAGCTGTTGAAACTCCGACCCCTGTGCCGGGAGTAGCAGCCCTGGCACATCCAAAGGATAGACAAAACGATATGCTTAATTGCCTTCAAAATGACCATTCCAACATGCTATTCAAAATTATCTGTGGGGGATTCCGAGCCAAACCCTGCATACACACCGGAGACCCACCACATATCCTGCGAAAAGGGCACAATTATACACATTTTTTATCTTTGTGATACAATGTGATTGGCAGGCGTTTATCAGAGGTTTACTACAGGTCTTTGCTATGCCTTAAGTAGCAAACAAAGAGAAGGTGCGGTGAACAGACTTGGATAATTAGTATTAAAATACTTGCGTGAATTTCAATGCCTGCAAGCAAACTATGAATGGAAGAAATATTAAATTACGATTTTCGTAATTGTAGACGAGGAAGGAACAATCGGCCGTGATCAGGATGTGAAAACAGGAATCTGAAAAGAAAAGCAAAACATTATTAATTTAACATAAACTCTGTTAGAGGAGGGCAGGGTGATGGATCCGGGTTGCTGAAGGACAGAAAGCCTGTAACAAAGAGTGAAAGCACATAGCTATGGGTTTGCATTGGCAGGAATAAGCGCAACCTTAATTATGAAATTGAAGACGATTGATAGCCAAATTAACGTCTCCGGAATGGCATGATCGCCTAACAATAAGATCTGCCTTGATGACAGCCATGCTTTGTTAGCGCAACGATATAATATATTTTGCGACCACGTCAAATCCCTAAGGACGCTAACGACCGCTATAGGATGATTTTGTGAAGAGCGGACGAAACGAACCTTGAGTGAGCTAAGAAGATTCATCTAGCCTTTACTGATCTAGATATCCGAATCTGAGATTGGACATGCACCCTTTGTCTAGTGTGTGTTTTTTTTATTTATTTTTTTTTATAAAATTCTTAAACCGACTAAATCTGACTTCTTAATACGGTACTTACCTGAAGTAAGGTGACGGCGTCCTTTCAAGAAGCTACTATCATTACCTAAATGATACTTGATCTGTTGTCTTTTGAGCGTAGAATCCTTTTCTCAGATGCGCAGCATATGCCTGACATGGCTCCAAGTTGCTCTTTGCAGAAATAGCCCCATTCATGGCTGGGAGATCGCTGGCCACAACAACAGTTGAGACTCTTGAATAAAGATACATGAACATGTAAATCATACAGTTGAGCAAAGACAATGCCACTCGAGTCTCCTACACTGATAAGATCTGTTGATTGGTTTAACTTGACAAAACTAATATGACATAATGATAGAATATGTTAGTTCTACTGAGTTAGCAGTTTTTGCTAAGGATATGTGGCCTTTGACAGGAGCATCCTTAGTCTGCATTTTCCTGTACATTAATATGGAAATACCAATCACATAAAATATTTCTATCACACATATCAATGGATTAAGTAGTCACCAGGAAAGGTTGAATATTACAGCGATTGTACACATTCCCAATATTGTGGATCTAAATTTCTTAAGGGATTTATAATATGAATTTAACCCGTTTAATCCCACCGGTCACAATTGTGACCGCAGCTTTTTTCTTATTTCTGGAAGCTCTAAAAATGTTGTTATTGACTTTGAGCTAGAAATTCAACTTTTAAATGACTAAATAGATTGTCTTGATTAAAATCAATTAATGTCATGTGACTAGTGTGAAAGGTCACATGACCAGATCAGTTTACTTCCTGCTTGCACATCTAGAAGAAGATTTCTTTCTCAGACTACTACAAAAAGTAGTATATAAAACATCTTAATTTACAGATAGAACTATCATTTTTTGCACATATATTCTTTAAAGGGTCTACTACTGATATATTTTGAGAATTATACTCCTGCATATATATTTTGCTCGTAAGACTTGTAAATTTGTTTACGGTCACAATTGTGACCAGTAGTATAACACAGTGCTTCAATTGAAAACACAGGTATTGGCTGGTATTGGCAGGTTTTGGCAATCCTACACTGAATATGCCACATCTGTGAGGAGGATGGATGATCTTGGCAAAGGAGAAGTGCTCACTAACACAGATTTAGACAGATTTGTGAACAATATTTGTGAGAAATATGCCTTTTGTGTACATAGAAATGGTCTTAGATCTTTGAGTTCAGCTCAAATGGGGGCAAAAACTAAAGTATTGCATTTATAATTTTGTTTAGTGTAGTTATCAGTATCCCAGAAACGCTCAATGTGTTGGACCTTCTTGACGTGCATGACCCCCTTCTCCCCAACCCCCACCCCCACCCCAAATTGAAAGTGACTGTGATAGTGATGGCTCAGATAGGGAGTACCAGGGTGAAACTGCCCATTTGCCAGGTAGACTATTGGGTAACACTTTAGAATACTGTATCTTACTTACTGCATAACTAATAAGGAATTATTGAAGAACTAGTAGGTAATTCTTTATCAACTACTACTTCACTGCTGTTAACTACTAAGGAAGATGCGTTAACTAATCAGTATGTAATAGAATTTTATGATTGTGTAAAGTTACAGTTAGTTAATCAATAACTAATGAATTCTGTCATACCTCCTGAAGAACTACTACTAATTATCTACTAATTAAGGTCCAAGAAAAATAACTAAGAAGTAACTAATGAACAGTCATACAAAACTAACCTTAGATTCGTTTTTATATTTTATATACAGTACTGTGTGTGTCTGTTTTCCTCAGCATAGAATGCCATTCAGTACTTTCATGTATTTTAGCAACAACTGAGGGGAACTGAAAATATAGGGAACTTATTGGTAATTAATAAAGAATTATTAGATTATTCTTCAGGAATTATTTATAACCTGGAACAGTATTCTAAAGTGAAAATACAGGGAACCCATTAGTAAGTAATACATAATTATCCAGGAATTAGGCTACTTATAACCTGAAACAGTATTCTAAAGCGAAAATATAGGGAACTTATTAGTAATTAATAAATAATTACTATATAATTCTTCAAGAATTACTTAGAACCTGGAACAGTATTCTAAAGTGAAAATACAGGGAACCCATTAGTCATTAATAAATAATTACCACATACTTCTGACTCAAATAAAACTTACTGTAAAAAAACACTATTAACGTAATCATCTAAACCTTTGTAAAATACACTACAATGACTTGTTTAAGCTACATGATATCTTCCTTTATTTCAGATGATATTTTGTTTTAACATGTATGCTGCCTACATTTAAACGCGTTTAAGAAACATTTTAAAATCAAAAGTTAAACCTTTAAAAGTAATTCAAGTAATCAACTGGTCTCGTTTCCACGGCATTGGTGCTGGATCTCTTGCGGGAGCTGGGCTCGTGTTCGGCGGGAAAACTGCTTTAACTTCAGACCGCAATGCACCAAATCGGCGGCGCTGAGAACTCTCCAGACGAGGATGCAAATGCCCGCGCTCTTGCATCACCAAATCACAGTAAAATGTAGACCACCGCAATATTGCCGGAACTTGAATGGTGCAAAATAAGTTAGTAAAAAGTATATTATTATACTTAGTTCTAATACGTTTTAAAGTACTTAAAAATTAATTATTTTTGAACTTTTACTAAGGTAGTTTTGAAAATGGCCTAATTATAATTTTACATGGAGTAATATTTTATTGGGGTATCTGTACTTTTGCTCAATCACTTGATTTGTGTACTTCTTCCACCACTACAATGCTAAAAAACACCTGGATTATTGTAGTGACTGTGTATGACTGTTCATTAGTAGTTACTTCATAGTTATTTTTCTTGAACCTTAATTAATAGATAATTAATGGTAGTTCTTCAGGAGGTATGAAAGAATTCATTAGTTATTGATTAACTAACTGTTACTTAACACAATCATAAAATTCTATTACATACTGATTAGTTAACACATCTTCCTTAGTAGTTAACAGCAGTGAAGAAGTAGTTAATGAAGAATTACCTACTAGTTCTTTAATAATTCCTTATTAGATATGCAGTAAGTAAGATACAGTATTCTAAAGTGTTACCGACTATTGAATGGCGATGCAGATGTGAACTATCTGGAGGATTGGGCAGATGTTCATGAGAACCAATTGGTGTGCCCCACACATGACCACAAACAACCCTTTCTACAACGTACGGCCCATCTTCAGTGCACTGAAAGAGTGTACACACATCTCCCTGAAACTGGCCTAGGACAGGGCCCAAGTGTAGACATGGTCTAGCCCATGGGGTCTAGGCGAACAAACAGAAGTTCCTCCAGGGTGTAACTTTGTACATGACAACCTTTTCACCTCACTAAGCCTTCTTCACGAAATGACAAAACGAGATATTGGATGTCTTGGAATGAGCTGTATCAATAGGTCTAATTGAAGAATTTGAATGAATTCTGACTATGTTGTTTCCCACCGGTCACTATTGTGACCGAGTATAAAACCTAATATTTCACTAACTTAACCAACATAAAATCAAAAAAGGCATATTGTTTGAGTGTTAGGGAGGTGTTGTGGCTTTTTTTATCATTCAACAAACATCACCACTGAGTAAGCGACACTCTGAGTCCAATTTAATAGTTTAAAAAGTATTTATTCTCTTGCAAGAGAGATCTTCGTCACTCATACACATTTGTGAGTCAGTGAGGAGAGATAAGGAGAAGCAGTGCCTGTCTTTTTTATATCCAAGGCCTTATTTCTTCCCTCCCCTCAGGGAGAGAGATATACTTTGTCTTTTTCCATTCCTCCCTGGCCCTGAGAGGTAAATGCCCCCTTAACCCTTTAGGCTATAAAGTACAAATGCACTCAAGATGACCCCTTGACCACCTGCTTTTCCTTACCTCCACTGACAACCAAACACAGTAAATTATCACAAAGCCCCCCTCTCACTACAAGTGAGAGAACAGATGAGGCCATCATTAGGAATCACTGAAATAAGAGTAATAAATGGAAAATTCCACAACAATTCCTCTCTGTTTATCATACTCTGATAACTGATTAATCAAACATTGTAATAATAGTAATACTAAATGCAAATTCAAGTCATTACATACAAATCACTTTCCTTGAACCTGTGAAGAAAAAGTTTAGAATGAAGAAGCATAAGGCTGTTTTTGTGGGGGAAAGCCCCGTAATTAATTAGCAAGCAAGTAAAACATGTTTACTGGGCCGGGCTAAACGAGGAATCACTGTTCCTGCGCTCCTGCAAGCAGACCCTCAGTAACACCAGTAAGGAGTAAATAGTTATAACACAGTAAGAAAAACAAGCATAATAAAAATCTCTCAGTTTCAAACCCTGTCCTTGTACGTCACCTCGTAACATGGATGACCGCTGCTTGTAACCTTCTTTAAATCTTTTGCCCTTAATCTTTCTCAGAAAATAAACAAATAGAAGAAAACCGAACAGATAGAAGTATAATAAGAAAAAAATCCCTTAATTCAACCCTCGTCCTTGCACGTCATCTTGTGACACAAGGAAACACATTTTCTTTACTCAATTAGCACGTTTCGCTGTAACTTCCGCTACTTGTGTCATCATATTGTTGTTCATCAACATCATCATTCGGATAGACTGTCATTTTCACCAACTGAACAGACATTCCAACTTTAACCAGTCTCTGCACTAAGCTAGACACACATTGTATAATACATGGTATACATAACAGAATCAGTACTATTATGACTAAAATTGGCAACCCAGTCTGAGCTAACCAAAACTCATTATCCAGGTCAGCCAGTTCTCATCCACTGGTTCAGGCTCCTGCACCGCCCTTCTCATGTGCTCGATCACATTTGTTATGTTGTTACTGTAATCTGGAATGTTTAAACAACAAGACACACCCAGCATTTTGCAAACTCCGCCCCGTTCCGCGGTAATTAAATCCAGCGCTAAACGATTTTGAATAACTGCCTCTCGTAAATGTCTCATTTCATCATTTATCATATTTATAGCATTTTCAGTGGCATTTGCTATTGCTAGTACAGACCATGCTAACCCATTAACCTTATTAATCGTCACCGTCGTTCCCACCCCCAGGAATAGGGACCACCCCACATTTGCCCCAGGTGTTGTCCATGGATCAGATAATGTATACCCTGAATAATGTTTTGGCAGAACCCCAGGCAAAATCTTAACATTTCTTTTTTCCCTTGCCCGTGGTGTTTTGTTTGGCAAATACACAGATGTTCCCACATTTATCAAAGCTGGGTAACAGCACCCTGACCACCCGTGTTTAGGCATCCTGTGAAACGCCCTGTCCCCACATACCCACACAGCTGCTGGTGAAGTCTCATGCAGCTCACCAAATGGACATGTGAAGCTAATTTCTTTGCCGTCGAGTGTCGCTGTGCAATTGTTCACTGTTCCGCCCTTTGTGTTGATTCTGACCCTACAGTCAGACCACCCTGTTGTGAAAAGTCTCTGCGCGTCTGAACAAACGCACACATCACCTTTCTCGTGTGTTATTCTTAGTGGTGGAATTGCTATATCAGTGTTGTTATATCGTCGAACGTTGTCACAGCTGTCCTCAGGTCGTTTTGTCGGTGTCTCTCCTTTCTCCAGTTCAGCTGCTGCTAAAAGCACATCAGTCATTTGTTGTGGAATTAGACACTTTGTTTCATTAGCTGTTGCTATAGTCAGTGGGACAACCTTCCAAGCGTGTGACATCTGTAGACACAGCCAGCAGCTCGTTGATATTTCTAACTCTTCTTTCTGCAGCATAGCCAGAGCACAGGCTTTGTTACCTTGACACTTCATCATGGCTTTCTGCACTTCAGGGTTCCCCCGATCTCGTGTCATGTCTCCGTTCCCCATCCATGCCAGCTCGTCTCTTGCTTCTCGTTCGACCTCAGGTGCTACAAAAGGTTTCAAAGTTGGAACTGCCTCGTTTACAATAATGTAAATTTCTTCGTACCAGTCCTTTCCTTCTAAGTCTAGTTCACAGTAGTACTTGCCTTGGTCTGACAGTCTTACTTGTGCTAGCTCGACTGTCATCCCATACCTGTTGTTGCTTAGTCTGTGTTTTGCAAATACCTGGAATCTTTTATCTCTGCCCCACTTGTAGTTGGAGGCATATGCTTTCACGTCGCCCCACTTACATGGGTGTTCGCAGAAGTAGAAGCCTGCGTAGTCTTCGCTGCGCCCCTCACAGCCCGGACAGTTCGTTTGGTAGGGGTTGCACCCGAAACTCACATTTGATCCTTCGTGAACCGTCACCGTGCCCCCCTCAAGGCCTCTCACTGGCTCCACCTCTTTGAATGCGTCTCTTCTAGCACGCTGTCGAGCGGTGTCGTTCCGCTCCGTTGTCTCAGTTCTGTTGGTCTGATCTCCTGTTGGCAAGACTTTCAGACCTGCTGTGAAATGCAGTATTATCAAGCAAATTGTCACTGACAGCACAATCATTATGCCGGTAGTCTTAATCAGGCCACACATTCCTGGCACTCTAAACGGGTGCCAGGGTCTCGTACGCTCCATGTTCTCGGTTACTCTGATCAGCTGTATGACCAGAAAGTGTTATTAAAAGTTCAGTCCTAAAAGCACTAAACAAGAAAGTCTTATCTGTTCAGTTGGTCACACGGTTTCCAGCTGGATGCCGCTTGCGCAACCAAAGTTGTTTGCCTCCTCCTGTCTCCTTCCTGCTGTTTCAATGCAAAGGTCTGTTTCTGCAGGCTTTGTTATGTCTTTTGCATGGCCTTGCTCTTGCGCAGATAACGGTACCTTTTCTTGCTTTTCAATAACTGGACTTGACGTTTATGATCGTTGAACCTCCTCCTGCGATTGCTCCGCCTCCGCAATGGGCGGCACCTTCCTGCAGTGGTTCGCGTGAACCCACGTGGCCCTCTCTGCGACCTTCACCGCCGTGTTCGTCACCAGAAGCACCTGGAAAGGCCCAAGCCACCTTTTCGCCTTCCAGCTCTTTCTCCTGTGATCACGAATCACCACGAAATCACCCGGCCTGACCTTGTGCAGAAACGTCTCAGCAACTTTCCCCTGGGCAGCTTTCACCTGCACAGAAATTTGTGATAACAGACAAGACATTTCTTTGGAGTAATTCAACATGTCATTCTCACACACATCCGTGGATGGCAGCCTTTGTTTACCCCCTTCTATGCCCATAAATGGCGGCCTGCCGAACAGAATTTCAAATGGGCTCAGGTTTGTGTTCACTTTTTTTCTCATTCTCATGTACATCAGCACAATTGGAAGAGCCTTAACCCAAGACAGACCTGTCTCTTTGCAACATTTTGCCAATTTGTTCTTGATTGTTTGATTAGATCTCTCTACCACCCCTGCTGACGAGGGAGCGTAACTGCAATGTGTTCTCATATCAATGCCCAAGAACTCCCCCACCTGGTTTATTGCAGTACTTACAAAATGTCTGCCATTGTCAGAGCTGATTTTTCTTGGTATTCCCCATCTCGGAACAATTTCGGTTAGCAGGGCCTTTGCCACTGCTGCCGAATCTTGCTGTGAGGTCGGGAAAGCCTCCACCCATTTTGACCACATGTCTACCATTACCAGACAGTGTTTCTGTTTCCCACAAGGGGTTAATTCGATGAAGTCCATCATCAGATACTCAAACGGACCTGCTGGGGCTGGTTGAGATGCAAAAGGTGTTTTTATCCCTCTTGCCACATTGTGTGTGTTACAAGTGACACATCTTTTGCAAAAATTTTCAGCAAAGACTGTGAATCTTTTAGTACACCATAAATCTTTCATCTGCATTACCATACTTCCTTTTGACCCATGATCTAACCCGTGGGTCAACTTAGTGTAATGCTGAAAGAAATGTTTTGGTAAACAAGGAATGCCATCCTTCATCCATACACCCCCCCTGAGACTGCAGCCAGACGACCTCCATTTCTGTTTTTCTACTCCTGTGGAAAACGTCTGCATGCTGTCTAGACAAAGAGAAATGTCAGGGTTAGGCACAGATAGCAAAGCACAAGTCGTTTCTTTTGTCTCCTGCGCTGCCGCGGCCTTCGCTGCCGCGTCGGCTTGTGCGTTTCCTGTGGAAATAAAGCTTTTATTGTTAGAGTGCGCTGCGCATTTACAGACTGCAACCTTGTCTGGCAAAAGAATGGCCTCCAAAAGCTCAGACACGAGTGAGGCGTTCAATATCGGATGTCAGAGCCACACCTTGACAAAGCCACACAGGCACATATGCATATTGTATCGTCACTAAGTATATAAACAAAATTGAACTAACATCTGTAAAATAGTGGGTATATGTACTTACTCTTTCTGATTTCCATCTGTGTTGTTGCGTGCCCTCCTAGTGCGAGTTCCAGTTGATGGTGAGAGTGATCAAGCTACATTCCTTTCAAAAAAAGTTGAAAACGTACTCGGTTACTAACGTAACCTCGGTTCTCTCTAGAGAGGGAACGAGTACTGCGTAATAGCTTACGCTAGGGGAAAAACTCTTTTCCGCGAGATATTGAAGCCAAAAATTATCCTTAATTTTTTATTAATGTAAAACGCTTTGCAGCAGCAAGCAAACATAGGCGAGAACAGCTCGCGCGCCTATTGGTTGCTCTGCAGCAAATGCAGCAGCCTATCGAGAGAGACTCTGCGTGACGTAATGGCCAATGGGGGCAACTCGCGCCCATATCGTCACGTCCCGCCAGAAGGGGCGTGGTCTCACCCTATAAATATGCTCGTTAGGCTGATACAAGCTGGTTTTTATCACTGAAGCGAACCAGAGCGTATTCCAAGCACGGCAAGATACGCAGTACTCGTTCCCTCTCTAGAGAGAACCGAGGTTACGTTAGTAACCGAGTACGTTCTCTTACGAGAGTATCTCTCGTACTGCGTAATAGCTTACGCTAGGGGAACACAATGCAACACGCCGTGCGTACAGGGATCCAACACCAAAGTCCCGGGGGCCGAAGCCCAGGGCTCATGTAGTGCATAATCACCATAAACTCACATAGAGTAGAGGAAGAGAGGCTGGAAGCGTCATTCCCTATAAAAAAGCACCCAGCGGGGCTATTATATGACAATAAAACGCGCAGCCAGGGTGAAAGCATTCAGCCTGATCTGGGTGGCCATACGTGTGTCAACACTCATGGGGTTGCAGTAAACTCAGCATCTGGGCCACACAGCGGGGCAGATAGCACTGAATTTTACACCGCCAAAAGCTTAGCTTGTAAGGCGGGTACCTCCAGATTATAGTATTTTATAAATGTAGACGGCGAGGCCCAGCCCGCGGCCGTACAGATATCTTGCAGGGAAACCCCGCTTGACCATGCCCACGAAGAGGCCACGCCTCTCGTGGAGTGCGCCCTGACACCCAAGGGGCACTGTAAGCCCTTCGCAGAGTAAGCGAGCGCAATGGCATCCACTATCCATCT
The DNA here is from genome assembly GCA_030578255.1 of Tiaroga cobitis. NCBI lineage: Eukaryota > Metazoa > Chordata > Actinopteri > Cypriniformes > Leuciscidae > Tiaroga > Tiaroga cobitis. The sequence goes on along the minus strand of CM060591.1, from coordinate 27,774,398 downwards.
GGATAGGCTCTGTTTTGAGGCGGCGAGTCCCTTGGAACGCCCGCCAAACAAAACAAAAAGCTGCTCCGTCTGTCTGAAAACAGACGAGCGTGACACATAAGCTCTTAATGCCCTGACGGGGCAAAGGAGACTCGCATCCTCCTCCTCACTGAGAACCGGAAGGGCGGACAGGGAAATTACCTGGGCCCTGAACGGCGTATTGAGGGATTTCGGGACATACCCGTGCTTTGGTTTGAGAATGACCTTCGAGTCATTAGGCCCAAACTCCATACACGACGCGCTTACTGAAAGCGCTTGTAAGTCCCCTATGCGCTTCACTGAAGCGAGAGCCATGAGAAACACTGTTTTGAACGACAGGTGTTTCATGTCCACCAGCTGGATTGGCTCGAACGGGGCGCCTTTCATGGCCTCCAGGACCGTGGAAAGGTCCCACGTCGGGACTGAAGGGGGCCTGGGAGGGTTCAGCCTCTGAGCTCCCCTAAGGAAACGCACGACTAAGTCGTTTTTCCCCAGCGACTGGCCAGACACCGGTTTTGCAAACGTTGCTATGGCCGCCACATATACTTTGAGCGTGGATGGGGTCCTGCCCTTATCCAGTAGCTTTTGAAGGAAGGAAAGCACTTTCACAGGTGAAAGGCTCTGGGCCTGACACCATGCAGAGAAAACAGACCATTTCGAGGAGTAGAGCCGCCTGGTAGACGGAGCTCTAGCCTGCGCGATCGTGTTTAACACTCCTTCTGGGAGGCTAGCGGGTACCCGTTGATGGCCCATGCGTGCAGGGACCATAACTCCGGGCGAGGGTGCCAAATCGAGCCCTCCGCCTGAGAGAGGAGGTCTCTCCTCAATGGTACAGGCCATGGGGCAGTGCTGGTCAGCTGCATCAGGGCGGGGAACCACGTCTGGTTCGTCCAGAGCGGAGCTACGAGCAGCACTGGGCATCCGTTCTCCCTGATTCGTTCCAACACCTGAGGCAGGAGCGAGACAGGTCCTTGAAGGGAGTGGTAGGAACCTTGGGCACATAGCCAGGCCGGGGTCTTAGTACCACATGGTTGTCACCCGGCCCGAACTCTAGGCACGATTCGTCGACCGAAAATGCGTGCAGGTCTCCTACCCTCTTGACAGAGGCCAGTGCAACCAGTAGCAAAGTCTTCATAGAAAGAAGCTTTAAGTCTACTGACTGCAGAGGCTCAAAGGGAACATCCTGAAGTGCTCGAAGCACCAGGGAAAGATCCCAAGAGGGTATGGAGGGGGGTCGAGGAGGATTTAATCGTCTCGCCCCCCTAAGAAACCTGACGACCAGGTCGTGCTTCCCCACTGTTTTGCCATCTATGTGGTCGTGATAAGCTGAACTAGCGGCAGCATGTACTTTGAGGGTGGAGGGAGACAGCCTTCGCTCCAACCCATGCTGCAAGAAGGAAAGCACAGACCCTATCGAACATCTTCGGGGGTCTTCTCGGCGAGAAGAACACCACTCGACGAACAGGTTCCACTTCAGGGCGTAAACACGTCTCGTGGACGGCGCCCGTGCTGAAGTGATGGTGTTAAGTACCTCAGGGGGTAAGTCACCTAGAACCTCCGCGTCCCGTCCAGGGACCAGACATGGAGTTTCCAGAGGTCTGGACGCGGGTGCCATAGGGTGCCCCGTCTCTGAGTCAGAAGATCCTTCCTCAGAGGAATGGGCCAGGGAGGGACTGTCACAAGGAGCATGAGTTCTGGGAACCAAGTCCGGGTGGGCCAATAGGGAGCCACCAGAAGGACCTGCTCCTTGTCCTCCCTGACTTTGCACAGTGTCTGTGCAAGAAGGCTCACTGGGGGAAACGCATATTTGCGAAGGCCCCGGGGCCAGCTGTGTGCCAGTGCGTCCGTGCCGAGTGTTCCCTCGGTCAGGGAGTAAAACAGCTGGCAATGGGAGGTCTCTGAGGAGGCAAACAGGTCTACCTGAGCCTCCCCGAACTCTCTCCAGATCAGCTGGACCACCTGGGGGTGGAGTCGCCATTCTCCCGGGAGCACAGCTCATGATAGCTCGTCGGCCACACGGTTGAGCATGCCGGGGACATACATGGCTCGAAGCGACCTCAGATGCTTCTGACTCCAGAGGAGGAGATGGCGGGCAAGTTGCGACATGCGACGGGAGCGTAGACCACCTTGCCGGTTGATATACGCAACGGTCGCAGTGTTGTCCGTACGGACCAGCACATCCCTGCCCTGCAGCGGTCTTTTCAGACGGCGCAGAGCGAGATGCACTGCTAGCAACTCGAGGCAATTGATATGCCAATGCAGATGAGGGTCCGTCCACACCCCTGATACTGCATGCCCATTGTACGTGGCACCCCAACCGGTGGCCGAGGCATCTGTGAATACCACAGCATGCCTGGATACCTGTTCCAAGGGGACTCCTGCCCGAAGGAACGAGGGATCTGACCACGGGCTGAAGGTCTGACGGCAGGCCGGTGTGATTGCCACCCGGTGAGTGCCGTGATGCCACGCCCATCTCGGGACTCGGCCGTGAAGCCAGTGCTGAAGCGGTCTCATATGAAGCAAGCCGAGCGGGGTTACCGCTGCTGCCGCTTCCATATGCCCCAGAAGCCTCTGAAAGAATTTCAGTGGGACCGCCGCCCTGCCTTTGAACGTGTTCAAGCAGTTCAGCACCGACTGAGCGCGCTGCTCTGTGAGGCGCGCTGTTCGTGCGACCGAATCCAACTCCATACCGAAAAAAGAGATCCTCTGCACGGGGGCGAGTTTGCTCTTCTCCCAGTTGACCCGAAGACCCAACTGGCTGAGGTGCCTGAGCACAAGGTCCCTGTGAACGCATAACTGATCTCGAGAGTGTGCTAGTATGAGCCAGTCGTCGAGATAGTTGAGGATGCGAACACCCTGTTCTCTCATGGGAACAAGGGCCCCCTCCGCGACTTTCGTGAAGACACGGGGGGACAGGGACAGCCCGAAGGGTAGGACCTTGTATTGATATGCTCGACCCTCGAACGCAAATCGTAGAAACGGCCTGTGTCGAGGGAGAATCGAAACATGAAAGTACGCGTCCTTCAGGTCGATCGCTGCAAACCAATCTCGGGGACGGATGCATTCGAAGATGCATTTGTGCGTGAGCATTTTGAACGGTAGCTTGTGGAGGCTCCGATTCAAAACTCGCAGGTCCAAGATCGGTCGTAACCCACCACCTTTCTTGGGTACAATGAAGTAGGGACTGTAGTGCCCTGACCTCATATCGGCTGGAGGGACCGGCTCTATCGCGTCCTTCGCCAGTAGGACTGCGATCTCCGCGCGCAAGACATGGGCATCGGCTGCTCTCACTGTAGTGGAGTGGATGGCCCGAAACTTGGGGGGACGCCGGGCGAACTGAATCGCGTAGCCGAGCCTGATGGTCCGGATGAGCCAGCGAGACGGACTGGGGAGCTCTAACCAGGCTCTCAGAGACCGTACAAGCGGGACCAATGGGACCGTAGGCGTACCCGGAGTGGGGCAGCGAAGTGGAACACAGGGACCTGGCTGGGGGGGCTCTCTCTGGGAGGCAGCCCCCAGCGGGGTCTGAGTGTGCTGTAAGGCGCTTACCTGGTTCCACGGGCAGGAGGTGCGGGAGGCGGCTCGGTGGCGTTCTCGAACCGTACACTGCTGCCAGCTGGCGATAGAAGAGGAGGATGAGAGTGGTAAGGATTTTGACCCCCCACTGCTCTCCGAGTCCTCTTCGGACCCAGAGATGATAGAAACTTCTCTTTTATTGAAAATTTGGCGGAACAAAACAAAACAAAAGATTTTCCACCCGGCCCTCTTCCGGGGGAGGGAGCGATGCGGCCATCGTCTCCTGAAGAGCAGTCCCTGCCATCCCTGGGTTGCCCGTCCTAGGGCCGCTTGGTGCTGGCTTTGCCGCCCTTCTTGGCGGGGCCCTGGACGGGCGGGGCGTTCTGCCTGCGACTGGCTCCGCGGCGCCGCTTAGGTGGAGGCTGCTGCTGCGGAGCGGGAGCCGGGGAGGGCGCAGGCGGACGCCCCCGGCGACGAGCAGACTGAGGAGCCGCCGGCGATGGGGTGGAGGCAGCAGCTGACCGCCGCGGCATGATGTGTTTGATGGCCTCAGTCTGCTTCTGTACAGCCGAGAACTGCTGGGCAAAGTTCTCGACCGCGTCGCCGAAGAGGCCGGTCTGGGACACGGGGGCGTTGAGGAACCGGAGCTTGTCGGTCTCCCGCATGTCGGCCAGACACAGCCAGAGATGGCGTTCCTGGACCACCATTGTGGACATCGCACGGCCCACTGAGCGAGCGGTAGCCTTCGTCGCACGAAGCGCGAGGTCCGTCGCTCGCCGGAGTTCTTGGAACACCAGTGGATCGTGACCACCCTCGTCCAGTTCCTTCAGTGCCTTGGCCTGATGGACCTGGAGCAACGCCAAAGCGTGCACGGCAGAGGCAGCTTCCCCACAGGCCTTGTAAGCCTTGCCGGTTAACCCTCTAGGCGCCACGGTCGAGTTTACTCGACAAGATGCGGCACTTAATAAAACGGCCGATTTTGTCAAATTGGGTGTCAAATTTCATTCCACCTCCCCTCCACTGGATGGCAGACATGTCATACTTCATCCCCGAATCAAAAAAACGTAATGTTTCTATACAAAATGTTCGAGTTAGAGCGCATTGAATCAGTGCGAGCAAAATCGGAGCTAGTGTGCGAGTGAGCCATGTTATCAGAGCCTCTCTGCAATCGCGGCGACAGTATTGTGGTGGAGAGAGACTTTGTCTAATGCCACTGGGTATGTTAGACGAGGTCGAAGTATTCATAGGACAGTTAGGAGGCAACCTGGAGGCAGGGTGAGGAGTCGCAATGACAACGACAGTAGTCCGAGCTGTGCACACTCGGCGTGCGTGCGCGAGGCAGATCTGGCCGCGCTGCTCGTATCATGTCACTCATGATCTGTGCGAGTGAGCGTTTGAACTAAACAAGTCTTGTCTATTTGTGTTTGTATGTCATATGAATAATATATATGTGCCCCATACATGGAATAAGAGTGCCTACTGTATTTAGTAAATGGAAAATCTCTACCACTACATGCATTCGGTTTGTTTCTACCATTTATTAGTAATGATTTACACAGTTTGTTTACTACTTACTATATACCTGAGCATTCAGTATTGTGTAATATAGCATACAGAAGGTGATGGACATTTTGGGGGGAAATAAGTGCTGCATTTTATCATTTAAACATGTGACTTTTCATGAAAATTCTATAATCCAAGATTGCCACCACCATATGACGTCATAATATGCAAATTAGATGGGAAAATGTAATCCCTACATAAACTTTGGGTCATCCTTAATATTTCTCTAATTTACAGAAAGTCTCTATCTTTTATCACTTTTAAAATATAGCCTTTTGAAATTAAGATGTCAAAATTGAACGTTTTAGGAAAAAACCTCTGGCACCTAAAGGGTTAAGTCCGACGAGTACTTACAGGCCCGGGAAGGGAGACACGGTTCTCCGCGCCAGGTGGAGTTAGGGCACAGTTGCATAGCAACGGCCCGCTCCACCGGCGGGATGCGCGTGTAACCCTTAGCTGCCCCGCCGTCAAGGGTGGTGAGGGAGGAGGAACTACTGGAGCGGTTTCGGGCAGTAAAAGGTGCCGTCCACGTCCCAGTGAGCTCCTCATGCACCTCTGGGAAGAAAGGCACTGGGGTGGGATGCTGAGCACCAGCACGCGCCACCCCGAGATACCAATTGTCCAGCCTCGAGGGTTCGGGACCCGGTGGAGGGTTCCACACGAGTCCGACCCTCTCGGCGGGCCCGGGAAAGCATGGCCATCATCTCCGGGTCCGTATCGGGCACCGCCGGCACCCCCGAAGGAGGCAGCGGCTCCGACACTTCGTCCGCAGAGATATCTGACCCACCCTCCGATGCCGCGATCGACATCTGTTCATCGCCGGGAGCGCCAAAGGAAACGGCTGGTACACACCTCGTGGATGGTCCAGCACGCTCCTGTGGCAGCTCACATGGTTGCGGAGGCTGAGAGGAGTGAGGGTTCCCAGGGGGTTGGTTCCCCGAAGGAAGCGCGCTCACTGTAATCCTCAGGTCACCCGTGCCAGCGTCCGAAGCAACCCTCGCAGGAGGATTGGAACGGGGCGCCGGCATGGGGACTCCGCCCCTTTGCAGGAACGAGAGTCTCGACCTCAGCTCCGAGATGGTCATCTTCCCACAATGGGAACATGACTCATCCACGAACGCTGCCTGTGCGTGTTGTAAGCCCAGACACACAAGACAGCGTTCGTGACCATCCCGCGATCCCAGGTAACGACCGCATCCAGAAACACACAGATAGAATGTCATCTTTAAAAAGACGCAAACTATCTGTGTAAGCTCTTTTAGGAACTGCTCTCGCTGACACTGAGGCACACAGGGGGACAGATACAGACGATCACGGCCGGGAATGTGCACCCGTACGTGCGCTGATCAGCTCTCGTGCTCAGTCTTACCAGCTGTGAAAACAGCTTTTGGGTTTCTTCACCGGAGAGAAAGAAATCTGTCCACGCTGTCGCGCCGTAACACCCGTATCAGAGAGAGAGTTTTGCTTGCAAGAAGTCACTCTAAGCAGAGGCATCGAAGTTTAGGCTCCGAAGCAAAAAGCTGAAGTGCAATCACACAGCCGCTCGTTATATACCCGCGCTGACGAGGACGCGCAGCTGTTGCAAATGATTGCACGCCAATGTGCATTGGCTTGTTTTAGATTCACTCGAAGTAAATTGGCTCTCTGGCGAGATTCCTATTGGTCAGTCTGACCTACGTTGTAGTGACTGACCGATAGGGAACTGTACTTCTCTTTAGTTTCATACAGTTTACATTGCAGGAGAATATTTGTTTTAAATGTGAATTGTTTTATTTAAAAGTAGAAATTTAAAGCGTTCTTTAGACGTATGTTTCATGTTTGTGTGATAAGTATTGGCTGAGTTTTCGTTCATTTTCCAGACATGTTTCAGAAAGATTTTTGCAGAGACAGAGTGAGCTGAAAGCGCACCCTGTTTATTTTATTTATAAAAAAAAAAAAACACACGGTTTTGATGTTAATGTGAGTGTACACAAAAAAAGAAGTCCCTCTATAGTTTATAATCATGTATTGATTTTATTTATATGACCATAAATGATGGAGTATTTTAAGTGTATGTTGCTGCTATGTGAAAAAAACCCAGCAAAACGCGCGGGCGCGTTTTTGGTCCCCAGAGGGTTAAACATCGTATACATTTTTTAATATTGCTGACAAAGTAAAATACACTTATAAAGCACTAAATGGTTTAGCTCCCCAGTACTTGAGCAAGCTCTTAACGCATTATAGTCCTTCACGTCTATTGCGATCTCAAAATTCCGGCCAGTTGGTAATACCTAGAATATCAAAATCGACTGCTGGCGGTAGATCCTTTTCCTATTTAGCACCAAAACTTTGGAACAGTCTTCCTACCATTGTCCGGGAAGCAGACACACTCTGTCAGTTCAAAGCTAGACTAAAAACACATCTCTTTGACCTAGCATACACATAACACACTATAGACTTCTATAAATTCAATGTTAGGCTGCATAGATTAGGTCAGCCGGAACTGGGAACACTTCCCTTAAATCTTGATGTACTCGCTACATCATAAGAAGAATGGCATCTACGCTAATATTAGTGTCTTTGTTTATCCCGAGGTTTTCCCGCAGCCTGCCTGATCTAGGCCGTGTCCAGATCTGACGAAGGAGATCCGCCTGGACCCGATGACAATGCAGTGCTGAAGTGCCCACTATCCTCTCCCTATGGAGGATCCCTTTCCCACTCTACAGATAAAGTGTTGTGAATTCCGGCTCGCGTACCCCGAAGTGATAAAATAAAACAAATTCTGTATCAAAATTTATAGGCAAGAAAAGTAGTTTGTTTAGGCTGGGTTGTATGAATTATAAACCTGCGCACATATTTTAAAAAGCACATAACTATAGAATCAATTCTGAATGAGCATGTGAACGGCGTCAGCGTTAATCACAGGTTCGCGTTTAAAAGTCTGATCATTTCGACGGAGGTGAATCAATCAAAGTTAAGTTTAGCTGGAAATAACTTCAAGAACCGCTATAATGCCAAAACAATCTGTTACCTTAAATTATATGTTTATCTCTGTAAAGCTGCTTTGAAACAATCCATTGTTAAAAGCGCTATATAAATGAAGATGACTTGACTTGACTTGCTCTTTCAAAAGGGAGTTAAGGATTCTTCGCACGGTCCGAATTTGTCTTTCCCAAACCCCACCTTGGCGCGAAGCGGCTGGGCTGTTGAATATCCACTTTATTCCTTTTGGTTGGAAGGCCTTTTCAATCTTGTCATTATCCAGCAGTTGAACGGCTTCTCTTAAATCTCTTTCAGCGGCCACAAAATTTGTGCCGTTGTCAGAACGCATGATGGTAACTTGACATCTCCTGCACATAAAGCGACGAATTGCATTAATGCAGGAGTCTGTGTCGAGGCTATCTGCAACTTCGATGTGCACCGCTCAGAGAGTGAGGCAAGTGAACATCACGCCATACCTTTTGACTGTACTCCAGCCCCGCTTAACATCAAACGGCCCGAAGAAATCAACACCGGTATTTGTGAAAGGAGGCTTATCTGGCAAGAGCCTATCTTCCGGCAGGTTTGCCATCTTTTGCTCACCAACCTTTCCATTAATCCTGCGGCACACTGTACATTTGTTTATTATCTTTCGAATTGCAGAATTGGCTTGTGGGATCCAGTACCTGCATCTCAGTTGTGCCAAAACATAACTGCGTCCACAATGACCTGTTCTTTGGTGTATGTCTCTTAAAATCAGTGTAGCAACTCTGCTGTGCTTTGAAAGAATTGCTGGATGTTTAGCATTTTCTGGCATGGCAGACTTGTTTAGTCTTCCGCCAACCCTTAACGTGCCATCTTGAAGAATCGGATCCAATTTAAACAGCTGACTGCTGCGACTGAGCTGTTTACCTTTCTCCAATACCTTGATTTCTTCTCCAAACTGTTGTCTTTGACTGAATTGGATTATTTCCGATTCTGCGACAACTACCGTAAAACTTCAAATAATAGCCGAGTCCCAAATAGACGCCTGTCTCTTTTACACGCCTGGTGTGGCTGCAGGTTTGGGTAAATAAAGGCCGGTCTCAAATAGAGGCCGGGTCTGTTTTTTAGTTTCGGGTTGTATTTAATCCTCTAAAACCGTCAGATCGTCCGCTTTTTCGCGGCCGCCAAAGCAATTTTTTGTCCCTCCAAAGCTTTTTTTGATCGATGAGTGATGTAGAATAGAATGACTGCTGCGCTTGACAGGGCGCGTTACGAGCAGAGAGAGAGAGAGAGAGAGAGAGAGAGAGCGCCCCGGCCGCGCGCGCGCACTCTCACATCTTCAAACAACACGAGCGCTGTCTTGCTCTCTCTCCCTCGCGCATATTAATCAAAATCAATTGACGACGCGACAGTAAAAGGTTGGAAGACCGCAGTTTAACGTGGAGCATTTGGAGATTTTTATAGATTAGAGACATACACTCAATGACCAACATCTCAACACTAAATTATAAAGGCCTGACTCATATAGACGCCTGTCTCAAATACAAGCCGGTGCAATTCGACGGTTTGGGAAAATAAAAGCCCGGGCTACTATTTGAAGTTTTACGGTAGATCATCCAAGGTAAGTGACTTCCTTTCTACTGCTTTGAATTGCTTTATTTGTTGTTCTAACTTTGATCTTTCCTTTTCAGTTTGGCAGATCTTTCTTGATATTTCCTTTCTTTCCTCTTTCATTTTCCACAGATTTTTCTTCAACTTTAACCTGTTAACCCTCTGAGGTCGGCTATCGCGCCGGCGCGATTGTCTCGCTTTTTTTCTTATCAGTGCAAAAGAGACTCAAAATACTCTGTTGATTTTGATCTTAAATATAAGTGGTATACATCAATCGATAATGTTAAGTGTCTATTATTTTACTGTATACTCACAATAAAAACAAAGTGTTGTGCTTTTCGTCAAATAAAGAAAAATAAACATGATGCAAGTTCTGCCTTCTCTCTGTTGGTGAAGTCCATTCTGAAACGCGTCCTAAGATTAACTATAACTCCGCAAATACTTGTCATACAGGCACGAGAGATTTTTCTTTATGATGCTTGAATTCTCTTCTTTTCAATGAAGTAATTTATATAAAAAACAAATATTCTCTGTTTATGTAATCTGTATGAAAAGAGAGTGATTTCAGTATTTTTTTCCCCAGCTCATTACACTTCATTACGCGTTAATCTGACACGCCCACGGAGGACGCGCGCTATTCAAACGCAAATGTTGAGGCAAGCCATGACAACGCCCACATCAGCCGTTCCACCGCGGCGGTAAAATGTGTGGTGTATTTGCTGCCTTTTACCGCTAAGAGGCGCTACAATCATAGACTTTGAAAAGTGTTTGTTTATTCTCTCTATTGCGTAATCTGCTGCCGCGCATTCAGAGCGATTGAAAGCTGGTAGCATATGAATTCAAGTGAAACGTAGTTAAAATAATTAATAATCACAATGCTGAAATTAGGCTACTAAAATTAAATTGAATAAATAATGAAAACAATTCAACATAAAACATTGTAATAAAAAACATTTAGGCTACATCAATGAGGCTTTAGAACAGCATACAGACGGTAGTTCAGTGGTTAACGCAACAACTCGATATTCAAGTACCTTCAATCGCCCCGAGATCGAATCTCAGTGTAGCATACATGTTTTTAACCGATGTTGGCCGACAGCGTTTATATTTTACCACCTTGATGCTTAAATAGGTAACTGTTTATAACTGTTTACTTATTTAAAGTCAAGAGTTTTGTTTAATTATCGTTACAACATACATTTGCTACATTCCCGTAGAACCGCAGCCGCTGCACAAACGACAAAAACTGATGAAGGAAGATTGTCAGCCGATTGCTTTAGAAAATGAAACTGAAGAAGCTCGTCTTTAGTCTGCTAAATTATTGTGTAATGTAAAAGAACACTTAAATTACTTAAGTTTGAAACCAAGTTCGAACATTTCAAGGTTTAAATAAAGTGTTGGGACAGTTTTTTTTTTTTTTAAACAGGATTGCATCGAGTTTAGAGTTTATTTCTTTTGCGATGCAAAATAAGAAACACTAGGCTAATCTTATTCTTGCGACATTTTAAATTTGTATTGCCAAAGAAATTACAGCTAAATTAAACAATTAAAACAATACAAAACGAAAATTGTCCAAAGCAACATAGCCTAATTAAATTAAAAACATGCGTTTTTCTTTGCCTCTCTCGCGCTGGATCTCTTTTTAGCAAGTTTATTTAGTCTCCCTCGCTGCACCCGCCGGGTCTCTCTCGAAATTAAACATTTAAAAACATGTAAAAACACATCATACAGCTGATAATACTGTATATGTCGCTGCGTGTCAGCCATACAAATCACGAAAAAAATATTTAGCCTTTAATTGTTGCTTCAAAGACACAGCATGCCTTGTTGAATTCACCTTACAATAACTTCAATTGAAATTTTGTGTGAAAAAAAAACTTTAAATAGGCTACAATAAATAAACTGCAATATTTATAATTTAATAAGATATGGGGCCTACATTTGGACACAGATTTATCCTTACAATAATTTTGCCTGCTCATCTATCCGACACTCTCCATATGAAAGAGGAACATTAACACCTTTGTCCAGCAACTGTCCCTCCAACCCCCCACAGGCTATCGGAGACTGAGGCTGACTTAACACAAAGAGAAGTCGCAATTCACACTTAAATCGCTATTCTAGACAGTGTTGATAATGAAGGAATTAAATGATTTAAGTTACATGTAGACTAGTGATATTTCTGTCATAAAAGTTTTATTACTAAATATTTCATTATTTCAATAATTGATGAAATAAAACTGGTTTGGGCCTGCCTTTTCCAAGCAAAACTAAATATAATCTGAAAAAAACGCATGTTAATGTGTTGTCATGAACAAAAAACTCAATATTATTCTACAGGGATCTTTGGATCCTTAACCAGGCATGCAATTAATTAAGTTTTTTTTTTTTTTTGCTATTATTCAAATAAATATCGAACCACGGTGCTTTGTGGTAATGCTGCTAAATTAAATAACATTTATAGAATAATTATGAACTTAAATGAAACAGTATCGCAACATTTCGACAAATAAATTATTTGATCTGTTTTTACATTTTAATTCAGGGCGATTTAGCCTACAAAATGGAGCGAGATTTTCACCCTTGTCTTGTCATTTTCTCATTGGGAAGCGCTTACATTGAGTATAGATCCTCTGTACCTCTCGTTTTCATATGGATTACATAATCAGATAACATTTATTAGCCTAAATATTTAGACATTTAAAGACTTTAGACATAGCCGATTTCTTATCGTGACTGAGCTGAATCGGCTTTTGGTTCATTTTTGTGACGCGCAGTTCCCGGAGACAGAGACGACAGATATAAACTGTTGTTGTTAGCCTAATAATATGAATACAAGTTTACAGTTTTGAACGATGTAAGCCACTCTACTCTTATCTGTATGACCAAAAAATTACGGAGTCGCCTATTAACGCTTTGTGAAATTTGAAAAACCGTGGCTGCATTAAGGCCACTGGAACTAATGAACAACTGAAACGCTGGTTTTGATTTTATTGTTTGTCGTTTAAACATGCCTGTTACATATCTCTATTTTATATATTTAATATGGTCTATTGGTGAAGTAGCCTAGCATTGATTAGCTACTGTGGAGGGAGGGGTGTGGGGATTAAAATAATTCAGCAGAAGCAGGGATGTTTAGACCAGAAGGAAATCCCCGTCCCCCCTGACAAATCACACTTTACTTAAAACCATTTTTTTTTAAACTCTAGGTTGTAGGGAATCAAAAAAAATAAAAAAATAAAAATATATATATATATAGCCTATATATAAAATTATTTTTTTTAACAGAACTGCTTTTGAAATTACGATTGGTAGCCTATTATTATACAGATGCAAAGTCGTTCTGTTGGATTTGTTCCTTAGTGTAAAATGGAAATGCATGGTAATTTTATTTGATAAATATAAGCAAAAAACTGTATGGTGTAACAGAGTTTTAGAGCTAGACAAATCTCTCTGCATTAATGAATATAAAATTTACAGTAGACCATGTTTGATCGGGATTCGAACGCGTGTCATCTTGATGGTCGAACCGTAAGTTCTACCGCTCGGCTATGAATTTAGTCACTGAGAATTTCCCAAACTTTCTGACATGAGCGAGAAAACGTTTTGTCGTTAGCCTGTGAGTGTAGGCCTATAGCCAACTGCATGAATAAAAGTAGACCTTTTACAGTTTTAAAAGATGATATCTTATCTGTATGACCAACAATTACGGAGTAGGCTTTAGCCTATTAAGTTCTTAGCTGTTATGAGAAAAATAAATTCAAATGAACGCGCCGCCGCGTTTGTCAAACTCTAATTCAACATGCCAGAATAAAGCCAGATTTTAGAATAATGCATAGCGCCACTCGGTGTGGTGTGCCAAAATATCCTAATTATAAACTTCAATATTTCATTCAAAACCATCTCAAAACGCTTTGTGACATTTTAAAAAGCCGTGAATGTATTAAGGCCACTGGAACCAGGATTGTAACTGAAACGCGCTGCATGTCTCAATACAGGAGCAGAAGTGCTGGTTCAGATTGTATTGTTTGTTAAAACGTGCATGTTGCATATTTAAAAATATTTGTTAAAAATACATGTTTGTTGTAGGCTTATTTGGAAATGACCATAACTTGTAGTATTTCATCCTTACTGTTAATTGCCCCACTTACGTTTTGCTAAATGTCCCTTTGCGCCACCTGGCGGTCATTTCGCGAACTACTTTGAAATGCGACTGGTTTATTTTTACGGCGGTGGATTTGCCGCGGCGGTAATAGGCATTCTGGTTGACTACCTACTGTACTTTAGTAAACGTTATTTTTACATGTACACATACAAACTATATTGCTATAGCCCACTGAGATTTCTTCTAATCGCGATATACTAGTCTCTGTAATGACAACATTTCGTTGACTAATTTTGGATAGATTATAAAGTTTTTACTATAAAATAGACATCAAATAAGCTTTAATTAGACAGTTTCTGCTCATATGTAAAATATATAGTATGTTTTGTCACAAATAAACTAATCAACTGTTATAGTGTTTGTTCCAATGCAAGCTATATCAAAATAATGAATCCTTAACTTTGAAATATGTATGATAAAATCTATTGCCTACTTAAAAAAATAATACTTTATAAGACATTCATGGAAAAAGACAATTTTATTTTCAAGATGTTTCCAACTCAAACTTTGAACCAATTCTGCAGAATTGCCCATACAACCTATTTGACCAGGATTTGTTTCCAGGTATGACTAAAAATGTGCTTTTGGCTTTCATTTATATTTTGATTGTTTGTATATATATATTTATTTATTTATTTATGTATTTATTGTCCTTGCATTCTTTCTTGTGTGACACCCCTGAATGAAAGTCTCATTATTATGCAGGGTCATTGTCTGCTCAGGTGAGAACTACTTAATTATTCATGATAGGGGTTGGGCCGTTCACGCCCATCCGCATATTGCCTTTGCAAACAAAAAAATGTTTTTCACAATTTAAAACAATCTATTGTTTTATGTGAATGATTAGACAGGATGATTTTCAGATCATTTTGAAGCCTAAACTCTAGGCGACAAGATCCATTAGTCAAAACTCTTGTGGACACATATTAAGTGTGTGTTTTGTGGCCTTATTTCAGAAACTTGATTTTTTTTGTTTTTTCAATAACCATGCATAAACAATATTCTCTCAAAAATACAAACATGTACAAACATGTTGCTAACATATTATGGTAGCCCTGTTTGTGCTAAATAAAGTGTAATTACACCAGTGTCATTAATATGTTTCTAAGCAACTGAAAAAAGCACAAATGTCAGGGCATGTCAAAACATCTCAAGGACCCCAAAAACACCTCAGACCTCAGAGGGTTAAGCTTCAACCCCACTTTTGAAAAATCCCCAGAAATGGCATACCCAAACTGAAACAGATACAGTTCATGAACCCTTTGTACTAAAAGCACAAGTAAGATCTCATTTGAAAGCTGACACCTGGCAGTTTATTGTAAATGTGGAATTAATTAGTGATAATGAAAAAAAAATTATGAAAAATGTCTTCAAAGTTTTGTAAAGTTATTAGAAATGTATTTTTATGAAACATCTTCATGAAAATAAAATTGAAGTTGGCATTGTATCAATCTAGAAATGCACTGCAGCTAAAGCCACATGTCTGACCATGTTATATTTAAAATTTGAAGAAGATAAGTTTAAAACTCTGCATTTAGTTAAATGTTTTTCAAGATCATGTCATATGAATTTATTTTGATTAGACTCTAAAATGCAAACTGGTGTTTATTGTCATCTTCTAGCATCTATTTAGACTATTTTCTCTATTGTTTTGTGGTGCAAACAAGCCCCATTCAGTGTCAGTCTCCCCTGTACACATTCACACCTCTCCAGCCTGGTTATGGGTCTAAATATGCTTTTCTTTTGTCTGCATTATAATCACTAACGACTGGCTATTCACACTGTTTCAATCCCTTTTTTCTTTTATCAAAGTTCTTACTTCACATTTGAAACTGTATCAAATGCCCTTTTCGAAAAAAGAAAAATTTCAGTAAGCATTCCTATTTAGAAAAATTCATAAAAATAACAGCTAATGTGCTGGCAGGTGCACAGAGTTAGCTAGCATGTTAGCTTAGCACACCATCAATACACGACATTTTATGTGATTAAAACCATGTTTGTGCTCCAAACTTACTTTATAACGCAAGTCGAGTGTTTTAAATAACCTTCTGTGATCTGATTTGGCTTCAGATGAAAAAATAAGACAGAAAATATATTAATTTATAGTATTCTGCAATGATAAACTCTATATCGATTAGCATTACATTATAAATATAATCTATTATTATGAAAATACCTGACATGGCTCGAAGAACAAGCGCTCAAAAAAACAACAACAACGACACATTTAAATGTAAAACTTACTTAACCTTTTCACACGTAAGTTTAAAAGTTTTTAGAGGCGCCCGTTATTTAGATCATATCCCTTTATGGTTTCCATGGTCATTGCTTGTCACACCGCAGCCAGAATAGCGCTGAATGACTGATTATCTGCTTTTATTTCACAAATTTGTTGGCTATAGCAGGAAATATCTGATATTCCGATTGTCAAATATGAGCAAGTGGATGTGTTTAGTTGTTTAAACACCTTAGTTGAGCTATACGCGATGGGCGTTAGTTTATACCGGATTTTAGAGAATCGGATATGTTGGATTTAACAAACATCAATTTATCCAATAAACGTTTTATTTCTCCCGAAATGAAAGTATGAAAGTAAGTGGCTAGTGAACTGAGAGAAGCATAGAGTAAACTTGAAAGTTACTTACACGATGTGTACTATTTGATATGAATAATACGTGTCATCTAATTATAATGGAAATAATTATTATTCCCGCTTCCATAGGCATAAGTGTGTATTTGACAAACTCTAAATGTATTGCTTTTTTAGTACTTATGTGAATTTAAATGTGTGAAACCTAAAATAAACATTATGTGGTTGAAAACACTGAATAGTTGTGATGTCAAGCGGTGAGCGCTCTCCGTCTCTGGTTCAGAAAATATGTGTAGCCTACTAAAAAACAGGCTCATTGCAGACATTAAATTAGTTAATCACTTAATTTTGAACTTTCAAAGTGCACCATATTTATGAATTTATCTTTAAAACGTACAAACTTTTCTTCCGGGGCAGCATGCCCCCGGTGTAACGATCACCAGCTGGAGTGCCCTCGAGAGCCACCAGAGGGCGCTCCACAATAGACTATGATCACTTCCTCACAAACTACATTTCCCATACTCACTGCCTGGACTCATCATCACTGATCACATTCACCTGTACCTCATTGTCACTGATTGTATTCACCTGTGTCTTATCATCCTGCTAGTCTCAGTCTATTTATACCATGTTCATTCATTCACTCACCGCAAAGTCTTGTTGTACTGTGCGTCTGCATTTCCGAGCGTTTTTGACTTTGGATTGTTCTTGGACTCTGATTCTTGCTGCCTGCCCTGACCTCTGCCTGTTTCTTGGATTCTCTCTGTGTATTCTCCATTGTCCTGTTTGCTGATTCTTGACCCTGCCTGTACGACTATTCTATAATAAAGCTGCATTTGGATCTTCACCTCCAAGTCTCGGAGCAGTTCATAACACCCGGACCCCCCTAGGGGTGCAGAGGCCCACACCACACACAAAATACTGTGGGAAACACAGTAGCTTATATGATAGTCTTCAAAAAAAATACAAAATACAATTATTATTATAAAAATACCTAAAATACATGCATTATTAGGATTTTACCACCTCTGGCTCGTTTTGAGCCAGGAAAACGTCTCAGGTTACGTATGTAACCCTGGTTCCCTGATAGGGAACGAGACGCTGCGTTTGAGACGCGGTGGGAACGCTCTGGTGTCGCTCTGAACGTCGATCAGGGTGTGCAGGAAGTATGGCAGGCAAACGCAGCGTCTCGTTCCCTATCAGGGAACCAGGGTTACATACGTAACCTGAGACGTTCCCTTTCAAGGGAACTCGAGCTGCGTTTGAGACGCGGTGGGAACCCCATACCCACTACGCCATAGTGACAAATGCCCGTTCTGTGTGAAGTCCATTGCGCACACTAAGAAGCAAGCAACCTAGCCCCTGGAGTAGAAGGGTCAAGGTCATAAAACCTGACAAATGTATGCGGAGAGGACCATCCTGCCGCATTACAAACATCAGGAAGGGAAACCCCCGAAATTACGGCCGTAGAGGCTGCCATACTCCTAGTAGAATGGGCCCGTACAGCCATAGGTGAAGGCTGACCGGCCGCTTCATAAGCTAGTGAAATAGCCTCGACTATCCACTTGCTCATAACCTGTTTAGATGCAGGGCACCCTCTTTTGAGTGACCCAAAACATACAAATAATTGCTCTGACTTACGCCACAGGGCAGCTCTGTGAACGTAGGCATCCAATGCCCGAACTGGACATAACAGGTTCAATTGTTCCTGATCTGGGGTATTAAAAGGTGGAGGATAGAAGGCCTGCAGCACTATTGGGCCCCCAACATTGAATGGGACCTTAGGAATATAACCCGGTCTAGGGTATAGAAATGCTTTCACCAGGTGCAAATTCCAAACATGACGGAGCAACCGACAGGGCGTGTAAATCTCCAATTCTCTTGATAGATGAAATAGCAAGGAGAAATAAAGCTTTCAAAGTGAGGAATTTTTCTGAAACCTCTTCAATGGGCTCGAACGGAGCCAGAGCCAGACCCTCAAGTACAATGGCTAAATCCCAAGCCGGTGCTCTGGAGTGCAGTGCAGGTCTCAACCTCAATGTACCACGGAGAAAACGAGTAATCAGAGGATCTCTCCCAATAGAAGTACCCCCCAGAGGGGTATGGTAGGCCGATATAGCCGCCACATAAACTTTTAAGGTGGAAGGAGATAATCCAGCAGAGAAACGGTCTTGCAGAAAATCGAGAACTGAACCAACAGGGCAGTTAACAGGATCTAACTGACGCTCACCACACCAGGTGGAGAATAATATCCATTTCAGCGCATACAGTTTTCTCGTGGAAGGGGCTCTGGAATGGAGAATGGTCTCAACGACCTCAGTCGAGAGACCGGATTCTATGAGCCTGGCCCCCTCAGAGGCCTGGCCCACAGTTTCCACAACTCCGGTCGAGGGTGAAATATCGTGCCCTCTACCTGGGACAGCAGGTCCCTCCTGATTGGAATCTCCATAGGAGAGCCGCTCAGAAGAGACACCAAGTCCGAGAACCACACTCGAGTCGGCCAGTAAGGGGCTATTAGTAACAGACGGGCCCCTTCCCGGCGAACCCTCTCCAGAACCCCCGGGAGCAATGATATCGGGGGAAAAGCATACAGGTAAAGCCTCGGCCAAACCTGCACCATCGCATCCAGTCCGAGAGGAGCTGGGTGCGTGAGAGAGAACCACATGGGACAATGGGTTGTATTTGAGGATGCGAAAAGATCTATCTGAGCACGACCAAATTTCTCCCAAAGGAGCTCCACCACCTCGGGGTGAAGTCTCCACTCCCCGGGCCTCAGCCCCTGCCTTGACAGTATATCTGCTCCCACATTCTGACGCCCCGGAATGTAAACTGCTCTGAGAGATAGCAACTTTCCTTGGGCCCATAGGAGGATCTGATGGGCCTACTTGCAAAGGTGACGTGACCCCAGACCCCCCTGATGGTTGATATATGATACCACCGACGTGTTGTCCGTACGGACCAACACATGATGGCCTCTCAGGTCTGGCAGGAAATATTTGAGAACTCGAAATACCGCCATCATCTCCAAGCGATTTATGTGCCATGACAGATGATGGTCCTGCCAAAGACCTTGCGCCGAGCGGCCACTCATGACCGCCCCCCATCCCGTGAGGGAAGCATTCGTCGAAAGCGTGACGCGTCGACAAGAAGCCCCCAGCACTGGGCCCTGGGCGAGGAACCAAGGTTTCTTCCACATGACCAAGGCACGAAGGCATAGCCGCGTGACCTTGATCTTGCGGAACGGATTTCCCCTCGGAGAAAACCCCTTGGTTCTGAGCCACCACTGCAGGGGTCTCATGTACAGCAGGCCAAAAGTAATCACGTTGGACACTGCTGCCATGAGCCCCAACAGTCTCTGAAACTGTTTCACAGTGAGTGACTGGCCTAGTTTTACATTTTTTACGGCTGTGAGAATCGCAGAAATCCGAGCAGGAGATAGACGTGCCTGCATTGTGGTCGAATCCCAAATTACACCTAAAAAAGTGGTCCTCTGAGCAGGGAGGAGAACACTCTTCTTGATGTTGAGCCGCAACCCCAACTCCTTTATGTGAGACAGAACGACGCCGATGCCGAACTGCCGATGCCGAATCTCGATGCCGAACTGCCAACTGCTCTGACTGAGCTAAAATCAACCAATCGTCGATATAATTTAATACGCGAATGCCCTGGAGTCTCAAAGGAGCCAGAGCTGCATCCACGCATTTTGTAAAGGTGCGGGGTGATAAACCTGAAAACCTGTGAGCATCCTGAACTTGAGTTTCTGAACTCTGCTGTTTAACTGGCGCAGATCTAGAATAGGACGCAACCCTCCATCCTTTTTCGGAACAATGAAGTAATGGCTGTAAAACCCTGACTCTCTGCTGGGAGGAGGCACCCCCTCTATCGCTCCTTTTTGAAGAAGTGTCAGAACTTCCTGCTCCATAACCAGAGCCTGCTGTGGGTCCACCACTGTGGGAAGGACCCCTTGAAATCTGGGCGGACGAGAACCGAACTGAATTCTGTAACCCTTCTCTATTATATGCAGGACCCATAAAGAAATATTTGGCAGAAGTTTCCACGCTGCCAGAAATTCTGATAAGGGAACCAGTCTCTCGAGACTGGCCTCTGGATTTGATTGAACAATCATTTCGGCGCCCTGAAGCGGCGAACCGGCAGGGAACAACCGAACTGACCGTTCTACAATCCTCCTCAGAGGATTGCATGGGGACGCTGACACCTCGGTGCCCTGAAACGGCGAACCGGCAGGGAACAACCGATGTGGCAACGCTGCGACTCTCCTCGGAGAACCGCCCCCCGGAGGGTGCCAAAGAGAAACGGTTCCTCGGAATCGTTCCTCCCTGGAGGGGACCACCCTCAGAAGCCTGGCACACTTGGCGTCAGGACTTCTTCTTAGTCCAGGTTCTTTTAGATATGACAGTCCTCAGATCCTGTCTGCCCCCAGCAGGCCTGGACTGCGAACGCCACTCGGGAACCCCAGATTGTGGAGGAGCCCGAGCAGCAACGCTCTGTTTCTGCTGGTATCTGTATGAGAAGCTCGTAGACGGATGAGGCTGCTCAACCTTTATATTGCGTGCAGCCTCGGGGACATTAGACCGGCGAGGAAGAAACCTCTGAAACGCAGCCGCTTGTTTTTTATTTTCTTGAAACCTATCGACAACACAATTTATAGCATCGCCGAACAGACTTGTAGGAGAAACCGGTGCGTCCAGAAGAACAGATCTATCTTTGTCTTTTATCTCAGAAAGATTCAACCATAAATGACGTTCCGTGGCCACCAGGGCTGCCATAGAACGGACCACAGATTTGGCCGTCTCCTTGGTGGCCCGGAGAGATAAATCTGTCGTGCGACGTAATTCTCGAATTGCATCAGCACTAACTTCCTCACATTCATCTATGTCCCTCAGCAGGTCTGCTTGATAGGCTTGTAATATCGACATTGTATGAAGGCATGCCGCCGCCTGACCTGCTGCCGAATACGCTTTACCCACCAGCATTGATGTATTTTTTAATGGTCTGGTGGGTAACGTCGGGGCTTTCAGTGATGACGCTGACTCGGGGGAGAGATAGCTCGCAAGCGTCTCTTCCGCACGAGGCATCGTCAAATAACCGTAATCATCAATACCTCTCACTTTACTGTAATTACTAGTTTGAGGATTATGAACTCTGAAAGATGCCGGTTTATTCCATGATCTAGACACCTCAGTGTGAAGATCAGGAAAAAACGGGAGCTCCCGACGAGGAGGTCGTGATCTAGATGGTAAATAACGATCATCTAGAAGACTCTTTTTTGATTCAACATCAATATCATCAGCTGGCCACT
Organism: Tiaroga cobitis; assembly: GCA_030578255.1. Classification (NCBI taxonomy): domain Eukaryota; kingdom Metazoa; phylum Chordata; class Actinopteri; order Cypriniformes; family Leuciscidae; genus Tiaroga; species Tiaroga cobitis. The sequence goes on along the minus strand of CM060591.1, from coordinate 27,752,672 downwards.
CAATATTTAATTTAGTAACAGCACGAGATAAAACCTCCATTAACTCCTCATCATCGGGGATATGAGCTGGCGAAAACTCAAAATCCCCCATATCAACGACATCCGGTTCCTCAGAACTGGATAGCCGCAACATTGGTGCCTCAACCTGGGGAGGAGAAACCGCAGAGCGGGCTCCTTCCTGGGCTGGGACACCGGAACTAGCAGGTAAGGGCTGAGAAAGGGCTGGGCCCGTCTCAAACCCCGCTACTAGATCCATCTGTGAACCCCATGATGCACGCCGCCGCTGTGCCTCAGCAGCAGCGGGACCCGCACCACGGGGAACACGAACCGAACCATCCTCCTCAAAGAATGCCCGGCGGGAGCGGAGAGTTTCCATGGACAAACTCATGCAATGCTCACAATCAGCCCCCTCAAGGACTGACTGGGCATGCTCAACTCCCAAACAAGCAACACACATCTGATGTGTGTCCCCACCCGTAATGAAACGAGGGCAGGGAACAACACAACGTTTGAAATCTTGCTTGCTCGCCATCATGATATATATATATATATATATAGCAATATGATCGGACAGACAACAATAAATAGACAAGGACAGAATCACAGAGAGCGCTTGCTGAAGACAACAGAAGCTGGCGCGGTCTGTTTGCAAGGGTGCTTTATAGTTTCCTGGTCTATGACGTCACCTATGACGTATCGGGCTTCCATTGGACTGATTTTACACGTGCTTCATGACGCAATCACGCAGAGCGTTCCCGCCGCGTCTCAAACGCAGCTCGAGTTCGCTTGAAAGGGAACCCCTGAGATTATTATTATTCTTTTTCAATTTTGTTTGTTCTTTTTGTATGCAGTTTGCGAAATGACAAAATAAAGCAAAGCACATTTACTCCACACTTTTATTTTCTACGTTTCTAAATTTGATGTTATCAGAGGCAAAATACAAACACAATTGCATTATTATTTTTATCTACTGTCATGTTTATTTTTTTTAAATGTCATGTTAACAAAATACATTTCAACTTAAAGCCTAGTTTATTAACATTTTGTTGGGGCGATTGCATGAGGACAGGTGGGGCACGAACCCTTCCCTACCTTCAAAGTGGGGAATGGCAGAAAAAGTTTGAGAAACACTGCTCTAGTTGTATGCAAACGCTTCAAGCACTTTCTTCAAACATACTTTTCTTAATAAACCGAGTGCAAAACAACTTCTTAAAGATCGCCAAAACTCCACATTGACTGAATCAGAGCTTGCTATATAGACATACATTTTGCAGGGAGAAGTTGACCTACTTTTTTTTCTCTTCCAAACTCACTCATTATCTTCGTGCGTCCGTCCGTCGGCACCCACTTCAGCGCGCGCAGCTTCACTCACTTCTCTGTTAACAAACAGGCCAACGAACCCGACAAACGGAGAAACTGCCGCCTGATGTCGGTCCGTCACGATTCTCTGTCGCTGACTGGCCCAATAATTTGTCTTGATTGCGGTGCTAAAGTCCTATCCGTTGCTTCCTCATCCAACAACAAGCTAGACACGTCCTCCCCGTTATCCAGCTTCGTTTCGAATTAGCGAGTTTTTTGACTATTGTAATGGTAGTTTCTTCTGATTCTTCTGTACCACCTTTTGAAGTCAGTCTAACTACAACCAGTATTTGAAACACGAGCAAACCAAACAGTCTTCCTTTTAAAAGTTGACTTCCAAAACATAAAATACATAGACATGGTACGCACGGTCAAAAAACTGTGTTGCTTCCAACGTCTCTAACTTCAAACTGAAACTAACTACATCCAGTGGTGGAATGTAACGAAGTACAAATACTTTGTTACTTTACTTAAGTACATTTTTCACATATATTTACTTTACTTAAGTAGAATCAATAGTGCATACTTATTACTTTTACTTCGTTACATTTTGCAGCAATTATTATACTTTCTACTCCACTACATTTCTACCACGTTCTGTTACATTTTCGTTGCATTTTCTGATTAGTTTTCCCCTGGCAAAACGTCACCCTGACGTCCGTTCGTCGCACGTTTGTCTCACCAGTGAAGTTTGGTTGCCATATCAACTATACGCGGAAATTTGTTTTTACGTGCATAGGATACGCATGGGTAGGTTTAGTAGTGGTGTGGGGTGCGTGTGTAGCATATTATACGTTTGGTTAGGATTAGTATGGCAAGTCAAGAGGTTCAGAATTACGCCATAAATTAATCGCGTTTACAGCCAAACCCCGTCAAATTAAGCTTGATGTGTATATTGCTTAATTGCAAGCTTGTTCAGAAATGGTGACAAAAGCTTAAAAAATAACAGCTTTTCTATCATTATTGAACATCATTATAGGATTATTAGGTTGAATGAGTTAGGATTAACTGTTTTATTAATCATTAGAATAAAGACATTAAGAGAATAAATTGTTATGCAAGTACTTTTACTTTTAATACTTAAAGTACATTTAAAATCAGGTACTTTTTACTTTTTACTTAAGTAGGGTTGTAATTGTGGTACTTCTACTTTCACTAAAGTAAATATGTCTCTGGTTATTTGTACTTTTACTTAAGTACTGAGATTCAGTACTTCCTCCACCACTGACTACATCCAATCGCTTACGCTATGACGTACCGCTATCTGACTGGAAGCTCAAACATTGAAATGTTATCAGATCTAAACATTACTAAATTATGCATTTCAAACAATACATTTCTTATGAATTTTCATGAAATAGTTTTTACTGTTTTTAAACAAAATTATTATTTCAGATGAACTAGTCCCTATGTGGCTCTTACAGTTTGAAAATATGTATTTTAGAAGAGACTGAAATTAGTTGACGCAAAATGTATGTGTTTTATGAAATAGCCATTTTTGTTTGTTTGTTTTTGTCATTGTTTTTGTTGTTGTATTTTGCAACTCACTGTGTAAAACAGCATTTTTCTTCTTTCATCTATTATATATATATATATTATTTATATTATATTATATTATATATATATATATATATATATATATATATATATATATATATATATATATATATATATATATAATATATATATAATATATTCGTTTCAAGGTTTGGAAGGAAAGTCCTTTTCAGGGTCATGTGAAAGTTGTGTGCAACTTGGGAGTTACAGTATCATTCACATCCACATACACTGAAGAGCACACATAGCTCCTCTCCACACCAGAACCCCAGATATCACATGCAAATTCGGAGCCACAGATGTCAAGTAAAGAATGTAGGAATAAAGGAACCTGTCTTGTAAATAAATGTGAACCATAACCAAAGGGAAGCTCAGGGCCGGCGCTCCGCACACGCACATCACGCACTGCGCGTAGGGCACCAAGTGCTTAGGGGGGCACCAAAAAATCTGAAAAATCATTACAATAGGCTACTAGTATAAATAACAAATAAAATATGTCTAACGCATGTTAATATACAAAAGTAATACAAAAGTAATATAGGCCTAGACCAAATTAGTCGAGAAAAAGGTGAATCTCCTGTGCCAGTCTCCCTCTGGTGCCCCCCTCCCCCTCCCCCACCTCCCAGTGGTCTGTTCGATTATGCCTCAAAAATGTCAAATTTGGCAGACACTGCCCTCAGACATGGACTCGAAAAGGCACCAAGAGTCGGGGGCGGAAAAAAGGAAAAAGAAGAGAGAGCGGGATGATACTCACGCGTCGCTTACAGGTAAGACAATGTTTTAAATAAAAGTGTTAGTTTTGTAGCGCGGGCGCCCTTGCGTCGTGTATGCGTGTCCAGGCGGGCGTCACTAGTAGTGCAAATGATCCGGGGCTTTTTTAGCCCTGCATGTTGAATCTTTTATTTTAACGGGGGTCCGGGGCTTTCTCCCCCGGGAAATTTTGAAACTTGGGCTGTTTAAGATGCAGTTAGTTTGTTTGAGAAGAAAAGGAAGACCGCTTAGATACGTTTTTTCGTTGTTGTTCTATGCGGATAATGCGGTCATTTTCAAGAGGTTCATAGGCCAAGGCCCAAGGGCGACATCTGTTGGTGAAACTGCAATTAGAACCCCCCCACAGATTTGTCAAATTATTAGGGCTGGGAAAAGATTAATCGCATCCAAAATAAAAGTTTGTGTCTACATGATATATGTGTGTGTGTGCTGTGTATAATTATTTTGTATATATAAATACACACACATATGCACGTATATATTTAAGAAATATTTGCATGTATATACTGTATATATTTATATATAATTTATATTATATATAAATTTAAATGTTTTATATATAAATAACAAATATTTCTTAATACATACATGCAAATGTGTATTTATATATAAATAATTATACAGAGTACACACACATATATCATTCATGTAGACACAAACTTTTATTTTGGATACGATTAATCGCGATTAATCCTACAAATTACCTACAGATTATGTACAGAATTATTATATTGTGCCTCATCAGACCTCTTTTAAAGGTAAAATAGAGTTTTGAATTTTAAATGTTCCAGTGACACATAGGCCTATATAAAAGACTAATGTGTGCAATATTTTTGTATGATGGTTGTTGATGGTTCAATCAAAAATGCATTTCAGTAGAATCCCTGAATATTTTGTCTTGTATTTCTGAATGCAGGGTCAATGCTAAAATACATGCAAGGAGCAACTCTTTAAACTTTTTTTGCACTTTTTGGTGGTGGCACCACCAAGCATTTGTGCTTAGGGCACCCAAATGGCTAGCGCCGGCCCTGGGGAAGCTATTACTCTTGCTAGGGCTTACAGGTGAACAGACAATAGTTGTATTGTCAGTATTGAACAGAGAGGCAAGTGTTGTAATTTTGTTCTTTTTGAGTTCGTTACCCAATTCTTAAAGGGACACTTCACCCATTTGCATTAAGCTTTGTATCTTTAGAAACCCAGTCATATTTTTGAATGGTCATGGTTTATTCCCTTATTTTCCCCTGAGATGGGAGAAATAATGATTTAAGTGTTCCACTTCCTGCTTTTTATGACGTAAAAATCGTCATTTTGCGTCATAAAAAGCAGGAAGTCGCATTTCTTTGTATAAGTGTTGAGACTACAAAATAGCTCATCATTTATCCAGGGGGTTGGGGGCCCACTTACGCTACAGACCTATTACGGATCAGTGGGTGGAACTTCACTTGCAGATACTGAAATCAATATCTGCCATCTTGTTTGGAAGCTAAGCTAACAAGCGCTGTGGAGATAGGACATAACAACAATGACGGAAGAAACTAAACATGCATGGAAGAAGAGGATTTTGAAAATCTGCTGCTCGAATCCGATGTTCGTGGCTATCTTTACGAGCCGCAATATAGTGAAGAGCAGCTGGGGCTGATGGAGGAACAGGAGGCGGCTGCTACAATTGTATTGTAAGTAGATATCATCCTACAATAATACTTTGGCTGGTTAGGGGTGGTATGAAATTTTGTTGTATTAAGCAGCCTAAGATATGTGGAAGATAATTCATCCTGTAGATGAATTGCAATTTGTTACCAAAGCTATCTTGTCAGTATTCTCATTTAACTTGACATTTAACACAACATGACAAAAATTGTGTCATTGTCTGATCCAACTTCAGTATGTTAAAGGGTTAGTTCACCCAAAAATGAAAATTAAGTCATTAATTACTCACCCCCATGCTGTACCAACCCCGTAAGACCTTCGTTCGTCTTCGGAACACAAATTAAGATATTTATGATTAAATCTGAGAGGTTGATCACTCCTCCATAGGCTCCCTAAGGGAATGACACTTGACGGCCCAGAGAGTCATTAAAGAAAATGTTTAAATATTCCATGTCGCAACAGTGGCTCAACTATAAGTTTATCAAGCGACGAGAATACTTTTTGTGCGAAAAAACAAACAAAAATAACGACTTTATTCGACTATTCCTTTTCTTCCTTGTAGGCCTGAAACGAGACTTCGAGAGATTTCCACGACGCATGCGCGAGAATTGCGATCTCCTTCAACTACTTCAGTTAAGTTCTCGCGCGTGCGCGTCGTGGAAATCTCTTGAAGTCTCGTTTCAGGCCTACATAACTTAATTTTCATTTTTGGGTGAACTAACCCTTTAACCCTGTCTCATAATGAAGCATATCTATTTAGAACATATAATGTTTTTTACTTTTTTCCCCATTCTTTTTCTTTACGAGACTTCTTTCAAGATGTTACTTTTTTCTATGTCCACCTTTTCCAAATTCTTATCAGGTCTTGGTTCAGTTGACTCCTCTAGTCTTTCACCTCACAATATTTTCTCTGCTCAGCTGCTATGTGTGCAGTATTGCAGAGACCCTGTAATACTCAGTATCCAGGACCTGTACTTCTTTTATTTCACATTTTGCATGATAAAATATCTTCAGCATATCGGTTAAAAAAAATTGTTGTGAAATCAGGCCAATAAAATAATTTCCTTATTTTATTTTAATTAGAATGTCCCCCCTTTTTTATGCAATAATTTTAAAAGGATTGATTATTGGTTATTCACAGGACTATTTTGATTAATTCTTTGAATTTTAATTTTCAAAGCCCTCACTGTTTATGTTTTTATGCTAGCAAAAATAGATGGGGGAATATTTGGATCATATCTTCATTCCAGAATGTTCAGGAAAATTCAAAAGAATTTGTTTGGGATATTAATGAAGTAGAGGGGAAGTTATGTTGTTTCCCAAGGCAGGTGTCCATGATGGGATGTATTTGCCATAGCAAGATCAGTAATGTGCTTCCATTCTTTTCTTTCTTTAAGCTTTTTGAAACTAAACCACCAGCATTTGAATTTACTAAAAAGGGGATAAAACAAGTTGCAGGGGAGTTGCAGTTTCATTCTCGCTTTGTTCATATAGCTTTCTGTTACATAGAAATAGCACATTGGATCAATGCCCATGTATAGCAATGCCCATCTAAATATTTGGATGAAAATAAAGATTGAATATTTATTTTCTGCTTATTTTTGTGCCATTTATCCTTTGGTTTTCCTGTTAAGGTAATTCCAGTGTGGATGTCTAAACTCTAAACAGTGTGGAAACTAATATTTTGGTATCGAAAAAAGGAAAGGAGCGGTCAAAAGCAATTGAGGTTTGACATGTACTTTGCATAATGTGTCCTAGATTTAAACGACAGGGTCTGTTAAAAGTCTGACTCAAATAAATCCTCAGTAATGGCACTGTGAATGAAAAATATGCAAATCTGGTTAACAGCAGCTTTAAACTCAATTATGATAACCCTAAAGTCAAATAAAAGGACAAAATAATTAATAAGAAATTGGCAAATTAAGTTTTTCTTTGTTGTTTCTTTTATTTATTTTTATTTTTTTAAATATGCATATTTAGAGACAATAAACAAAATCTGTAGCATTATTGAACAAGTCACATATTTATCACCAGCATAACCCTTTATAATAAACTACGTCAAGTCAAGTCAAGTCATCTTCATTTATATAGCGCTTTTAACAATGGATTGTTTCAAAGCAGCTTTACAGAGATAAACATATAATTTAAGGTAACAGATTGTTTTGGCGTTATAGCGGTTCTTGAATAATGTTACTTCCAGCTAAAGTTAACTTTGATTGATTCACCTCCGTCGAAATTATCAGACTTTAAACGCGAACCTGTGATTAACGCTGACGGCGTTCACATGCTCATTCAGAATTGATTCTATATCATATCATATCTGTATCTTATGTGTGTATATCTTATGTGCTTTTTAAAATATGTGCGCAGGTTTGTAATTCATACAACCCTGCCTAAACAAACTACTTTTCTTGCCTATAAATTTTGATACAGAATTTTGTTTTATTTTATCACTTCGGGGTACGCGAGCCGGAATTCAGAACGCTTTATCTGTAGAGTGGGAAAGGGATCCTCCATAGGGAGAGGATAGTTGACACTTCAGCACTGCATTGTCATCGGGTCCAGGCAGATCTCCTTCGTCAGATCTGGATACGGCCTAGATCCGGCAGGCTGCGGGAAAACCTCGGGATAAACAAAGACACTAATATTAGCGTAGATGCCATTCTTCTTATGATGTAGCGAGTACATCAAGATTTAAGGGAAGTGTTCCCAGTTCCGGCTGACCTAATCTATGCAGCCTAACATTGAATTATAGAAGTCTATAATGTATTATGTGTATACTAGGTCAAAGAGATGTGTTTTTAGTCTAGCTTTAAACTGACAGAGTGTGTCTGCTTCCCGGACAATGGTAGGAAGACTGTTCCAAAGTTTTGGTGCTAAATAGGAAAAGGATCTACCGCCTGCAGTCGATTTAGATATTCTAGGTATTATCAACTGGCCGGAATTTTGAGATTGCAATAGACGTGAAGGACTATAATGCGTTAACAGCTCGCTCAAGTACTGCGGAGCTAAACCATTTAGTGCTTTGTAGGTAATCAACAATATTTTAAAATTTATACGATGTTTAATAGGGAGCCAATGCAGTGTTGACAGAACCGGGCTAATATGGTCATATTTCCTGGTTCTGGTAAGAACTCGAGCTGCGGCGTTTTGAACTAGCTGTAGTTTATTTATTAAGCGTGCAGGGCAACCACCCAGTAGAGCATTACAATGATCTAGCCTTGAGGTCATGAACGCATGGACTAATTGTTCCGCATTTCCCAATGAGAGCATATGGCGTATTTTAGATATATTTTTAAGATGGAAAAATGCAGTTTTACAGATACTAGACACGTGGCTTTCAAAAGAAAGGTTGGTATCAAAGAGCACACCCAGGTTCCTAACCGACGACGAAGACTTGACAGAGCAGCCATCAAGTGTTAGACAAGCAGTGAACGATGATTGTCTTCTGACAATAATGTGTGAGGTCGAAAGCATCATCAACGGCAGGCCGCTTACAACTGTTTCAGATGATGTGAACGACGTAGAACCTCTAAGAGCCAATCACTTATTGCTGTTGAAATCTCAACCCAACATGCCTCCAGGGATTTTCAACAAAGATGACATGTACACAAGAAAGAGGTGGAAGCAAGTTCAATATCTTGTGGATTTGTTTTGGACAAGATGGACGCGTGAATACCTTCCACTTCTTCAGGAGCGCCAGAAATGGCTAAAGCCAAGAAGAAACTTCATGACAGGAGATGTTGTGCTACTCGTGGATAGTTCTTCCCCACGGAACTCCTGGCTCATGGGAAAGGTTGTTGAAACGTTGCCGGACTCCAGTGGAACAGTACGAAGAGTGAAGATAAAGACCAAGACCAACACTCTGGAAAGGCCTGTAAATAAACTGTGTTTGTTGGAAGAGGCAACGTCAGAAGAGTAAAGAAATAAGAAATAAGTTGATAGTTTATGGACATTTAGAAATTGTTTGGCTCTCAGTGTTTAAGTTTATAATTGCTTAGTCCTTCTGCCTATCCAATTAGGGGCCGGGTAATGTAAGAGCCACATAGGGACTAGTTCATCTGAAATAATAATTTTGTTTAAAAACAGTAAAAACTATTTCATGAAAATTCATAAGAAATGTATTATTTGAAATGCATAATTTAGTAATGTTTAGATCTGATAACATTTCAATATTTGAGCTTCCAGTCAGATAGCGCTACGTCATAGCGTAACCGATTGGATGTAGTTAGTTTCAGTTTGAAGTTAGAGACGTTGGAAGCAACACAGTTTTTTGACCGTGCGTACCATGTCTATGTATTTTATGTTTTGGAAGTAAACTTTTAAAAGGAAGACTGTTTGGTTTGCTCGTGTTTCAAATACTGGTTGTAGTTAAACTGACTTCAAAAGGTGGTACAGAAGAATCAGAAGAAACTACCATTACACAAACATTTTTAGTAAATCATCATTTAAGAGTTTACAAAGATGGGATACACCACTTGTTCCTAACTGGACGGTTTTGGAGTAGGGCTATGAGGAGCTCAATACACGTACACAGCATAACAAAGCTGATCACAGGCGGAGAGCGCTTTGGCTAAGCTTGAGGGAATAGCAGCCATGTCCCCCAAACCTCTCTGAAGGGGTCAAAGGTCAAGGATTATAGGTCTATAGGTGAGGAGTGGGCAGGAAGAAGCCGTGCTTGTAAGCCACCCATCAAGGCATTAGGGATACAGGGTAGAGAATAGGTTGATTAAGGGGGATGGTATAGACCTCACATGGACTCAAACTCATCAATACGCTGCTTGGTGTTGCCCTGGCGGATCTGGCGTAGGGTCTTGTATTTATCCCGGCCAGCCTTCACATTCTCTGCATGCAACACGTCATTTTGGGTCTTCTTGGAATCGTCGCGGGCCTGGGCCAATTCTGAGCTCAAGGCCTGTAATGAAGACAATGTGTAAGCTGCAGGTATATAATCCTTTTTATTTGTACTTATTCATTGGGCATGCACAATACTGAATTTTTGCCAATATCCGATATGCTGATATTTTTCAACCAATTTTTGCAGATAACTGATGCTGATACAATACACATTTCCCTTTTTCACCAATAACCTTGTTAGAACTAAATAAACAATGAGTACAATGCAAGCTTTTAAAATAACAACAACAATAATAAAATCAATCATTGCTTCTTTTTTCAGACAGATGCAGTTGAAACCAAAACATTTTCTTTGACGATTTTGACATTTGTCGATGGTCTACAGCAATGGAAGTTCTTTATCTAGAACTTTTATTTCTACGCGATTCTCCTTTAGAAATAAAAGTTCTAGATAAGCTCTAAAATTCATTTAGAGCTCTTCTGATTAAAGTTATTTTCATCATCTCTTTGAACAAATTTTATTAACTATACATTAATAAATTTATTCTGTTGACAGGTATCGCAAACCAGGTATCACATTCCCGTTCAAGGCCAAAATCTTAAATCACCATACTGCATAAGTTCACTTTAAGATGACCACACTGCTGATGTGATCTTATCACTAGCGCTCCTTCCACATGCGAGTCATTGGAGGCGCATATTCAACTCAGCATCTTATTGGCAAGGCATATCGGCATAATAGAGCTGATGCTGATATTCAGTGGTGGACATAGGTGACAGAGGAACTGCGGTGTCCCACGGTGCCAGAGGAACTGCATAGGTGCTTCCGGTGGCCTGGAGTGCTATCTCATCTAGAATTTGTTGACTGATTGGATCTGTGCTCGAGGATCGATTGCTCCTGTCTGCCTTCTGCTGAATGGTTTGCGTATGTTAGCTCCGTATTGCTTTCTGTTCACTTTAGACACAATTGCTCCATTGCGCTTAAAGAAGATTAAAGAAAATAGTCCAGAGCGTAGCTGGAAGAAATCAAAATGAGAAGTTCCTTTTCAAGGGAACTTCGAGCTGCGTTTGAGACGCGGTGGGAACGCTCTGCGTGATTACGTCATGAAGCACATTTAAAATCAGTCCAATGGAAGCCCGGAACGTCATAGGCGGGTGACGTCATAGACCAGGAAACTATAAAGCACCCCTGAATTCAGACCGCGCCAGCTTCTGTACCTTCAGCAAGCGCTCTCTGTGAAATCTGTCCTTGTCTATTTATTGTTGTTTGTCAAAGCCCAATATATATCACTATCTATCATTATGGCGAGCTAGCAAGATTGTAGACGTTGTGTTGTTCCCTGCCCTCGTTACATCACGGGTGGGGACACACATAAGCTTTTTGTTGCTGTTTGGGAGTGGAGCATGCCAACAGTCAGTTCTCGAGGGAGCTGACTGTGAGCATTGCGAGAAGCTGTCCGTGAGGACGCTCCGCTCCCGCCGGGCGTTCTTCGAGGAGGACTGTTCGGTTCGCGTTCCCCGCGCGGGTCTCTCTGTTGCCGAGGCATGGAGACGACTCACATTTCGGGGTTCGCAAACGGATCTGACAGCGAGGGTTGGGACGGGCTCCGCCCTATCTCAGCTTTCACATGCCAGATCTAGAGTGCAGCGATTTCCAGTTCCGAGGAATTGGTATTGTTAGTGTTTTGTTTTAAAAAGAAAGAGAACAAAACAAATAAAAATATTAAGAAAAAGGCAGATGTTTGAGTTTTCAATGAATAAATAAATAGTCAGCTCATAACTCTGCTGAATGAAGAGGAGCTTTTAAAAAAAAGAGGTTTTATAGTGCTGTTGCCAGTTAAATATTTACTGGCCAGCTGAACATTATGAGATTGAAAATAAAGAAGAGTTTGTTGAAATGAAATGATGATGAGATGAAATGTATCTTAAAACAGGAAAACTCTGTATCTCAGCCTCCTCGTCGGGGACTGCGGTTTTTTCCCTATCTCCACACTGAGGTGTCGAGATCGTGGAATAAACCGGTTTGTATTTTATGTGTTTAATCCCCAGATGTCTAACTATAGTACTTTTTGGGTATAAAGTATCATAGTATGACAGTGCCTCGGGTTAAAGAGACGCTTGCGAGCTTTCTCTCTCCCGAGTCGGCGTCATCGTTATTAACCTCGACGTTACCCACCCGGCATCTTAAATAATGAATACATTTTTATTAGGCAGCACTGGTGGGTAAAGTATATAAGGACATGGATGAATGTGAGGGGCGACTCTCTGAGGAGGGTCGCAGCGCTGCCAGTTCAGTTGTTTCCTGCTGGTGGCCACAGAGTTTTTCTGATATAAAGATAAAGGAAAATAAAGATATAAATATGTCTGTTCTTCTGGACGCTCCGCTTTCAAGAAAACTAAGAAATAAACTTAGTTCCAGAGGTTTTTTCCTCACCAATCTAATGTTCCTGAGACTGCTGGGCGGGAGCAGTCTCGGCCTATTAAGCTCCTCGCAGCAAAAAGTGCAAAACACAGCGTCGCCATTCGGGCTCCTCCGCAATTGAGAGGTACCTGAGTGGCGGTCATAGTCTAGCCAGTTAGAGACATGCAAGATCTGAGGACTGTTTTATCTCTAAAATAGCTTGGACAAAGAAGAAGCCCTGACGCCGAGGCGATCAGGCTTCTAAGGGTGGTCTCCTCTGGGGTAGGGACGGTTTTGAGAAATCGTTTCTCCTCGGCGCCCTTTGGGGTGCAACTCTCTGAGGAGGGTCGCAGCACTGCCAGTTCGGTTTCCCTGCCGGTTCGCCGTTTCAGGGCACCAAGGTGTCAGTGTCCCCAAACGAGCCTCCAAATAAGAAAAAAAAGGAGAGCAGTCAGTTCGGTTTCCCTGCCGGTTCGCCGTTTCAGGGCGCCGAGGTGCCTGCTTTTTCCAACGATCCTCCGAGGAGGGTCGTAGGAACTAAGCTAGTTAGAGGTAGGCAAGATCTGAGGACTGTCGTCATCTCTAATAAAGCTTAGACAAGAAGTCCTGTCGCAACGAGGCTATCAGGCTTCGGGCTGGGACGGTTTTGAGAAATCGTTTCTCCTCGGCGCCCTCTCGGGTGCGACTCTCTGAGGAGGGTCGCAGCGCTGCCAGTTCGGTTGTTACCTGCCGGTTCGCCGCTTCAGGGCACCGTAGTGACTGTTCAACCAAGGGACGGTTTTGAGAAATCGTTTTTCCTCTGCGCCCTCTGGGGTGCGACTCTCTGAGGAGGATCGCAGCGCTGCCAGTTCGGTTGTTCCCTGCCGGTTCGCCGTTCAGGGCACCGAAGTGTCAGCGTCCCCATACGATCCTCTGAGGAGGGTCGTAGAATGGTCAGTTCGGTTGTTCCCTGCCGGTTCGCCGCTTCAGGGCGCCGTAGTGACTGTTCAAACAAATCCAGAGGCCAGTCTTGAGAGACTGGTTCCCCTAGTAGAATTTCTTGCAGCGTGGAAACTACAGCCACATATTTCTCAGTGGGTCCTGCACACTATAGAAAAGGGTTTCAGAATTCAGCTCGGTTCTCGTCCGCCCAGATTTCTAGGGGTCCTCCTCTCATTGGTGGACCCCGAGCAGGCTTTGGTTATGGAGCAGGAAGTACTGTCACTTCTGCAAAAGGAGCTGTAGAAGGGGTTCCTCCTCCCAGCAGACAGCCATTACTTTATTGTTTCCGAAAGAGGATGAGGGAGGTTCCTGAGGTTTGCTTTCGGGGGCGAAGCATACCATTATCGGGTTCTATCATTCGGCCTAGGTTTATTACCCCACACCTTTACAGTATGCGTTGATGCAGCTCTGGCTCTTCTGAGACTCCAGGGCATTCGCGTATTATACTACATCAATGATTGGTTGATCCTAGCTCAATCTGAGTTTATGGCAGTTCGGCATCGAGATGTCGTTCTGTCTCATTTAAGGATGTTGGGGTTGCCTCTCAACGCCAAGAAGAGTGTGCTCTGAGGACCACTTTTCTAGGTGTAGCGATTCTCACAGCCGTATTGGGGTATATCTAAGCCAGTCACTCACTGTGAAACAGTTTCAGACTGGTGGGTCTCATAGCAGCTGCATCCAACGTAATTACTTTTGGCCTTCTGTACATGAGACCCCTGCAGTGGTGGCTCAGGACCAAGATTTTCTCCGAGGGGAAATGTGTTTTCGCATGATCAAGGTCACGCAGCTATGCCTTCGTGCCTCGGTCATGTGGAAGAACCTTGGTTCCTCGCCCAAGCCCAGTGTTGGGGGCTTCTTGTCGACGCGGATGCTTCCCTCACAAGTGGGGGCGATCATGAGTGGTCGCTCGGCGAATGGCGGACAACACACTGATGGTCTCGTATATCAGAGCAGATATCCTGTTGAGGCAGGGGCTGAGGCCCAGGGATTGGAGACTTCACCCCGAGGTGGTGGAGCTTCTTAGGGAGAACTCTGGTCAAACTAAAGTCAAGTCGACCTTTCACATCGTTTGTACAATGCATTGCTCTATTTGGTTCTCCCTCACACATCCAGCTCCGCTTGGACTGGATGTGATGTATTAGGTGTGGTTGACGCTACACCGGTACGCATTTCCCGATATCTTTGCTCCCGGGAGTTCACCCTCATTTGGAGTTTTGGATACTGTGGGCTCGACCTCTGAGGGCGCCCGGCTCATAGAATCCGGTCTCTCTACTGAGGTCGTTGAGACCATTCTCCAATCCAGAGCTCCTTCCACGAGAAAACTATATGCATTGAAATGGAAATTATTCTCCACCTGGTGTGGTGAACGTCATTTAGATCCTGTTAACTGCCCTGTTGGTTCAGTTCTTGATTTCTTGCAAGACCGTTTATCTGCTAGGTTATCTCCTTCTACCCTAGAGGTTTACGTGGCGGCTATATCGGCCTACCACACCCTTTGGGGGGGTACTTCTATCGGGAGAGATCCTCTTTTTACTCGTTTTCTCCGTGGTACACTGAGGTTGAGACCTGCACTGGTGGCCCTATAGTGCTGCAGGCCTTTTATCCTCCACCTTTTAATATCCCAGATCAGGAACGACTGAACCTGTTATGTCCAGTTCGGGCATTAGATGCCTACGTTCACAGAGCTGCCCTGTGGCGTAAGTCTGAACAATTGTATGTCTGCTTTGGGTCACTCAAGAGAGGGTGCCCTGCATCTAAACAAGTAATGAGCAAATGGATAGTTGAGGCTATATCATTGGCTTATGAAGCGGCCGGTCAGCCTTCACCAATGGCTGTACCGGCCTATTCTACAAGGAGTATGGCGGCCTCTACGGCCTTAATTTCAGGTGTTTCCCTTCTTGATATCTGTAATGCGGCAGGTTGGTCCTCTCCACATACATTTGTCAGGTTTTATGACCTTGACCTCTCCACTCCAGGGGCGAGGTTGCTTGCTTCTTAGTGTGCGCAAGGTCTTCACACAGAACAGGCATTTGTCACTTTGGCGTAGTGGGTATGGGGTTCCCACCGCGTCTCAAACGCAGCTTGAAGTTCCCTTGAAAGGGAACGTCTCAGGTTACGTATGTAACCCTGGTTCCCTGAGAGGGAACGAGACGCTGCGTTTACCTGCCATACTTCCTGCATGCCCTGATCGACTTGCTTCAGGTTTTTTCAGAAGCTGGCGCGGTCTGAATTCAGGGGTACTTTATAGTTTCCTGGTCTATGACGTCACCCGCCTATGACGTTTCGGGCTTCCATTGGACTGATTTTACATGTGCTTCACGAAGTAATCACGCAGAGCGTTCCCACCGCGTCTCAAACGCAGCGTCTCGTTCCCTCTCAGGGAACCAGGGTTACATACTTAACCTGAGACGTTTTTCGCATTTTGTTGAGAGAGAGCACGATTGCGTACAGAAAGGCCTTAAAAACTGCTAGATCTGCTTATTTTTTAACACTCTTAGAAGAAAACAAACACAACCCTAGGTATTTATTCGAAACAGTAGCTAAATTAACGAAAGATAAAACTTCAACACCGGACGTTTTTAAACAGCACAGCCATAATGACTTTATGAACTTCTTTACTTATAAGATTGATAATATAATATAACAAAATGTTCGATACCGATACCTTGACTTCGATACCGTTTCCTGAACGATATTTTTTTCGATACCAATTTTATGTACCCAGTTTTAACAATATAACATTACCTAATTTTTTATTAAATTTTTTCAGTTTGTTGACTTTGACTATTTTGAGTATGTAAAAAAGCACCAATGCTAACGTTTTCTATGTTTCCTAGTCATTTAAGAACATGTATTCTTTACTTCAATGAGCTCATTGTTTCTGCCTTAACTTAATGCATTGTTTAACAATGAAACTGAATGAAAATTAATTGAAATACATTACACTGTCACCTCTGATAACAGATCACTCTAAATTGTAATTTAGACACATCCATTTTCTGTAAAGCTGCTTTGAAACGATACATATTGTGAAAAATGCTATACAAATAAATGTGAATTAAATTAAATATAGGCTACTGGGGTGTGGGATATATGCCTTGCGCTCAGCACACATGAAGCTTGCCGCAAAGAACTGGCAAAAATAGCCTAATGATTATGGATGTGTCGGGAAACAATAGCAAGGACTCAAGGAGATATTTTAATTGTTTATTATTGAACAAGTGTTTACTAAGTGTGTTTGCTGCAAATATGATTATGGCGATGCTGACTCGTCATTCCTGCAGTAGTGAATGCGCACGCCTATATGGATTAAGTAATCAAACTATTTATTTCTAATTGTTTCTTTTAAAAGTAGACATATTTTGACCGTCTATAGGCCTATTTCTTATGTCTGTGAGGCAAGTATCCTATATGCTGAGTTTCGGTTCATTTGTGACGCGCACCAGTTCTTGCAGTCGAAGACGGATAAACTTTCTACTCTCAAGTGTATTATGTGCGCTTCTAAGTGCCTTATCAGATTTACCGTTTTACCGGTCTTGGCAGCAATTATCTTGTCGAAAATATTGCATCGCGTGCTTCTGGCATCGAGTCTGGCACATAGGTACACTTAAGATCATTTCCACATATTTTCTATCTATCTGGGTTGGGCTTACACACACACACACACACACACACACACACACACACACTACAGCCTCACGTGCGTCGAGCCACGTCTCTGGCGGGGCCGGATATAGGCATGGGCAAGCAGGGGCAATGCCCCCCCAAATGCCGTGACTGACCCCCAAACATGATGGCATGCAAAGATCCCAAATTTAAAAAAAACATTTCAAGAAAAATGGTCAGAGTGAGCGCTCTTTGCTCTCTATCCCTCATTCAAAGTAGCTACTGATTGGTAGGGCGTGGCCGCTTCACTGGCTTGTGGTGAACCTGCTGAGCTTCACGTCTCAGTCAGTCACTGCAGAGCAGTGCACAGATGGCGTGTGGTCATCTTTCTCTTTCAGGACAAATTGTATAGACAAGAAAAGGGGACTGCAATGGGGACATGTTTTGCTCCCAATTATGCCAATCTGTTTTAGGCTTGTTGGAGGAAAATATTCTCCCAAGATAACCCTTTTAGACTTGTAGACTTCCATGTTTATGTAAATAGCTTAAATAAGAACCTTAAATTTAGTCTGGATTATGACTCACACGCCATAAATTTTCTAGATCTATGGATCTCAAAAGATA
This sequence comes from Tiaroga cobitis, assembly GCA_030578255.1. Classification (NCBI taxonomy): domain Eukaryota; kingdom Metazoa; phylum Chordata; class Actinopteri; order Cypriniformes; family Leuciscidae; genus Tiaroga; species Tiaroga cobitis. The sequence continues at coordinate 27,734,869 of CM060591.1, read as the reverse complement.
AATATAGCTGCGAGCAGCGATGACAGGCCCAAGCCGGTGGCACCGCAACCCCGGTGCCTTTAGTTACCTAAAGGCACCGGGGGTGGCGGTGCCGCCGGCTTTGGCCCTTTCATCGCTGCTCGCAGCTATATATCTGTGTCTGTGTTCCCCCTGTCTTTGTGCATTTGGTTCAGTCCTGTTCCCTGTTTTCCCGCTCCTCGTTTGTGTTCATGTATACCACGCCCCTTGTCATCTCGTTTAGCTTGTTTGCCCTTGTATTAAAGCCCTGTGTTTCAGTTCAGTCTTTGTCGGTTCTTATTTATGTTACGTTGGTTTTGTGTGTGTGTACCCTCTGCCCGTCTGCCTGCCTGTACCTGGTTGTTGTTGTTTAATTCTTAAGTAAACCTTGAATAGGAGGTTTTTGCCTCAGCCTGTCTTTATCTGCACCACAAACGTGACAGAAGCTGCACCTCCACCGCTGGTCTCGTCCGGTCCAGAGCCTTCACCGCTGGTTCAGTCCAGTCCAGCCGAGCCGCTTCACGTCAGCCACGTCCAGCCAGAGCCGCTTCACGTCAGTCACGTCCAGCCAGAGACTGTCCGCGTCACGTCTACCCAGCCAGAGACTGTTCGCGTCACGTCTGCCCAGGCAGAGACCATTCACGTCACGTCTGCCCAGCCAGAGACCGTTCACGTCACGTCTGCCCAGCCAGAGACTGTTCACGTCACGTCTGCCCAGCCAGAGACTGTTCACGTCACGTCTGCCCAGCCAGAGACCGTTCACGTCACGTCTGCCCAGCCAGAGACAGTTCACGTCACGTCTTCCCAGCCAGAGACCGTTCACGTCAGGTCTGCTCAGCCAGAGACGGTTCACGCCACCGCTATAGCTGAGCCCTCAGTGACCGCAACACTGGCCATTATGGCCACAGCCATGTGGTGTGTGTGGGCTGCGCACACACTTGAGCCAGTGTCTGCTGTTCCTGAGCCGGAGCCAGTGTCTGCTGTTCCTGAGCCGGAGCCAGTGTCTGCTGTTCCTGAGCCGGAGCCAGTGTCTGCTGTTCCTGAGCCGGAGCCAGTGTCTGCTGTTCCTGAGCCGGAGCCAGTGTCTGCTGTTCCTGAGCCGGAGCCAGTGTCTGCTGTTCCTGAGCCGGAGCCAGTGTCTGCTGTTCCTGAGCCGGAGCCAGTGTCTGCTGTTCCTGAGCCGGAGCCAGTGTCGTCTGTTCCTGAGCCGGTGTCTGTTCCTGAGCCGGTGTCTGAGCCGGTGTCTGTTCCTGAGCCGGTGTCTGTTCCTGAGCTACGATCCTCTGAGGAGGGTCGTAGAATGGTCAGTTCGGTTGTTCCCTGCCGGTTCGCCGCTTCAGGGCGCCGTAGTGACTGTTCAAACAAATCCAGAGGCCAGTCTTGAGAGACTGGTTCCCCTAGTAGAATTTCTTGCAGCGTGGAAACTACAGCCACATATTTCTCAGTGGGTCCTGCACACTATAGAAAAGGGTTTCAGAATTCAGCTCGGTTCTCGTCCGCCCAGATTTCTAGGGGTCCTCCTCTCATTGGTGGACCCCGAGCAGGCTTTGGTTATGGAGCAGGAAGTACTGTCACTTCTGCAAAAGGAGCTGTAGAAGGGGTTCCTCCTCCCAGCAGACAGCCATTACTTTATTGTTTCCGAAAGAGGATGAGGGAGGTTCCTGAGGTTTGCTTTCGGGGGCGAAGCATACCATTATCGGGTTCTATCATTCGGCCTAGGTTTATTACCCCACACCTTTACAGTATGCGTTGATGCAGCTCTGGCTCTTCTGAGACTCCAGGGCATTCGCGTATTATACTACATCAATGATTGGTTGATCCTAGCTCAATCTGAGTTTATGGCAGTTCGGCATCGAGATGTCGTTCTGTCTCATTTAAGGATGTTGGGGTTGCCTCTCAACGCCAAGAAGAGTGTGCTCTGAGGACCACTTTTCTAGGTGTAGCGATTCTCACAGCCGTATTGGGGTATATCTAAGCCAGTCACTCACTGTGAAACAGTTTCAGACTGGTGGGTCTCATAGCAGCTGCATCCAACGTAATTACTTTTGGCCTTCTGTACATGAGACCCCTGCAGTGGTGGCTCAGGACCAAGATTTTCTCCGAGGGGAAATGTGTTTTCGCATGATCAAGGTCACGCAGCTATGCCTTCGTGCCTCGGTCATGTGGAAGAACCTTGGTTCCTCGCCCAAGCCCAGTGTTGGGGGCTTCTTGTCGACGCGGATGCTTCCCTCACAAGTGGGGGCGATCATGAGTGGTCGCTCGGCGAATGGCGGACAACACACTGATGGTCTCGTATATCAGAGCAGATATCCTGTTGAGGCAGGGGCTGAGGCCCAGGGATTGGAGACTTCACCCCGAGGTGGTGGAGCTTCTTAGGGAGAACTCTGGTCAAACTAAAGTCAAGTCGACCTTTCACATCGTTTGTACAATGCATTGCTCTATTTGGTTCTCCCTCACACATCCAGCTCCGCTTGGACTGGATGTGATGTATTAGGTGTGGTTGACGCTACACCGGTACGCATTTCCCGATATCTTTGCTCCCGGGAGTTCACCCTCATTTGGAGTTTTGGATACTGTGGGCTCGACCTCTGAGGGCGCCCGGCTCATAGAATCCGGTCTCTCTACTGAGGTCGTTGAGACCATTCTCCAATCCAGAGCTCCTTCCACGAGAAAACTATATGCATTGAAATGGAAATTATTCTCCACCTGGTGTGGTGAACGTCATTTAGATCCTGTTAACTGCCCTGTTGGTTCAGTTCTTGATTTCTTGCAAGACCGTTTATCTGCTAGGTTATCTCCTTCTACCCTAGAGGTTTACGTGGCGGCTATATCGGCCTACCACACCCTTTGGGGGGGTACTTCTATCGGGAGAGATCCTCTTTTTACTCGTTTTCTCCGTGGTACACTGAGGTTGAGACCTGCACTGGTGGCCCTATAGTGCTGCAGGCCTTTTATCCTCCACCTTTTAATATCCCAGATCAGGAACGACTGAACCTGTTATGTCCAGTTCGGGCATTAGATGCCTACGTTCACAGAGCTGCCCTGTGGCGTAAGTCTGAACAATTGTATGTCTGCTTTGGGTCACTCAAGAGAGGGTGCCCTGCATCTAAACAAGTAATGAGCAAATGGATAGTTGAGGCTATATCATTGGCTTATGAAGCGGCCGGTCAGCCTTCACCAATGGCTGTACCGGCCTATTCTACAAGGAGTATGGCGGCCTCTACGGCCTTAATTTCAGGTGTTTCCCTTCTTGATATCTGTAATGCGGCAGGTTGGTCCTCTCCACATACATTTGTCAGGTTTTATGACCTTGACCTCTCCACTCCAGGGGCGAGGTTGCTTGCTTCTTAGTGTGCGCAAGGTCTTCACACAGAACAGGCATTTGTCACTTTGGCGTAGTGGGTATGGGGTTCCCACCGCGTCTCAAACGCAGCTTGAAGTTCCCTTGAAAGGGAACGTCTCAGGTTACGTATGTAACCCTGGTTCCCTGAGAGGGAACGAGACGCTGCGTTTACCTGCCATACTTCCTGCATGCCCTGATCGACTTGCTTCAGGTTTTTTCAGAAGCTGGCGCGGTCTGAATTCAGGGGTACTTTATAGTTTCCTGGTCTATGACGTCACCCGCCTATGACGTTTCGGGCTTCCATTGGACTGATTTTACATGTGCTTCACGAAGTAATCACGCAGAGCGTTCCCACCGCGTCTCAAACGCAGCGTCTCGTTCCCTCTCAGGGAACCAGGGTTACATACTTAACCTGAGACGTTTTTCGCATTTTGTTGAGAGAGAGCACGATTGCGTACAGAAAGGCCTTAAAAACTGCTAGATCTGCTTATTTTTTAACACTCTTAGAAGAAAACAAACACAACCCTAGGTATTTATTCGAAACAGTAGCTAAATTAACGAAAGATAAAACTTCAACACCGGACGTTTTTAAACAGCACAGCCATAATGACTTTATGAACTTCTTTACTTATAAGATTGATAATATAATATAACAAAATGTTCGATACCGATACCTTGACTTCGATACCGTTTCCTGAACGATATTTTTTTCGATACCAATTTTATGTACCCAGTTTTAACAATATAACATTACCTAATTTTTTATTAAATTTTTTCAGTTTGTTGACTTTGACTATTTTGAGTATGTAAAAAAGCACCAATGCTAACGTTTTCTATGTTTCCTAGTCATTTAAGAACATGTATTCTTTACTTCAATGAGCTCATTGTTTCTGCCTTAACTTAATGCATTGTTTAACAATGAAACTGAATGAAAATTAATTGAAATACATTACACTGTCACCTCTGATAACAGATCACTCTAAATTGTAATTTAGACACATCCATTTTCTGTAAAGCTGCTTTGAAACGATACATATTGTGAAAAATGCTATACAAATAAATGTGAATTAAATTAAATATAGGCTACTGGGGTGTGGGATATATGCCTTGCGCTCAGCACACATGAAGCTTGCCGCAAAGAACTGGCAAAAATAGCCTAATGATTATGGATGTGTCGGGAAACAATAGCAAGGACTCAAGGAGATATTTTAATTGTTTATTATTGAACAAGTGTTTACTAAGTGTGTTTGCTGCAAATATGATTATGGCGATGCTGACTCGTCATTCCTGCAGTAGTGAATGCGCACGCCTATATGGATTAAGTAATCAAACTATTTATTTCTAATTGTTTCTTTTAAAAGTAGACATATTTTGACCGTCTATAGGCCTATTTCTTATGTCTGTGAGGCAAGTATCCTATATGCTGAGTTTCGGTTCATTTGTGACGCGCACCAGTTCTTGCAGTCGAAGACGGATAAACTTTCTACTCTCAAGTGTATTATGTGCGCTTCTAAGTGCCTTATCAGATTTACCGTTTTACCGGTCTTGGCAGCAATTATCTTGTCGAAAATATTGCATCGCGTGCTTCTGGCATCGAGTCTGGCACATAGGTACACTTAAGATCATTTCCACATATTTTCTATCTATCTGGGTTGGGCTTACACACACACACACACACACACACACACACACACACACACACTACAGCCTCACGTGCGTCGAGCCACGTCTCTGGCGGGGCCGGATATAGGCATGGGCAAGCAGGGGCAATGCCCCCCCAAATGCCGTGACTGACCCCCAAACATGATGGCATGCAAAGATCCCAAATTTAAAAAAAACATTTCAAGAAAAATGGTCAGAGTGAGCGCTCTTTGCTCTCTATCCCTCATTCAAAGTAGCTACTGATTGGTAGGGCGTGGCCGCTTCACTGGCTTGTGGTGAACCTGCTGAGCTTCACGTCTCAGTCAGTCACTGCAGAGCAGTGCACAGATGGCGTGTGGTCATCTTTCTCTTTCAGGACAAATTGTATAGACAAGAAAAGGGGACTGCAATGGGGACATGTTTTGCTCCCAATTATGCCAATCTGTTTTAGGCTTGTTGGAGGAAAATATTCTCCCAAGATAACCCTTTTAGACTTGTAGACTTCCATGTTTATGTAAATAGCTTAAATAAGAACCTTAAATTTAGTCTGGATTATGACTCACACGCCATAAATTTTCTAGATCTATGGATCTCAAAAGATAAATATAGCTGCGAGCAGCGATGACAGGCCCAAGCCGGTGGCACCGCAACCCCGGTGCCTTTAGTTACCTAAAGGCACCGGGGGTGGCGGTGCCGCCGGCTTTGGCCCTTTCATCGCTGCTCGCAGCTATATATCTGTGTCTGTGTTCCCCCTGTCTTTGTGCATTTGGTTCAGTCCTGTTCCCTGTTTTCCCGCTCCTCGTTTGTGTTCATGTATACCACGCCCCTTGTCATCTCGTTTAGCTTGTTTGCCCTTGTATTAAAGCCCTGTGTTTCAGTTCAGTCTTTGTCGGTTCTTATTTATGTTACGTTGGTTTTGTGTGTGTGTACCCTCTGCCCGTCTGCCTGCCTGTACCTGGTTGTTGTTGTTTAATTCTTAAGTAAACCTTGAATAGGAGGTTTTTGCCTCAGCCTGTCTTTATCTGCACCACAAACGTGACAGAAGCTGCACCTCCACCGCTGGTCTCGTCCGGTCCAGAGCCTTCACCGCTGGTTCAGTCCAGTCCAGCCGAGCCGCTTCATGTCAGCCACGTCCAGCCAGAGCCGCTTCACGTCAGTCACGTCCAGCCAGAGACTGTCCGCGTCACGTCTACCCAGCCAGAGACTGTTCGCGTCACGTCTGCCCAGGCAGAGACCATTCACGTCACGTCTGCCCAGCCAGAGACCGTTCACGTCACGTCTGCCCAGCCAGAGACTGTTCACGTCACGTCTGCCCAGCCAGAGACTGTTCACGTCACGTCTGCCCAGCCAGAGACCGTTCACGTCACGTCTGCCCAGCCAGAGACAGTTCACGTCACGTCTTCCCAGCCAGAGACCGTTCACGTCAGGTCTGCTCAGCCAGAGACGGTTCACGCCACCGCTATAGCTGAGCCCTCAGTGACCGCAACACTGGCCATTATGGCCACAGCCATGTGGTGTGTGTGGGCTGCGCACACACTTGAGCCAGTGTCTGCTGTTCCTGAGCCGGAGCCAGTGTCTGCTGTTCCTGAGCCGGAGCCAGTGTCTGCTGTTCCTGAGCCGGAGCCAGTGTCTGCTGTTCCTGAGCCGGAGCCAGTGTCTGCTGTTCCTGAGCCGGAGCCAGTGTCTGCTGTTCCTGAGCCGGAGCCAGTGTCTGCTGTTCCTGAGCCGGAGCCAGTGTCTGCTGTTCCTGAGCCGGAGCCAGTGTCTGCTGTTCCTGAGCCGGAGCCAGTGTCGTCTGTTCCTGAGCCGGTGTCTGTTCCTGAGCCGGTGTCTGAGCCGGTGTCTGTTCCTGAGCCGGTGTCTGTTCCTGAGCTACGATCCTCTGAGGAGGGTCGTAGAATGGTCAGTTCGGTTGTTCCCTGCCGGTTCGCCGCTTCAGGGCGCCGTAGTGACTGTTCAAACAAATCCAGAGGCCAGTCTTGAGAGACTGGTTCCCCTAGTAGAATTTCTTGCAGCGTGGAAACTACAGCCACATATTTCTCAGTGGGTCCTGCACACTATAGAAAAGGGTTTCAGAATTCAGCTCGGTTCTCGTCCGCCCAGATTTCTAGGGGTCCTCCTCTCATTGGTGGACCCCGAGCAGGCTTTGGTTATGGAGCAGGAAGTACTGTCACTTCTGCAAAAGGAGCTGTAGAAGGGGTTCCTCCTCCCAGCAGACAGCCATTACTTTATTGTTTCCGAAAGAGGATGAGGGAGGTTCCTGAGGTTTGCTTTCGGGGGCGAAGCATACCATTATCGGGTTCTATCATTCGGCCTAGGTTTATTACCCCACACCTTTACAGTATGCGTTGATGCAGCTCTGGCTCTTCTGAGACTCCAGGGCATTCGCGTATTATACTACATCAATGATTGGTTGATCCTAGCTCAATCTGAGTTTATGGCAGTTCGGCATCGAGATGTCGTTCTGTCTCATTTAAGGATGTTGGGGTTGCCTCTCAACGCCAAGAAGAGTGTGCTCTGAGGACCACTTTTCTAGGTGTAGCGATTCTCACAGCCGTATTGGGGTATATCTAAGCCAGTCACTCACTGTGAAACAGTTTCAGACTGGTGGGTCTCATAGCAGCTGCATCCAACGTAATTACTTTTGGCCTTCTGTACATGAGACCCCTGCAGTGGTGGCTCAGGACCAAGATTTTCTCCGAGGGGAAATGTGTTTTCGCATGATCAAGGTCACGCAGCTATGCCTTCGTGCCTCGGTCATGTGGAAGAACCTTGGTTCCTCGCCCAAGCCCAGTGTTGGGGGCTTCTTGTCGACGCGGATGCTTCCCTCACAAGTGGGGGCGATCATGAGTGGTCGCTCGGCGAATGGCGGACAACACACTGATGGTCTCGTATATCAGAGCAGATATCCTGTTGAGGCAGGGGCTGAGGCCCAGGGATTGGACACTTCACCCCGAGGTGGTGGAGCTTCTTAGGGAGAACTCTGGTCAAACTAAAGTCAAGTCGACCTTTCACATCGTTTGTACAATGCATTGCTCTATTTGGTTCTCCCTCACACATCCAGCTCCGCTTGGACTGGATGTGATGTATTAGGTGTGGTTGACGCTACACCGGTACGCATTTCCCGATATCTTTGCTCCCGGGAGTTCACCCTCATTTGGAGTTTTGGATACTGTGGGCTCGACCTCTGAGGGCGCCCGGCTCATAGAATCCGGTCTCTCTACTGAGGTCGTTGAGACCATTCTCCAATCCAGAGCTCCTTCCACGAGAAAACTATATGCATTGAAATGGAAATTATTCTCCACCTGGTGTGGTGAACGTCATTTAGATCCTGTTAACTGCCCTGTTGGTTCAGTTCTTGATTTCTTGCAAGACCGTTTATCTGCTAGGTTATCTCCTTCTACCCTAGAGGTTTACGTGGCGGCTATATCGGCCTACCACACCCTTTGGGGGGGTACTTCTATCGGGAGAGATCCTCTTTTTACTCGTTTTCTCCGTGGTACACTGAGGTTGAGACCTGCACTGGTGGCCCTATAGTGCTGCAGGCCTTTTATCCTCCACCTTTTAATATCCCAGATCAGGAACGACTGAACCTGTTATGTCCAGTTCGGGCATTAGATGCCTACGTTCACAGAGCTGCCCTGTGGCGTAAGTCTGAACAATTGTATGTCTGCTTTGGGTCACTCAAGAGAGGGTGCCCTGCATCTAAACAAGTAATGAGCAAATGGATAGTTGAGGCTATATCATTGGCTTATGAAGCGGCCGGTCAGCCTTCACCAATGGCTGTACCGGCCTATTCTACAAGGAGTATGGCGGCCTCTACGGCCTTAATTTCAGGTGTTTCCCTTCTTGATATCTGTAATGCGGCAGGTTGGTCCTCTCCACATACATTTGTCAGGTTTTATGACCTTGACCTCTCCACTCCAGGGGCGAGGTTGCTTGCTTCTTAGTGTGCGCAAGGTCTTCACACAGAACAGGCATTTGTCACTTTGGCGTAGTGGGTATGGGGTTCCCACCGCGTCTCAAACGCAGCTTGAAGTTCCCTTGAAAGGGAACGTCTCAGGTTACGTATGTAACCCTGGTTCCCTGAGAGGGAACGAGACGCTGCGTTTACCTGCCATACTTCCTGCATGCCCTGATCGACTTGCTTCAGGTTTTTTCAGAAGCTGGCGCGGTCTGAATTCAGGGGTACTTTATAGTTTCCTGGTCTATGACGTCACCCGCCTATGACGTTTCGGGCTTCCATTGGACTGATTTTACATGTGCTTCACGAAGTAATCACGCAGAGCGTTCCCACCGCGTCTCAAACGCAGCGTCTCGTTCCCTCTCAGGGAACCAGGGTTACATACTTAACCTGAGACGTTTTTCGCATTTTGTTGAGAGAGAGCACGATTGCGTACAGAAAGGCCTTAAAAACTGCTAGATCTGCTTATTTTTTAACACTCTTAGAAGAAAACAAACACAACCCTAGGTATTTATTCGAAACAGTAGCTAAATTAACGAAAGATAAAACTTCAACACCGGACGTTTTTAAACAGCACAGCCATAATGACTTTATGAACTTCTTTACTTATAAGATTGATAATATAATATAACAAAATGTTCGATACCGATACCTTGACTTCGATACCGTTTCCTGAACGATATTTTTTTCGATACCAATTTTATGTACCCAGTTTTAACAATATAACATTACCTAATTTTTTATTAAATTTTTTCAGTTTGTTGACTTTGACTATTTTGAGTATGTAAAAAAGCACCAATGCTAACGTTTTCTATGTTTCCTAGTCATTTAAGAACATGTATTCTTTACTTCAATGAGCTCATTGTTTCTGCCTTAACTTAATGCATTGTTTAACAATGAAACTGAATGAAAATTAATTGAAATACATTACACTGTCACCTCTGATAACAGATCACTCTAAATTGTAATTTAGACACATCCATTTTCTGTAAAGCTGCTTTGAAACGATACATATTGTGAAAAATGCTATACAAATAAATGTGAATTAAATTAAATATAGGCTACTGGGGTGTGGGATATATGCCTTGCGCTCAGCACACATGAAGCTTGCCGCAAAGAACTGGCAAAAATAGCCTAATGATTATGGATGTGTCGGGAAACAATAGCAAGGACTCAAGGAGATATTTTAATTGTTTATTATTGAACAAGTGTTTACTAAGTGTGTTTGCTGCAAATATGATTATGGCGATGCTGACTCGTCATTCCTGCAGTAGTGAATGCGCACGCCTATATGGATTAAGTAATCAAACTATTTATTTCTAATTGTTTCTTTTAAAAGTAGACATATTTTGACCGTCTATAGGCCTATTTCTTATGTCTGTGAGGCAAGTATCCTATATGCTGAGTTTCGGTTCATTTGTGACGCGCACCAGTTCTTGCAGTCGAAGACGGATAAACTTTCTACTCTCAAGTGTATTATGTGCGCTTCTAAGTGCCTTATCAGATTTACCGTTTTACCGGTCTTGGCAGCAATTATCTTGTCGAAAATATTGCATCGCGTGCTTCTGGCATCGAGTCTGGCACATAGGTACACTTAAGATCATTTCCACATATTTTCTATCTATCTGGGTTGGGCTTACACACACACACACACACACACACACACACACACACACACACTACAGCCTCACGTGCGTCGAGCCACGTCTCTGGCGGGGCCGGATATAGGCATGGGCAAGCAGGGGCAATGCCCCCCCAAATGCCGTGACTGACCCCCAAACATGATGGCATGCAAAGATCCCAAATTTAAAAAAAACATTTCAAGAAAAATGGTCAGAGTGAGCGCTCTTTGCTCTCTATCCCTCATTCAAAGTAGCTACTGATTGGTAGGGCGTGGCCGCTTCACTGGCTTGTGGTGAACCTGCTGAGCTTCACGTCTCAGTCAGTCACTGCAGAGCAGTGCACAGATGGCGTGTGGTCATCTTTCTCTTTCAGGACAAATTGTATAGACAAGAAAAGGGGACTGCAATGGGGACATGTTTTGCTCCCAATTATGCCAATCTGTTTTAGGCTTGTTGGAGGAAAATATTCTCCCAAGATAACCCTTTTAGACTTGTAGACTTCCATGTTTATGTAAATAGCTTAAATAAGAACCTTAAATTTAGTCTGGATTATGACTCACACGCCATAAATTTTCTAGATCTATGGATCTCAAAAGATAAATATAGCTGCGAGCAGCGATGACAGGCCCAAGCCGGTGGCACCGCAACCCCGGTGCCTTTAGTTACCTAAAGGCACCGGGGGTGGCGGTGCCGCCGGCTTTGGCCCTTTCATCGCTGCTCGCAGCTATATATCTGTGTCTGTGTTCCCCCTGTCTTTGTGCATTTGGTTCAGTCCTGTTCCCTGTTTTCCCGCTCCTCGTTTGTGTTCATGTATACCACGCCCCTTGTCATCTCGTTTAGCTTGTTTGCCCTTGTATTAAAGCCCTGTGTTTCAGTTCAGTCTTTGTCGGTTCTTATTTATGTTACGTTGGTTTTGTGTGTGTGTACCCTCTGCCCGTCTGCCTGCCTGTACCTGGTTGTTGTTGTTTAATTCTTAAGTAAACCTTGAATAGGAGGTTTTTGCCTCAGCCTGTCTTTATCTGCACCACAAACGTGACAGAAGCTGCACCTCCACCGCTGGTCTCGTCCGGTCCAGAGCCTTCACCGCTGGTTCAGTCCAGTCCAGCCGAGCCGCTTCACGTCAGCCACGTCCAGCCAGAGCCGCTTCACGTCAGTCACGTCCAGCCAGAGACTGTCCGCGTCACGTCTACCCAGCCAGAGACTGTTCGCGTCACGTCTGCCCAGGCAGAGACCATTCACGTCACGTCTGCCCAGCCAGAGACCGTTCACGTCACGTCTGCCCAGCCAGAGACTGTTCACGTCACGTCTGCCCAGCCAGAGACTGTTCACGTCACGTCTGCCCAGCCAGAGACCGTTCACGTCACGTCTGCCCAGCCAGAGACAGTTCACGTCACGTCTTCCCAGCCAGAGACCGTTCACGTCAGGTCTGCTCAGCCAGAGACGGTTCACGCCACCGCTATAGCTGAGCCCTCAGTGACCGCAACACTGGCCATTATGGCCACAGCCATGTGGTGTGTGTGGGCTGCGCACACACTTGAGCCAGTGTCTGCTGTTCCTGAGCCGGAGCCAGTGTCTGCTGTTCCTGAGCCGGAGCCAGTGTCTGCTGTTCCTGAGCCGGAGCCAGTGTCTGCTGTTCCTGAGCCGGAGCCAGTGTCTGCTGTTCCTGAGCCGGAGCCAGTGTCTGCTGTTCCTGAGCCGGAGCCAGTGTCTGCTGTTCCTGAGCCGGAGCCAGTGTCTGCTGTTCCTGAGCCGGAGCCAGTGTCTGCTGTTCCTGAGCCGGAGCCAGTGTCGTCTGTTCCTGAGCCGGTGTCTGTTCCTGAGCCGGTGTCTGAGCCGGTGTCTGTTCCTGAGCCGGTGTCTGTTCCTGAGCTACGATCCTCTGAGGAGGGTCGTAGAATGGTCAGTTCGGTTGTTCCCTGCCGGTTCGCCGCTTCAGGGCGCCGTAGTGACTGTTCAAACAAATCCAGAGGCCAGTCTTGAGAGACTGGTTCCCCTAGTAGAATTTCTTGCAGCGTGGAAACTACAGCCACATATTTCTCAGTGGGTCCTGCACACTATAGAAAAGGGTTTCAGAATTCAGCTCGGTTCTCGTCCGCCCAGATTTCTAGGGGTCCTCCTCTCATTGGTGGACCCCGAGCAGGCTTTGGTTATGGAGCAGGAAGTACTGTCACTTCTGCAAAAGGAGCTGTAGAAGGGGTTCCTCCTCCCAGCAGACAGCCATTACTTTATTGTTTCCGAAAGAGGATGAGGGAGGTTCCTGAGGTTTGCTTTCGGGTGCGAAGCATACCATTATCGGGTTCTATCATTCGGCCTAGGTTTATTACCCCACACCTTTACAGTATGCGTTGATGCAGCTCTGGCTCTTCTGAGACTCCAGGGCATTCGCGTATTATACTACATCAATGATTGGTTGATCCTAGCTCAATCTGAGTTTATGGCAGTTCGGCATCGAGATGTCGTTCTGTCTCATTTAAGGATGTTGGGGTTGCCTCTCAACGCCAAGAAGAGTGTGCTCTGAGGACCACTTTTCTAGGTGTAGCGATTCTCACAGCCGTATTGGGGTATATCTAAGCCAGTCACTCACTGTGAAACAGTTTCAGACTGGTGGGTCTCATAGCAGCTGCATCCAACGTAATTACTTTTGGCCTTCTGTACATGAGACCCCTGCAGTGGTGGCTCAGGACCAAGATTTTCTCCGAGGGGAAATGTGTTTTCGCATGATCAAGGTCACGCAGCTATGCCTTCGTGCCTCGGTCATGTGGAAGAACCTTGGTTCCTCGCCCAAGCCCAGTGTTGGGGGCTTCTTGTCGACGCGGATGCTTCCCTCACAAGTGGGGGCGATCATGAGTGGTCGCTCGGCGAATGGCGGACAACACACTGATGGTCTCGTATATCAGAGCAGATATCCTGTTGAGGCAGGGGCTGAGGCCCAGGGATTGGACACTTCACCCCGAGGTGGTGGAGCTTCTTAGGGAGAACTCTGGTCAAACTAAAGTCAAGTCGACCTTTCACATCGTTTGTACAATGCATTGCTCTATTTGGTTCTCCCTCACACATCCAGCTCCGCTTGGACTGGATGTGATGTATTAGGTGTGGTTGACGCTACACCGGTACGCATTTCCCGATATCTTTGCTCCCGGGAGTTCACCCTCATTTGGAGTTTTGGATACTGTGGGCTCGACCTCTGAGGGCGCCCGGCTCATAGAATCCGGTCTCTCTACTGAGGTCGTTGAGACCATTCTCCAATCCAGAGCTCCTTCCACGAGAAAACTATATGCATTGAAATGGAAATTATTCTCCACCTGGTGTGGTGAACGTCATTTAGATCCTGTTAACTGCCCTGTTGGTTCAGTTCTTGATTTCTTGCAAGACCGTTTATCTGCTAGGTTATCTCCTTCTACCCTAGAGGTTTACGTGGCGGCTATATCGGCCTACCACACCCTTTGGGGGGGTACTTCTATCGGGAGAGATCCTCTTTTTACTCGTTTTCTCCGTGGTACACTGAGGTTGAGACCTGCACTGGTGGCCCTATAGTGCTGCAGGCCTTTTATCCTCCACCTTTTAATATCCCAGATCAGGAACGACTGAACCTGTTATGTCCAGTTCGGGCATTAGATGCCTACGTTCACAGAGCTGCCCTGTGGCGTAAGTCTGAACAATTGTATGTCTGCTTTGGGTCACTCAAGAGAGGGTGCCCTGCATCTAAACAAGTAATGAGCAAATGGATAGTTGAGGCTATATCATTGGCTTATGAAGCGGCCGGTCAGCCTTCACCAATGGCTGTACCGGCCTATTCTACAAGGAGTATGGCGGCCTCTACGGCCTTAATTTCAGGTGTTTCCCTTCTTGATATCTGTAATGCGGCAGGTTGGTCCTCTCCACATACATTTGTCAGGTTTTATGACCTTGACCTCTCCACTCCAGGGGCGAGGTTGCTTGCTTCTTAGTGTGCGCAAGGTCTTCACACAGAACAGGCATTTGTCACTTTGGCGTAGTGGGTATGGGGTTCCCACCGCGTCTCAAACGCAGCTTGAAGTTCCCTTGAAAGGGAACGTCTCAGGTTACGTATGTAACCCTGGTTCCCTGAGAGGGAACGAGACGCTGCGTTTACCTGCCATACTTCCTGCATGCCCTGATCGACTTGCTTCAGGTTTTTTCAGAAGCTGGCGCGGTCTGAATTCAGGGGTACTTTATAGTTTCCTGGTCTATGACGTCACCCGCCTATGACGTTTCGGGCTTCCATTGGACTGATTTTACATGTGCTTCACGAAGTAATCACGCAGAGCGTTCCCACCGCGTCTCAAACGCAGCGTCTCGTTCCCTCTCAGGGAACCAGGGTTACATACTTAACCTGAGACGTTTTTCGCATTTTGTTGAGAGAGAGCACGATTGCGTACAGAAAGGCCTTAAAAACTGCTAGATCTGCTTATTTTTTAACACTCTTAGAAGAAAACAAACACAACCCTAGGTATTTATTCGAAACAGTAGCTAAATTAACGAAAGATAAAACTTCAACACCGGACGTTTTTAAACAGCACAGCCATAATGACTTTATGAACTTCTTTACTTATAAGATTGATAATATAATATAACAAAATGTTCGATACCGATACCTTGACTTCGATACCGTTTCCTGAACGATATTTTTTTCGATACCAATTTTATGTACCCAGTTTTAACAATATAACATTACCTAATTTTTTATTAAATTTTTTCAGTTTGTTGACTTTGACTATTTTGAGTATGTAAAAAAGCACCAATGCTAACGTTTTCTATGTTTCCTAGTCATTTAAGAACATGTATTCTTTACTTCAATGAGCTCATTGTTTCTGCCTTAACTTAATGCATTGTTTAACAATGAAACTGAATGAAAATTAATTGAAATACATTACACTGTCACCTCTGATAACAGATCACTCTAAATTGTAATTTAGACACATCCATTTTCTGTAAAGCTGCTTTGAAACGATACATATTGTGAAAAATGCTATACAAATAAATGTGAATTAAATTAAATATAGGCTACTGGGGTGTGGGATATATGCCTTGCGCTCAGCACACATGAAGCTTGCCGCAAAGAACTGGCAAAAATAGCCTAATGATTATGGATGTGTCGGGAAACAATAGCAAGGACTCAAGGAGATATTTTAATTGTTTATTATTGAACAAGTGTTTACTAAGTGTGTTTGCTGCAAATATGATTATGGCGATGCTGACTCGTCATTCCTGCAGTAGTGAATGCGCACGCCTATATGGATTAAGTAATCAAACTATTTATTTCTAATTGTTTCTTTTAAAAGTAGACATATTTTGACCGTCTATAGGCCTATTTCTTATGTCTGTGAGGCAAGTATCCTATATGCTGAGTTTCGGTTCATTTGTGACGCGCACCAGTTCTTGCAGTCGAAGACGGATAAACTTTCTACTCTCAAGTGTATTATGTGCGCTTCTAAGTGCCTTATCAGATTTACCGTTTTACCGGTCTTGGCAGCAATTATCTTGTCGAAAATATTGCATCGCGTGCTTCTGGCATCGAGTCTGGCACATAGGTACACTTAAGATCATTTCCACATATTTTCTATCTATCTGGGTTGGGCTTACACACACACACACACACACACACACACACACACACACACACACTACAGCCTCACGTGCGTCGAGCCACGTCTCTGGCGGGGCCGGATATAGGCATGGGCAAGCAGGGGCAATGCCCCCCCAAATGCCGTGACTGACCCCCAAACATGATGGCATGCAAAGATCCCAAATTTAAAAAAAACATTTCAAGAAAAATGGTCAGAGTGAGCGCTCTTTGCTCTCTATCCCTCATTCAAAGTAGCTACTGATTGGTAGGGCGTGGCCGCTTCACTGGCTTGTGGTGAACCTGCTGAGCTTCACGTCTCAGTCAGTCACTGCAGAGCAGTGCACAGATGGCGTGTGGTCATCTTTCTCTTTCAGGACAAATTGTATAGACAAGAAAAGGGGACTGCAATGGGGACATGTTTTGCTCCCAATTATGCCAATCTGTTTTAGGCTTGTTGGAGGAAAATATTCTCCCAAGATAACCCTTTTAGACTTGTAGACTTCCATGTTTATGTAAATAGCTTAAATAAGAACCTTAAATTTAGTCTGGATTATGACTCACACGCCATAAATTTTCTAGATCTATGGATCTCAAAAGATAAATATAGCTGCGAGCAGCGATGACAGGCCCAAGCCGGTGGCACCGCAACCCCGGTGCCTTTAGTTACCTAAAGGCACCGGGGGTGGCGGTGCCGCCGGCTTTGGCCCTTTCATCGCTGCTCGCAGCTATATATCTGTGTCTGTGTTCCCCCTGTCTTTGTGCATTTGGTTCAGTCCTGTTCCCTGTTTTCCCGCTCCTCGTTTGTGTTCATGTATACCACGCCCCTTGTCATCTCGTTTAGCTTGTTTGCCCTTGTATTAAAGCCCTGTGTTTCAGTTCAGTCTTTGTCGGTTCTTATTTATGTTACGTTGGTTTTGTGTGTGTGTACCCTCTGCCCGTCTGCCTGCCTGTACCTGGTTGTTGTTGTTTAATTCTTAAGTAAACCTTGAATAGGAGGTTTTTGCCTCAGCCTGTCTTTATCTGCACCACAAACGTGACAGAAGCTGCACCTCCACCGCTGGTCTCGTCCGGTCCAGAGCCTTCACCGCTGGTTCAGTCCAGTCCAGCCGAGCCGCTTCACGTCAGCCACGTCCAGCCAGAGCCGCTTCACGTCAGTCACGTCCAGCCAGAGACTGTCCGCGTCACGTCTACCCAGCCAGAGACTGTTCGCGTCACGTCTGCCCAGGCAGAGACCATTCACGTCACGTCTGCCCAGCCAGAGACCGTTCACGTCACGTCTGCCCAGCCAGAGACTGTTCACGTCACGTCTGCCCAGCCAGAGACTGTTCACGTCACGTCTGCCCAGCCAGAGACCGTTCACGTCACGTCTGCCCAGCCAGAGACAGTTCACGTCACGTCTTCCCAGCCAGAGACCGTTCACGTCAGGTCTGCTCAGCCAGAGACGGTTCACGCCACCGCTATAGCTGAGCCCTCAGTGACCGCAACACTGGCCATTATGGCCACAGCCATGTGGTGTGTGTGGGCTGCGCACACACTTGAGCCAGTGTCTGCTGTTCCTGAGCCGGAGCCAGTGTCTGCTGTTCCTGAGCCGGAGCCAGTGTCTGCTGTTCCTGAGCCGGAGCCAGTGTCTGCTGTTCCTGAGCCGGAGCCAGTGTCTGCTGTTCCTGAGCCGGAGCCAGTGTCTGCTGTTCCTGAGCCGGAGCCAGTGTCTGCTGTTCCTGAGCCGGAGCCAGTGTCTGCTGTTCCTGAGCCGGAGCCAGTGTCTGCTGTTCCTGAGCCGGAGCCAGTGTCGTCTGTTCCTGAGCCGGTGTCTGTTCCTGAGCCGGTGTCTGAGCCGGTGTCTGTTCCTGAGCCGGTGTCTGTTCCTGAGCCGGTGTCTGTTCCGGAGCTGGTGTCTGTTCCGGAGACGCGCCCTGTTCCAGCCTGTGACCCCATAGCTACCCCCAAGAATTTTTTTGGGGGGGGGCAGTAGGTGCTCGCCATGGCCACCCGAAGGGTCCTCACTGCCGTGACCGCCCGAGGGGTCTTCACCGCCGTGGGTGCCCGAGGGGTCTTCACCGCTGTGGCCGCACAGAGGGGTCATCACCGCCGTGGCCACCCGAGGGGTCTGCTCCGCCCTGGCCGCCAGTACTGCCTGCTACGCCCTAATAATAATTTAAAGCGAAAGTGAAAGTAAGCGTGTTGAGCTCACATTACTCTCTCACTAGAATCAAACTGTTTCAACATTTGCGATGTATTTGGATGTTAAACTATTCTTTATTATAGGCTTTGTACTTCACTCACGTTCCAATATCAACAGAAAAAACATCCACATTCAGACCAAAATAGCTGACTTCCTGTTGGGCTGGCTTAGAGCACGAAAGTTGTTTGGCCCCATAAGGTGTAAATGTGTACCGAGTTTCATATTATTACATGAAAGTATGTTTGATTTATGGCAAAATTTTCAGACCAAGTTTATGGATTGTTTATGAAAGTTAATTTAATTAATAAACGAATTATATAAAACTATTGTCAATGCACTACAATTAAACTGGTTAAATACCTTTAGTTTATTAATAAAACTTATTTAACAAATTCAAGGCTTAAGACATTTCTTATTCTTTTAATGCAGGCCAAACCACACAGCAGTGAAATGGTTAATCTAGTTCCCCTCCCCACACACACAGACACACACACAGACATGCAGACACAGAGAGAGAGAGAGAACATGACCATATTCAAACCAAAATATCTGACTTCCTGTTGGTAGGGGCTAATGACTGTAAATTAGAAAGTTGTCCGGCTCGACACGGAAAAATATACGTACCGAGTTTTGTTACTGTAGAAAAAACTAAACCCCCCCCCCCCCCCCCCCCCCCCCCACACACACACTTTTGTCAAAAGCATTTAGAAAGTGACACACTTCCTGCTGCCAGTTGGTGGCGCTATAACTTTGACTCACAATAGTTACATCCATCTGATCGGCCTCTTACCACGAACACACTGCTGAAGTTTCATCAAGATCAGTTAATGTATGCAGAAGTTATAACACTTCGTGTTTCTCTTTTCTCGCCATAAATTAGTTTCCTTGCCACGGCCAAACTGTTCGAGATATAAAAAATCCGTCTGCAATTTGCCATCCTCAATGTGTTGACCTCAAGCTAACCGAGTTTGGTGGCAAATGGATGCAATTTCTAGGAGAAGTACTTCAAATTCCAGAGCAAGCGTTCTCCAAACAACCCATTATAGCCGACTTCCTGTTGGGCTGGCGTAAAACTTGACCAAGGGAAAGTTGTTCGGCCCGATGAGATCTATATGTGTACTGAGTTTCATATTAATTCATGTAAGCGTGTTTGATATATGGACCAAGTTTTGGGGACCCCGTTCAAGGGGGCGCTGTTGAGCGCCCCTGCCACGCCCGGGTATGAATAAGTAAAAATAAGAGGGTGATTTCAAATAATTTTGAAAGTGACACACTTCCTACTGCCAGTTGGTGGCGCTATAACCGGGGTTGCGGTGCCACCGGCTTGGTCCTGTAATCGCTGCTCGTAGCTATAAATATATATATATACACACACACACACACATACATATATATATATATATATATGTGTATATTTATATAAAGATACAGAGAATATTACTTGCTTTACCTGATTAGAATGCTACCTTGAAAAACAATAATTTAAATTAAATCTCACCCAATAGAGAAATCCCCCTGCCACCTCCCCACACAGGATTGTCCTCAAACAGAGCACTAATTTGTTTATTTTTCAGTTACACATTCTAAATTGACTAAAAACACCTTTGATGTTTCTTTTTTAATCAGAGTATTATTTTATACAGAAAAAAATATATTTGTAATTCAGATGAGAATGAGGTTAGTGTTTTAAAATTACAAAAGGAAAACAAATATATTTAAATATAGCACATGAATTTTAAATTCATTCAGCTTCAATTACCAATACAATCTTACTTTTATTTAAAGCAAAATATACATTTAAAAGATGGGGGTTATATGCATATTTTGTCATTAAAAAAAATGCAAAATTAGTATGCAAAAAGACAAGGACTTAGAGATTTCTTTATCGTTTAATGCAGGAAAAATCATACAGCCAGCCACACACATATGAACTCGTATGAATGTGTGTGTGTGTGTTAGATATTACTTTTATGTGTTAGTCTTATAATCAGTAAGGTATTGTTCGTGTGTGTTAGATATTAGTTTTAATGATTAGTCATAGCAGGGCCGGAGTGGGACTCATTTTCAGCCCTGGAGTTTCATGCCTTAGACCGGCCCACTTTAGTTCCCGTCTGACTATATTAAAATAATGTAATTGAAACCTCATATAAGTCTGCAATAGTGCAGTGTTCTGTACAGCCTTGTTATTCATTGTATTTTAAAAAATATATAAATTTCTATTCAGTGCAATAGCCGTATACAGGGTTTTATAAATACAGAGGTCCGAAAAGTGATCTTGGGGGTTCGGGGGCATATGCCCACCCAGACAAGTGAAGTAATACAAACAGTGAAAAGTCCCAGTGCTGATAATGGGGAAATATAAACACATTCGAGGTATATATTTATACAATAACAATGGCAATATATTATATAGGTGCTTGTGTTGTTAAATTGAGCTTATTTTTACACTGATGATCATCATTGGCAAAGAACATGTCTGTGTTAAATAGAAATCTATTGTAATAAACTTAATCTCAATCTGGGCACAGTATGCAATAGGCTATTCCTCTGCTCTCATTTCTCATCTCCGTCTTCTCTCATTCTTCTTTTCTCAGTCTCTTTATCTTTAGGTTACCTGTAAATCTCCCCTTCCTGAAGCTGAGTTTTGATTGATACAGTCTTTACAAACTGATTATTTCTTTTGGTCGTTTAAAACTTATTTCGTAATTAATACAGCTGTTTACGTAGTTTAGCCACTTGCATCTTCTCTCGTGAAGCAACACAGTCTCATCCCAAGAAGTCATATAACTGACGTCTTGGGACGTCTTTTGACCATACGTCAATATCCGCCTTTTTAGGGTACCCTTAAACGTTGGTTTATGACGATCCTGGGACGTCATACAACTGACGCTTTACCTTTAACGTCAGTTAGGTGACGGGGTAGGTTTAGGGGTAGGTTTAGGTCTGGGGTAGAGTTAGGATCCGATAACGTCATCTAACCGACGTTTAAGGGTACCCTAAAAAGGCGGATATTGACGTATGGTCAAAAGACGTCCCAAGACGTCAGTTATATGACGTCTTGGGATGAGACTGCGCTGCGTGAAGCGTCGCGTTGGGATTCGCGCGCAGTCGCGGCTCGCGCTTCTGTGAACATAAATCCCGCTTGCTTTGATCGGTCATCTCAAACATTTTGCCATTGCCGACGAGCGGTGTTTTAATACTGAAGCAGCTCAGATTATGAGGTCGGTTATCCTCGCGATATGCAAATCATTGCAGCACCAAATTAGAGTTAATATTAGGCAATTATTTCACAACGTTCATTATACACTCAGAAAAATATAGCCTACACTCAGAAAGCTGTGACTGGAGCCTATGTGCCATGACAACACCGGCCCTCCTGGCCAATAAAACAGACCGGCCCACCGGGAATTCTCCCGGTGCTCCCGATTAGCCAATCCGGGCCTGAGTCATAGGCTTATAATCAATAAAGTATTGTTTGTATTTGAAAAGAGAAGCATTACTTGTGTTATGTGCTTACGAATTTATTGTCTTGAACTGCGATCTATAAGCTACTTATGCTTTTACCCTTGAATTATTTCTTAATTTAGCTGTTAGCTGGGAATTAGGCTGCGTTCCAAACCGCATACTCAACGAGTAGGTACTTAATTTCAATAAGTACTTACTTAACGAGCTCGAAAAGAGTAGGTACTTTATAGCCAAATCTCGTTGAGTATGAATGCGATCCGGACATCTGCCATGTTGATGTTATCATGTGACCTACGACGCGTTATCACAAGCGCGACAACTTAAAATATATGAACGACACGTTTAATTCATCTGATCTATCTGTAAATATCTTGATATTGATGAAACTTGCTCATTTTGTGGTAGTATTGTTGAAGAAACAGCTGCCCATTTATTTTGTGAATAGTTGATTTAAGTTGTTATATTTTAAACCCTACTAATGTTGTGACCCAGTTTTATCCTTAGGCTATAATGATATATTTATTTATTAAGAAACCCCCAAATCGTCATCTCTTGAATATGTTGTTAATTTCTTTATTTTATACCCAAAAAGTTTCTCCTTTAAGTTTTCCTTTTTCTTGATGAAACCTCTCGTTTCATCCCTCAGACTTATAACAACAATTTGTTTTAATGTATTATGAAGAACTATTTAAAGATATTTAGCCTTGTTATTGTTCTTTTTTCCTGTGTATAAATATCATATTATAATGTATACAAACCAATGATCTTTATGTTTTCTGTTTTGTCATCATGATTGTTCATTGTTAGATACAACTATGGTATATTTCCATGATCTTGTATGTAATAATTTTAAATTATATGAGTGACAGGTGCACTAACACTTCATAACATCAGTAACTCGACAGCACCACCTAGAACAGTTTTCCTCTGCGTTTGTAATGTCTGCACAAAGGAGACGGGCCGCTGCTCGAAGATCTCTCCTTTGGAGAAAACTGTTGATTTTTTACTCGAAAAATTTAAGTATCACTCCTTAAAAATTAATATTACCTCAGAATGAATTGCATTGTTAGCCCACCTCAAAACATAAACAAAATAATAATATTAAATGCTGACCAATACTTAATTATATTACTTTTTTTACATACTAAAAATGATATAATTGAATAAAACAAGCTAAATGTTATTTGTTTTGTCATTTGACATACTTATGCATGAATACATTTATATTGATAAATGCAGTGAAACATCTCAATTGTCAGTCAAACAATGAATTAATGCATACATCAATTAAATAATTATATTTTATATACTGACAACAATAAAAAACATGAATAAATGAGTAAAAGAACAAATAAAAGTAACCATCACAATAAACAAATGCATATACAAGTCAACAACACATGGAACAAAGCTTTATTCAAACTACAAGCATGTATTTACAGGTGCTGAACCCCAAATCCTACTGCCATCTCAACACAGCGGTTCCCATTCTGCAGCTTTATTCTGATGAATTCACCAGAGGTGACCGTGCCTTCGTGCCAGAGCTTGTGGAGCAGGTGAAGGGATGGAGGGTCTCGTAAGGGCAGATGGAGTGATGGAAGGTCTCATAAGGGCAGATGGAGTGATGGAGGGTCTCATAAGGGCAGATGGAGTGATGGAAGGTCTCGTAAGGGCAGGTGGAGTGATGGAGGGTCTCGTAAGAGCAGGTGGAGTGATGGAGGGTCTCGTAAGGGCAGGTGGAGTGATGGAGGGACTCATAAGGGCAGATGGAGTGATGGAGGGTCTCGTAAGGGCAGGTGGAGTGATGGAGGGTCTCGTAAGGGCAGATGGAGTGATGGAGGGTCTCATAAGGGCAGATGGAGTGATGGAAGGTCTCGTAAGGGCAGGTGGAGTGATGGAGGGTCTCATAAGGGCAGATGGAGTGATGGAGGGACTCATAAGGGCAGGTGGAGTGATGGAGGGACTCATAAGGGCAGGTGGAGTGATGGAGGGTCTCGTAAGGGCAGGTGGAGTGATGGAGGGTCTCATAAGGGCAGGTGGAGTGATGGAGGGTCTCATAAGGGCAGGTGGAGTGATGGAGGGACTCATAAGGGCAGGTGGAGTGATGGAGGGTCTCGTAAGGGCAGATGGAGTGATGGAGGGGCTCGTAAGGGCAGGTGGAGTGATGGAGGGTCTCGTAAGGGCAGATGGAGTGATGGAGCGCCTCATCCATGGCACCACTACCAGGATTCAGCTCTGGGCTCCTCATCCTCAGTGCTCACACCAATCTTGAGACTTCAGATCCTACAAAAATTCACAAACATTATACAAAAGCAGTCATTTTAACAGCACAATGTCATTTGATTTATGTATTCAAAATAACAAAAATGACCTTTATATTTGAGTAAAATCCCTAAAACCTTTTTTTCCCAACAAATGCTGCCATCATCTTTCCTTGCAGGTCCTGCTCCACCACAAAAGCTCTGCAGCAAATGCACAGAAATCAAGAATCAGAAAAGTGCTGCAATTTCTCCATGAAATTACAATAATTCAAATAAACTACAACTTAAGATTTAATAGATGTTGTTATCCATTTCTGTAGTATACTCACTCAAAGCCTTTGATGACAGCATTCAGCATCATAAGCCTCTCTCCACTGGATAAACACATGCGTGTTCTTCCGTCCCTGTAACATACAGACAAGATTCACATTAACGTTACCTCTGTGATTTATAAGCTCAATACTGCATTTACATGCTGAGGTTGTAGCTGATGTGTTAACTCACTTTTTATCCAACTTAAATGTTCCTCAATTTATCAACAGTAATAAGGGACAAATAAAATATATAACATGTTTAGTTACTTTATAGATTTGTTTATTTACCTTATTTATTGCACATTTGTCTAATGTAAACAGTGTTGACAACAGTGTGTAGCAACAATGACTTTTGCCTTAATTAGCTCAAATTATTCATAGGGAATTTTCATAATTAATCATGGATATGATCATTATCTTGCATGTTGCAGTTCAATTATTGAAATTGAAAATAGAGCGATCGAATATATGAATGATACATAATAACGAATTATAATTCCTCATTCATACATCAATGGTCTCATTACAGATCGATTATATGAGATAACTTTAAGGGAATTAATTTAGTTATCAAACACTCGGTTTGTCCAGCAAACAGCCGTAAGATTAACTTACCAACTTCTCAACAAAGTTATCCCTTTTTATAAACTCCAAGAAATTTCAGTGTTCCGGCCCGTGAACATTAATTTTCTTGTGTTTATAAAATTTAGGTTACTGAAATAGTAACAACTTGTAAAGCTTTGTATCTATGAGATCAGAATTTCATTGACTTGTAATATAAGCTCTTAGACAGAAATCAATCAAGAATATGGTTTTAATAATTGAAACTACGGATACAGAATTCTACATTACAAACCCCGGGATACATATATGTACATTAACAGTAAAACTAACGAAACAAACAAATAACGACGAGAGAGAGAGAGAGAGAGATTGAGAGAGGGAGAGAGAGAGAGTGGTCTGATCGAAAGATCATGTGAGCTAGACAGAGAGGAAGAAATAAAGCAGACCTGGAAAGATCTGGAGTTTTGCAAAATTCATCACAGACACAGAACCTTTGAGACAACAAAATCAACAGATCTTAACCCTTGAAAGCCTAGTAAAACACGTACTTGCACCGGTAAAGCTCCCTTGGATGGGTGGGTGTGTCTCTCTCGGTCATGTGGATGCCGAGTGTTCGGGTTCGTCCAGCGCGCGTGAGCGCGGCATGTTTGAATGTCCTTGGAGGTGAAGCTTGCCAGCTGAGGTCGGGCTGGGTTCATTTTCCTCGCGAGAAGAAATGAACCGGGGACCAATGCAGGGATAGGAGAGTGAGAGTTGCACAATGGTTCTCTTTGTGTTCCTGAGGAGAACCGCGTCTTGCGTGTGTGTCCTTAAGAGCGGGTGCGTGCTTTGTCAGCTCTTCCAGGCGAGCGTGGTCGCTGAAGGTTCAAAGAGTCTCTTTAAAGTTGAAGTTGCCGATTATGTTCATTTCACTGAAACTAAACGTAAGAAAAGGTCTGAAGACGAAAATAAAGAAAACGGAGAAAACTCCCTAAGGAGCCATGGAACCGGAAACCTCTCACAGGGAAAAAGCTCTCTCGCCATATAAGCGCTCTGTGTCAGTCTTTTATGGAGAGGAGGGGTTCACTCTGCTTCACGTACGTGAACCAATTATCTTAGAGTGTCTCGAGCGGGAAAAGTTCTTCTTTGTCTTGTGGGGGAATGCCCGCTTGGGTCATGAGGAGATGGTATTTGAGCCGTTCGGCTCCTGAAATATGAAATGTGTAAAATAATGCACCTTACTTCATTATGCTATCGGAATTCGGCTCCGTTAGATTGAGGGAATTACAGACATATCAAACACGTCACATGAAGATTATCGGAATACAGAGATATGCATATTATAAGCATTTAGTTCCTTCAATGCAAGTCCATTCCTTCAAACACACGTCATACACAAAGCGACTATAAACTGGGAAACACACATGAAATATGACATGCTTATATGCTAAGTTTTAATATTCAAAGTTTGTGTATGAGTGTACGTTAAAGCATGTGTGTGTGTGTATGTGATTGTTCTTCAGAGTTCAGGCTGCTTTGTGTAATGAGTGAGCCGGAGCTCCTCACTACACAATGTTCTGTTTGTGAGGTGATCGAATCAGGGGAGACACTAGGGGCCTGTTCTCTTCCGTCGTCTCGAGTCACATGTCCTTTTGGGTCACATGTCCTAACAAAGCATTTCTTTATTCATTAGAGAAAAACGCTGCATGTGTGAATCAGAGTAAATGATTTAATCAATTCAAAACACTATTCCCTTTCTTTCACCGAATGGAAGAAAGGAAGGGGAACTTTAGTAAATTAAATCTAGTTAATTTACTCCACATACCAGAGCTGGCTCGACTACCTATCTGATTATCACTACATTCCCCCCTTTGGTGGTTTGGCAGGACCCGTGTGGGCGGCCTCGTTAAACCATCACATTGGTCAGATGGTAGGTCAGTCATGAAGGTAGGATGGCAGGTGGAACCTGATGGTAGGATAGCAGGTGGATCATGATGGTAGGATAGCAGGTGGATCATGATGGTAGGATGGCAAGTGGTTGTTAGGACTGAGGGCTCAGCTCGATGGGGTTCGGCGTGGTCTCTGAGTTGGCAGTCGAGACGAAGCTCGGAGGGCTGTGTCGATAGGAGCAATGTCAATTCACTGGGACACCCCAGATCCCCCCCAATTGGAATCCACAATTCCCGTTCTGGAGTTAGGTTGACAGTGTGGTTCCTGAAGAAGGATGGGATTTCCAGTTCTAATTTGTACTCTTTGCTTGGAAGATGGAATAATGTCAGGTCATCCAGGTGAAGGATGGCACCTTTCGGTACTTGAATCCACACGCTCTGTTTGAGCAAGGTGACACGGGTGGCAGTGTCATGTTGGTTGTAAGTGCGAGTAGCTGTTCGCACGGGAGTGTTGACGAGCCATCTGTCACCTACAGTCTCTGCTTGTATCTAGGTGACTTGCGTGCGAGGCTTGGCTTCTGCAAGGCAGCGTGTGTCGCTGATCATGGGTTGCAACCCGCAGGTTCCGTCAGTGTTGTCTCTGAGGAAGGGTTTGCTAGGGCAGAGATAGTGAATGTCTTTGGTCGTGGGCTGCACATGTGGGGCCAGGTGCAGCGGTGTGTCGCTGGTCATGCGGTAGGCCACCCCGTCTGGGGCTGTGACCAGCGGAGTTTGAGCAAAGTCTTCTGGTAGACAGTAAACGGCTGTTTCATGGAGTTCACTGTCTGGTTCAGCAGAGTGCTGTGGGTGTTGAGAATTACCACGGTTCCCATAAATGTCTTTTCGATGGTCTGCAGGGATGCACTCTGTGTTGTGAGTTGCAGTCTTAGCTGTGGGACCTTAGTCCGAATTCCAGTCACATGGTTCACTGCGTTGGCACTGGGCATACCAATGCTAAACAGAGTTCTGACAGCAGCGGCGGCTCCGAGCAAAGCTCCCAGGAGCCGTTTGAAATGGTGGTTGTGTCCACCTAAATCCGCTTGTGTGGCAGTCCTTTTATCAAGTTGGTTGAGCATGTGCTCGGCATTGGCCTTGGCGTGAGCAAGGGAGTCCTCTGTCCATCGGCACGGGTCCAGCTGTATTGGGCTACTGTGCTGGGGTGAGGTGCTCTGTAGACGTTGCGGGGGTTGCGTCGAACACACACTTTCTGGGTGTGGGTCCTGCAGTTGGTGATCAGGAGTTGTTGTCCTCTCCGGACGATGCCTGCTGTTGGACCTGGTGAGATGTCCGATTGCGGCTGTCCTCTGGTTGGCTGGAGGCACAGGCATCGCGAACCACAGCAGCATCCTGGTAAAAGTGAAAGGGAGAGAGAAAGAGAAAGGGAGGAAAAATTTCAGCGAGTGTCGTCCTCGGTTGGCTAGGACAGTCTTTTCGCTTTGAGGACGCCAGTATGCCACTCGCTTCGGTGTCTTGCAAGTGTCTCTGGTGCTGCGGTGTGCAGCACATGGTGCGTCCAGGGCGTACATTGGCATGACCCCCCTTTTGCACTGTGGCACCACAAGCTGTGGCGCAGTGATGGCATCAGGTGCAGAACGCTGAATGTTGTCCTGTGTACGCAGCATGTGCTTGTAGGTTGTCTGGGGCACCGGTTGTCGCTGTGTGCAGACGGCGTTCGTGGGTGGTTGGAGGGGTATGAGAGGTGGTTTCTCATAGTGTCCATTGTTTGTGTCATCGTCTTTGGTAAGCTGGAAGGTTAAGGTCAGGTGAAGCAGGGGCTCTGTGACATGTTGGCACACTTGTGGTGAGAGACTAATGCCTGACCCTAAAAGTTCAGAACCACTGTGTAATGGGTTCGCTAGATATGTAGCATAAAGTTAGGTGTTACATGTATATCTAGCTAGTGATGTGTCTCTTGTATCTTTATCATCTTAGCTGTGAATGTTAGGAGGCTAAGACTTGTGTGGTTCCGAGAGTATTTCCTGGAAAGGGCATAGCCGAGATAATAATAATAAATAATATAATAATTCGTTACATTTATATAGCGCTTTTTCTGGGACCTCAAAGCGCTTCACATATGGTAGGGGGGAATCTCCTCAACCACCACCAATGTGCAGCATCCACCTGGATGATGCGACGGCAGCCATATTGCGCCAGAACGCCCACCACACACCAGCTTATTGGTGGAGAGGAGACAGATTTATGAAGTCAATTAGTATATAGGGATGATTAGGAGGCCATGATGGACAGAGGCCAAGGGGCAAATTTGGCCAGGATGCCGGGGTTACACCCCTACTCTTTTTCGAAGGACATCATGGGATTTTTAATGACCACAGAGAGTCAGGACCTCGGTTTAACGTCTCATCCGAAGGACGGGATGAAATAAATTACTTAAGATGGTTCTTATGACTAAATTATTTCTCTGGACTTAACTAGTGGTTCACTACGGCTTGACGAAGTGAGTGATTGGGAGAAAAGGACAGCTTTCCTATTCAAATTATGCTTATTATCAATCCTTTGGACTATAGTTGTGCCCTAGTAAATTGTTGAAATTACTTGTGTTGCAGGGTCACAAAAAAAAAAAAATGAGTGCACTTGTTGAAAGTAAACACAATCACAAATAAAGGTGTCTCTGTTTCCTTTCTGGGCCCAATGGGAAATGGGACCTCATTCGAACAAGAGAGGAAATTGAATTAAATCATATAGATGGCTGAATAGACAAGGGAATAGCTGACTGCTATTATTATCAAAGTGACAAAATTTAAATAAATTAAAATAAATAAATAAATAAACAAGTAAATAAACAAAGTAATCAAAACAGCGGTAATGATCTGAATGTGAGAATAATCCGTAGCACCAGTGACTAAACTTTGGATTTGCCTGGACCAACACTCCACAGTGGGTTAGAGCGGTTGCGTGTTCAAGACCACACTGTGTGTGCCTCCAAATGTTTAGCCAACATGCTGATGGAAATTCTCATTACTATACGAATTCTTCTCTAGCTACACAGTTTACATGTAGTTAAACTTAAGTTTAATTGACAGGGTCTCTACAAATTTAGCCTACAGCGCTCAGCCAGGACTATGGCTAACTATTGAAGGTGAAAGTTAGCTGAGAAGAATTGAAAGTACCGAAAGTGAAGAATCAGAAACCCTAACAGGGGTAAAAGAAAGTATTCTAAAATACTTTGAACTGTGTAAACAAAAGCTGCAATTAAGGCTTCAAGTGAATGATGCTAACTGCTAACTGTAGAAGTTATTATTTAGCTTAGCCTAAGATGGATTAATGCTAGGTTAGGTTAGCTTAGCCTAAGCTGGATGGATGCTAGGTTAGGTTAGCTTAGCCACCTAGGTTGGTTTGTTTACAAAGTGACATCACAAGTTAGCACTTCCTGTGGCCAGTTGTTGTCATGGGAACCAAAGCATGTCGGAACAATTCAACAGTACCTGAAGAATGTTTGCACATTTTAATGAGTTATGCATGTTTAAACGGGTTAAAAGGGGACGCCTATACTTTAAGTCTTTCAAGAACTTGGTGTTACATTCAGTAAAATGCAAATGTGTTTTGGCATTTGTTAATTTTACTCATGGAACTCTTCTCTTTACACAACTTATTCTATTTGTTTACAGAGTAAGGAAATAGATTTGCTGTGAGACAAAGCTTGTCTAAGCCTATATGGTGACGTCCCTCTTATGCATAAATGCAGACTTTTCAGCGAGTGAACAGTTTTGATCGCTAGGTAGCTCTCTGCTTTTAGATGCAGCTAAAATGTGGGTGTTGGTGAACACACACACAACAAAAGGTTTTGAGTATCTTAGTTGATGCATTAAGCAGTGTTGACTGATGACTGGGCTCTTACATGTCATAACCTATTACTCAAAAATGCTGTTGGTTCTTTTCAGATGTTATACTTCGATAGTAACAAATAGAGTAAAACCAAAAAAATAAGAGATAGGATGAAACCAGAAATGAAGAGTAAGAAAGGAGTGTTTTACCTCTTTAAGTTTAGCAAGGAGACATAAGTACACTGGTGTTCCTTATGGGTAACCTGCTGTTTAGACTAAAGTGGCAGGGACACATCAAACATCAAGGTCAACAGAAGAAGAAACAACGGGAAGTGTTTGCAGTTCTGTCTGGGGCCTACTGTGCATTTGTGTTAGCCATACTTCATGTACTTAGCTTGGTGCTAAGGAGTGAGGAGGGGTGAAACACAGACAGGAAGTAGAATATTACTGACCTGCGTAACTCGCTAAGGAAACAACAGTCGCTAGATATTGTAATCCTATAGAGAGAGAGAAGATGAGGATAGAGACTAGTGATCTAAGATAAAGTAAAGGTAAAGTTAGAACGTCCTTATAGCTCTAGGAGACTAAAGGGAGAGCGTATCAGGCAATGTAATTAAATTTCAAATCTAGTTAAGCTTTATTTAGCTGAATAAGGATTCAGGCGGAAACCTTATAGTAAATAAATTGAAATAAAATCAAAATAAAAGGGTAAACATCGAGTGTTCTCATAGCTCTAGTGACTAGAATGGAATATCGACTAAGCAAAATGATTTAATTAAATCCCGAATTTAATTTAATTCAACTGAACTGAATGGGAATATTCAGGCTCAACAGGTGTAAACACACACAAATAAAATAGGGGTTGCCTTAAGTCAAGATAAAAAATAAATAAAAAAAAAATAAAAAAAAATAAAAAAAAAGTATCTGAGTTTCAATTTGAAAGTGAAACTGAAACCAAGAGGGAGGGGGTCAAGAGGTGGTTAAGCAAAGTCTTTATTATGTCAGAAGCCCGCATGTCCGCTATGTTGGTTGTTGTAAACAGCGGAGCCAGCGGAAGTGGCTCTGAGGCAGGCAGTTTAGTTTGTAAAGTTGCCAAGCAGTGTGTATTCACCTCGACCTTGAGGGTGGATGGATGGGTTGAAGGTGGCCCCAGCTTGTTGTTTGATGTGCCAGGTTCGGCAAGGGCATGTGTTTGATCATATAGCTGCAGGTCAGTCATGACCTTTGGGCAGCAGGTGTTAAAGTCTTTAGTGAGCTGTAAGGTGCAGGGTAGCCCAGTTGAACCTGGACCTGGTGTTGAGTCTGTGTCTTTTCATGGCTGGCTGTGGGAGTTCCCGTGACCAGTGTGGCCTGTCAGTCTGGCTCTGGTGACCTGTGTGACTGGAGGGGGAGGGGTTCTCGCACTTGAGCCCAAACTTGCAGTTGTTTGAAGTCTATTAAAGGTTCAAATCGATCTAGCAGATCTTTGCCAATTAGAAGTGGAAAAGTGTTCATTTGTGAGATGAGCACGGGATGGACTAGACTCAAAGGACCAAGTGTCAGGTGGATGTGAGCTACCTGTTCTAGCCGGATGTTGTTCTGGCTGTACGACTGCATGTTCAGCTCACACGTTTGGGGTGTAAGAGTTCGATCTTGGCTCTTAGCTTTAGTACTGAGTCTTTCAGAAAGTTCAGCTGATATCAAAATGAGGCCTGAGCCGGTGTCTAGCAGGGCTTTAATGCTCAAATCATCGTCTATGGTGATGGCTAGGTAGAGTTTTCGGGCCGGCCACCCCCAACCCCCCCCCCCCCCATTTTGGATCAGGTTTCCCAGGAGTCTTGGCGTCGGGGCTGGTGTGTTGATCGATGGGCGGTTAGGGCCGGTCTTGTGTGGGTCGCTGCGGAGGCATGTAGCCAAAACAGCATTTCTTGGTCTTTTGGGACTTTGGTCCCAGTTGTGTGACACTGTGCTGTCATGCTCAGGCTGTGCACCGGTCAGCTTTGGTGGCTGGGTGATGCTGTCACTTTGTGGTGTGACAGCTGGCTCTGTGGCCAACGAGCAGTGTTTAGGGTGCTTGGTCTTACGCTTAGACACAGGATGTCGGGCTCGTACCTCTTGTTTCTCTTGTGAGATCTCCCGTGAAGAAGCTCTTTCAGCACCTTCAGGATCTCTGCCGTCTCTGACGTGGCTGGGTGTTGTGGGGCGCCCTCTAGAGGCAGCTCTGAGTAGTGTTTAGAGACAGAGTAGATTGTGGGGTTTTTCAAAGTCTTTTCGTACACAGTCTTTTGCTTGGTGTAAGCTTCTCTTAGCTGTTGAGTAGTCGTTGGTCTGATTCTGGGTCAGAGAATTCTTTACTGAAGGCCTGCCGCAGCGGCTGGTGGTCCGACTTGACTGTCTCTGGTTGGCGGTCGAGGAATCTGCGCACATCACGACGGGACGTGGTTCTGAGCAGGTACAATCTGTCCCACGCGATGACGTTGGTAACAGTTTGTAAGTGAAAGTCAATGTCCTGCAGGTAGGAGTGAACGTCGGGATGTTTCTGGCCAGCTTGTTAAGTCTTTTGGGAGCCATGCCGTGGTTAGTGGCAGGGGTTCTTTGGAAAGGCTCTCCCCCCCTTGCTGCTGGCGGGGGTTCTTGTGGGCTGGCTGGTCAAGGGAAACTTTGTGGTGTGTGTTTCCCCTTCCCGGTCACTCTGCAGTCTATACGAGTGTTTCAGCTCTGTGCGAACAATGTCAAGTCCGCATTCGAGATAGTGTCTCTGCTGAACAAGTTCGGGAATTTTAGCTTGGGCCGCTTGCAAGTGTTTTTCGCAGGCCTTGGCTTTCGAGTCTCTTTAAGTTCAGTCTCTGCTCTTTGCAAGGGGCTTCACTTTTGTCGGAGTTTCTCGTTGAGTTCCTCTCTGGTTTCTTTCTCTGACTGCTCTTTTCGGTCTGTGTGTAGACGAAGATCAGACAGGGCAGTTTGAAGTCTTTGCACTTTCTCCTGTAGCTCGGGGTCGGTGTCATCCTCTTCCTCGGTTTCAAGGAGCAGTTGATCTAGATGACTGTGGATCTGGGCTTCCTCCGCTTGCATCTTTAGCGTTGCTACTTTGTGCTCCAGGGCGATGCGGCTCCTTTCGTGGAGCCGTGCTGGTACGATGAGCTTGTGAGCGAGGTTTCCGACGTGTCGGACCCAGTCTTTGTCGTTGTGGCTTTGGCTCGGTTCGTGAGCCATCAGCTTGTCCAAGTCGGCGTCCAGCTGCTCTTGGCTCGGGGGCTCTGAGTCACTGGTGACCTTGGGCAGGAATGGAGGTGTTGTGGATCTCAGCCATATCTCCAGGTTGTCCCAGCGGGCTGCGGGACTGGAAGACCGGAACAGGTTGGCTCTCTGCGGGCGAGAAGAGCACAGCACACATACAAAGGAACAAAACCAGTGCAAGTTCGTTTACGAGCTAATATGGCCTAGGCCGTCTATGAGAATTTTGGCTAACTGATGCAGACAGTTAGATTGGGCCAATTTGCGTAGGTCAGCGCAGAGCCTAAATAAAGATTTTGACGCTAGCTGCTCAGTGGTCGATCTGTTATTTAGCTGTCCTTTGTGTCATAGGTTCTGTCTCTAGGTGAACTGAAAGAAACAAATCGCGAGAAAAATAGCGAGATAGAAAAGATTGCAGTAAAATGAAACAAAACAAATAAATAGGTCTGTAATAAAATGGGAGATATACTAACACAGAGAGTGTTACAGGGGATAAGGAGGCCTGAGCCTGCTATCCAGCTGGATTTTATAGCCGGGCCCACGGGCTAGTGGGTTTACCGGCGGAAAACCTAGGAAAAAGGGGTGTGGCTTAGAGAAGAGAAGATGGGCTCAACACTTAAATGACTGGGGGAATATCTAATATTCTGTGGCCTATACTAAGTGGATGGATTTTACCTTATTTAGTTTGTCTGGGTGAATTGAGGTCATCTCTGATTGGAGCCCATGGCTCAGTCAACCCCTCCGACGGTTCCCAACACCTGACCGCAGTGTTCTCGGGCAACTTCGTTGTCTCCCTGTACCTTGCTGCGCCCTCACAAACAACTGACTTTAAACACAACCGGCAATACCAGGGTGTCAACCGCCAGACGGCACAGCAAAGTGGATTTTCCCCAGAACCCTCCCGAAGGAGTGGCCCCTTCTCAGGCCCCGGTGCAGGTACTTGTTCCAACATTGCCTTGTGTGTCAGCTAGCGTGGTTGACTTCCCTTTCACGTGCCAAATTGCTGAGTCGTGTTGCGTGCCGCAACGATGGTACGGGGATTTGGAAGTGCCCGAAACTCACACACGGCCAGCGTCGGTACCGCCGGTCGAGTAACCTCGCTTGCGGGATACCAATCAGAGAATGCCGCACCTCACCACAGTGTTCTGGTGAATGCCACCTCTAAATACACAAAGGTTAAACAAGTGAAACCTAAAGTGGATTTAAGGCTTGCTTGTTTAAACCAAATGGATTGATTATTTATGTAGCAAATAAAAGTCGAAGGTTTTACTAAATAATAATAAAAAGGAGGGAATTATGATAATGTTTGGTAATTATCAAAATAACCTAACCCAAAAGAGAGGGAAAATAATAAAAATCTAAATATGAAGAGACAGGATTGAAACACAGTAGGAGAAGCAGGCCGCAGTAGTGGGTTTTCACCACAAGGGGGCGTACTCCTTCTTCGTGCTCTTCCTGGGTAAACAGAACACTTGATTCAAATTCAAAACTCAAATCTTGTTTGAATTTAAAATTTAAAACAAGCAGGAAAGAATTAAAAGGGAAATTAGAATGATATCCTATAATAGCTAATAACACCGTAAAGTATCATTAATGCCTATAAAATAATCAAAAGGGGAGGGTGAGATAGATGCCCAATTCGAGGAAGGCCACAGGGTGGCGCTGTTTCCTCCACATGGATATCAGTGGCTGACAGGCAAACACGACATAAATTTACACTGGTTCAAAACCAAATTAAAATAAGCGTGAAGGGGGATTGAGAAATCAGGATAAAATTTTATAATAATTAACGATAACAGTGAAGTATCATCAATAACTATAAAAGTCCAAAGAGAGAAGTAGAAATAGGCAATTCAAAACAGAATTGAAAAGAGAGACAAGGAGAGTTGAGTGAGCGGACTTAGAATGTGGCGGCCACTAGGTGGGGGACTTCTAAGTGGGCTCTCTCTGGCTGTGCTGGGATTTAGTTTAAGTTTTAATTCAAATCTTGTTTTGAACCAAACTCAAAGTAAATGTACCAGTCAGAAGCAGAAAAATTTTGTCTACCACAAAATAATATTCGCACAAGCAAAGCTATAAATGCAAATAATTATTGAGAATTTAGACAGGCTAATTCACAGGGAAATGAATTCAGCAGTAAAGAGAGCATTATCTGAAACGGCCACGAGATGGCGTAATTGTCCTCATGCATGCTGAAGTCAGAAGGCGCGGCGTAATTTGAGACTTCTAAATACCTAAAGGACGCCCTCGGGTGTTTAGCAGGCGGAATTACAACCGACTTTAATGTGATTCGAACTAAGAGCGTTCAGCTCGCGTCGTGCGCTGATTTCCTGCAATGAATCACAAATAAACGAACAGATCTCGGTGGATCTTTGGTGCTATATTTCACAAAAGTGTGTGGCAGGATTTCTTCGCTGCACTACACGTAAATTGTGGACAACAGGAATGTACGTCTGCTGTTCGACTCCCGTACACACAATCAATATAGCACTTATGATTCAAATGTGTTAGGTTTACAATTGGTTAGCTAAGCCAATTTTTACCAGGAGTTATCATTAATCTAACGATTATATATCAGGCCTTTTTACTACTGAATCAAAGGAATCTCGCTCTGATCAGATTTACGTCTCGCACTAAAAAGAGATTTCTTCGTCTTAATAGGCGGTTTTTAAAAATATTAAAATGTATCACCTGCAGAGAGTTTTCTTCATCTCTTAACAGGACATTTGTAATATTAATACTGCAGTGTACTCAGCATTTAACAGTGACAAAAGAAACATGTCTATGCATATTTTAGCAGCTGTTAAAATGTAATGTTACTGACTGACGTCGGGTTTTTGTCTCAGTCAGTTAGGAGTGAGTTCGCGTTACGACTTCTCAAAATTTCAAAATTCCATAGTGTGCGTGCACAAAATTATTAATAACCATATAAACAGATTGAAACTGAATTTGCTCATAAAACAACGTTTGAAATGTGCTAAGCGTTCTCCACCAAATAACTGTAGCAACAATGACTTTTGCCTTAATTAGCTCAAATTATTCATAGGGAATTTTCATAATTAATCATGGATATGATCATTATCTTGCATGTTGCAGTTCAATTATCGAAATTGAAAATAGAGTGATCGAATATATGAATGATACATCATAACGAATTATAATTCCTCATTCATACATCAATGGTCTCATTACAGATCGATTTTATGAGATAACTTTAAGGGAATTAATTTAGTTATCAAACACTCGGTTTGTCCAGCAAACAGCCGTAAGATTAACTTACCAACTTCTCAACAAAGTTATCCCTTTTTATAAACTCCAAGAAATCTCAATGTTCCGGCCGTGAACATTAATTTTCTTGTGTTTATAAAATTTAGGTTACTGAAATAGTAACAACTTGTAAAGCTTTGTAGCTATGAGATCAGAATTTCATTGACTTGTAATATAAGCTCTTAGACAGAAAGCAATCAAGAATATGGTTTTAATAATTGAAACTACGGATACAGAATTCTACATTACAAACCCCGGGATACATATATGTACATTAACAGTAAAACTAACGAAACAAACAAATAACGACGAGAGAGAGAGAGAGAGAGAGAGAGAGAGAGAGAGAGAGATTGAGAGAGGGAGAGAGAGAGAGTGGTCTGATCGAAAGATCATGTGAGCTAGACAGAGAGGGAGAAATAAAGCAGACCTGGAAAGATCATGAGTTTTGCAAAATTCATCACAGACACAGAACCTTTGAGACAACAAAATCAACAGATCTTAACCCTTGAAAGCCTAGTAAAACACGTACTTGCACCGGTAAAGCTCCCTTGGATGGGTGGGTGTGTCTCTCTCGGTCATGTGGATGCCGAGTGTTCGGGTTCGTCCAGCGCGCGTGAGTGCGGCATGTTTGAATGTCCTTGGAGGTGAAGCTTGCCAGCTGAGGTCGGGCTGGGTTCATTTTCCTCGCGAGAAGAAATGAACCGGGGACTAATGCAGGGATAGGAGAGTGAGAGTTGCACAATGGTTCTCTTTGTGTTCCTGAGGAGAACCGCGTCTTGCGTGTGTGTCCTTAAGAGCGGGTGCGTGCTTTGTCAGCTCTTCCAGGCGAGCATGGTCGCTGAAGGTTCAAAGAGTCTCTTTAAAGTTGAAGTTGCCGATTATGTTCATTTCACTGAAACTAAACGTAAGAAAAGGTCCGAAGACGAAAATAAAGAAAACGGAGAAAGCTCCCTAAGGAGCCATGGAACCGGAAACCTCTCACAGGGAAAAAGCTCTCTCGCCATATAAGCGCTCTGTGTCAGTCTTTTATGGAGAGGAGGGGTTCACTCTGCTTCACGTACGTGAACCAATTATCTTAGAGTGTCTCGAGCGGGAAAAGTTCTTCTTTGTCTTGTGGGGGAATGCCCGCTTGGGTCATGAGGAGATGGTATTTGAGCCGTTCGGCTCCTGAAATATGAAATGTGTAAAATAATGCACCTTACTTCATTATGCTATCGGAATTCGGCTCCGTTAGATTGAGGGAATTACAGACATATCAAACACGTCACATGAAGATTATCGGAATACAGAGATATGCATATTATAAGCATTTAGTTCCTTCAATGCAAGTCCATTCCTTCAAACACACGTCATACACAAAGCGACTATAAACTGGGAAACACACATGAAATATGACATGCTTATATGCTAAGTTTTAAAATTCAAAGTTTGTGTATGAGTGTACGTTAAAGCGTGTGTGTGTGTATGTGATTGTTCTTCAGAGTTCAGGCTGCTTTGTGTAATGAGTGAGCCGGAGCTCCTCACTACACAATGTTCTGTTTGTGAGGTGATCGAATCAGGGGAGACACTAGGGGCCTGTTCTCTTCCGTCGTCTCGAGTCACATGTCCTTTTGGGTCACATGTCCTAACAAAGCATTTCTTTATTCATTAGAGAAAAAACGCTGCATGTGCGAATCAGAGTAAATGATTTAATCAATTCAAAACACTATTCCCTTTCTTTCACCGAATGGAAGAAAGGAAGGGGAACTTTAGAAAATTAAATCTAGTTAATTTACTCCACATACCAGAGCTGGCTCGACTACCTATCTGGTTATCACTACAAGTGAATTATCCTACATAATAGCACATATTCATCACTCAGATGTCTTATTCATATTGGGATGTGCTCATCTGCAATACTTATACAATATTTTTCTTTCAGATGTAAATAGACATTTTAAATAAGCGTGTTTAAGATG
This sequence comes from Tiaroga cobitis, assembly GCA_030578255.1. Classification (NCBI taxonomy): domain Eukaryota; kingdom Metazoa; phylum Chordata; class Actinopteri; order Cypriniformes; family Leuciscidae; genus Tiaroga; species Tiaroga cobitis. The sequence goes on along the minus strand of CM060591.1, from coordinate 27,695,805 downwards.
TATATGGTTATTTAAATTCAGTTTAGAGACGTAACTTATAACGTTACGTGTGCTTACTGGAGCTCCCCTGTTAGCTATACATAATAAAACATGTTTTCACAGCTAAATCACAACTACACTATACTGTCTAACTCCTTTACACCTTGAACAGTTAGTTCTTTAGTAGTTTAACACATATGACACAAGGAACCGTGTTTACTCACATTTGAAAACCCCCACATCGCTGATCTCCAGGGCCGGATTGGGACTAATTTTCAGCCCTGGAGTTTCATGCCTTAGACCGGCCCACTTTAGTTCACGACTGACTATTAAAATGATGTTATTAAAACCTCTGAATATAAGTATGCAATAGCGGACAATTTTTTCAAAAATATCATATTTTCCAATGCAGTGCAAATACAGTAGCCTAAGTTTTGCTTCACAGTGAAGATTTATTAGAACAGTAAATAACAGGACAGAATCAGAATCTATTTTCTTTAAGAATTAGTTTTCATAAATATTCACACATTGAAATGAAGAAAAAAATCAAACAAAAACAAATATATAAAACAAAATAAAAAATAAAGATTAAAATAAAATGTATTGCAATTTCTAATGACTTTCTAATTGTTTAATCTCTTTATCCTCTGCGGTTTAGCTTCAAGGAAACATGGACAACCCTAAAACATTAATACACGCCTGAGCAGAGCACTGGTCTCTGCAACTTTATCTATCACAGTGTCATTGTCCAAAGACATGAGAATTTCTTTCTCAGTGCACATGAGCATGAATGCCTCAAGGTTCTTCTGGGTTAAAGTGCTCCTGAGCCTGTTTTTTATGAATTTCACTGTTGAGAAGCTTCTTTCACAGGCTACTTGTGTGATGGACAGTGTTAATAGCAACTTGTAGGCGAGTCCAATCACATGGTAGGCATCAGTTAGAAGATTGTACTGAGAGAGAATGAGATGAACACAAATGACACAGTTTTTACAGGAGGAACAAGTTTTGCTCTCTAGTTCAACATCCTGCTGTTCCATGGAAGGATCCTCATCACCTCCTTGTGGGATTTCACTAGCTGTCCTGACAATGTAACCCTCCAGAGGGGACATCTTTAGTCTGTCCCACTGAGATACAAGGCTGTACAGTTCACCACATAATGTGCCAACTGTAGCCCTGTCATCAAACTTAAGCAGACATTTGCTTATTTCTTCCAGAGCTGAGCTGGGGAGTCCATTTTCCCTCACATGAGCAAAGTTTCTAGGGTCTAAACAGGCAAAATCTGAGCAAAGCTTTGCATTAGCAGAAAACCTCCTTTGGATACTGCCTGTTACTGTGTCTACAATGACATTGTGTACTTTTACCTCAAAGTCAGTATCAGCTGATGCTAGCTGCTCATCTTCTGCAAGCTCTCCTGGCATTCTTTTTTTTCTTCTGATCCTTCTCTCAGAAAAGGCAGCCTGCACTACAAGCTCACACTCTTCCTCCTCTTGCAACTTTCCATTAGCCCACTTCACAAACTCATCAGCTGCACTCTTAACTCCTTCAAAGTCCCTAGCACACTTCCTGAGGCCCTCCTCTGTCCCCTCAACCAGACGTTGAGCTGTGATGATATCCATTCCCTTTGTCTGTAAGTATTTTGAAAGGGGAGATGTAAGCTCAAAAATGCGAAGGAAGAGTTGAGCAGTGACCACTGTCTCATACTTCAAAAAGCTTTCTATGAATCCCTTTGCCTTGGCCCTCACAGTTGGCTTTTGTGTACTGTCATCTATAATGGTGTCTAAAGTCATAAGCACTTCAAAAAACAAGCCTCCCTGAGGATTCCCGAAGCACCCAAACACTTTACTTAGTGCCTGATCCTTAGCCCACCACCTAGTTGGCCCTATTGGGCACAGTCGTCTGTGATGCTTGTCCTGACTCTTCTCCTCCCACTTCTGCATGCGCTTGTATGACTCTCTTAAAAAAACTGCTAAATCGTTAAGCAGTGAAAACAGAGACGCACTTTCCACAACACTGCCTGTTGTTTCTGCCAGAACAAGATTCAAAAGATGTGCATAACACCAAATATGAACCTGATTGGGGGAATGCTCAGAGAGGAGTGTAGAAAACCCCCTAAACTGACCCTGCATATTAGCTGCACCATCTGTTGAGTTGCCCACACATGTGCCAATGTCAATATTAAGGTTCATTAGCACTTTTTTCAGAAGCTCAACAAAATTCTGGCCAGTAGATGATTCACAGTCCACCATAGCAATCAGTCTTTCGTGAATGACATCTGTTACATATCGAACTATGATTGAACACTGGTCTTTGGAGGTGATATCTTGGGTTGTGTCAATTTGAACTGAAAACATGCCAGCTTGTCTCACTTCTTCAGCTATAGTCACCTTTATCAGTTGGCTAATGACATCCACAACTTTATTTATTGTCTCTTTTGACAGCAGAGTAACTAGAGCGCCTCTGCCTTTTGCACCAGTTTCATGCTGCTTTTTGCTGTTTTCAATGCAAGTGTTAACATGCTGTTGGAGGCAAATGTCATATCTACTCAATAGTAGAATCAACTCCAGGACGTTACCATGATTAACAGCAATGTTTTCTAAGCTATAACCTGCCTCTTCTTTATCTCCCCTGTAGCTAAGGCCACATTTGCCTATGACTTTAACAACGTCCACTATACGCTCCATCACCTGCCGTTTCTTTTTCACTTGCTCAGCACGTAATGACATTTGGTTGCCAGTCAACAGGCTTTTCACATCTGCCTTTTGTATTTTCAGAAAGTAAGCATCTGCACTATCTCTGTGTGTCTTACTTTTTTCATGTTCCACTATCCTTTGGTGGATGTGTTTCCAGTCTTTCATGCCTCCCTTTATGAAAGGGCCATCACTTACTAAAGGTGCAAATGCCAAACAAACTGAACAGTACAGAGATTGTTTTTTTTCACAGTAAGTTAGCCACTTGCGGTTTGTTCCATCTTTGCTATTGAAAACCTTTGGTATAGGAACATTTGGGATTTGTTGAGGATGATAAGAAAAAAATGTATGTATATCCTGCGACTGAGGTCGAGCAAAGTAATCAAAACTATCAACAGAATAATCTTTATCTGCCTTGTTCCTAACTTGTGGTTCTGGGTTCTGCTGCTGAGTTGCCTCTGCTATCTGTCCCTGATTCGACTCTGCTCTCCCTTTCACACTTTCTTCTGTATCCCTAGATTTGAGTGCACCTGTATTTAATCACAATAAAAGCATATTGTAATCTTTAACATATTTGACATGGAAAGCACAATCAAATTAAATTAAAAAGAAAATAAACATTTCCAAATGGCAAAATATGCAGGCTTAATTCTTATGACTTTTATCCTATTCCCTTTCAATCGTGGGCAGCCTTTGTATCATTATCGTTTGATTAAAAACATAATTGGTCACTAGTAAAACTTTGGCATTGAAAGTTGTTATATTGTAACTAATGTGATCACTGCAAAATAATGCTTTTGTTACTTACTATTTTTGTCTCGTTTCCAGTCCAAATATCTAAAAAAAATCTTCCATCAAGATGCATTTACTAAACAAGTATGAAAAAGCACCTCAAAATTAAGTGATTTTTTTTTTTTGCTTAAAACAAGCTACATTATCTAAGAAAAATAATTGTTTTAGATTGAGCTTTTTTTAAGCAAATGTAAAAAAAAATATTAAAAAATCACTTAATTTTTAGGTGTTTTATCAGAAACAATATATAATTTCTTATGCCATTTCACTTGTCTAGTAAATGTATCTTACAGTAAGAATATTTAGATATTTGAACTGGGAACAAGACAAAAATACTAAGTAAGAAAAGCATTTTTTTGCAGTGATAATGTTTGCTTATTCACTCACTGTGGTACAACAGCTTACCTGTGTCTTTCACAGTGAGAGCATTAGTCTCTTCACAACTGGGTCCTCCTGGCTCTGTTTCTGACACTAAATTAAATTTTTAACATTTATTTCTCACCACAAATATCCTCTTTTTACAAAGCTTTCAAATCAAGTCAGTTTCATTAATGTATTTCTGAATCAATCATCAGGTATCATTAATTATCTCAGGGCATTTTTCATTGAGCAGGGCTCCTCATTACTATTAGTTCTTCTGAAATTACAATCCTACCTGCCCATTCTGATGTGTTGGGCTCATGACTGGAGCTTGGTAACGTTACTGGGCCTGGCTCTTCACTGTTAGCAGCAAACTGGACAAGATGCGGCTGCTGCTGAAGAGCTACAAGAAAAAGTTTGCTACATGAACGGTGGTTTGCACGGTCGCTAACATCTTGCACTGCTCCTTAGTCCTTACTACGTTAGCTTACCGGCCGTCTCGTCGTCTTTTGTTTTGAGAAAAAATGTGCTCAGCTTCGAACACTTGGCCGCGTCAGTTTCCAAGGCTTTCTTTTTTTTAATTCTGGCCTTTTCAGCGCCGCCTTTGCGCTTTCTGTTATCCATTTTTATCTGTCGGACGTTTTTTTTTTTTTGAGTAACTTGCAAGGTGCCGCTGTCGGGGGCGGGGCCAGGGAGTCAAAAGATGCATGTCATCACTAACCTGAAGGCTGCACTCTGAGAGTGGGGCTGCGCTGCGAGAAAATATAAAATAAAAAAGAGTGGGACTGCAGTAAAATAATAAATAAAAAGAGTGGGGCTGCTGTGAGTGCAGGCAGCCTAGGGACAGCATCCATATTTCAACCCAGTGACATGACAACAACGGCCCTCGCGGCCAAAAAAACAGACCGGCCCACCGGGAATTCTCCCGGTGCTCCCGATTAGCCAATCCGGGCCTGCTGATCTCCGTGATGTTTGATAATGACGTATCCTCTCGCGTGGCCTCCTGGGATAGAAGAGTATCCATCGGGCGAGCACTCAAAAATCTGGGCACAAGCAGTAAGCCATTCGGGAACTTCTCACCTACTCTTTTATGAATACTGATGTTTCGAACGTACTGCTTCCTTCACGTACTGTTTTCGCCTACTATATAGTAGGAAAGTAGGCATATTCGAACGCACTTAAGTCCGAATCTCGCGATAATTACTACATCACCCAGGTAATTCTCGCCTACTCTTTTGGATTCATACATACTTTTTCGCTCGCCTACTCTTTTTCCCATACTAAATAGTAGGGAAGTATGCGGTTTGGAATGCAGCCTTAGTCTTTCGTGGCCAGGAAGATATTATATTTCCTAGAATTAATAATTGTTTATGCTTTCCGTTCATTGGATGAACTGATAAAATGATCATACTATTGATTCTGCTACAGTAAATTCTAAAAATAATCAAATTATTAATTATTGATCATAACCCGTTATGAATAATAATTAGTTATATTTATACGGGCGTATAAACGCTACAGTAATGATTCCTGCTTATCCCTCTTGCCTCTAGATCTTTTAGGTCTCCCCTCTCCCTTTGAGGGTGGAGCTGGTTGTGTGGCTAGTTGTGGAACTGAATGCTCCGCTGGCGATTTGGGCTGGACATAATAGTGGGTGATTTCTTCTTCCTCCACTACTACCTCATCGCTTTGGTCTCCTCTTCCTCCTCCACGTCTCCATCCTCGACTGCTGTCGTGTTAGATGGTTTAGTTGCTTGGCTGTGATGAGGGAGGCTCTTGGGCTTACTAGAGGCTTTCCCAACCGGAGCCGGGAAGCCATAGCGGTCAGGTTGGTGCCTCTCCCGCCTGGATAAGGTGCTACGGGTTGTGACTGGGAGAGCCCTCTCCAGCTCCAACTCTCTTTCATCTTTTTCATCCATACCAATGCCTGCCATGGTAACCCTCACTCAGGCTCCGGCTTGAAGGACCATTGTAGGAACTGTAGGGTGATGGGAATGGTTCAGGTAGAGCGAAGTTTGGTGAGCAAACAGAGTCTCGGTCAGAAGACGTCAAATGATATGGAACGATGAATGAGGCAGGGAGAAGGCAAGGGCTTTTTTCAACACCAGTAGTATTTTTTGCATCATGCAGTTTGACTTTGGGTCAATGCATTGTCTGTGTGCTGCATAAGGGGATAACAAAGAAATAATACAATTGGTGACATTGATCAATCAACACAAATTGAACAATTATATAAATGAACAACAAAGATGTGAGTGTACTAATCACAATAAAACAGGCTGTAAAACATAATTCAAACAAACAATCTTTCCACATGGCGCAGGGCACATGTCTGGCAAATAAATGAATCAATCAGCAGTGCACATGTTGACAGAGTGACAGTAAATCATAAAAAGGCATAAAGAGAGAAAAACACAATCAAATTAATAGATGGACTCGCGTAACTCATAAAGGCGCACACAGTTATGCATCAGAGTGCCAGGAGAGAGTGCAAAGAATGAGCCAAAGGGTTCACAATCAATTTATAGCCAACAGTTGAGGCGGGCGTGGTCAGGTGACAGGTGGCAAAGTATCATTGAATGAGCGAAATTAAGTTCAAAGGGAATAGAAGGGCAGGAGTCTTTTCCGAGAATATCCATAAATGCTCTGTTAACTCTCGGCATTGCCTTATACAATTTAAGATTATTCATCGACTTCATTAGTCGAAGCTGCATAGAATGTAAATAAATGTCAGACAGAGGAAGCCACACGCTCGCATAGTTATGCTCTTTGCTCCAAGTTAACTCCATTCTGGACTAATATTTTTCAAATTCTGTCAGAAATATTACATGTTAAATTAGAGCCTGATCCACTTGTGGTGATATTCGGATTCTCAGATAGCATTACTTTTCAAAAATCTCAACAACAGTTGTTGTCTTATGGACTTCTTATTGCAAAGCATTACTTTTCAAAAATCTCAACAACAGTTGTTGTCTTATGGACTTCTTATTGCAAAGAAACTAATACTTAAGTTTTGGAAGAACACCAAAGTCCCTACTCTTAAAATGTGGTTGGACGAAATGGTTAGGTTATTACCTCTGGAAAAAAATAGTTTTTCTTTATCAAACAAACTGGATCAGTTTGATAAGATTTGGTCTTCCCTTCTCCGCTACCTTGATAGCTCAGTTGAGGTTGGCGTGCTTAGGTAGGCTGAGGGTGTAGTACTGATTGCCCATTAGTGTGGTATGTCTTATATCCCTAGGGTGGATGGTAATGGGAACTGTTCTTTTTATTTTATTTATTTATTTTATTTTATTTGTATTTATTTATTTGTATTTACTTATTTATTTTATGTTGCCTCAATGTTTATAATGAGGAATCATAAAAAGTGATGTAACAATGATTGTCAAATTGTTGGATTCCCTAATAAAAACATTTTAAACATTGATATAGTTTCAGAATTAGGTGGCGCAAAATGGTTCGATAGCGCCACCTATAAAGGTTCAACAGAGTGCGCTTCCCGCTACGTTTCACGTACATGTACGAAATTCGGTACATACATGTAATGAGCCAATACCTAAAAAAAAGTATATTGGAGCATAGCCCTAAACACAACAGGAAGTCAGCCATTTTCAACTTCCTCTCAGATTTTTGTGCAGTTTTGCCATTTTCAGGCCTCGTACTTTAACAAACTTCTCCTACAGTTTAATCTAATTATTTTCAAATTTGGTGAGTGTAATCTTAAGGCCTTTGCGACGTTAAATTGCGAAGATCTTGAGTTTTCGTTGAAGGGTGTGTCCTCTGCGGCCTGACAAATTTAGATGTTTCGCCATGAAACAGGAAGTTGCTATAGTTCAGGCAAACAATGTCCAATCTGCCCCAAACTTTACAAGTTTGATAAGAGTCCTGCCCTAAACACATATACATGGCGATATTCAGTTATAGTCATAGCGCTACCTACTGGCAACAGGAAGTGACATGGTTAACACTGTAATGCATTACTAGCCACATACAAAAATATGTAATTGTGTGCTAAACATGCTAGAAACATATTAAACATGCTAGCAACACTTAGCTGAGTGATAAAGCATGATATTATCACCATAATAAAGGAAATTTTTTAACTGACTTTGACATACTCCTCCTATATTTACCAACTTAAATGCACATTCCCCACTGTGATCTGTCTTCCTAAAGCCACCGGGTGGCGGTGGCACAAATGCGAGGGCCCTTTCATCGCTGCTTGCAGCTTTAATTTGTTGTGTGTTTTGTCTTATGCAGTGACTTGTATATTGCTTGTGAGGTGACCTTGGGTGTTATGAAAGGTGCCATTAAATAAAATGCATTATTATTATTATTATTAATAATAATAAACATTAATTGGCACACATACATATGGCTCATCACATATGATAAACACTACAGGTACAGCATTCTGTGAGTGGCACCCATCCATCCCCATCCCCCTGCCTTATTGGGCAGACATTAGCACATTGTCTGTCCGCAGATGAACTGAGTATTTCCTCTGCTGGCTGTATTTAACATGTGTGGCGAGCAGGACGAGACGGTGCGTTGCGCAGGTGTCGCTCATTATCAATCACGCCACCGGCCTATAGCGCCGTTCTCTCACGGCCCTCGGCCTGCTCGCCACAACATGCTTTTCTGCATATTGTTGAGTAAATGTATACATTTTAAAGCTTGTTCATCCCTCTCTTGTTATTCTTTAAGGCTTACACCAAAGATAGGTTTCCCATGGAGTGAGATTCGAAACATTTCCTTCAACGATAAGAAGTTTGTCATCAAGCCCATTGATAAAAAAAGCACCAGTAAGTATTTGCATGATTATTCGCTCAGTTTGAATTACAGAAGTTATATACAAAATCTGAACCACATTTATATTCTATATTCGGGTTAAGACTTAATAAAAAAAAATAAGAAAGTAAAAAATATGTTTATATGCTTCACAGCAATTGGAATATTTTGATAACACTATTGGAATGTCCATGTCATGTATGCATTTATTTTAAATGCTCAAACTTTTGCTGCCATTCTCTTGTGAAAATACTGGAGATGCTTACTTTTTAGGGGTCCAAAAACAAAGTTCTATTACCTTAAGATTTTCTTATTATTAGGGGTCCAACCCACAACCCTATTGTGTTTGTAATGATTTTCTTTTTCTTCTTCTTTTCTTCTACATTAACCCTTTGGGGTCTGAGGTGTTTTCTGGGCCCTGGAGGTGTTCTGACATTCTCTGATATTTTTGCTTAGTTCTGTTACTTGTAACACTTTCATGGCTAAAGTCTGATTACACTCTATTCAGCACAAACTCTTCTACATGAATATATGAGCAGCATGTATGTAAAAGTTAGTAGTTTTGAGAAAATTACGTTTATGCATGGTTTGTGAAAAAGCAAAAAAAAAAAAATGTGTCACTGAAATAAGGCCATAAAACCCATACTGATTATTTGTTTTAATAAGACTTTTGAAAATTGTATCGTGTAGTCTAAAATATTTGCTTCAAAACGATGTGAAAATCATCCTGCCCACTCATTCACATAAAACAATATATTGATTTAAAATTTGTGAGAAATATTTCGTGTAAGAAAGCTGTACTCGCGTACAGCTTTCTTACACAAAACATTTCTTACCAATTTTAAATCAATATATTGTTTTATGTGAATGAGTGGGCATGGGAGGACATGAATCATCATGAATATTGATGTTTCACGCCTAGAAAGGCAAATACCCTCCCCTAATGGCCATATCAGGTAGGACTGTGAGGGAACTTGCACAAAGAATAAGGAGATTAACAGTTATCCAGGACAGTGCATCCAGCAGATATCCACGAACACAGTGTTTAACAGTAAACATGGGTCGAAACATTATAATATTCATCATATTAGTGTAAACACTCATACTACTATTATATCATCATCATGCTGTGTTTTATATTATTGAGCATAAAAACATCCTCGTGTTGTACATGTATATTTATTTAGCATTGAAAGGTTGCCTACCTGTCTATAGTTCATATTTCAACATGTTTCCGTCTATTTCATACAGTTCAACCAGTACAATGTGAAGTTTATGCAACAATAACACGCTAACTATTAAAGCTGCAAGCAGCGATGAAAGGGCCCTCGCACCCGTGCCATTGCCCCCGATGGCTTTAGGAAGACAGTGGGCAGTGTGCATTGAAGTAGGTAAATATAGGTGGAGTATGTCAAAGTCAGTTACAAAAATGCCCCCTAATACGGGGATAATAGCATGCGTTTTCTGTCAGATAAGTGTTGCTAGCATGCATTAGCATATTTCTAGTCAAGTCAAATCAAGTCATTTTCATTTATATAGCGCTTTTAACAATGTATTGTTCCAAAGCAGCTTTACAGAGATAAACATATAATTTAAGGTAACAGAGATTGTTTTGGCTTAGCGGTTCTTGTATAATGTTATTTCCAGCTAAAGTTAGTTTTGATTGATTCACCTCCGTTGAAATGATCATTTGTTATTAAATTAGGGGCCACTAAGACGACGCCGTTCTCTCTAAACAGACTTTAAACGCGAACCTGTGATTAACGCTGACGGCGTTCACATGCGTTCACATGCGCATTAAGAATTGATTCTATAGTTATGTGCTTTTGAAAATATGTGCGCAGGTTTGTAATTCCATACAACCCATGCCTAAACAAACTACTTGCTTTGCCTATACATTTTGATACAGAATTTTGTTTTATTTTATCACTTCGGGGTACGCGAGCCGGATTTTCAACAACGCTTTATCTGTAGAGTGGGAAAGGGATCCTCCTAGGGAGAGGATAGTTGACACTTCAGCACTGCATTGTCATCGGGTCCAGGCAAATCTCCTTCGTCAGATCTGGATACGGCCTGGATCCGGCAGGCTGCGGGAAAACCTTGGGATAAACAAAGACACTAATATTAGCGTAGATGCCATTCTTCTTATGATGTAACGAGTACATCAAGATTTAAGGGAAGTGTTTCCAGTTCCGGCTGACCTAATCTATGCAGCCTAACATTGAATTATAGAAGTCTATAATGTATTATGTGTATGCTAGGTCAAAGAGATGAGTCTAGCTTTGAACTGACAGAGTGTGTCTGCTTCCCGGACAATGGTAGGAAGACTGTTCCAAAGTTGTGGTGCTAAATAGGAAAAGGATCTACCGCCTGAAGTCGATTTAGATATTCTAAGGACTATAATGCGTTAAGAGCTCGCTGAAGTACTACGGAGCTAAACCATTTAGTGCTTTGTAGGTAATCAACAATATTTTAAAATTTATACGATGTTTAATAGGGAGCCAATGCAGTGTTGACAGAACCGGGCTAATATGGTCATATTTCCTGGTTCTGGTAAGAACTCGAGCTGCGGCGTTTTGAACTAGCTGTAGTTTATTTATTAAGCGTGCAGGGCAACCACCCAGTAGAGCATTACAATAATCTAGCCTTGAGGTCATGAACGCATTTCCGCATTGTTCCGCATTTCCCAATGAGAGCACATGCCGTATTTTAGATATATTTTTAAGATGGAAAAATGCAGTTTTACAGATACTAGACACGTGGCTTTCAAAAGAAAGGTTGGTATCAAAGAGCACACCCAGGTTCCTAACCGACGACGAAGACTTGACAGAGCAGCCATCAAGTGTTAGACAGTATTCTGGGTTATTACGTGTGGAAGTTTTTTGTCCAATAATTAGAATCTCTGTCTTTTCAGAATTTAGTAGTAGGAAATTACTAGTCATCCAATTTTTTTTATCAGCTATGCATTCCGTTAATTTTGTGAATTGGTAAGTTTCGTTGGGTTTTGAAGAAATATACAGCTGAGTATCATCGGCATAACAGTGAAAGCTAACTCCATGTTTCCTAATGATATCTCCTAATGGTAGCATGTACAGAGTGAACAGCAGCGGTCCTAGTACTGAGCCTTGTGGTACGCCAAACTGAACTTGTGATCGATAAGACATCTCTTCATTTACTGCTACAAACTGATAACGGTCAGTTAAGTATGATTTAAACCATGTTAATGCAATTCCACTAATGCCAACATAGTTTTCTAGTCTATTTAAAAGAATGTTGTGGTCAATGGTGTCAAATGCAGCACTAAGATCGAGTAACACTAATAGAGAGATACAACCACGATCGGATGATAAGAGCAAATCATTTGTGACTCTAATGAGAGCGGTCTCAGTACTATGGTATGCTCTAAATCCGGACTGAAAATCCTCGCAGATATCATTTCTTTCTAGAAAGGAACATAGTTGTGAAGATACTGCTTTTTCTAATATCTTTGACAGAAAAGGCAGATTCGAGATCGGCCTGTAATTGACTAATTTTGTAGGATCAAGTTGTGGTTTTTTAACAAGCGGTTTTATCATAGCCAGTTTAAAGGTTTTTGGTATGTATTCTAGAGACAAAGATGAATTAATGATATTAAGAAGAGGATATATGACCTCTGGAAACATCTCTTTCAGTAGCTTAGTCGGTATAGGATCTAACATACAAGTTGTCGATTTAGATGAATTAACGAGTTTGCAGAATTCTTCCTCTCCTATAGCAACAAATGAATCAAATTTTTCCTCAGGGAGACTACAATGCACTTCCTGATGCGATACTGTGGTAGACGGTTGCATAGTTATAATTTTGTCCCTGATATTATCAATCTTATAAGTGAAGAAGTTCATAAAGTCATCACTGCTGTGTTGCTTTGACACTGCTGAGCTTGAAGCTTTCTTTTTCGTTAGTTTAGCCACTGTTTCAAATAAATACCTTGGATTATGTTTATTTTCTTCTAATAGGGTTGAAAAATAAGCAGATCTAGCAGCTTTTAAAGCCTCTCTGTAAGCAATCGAGCTCTCTTTCCACGAAATCCGAAATACCTCTAGTTTAGTTTTCTTCCAGTTGCGCTCCATTTTTCTGGCTGCTCTCTTAAGGGCCCGGGTGTGCTCGCTGTACCACGGCGTTGGACTATTTTCTTTAATCTTCTTTAAGCGCAACGGAGCAACTGCGTCTAAAGTGCTGGAAAAGAGAGAGTTAAACGTTTCTGTTGCAATATCAAGTTCTTCTAAGCTATCCGGGATGCTGAGATGATGAAACTGATTAGGAAGATTATTGATAAAGCAATCTTTAGTGGCAGAAGTTATAGGTCTAACGTATTTATAACACGCAGTCGGCTTTGCAGCCTTGGCTAAATGTAATTTACATGAGACTAGATAATGATCTGAGATGTCATCGCTCTGCTGCAGAATTTCAACGGCATCAACATCTATTCCATGTGATAATATTAGATCTAGAGTATGATTACGACAATGAGTAGGTCCTGACACGTGTTGTCTAACTCCAATTGAGTTTACAATGTCTTTAAATGCCAATCCCAATGCATCTTTTTCATTATCTACATGTATATATAACTACGCTTTGAAAAACTAAAGAATCATTGGTAACACTTTACTTGAAGGGGTGTGCATAAGACTGACATAACACTTTCATAATCATGACACGACACATGTCATGAATATGAAGAAGGTTTTATGCATGTTTATGACAACTGTCATTAAGTGTCATTCCCTCAATTATGAAGTTTTTAATGCAAGTATGACATAGTTTGAGATGTCTTTGTTATGACACCTTGACATAAACTAATACATCATAACCTGTCAGTGTCTTTGTCATGACAATTTGACATTACTAAGACACCACAACCTGTCATAAATATGTCATAAACATGACATAGCAGATTAATGATCAAACTTAAGAAAACGCTTATAGCTTTATGGGTTAGCATTACATTAAACTGTCAGGTGGTTGGTTTTGACATTGGCTGTCATGAGGCCATTATAACATTTTATGACAAATTCAATGTGTACCACTGTAGTTGAGGTCAAAAAAAAAATTCATGACACAGTTATAATGGCCTCATGACAGCCAATGACAAAACCAAACACATGACAGTTTAATGTAATGTTTACCCATAAAGCCAAGTGCTTTCTTAAGTTTGATCATTAATCTGCTATGTCATGTTTATGACATATTTATAACAGGTTGTGTTGTCTTAGTAATGTCAAATTGTCATGACAAAGACACTGACAGGTTATGATGTATTTGGTTTATGTCAAGTTGTCATAACAAAGACATCTCAAACAATGTCATATTTGCATTACAAATGTCATAATTGAGCGAATGACACTTAATGACAGTTGTCATAAACATGCATAAAACCTCCTTCATATTCATGATGTGTGTCATGTCATGATTATGAAAGTGTAATGTCAGTCTTATGCACACCCCTTCAAGTAAAGTGTTACCGAATCATTGGCAGTGGTAAATAAATAATAATGTTACCTAACTTGCTGCTTATTTTGGCCCACTGACCTCAATGCTCAAGACGTATAAGAGCCTGACCCTGCTTCCCAATGTGCATACTATCCATCCTAAATATAATGTGAGATTAAATGGTGTCCCAAAGCATATAATGTTGAAATGAGTATGCCATAAGTCCCAGAAGAGTAGAAGTGTAGATCTATGCTCACTCTAACTGATAGTAATGCCCACGACCCTTTGCACTTTGGAGAATGATTAGGTGCAGAACTACAAAAATAAATAAAAGGAACTACAAGTATAGTGGAGTATGTGTGGCTGACAGTTGAGTAAAGATGACCTGAAAGATGTTTGAGATATAAATAATCAATATCTAACCTTATGAACAATATGTATTTAATGTTATCTGTGTTATATTTCTTCTGCAACAACATTGCAGACTTTTATAAAGTTACAAATAGCACAATAGCCTAACAGATACTTTTGGCCACTGTACATTATTATGCAAAATACACTCTCCGAATGAAAGACCCATAACTGGCAGATCAACATGTTAGTTGTATTCTATCCAATATGGTATGAAAAATAGTATTAAATATAATGTGTAATGTATATACTGTATGAAGATGTTAACTGTGACGGCATGATTGATCGGATGGTTTACAGTGACAGGAAGCATGTAACTATGTGCCAGATTCCAATTTTGTAAGTCCCAAAGCTTTATTACTCTTCCCACACAATAAAAAAAAATAAAAAAAACTTTCCTAAAAAGTGTACATACTTCTAGAGCATAGTATAATAGGGAAAAAAGGATGCAGCATTGGTCAGCTGGAAATGGTGCTGTCTATTATTTAGAGCCATAAGCTTACAGAGTGAAATAATAACTAGCCTTTGTAAAGAGTGGCCTTGGAATTCTTAGGTGGTTGAAGGCTGTTTTATTGTCAAGATGTGCTTGAAGCTAGTTGCATTACAATATTGCAGAAAGCAAACATCAGTTAATGCAATGGTAAAGCACAACATCAAATAACTTGTCATGAACACTGGACCAACTTAATAAAGAATCTCTACTAAATGTGCATTTACATGATAAACATAAAAAAATAGCATACATTCAACCTAATGAACTACATGCTGTTACAGAACATTATCCACAATTAATCCTAAATGTAGCATATCATGTACTTGGAAGCATTTTCTATAATTCCTTGGATTGATAGTACACACACCAAAAGAAAAATGGAAACTTGTCAACATCTTATATAATTGAAAACTTGTTGGCTGAACATGGTTCAGATTATTCAGATGTGTCTTAAGCACAATACCATGTAGTGGAAAATACTCTATGTCCACAAAACAGCTAACAATGGCACAACAGTGCCACAAGGCCAAAGGGAAGGCTCTTCTTTCCTCAAATTAAATAAAAGGTATTCCTATAACAAACATATTTCAGGCAGCATTTTATCCCCATAGCTTAACAAAGCTCACTTTATTACCTTAAACCCAGTCCTCTTAAATATATCAAAATTATATCTGTCTACATCTGCCTCAGTTTTTAAAAATTACTAGTTTAAATGTATATTTCAGATCAATAAAAAGGTTTAATAGAACAAGAGCAGAAGCAATAGCATGCAAATCATCAGAACTGTGTAAAAAATAGCAATGCTTAAGTTTCCCCAATCTGTGTTGTATTTCATCTGCAACATTTTGAATTTAAGAAATAATATTTTACAGTAAATACTTTACTCTTGCTTTAAAATAAAATAAAGAAACTCCTTAATTACTATAGTACCATCAATCTTTTTGATAAAATGTTGCCCAAAAATATTTCTTATTTTTTACATGTACTACCTATTGTAAAAAACTTTGTGTGAATATACTTTTCCATAGATCATATGTATATAAACATGGTTTTAAGTTAAAAAGATACAATTTGTATCAGCAAGGACAGGTATTCTCTGGCTGCCATGGGTAACATAAAAATGTAAACAATTCTAAAATAATTCATGCCTGATAAGGAATACATAATTTAAAGCTGCAGTCCGTAGCTTTTTTGGGGTTAAAAATGATCCAAAATACATACTTGAGAAAATACATAACCAGCCAGGGTTCAAAACTATCTGCTTGCCTTAACTCGATTCAAAGCGGTAAGCTTGTAATAATGTTTTTAATTCCAGTGGTACTGGTGGATTTCCACGGGAGATGCGAGCATGTCTTTGCATCATTACGCCACATCTGTACACATAAAGAAGGAGTCTCGGCTAATAGGCTATATTGCGTGTGAGGATGCTGGAGGTGGAGATTTATAGCCTTTTCTCACAGCACTTGATATAATTAAACTTATCAATTTGATGGCGGATCCAGAAAGGTTCAAACGACAATCACCAGTGACAACAGATTCACCCGCTGTAAAATGAAAAAGACTTCGTTTGGACTTCGGAGTGGCTACAGAAAAAAGAAACTGCAACCGGACCCATGAGAAAACAAGGATACATATCGGAAGGACATTACATGTAGTCACGAAATGCTTGCTTACGTTGTTTACTAACAATTTGAGAACAAAGTATAATTTGCATGGTTTTGCGTGATATGATAACTTATAAGCGATTGTTAGATTTAATCAGCCCGATTTACTGCAATGTCAGAACCAGAACAAAAGTGGATGTTCCCTTTCGTTGTCCTTCCGTTGGAGGACGACGAATGGGGTTTTCGCATCGAAAGCCTATCAACTTCGACTATTATAAAACGAGCCAATGGCAAAGAAATGCCATGGGTCTGCGGAATTTGCATAGCGTATCTCCGCCCCACCTCGTGGGTATAAAGCGGAAGACGCCGCAACATGCAGATATGTTTTTCGCTTCGGAGCCAAGGTAATCCCTTCGCTCCACAAGCCATCTCTGACTGTCAGCTTCTACAAGACGAGATTCTCCGGTGTTGGTGTGACGGCGATCTCCCAGCGAGTGCACACTTTCCTGCTTATCTGTGCAGTGGTTTGCCAGTGAGTGTGTTTCTCCCTGGGCGCTTCAATACCGAGGTTTCCTCTCTAAAAGAGCTTGCACGCAGCACGTCTTTTTAAAGATGCCTCGCCCGTGCACTTCTGGTTGCGGTGGATTCGTGTCTGACTCTGATGGGCACGAGCGCTGTCTAGTATGTTTGGGCATTGATCACGCTAGATTAGCGCTCGTGGATGACTCATGTTCTCTCTGTGGGAACATGACAATCGCGTCACTACGGTCGAGACTCAGTGATCTCGCAAGAGTGAGAGTCCCCTCATCCACACCCCGATCTACTGACTCTAGAAATAGAGCTAGTACTTCGGCTGGTGGCCAGGGTGAACGCTCTGTTGCAATGGAACTGTGTCCTCAGAGTGCTTCTTCTCGTGGCGAGCCTAAGCACCCATCCAAAGCATGTAGGTACTCGTCTACGTTAGTGGCGAAGTCCTACAGAGCGGCAGGACAGGCAGCTGCTTCGCTGCATGCTATGGCCACTCTGCAGGTCTACCAGCCCCAGATGGTAGGACAGACCCAGGGCTCTTTGATGAGCTGCGTGCCGCCACCGACCTCGCTCTCCGGGTGACGAAGGTGACCGCGCGCTCCCTGGGTTTGGTGATGTCCACAGCCGTGGTCCAGGAGAGACACCTGTGGCTGAACCTGGCTGACATGAAGGATGCCGAGCGGTCCCGGCTGCTCGACACCCCCATGTCCCAGGCCGGCCTCTTCGGCGGTGCAGTTAAGTACTTTGCCCAACAGTTCTCAACTGCTCAGAAACAGACTGAGGCTATTAAGCACATCCTGCCCCACCAACCCGCTGCTGCCTCCACCCAGTCGGCCAGGCAGGTCACTCAGTCTGTTCGCCGCCAAGGACGCCCTCCTGCGGCTCCCGCCCCTCCCACCCGGCCCAAGCAGCAGCCTTCACCCAGGGCCGGTCGTGGAGGAAGCCGCAAGAAGGCGTCCCAGCCCTCTCCAGCCCCGCCCCCCACTAAACGCCGGGCCAAGCGGCGCTCCTGAGACGGGCTGCTCAGGGATGTTGACGGTTACTTCTCAGGAGGTGGTAGCAGGACCACTCCTTCCCCCGGTGGAGGGCCGGGGGAGAATCTTTTGTTCTCCACTCCCCGCTGCTCACCCCCGGGTGGGCAGCACCCCAATGTGGTTAAAGAAAGAAGTAACATGTCCATACCTGAGCACACAGAGTTCTCGGACGCACGGAGCGCCGCCCCCGGGCCGTGCTCCTCTCGTCCTCCTCTGTCCCAGAGCCGGATGACAGTGCGCACCGTCCCCGGACCGCGCCGCTCTCATCCCCCTCTGTCGCCAGCCCCCTGACAGAGCAGACCCCCGTGGAATGTTCATCCTTCCCTGGTCTGCTCTGTCAGGGCGCGGTCAATGACTGTGCCCCCACATCGGGCCGCTATGCCATCCACATCTGGGCCAGTCATTCCGCCTCGCTGCACCACCGGTGGGAAGTCTGTGGTTTGAATGACCTCGCTGGTACAGTCGTTGGGAGCTTGGCTAGAGCTTCCCAACCTGTCCCGCTGGGTCGCTCGGACGATCAGGCTCGGCTACGCGATTCAGTTCGCGCGGTCTCCTCCCCGCTTCAGGGGTGTCCGCTCCACTATGGTCGGTGGCAATGCCCCTGTCATGAGAGCGGAGATTGCTACCCTGCTGGCGAAGGGTGCGATCGAGACTGTCCCTCCAGCCGAAATGAGGTCCGGCTTCTACAGCCTGTACTTCATTGTCCGCAAGAAAACCGGTGGGTCACGGCCAATCCTGGATCTGCGCGTTCTGAACCACTCCCTTCACAGGCTGCCGTTCAAGATGCTCACCGCCAAACGCGTTTTCGAATGTGTGCGGCACCAAGATTTGTTTGCAGCGATCGACTTGAAGGACGCCTACTTTCATGTCTCCATCCTCCCTCGACACAGACCGTTCCTGCGGTTTGCTTTCGAGGGGCAGGCATATCAGTACGCAGTTCTCCCTTTCAGGCTAGCTCTGTCTCCTCGCGTCTTCACGAAGGTCGTCGAGGCAGCCCTTGTTCCTCTCCGGGAACACAGGGTTCGCATCCTGAACTATCTCGACGACTGGCTGATACTAGCTCACTCTCGAGATCATCCTTGCGAACACAGGGACTTGGTGCTCCGCCACGTACCCTGTCTGGGCCTTCGAGTCAACTGGGAGAAGAGCAAACTTTGCCCCGTGCAGAGGATCTCTTTTCTCGGTATGGAGATCGACTCGGTCGCCATGTCCGCGCAGCTTACAAGCGAGCGCGCGCAGTCCCTGCTGACTTGCTTGAGACAGTTCGAGGGCAAGAGTGCGGTTCCATTGAAACTTTTTCAGAGGCTCCTGGGGCATATGGCATCTGCAGCCGCGGCAACGCCGCTCGGATTGCTTCATATGAGACCTCTTCAGCTTTGGCTTCGCGACCGAGTCCCGAGGTGGGCATGGCAGCACGGCACTCTCCGAGTACCAGATACACCGACTTGCCGTCAAACCTTCACCCCGTGGTCGAACCTCAGTTTTCTACGGGCCGGAGTGCCTCTGGAACGAGGTTCGCGGCATGTTGTTGTAATGACAGATGCCTCCAACACGGGCTGGGGGGCCATGTGCAATGGACATGCTGCCGCGGGCTCCTAGATAGGACCCCAGTGCCTATGGCATGTCAATTGCCTCCAGTTGCTGGCTGTACAGCTCGCCCTGCGCCGCTTTCGAGCCGTGCTCAGGGGCCAGCATGTACTAGTCCGATCAGACAATACCGCGACTGTAGCGTACATCAACCGTCAAGGTGGTCTGCGCTTCCGCCGTATGTCGCAACTCGCCCGCCACCTCCTCTTATGGAGTCAGAAGCATCTGAGGTCGCTTCGTGCCGTTTATATTCCTGGACCTCTGAACTGTGCAGACAAGCTCTCACGGTTTCAGCCCCTCCCTGGAGAATGGCGACTCCATCCCCAGACGGTTCAGCTGATTTGGGACCAGTTCGGGGACGCACAGATAGATCTGTTTGCCTCTCACGACTCTACCCATTGCGCCCTGTATTATTCCCTGACCGAGGGCACGCTCGGCACCGATGTACTGGCGCACAGCTAGTCGCGGGGCCGCAAATATGCGTTTCCCCCAATGAGTCTTCTTGCGCAGACCCTGCGCAAGGTCAGGGAAGACGAGGAGCAGGTCTTGCTGGTCGCGCCGTATTGGCCCACCCAAACCTGGTTCTCCGAGCTCATTCTCCTTGCGACAGCACCTCCTTGGCCCATACCTCTGAAGGACCTACTTTCTCAGGGACGGGGCACCCTATGGCACCCTCGTCCCGATCTCTGGAGCCTCCACGTGTGGCTCCTGGACGGGACGAGGCAGGTTTGAGTACCCTACCACCAGCGGTGGTGGCTACCATCACTTCCGCTAGAGCATCGTCCACGAGACACGTCTACGCGTTGAAGTGGAACCTCTTCGTCAACTGGTGCTCTTCTCATCGAGTAGACCCCCGGAGATGTTCGATCAGCGTCGTGCTTTCCTTCCTTCAAGATGGGTTGGAGCGAAGGCTGTCTCCCTCCACCCTCAAGGTCTATGTCGCCGATATTGCCGCACAGCATGATCTTATAGAAGGTAAGTCGGTGGGGAAGCACGACCTGATCGTCAGGTTCCTGAGAGGAGCGAGGAGACTGAATCCTCCTCGCCTCTTCTCGTACCCTCTTGAGACCTCGCAGTGGTTCTATCTGCCCTGCGGAGTGCTCCCTTTGAGCCTTTGCAGTCAGTCGAGCTTAACTTCCTGTCTATGAAGACAGCGCTTCTGACTGCATTGGCCTCCATCAAGAGGGTAGGGGACCTGCACGCATTCTCCGTTGACGAAGCGTGCCTGGAATTCAGGCCGGCTTACTCTCACCTGATCCTGAGACCCCGGCCTGGATATGTGCCCAAGGTTCCTACCACTCCCTTCCGGGACCAGGCGGTGAACCTGCAAGCGCTGCCCCCGGAGGAGGCAGACCCAGCCTTGGCACTGCTCTGTCCAGTACGTGCGCTCCGCATCTATGTAGACAGAACACAGTGTTTCAGGACCTCAGACCAGCTCTTTGTCTGTTATGGTGGGAAGCTGAAGGGAAAGGCTCTCTCCAAGCAAAGGTTGTCTCACTGGATAGTGGACGCCATTGCTTTGGCATACCAGCAGCAAGGTCGACCGTGCCCCCTTGGTGTGACCGCCCACTCCACCCGGAGTGTGGCGTCCTCTTGGGCTCTAGCGCATGGCGCCTCGCTAACTGACATCTGCAGAGCTGCAGCCTGGGCGACACCCAACACATTCACCAGATTCTACAATCTCCGAGTGGAGCCAGTGTCCTCTCATGTACTCGCTTCAACCAGCTAGTACCGGACCCACTCAGGAGTCTTCGCTTACTCGCCATTCCACTCCACGGACTGGATACGTGCGATATTTCCTCAGATGAGCTTCCCGAAAGCCCTGAGTTCCTCCAGCACTCCTGACGCTGGCGCCAGTGTCTTTTGCCTGCGCGTCGGCTAGGTGCCTCCCGTGTGCATGGTCCCTCCTCTGAGCGACCCCCACATGTGTATTTCCACTGTAAGCCTCTCTGAGCATGTGTCTTTCCCTTGGCAAGCCACCTTGCCACCCCTGGGGTTGAAATATTCCACCTGCGGCTGGACACCCCAATGATTCCCCATATGCATCCCTCGGGTCATATGTGTATTCTCTAAGTCGCCCCCCTGGGTTGGCAGTAATTGCATATTCCCCTAAAATCTTGGGATATGCCCCCCAGTGTACCTTGGTATTCCTGTGCTAAATTGAAGTCCTTCGTCCGTGCCAGCTTCATGACAGGGATCTCAGATTTACGCAGGGCACTGGAAGACAGCTGAGAAGGTGGCGTAATTAGACTGGTATCCCCATTCGTCATCCTCCGACGGAACTCGGAGTGACAACGAAAGGGAACGTCTCGGTTAGAGGATGTAACCCTCGTTCCCTGAGTAGGGAACGGAGACGTTCCGTCTTCTTGCCACTTCCGCTGTACCGCGGTGATCGCCTGAGCTCAGTCTTGGCTCCTCAGCGATTAAACATATCTGCATGTTGTGGCGTCTTCCGCTTTATACCCACGAGGTGGGGCGGAGATACGCTATGCAAATTCCGCAGACCCATGGCATGTCTTTGCCATTGGCTCATTTTGTAATAGTCGAAGTTGATATGCTTTCGATGCGAAAACCCCATTCGTCGTCCTCCGACGGAATGCTCCGTTCCCGACTCAGGGAACGAGGGTTACATCCGTAACCGAGACGTTTCTTACTTGTTCAGATGACATTTTCCGGTGAAAATTCTTATGTTGGTCATACTTCCAAAAAGAATAATCTGTGATTCTGAATGACAGTATCCACATCGGCGCGGTGACTGACAGCCTCACAGTCTCCTCAAACGTGTTCATCCGCGCTGTGCGGTGTCGAGGGTGCTGAAGTACAACTCACACAAAGTTGATAATTCCGCAAATGACTGCAATTGCAGATTTCGAACAGAGATGGCGACAAAGAGGAAAAACGCCGGACTGCAGCTTTAAAAAAGGAATCTGCACCCAATCAGGTTCAAATGAGACCTCAGTTGCTTTCAGTAAGACCAGGATACAACTGGCTTACAGTAACATGCACCCATAAGCTAAGCCATAAATGTTCCTCATTAACATAAGCTTGAGACACCTGTCTTTACTACTTTACACATATATTCAGCTATATTCAGACCATTTATCCCATTACAACATTGACAAAACTATAGAATACCCTAGCACACTTCCCAAATTACATGCAAGCACACCCTCACACATTTCTGATAGTTTTTCTATCTGTAAAATAATAAAACATCACAAAGCAATTAATAAATAATAATTAAATTGGCAATACAAACAGTTACTTTGCTGGACAAGCCACTTTTGCATATAAAGAACCATTACAAATTTAAATATATCTAGATTACGGGGAAAAGTGATTAAAAAGTAACAAGAATAATAATAAAAAAAGACAAAAGACAAATTCAAGTGAGAGTTGGCATTACATCAGAAAGAGTAGGAAAAGGCAAAGATCTGCAGAATTATGACTACAATTCTGAACCCATCACCTGCAAAGAAAATTTTAATAAATAAAGCTATTTTCATTATATAACCTCTAAATTTGACAGGTAATTATCTTCCAGAAATAATATGAGCAGATATTTAAAAATATTTTGTCTTGTCAAAGATATTCTTGTCATAATGGACATTCTAGAAAAACAAAGAGTCCCATGGATTTAATTTAACTGATGTCTTGATCTGTTGAATGCAATGTAATGCTTCAAAAATCTATTTTTGTCTCATTTATTTGTATAGCACTTTTAACAATATACATGGTTTCAAAAAGTTGTCCTAATATATTCCATTGTAGACCATCTACACCTACACATACTCTGACATTCCATCTCCTCTTTGTTTGATTGCTGTAAGTTACCAAACTGCATTTTGATAAAGAGCAATAGAAAGTGCCTTGTGATTCATTACGTGCTCGCCTGAACATAATCATTAACAAAGTAAAATATATCAGAAAATAAATATCACATTCTTCACAACATTCACACCTCTGGTAGACAAATTACTTTTAAAGTTGTATTCCCATATAGGTCAGCCCATCAAAAGTAAATATTTAATATGGTACTTTTAATGCAATGGTTAACATAAATAAATTTGATCATTCACTCCAGCTACCTCAATTTCATTTGGGTGCAAGAAGCTGGCAGATAAAGTCAAAGTTTAAGGATACTCCACCCAAAAATGTATATTCTCACATAATTTACTCCTATTAAACACACTGTAACATAGAATTTTCATTTTTGGATGCAGTATCCTTTTAACACCTCAGCACTTAGTATTCAGCATGATTCTTTTCTGCCAAGATGGCTGCTGCCAACTGCTGGGCGTCAGTCACATGAGGGTACCACCCCATGACCAATTGGACTAGCTCAGTGGGGAAAATGTTGCACAGGTTGGTAAATACTTTCTCTCGTACTTCCTGGTAACAACTCGAGGCGAGTGGCTCCTGGTGCTGGTGTGATGAAATGTGGGGCAGATGGGACGCATGTGGGGGTGGAGGAGTGGAGCGAAAGTCCCATGGCATCCGCCACATCTGTTCACGGTTCTTTGAAATTTCCTGAAAGCTCAAGGGCTCGTAGCATGGTTGTGGGTGTTGTCTGTAATATGGATCCCAACTGGTTTTTCGTTCTTGGGATAAGTAGGGTTTTCTAGGCAGTAATGGAAAGTGCTCATAAAGTCTAGAGTCTGACACACTTTCCACACGTGTTGAGGTAAGGCCACAGCCCAGTGGAGAGTTCTGGGAGTGAGTGTTCCCCTGGCAGAGAGGAGGGTAGTCTTGAGGACAGCCTGAGCGAGCACCTACCACTTGATGCTGGAGTTGTGGAGACATGCAGGAATGCTGGAAGTGGGGGTCTTGCTGATCTTCTAGAGCAAAGCTATGAACACTTAGTATGCTGTGGTGGAATCCAGGGTGGTTAGATGTAGCAGGGGAGAGAATGCACCCTCGAGGAATAACAGGGAGTAACTGGTAATTTCTATGATGATGATAGTGGTGATGACACTTCATACCTTCATCCAGTAACAAATCAGGAGAGCTCATGCAAGAAAGCTCGGTGTGGGTTGCCATGCCATAAGAATCTGAGCTCATGCTGCCATCGCTGCTGCAGTCTGATGCCACTGAGCTGGTTCGTGGGTCAGCATCGAGCAGGAAGTGACGCTCTGGACTCCTCTGAGAGGGCAGGCTTAGGCCAGAATATGACCTAACCATGGAGTAATACAGTTCTGGAGACTCACAGATTTTGTGGGGCTCTGCATGCGACAATGATGGACCTTCCTGATTATTCATCAAACAAATATTGTGATCCTTTAAGTCTTGGCTATGCCCATGAGATAAAGGAGGACCTCCTTGAGCTGGAGGCAGAGCTAGGTTGCTCTTATACAGGTCTGCTTTGGTTTTTGAACACAGCTTATCCTCCACATCACTGTAAGAGAGGGCACGGATATTGGGGTCAGATTGCCTCTTTGGATGAGATTGTCTACTGTCAGCGGCTTTGTCATTACAGGAACCTTCAGGCACACTGTGACTCTTCTCTAGACATGTCTCTCCCAGACTTTTAACTGTGGAGCTCTTGGCACTGGCCCGGAGCTCATCTGCAACAGCTCGCTGTGGTTGTGTACCACGCTCTGGATGGTAGAACTTACACTTGTGACCGTAGGTGCACTTTTTTCCTAATGGAAATAAGAAGTAAACAAATGTTTTAGTTCTTTAAGCACTTTGTAAAACGACATACACTTCTACTGATAAATTAAGGTTGTCCATTTAAAAGGCTGTGTTAATATCTGTGATTAATATATTTTTTCAATTCCTAAAGTAGATATGCTAATATCTCTTTCCCACATACTTTGGCTAACGTTAGAGTATAGGATCATGCTATATCCATGCACCACTTAACATGTCCACAATGCAAGAGAAAGCAGCTGACTGATGGTCTGCATGTACCCAGCCGTACATGCAGGGCGTCCTACTGTTTGGAGAGCCGATGGGCACAATGTACAATACCCAAGTTAAGGACACTCAAGTGTTGCAAGCTCCGTCTGACTACCTGTTTTTGATTCTGTCAGTAACGTTCTTGTCTCAGTGATTAGACACACAGTTGTAAATGTGAAATAAGTATGGATATTTGTGATACTGATATTGTATAAAGAGGATTGATACTCATAAAATTACTGATGTTTCACAAATGTTTTAACAAATGTTTATGTGTACAAACGTTATAACTGGTATTTTTATTACAGCTCTCATTCAAACAGAGATAGAGGATGGAGTATTGACAGAGACAGCAAACCGTTCTCTTTGTATTCCATTCTGTGCCATACGGCCCAGGCAGTACGGATATGGTTTCACTTTCCATTGTGGGGCTGATAACGGAGCTCTTTGAAATGTAATACAAATGCGTCAGTCGTTGTCTTGATAACGCAAGAGTTTAAAGACGATATGAGATGTAAATAGCGGCCGTGTAATGGAGGATGATCAGATATTTATTTTACTTTTATTAATTTGTCTTGATATGCGTTAGCCAACCATGCTGAGAATTACGGACCGAGAAATGCCGGCCCAATAGTGGAAAAGTGGCTTAAGTGTGATATTTATTATAATGAAATAATTGGAGTGTTCGGGTCAACCGCTATAGAGTTATTATCACTATACTGTTATATCCAGTGAATGCAAATTACAGGTTTCATAGAAAAAGAATAATCACTTACTGTTGGAATACTTTAATGGTTGTGGTACAAAAGAACTAAATAGGAGAGGCAATACAATTGCAAAGACATGAGAAAAATGTCATGTTTAAATAAAGAGAGGCGTAAATTAAGTGTCAAGTGGTGTAAATATTTGATGATTTGCATAGTTAAGTCTAAACCCTTACTTTATTTAGTATACGCGGATTCATGAATATGCAACATAGCTCCACCTCCACTCATCCACAGCAGCTCAGAGATTCAGTCGACTTTACTGAGGTAATACCATTTCTATATCTATAGTCTTTAGGTAAACGCTGCACAATGGCAAGTGGAAACACTGGTTTAATCCAGCCATATACTGTGTGTTTGAACCAGAAACTGATTCAGATGTAGAAGTGGAATTATACAGGCTTGTATACAAATCGATGTATCAGAATGGTGATGCGTTTTATGTATCGCTCTTTACAACGTCGGACACAACAGCAATTAATATGATTAGCCTTTTTGCTAGACTACGTTATCAAACAGCTAATAATGTGTTGCTAATGTTACACAAACCACGTTCCCATTTGCCACCTCAGAGTCAGACAGCTGCCTTCTAAAAATCAGTATCCTTAGAAACGCTTTGAACAACTAAGAACATCAATGGAGAAAGGCATATAGTTCATCATAACATAGTAATATACATCATATACATAATTCATCAGCTATATTGCCAAATGTACCTGAATTTTTATATCAACAGAAAAATATACCAGGATAACCTGGCTTCTCTTGAGACTCCAATGCTTCGCAGCAGTTAATGAGATGCTAAAGCCCACCCACATATTGACATGATTAGTTACAAGGTAGTTTGTGACGTAAGAAACAGCAGCGATTTCAACCGCATTTTTGAGACTTTGGTTCACTGCAGTTTAAAGGAGAAAATACTCAGCAATGGTGTTGACATACAGTGGGGAGAACAAGTATTTGATACACTGCCGATTTTCCCACTTACAAAGCATGTAGACATGGGCGTAGGTTTGGTCTCAGCTTTGGTGGGGACATCCCCCCCCCCCCCCCTGAGTTTCCTATATGTAATTAAATAAACTTATGAATAAAATACACACATATCATAGTATGCATTCAACACATCATGTTTATATTTCAAAGCAATTTAAATATGAAGGGAACATGGTTTTGTGGATTAACAAATCCATTATTATTATTATCCATTATTACAGTATTCTATTAATACTAAAATTGTATCTTCTATTCTATATCAAATTCTATTGATATATTCTATTCTTTAAAAAAAGTGCATTAGATTAAACTTGGAAGGGTCATAAAACTTGCATATTGTTATCCTAGGTTTACTGCTTCTATTGTTCTCAATTGTAAATCGCTTTGGATAAAAAGTGTCTGCTAAATGAATAAATGTAAATCTGTTGTGGTTTGATGCTGTCTTTCCTGGTTAATGGTTAATTCATTTTGTAGTCTGTCCTATGGCTAGCAAGTTTAACCCTCCTACCAGATACTGCTATTTGGATATTATCAATCAAATATTGATTCATTATATTTGAATAACCAACAGTGTTAACTTTTGCCTTTTTAACATTGCCAACATGTTTTTCCAGCACATGTGTCTAGCAAGGCTACACTCACAAATACATTACATAAACAGAATGTAGAAACGAAAAATGTCTCAGATGATCCACTGTTTATGACTGCAAGATTCTAAGTTAAGGTAGGCTAATTAACATTCAGTGACTTGCTAACGTAGCATTCTATCATGATAGCGCGACTTCTATGAGTCTATCCATGCTGCACACCCCTAATTAATGCTCCTAACCTTGAACGATTGCAGAAGCTAGGTTTAACTGTAACAATATCCTGGGTAACCAGGATCACCAGTTAATACTATTTTCCACAGTAGAATCTGCATTTGAAAGCCTGGTCAGTCACTACTACTGCTAGTTATTTGTGTGGCTAGTTATCTTTGCCTACTTACACTCTGCTTTATGAAAAAGCTTTGTATGTCCCCTTTCTTCTTCTTGGGTGACATAGCTGATCTACAAAGTGCAAAAAACCGGAATATTAAAATGTTTTACTCTGGTCTTTGTATATTGCAGGCAGAGAGACAGCCCTGGTAACTTACCGGCGTCGCCACGCGCGCGCACACACACACACACCACCTGCTCGCTGCAAGTGAGTGCAAGCACAAAAAGTAGTCCCGGCCCGCGCGTGTAGCCTGCCTGTCAGATACCCCGCCGCCAATCAAATTACGGCGTGTCTTGTACTGTCGTCGTCCTGGCCGTTGGAATCGATCCAAATAGCAGCGCAAAGATCCAAATAGTAGTTCAAAGGAGCTTGCTAAATATTGGTAGGGACAAATTTGTCATCTCAAAATATTGATTGGGACTAGTACCTAGTGTCCCCCCCTAAACCTACGCCCTTGCATGTAGAAGTCTGTAATTTTTATCATAGGTACCTTCAACTGTGAGTGACGGAATCTAAAACAAAAATCCAGAAAATCACATTGTATGATTTTTAAGTAATTCATTTGCATTTTATTGCATGACATAACTATTTGATACATCAGAAAAGCAGACCTTAATATTTGGTACAGAAACCTTTGTTTGCAATTACAGAGATCATACGTTTCCTGTAGTTCTTGACCAGGTTTGCACACACTGCAGCAGGGATTTTGGCCCACTCCTCCATACAGACCTTCTCCAGATCCTTCAGGTTTCGGGGCTGTTGCTGGGCAATACGGACTTTCAGCTCCCTCCAAAGATTTTCTATTGGGTTCAGGTCTGGAGACTGGCTAGGCCACTCCAGGACCTTGAGATGCTTCTTACAGAGCCACTCCTTAGTTGCCCTGGCTGTGTGTTTCGGGTCGTTGTCATGCTGGAAGACCCAGCCACGACCCATCTTCAATGCTCTTACTAAGGGAAGGAGGTTGTTGGCCAAGATCTCGCGATACATGGCCCCATCCATCCTCCCCTCAATACGGTGCAGTCGTCCTGTACCCTTTGCAGAAAAGCATCCCCAAAGAATGATGTTTCCACCTCCATGCTTCACGGTTGGGATGGTGTTCTTGGGGTTGTATTCATCCTTCTTCTTCCTCCAAACACGGCAAGTGGAGTTTAGACCAAAAAGGTCTATTTTTGTCTCATCAGACCACATGACCTTCTCCCATTCCTCTGGATCATCCAGATGGTCATTGGCAAACTTTAGACGGGACTGGACATGCGCTTGACATTCATGGTTCATTAATTCATTGTTTCCTTCTCGTCTCGTGTCGTTGTTATGCGTGTATGTGTGCTAACGAGAGTCAACTGTGTCGCTGATCAGAGGAATGGAACCGGTCACGCCCACACACATACCCACATAACAACAATGACACGAGACGAGAAGGAAACAATGAATTCATGAACCGTGACAGCGCTGGCTTGAGCAGAGGGACCATGCGTGCGCTGCAGGATTTTAATCCATGACGGCATAGTGTGTTACTAATGATTTTCTTCGAGACTGTGGTCCTAGCTCTCTTCAGGTCATTGACCAGATCCTGCCGTATAGTTCTGCGCTGACCCCTCACCTTCCTCATGATCATTGATGCCCCACGAGGTGAGATCTTGCATGGAGCCCCAGACCGAGGGAGATTGACCGTCATCTTGAACTTCTTTCATTTTCGAATGATTGCGCCAACTGTTGTTGCCTTCTCACCAAGCTGCTTTCCTATTGTCCTGTAGCCCATCCCAGCCTTGTGCAGGTCTATATTTTTATCCCTGATGTCCTTACACAGCTCTCTGGTCTTGGCCATTGTGGAAAGGTTGGAGTCTGTTTGATTGAGTGTGTGGACAGGTGTCTTTTACACAGGTAACGGGTTCAAACAGGTGCAGTTAATACAGGTAATGAATGGAGAACAGGAGGGCTTCTTAAAGAGAAACTAACAGGTCTGTGAGAGCCGGAATTCCTACTGGTTAGTAGGTGATCAAATACTTATGTCATGCAATAAAATGCAAATGAATTAATAAAAAAATAATACAATGTGATTTTCTGGATTTTTGTTTTAGATTCCGTCACTCACAGTTGAAGAGTCCCTATGATAAAATGACAGACTTCTACTTGCTTCGGCAGTATATCATGTACTTGTTTCTCCCCACTGTATAAACAACATTAAAACTGGGGGTCTTAAATGCTTATGTTATATTATACTATATTTTATTATACTATATTATATTAATAAAGAAAAACCTAAATATAGACAATCATGGAAATATGCAATTGACCTTTCGCCGGCCCCTCCCCCAAAACGGCCATTGTCCAATCACACGATAGCAACCGTTACTATGTGAGCAGGTCCGTCAAACATTGACTTCAAGCAAGATGATGAAGCGGTGCGCCCACGGCGTTTGTAAATCGGACACTAGGTACCCCGAGAGATTGTCTGGAGGAGCTGTGTTCTTTCCGTTTCCAAAGCCGGAAACACAACGTGAGCGGTGCCTACAGTGGATAAAACAGTGTGGACGCCCCACTCCCAATTAAATGTGTCGAACATGGTTAACTCGTGTGCAGCGTGCGTGAGACTGAGACACTGAGATTAGTCAAAGAAACATGGAGAAAGCAGATCAAGAGGATCCACAAAGGAATTACGTTTTCTAAAGGGTTGTAGCTAGGGCTGGGTACCGAGTTCGGTACTTTTTAGGTACCGACCGGATTGCCTCGATACTACCGAGTATCGAAACATGTCTTGTTTTTCGGTACCAAATTTCGGTACCTAATTGGTTAAAGTCGGAAATTATTCCTGCTTACTAAAAATTAAGTATATGTGAATTGTGTACTTAAAATATAGCTCTTTCTGATTGTGTTTTAAAGATAGATCAGTAGTCTGTATAATTATTTGATTAGTTAGCAAGAACATGTTCAGGAAATGCATAATACAAATTGTATGGGTTAATGTACGCCTGTTTCACCTCTTATTTACCCCTTATTTACACTGCACACGTCTGCGGCGCGTTACAGCTGCGACACGGCTACTGGAGCTGATCGCCAGGGCCGTATTAAGAGCTCACTGGGCCCCGGGGCCCACTGAGAGAGAGAAAAAAACCCCACATTTTTCTAAACTAAAATTTCATAATTCTTGTGACCAATTTCACAAAAAAGAATACTAGCTTAAGAAAAGAATCTCAAGCTTACTGATGATGACAAGAGTCACAAATAACAATAGGACAAAGGCACATAAGAAATCGACCTGCTTGAAAAACTTAAAGCACTGAATAATATTATACTGTATAAAGTAATCAAATATACAATACATAGTTTTCACTATAAATTCAACATTCGTTCTTATTTATTTTACAAAACTGATTCAGTCAAGGGCAGTAAATTACTTTCTTTCTGATGTTTGATTAACATTATTGACACAAATGGCGACAGCAGCTTTATTAGCAGCTTCTGTCACTTTAAGACCTCAGGGTCAGAACTCAAGTGCGCTGTGCAAAACCGTCTCAAGTTCACCATGGTCTCAAAACGAGCATTTACAAAATTAATTCTCTCCCGCTGCTTACTGTGCATGAGCAGTTTAAAATAATTTGTGTCCAAACCACAATGCTTAAAAACGCGTTTAAATTATAAACTTACATCATGATGGCGCAGCAAAATTTACATATTTCTACCGGATATATTATCGCCAGCCCTTTAGGTGAATATAGAGTTTGATCAAACACAAAAAGCAATATCATACATCCATCAAGTTAATAATCAAACCTACCGAAAATTGGTTCATGTTTTGCTCAGGTGTCCTCTGCTGTTTAGCTTTTAAAAAATTCCTTTTTTGAGCCCCACTTGCACAGGTTTTTTTTTAAAAGATGACATTTTTATCTTTGCTATCGAAGACGAAGATAATGCGTGACAATTTTAAGAATAGTCTAGAATGAAGTGAAGAGTGTAGGCGATTGATTGGTTAAGGCGCAGGCAGCCATCATCTGATAGGCCTACGTGCAGCAGCAGGTCTGTCGTTCACAAGTTAAATATAGAATAAATGTATTTGAATGGTATATCAAATTAAAACGTGATGTTTCAATTCACCATGCCCTGAAGCCCACGGGGGTTTGATTGACAAGCGACCTGACCAATCATAACGCCGAATACGCAATTTTGTCCGACAACAAAGCTGTCAGTAGATTAACGTCAGTGGACTTGAACTTGAAAAACAGTATTGTTTAAATTACTTAAATGTCATCAACAGTAAGCTGCTCTGAGCTCTCTCTTGTATGTCGGCGCGTAGCACTGAGTGTAACGCTAGTCTTTGCCCTGCGATGCATTTTTCACTGCGTGAGTGAGAACATGATGTGCGTGACTCGTGAGAGCCGCCTGGCTTGTCACACAGTAACTAAAAAAGGCGGGTCTTTGCGAACGGTCACTATAATATTAATGATAATGATTCCATAATAATGCATGGAATATACGGCAAAGCGCCACTGAATAACAGGGCTAATTTGTGGGGGGCGTGGTAAGGCTTTGGCAATCAGATGGCTAGTAGCAGTCGATCTGCTCCACAGCCAATCACGGGCCCCCTCCTTGCTCGGGCCTAACCCTATTGTTCTCTTTCATCAACTCGTTTCGAGATCCACCTATGGGAAGGGCATCCGTACCTGACCTCTGCAGAAGCATCCAATTGCACCAAGTCTGGCTAACAGACAGAAGCGCACAGCCACTGCCAGGTAAGGCCACACCCCCTTACCTACGGGCATATAACAGCTGGGCGCGCTGCTATTCCTCAGTTGACATTCGCTTCTCGCGATCTCTGCATTGACACAGTTCGGTTGGATTAACGTTACGCTGCTCACTTTCAAGTCTTCAGGAGGACATATCGCCAGATCAGCCTCCGCCAGACGTGAGTGACAGTCATTTCTTCAGCCTATCCACTGTGTTTTTTCCACCTGGAGCCGCCCGAGCTCTCGCTGTCCTTCACCTGCTCCTCCTTACATGGCTGCCCGCCACGGATTTTTCCGAGCTCTTCACCGCTGGCCAACCCATGGCTATGTGACCGTCTAAACAGCCGCTTTCCCCGGGGAACAGCCTGCCAGGCCGCGTGTGGTGCTCTCATCGCCGCTGAGGACCTCTCGTCCTGTGCGGTCTGCTTGGGCTTAACACGCTCAAGAAGCCTTGGAGAACCCGGAGAATTACGGTCATTGTAATTGCTGCCCATGTGGTTTTTACTTAGCTGGCCTTTAGTTGCACGACCCACCGCGCCGTGCTCGGCCTTTCTGACTCGGAGGGGAGACACGGTGATGATGACGCGCTACCGGGGGACTCCCGGAGTGCCACCTCTCTAAAATATTTGAGCTGACATCAGCCCAATCCGCATTCCCTGAAGAGGACATCTTCGCGGGAAAACCCCACTCTCGTTGACGAACCGGTCGGTTCCGGTGACGGGGATGACGCGGTCCTTTTAGCGTTCCCTAGGCTAGCGCTCAAGCGGCTTTACCTCAGTCCATCCTCCTGGAAGTTTGTGAGCGAGCGGCCGTTCGCCTCAACATTGTGTGGCCAGCTCCACAGAGCTCCACCGACCAGGATAGGAATATTTACGACGGGTCTGAGGCGGCTGGAGCGTCCCGCTAGACTGTTAAAATGGCCCTGATGTGTTACGATTACGTGTTGAGGCCTTCAATTTATGCCTTCCTAGGAAGGCGGCCCCGAACGCAAGCGGCCTGCCTGTTGTTCTACCATTGGGAGTAACGTTACACAGGGTCTCCCACCGACGGTCGGTTAATCCCGTCTCGTGGCTGCCCAGCCCGTGTGTTTAGTGGACGTTGTGTGTGTGTGTCCCCGAAACAAGTTACAGGGGGTCTGTCGTGAGGAAAAGTACATAGCAGTGTTACCACACCGCACGCACTTGGTTCCCCTCACCCAGTTATTAAAGGCTTCGGCCCCAGTGTTTCCCAACACAAAAAACACACATTACTAAACAACACATTTAATAAACGAATCAAATGAATTCGTGCAGATTTATATATCTGCCAACATAGAGAGCAAATCTCTCTGATCCCATGCATGTCGCCCTAAGTCCGTCCACAAGAGGGCGCCATTGCCTCAAAAATCAACCAGCTGGGCTCACACAGCTCAGTTGCGGCTGCCCAGCCCATGTGTTTTCAGTGGACGTTGTGTGTGGAAGGCCCCTGTGTTCCCCAACACAAAACACACACATAACTAAATAACACTTTTAAACAAACGAATTAAATAAATCCGTTACAGAGGGAGTATCTCTCTCCGCGGATGTTATTTTTCTGCCTGAGCTTAAGACTGCCCAGTTCATGTGTTCCGGAGATATGTGTTTTTCCCCCACTTTCAGGGGGCACCTTGCGAGGGAAAGTTCAGCACAGTGGACACCACACTATGTTCCCCTCACTCGGTCAATAAAGGCTTCGCCCCCAGTGTTTGCCCAACACAAAACACACAAAGTTACGAATCAAATGAATTCGTTTTGGAGAGAAGACCTCTCTCCGCAGAGAAAACTTCTCACTGCAGAGGGAGGAAATCCCTCCGAACCCCTGCATGTCGCCTCTAGTGTGCCCACTAGATGGCGCCTTGCATCAAAAATGAACCAGCTGGGCCCATACAGCCCGCTCCGACCCGAGTGGGTTTTTGCGTACCGTAACCCAGGGTTACAAGCTGCAGTTTGCAATAAAACCTCCGCATTTCAACGGCGTTCTCTCTTCTCACACAGAAGAAAACGCCTCACACATTCTGGAAGAGGAAATTTCCTCCCTCCTAACAAGGAGCGATTAAGATGGTGCCACCCAATCTGATAAACCCTGGTATTTTCATGTTCCAAAAGACGTGGCGCCCCCCGCCCTATATTGGACCTTTGAGTGTTGAACAAACATTTGAGGAAATTTCAAACAATTTCAGAATGTGACACAAGGCTCTCTCGCCTGTGCCATAAAGCAGAACGACTGGTTCACATCAGTCGATCTGAAAGATGCTTTCAGATAAGCATAAGCATCTTTTTCACATAAGCATCTACCCTCCATACAGGAAATATCTTCGTTTCACTACCAAGGCATTTGTTACGAATTCACAGTTCTTCCGTTCGGGTCCCAGAACGTTCTGTCTGTGTGCGGAGGTGGGCGTGGCGCCCCTGAGACTATCAGGGCTGAGAATTCTGACTTACATAGACGATTGGCTCATCATAGCCAAATCGAAGGAGAAGTGGTCGCTGGACACCGGCCGGGTGCTCGCGCACATCACATCCCTCGGGTTCTAGGTGAATGCGAGCAAAAACAATCTGACTCCCAGTCAGAATGTCATTTTCCTGGGCTTGGAATTAAACTCAGTCTCCATGCGAGCGCGTCTCTCTCAAGAGCGCATTCGCTCTCTAATGAACTGTCTGTCGCAGTTCAGAGAAGGGGCGAGAGTACAATATCGCACATGCCTCAGGCTGCAGGGTCTCATGGCTTCATCTATCCAAGTTGTGCCGTTGATCTCCTGAGAATGAGAGCGTTCACAAAATGGGTTTTGTCACTACATTTCACCCCGATTCGCGATCTCTGCCACTCGGTAACGGTGTCTGCTCGGCGCCTGCTCGGCGGCCCTGCGCCATTGGGAGGGCGAGAACTTTTACGCACGGGGAACTCCCCTCGGGACTGTTACGATGCGGAAAGTTGTGACGACAGATGCATCCTTAACAGGCTGGAGAACCACCCAGGAAGGCAGAACGGTGAACGGTCTGTGGCTGAGCAGACTACGTTCAGCGCACATGAACTATTTAGTGCTTTTACCAATTGGAAAGCTCTGAATCATTTCCTGCCTTGCCTGCAGGGACATCCCGTTCTAGTACGGTGCGATAATACCACGGCAGTGGCTTATATCAACCGGCAGGGAGGCATGCGCTCGCTGAAACTCCACGCTCTAGCTTACAGGCTTTTGGTGTGGAGCAGACAGGTTTTTCTGTCATTACGCGTGACTCATGTCCCGGGCATTCCGAACAGAGGCGCGGATCTGCTATCGAGGGGAAACCCAAACTACGGGGATTGGCGTCTTCACCCGCAGATAGTGGAGAGGTTATAGAAGAGATTCGGACAGGCAGCCGCAGATCTTTTCACCTCGCGCGAAAATCACCATTGTCATTTTTGACATTTTTTTTGTTACCTCCAACCCCCGTTGTGAGTCGCCAGATCCACCGCGCCACCCCCCCCCCCCCCCAACCGCCCCCCCCCCCCCCCCCAACCGCCCCCCCCCCCCCCCCCCGCGCGCTCCGGGACCTCCCACTTTCCAAATTAAGCACTGGAGCTACCAATCTCTGTATAATGGCCGTTGGAGCCCTCTGCTGGTAGGGAATCGTAAGATAGCCGCTCGAACACTTCCGGTGGCTTTACTGCCTGGTGGCATTTTAGAACTTCATGAGATATCCAGTCATTATATAGATCAGTGCATGACTCTCTCTTGAGAGGATGAGAGTTGAGCACCTACACTCAGCAGCTCGGGTCAAAGTCAAACAGGAATATTTTTGTTTAATCTCCTCTTTCTAGCTCTGGTACTGCTCTGATCAATTTGATATATCTAATTCTGATTAATTATAAGATTTTAAATTACAGCGTTTTGAAGAGTTTGGCCTCGCTCCATCTAGACAATGGCATGAAGTGTGTCGGCACTCTGCTGGCCGCTGTGATAAGATATCTTTAAGGTTGAGTAGTTTTTCCTCTCATCTAGCTCCAGTCAGGCAGTGACATCAAGTGTTCAGCCCTCTGTGAAGCCGCCTTGATCGGCTGTCTTTAAGGATGAGTCTGGTTGCCCGCCTCTTGTTATAGAGACGTTCGGCTGAGGCCTCCATTAACCTGATGGTCTTTAAAGGTGAACTAAGTAACTTTTTTACCTTAACCGAACAGCTTTGGAGTCATTGTAATGTTTATATTACTGATTTCGTGTTGAATGGTGGTCGTCTTGCACCCCCCTGGTGCCTGTGAGCCGCAAAACCACCCTTGCAACTTTGGGCCGGCGGGCCGCCGGCCTCAGTGTTAGGAAGTATCGTGTGATATCAAGAATCGCGAGGTAACGAATTGCTTTATGGCAAAAAACAGATCTGATAAAATTCTGATAAAATGAGCATCAAACAGAAATAACCCGGCGCCGTATACATGTGGTGTTGGGCGCGCGCAGCTCTTAAAGGGGCCATACCTTATTTCCACTCGTTACAGCGTCCATCCTACTGAACATGTACCGGTCCGGCCGTGAGTGCGAGCCATCTCTGTGTGAGTGCTATTCACGACAGTACAAGTACTCCACAGCGACTCTAGGGGTCGCCGTTTGACAAAAACGGAATTCCTACTGAGTGCTGCTTTAAGGATGAGTGTAGTTTGGCCTCCTCTCGATCTGAAAATTGTTCTGCTGAGGCCTTCACTCACCTGAGCTCCAGCCAGACAGTTACATCAAGTGATTTGCCCTTTCTAGGCCACCTTGGTAAACTGTATTTTAGGTTTAGTATGGCTGGCCTCCTCTCTTTATAATAATAATAATAATTCATTTTAATAATAATAATTTGTTACATTTATATAGCGCGTTTTTGGGCACTCAAAGCGCTTTACATATGGAAGGCGGAATCTCCTCAACCGCCACCAATGTGCAGCATCCACCTGGATGATGCGACAGCAGCCATGTTGCGCCAGAACCCCCACCACACACCAGCTTATTGGTGGAGAGGAGCTTATCTGAGGATCGTTCTGCTGAGGCATCCACTCATCTGAGCTCCAGTCAGACAGTGACATTAAGTGTTCTGCCCTATGTGAGGTCGCCTTGGTAAACTGTCTTTAAGGTTGAGTCTGGTTGGCCTCCTCTCGCTATAGGGAGTCACTCTGCTAAGGCCTTCGCTCACCTGAGCTCCGGCTAGATAGTGATATCAAGTGTTTGGCCCTCTTTGAGGCCGCCTTGATAAACTGTCTTTAATGTGGTTGGCCTCCTCTCACTATAAAGAGTTGTTCTGCTGAGGCCTCCAGTTAGACAGTGAAATCAAGTGTTTGGCCCTATGTGAGGCTGCCTTGATAAACTGTCTTTGAAGATGATTTGGTTTCGAAATTACGGAAGTTATGGGGTGAAAGCGGCAAAAGATCATTGTTTTTGGTTCAGGGGGAACTGTGAAAGGTGGCTGCTGTTTCAGTTAAGGTGTTCAGGGACTGACTTCTGTCTAACTCTAGATAGCATAAAACGCGCTGATGACGTCTGATGTCAGTGCCAGCAGGGTGTCTCAAAAACACGGTTTGAAATCGCTGGGGTTTCTGACGTCACAAACTGCCTTATAACCAATCACGTCAACTTGCCGGCGGTCTTTAGCATATCAGTAACCGAAAACTAGCAGGGGAGTCTCGAGAAAAGCCAGGTTATCCCAGTATATTTGTCTGTTGATATAAAAAATTGGGTAGATTTAGCGATATAGCAGGTGTATGATGTATATTATGATGTTATGATGAACTATATGCCTTTCTCCACTGACGTTCTGAGTTGTTCAAAGCGTTTCTGGTGATTTTTAGAAGGCAGCTGTCTGACTCTGAGATGTGAACGGGAACATAGTTTGTGTAACATTAGCAACACACTACTAGCTGTTTGATAACATAGTCAAACAAAAGGCTAATCATATTAATTACTGTTCCCTATCGGTCAGTCACTACAACGTAGGTCAGACTGACCAATAGGAATCTCGCTAGAGAGCCAATTTACTTCGAGTGAATCTAAAACAAGCCAATGCACATTGGCGTGCAATCATTTGCAACAGCTGCGCGTCCTCGTCAGCGCGGGTATATAACGAGCGGCTGTGTGATTGCACTTCAGCTTTTTGCTTCGGAGCCTAAACTTCGATGCCTCTGCTTAGAGTGAATTCTTCTTGCAGCAAACTCTCTCTCTGGTACGGGTGTCACGGCGCGACAGCGTGGACAGATCTCCTCTCTCCGGCGAAGAAACCCAAAAGCTGTTTTCACAGCTGGTAAAACTGAGCACGAGAGCTGATCAGCGCACGTACGGGTGCACATTCCCGGCCGTGATCATCTGCATCTGTCCCCGTGTGTGCCTCAGTATCAGCGAGAGCAGTTCCTAAAAGAGCTTAAACAGATAGTTTGCGTCTTTTTAAAGATGACATTCTATCTGTGTGTTTCTCGATGTGGTCGTTACCTGGGATCGCGGGATGGTCACGAACGCTGTCTTGTGTGTCTGGGCTTACAACACGCACAGGCAGCGTTCGTGGATGAGTCATGCACCCATTGTGGGAAGATGACCATCTCGGAGCTGAGGTCGAGACTCTCGTTCCTGCAAAGGGGCGGAGTCCCCGTGCCGGCGCCCCGTTCCAATCCTCCTGCGAGGGTTGCTTCGGACGCTGGCACGGGTTTACACCTGAGGATTACAGTGAGCGCGCTTCCTTCGGGGAACCAACCCCCTAGGAACCCTCACTCCTCTCAGCCTCCGCAACCATGTGAGCTGCCAAAGGAGCGCGCTGGACCATCCACGAGGTGTGTACCAACCGTTTCCTTTGGCCCTTCCGGCGATGAACAGATGTCGATCGCGTCATCGGAGGGTGGGTCAGATGTCTCTGCGGACGACGTGCCGGAGCTGCTGCCTCCTTCGGGGGTGCTGGCGGTGCCCGATACGGACCCGGAGAGGATGGCCATGCTTTCCCGGGCCGCCGAGAGGGTCGGACTCATGTGGAACCCTCCACCGGGTCCCGAACCCTCGAGGCTGTACGATTGGTATCTCGGGGTGGCGCGTCCTGGCTCCCAGCAACCCAACCCAGTGCCTTTCTTCCCGGAGGTGCATGAGGAGCTCACTGGGACGTGGACGGCACCTTTTACTGCCCGAAACCGCTCCAGTAGTTCCTCCTCCCTCACCACCCTTGACGGCGGGGCAGCTAAGGGTTACACGCGCATCCCGCCGGTGGAGCGGGCCGTTGCTATGCAACTGTGCCCTAACTCCACTTGGCGCGGAGAACCGTGTCTCCCTTCCCGGGCCTGTAAGTACTCGTTGGACTTAACCGGCAAGGCTTAA
The DNA here is from genome assembly GCA_030578255.1 of Tiaroga cobitis. NCBI lineage: Eukaryota > Metazoa > Chordata > Actinopteri > Cypriniformes > Leuciscidae > Tiaroga > Tiaroga cobitis. The sequence continues at coordinate 27,655,404 of CM060591.1, read as the reverse complement.
AAGGCCCGTGGGGAAGCTGCCTCTGCCGTGCACGCTTTGGCGTTGCTCCAGGTCCATCAGGCCAAGGCACTGAAGGAACTGGACGAGGGTGGTCACGACCCACTGGTGTTCCAAGAACTCCGGCGGGCGACGGACCTCGCGCTTCGTGCGACGAAGGTTACCGCTCACTCAGTGGGCCGCGCGATGTCCACAATGATGGTCTAGGAACGCCATCTCTGGCTGTGTCTGGCTGACATGCGGGAGACCGACAGGCTCCAGTTCCTCAACGCCTCCGTGTCCCAGACCGGGCTCTTCGGCGACGCGGTCGAGAACTTTGCCTAGCAGTTCTCGGCTGTACAGAAGCAGACTGAGGCCATCAAACACATCCTGCCTCGGCGGTCAGCTGCTGCCTCCACCCCACCGCTGGCGGCTCCTCAGTCTGCTCGTCGCCGGGGGCATCTGCCTGTGCCCTCCCCGGCTCCCGCGCCGCAGCAGCAGCCTCCACCGAAGCGGCGCCGCGGAGCCAGTCGCAGGCAGAACGCCCCGCCCGTCCAGGCCCCCGCCAAGAGGGGCGGGAAAGCCAGCACCAAGCGGCCCTAGGACGGGCAACCCAGGGATGGCAGGGACTGCTCTCAAGGAGACGATGGCCGCATCGCTCCCTCCCCCGGAAGAGGGCCGGGTGGAAAATCTTTTGTTTTGTTTTGTTCCGCCAAATTTTCAATAAAAGAGCAGTTTCTATCATCTCTGGGTCCGAAGAGGACTCGGAGAGCAGTGGGGGGACAAAATCCTTACCACTCTCATCCTCCTCTTCTATCGCCAGCTGGCAGCAGTGTACGGTTCGAGAACGCCACCGAGCCACCTCCCGCACCTCCTGCCCCGTGGAACCATGTAAGCGCTTTACAGTACACTCAGACCCCGCTGGGGGCTGCCTCCCAGAGAGAGCCCCCCCAGCCAGGTCCCTGTGTTCCACTTCGCTGCCCCACTCCGGGTACGCCTACGGTCCCCTTGGTCCCGCTTGTACGGTCTCTGAGAGCCTGGTTAGCGCTCCCCAGTCCGTCTCGCTGGCTAATCCGGACCATCAGGCTCGGCTATGCGATTCAGTTCGCCCGGCGTCCCCCCAAGTTTCGGGCCATCCACTCCACTACAGTGAGAGCAGCCGATGCCCATGTCTTGCGCGCGGAGATCGCAGTCCTACTGGCGAAGGACGCGATAGAGCCGATATGAGGTCAGGGAACTACAGTCCCTACTTCATTGTACCCAAGAAAGGTGGTGGGTTACGACCGATCTTGGACTTGTGAGTTTTGAATCGGAGCCTCCACAAGCTACCGTTCAAAATGCTCACGCACAAACGCATCTTCGAATGCATCCGTCCCCGAGATTGGTTTGCAGCGATCGACCTGAAGGACGCGTACTTTCATGTCTCGATTCTCCCTCGACACAGGCCGTTTCTGCGCTTTGCGTTCGAGGGTCGAGCATATCAGTACAAGGTCCTACCCTTCGGGCTGTCCCTGTCCCCCCGTGTCTTCACGAAAGTCGCGGAGGGGGCCCTTGTTCCCATGAGAGAACAGGGTGTTCGCATCCTCAACTATCTCGACGACTGGCTCATACTAGCACACTCTCGAGATCAGTTATGCGATCACAGGGACCTTGTGCTCAGGCACCTCAGCCAGTTGGGTCTTCGGGTCAACTGGGAGAAGAGCAAACTCGCCCCCGTGCAGAGGATCTCTTTGCTCGGTATGGAGTTGGATTCGGTCGCACAAACAGCGCGCCTCACAGAGCAAAGCGCTCAGTCGGTGCTGGACTGCTTGAACACGTTCAAGGCCACTGAAATTCTTTTAGAGGGTCCTGGGGCATATGGCGGCAGCAGCAGCGGTAACCTCGCTCGGCTTGCTTCATATGAGACCGCTTCAGCACTGGCTTCACGGCCGAGTCCCGAGATGGGCATGGCATCACGGCACTCACCGGGTGGCAATCACACCGGCCTGCCGTCAGACCTTCAGCCCGTGGTCAGATCCCTCGTTCCTTCGGGTAGGAGTCCCCTTGGAACAGGTATCCAGGCACGCTGTGGTATTCACAGATGCCTCTGCCACCGGCTGGGGTGCCACATACAACGGGCATGCAGTATCGGGGGTGTGGACGGACCCTCATCTACATTGACATATCAATTGCCTCGAGTTGCTAGCAGTACACCTTGCTCTGCGCCGTCTGAAAAGGCCGCTGCAGTGCAGGGATGTGCTGGTCCGTACGGACAACACTGCGACCGTTGCGTATATCAACCGGCAAGGTGGTCTACGCTCCCGTCGCATGTCGCAACTCGCCCGCCATCTCCTCCTCTGGAGTCAGAAGCATCTGATGTCGTTTCGAGCCATGTATGTCCCCAACGTGCTCAATCGTGTGGCCGACGAGCAATCACGAGCTGTGCTCCCGGGAGAATAGCGACTCCACCCCCAGGTGGTTCAGCTGATCTGGAGAGAGTTCGGGGAGGCTCAGGTAGACCTGTTTGCCTCCTCAGAGACCTCCCACTGCCAGCTGTTTTACTCCCTGACCGAGGGAAAACAAGGCACGGACGCACTGGCACACAGCTGGCCCCGGGGCCTTTGCAAATATGCGTTTCCGCCAGTGAGCCTTCTTGCACAGACACTGTGCAAAGTCAGGGAGGACAAGGAGCAGGTCCTTCTGGTGGCTCCCTACTGGCCCACTCGGACCTGGTTCCCAGAACTCATGCTCCTTGTGACAGTCCCTCCCTGGCCCATTCCTCTGAGGAAGGATCTTCTGACTCAGAGACGGGGCACCCTATGGCACCCGCGTCCAGACCTCTGGAAACTCCATGTCTGGTCCCTGGACGGGACGCGGAGGTTCTAGGTGACTTACCCCCAGAGGTACTTAACACCATCACTTCAGCACGGGCGCAGTCCACGAGACGTGTCTACGCCCTGAAGTGGAACCTGTTCGTCAAGTGGTGTTCTTCTCGCCGAGAAGACCCCCGAAGATGTGCGATAGGGTCTGTGCTTTCCTTCTTGCAGCAAGGGTTGGAGCGAAGACTGTCTCCCTCCACCCTCAAAGTCCATGCTGCTGCTATTTCAGCTTATCACGACCACGTCGATAGCAAAACAGTTGGAAAGCACGACCTGGTCGTCAGATTTCTTAGGGGGGCAAGACGATTAAATCCTCCTCGACCCCCCTCCATACCCTCTTGGGATCTTTCCCTAGTGCTCCAAGCATTTCAGGACGTTCCCTTTGATCCTTTGCAAACAGTGGACTTAACCTGTTAAGCTTCAACCCCACTTTTGAAAAATCCCCAGAAATGGCATACCCAAACTGAAACAGATACAGTTCATGAACCCTTTGTACTAAAAGCACAAGTAAGATCTCATTTGAAAGCTGACACCTGGCAGTTTATTGTAAATGTGGAATTAATTAGTGATACTGAAAAAAAATTTATGAAAAATGTCTTCAAAGTTTTGTAAAGTTATTAGAAATCTATTTTTATGAAACATCTTCATGAAAATAAAATTGAAGTTGGCATTGTATCAATCTAGAAATGCACTGCAGCTAAAGCCACATGTCTGACCATGTTATATTTAAAATTTGAAGAAGATAAGTTTAAAACTCTGCATTTAGTTAAATGTTTTTCAAGATCATGTCATATGAATTTATTTTGATTAGACTCTAAAATGCAAACTGGTGTTTATTGTCATCTTCTAGCATCTATTTAGACTATTTTCTCTATTGTTTTGTGGTGCAAACGAGCCCCATTCAGTGTCAGTCTCCCCTGTACACATTCACACCTCTCCAGCCTGGTTATGGGTCTAAATATGCTTTTCTTTTGTCTGCATTATAATCACTAACGACTGGCTATTCACACTGTTTCAATCCCTTTTTCTTTTATCAAAGTTCTCACTTCACATTTGAAACTGTATCAAATGCCCTTTTAGAAAAACGAAAAATTTCAGTAAGCATTCCTATTTAGAAAAATTCATAAAAATAACAGCTAATGTGCTGGCAGGTGCACAGAGTTAGCTAGCATGTTAGCTTAGCACACCATCAATACACGACAATTTATGTGATTAAAACCATGTTTGTGCTCCAAACTTACTTTATAACGCAAGTCGAGTGTTTTAAATAACCTTCTGTGATCTGATTTGGCTTCAGATGAAAAAATAAGACAGAAAATATATTAATTTATAGTATTCTGCAATGATAAACCAGGGTTCTCAAGTCTCACGCATTGGCCGTGAGACACACGCAATTCAACTAGTTCACACGCTCACACGCCACATCGTGTATTTCTCACGCTGAAAAGGAATGCCAACCAAGTTGTCCTGCGAGCTTTATATATAACGTTGTATTCGAGGCGCAGGCACACAAAGTGAAGTTTCCTGCCGCCAGCACGTATCTCTGCCAGATTGTGTTCGTTACTAGCTAGGCATCATAGATGCGCGAAGCCGCGAATACGCGGAAGTTGACGGAACATTCTCGGCCTCCGTACGTTCGTTAGGTAACCAACAACATCGCACGAACACACGTCGTGATGGAGAAGGTAATTTGGAAGAAAGCTCGTCTAACATTTTTAGGCTAGAAGATTTAATATATAGCCCATCCTATACATTATTATTGATGCAGTCAAAAACTCTACAACTACTTTGCAACCAGGCAAGAAGCTTTGGCTCAGTTTGGCTAGCATACGTTATCTGAAACTAAGGGAAATGTTAGTGGGTATGGGAAGGAATGAAAATGCATTTCTTCATTTTATTTTAAATTATATATTATACTGTATTAATAGTCTTTCTAGTTACATTAAGGCTACATGTATTAAAGCAAAGTGCTCTGGGTAATATTTTATATCCTGTCAAAACATACATTAATCATTGCCATTGCATTTGTATTTTTCAAAGATGTCAGGGAAAAAGCAAAAATATATTTTATCATTCTGGGCACCAAAGGGTAAGCCCCCTAAAAAGGTTGCAAGGCAGCAAAATGTGCAACAAACACTTACAACACAAAACACATTTCATAAGCTGGATTGTGTACTCTTGTGTACACACACACACAAACACACACTCACACACACATACTCTAATATGTCCATTTGTTCACAATGTCCCACCACACAATAATTCAAAATGCAAAAAGATTTGTTTTTTTCCATACAGTTTGGAGCAAATTGTTATATTTTTGTAATTTTTGTATATTTGTAATTTTGAAATATAACATTAAAGAGTATATTTGATGTGATGAATTGCTCTGTCATTTATCAGATTTACCAATTGTTATAATTTCAATTTGTGCTGGTTAATTATGAACAATGGGTAAAATTGGTGGGCGGGGGCGGGGCTCCATTAGGGCTCCTCCCCTAACCGCATGTGATCTCACTCCAAGCTTTTGATAAAACTTGAGAACCCTGGATAAACTCTATATCGATTAGCATTACATTATAAATATAATCTATTATTATGAAAATACCTGATATGGCTCGAAGAACACAGGTAAATCGAATATCATTGCAATCATGTTTATTGTCTTCAAAACATCTTTATCTGCATGTTACAGCGATCTCTGGAAGCTTTGTTTGTGTCAGCGACTTCCTGGAATGTCACTTGGTTATTCCACTTCTTCGTGTGTTCCATATATGGACTATTACTGTGCATAGAGCGCTCTCAGGCGGCCAGTATGAATTGAAAACACAGTACATCAGAGTATCCAGCGCTCATGATTACATCGACGCATTTGGTTATAAATTCAATAAATATTATTCCTGTCTATAGATATCTGATGTAAACCTATGAGAATATATCAATATTTCTCCAAATCTGCACATGTTTGAGCTAAAAGCCCTGAGGGACGTTGTTTTGTCAAGCTCTGTCATGACGATCGCACAGGAGTTTTTTTCTGAATGGAAGCGGCTGACGCTCATAATTCATATTAAAGGTAACGACTCATTTTTTAATTACATAACTCCTGACACAAATTAAGACATAACTGTCACTATAAGTTTATCAGAATACAATAGTGGTCAAATACTGAAACTTGAGTCTTATATCTTTTTAATGATGTATAGTTTGTCAAGGTAATAACATTAAATCTGATAGTAACTTTGAACTATTTAAAAAAAAAAACGCTTCAGTGCGCCCGCGCTCTGGTGAAGCTTAACAGGTTAAAGCTTCTTTCCATGAAGACCTTGCTACTGGTTGCATTGGCCTCTGTCAAGAGGTTAGGAGACCTGCACGCATTTTCGGTCGACGAATCGTGCCTAGAGTTCGGGCCGGGTGACAGCCATGTGGTATTAAGACCCCAGCCTGGCTATGTGCCCAAGGTTCCTACCACTCCCTTTAGAGACCAGGTAGTGAATCTGCAAGCGCTGCCCTTGGAGGAGGCAGACCCAGCCCTGGCTTTTTCTCTGTCCCGTTCTCGCTCTGCGTATGTACGTGGACATAACTCAAAGCATCAGGACATCAAACCAGCTCTTTGTCTGTTACGAAGACCAGCAGAAGCGAAAGGCTGTCTCCAAGCAGAGGGTGGCCCACTGGATAGTGGATACCATCGCCTTGGCTTACCAAGCTCAAGGCGTGCCCTGCCCGCTCAGGTTGCATGCACACTCCACGAGAGGCGTTGCATCCTCCTGGGCGCTGGCTCGTGGCGCCTCGCTAACAGATATCTGTAGAGCTGTGGGCTGGGTGACACCTAACACGTTCACTAGATACTATAGCCTACGTGTAGAGCCAGTCTCCTCCCGTGTTCTCACCCTAAACGGGTAGAAGCACTGAGAGGCCCGGCTCTGTCGGCTTGCTGCACCCTACTGTGCAACCTTATTGCTCCAGAGTGAAAAACCTGTCGAGTCCTCCAACACCCCTCAGCCCGGACATGGCGGAGCGTCCGGAGCCAGGCCCCTGTCCGCTGAATCCTTGAGAGCCAAACCCGGGCTGGGTTCCATATGTGCGACCCTTCGGGGATCCCATATGTGTATATGTTCCACGGCTGCTCCTAAGTCGGCAGCCCGTGTCTTTCCCTTAGGCTAAGTCACCCATTATATCATATGCAGTACAGCCTTCTGGTTAGTCCATATGTATTTTCCACATAACTCTCTGAAGAAAGTGGGTTCCGCAGCGTTCCCCTCCCTCTAAAAAAGGGCACGCTTTCCCAGTGTTATCCAAGTCTCACTGTATGGGTTATAAAGGAACAACAGTGTCAGACACTCTCTGTGTAACCCTCCTCTTATCGTCCTTCCAGGCAAGAAGGTGCAGAGGCTTGCATGGGGCGCTGGATGGGGTGCAGCGACTGTGGCGCTTTGGTAGGGATTCCTATTGGTCAGTCTGACCTACGTTGTAGTGACTGACTGATAGGGAACGTCTCGGTTACATATGGTAACCCTCGTTCCCTGAGGGAGGGAACGGAGACGTAGGTCCCGTCGCCACATCTGCTGCTGCCCGCTCCTCAGCAAAAAACTGAAGTGCAATCACACAGCCGCTCGTTATATACCCGTGCTGACGAGGACGCGCAGCTGTTGCAAATGATTGCACGACAATGTGCATTGGCTTGTTTTAGATTCACTCGAAGTAAATTGGCTCTCTAGCGAGATTCCTATTGGTCAGTCTGACCTACGTCTCCGTTCCCTCCCTCAGGGAACGAGGGTTACCATATGTAACCGAGACGTTATGTGCCAGACACTCTAAAGAGCGATACCATTGTGCAGCGTTTACCTTAGTAAGTTGGCCAAATGAATCTCTGAGATGGTGTGAGTGCCTGGAGGCGGGGCTAATTAGCATATTCATGGTTCTGCATATGATAAGTGAAGCAAGGTTGTAGAGTTACATTCAAGCTATTTTAAGGCATGAATAATATTTCGTTCACAGGAAAAAACTTGAAATGACCCTGCACCACAAAAGCAGTCTTATGTGTCCATTTTTTAAAATTGAGATTTTTACATCACCTGAAAGCTGAATAAATAAGCTTTCCATATGGTTTGTTAGGATAGGACAATATTTGGCCGAGATACAACTATTTGAAATCGGGAATCTGAGGGTGCAAAAAAATCTAAATATTGAGAAAATCGCCTTTAAAGGGTTCCATTTCTGTTGGTGATTGAGCTGCATCCACTTACAAAATTTTTTTTTTGATATATTTAAGGTAGGACATTTACTAAATATCTTCATGGATCATGATCTTTACTTAATATCCTAATGATTTTTGGCATAAAAGAAAAATCGATAATTTTGACCCATACAGTGTTTTGTTGGCTATTGCCACAAATATACCTGTGCAACTTAAGACTGGTTTTGTGGTCCAGGGTCACAGTCATTTTGGTGATCAAAGATTAATTTAAGGCATAACATTTTTGACTACAGATGGACTTTAAAATAAATACGCTATAGTGCTCATTTAAGGATGTGCATTTATTTCTTGGATGGAGCAAGAACACCTAAGTATCTAAAATGCATGTGTAGTTCAGTTGAGTGATAAAGTTTACCCTCTAAAACTTAATGCTGTTGAACTGAATGTATGAAGCAAACTATCTACTAAAATAACCACAACATTAAAAGGAATGCTGAAATAAAAGCGTATGGTTTATCTGTCAATCCAATGCACTTAAAAGTTCTGGCCCATTTGTTACAAACTGTGCGCTTTTTCTTTCAGAATCATCATTGGCTGGTAGAAAGAAAAATAGAATAAGATTATTTAGAAGCATTATAGCAATTTAATTTAATTTAATTTAATTGTAGCAATCAGCTGATAAGAGTAATGTAATTAATTTGCTTCAAGTGAGTGATAGCTTGGCTATATACATACAGTAAATAGTTGATAGTTGTTCAATTTCAGGCAACTGTAAAACAGTATCAAATATGGGTCAACACTTACCGTATGGACAGGGCTGTTTCTTATGCTCTGGAATTATGGGTATTTTTCTTAGAAAATTCTCCAGACTTGGCCCATGACGACCCAATGGATCATCAGGAGGCATAAACCTGGGAGATTTTTTCCAAGATTAATTTTCTAATTTCTATAAATGGCAAAAAAGCAAACTTAAAATTTAAATCCCACAAATATTTATACCTCAAAATTCCAGGTTCAACAGACTTACTTATCATTTACAAAGGAGTACATCAGAAGGCGTTCATCAACAAACTTCTTCCACTCCGGTTTCTCAACAGCCAAGTCTCTGTAGTTGTCATTGGAAACAATGATGCCATCTGATTCATAAGCTAACTTAACAATAAACCTGTCATCATAGCAGACTACTCTGCGGCCCTGGACACGACGTGAGGGTGTGAAAACAAGAATCTTATCCTTTTCCAGCCGTCTCAAAATCTCCTGATCTGTAAGGAAATAATGTAAAAAAACTGTTTTATTGATTATAGTCACATGGATGCTAGACCTAAAATAACAACAAATGGAAAATAAAATTAAGATACCATCAAATGTATACCTAATAAAACAAAGGAAAAGGTTCACAGACAAGTTTAAATGTCAGCATGTGCTCATTTGATTGTCTGAGGACAAGCAGGCAAATATTTTCACCTGTGATAAGAGCATCAGGACGGGACTGTTCTTTCCTCCAGGCTGGCACAAAAACTGTAATGTCTTGATGGCCACGTTCAAGAAACCAATCAACTGCAAGCTGAATCCCATGACAGGAGAACATCTGTTTATTGCCATGGCTGTAAAAATGAGAAAGAAAGAAAAAAGTAACAATTAAAATGTGTAACTCTATATGTAAATGATAATAACTATTTTAAAAAGTCACTTTGTTGGTTTGAATTCAAAATGTCAGTAAAAAATGTCACTCAATGATATAGAGGATATATGTTTGAAGATTAGGGGCCCTATTTTAACGATCTAAGTGCGTGGTCTAAAGAGCACGGCGCAAGCAAACTTAGAGCGTATCCGAATCCACTTTTGCTAGTTTAACGACAGGAAAAATGGTCGGCGCGTCCGGCATATGGTCTAAAAGGGTTGTCCCTATTCTCTTAATGAGTAATGGGTGTATTTTGGGCGTAACCTGCAGTAAACCCATCAGAGTCTCATCTCCCATTCCCTTTAAAGGTGCAGTGTGTGATTTTTAGAGACATCAGTTGCGAGTTTGCACTAAGGGCTCAGCCCACTGCTCACCCCTCCCTTTCGAAGAAGCTACGGTGGCTAAAACAGGACAAACATATCGTCGTCTGAGACAGCAGAGAATAGCCAGAGTAAGCCAAGAGTATGTAACATTGTCACTGTTTCTGTACCACAGTCTATTATAAACCACATCATGGATAAAGTTTACAAAGCCATAGTCAGGTGAGGATCAAGGGTCTTAAACCATTTAATCCCAACGGTCACAATAGTGACCGTAAAAAAATGTTTCATTTCTAAGGCTGTAAAAATGTTAATGAATAACCTATCAATGCATTTCCAGCAGATATTGAAATAATAAAGGGTCTCAATGAAATATGTGCAGTGTCGCATGTTTACTGTAAATTGTCACATGACCAGAGCCGTTTATTTCCTGTTTGTGCCAAGAGAAGAGGATGGCAGCAAGAAAGCTCCCAAAGAAAAGATTAGTAAAGTATGTTAACATAAAGTTAGGACATAGATTTTTGGTACACATCATGTTTAAGGTGTCTAGTATTGATATATGCATTTGCAATTACTCAACTTTGTTCAATGTGTTCATAGAACTCACAAACATGTCAACGTCAACAATAGTGACCGGTGGGATAACCCATTGGATCTATATGCTACTACACATAGGCTAACTGTTCTACCTTACTTTCTGTTACTACCTAATTTTACATACAGACACATACACAGAAACACACACTCACACTCGCACATCACACACACCACGCACGCCACAAACACCACGCAACACACTCCACGCCACACACACTCCATGCACGCCACACACTCCACGCACGCCACACACACCCCACACACACACATCACAAACCCACACACCCCACACACTCACATCACACAACCCACACGCACACCACACACCCCACACTCCACACGCACACCCAACACCACGCAAGCACACCGCAACACACCCCACACGCACACACACCACACACCCCACATGCACACCCACACGCACACGCACACCACACACCCCACATGAACACCCACACACACGCACACCACACACCCCACTCACATCACACACCACACACCCCACTTGCACACCCACCCACACGCACGCACACCACACACCCCACATGAACACCCACACGCACGCACACCACACGCTCCAGACCACACACCCCACATGCACACCCACACGCACGCACACCACACACCCCACACCACACACCCCACATGCACAACCACACGCACCCACACCACACGCACACAAAACACCACACGCCCCACTCACATCACACACCACACACCACACACCCCACACACCGCAACACACCTCACACGCACGCACACCCCACAAGCCCCACACACTCACATCACACACCCCACACCACACTCACCCCACATGCACACCCAACACCACACACTCCACACACACACACCCAACACCACACACCCCACGCATCCCACAAACGCACACAAAACACCACACGCCCCACTCACATCACACCCCGCACACCGCAACACACCTCACACGCACGCACACCCCACAAGCCCCACACACTCACACCCAACACCACACACTCCACGCATTCCACACACACACCCAACACCACGCACCCCACCACGCACGTACCCACGCCACACACCCCGCACACACTCACATAACACACCACACACACCCCACACACCCCACGCACTCACACCCAACACCACACACTCCACGCATTCCACACACACACCCAACACCACGCACCCCACACACACCCAACACCACACACCCCACACCCCACACGCACGTACCCACGCCACACACCCCGCACACACTCACATCACACACCACACACACCCCACACCCCACACGCACACCCCACACCCCACATGCACACCCAACACCACACACCCCACACGCACGCACACCCCACACACTTGATATTGCAACAGAAACGTTTAACTCTCTCTTTTCCAGCACTTTAGACGCAGTTGCTCCGTTGCGCTTAAAGAAGATTAAAGAAAATAGTCCAACGCCGTGGTACAACGAGCACACCCGGGCCCTTAAGAGAGCAGCCAGAAAAATGGAGCGCAACTGGAAGAAAACTAAACTAGAGGTATTTCGGATTTCGTGGAAAGAGAGCTCGATTGCTTACAGAGAGGCTATAAAAGCTGTTAGATCTACTTATTTTTCAACCCTATTAGAAGAAAATAAACATAATCCAAGGTATTTATTTGAAACAGTGGCTAAACTAACGAAAAAGAAAGCTTCAAGCTCAGAAGTGTCCAAGCAACACAGCAGTGATGACTTTATGAACTTCTTCACTCATAAGATTGATAATATCAGGGACAAAATTATAACTATGCAACCGTCTACCACAGTATCGCATCAGGGAGTGAATTGTAGTCTCCCTGAGGAACAATTTGATTCATTTGTTGCTATAGGAGAGGAAGAATTCTGCAAACTCGTTATGTTAGATCCTATACCGACTAAGCTACTGAAAGATATGTTTCCAGAGGTCATATATCCTCTTCTTAATATCATTAATTCATCTTTGTCTCTAGGATACGTACCAAAAACCTTTAAACTGGCTATGATAAAACCGCTTGTTAAAAAACCACAACTTGATCCTACAGAATTAGTCAATTACAGGCCGATCTCGAATCTGCCTTTTCTGTCAAAGATATTTAAAAAAGCAGTATCTTCACAACTATGTTCCTTTCTAGAAAGAAATGATATCTGCAAGGATTTTGAGTCCGGATTTAGTCCGTACCATAGTACTGAGACTGCTCTCATTAGAGTCACAAATGATTTGCTCTTATCATCCGATCATGGTTGTATCTCTCTATTAGTGTTACTCGATCTTAGTGCTGCATTTGACACCATTGACCACAACATTCTTTTAAATAGACTAGAAATCTATGTTGGCATTAGCATGGGCGTCAGTTTGGTTTGAAATGTGCTGGGGACAGAGACGCATTCGGAAGCACATTTTCAAAAGTGCTGGGTACAATGACGCATTCATTCTTTTTTCTCTTTCGCGCAGGTCATGTTTTGAAAGACGATGTCCTGTAGCTTACTGATGTAAATAAATAAAAATGTATACAAAGATGTGATGATGTCCGACCAAAAACGTGATGGTACTTTGGGTTTAATTGGTCGTACAATAAGATCTAATATATGTTGTACTGTAATGGTCCAGTGGCAGAATTTTTGCCAAGCGTGTCGGAGGTTCTGGGTTCTAATCCGCACTCGTATATTTTTTTCCCCTCATCAAAACCGATAATGTTTATCAGTGGTTATATCAAGAATCTTGACATACTTTATCACTGATAAACATTATCGGTTTTGATGAGGGAAAAAAAACTATACGAGTGCAGATTAGAACCCAGAGAAGCACGGACACGTTTGTGTGCATTTTGATTTGTGATTTCAACGGAACAAATAGAATCTCCGGAACGGATTGAAGCGCGCGTCCGAGTGAAGACAACACATTTCAGCGCTAGATCGCCTCTTATTTAACAAATGAATGAAACGAATGCTGCTAGTTAACTGGATATGTTTTATTTGTATTGGTACATCCGTGCCGCGAGATGTTTCAAAAGTGGTGGGGACAATATTGACCCTGGCAAAAAGTGGTGGGGACATGTCCCACCCGTCCCCCCCGTAAATGACGCCTATGGGCATTAGTGGAATTGCACTAGCATGGTTTAAATCATACTTAACTGACCGTTATCAGTTTGTAGCAGTAAATGAAGAGATGTCTTATCGATCACAAGTTCAGTATGGCGTACCACAAGGCTCAGTACTAGGACCGTTGCTGTTCACTCTGTACATGTATGATGATACACGTATGACGTATGACGTTGAGTAGGGTACGCTGGCGCGCTCTGGCTGCCGCTCCTCTCTCCGTTGTGATGCGGTGTGCTTTCTCCATGTATGTCGGGAGATTGCTTTTTTTTATGTTGGCCTGGTTGCTTCCTATCGGCTCTGTGGACTCACAGATAGGCTTTCTTAGAGCAGGTGCAGACGAGGCTTCAAGGAACATGGCCTTACAGTACACCTCTCGCCAGCTCTTATCCCTGAAGCGGAATTACTATCTGTCGGGGGACACCTACGACTACTGTGACCGGGCTGGATTACTGCGGCCCAAGCGGTATACTCATCGGAGCACAGGGCGAAGTTACGTCTCTTCCTCATCGTCCTCCATCCCAGTTTTGAACTGCCGACGAAGGATTAAAAGACTGTCTTCCTCTGGGGTTGATGTTACTAACTTTTCTGCTCTGCCGTACGAGCGGCATTCCTGTGATGCGGTGTCTCCTAGCCCTCTAAAAGCTGCGCTACTTAACGTGCGCTCTGTGAACAACAAATCTTTATTGCTGGTGGATTTTATCATGGACAAGAAGCTGTACTTGTTTTTTATTACGGAAACATTGCACAAACAGGACGATGGTTTTCTTTTTAATCAGTTGACTCCAGCGGGCTTTGGATTAATTGACGTTCCACGAACTACAGGTAGGGGTGGTGGTATCATAGCTGTTTACAAACTGCAATACAAGATTCATACAGTGTCCATTCCTCCTCCTAAAACTTTTGAATGTCTTGTTTTAAATGTGTTTGATACTCACTCTGCTCTCCATTCTGTTATGGTCACTATCTATCGACCTCCTAAACTGAATAAGGACTTTCTGTCTGAGTTTGCTGATCTTCTTTCTATACTGACTGTCAGATTTACGAGAATTCTGATTCTGGGTGATTTTAACATACATGTAGATCAGAAAACCTGTCTCTTGGCCAAGGACTTTCTATCACTCTAGGACTGTTTTAATTTATCTCAGTTTGTAAATGTCCCCACTCACTGTAAAGGACACACGTTAGATCTAATTATTGCAAATGACTCCTCTCTTTCTAATCTCTCTGTTGTGGATGCTGGCATTTCTGATCATCTAGCCATCTTCTTTAACATTGAGACGTTTCATTCTAGTAGAGATACTTCACGAACTATTACATTCCGTAAATGGCAATCAATTGATCATTTTACCTTTGCAAACTCGATTGTTTCTTCTTTAGATGGCATGTCTTCTGCTTCTCTTGAGGATAAAATTTCACTATTCAATAATGTTCTTACAGCCAACTTGGACACCTTTGCACCCATAAAAACACGTAATGTTTCATTTGCACAGTCAGCCCCCTGGTATAATGGTGATTTACGTATACAGAAGGCTTTGTGTCGAAAATTAGAGCGAAAATGGCGTCACTCTGGTTTAAATGTGTTCCACCAGGCCTGGAAAAATTCCTTGTCAAACTACAGAGTAGCCATGGAAACTGCAAGAACTGGCTATTTCTCAAACGTTATTGAGAATAATCAAAGAAATCCCAGGAAGCTCTTTCATACAATTAACAGTCTACTCAAAGCAGATGGTGTCAGTCCTCTGACTCCATCTGACTGGCTGTGTAATGAGTTTCTCAAATCTTTCAGTGAAAAAATCAACAATATTCGCACAAATATTCATACCTTGCAGTCTGCTGATCCTACAGTTAATACCCCTAGTTTCTCTGGCACTCCTTTATCCAAATTCACTTTAGTACAACATGAGATGCTCTGCAACCAGGTTTCTAGTATGAAAGCTACCACTTGCATACTTGATCCCCTGCCTGGTAGTCTGTATAAATCCTGCTTTGGTCCTTTATGCCCCTCAGTTCTTGTAATAATAAATGACTCTTTATCATCCGGGGAGGTGCCAGCAGCACTTAAAACTGCTGCTGTTACTCCCGTTTTAAAAAAGCAAAATTCCGAGGTGAAAAATCTGTCAAATTATTGCCCAATCTCAAATCTCTCATTTCTGTCAAAAATCTTGGAGGGTGTGGTTGCAGCTCAACTAAACAAGCACTTAATTGAAAATCAACTATTTGAGCCTCATCAATCAGGATTTCGAAAATTACACAGCACCGAGACTGCATTGGTGAAGGTTGCTAACGACTTACTAATTGCCTCTGATTCCGGCTCCACGTCTATTCTCATTCTCTTGTATCTCAGTTCAGCCTTTGATACTATTGACCATGCCCTATTACTCAATCGCCTCGAACACGTTTTTGGTTTATCAGAGACTGTTCTTGACTGGTTCAAGTCCTATTTCACTGATCGCAATCAATTTGTTTTTATGGGTGGTTATAGGTCCAAAGTTGGTTCTGTTCATACGGGTGTTCCACAAGGATCAGTCTTGGGTCCTTTGCTCTTTAGTATGTACATCTATCCACTTGGTCAATTACTACATTCTCTCAACCTTAACTATCACTGTTATGCTGACGATACACAGATTTACATACATACTAGACCGGGTCAGCAAGTGAACGTTGGGCATCTTTCTAACTGTATTGCTGAGATAAAGACTTGGATGTCCAATACTTTTCTGGCACTAAACGGCTCAAAAACAGAAGTCATGCTCCTTGGATCTCCTCATCAGCTGCGAAAGGTTGGGTCCCCTACTCTATCTGTTGATGGCGTTGCATTGGAGTTTAAGACCAAATTAAAAAATCTGGGTGTCATATTTGACGCCACACTGTCATTTGAGCCTTTTATCCAGAATACAGTTAAAACATCATTTTATCACCTCAGAAATATAGCCCGGCTACGTCCCATTCTGTCCTTCTCTGTTGCTGAGAAGTTGATCAACTCTTTTGTCTTTTCGCGCATTGACTACTGCAATGGTCTTCTAGCTGGGGTATCTAAATCATCATTGGATAAATTGCAATATCTTCAAAATTCAGCTGCTAGAGTGCTATCTGGGGCCAGGGCCAGGGACCATATAACCCCGGTCTTGGAGTGCCTGCACTGGCTGCCTGTTAGGTACCGTATTGATTTTAAAATCCTTATGCTGGCCTATAAATCTCTGCATAATCTGGCACCTCAGTATTTGACTAATTTATTAATCCCTTACACACCACGTCGCAATCTGCGCTCCTCGCAGAGTGGTCTTTTGGTTGTTCCGAAAACACGGCTTCATACGTGGGGTGACCGAGCATTTTCTGTCTATGCTCCTAAGCTCTGGAATTCTCTTCCGGCCGACATTAGGGAAGCAAAAACTTTAGTGACTTTTAAATCTCTTCTTAAAACATTTTATTTTAGGATTGCTTTTACATGATCATAATGTCATGTGTTTATTTTTGTATTTACATTGTCTTACTCCTCTGATGTTATGTCTGTCTGTAAAGCGCTTTGAGAAAGCTACTTTTAAAGGCGCTATACAAAATAAATATATTATTATTATTATTATTACATGCTACCATTAGGAGATATCATTAGGAAACATGGAGTTAGCTTTCACTGTTATGCCGATGATACTCAGCTGTATATTTCTTCAAAACCCAACGAAACTTACCAATTCAGAAAATTAACGGAATGCATAGCTGATATAAAAAATTGGATGACTAGTAATTTCCTACTACTAAATTCTGAAAAGACAGAGATTCTAATTATTGGACAAAAAACTTCCACACGTAATAACCTGGAATACTGTCTAACACTTGATGGCTGCTCTGTCAAGTCTTCGTCGTCGGTTAGGAACCTGGGTGTGCTCTTTGATACCAACCTTTCTTTTGAAAGCCACGTGTCTAGTATCTGTAAAACTGCATTTTTCCATCTTAAAAATATATCTAAAATACGCCATATGCTCTCATTGGGAAATGCGGAACAATTAGTTCATGCGTTCATGACCTCAAGGCTAGACTATTGTAATGCTCTACTGGGTGGTTGCCCTGCACGCTTAATAAATAAACTACAGCTAGTTCAAAACGCCGCAGCTCGAGTTCTTACCAGAACCAGGAAATATGACCATATTAGCCCGGTTCTGTCAACACTGCATTGGCTCCCTATTAAACATCGTATAAATTTTAAAATATTGTTGATTACTTACAAAGCACTAAATGGTTTAGCTCCGCAGTACTTGAGCGAGCTCTTAACGCATTATAGTCCTTCACGTCTATTGCGATCTCAAAATTCCGGCCAGTTGATAATACCTAGAATATCTAAATCGACTGCTGGTGGTAGATCCTTTTCCTATTTAGCACCAAAACTTTGGAACAGTCTTCCTACCATTGTCCGGGAAGCAGACACACTCTGTCAGTTCAAAGCTAGACTAAAAACACATCTCTTTGACCTAGCATACACATAATACATTATAGACTTCTATAATTCAATGTTAGGCTGCATAGATTAGATCAGCCGGAACTGGGAACACTTCCCTTAAATCTTGATGTACTCGTTACATCATAAAAAGAAGAATGGCATCTACGCTAATATTAGTGTCTTTGTTTATCCCGAGGTTTTTCCGCAGCCTGCCGGATCTAGGCCGTATCCAGATCTGACGAAGGAGATCCGCCTGGACCCGATGACAATGCAGTGCTGAACTCCTTGTATCCTCTCCCTATGGAGGATCCCTTTCCCGCTCTACAGATAAAGCGTTGTGAATTTCGGTTCGCGTACCCCGAAGTGATAAAATAAAACAAAATTCTGTATCAAAATTTATAGGCAAGACAAGTAGTTTGTTTAGGCATGGGTTGTATGGAATTTACAAACCTGCGCACATATTTTCAAAAGCACATAACTATAGAATCAATTCTGAATGAGCATGTGAACGCCGTCAGCGTTAATCACAGGTTCGCGTTTAAAGTCTGATCATTTCGACGGAGGTGAATCAATCAAAATGAACTTTAGCTGGAAATAACATTATTCAAGAACCACTATAAATCCAAAACAATCTCTGTTACCTTAAATTATATGTTTATCTCTGTAAAGCTGCTTTGAAACAATCCATTGTTAAAAGCGCTATATAAATGAAGATGACTTGACTTGACTTGACACACACGCACATCACACACCCCACACCCACGCACACCACACACCCCACATCCAGGCACACCCCACACACACGCACACCACACACACGCACACCACACACGCACACCCCACATCCCACACAGACCCCACACACACGCACACCGCACACCCCCCACACACGCACACCACACATCCCGCACACCACACATCCTACACACACGCACATCACACACACGCACACCCCACACACCCCACACGCACACCCCACACAGACACATACACACGCACACACACACACAAACACACGCACACACACACACACACACACACACACTGCACAGGTCAAATAGAGCTATATTCAGTCTTTCCAATGGTTGATACAACACAGTATCCCAGAGTTTTAATCATAAAACTCACTTCCCTTTCAAGGGAACTCGAGCTGCGTCGAACGCTGCGGGAACGCCTCTGCGTTGTGCGTCATGAAGCACGTATGGAATCAGCCCAATGGAGAGATGAAACGTCATAGGCGGGTGACGTCATCGACCAGGAAACTATAAAGCACCCCAAAAACATAAGCGCAGTAGCTTCTGTGCCTTCAGTCGCGCTACATGTGAATCTGTCCCTGTCTGATATTGTTTGTCTTACATACCCTGCACCACACAAACAATTTATCCTATATATATATATATATTGAGAGATTATGGCGGACGAACAGCAGTTTAGAAAGTGTGTTCCTCCCTGCTCGCGTTATTTAACGAGCGGGGATACACATGATCTTTGTGTTGTTTGTTTGGGAGTTCAGCATGCCCAGTTTGCTCTCGAGGGAGCAGACTGTGAGCATTGCGAGCGTTTGCCGTTAAGGACGCTCCGCTCCCGCCGATCGCTCTTTGAGGAGAGCGGTTCGGTGCGCGCTCCCCGCGGTTCGGGTCCCGCTTCTGCCGAGGCAGAGCGGCGGCGCTTATCGTGGGGATCGCAGATGGATCTCTCAGCGGGGGTTGAGACGGGCGCTGCCTTATCTCTCCCTTCACCTGTGAGATCCAGTGCCTCATTCCTGGGTTCGGAAGCACGCGCTGCGGTTTCTTCCGCTCAGGATGAGGCACCCGTACTACAGCTATCCAGTTCTGAGGAGCTGGATGTTGTTAGTGTGGAGGGAGAGACTGAGGATTCGCCACCTCACTCTCCCGAAAGTGATGAGCTTATGGAGGTTTTAACACGAGCTGTTGAAAAACTCAGTATTGAATGGCCAGTGATTAGACAGGAGTCTGTGTCAAAATCGAAACTGGATGAAAGATTTTTGCCCTCACGTGTTCAGCCTCCACGCCGGTGTCTGCCGTTCTTTCACGATCTCCACACTGAGGTGTCGAGATCGTGGAAGAAACCGGTTTCATATAGAATATTTAGTCCCCAGACATCAACATATTCAAATATAATGGGGGCTAGATCATACGGTTATGGCGCTTTGCCTCGCGTGGAAGAGACGCTCGCGAGCTATCTCTCCCCCGAGGCGGCGTCATCTTTTAAAACACCGGTATTACCCACCAAGCCCCTCAGAAATACATCTGCTTTGGTGGGTAAAGCGTATTCGGCTGCAGGTCAGGCTGCGTCATGTCTGCATACAATGTCAATCTTGCAGGCATACCAGGCTGACCTGCTGAGGGACGTGAGTGAGAGTGAGGCAGTCAGTACTGACGTAGTTCGAGAACTGCGTCAGGCTGCTGATTTATCCCTGCGCGCCACCAGAGAATCGGCCAAGCTAGTGGGTCGATCTATGGCAGCTCTGGTGGCCGCAGAAAGACATCTCTGGTTAAATCAGACAAATATGAAAGAGAAAGAAAAAGTTTTTCTTTTAGATGCTCCTCTCTCTCCATCGGGGTTATTTGGCGAAGCTGTTAATTCTGTTATAGACAAATTCCAGGAAGAGAAAAAACAAGCTGCAGCTTTCAAAAAATTTCTCCCGTTAAAAATTCACGTCCCTGGGGCTGCTGGGCGGGAGCAGCCCCGGCCGTCTACAAGCTCATCCCATAGGGCGCAGCAGAAGCAGAGTGTCGCGTCTCGTGCTCCCCCTGCTGGACAGTGGGCTCAGGCGCGGCACTCTCAGCCGAAGTCTTCTAGCAATAGACCTGATCTGAGGACAGTGATATTGTCTAAGAAGGCTTCAGCTAAGAAGAAGTCCTGACGCCGAGGCGTTCAGGATGCTGAGGGTGGTCCCCACCGAGGCGGAAAGGAGTTCACCTCTCTTTACGGTGCCCATTCTTCCTCGGTGCCCTCAGGGGGCCGTTCTGCCAACCCCGCCTTCATGCCGGGGCGTAGGCGGTCCCAGCGAGCGTTTTCCCGAGGGACGCTCGCTCCCTCTGAGGAGGGTCTCACAGCAGTCAAACCAGTCGTTCCCTGCCGGTGCGCCGTTACAGGGCGCTGTGTTTGCTGCTCAAGTTACACCAGAGGCCAGTCTCGAGAGACTGGTACCCTTAGTAGATTTTCTGGCAGAGTGGAAAAGCCTTCCAAGAATATCTCATTGGGTCCTGCAGACAGTAGAAAAAGGATATGCTATCCAGTTCAGGTGTCGTCCACCAAAATTCAGAGGGGTTCTGCACACAGTGGTGGGCCCCGAGCAGGCTCTGGTAATGGAACAAGAGGTGAAAACGCTCCTCCAAAAGGAGGCTATAGAACGGGTTCCTCCTCCCAGTTTGGAGTCAGGTTATTACAGCCGATATTTCATCGTTCCAAAGAAGGATGGGGGGTTGCGTCCAATTTTAGACCTGCGCCTGTTGAATCGCTCGGTAGGGAAGCTAAAATTCAAGATGCTCACTATCAAGCAGATCGTGTCTCAAATCAGATCCGAGGACTGGTTTGTCACGATAGATCTAAAGGACGCATACTTCCACATTTCCATCCTTCCACAACACAGGAAGTTCCTGAGGTTCGCCTTCGGGGGCGAGGCGTACCAGTACAGGGTTCTTCCGTTTGGCCTAGCTTTATCACCCCGCACTTTCACGAAATGCATGGATGCAGCACTAGTGCCTCTGAGGCTTCAGGGCATTCGTATTCTCAATTACATCGACGATTGGTTGATTTTGGCTCAGACGGAGCAGATGGCGGTTCGGCATCGAGATGTCGTCCTCGCTCATATCAGAAAGTTGGGGTTGAGGCTGAACGCAAAGAAAAGTGTACTATCTCCTTCTCAGAAGACCACTTTTCTGGGTGTCGTTTGGGATTCGGTCTCGATGCGGGCGCGGCTCTCTCCGACCCGCATCGCTTCGATTCTCTCAGCTGTGAAACAAGTAAAGCTAGGCCAGCTACTCACTGTGAAGCAGTTTCAGAGACTGTTGGGTCTGATGGCAGCAGCGTCCAACGTTATACCTTGCGGCCTGTTGTACATGAGACCGTTACAGTGGTGGCTCAGGACCAAGGGATTCTCCCCGAGGGGAAATCCGCTCCGCACGTTCAAAGTCACGCGGCGCTGCCTTCGTGCTCTGGTCATGTGGAGAGAAACTTGGTTCCTATCCAAAGGTCCTGTGCTGGGGGCTCTTTGTCGTCGCATAACGCTAACGACGGATGCTTCCCTCACAGGGTGGGGGGCGGTCATGAGTGGCCGCCCAGCCCAAGGTCTGTGGCAGGACCATCATCTATCGTGGCATATAAATTGTCTAGAGATGTTGGCTGTGTTTCAGGCTCTGAAACACTTCTTAGCAGACCTGAGGGGCCATCATGTGTTAGTTCAATCAGACAACACGTCGGTGGTCTCTTATATAAATCACCAGGGGGGCCTGCGGTCTCGCCGGCTTTACAAGTTGGCCCGTCAGATCCTCCTGTGGTCCCAGGGGAAGCTACTATCACTGAGAGCAATGTATCTTCCCGGGTATTTAAATGTGGTAGCGGACTCCCTGTCGAGGCAGGGGCCGAGGCCAGGGGAATGGAGACTCCACCCCGAGGTGGTGGAGCTCCTTTGGTTGAGTTTCGGTCGCGCCGAGGTGGACCTATTCGCTTCCAGGGAGACCACGCATTGTCATCTGTGGTTCTCCATCAGTCATCCAGCCCCCCTGGGGTTGGATGCTATGGTGCAGCCGTGGCCGAGGTCACGCCTGTACGCCTTTCCCCCGATTGCTCTGCTACCAGGAGTTCTGGAGAGGGTTCGCCGGGACGGGGTCAGCCTACTATTAGTAGCCCCGTTTTGGCCGGCCCGAGTATGGTTTGCGGACCTGATTTCTCTCCTGGACGGCTCTCCCTTGGAGCTCCCGGTCAGGAGGGATCTACTCTCTCAGGCGGGTGGCACGATATGTCACCCCCGCCCAGAATTGTGGAAACTGTGGGCTTGGCCTCTGAGGGGGCCCAGCTCATAGAGTCTGGTCTCTCAACCGAGGTTGTTGAGACCATTCTTCACTCCAGAGCTCCATCCACGAGGAAGCTTTATGCCTTGAAGTGGAAACTTTTCACTTCTTGGTGTGGAGAACACCTGCAGGACCCAGTTAACTGCCCAGAGGGTGCAGTGCTGGAGTTCCTGCAGGAGCGCTTCTCCACAGGGTTATCCCCCTCCACACTAAAGGTGTATGTGGCGGCACTAGCTGCTTACCACGTCCCTTTCAGTGGAGTTTCTCTTGGGAGACACCCGCTTGTAACTCGTTTCCTCCGTGGCACTTTGAGGCTGAGGCCAGCAGTTCGTACGAGGGTGCCGACCTGGGATCTGGCCATTGTATTGGAAGGTCTTTCCCTAGCTCCTTTTGAACCTATCGAAGAAGTTCCTGAGAAGTTTCTCACTTTTAAAACTATCTTTTTACTTGCTATCTCCTCATTAAAAAGAATCGGAGATTTGCAGGCTCTGTCGGTGTCACCCTCGTGCCTGGAATTTTCGCCTGGCATGGTTAAGGCTTTTCTGCATCCTAGACCAGGTTACGTTCCCAAGGTCCCTACTAATGTTATTAGACCTACGGTTCTGCAGGCTTTCTGTCCTCCTCCATTTATGTCATCGGACCAGGAGAAACTAAATTTACTCTGCCCTGTTAGGGCGTTAGACGCTTATGTCCACAGAGCTGCCCTGTGGAGGAAATCAGAACAACTATTTGTATGTTTCGGGCCATCCAGGAAAGGGTGCCCTGCGTCTAAACAGAGAATGAGCAAGTGGGTGGTCGAGGCTATCTCACTTGCTTATGAGTCGGCTGGTCAGCCTTCACCTTTGGCTGTTCGAGCCCACTCTACTAGGAGTATGGCTGCTTCCAAAGCTCTATTGTCGGGGGTTTCCCTGAGTGACGTTTGTGATGCGGCTGGATGGTCTTCACCGCATACTTTTATTAAGTTCTATGACCTAGACTTAAGTTCTACCCCTGGGGCACAAGTGCTCTCGTCCTCTGTGCGCTAGTTCTCACATGGCGGTCATTTGGTCCTATGGCGACGTGGGTATTCGCGTTCCCGCAGCGTTCGACGCAGCTCGAGTTCCCTTGAAAGGGAACGTCTCGGTTACGTATGTAACCCTAGTTCCCTGATAGGGAACAAGACGCTGCGTCGTTCCGCCATACTCCCGGCACTCCAGTTAGCGCTTCCTTCAGGCCTATCAGAAGCTACTGCGCTTATGTTTTTGGGGTGCTTTATAGTTTCCTGGTCGATGACGTCACCCGCCTATGACGTTTCATCTCTCCATTGGGCTGATTCCATACGTGCTTCATGACGCACAACGCAGAGGCGTTCCCGCAGCGTTCGATGCAGCGTCTCGTTCCCTATCAGGGAACTAGGGTTACATACGTAACCGAGACGTTTTTCACACACTTTTCCATGAAAATTAAAAAAAAAATGATGATTGATTGTTTCAAACAGATACTAATGACACATGATTTGGATATGTTTGTGTCTGGGAAAAATGTGGGATTAAATGGGTTAATATATAATATAATATAATAATAGTAATCAGCTCATTGTCTCACAAACGTAACCAGCACATATCTCCCCACATAGCAAACCCATAATACAGCGAGGGAGAAGAACCACATGAAACTATGCAACTATATATCTTTTCTAACAGGGTAGTAAAAGTTTAGCTGGCTAAATATGAGCTGTTACTGTGGCTGAGCTGGTTAAAGCGTAAAGCCTTATAGTTGGGTCATCTATAGCAGTTCCGTGACCGTCGAGAGCGAAGGTTCGTTTCTCACTGAATTTGTCATCTATAAAGGCTAAAGAAATTTTTTAGCCGGGGTGCCCCTCACAAAAATGTGGGGAAATTTTGTGAGAGCCCTATATCCAAAATGGCTGCCGTCAGCCAAGCTAGAAATGAACTTTTTAATGGTTTTGCCCACAGTGCTGCATAATACATGGTTTCTGAAACTATTTGGGTCAAGAAATTCCTAAATTATGTAGATTTATTGATTTGACCTATTTTTGACCTTCAAATTCAAGATGGCCGCCAATTTTTGGCTCTTTAAATGTCCATTTTTCAAAATCGTCATAGAGCTTTATTATTAGGCTCAAATGAAAGCTCTGCTCATACTGAGTTCAGTTATGGCCAGTAAAATTACAACATACACATAGGTCATCAGATGTCTGATGTGGAACCAATAAAAGCAGGGAGACAGAGGAGATTTTTTGGCTTGGAGTTGTTTTTATTAACATTTTATCAACAAAAAGTTACTCTCCATCTGAATCTGTTGAATCTCCACACTGACTCCTCTCATCATCACTGCTACTCTCATCTGAGCAGGGATGGGATGGGAGCTGCTGGGGCAAGGGGGGCAGGGTGTGACGCACTGGTCGACACTTTCCGTTCACTAGTTCCCAGCCGTGACCAATGGGAGAAGGATGCTCTTGCAGGTTGTAATGGAGCTGGCAATATGTAAGGTAGTTTTTTCCATATGAAGATTCAAAGAGTCATCATCAGGTGGGAGACTGATTGTACACTTATTCTTCAGTTTGTGCCATTTGGAAACTCTGGCCTTCCCGCAGCTCACATCTGCACTCTCAGCATAAATGATGGAGAGGACAAATGCCTTCATATCTGCTCTGACTTCATGTTTTAATTCCAGACTCTCACCCACTCGTCCCAGGAGCTCTCTTGCCTCAGAATTGATCTTCACCTTCTCCAAGACCTTCTTCTTCCCATGCCCATAGAACCCTGAGGTGTGGTCACTACCAGTGATCACATGGAGAGGTATAATGATATCTGCAACCTCTTCCGAGAGCATGGCACGGCAGTCGATTAACGCATGCTTGCGTTCAATCAGCAGATCACCACTGACTTGCTGTGAGACGTAAGCTGCATGGACATACACATCTGTGTCCCTCGCAGTCTAGAACAAACTGGTCCAGTGTACTTACTGGCTCTCACCTTTGCATAGGCAGAGAGAAGCATTGTATCTGCTTCTGGATGTCTGAAGACATAGTCCCCATTAGCCACGCCAGTGCTCAGGTTGGTTGACGTTTCTCTCTCGCAGTATATGATGTCACCCTGCACCTGACCCACTTGTCTTTTCAGCTGATCCTTTACAAGTTTCTGTAGTCTGACCTTGTTTCCGGAATTAACCATGAGTTGATTGAACTCAGAGGCACCTGGGAACCTGTCTTCAGACTTGGGGAAAACATTTGGCCTTTTTGGATGTTTTGATGCCCGACGATCGTGCTCATCATCCTTGATGCTGAAAGGAAGGTCATATATGTCATTGACAAGGATGATGAGGTATGCGTTGGCATGGCGTGAGAAGATCATAGCACAGATTGTATCCAAGTAGTCACCCCAGTGGTACTCTGAACCGTCCCGCTTCCGAGACTCACGGTCTTCAGGTGTGGGGGTGGCAAGCCACCAGATCAGCCCCATGTCCACAAGGCTAACGTGGTCTCTTGGTTTTTCACTTACTCGGTCTAGCTTGAAGAGCTCTAACAACTTGCTCATCACAGTCTTGCGCAGTGACCCATCTACATTGTAGAGTGAAAGGCACTCCTGAGTCACTCTCCTCTCAAGGGCTGACTCAAGTCGGAGCATTCCTGATCCCTCTGCAAGGTCCAAAAGGGCTGCCAGCCCCGATCTCTCCATATGGGCAACCTTCATATGAGCACCAGATGGTGTACAGATCATTTCTCCAGCAAAATTTTGCCTCTTATTCCTGTGGATGGTTGCAGTGAGAGGCTTGATCTTTGTGAACACTCGCTCTTGCAGGAAGGTTTCAACCTGAGCTTGGCCATCTGGAAGTGCAGTCTTTAGGTCATGCACTAACTCTGGTGAGGCGACCAGGCCAGACTGTAGCGACCTCAGTGTAGGTAAAGAGATGTCAAAGGGCTCAGCTTCAAAATCCTTAATGCATAGCAGCAGGTCCTGAACTGCCTGCTCATCCTTCTTCATTCTTGCTGGCTGTCATTTAACATGCTTCCTATGGCGGCACTGGCACTTGAGGCTCTGCTTCACAGTAGACTTCACCCTTTGCATTTCTTGTAGTTGAGAACAGTTGCTTCTCATTCTGTAGAAGCTGAATCCATCCTTGATTTAGCTTTGAGTTCAGATTCATAGTTGTTTCTATCCAAAGGTCGAGTGGCTGACAGGAGTAAGGTAGCCCGGTCATTGACTGGGTGAAGTGAATGTTGAAGAATACCATTTTCTCATCTGACAGCGAAGAGAGCATTGCCCAATAATCTGGCAACCACCTTCCAAATTCTTTGCCTCTGAGAGCGACACACTCTGGAGATGCATTGCATCATCTGGCTTGAAATGTGTATGGTGGATGTGCTTCATCCAACAGACATGGTGGTACATGATGTCATTTGCAAAAGGATCTGACAGTGCTAATGTTGACCCTATGAGCCTTGTGAGACGGTCCCTCAACTCTTCATCTTCTATAAGGACTGTGTGGCGCTTGAAGGCGCGCCATGCTGACTGTGTGTTGATTCTGAACCGCTTGCTTCGCACTCTATTTGGGTGCCTCATGTCCTCACCTTGCATGCACACACTTTGTCTTGTCATGGAGAGGCCCACCCACAGATGAACGCAGGCGCTTTGGTGATGGTCCCTCTGACTGTTTGTCATACAGAGCCTTCTGAGCTGGTATTTCAGAACTTGAACACTGAGCAATGTCACTTTGTCTGTTTGTGCGCCGTCTGGCTTTTTCAAGCTTGTATGAAGATGAGATGGAGATATAACATGACTGATGTATGTAATGATTCCCTGGCCCATCTTGCCACGAAGTGGTGGTGTAAACATGGACAAATTTGTCAAGCCCCGACTAGTTTCTAGCTTTAGATTGTACGCTGTCCCATTTCCCTTGGTTGATTTTATCAGATGACTCACAAGGCTTGCCACATTTTCAGCACACATTCATTGGACATTGTGCCTTGTTTTTCATGCTACATTCACATAAACCTAAAAAAGAGGGGAAAAAACTACTGTAGAGTACCAATAGAAGCTAGTCATCATCAGCTATCTAGCTAGGGTACCTATTGGAGCTGAAACTAGCAGTTTTGCAAACCCGAATTATTTAAGCTAGCTACCTAACTTAGCTAACTTTTAACTTTGATAATTAGTGCTAAGTTAACACTAATTAGCTATGATAACTTCTGCACATAACTTTATCTCTTTACTGTCATACTTTCATAATGACAAAATTCTCTTCGGACTAGTGAATAATGTTTAAATATAAAATTACAGAAAACTTGCAATACATTTTTTTTCTCCTATTCATGCGAGTAATCAACTGGTAAAGTTTCATGGTGATATCTGTAAGTTAAAATTTTTACCCTATTCACCTGTAGTGTCTCGCCTTAAAGAGCCAAAAATTGGTGGCCATCTTGAATTTGAAGGTCAAAAATAGGTCAAATCAATAAATCTACATTATTTATGAATTTCTTGACCCAAATAGTTTCAGAAACCATGTATTATGCAGCACTGTGGGCAAAACCATTAAAAAGTTAATTTCCAGCTTGGCTGACGGCAGCCATTTTTGGATATAGGGCTCTCACAAAATTTCCCCACATTTTTGTGAGGGGCACCCCGGCTAAAAAATTTCTTTAGCCTTTATAGATGACAAATTCAGTGAGAAACGAACCTTCGCTCTCGACGGTCACGGAACTGCTATAGATGACCAAACTATTATAGAACAAAGGCACATAAGAAATCGACCTACTTGAAAAACTTAAAGCACTGAATAATATTATATTGAATAAAGTAATCAAAATATACAATACATAGTTTTCACTATAAATTCAACAATTTATTCTTATTAATTTTACTAAAGTGATTCAGTCAAGGGCAGTAAATTACTTTCTTTCTGATGTTTGATTAAGATTATTGACACAAAAGGCGACAGCAGCTTTATTAGCAGCTTCTGTCACTTTAAGACCTCAGGGTCGGAACTCAAGTGCGCTGCCGCTGTGCAAAACCGTCTCAAGTTTACCATGGTCTCAAAACGAGCATTTACAAAATTAATTCTCTCCCGCTGCTTACTGTGCATGAGCAGTTTAAAATAATTTGTGTCCAAACCACAATGCTTAAAAACGCGTTTAAATTATAAACTTACATCATGATGGCGCAGCAAAGTTGACATATTTCTACCGGATATATAATTATCGCCAGGCCTTTAGGCGAATATAGAGTTTGATCAAACACAAAAAGCAATATCATACATACATCAAGTTAATATTCAAACTTACCGAAAATGTGTGGGGTCGATGATGACGCTGTGTTTTAAGAATAGTCTAGACTAGAATGAAGTGAAAAGTGGAGGCGATTTATTGGTTGATGCATATTCTAATAAGGCGCAGGCAGCCATCTATAGGCCAACGTGCAGCAGCAGGTCGATCGTTCACAAGTTAAATATAGAATAAATGTATTGTTATATCAAATTAAAACGTGACGTTTTAATTCACCATGTCCTGCTGCCCACGGGGGTTTGATTGACAGGCGGCCTGGCCAATCATAACGCCGAATACGCAATTTTGTCCGACAACAAAGCTGTCAGTAGATTAACGTCGGTGGACTTGAACTTGAAAACGGTATTGTTTAAATTAATTAACCCTCCCCAGAATACCCATTGCACGACTATGGACAAATTTACAAATCAACATAAAATCTTACTGATTGACCTAAAATTGGAAAAGTATAAATATATTTGGTGTTTTATTTGTTTTATAATATTTCTAAGTATAGATTTTTGTAATCTATAACATTTGGAAAGAAAAAATATTTATTTTATCAAGGATAGTAACACAGGTTATGTTTGGGGTCAATCTCGCAAAAATTGTTTTCTCCTCCCCCATGGCACGGGAAACATCAAAGTTCTCGCAAAAATTATGTTTTCCACTCCTCATGGCACAGCAAAGAATGATTAGTTCTTATGAGAATTATGTCACATGTCATGTGAACTACTAGTGGTTCTCGCAATACTACAGATCTGGTTATGTATGGTTAGAGCCCTAAAACAGAGGGAAGTTTTTTTAATATGATATTGAATATGCAAAATTACAATGAACATTATAAATTCAAATTATAACATGTTATATTGACCTCAATAAAACAACCAAAACAAATGTGTGTGAAATTTTAATATTTCTTCTGTTTTATTATACAACTAAAAGAGCCTGGGGTCAAATTGACCCCAAGTAACACCGATGCTACAAAATGTGTACATGGTTTTGAAAAAATATTAGCAGGTTAATTTTATGTTTACAGAGTTGTCCCCATTAAATTAGGAAAAGTCATTCAATCTGAAGCAAAAAATAAATAAATAAAATGATGCATTTACAGACGTTAAACATTAAATGGGGTCAAATTGACCCCAAGGATAATAGGAGGGTTAAATGACAATATTTGAAAGTTGAGACTTTGTTTCATATCAACAGTAAGCTGCTCTGAACTCTCTCTCTGTGTAATGTTAGTCTTTGCCACACGATGTATTTTTCACTGCGGGATTGAGAACCATAGCTGTCAACATTGAACATTGAAAATAAGGGAGATTTCCCGGGAATCCATTCCCAAAATAAGGGATTTTTTTTACATGATTCTACCCACAAACTTTTTTTTAAAAAGCACTAATCATTAAGTCTAAAGAGTTTATAACTACATATGTGTGTGAGAGAGAAAGAGACAGTGTGTGTGTGTGTGTGTGTGTTTGTGTGAGAGAGAGAGAAAGAGACAGTGTGTGTGAGAAAGACAGTGTGTGTGTGTGAGTGAGAGAGAGGTAGAGAGAGACAGTGTGTGTGTGTTAGGGGTGTGACGGTCATTATATAAACGTGAGACCGATGGTTATAGTTGAACACCGTCATTAGAACTCTATAACCGCCAAAACCGTGTTATTAAAATATGTTTTTTACAAACATTTTTTTATCATAGATATCTGTTTAAGGGTGGTTCTTCAACTACAGGCACTTTTGGCCTTGTGAACTTGAGGGGGAAAAAAGTGTTTAAATCAAAATTGTCACAGTCTAACAAGTAAATATAACTAGTCTAGTTTAATGATCCATAAGAGAACACACTTACATTATAAGACAAATTGGTGTTTTTTGACATATTTTCCGATCCGCACTGAACAAATGTCATTTCCATCACATGTAAATATTTGATTATTATTTTAAAATATTATGATATAGATAATTTCTTAACAGTGTAAGACCACTTTCACACATAGTATAGTATAGTATAGTACACATAGTTTATACCTATATTCCAATTACCATGGATTTTTGGATTAAGTAAATTAATTGTCATGAGGCCCAAACACAAAGCTTACATCCACCACAACCTGAAATATAATATTGGATTGGTTAGATACATTTATATGCTCTTAGTTTCCTGTTTACACTCAGTGCATTTGGGGTCTATATGACCCCAAAGATGCATACAGCTATTGTACAAAAAATACAAATTTTAATAATACAAATTATATATCATTTTTTTCGTTTACTTCTCATCTATATTTTTATGCTGTGTTTTGGGGGATATGAAGTACTTTTTTACCTATTTACTGCAGAATTCCTCAACTACAGCATTAGCATAAATATGAAATATTACATTTTTATGAAAAAAACACATTAATGATGATCAAATTTAAATATGAGTTGTTTCTGGATATTGATCTAGGTGTTAGATGCATAATTCTGCCATCTGCTGGTTAGATGTTTTTTTGTAGATAATATAGTTTTAGCCAGAAAGTGTAATTACCATATACTTCCAGCAGAGGCCCCATAGAGATCCATTCATTTTTCTGGATGTGATTCACTGCTCTTATAACAGCTTTTGTTATGAATATATATATTTAAACATTTTAAATACATTATATCCGTATTTTGTCAAAGTTTAGAATTATTTTTGTTGTTGTTTGAGGTCTTTTGAAGTATCTTGTTATTGCAATAATGTTTTATAAATTTGCAGTAATGCCAAATAAATTTGCAATAATGCCACATAAGTTGCCACTAAAAGAAAATACTTGATTGCAATTACATATTTCAATAATCGAAATTTATAAAATGATTAACTTTAGAATAAGAAATTAATTTTTAAAAAGTAAATATAAACAAAAAACAAAACGCTATAGCCGGATAGGAACAGTGAAGAGTAAACACACCTGTGTGTCTGTGTGTGTTTGTGTGTGCGCACGTGCATGTGTGTGTGTGTAATCATGCTCATTCCACATTGTTTTTTTGCTCCAATGCCAGGCCCTTTATTTATGTGTGGACATTTTTAGATTCATGCTGGAATTATTGATTTTTTTTGCCAATTTCGATAAAAATGCTCTCTTTTGCAGTCACACCTGTTTGTTTGTGTGTGTCTCTCTGTGTGTGTGATATGTGTGTAGTCATGTTCTTTCCATATTGCATTTGTGCTCTCATACCATACCATCATTTGTGTGTGAATTTTTTTAGATTTATGCAGAAATTATTAATTTTATTGCCCAATTTCTATAAAAATGCTCTCTATTGCAGTCACACCTGTCTCTATCTGTGTGTGTATTTGTGTCTCTGTCTGTGTGGGCGCACATGTGTGTGTGAAAATGTTCATTCCACATTGTATTAGTGATCTAGTACCAGGCCTTCATTTATGTGTGAGAATTTTCAGATTTATGCTGGAATTATTGATTTTATTTGCCAATTTCTATAAAAAGGCTTTCTATTGGAGTCACACCGGTGTGTGTGTGTTTATGTGCGTGTGCACGTGTGTGTGCAAGTGATCATGTTCGTTCCACATTGCATTTGTGCTCTAGTACCAGGACTTCATTGTGGTATAGAAATTTTCAGATTTATTCTGGATTAATTTTTTTTTTTTTACAAATGAAAAATAAAAAACATTTTTTTTCCGATTTTCCCATTCATTTCAATGTGGGGTCATATTGACCCCAAAGGTCATGAGTGTGACTTTTTTTTTTACATACCTTTAGAACAACCGAATCAAGCACAGTTTTTTTGTGTGTGTATATATAGATAATGTAGGAAAAGTGACCAAATTTTATGCAACTGAGATGAAGGGAACCATGTTTATTTACTTTGGAAAAGTCGATTGGGGTCATATAGACCCCAAAGCACAAATGAGGGTTAAGAAAAATAACTACTTGTGTTATTACATTAAGTGGACCATTATCCCATAAACTATGCAGAAGTTTTTAATGAGTGATTAGAATTTTGTATATATTTTTAAAAAAGTTATGAGGGGGTGGAAATGACTGGTGTTGTGGAAATGACAATGAATGGACGTCCATGTAGAAAAACAGAAGACATTTATTTGAAACTTTCTGAAACAGACAATTACATTTTACAAATCATTAATCTCATTAGTCATTAGTTTGTTTGGTTCTGTTTTGGTATAGGACTGAGACCTTTCTGCAGTTGACTTCCGCGGCATCTTAAAAATAGATGAAAATGCATTTTAACAAATATATATTCGAATAAATACATTATCAATGTACATTTCAATAAATAAATATACATATGTAGCCCCACAATCTATGAATTGGACCTTGTAAGCATAAATGTCATTTCCACCTCACCTTTGTCATTTCCACTCAAGAAGAAATGTGTTGGAAATGACAGTGTGGTGGAAATGACAATCCTGCAGTATTTTGTAAAAAAAATCCAAGCTAGTATTACTGATTAGCTATGAATTGGTAGCTAGCATTGCATGCATGCAAAATACATCTATTTATGTTAAAAAATCTATTTATTTACAAACTCAATTGATGTTATGACATGTTTGGAAATGACATACAATAAAAATATTTTCATTTCAAGCAATATTTACCTTGAGTTTTCTTCTCCAAGTTGGTGAAGAAATTAAAAATCTCCTCCATGTCAGACATGTGCTGTGATGTCATTGTTCATTTCCATAGAAACTACCCAAACAATATTTCAAAAAAATGTTTTAAAAGGGACATTACAGCGTTGTGGTGGAAATGACGGCAATACTGTGGGACAACTACATTTTGTATATAAAATCACATTAATAGTTGTCTGACCTTAAATGCCACAATTATGTTTTGATTATTTTACTGATACTGTATACAGTCATATTAAAAAAAAATAGATAAATAATTTTTTTACACTTCTTTTTCATTATTGAAGATCAGAAGTCTGGGTGTGGGACAAGCACAAAACAGCAATATTTGCATCTATAATGATGTTTAAAAAGGTGAAAAAATCATCGTAGACTACCGGTAAAAAGTTCCTAACGTACTTTCATTGTAAAGTTAACTATGAAAGTGTGAATTTTTCAAAATTAAATGTTTTTTTTATAAAATTTGATCAATGGACATGAAAGTGCCCATAGTCTAAGAATTGCCCTTAAATACTAATATCAGCTTACGAGGGAAACGGAGTTAGTGGTGCTTCGGAGGCTGCTCTTGCTGGAGATGATTCGGGAGAGGTCTGTGCCACTTTACCGATCAAAGCGTGCGCTGACACGGAGTAAACCATTGTTTATACTTGAAGGTGAGCGCGGCAAAAATGACGTTGGGTATGCAAGACCGCAAGACCGATAGGCTACTTTACTGGAGGTCTAGCAACCCAAGTGCAAGCCACACAGATAGTTGCGTGTTCTGAGTTAACACAATCAGAGCGTAAAAATACGGGATATTTTACGGGAAAATACTAAAACGGGAAGACAGCGGGAAAAGAGCTAAAATACGTAAGAAACCCGGAAAAAACGGGAGGGTTAACAGCTATGGTGAGAACATGACGTGCGTGACTCGTGAGAGCCGCCTGGCTTGTCATACAGTAACAAAAAAAGGCGGGTCTTTGCGAACGTCTCTATAATATTAATGAAAATGATTCCATGATAATGAATGGAATATATGGCAAAGCGCCACTAAATAACAGGGCTAATTTGTTGGGTGCGTTGCGTGGTAAGGCTTTGGCAATCAGATGGCTAGCAGTATCTGCTCCACAGCCAATCACGTGCCCCCTTGCTCGGGCCCCAGGACTTTAGCCCCGCCTAGCCCTATTGTTAATGCGGCCGTGACAGCGCGCGCGCCTCCGCATCCCCAAGACACCATTTACTACACACAATAGGCTTTTTTTCTCTGATTTTGAAAACTCTTTGCGATCGACTTAAAATGCTTCCAAGATTGACTTGTCGACCGCGATCGACGGGTTGGTGATTCCTGTAACATACTGTTTTACTGTCAATGACAAGAGTACTAATCAGCTGTCTCACGAACGTAACCAGCACATTTATCCCCACATAGCAAAGCCATAACACAGTGAGGGAGAAGAACTAAGTTACATGAAACAGTCCAACTACATATTTTACACCACTGACAATGGAAAAGTCACTACTCACGGTGTTTATGGCTAGCTTCTAGGTTTCTGCGGCTTCTCTTTCAAGGTAGTGAGGAAACACGCTCTGTAGCGCTGTTTGTTCGCGTTCGGCTACGGTAGAAACATGACGTCACAATATGTCGACCTTCATAGAAGGGGGTGCCCGCGGTTATGTAGATATAAATGTCTCATTCTAAGGTAATAAAAACATTACGGTTTATTAAGTAAGTTCTTTATACACCACTGAAAATATAGTTATGGATGTCATATTGCATTTCTGTTATTAGATACTCAAAAATTTTACACATTGCACCTTTAAAAGCCAGCTGCGCTCACACCATGGCAGATTCGCTATTTACATGGCGGAATTTGAACTGAACGTTTCTCTAGCGAGGAAACAGATCTGCTTATGCACAAGGTTAAAGCACGCAAGCAACCATCTACGGGACAAAGTGTACACGCATTGTGGACCCGTCTATGGTCGCATATTACTAACGCGCTCTTTAAATAACAAAAAAATATTGTGGCATTGACTTTAGACGAGGTTTCAGTTGGTCAAATGTTGCAGGTTTATTTGTATACTTATGAATTCCACCCAAAAAAAATTCTTTTTGTATTACTGGGAGTTTCGTTGTGGGTTCATTCTACCTGCGCGTCGGGTTAGTGCAGTGTGTGCATGTGACGTCATCAGACCGGGGACTTGCGCCGCGCAAGTTTGAGCTCAGTCAAAGCAATGCTGGATTTGACTGAGGTGAGTTCACGTCAGGTTTCTCCGATAATAAAACGGATATATAAGTTGTTATTATCACTTATTTGTTGACTTATCACCGTGTAAGAGTGTATATGATGATGAGTGAATCTCGCAGTAGTCTTAACGAACTACGAGCCGCGATATTGTGTTTTTATATGTTAAAGGGTTAGTTCACCCAAAATTGAAAATTAAGTCATTAATTACTCAACCCCATGCTGTACCAACCCCGTAAGACCTTCGTTCGTCTTCGGAACACAAATTAAGATATTTTTTATTAAATGTGACAGCTGCATCACTCCTCCATAGGCTCCCTAAGGGAATGAATCCTGACGCCCCAGAACGTCAATGAAGAAAATGTTTAAATATTCCATGTCACAACAGTGGCTCAACTATAAGTTTATCAAGCGACGAGAATACTTTTTGTGCGAAAAAACAAACAAAAATAACGACTTTATTCGACTATTCCTTTTCTTCCTTGTAGGCCTGAAACGAGACTTCCACGACGCGCGAGAACTTAACTGAAGTAGTTGAAGGAGATCGCAATTCTCGCGTATGCGTCGTGGAAATCTCTTGAAGTCTCGTTTCAGGCCTACAAGGAAGAAAAGGAATAGTCGAATAAAGTCGTTATTTTTGTTTGTTTTTTCGCACAAAAAGTATTCTCGTCGCTTGATAAACTTATAGTTCAGCCACTGTTGTGACATGGAATATTTAAACATTTTCTTCATTGACGTTCTGGGCCGTCAGGATTCATTCCCTTAGGGAGCCTATGGAGGAGTGATGCAGCTGTCACATTTAATCAAAAATATCTTCATTTGTGTTCCGAAGATGAACGAAGGTCTTACGGGGTTGGTACAGCATGGGGGTGAGTAATTAATGACTTAATTTTCATTTTTGGGTGAACCAACCCTTTAAATGTAGTTCGGTAGCTGCTGCAGCATGTGATGAGCTAGCTGTTCGGCAGGCCATTAACAGTGTATTGACGTGATGCTATTTTTTTTAGATGCTAACCTGATGTCACGCAACACTCATTGCCCTATTGTTTATGACCGCAGGTATGTTTTTTTGTGTGTTTGAGCATATTTGTTTGAGATGACTCAATGACTATATGTGTTGTTTATATAATGGAATTAATGTATGACTAAGGGGAATTTCCAATTACAATGTGTTTTTCTATTGCGAATATCTGTGATATTTTCTTTGTATTTGTTTTGATTACAAATGTATGTAGTTTTTCTGTATGAAAAGAGGTTAAATGTGATTAATGTGAATAGAGTCAGAGCAATGCTGGATTTGACTGAGATCCTAACCTGATGTCACGCAACACTCATTGCCATATTGTTTATGACCGCAGATAATAAACTGCATTGTGACTGCCCGAGCCTCTGAGTCTACTTGAGAACAACTTTAGGTTACTTACGTAACCCCGGTCCTCTGATAACATTCGCTCGGTATCTCACTATGGGAAACGCCTCTGGGCGTGACAGATCTGGAAGTACCAATCACACCACGACAGTGATGCAGGAGTCCCACCTCCCTCATATATACCGCTGCCTGTGGTCCCTACTTCATTCTCTGCATATCTCTTCTCCGTGCACTGCAAGGGACGTGTGGTGAGATACCTCACTCATGTTATCAGAGAACCGGGGTTACGTAAGTAACCTAAAGTTCTCTTTCAAACATTCGCTCGGTATCTCACTATGGGATATAGACAACTCCCATATTGCAGATATGCTTTCCGAGGCAGGCGTGTCAACCAACTCGTGATGTATGCGACATAAACACTCCACAATGAATTTTTTTTTTTTTTTTTTTTTTACACACTTAAGACGGAATGGGCCAGTGATGACTCAGTGACATCCAGTCTATAAAATCGGACAAATGTGTGAGGCGAAGCCCAACTTGCTGCTGCACATATGTCCTGAACTGAAATGCCCTTAAACAGTGCCCATGAGGTAGCCAAACCTCTGGTAGAATGAGCCCTCAGCCCTTCCGGAGGACAAAGACCCATGCCATTATAACCTAATATAATAGCTTCCACTACCCAGTGGGACAGGCGCTGATGCGAAATAGGTTTCCCTTTATGAGAATCAGCCCATGAAACAAATAACTGATTACTCTTCCTCAGCGCTCTTGTTCTGTCCACATAGTAATGCAACGCACGGACAGGGCACAAGCAATGAAGCTGCGCATCCTCTGACGAGGAAAAAGGCTGCGGATGGAAAGCCAGTAAATCCACCTGTTTACAGGCGAGAGCTGACTCGCTCACTTTAGGGACAAACGCTGGATTCGTTTAGAGAGTTACTCTCGAGTAATCCATAGCGAACTGCATACAAGAGTTATGAACCGATAACGCGTGAAGTTCACTAACTCGCTTTGCGGTTGAAAGAGCCAATAATAAAACAGCCTTTAGTGAAAGGAGCTTTAATTCAACACTCTCTATAGGCTCAAACGGGGGCTGAGATAGTGCGTTAAGCACCACAGACAGATCCCACGGCGGAATCAATGGCTTTGAAACCCTGTTCAAACGCCGTGCACCTCTCATAAACCTGCATACAAGCAGGTGTTGACCTATAGTGTTTCTGTCAAACTCCACATGACACGCAGAAATTGCGGCAAGATAAACTTTAACAGTTGAAAACGCTCTGCCCTTATCCAAAAGTTCCTGCAGAAAACATAACACATCCGCAACAGAACAGAGAAAAGGAACAATATGTCTTAGAGCGCACCATCGCTCGAACACAGTCCATTTCCGATCATATGCAGAGCGCGTCGAAGCTGCCCGTGTGTTCTGAATTGTTTCAATCACGTTTGGAGGCAAACCCGTCACACTCAAGTTTAACCTCTCACGGGCCAGGCCCAAAGAGCCACCTTGTCTGGGGCTGGGTGAAAAATCTCTCCGCGCGCTTGTTGAAGTCGCAAAGGAGTTGAATTATCTCCGTCAACCACAACTTCCCTGGCCAGTTCGGGGCAATCATTATCACCGAGTGACCGTACTCTCTTACCCTTCTTAAAGTTTGAAAAATCAGACTCAGTGGAGGAAACGCGTACAGTAGTGCGTTTGGCCATGGGTGCTCCAGAGCATCCACACCCATAGGCGCACCGTCTCTCGCCAGAGAGAAGAATAGAGGACACTGGGTGTTTTCGTGCGAGGCGAAGAGATCTACGGCAGCTCGGCCGAACCTCTCCCACAACTGGCTCACTACCTGAGGGTGGAGAGTCCATTCTCCATACAGGGGATTCCCTCTGGACAGGAAATCCGCCCCCACATTCATTATTCCCGGGACATGGGTCGCCCGTAGTGAATAAAAATGCTTCACGCCCCACACGATTATTTTCTGTGCCAGACTGTGAAGCAGATGGGAACGTGTGCCTCCCTGGCGATTTATGTATGCCACCGCCGTTGTGTTGTCTGACCTGATCAAAATGTGGTGATTCCTTAAGAACTGCACAAAATGGTTCAGTGCCAGAAACACTGTTAACAGTTCCAGGAAGTTTATGTGCGCGTTTCGTAGCGAGATGGGCCATTTCCCTTTCGCTATTCTGCCCTCGCACACCGCACCCCAACCTGTGAGCGACGCATCCGTCGTAACCACCTTTCTCAGAGAAACTGCTCCCAGCGGAGTCCCTGACTCAAGAAAAAGGTGATCTCTCCACTGACGGAGAGCGCGCATGCAGAGTGACGTCACTATCACTTTGCGGTTGAGATGGCGTTTTGGACACAAACCCTGCGCCGCTGTCCAGTTCTGAAACTCCCTCATTCGCAACAGTCCCAGTGGAATGACAGAAACTGTCGAGGCCATCAGCCCCAGAAGACGTAAACACAGTCTGAATGAAACTCTGTTTCCTTTCTGGAAAAGGGATAGACAGCCGCGAAATGACCTGACGCGCTCCTCGGACAGAAAAGCTTGATAGAGGTCTGAGTTCAGTCTGAGACCAAGGTAAATTATTTCCTGTGTAGGCACCAAGCAGCTTTTTGTTTCGTTTATCTTGAAACCTAAGCTCTCCAAATGAGAGACGAGCATTTTTGTCTCTCTCTCTCTGCCTGTTGCCATGACAGCGCGCACAGTAGCAGATCATCCAAATATGCTGACACTCTTAGACCCCTTACTCTCAGCGGTGTGAGCGCTGCTTCCACACATTTGCTGAAAACCCTGGGAGCTAAAGACAAACCGAACGGAACTGTCAAAAACTCGTAGGCTGTGTCTCGATAGGCAAACCTGAGGAATTTTCTGTGTGCCGGGTAGATGCTTATGTGAAAATATGCATCCTTCAGATCGACTGACGTAAGCCAGTCCTTTGGACGAATAATTTGAGATAACGTCTTTATGGTCAACATTTTGAACTTGTATTTTCTGAGGTGTTTGTTGAGGTTCCGTAAATCCAGAATAGGACGGAGACCCCCCCCCTCTCTTGGGAATGACAAAGTACCGGGAGTAAAAGCCCTGATGGCTGTCCTCCGGCGGCACAACTCGAATAGCTCTTTTGCTCAATAAAGAGGTTA
This sequence comes from Tiaroga cobitis, assembly GCA_030578255.1. Classification (NCBI taxonomy): domain Eukaryota; kingdom Metazoa; phylum Chordata; class Actinopteri; order Cypriniformes; family Leuciscidae; genus Tiaroga; species Tiaroga cobitis. Next base: position 27,614,591 of record CM060591.1, on the reverse strand, counting down.
TTTCTTCCTCTACAATCTGAGCTGACTCCCCCTCTGCTGCTGACATTAACACACTGTTGAAAAGTGGAGGTTTTACAGCAAATTGCAGACGATAACCCCGGCTTATTGTGGATAAAACCCAGGGGTGTACTGCGCATGCGCGCCAGCTCTCTGCCCGAGCAGCGAGTGGACCGCAGCAGCTCTTGTCCACTAGTGGCGCCGCGGCGCCATCTAGCGGCGGAGCTGGGGACTGCAGCTCTGATCTGGAAATTTGTGTTTTTGTGTGTGTTTTTATTTTTGAACATTGCTGTGCCCTCGGCCCACTGCCTGGATGCACAGGGAACGTGTTTATTATTTTCACAGCACACATATTTTTCAGAAAACAGCCCTCTGCCCTCTGTTGTAACCCCGTGGGTGGAGGGAGGGTAACTTCTCTGTGAGGCACTGGGGGAACTGGTGCAAACTTCACAACTGAACTGGTCATTGGGTAACTTTTTTCTGAGAACAATTCCCGTGTCCGACGCCTTCTCTTGGCGGGAGGGAGAGAAAATGACCCTTTGAGGGAGGATAACAACAGATACTCCGTGAGTGCTGTTGCTCATCCCTTTTTCCTGAAAATAATGGAATGTTAGGTTGCTCGCCGTTTCTTCCCTCCCTGAGGGTTTGCTGGTAGGTGTCTGGCTGCAGCCACTGCGAAGGAAGGTTTTCCCCTCGGCTGGGGTGGCTTAGACTGTGCCTCAGCCTGCTGAGGCTGAGAGGGTCTAGAGTAGGGTTGCCAACTTCCGAAAAGAAAAATGCGGGACAATTAGGCTCATTATTACTATATTTTGGTGAAGGGGGGGGGGGGTGTAAGGGTTGTTATCTCACAGGCAAGGTCTGTCGCCTCTCTGCCGTGGGCGCGATACATGGTTTGGCGCTGCCGCACATGTTCCGTCTCGCATGCGCAGCTCTAGATTCCAGAAGATTTGAACTCACTTACGGGCATCAGTATGCGGGATATTTGTAAATAATTTATATCTAGATAGATTAGATAATTCATTCTCAATTTATAGTTTATTTGTATGGTCGGATGCGCGTGACTGGATGATGACCGGTGTCGTGGTCATTCTCAAGTGTCGTGTTGCTGTTGTATCAGTCAGATCAGCGTAGCACTCAATAATGGGGACAAGAGAGGTCCCGTACGGGACAAATAAATTAGGCCCAATAATCGGGGCGTCCCGGCTAATTCGGGACAGTTGGCAACCCTAGTCTAGAGCCTCTGAAGTCTGACCGACCACTCCGCTGGGGGGCTTCAAACCTGGACCGAGGTGGTTGAGAAATCCTAACGGTGGATCTGCGAGGAAGGCAAGTTTTGAAAGCCTCACCCTCCTGCTTCTTTAGATCACACCGCTGTCGCATAGCAGTGACGGATGCCCCGAAAAGAGCTTTGGGCTCAACTGGAGCATCTAAGAAATCAGCTTTTTCTCTGTCTGACAGCCCTGAAAGTCCCAGCCAGAGAGCTCGCTCACCAACCACTGCCAGGCCCATCCTGCGGCCACAGCTCTGGACCGCACCTCTAGAAGTTCTCAGGTTGAGATCTGCAATAACGCAAATCCCTTCCCAGAGGGCTGGGTTTGGTGTCCCAGCATCCATTTGCCTCCCCATCTCTTCCATAAGCTCTGCTTGATAAGCAGTGAGGAGATAGGTGGCATTAAGAGCCCTCACTGCCAGTGCAGAAGACAGATAAATCTTCTGAAACACTGAGGCTGTTAGACGCTCAGTGCGTCCTGGCAGTGAAGCTGAAGCCGAGGAAAAAGCTGTCCTGCGGTTAGGGTGGAGATGATGTGCAACCGACAGCTCGACAGGAGGGTAATTTGACATCCCCAACTCTGTGTGAAAAGGGCTTATCCCAGAAACGTTTTATTTCTGAAACGCACGCAGGGACTGCTGGAATGAGCTGTTTAGCTGGTGGGGCACGTGACGGCAGTCTCTTACCGTCACAGAGATCTCCCTCCGTCCCCTGGCCCGTCTGCTGAGACGGCCAGTCTATGGAGAGTTTTGCCGCCGCCCTCCGGCACATTTCCAGTAGGTCGAGCTCCGCCTGAGCCGGGAAGGGTGACCCTTCGCTTAACGCGCTGCCTGGCCGGGAGGGATTCGGCGGGAGGATCGCGTCGTCGTCATCCTCCTCACCATCGTCCTCCAACAGACGAGCGATAGCCTCGTCGTCATCGTCGTTGCCTGGATCCTTGCCTGAAATCATTGAACCACACGCACACGGACGTGAAGTTTCCGCTTTCGGGCCGCCGCTTGCAGAACTAGCAGATGCCATACTAATTACCGTATCCAAGTTCACTACAACGTGCCACTCAAAAACAAGGAATATCTAAGAGAATTCGCTGTAACGCGTTAATTCTCGTAGTATATCAAAATCAATAAAAATCACCGTTACAGTGGAAAAAGACCCGCTAACAAAACAGCTGCGTTCGGCGACGTACCTTGACGGCTCGTCTTAGAACAGTTAAACAACTATTTTGAAGACAGGTCCTACTGAAGGATAGCTTCCAATTTTGATCTTCACGGGGAAGAGATCGAAGAATGAAGTAGGGACCACAGGCAGCGGTATATATGAGGGAGGTGGGACTCCTGCATCACTGTCGTGATTGGTCTGTCAACTGACAGACGTGGTGTGATTGGTACTTTCAGATCTGTCACGCCCAGAGGCGTTTCCCATAGTGAGATACCGAGCGAATGTTTGAAAGAGAACCCAGAACACAACGCAGAAAGACAAGACGGGTTACACAATGGCGCAGTCTATTTCAGTTGTCTCAAAATAGCAACGCGCAAACATTGTCGTTAACTGAAATAAAAATAAAAACGAGGCATTACAAAAAAACGATAACTAACTAAAACTGTAACGTATGTTTGGAAAAACTAACTAAAATAAAATAAAATTATAGAGTAATTATAGAGTATAGAGTATAGAGTAAAAAGTCGAGTAAATTCGTCTTTTTCAATGTCTTTCATAGAGCAAATAACGTAAGAGCAGCGTATTCGTTCAGCTGCATTTCCTTTACCTGCTCTCCCTCCGTCTCTCTGTCTCACTCACGCTTCTCTCTCACATACACACGCACGCACACACAGCCCATGCACACCGCGTCTCCATGAAAACGAGTGTTCGTTGAAAGCAAGTTCGCGAAAGGTTGGTATCTTGTGAACACCTTTACACAATCACACATTAAAAAGTGCCATAAAAAATATTTAAAATTCTGAATACAATTTTGTCAGTGTGTTAATGTCGACTCGAGAAGCGATTGCGCCTTCTTAAGAAAGTTAACTAGTCGCAAGTTTGAGCTAAAATGCAGTTGGGTTGTCGATGTCAAAACACTATATAAGCTGTGATTCAAATATTAAATAATGTTGTAATTTTTTTGCTCTTGCACTGAAAATTTGCTGCTTCAATCCAGATGAGTATTGTATAGGGTACATTTATTATAGGGTGTGAAAATTGTACAGCTGTGGAATTTGTATAGGGTGTGAATTTTGTATAGAAGATGTGTGGTTTTTGTAAGAGGTTAAAAGATTGAGCTCCTGACACTCAGACAGCAATGTCTTGTGTGGCTCAAATATGTGTTAAATACATGCTGTTCATGTGTCTTCTTTAGTCTGTTGGCTATTTAGGTTTTTTCCTGGCACACGTCACTAAGACATTTTGCACTTACTGTGGAGTACTGTGTGTAGACTGTTTACATATTTGTGCCCATATGTACATTTTATGTAGCTATTGGTGTTATTGTTGAATACATTTTCTAAAATTGTATGTTTTTGTTGAGTTATTATTACACAATACTTTTTTCAGACCTTTTTGAATCTTGCCCCTGACAAATAACCCAAATTACAAAAAAAGACTAAAACTAACACACTAAAACTAATAAAAACTAAACTAAAACTAAGCATTTTCAAAAAATAAAAAATAAACTAGCAAACCCACTTTAAAAACTAATTAAAACTAAACTGAATTTGAAAACAAAAAGTCAAAATGAAATAAAAATAAAAACTAATGAAAAATGCAAAACTACTTGGTTACTCACGTAATCTCAGTCTCAGTTCCCTGAGTTAGGGAACAAAGTATTGCGTAGCAATACGCAATGGGAAAACTCCTTTTTCTCGATTTACTGAAACCTATATGTAAAACGCATTTGCAGCTGCACAGCTAGACCATTGAGCGTCTGGCTCGTTCATAGGCTGTGCTGCAGCAACGTGGCCTCAGCCTATATTAGTCCCCGAATTCGCCATTATAGCAGGTTTATATGACTGAAGCGACAACTAGCCATTTAGTACAGTGCGGCCGGCTACGCAATACTTCGTTCCCTAACTCAGGGAACTGAGGTTACGTGAGTAACCAAGTTGTTCCCTTTCGAACGGTCACTTCGTATTGCGTAGCTATACGCAGTGGGAATGCTATGCAAAACACACTTTGGGCACATACCAATGCCTTGGCTTGAGGATGAGAGTTATCCTGAGCAAACTCCAGACATGCTGGGCTCACAGAGAGAGCCTGCAGATCCCCCCCTCGCTTGATAGATGCCAATGCCAACAGGAGAGCGGTCTTCAGCAAGAGAGCTTTAAGATCAACCGACACAGAGGGAGGTCTGGAGAGGTTGATCCTCCTAGCACCCTTTAGAAATCTCACAACCAGGTCGTTTCTTCCCAGTGATTGGCCAGCCACCAGAACATGGTGTGCTGCAATGGCTGCCATATACACTTTGAGCTTTTATGGGGAGCGGCCCGCGTCCAACAGCTCCCGTAGGAATGAGAGAGCCACTGATATTTCACATGACTCTGGGTCTATATGGTTTTTCGAGCACCAGCTGGAAAAAGCCCGCCCATTTCGAAGCATAGAGGTGCCGAGTCGACAGGGTCTTAGCTTCAGATTAGACATGTGCCGGTATTCGGTAATGCGATAAATCGCGGTAATGAATATGCACGATATTGTTATCGCGGCCACTTCAAAATACCGTGAAAAATAATAGATTTGAATTTAGACTTTTAGAACACGCATTAGCTAATTTTCTATCAACCGCTTAAACACTGCGTATATGCTCCGCAAAACACGTGCGCACTCTGATGTAAACAATCCCCACATGTAAAAGCACTGTGTGCACGCGGCGCAGAGCGCACTCTAGTCTAATGTAAACAATCATCACATGGAGTAGAAGCACGGCGGAAGGAGGAACGCTGCCGACGATTTACCCCCCCGCAGGGCTGCCAACTCTCACGCATTCAGCTTGAGACTCAAGCGCCTTTCAGACAGGACGCAGAATACTCGCGGGGACGTTTTGTTGCTGCGTCGACCAAAGCACGCCGGGGTCAAAGTTAAAAATAGTTCAACTTTTTATTTGCAAAATAGCAAATCGCGTTCTGTCTGAAAGCCGCTTTACGGAATTGACACTTTTCACACGCTCTCACGCAGAGAAAAATCGCGGAGCAAAGAGGACACTGACACCGACAGACTAGACAGAGCAGGTTACTTTTGATATGAAAAAAAAAGGTTCTGTCCATTGTGACAGATCGCTGTGCCTCAGTTCAAGTAAACCGATCATCTGTTACTTTTTATTTAAAGATACAGTACAACTTACCTTAAGGTTTATGCCTCATACAAAATGTCGATCAATCAGTGTTTTTCACGGAAAGAGGTCAGTAAAACTGCAGGAGAACAGTTATGTCACAGAACGTTACATTTACCTCAGGAAAGCCATTTAATGACCAGCACTTTAGTTGACTAGAAAAAATTGTCATTTTGCTAAATATGTGCACTTTATTACATATTAATTATATGTTTACTTGCCATTACATAATTGTTATTATAATGAAAACCACATTATATTTAATTTCTCTCTGTTTACAGCATTACGTGAGATATATTTTTTCTTGAGAAAAATTAACATGCAGACTGAAGCCTACCTAATATTTATCCAAATGAGTCAATATTGAATTAAGATTAAAATCAAATACAAGAATTTATTTGAATAATACAAACAGTAACCTACCAGTCATTGTACCATGTAAACATTGTAACACGTTGTCACTAAACTTAATACAATTCTGTTTAGTTACCATGTTTTGAAAATCACAATTACACATTGTGATGCAAGTTGTTTTTTTAGATACCCGCAATCCATCTGTTTCTCTTGAGCAATTAAAATATCGTGATAATACCGTATACCGTGATAAAAGCTCAATCAATTAATCGCAGCACGAAAATTTGATACCGGCACATGCCTACTTCAGATATAGTGTTCAACACCTTCATTCTGCATGCGACAATTCAGCACGCGCACTCCTCTCTGTCTCAGAGGAGAGAGTGCTGCATCCACACACTTTGTGAATGTGCGGGGTGCCAAAGAGAGACCGAACTGCAGAACTGTGTATTGTTAGGCCTGTCCCTCGAAGGCGAATCTCAAGAATGCCCTGTGACGAGGGTTTATTGGAATGTGAAAGTAAGCATCTTTCAGATCCATTGTGACAAACCAATCCCCCAGGCGAATTTGCGCGAGAATATGTTTGATAGTTAACATGAGAGCCTTGTTCAAATGCCTCAAATCTAGCATGGGTCTGAGGCCGCCTTCTCTTTTCGGAATTAGAAAATAACGGCTGTGAAAACCCGCCTGTTTTAGCGCTGGGTGGACTAATTCTATCGCACCTTTTGCTAATAAATTCTGCACTCGATAAGGTCTCGATAACTGGCTGAAACTTTGGGGGTCTGCGAGCGAATTGGAGTGAATAGCCTCGCTTTATAGTGTTTATAACCCAACTCGACACATCGGGGATGGCTAGCCAGGCTAGAACCCGTGTGGCTAGGGACTGACACACTGATTGGGACGGGCCGCCTAACATAGGGGGACCTGATACCCTTATAATGTGATATTGTGCATACATTGAGTGTTTGACTGACTGTACAGGCATTTGCGTGTGGGGGAGTCAGTGTTACAACAGGGGAGGTGCCGCCTAGTGAAGGGGGACCGTGAACCCATGTGTTGTGCTTGTGAAACATGCTCTTTTTTTTAAACATAGGCTACTCTTTTTGTACTTTATTTGGTTCGCCGTGAAAACGGCATTTGTTTGTAAACTGTTGCGGGCCTGTTTACAATAATAAAATCCCCAGCCTGAACTGAACGGGGAGCTGTGGGAAGTCTTTTGTCTGGGATGGGCCGCCTAACACAGGGGGACCTAATACCCTTACATTGTGATTTGTGCACATACCGAGTGTTGGACTGACTACACAGGCTTTTTCCTGGGGTAAAGTCAGTGTAACAACTGGGAGGGGGCCGCCTAGTGAAGGGGAACCGTGAACCCGTGTTGTGATTGTGAAACATACTCTTTTTTGCTTTCCGTGGGTCGCCGTGACAACAGCGTATGTTTGTAGAGGCGCGCGCAGTGCAGCGGGCCTGTTGACAATGATAAAATCTCCCACCGCCTGAGTTAGACAGGGAGCTGTGAGAAGTGTCATGAGATTTAGAGCAGTGACTATCTGTGGCGGCACATGCTTCGTAGCGGGTGCACTGATTGCAGTAATAGTGTGCGGAATGATGACCAGAATGTAAGGAAGCGGCAGCTCTCTTGTGTCGTAAAGAGAGATAGCCGCGTGCACATCTGACCGCGCGCTCCTTCCGTCGCTGCTCAATTTCAAAGATTTCAGTTAGAAAACGCTCTTCTGTGTGATGTGCAAAACAGAGCCACGGCGAACAGCTAGCCACGCGAACATCTACCCGCGCGTTTCTTCCGTCGAGGCTCGACGAGGGAAGAAAACGTGGGCGCGCGCGAGGCGGTTTGTCGTCCCGAGGGAGAGCTAGCCGCAAGTGCATGGTGTGTTTTTAGTGCGGGGTAGCTCTCTTGTGTCGCAAAGAGAGCTAGCCGCGCGAACATCTACCCGCGCAGGATCAACAGGTGAATAAGAGTAATTTTCTTCACAATTAAAAGAGTTACATACATAGCCCTTTGAATCATTATCAGACATGATACTTAATGCTTCCTCGTTTACTCGCTCTTCCTTCCTCCAGCCTGTGACCTGGAAACTGATAAAAGTTAGACATCTTGAGTGCATCTCAATTCTCTAATTGCACTTTGAAGAGGCAAGGAATGAGGAGTGGGGAAGCTTAAAGGGTTAGTTCACCCAAAAATGAAAATTAAGTCATTAATTACTCACCCCCATGCTGTACCAACCCCGTAAGGCCTTCGTTCGTCTTCAGAATACAAATTAAGATATTTATGATTAAATCTGAGAGGTTGATCACTCCTCCAATTCTGAATTCTGGCTCGCGTACCCCGAAGTGATAAAATAAAACAAATTCTGTATCAAAATTTAAGGCAAGAAAAGTAGTTTGTTTAGGCTGGGTTGTATGAATTATAAACCTGCGCACATATTTTAAAAAGCACATAACTATAGAATCAATTCTGAATGAGCATGTGAACGCCGTCAGCGTTAATCACAGGTTCGCGTTTAAAAGTCTGATCATTTCGACGGAGGTGAATCAATCAAAGTTAACTTTAGCTGGAAATAACATTATTCAAGAACCGCTATAATGCCAAAACAATCTGTTACCTTAAATTATATGTTTATCTCTGTAAAGCTGCTTTGAAACAATCCATTGTTAAAAGCGCTATATAAATGAAGATGACTTGACTTAACTTGACTCCATAGGCTCCCTAAGGGAATGACACCGGACGGCCCAGAAAGTCATTAAAGAAAATTTTTAAATATTCCATGTCACAACAGTGGCTCAACTATAAGTTTATCAAGCGACGAGAATACTTTTTGTGCGAAAAAAACAAACAAAAATAACGACTTTATTCGACTATTCCTTTTCTTCCTTGTAGGCCTGAAACGAGACTTCAAGAGATTTCCACGACGCGCATGCGCCAGAACTTAACTGAAGTAGTTGAAGGAGATCGCAATTCTCGCGCATGCTTCGTGGAAATCTCTTGAAGTCTCGTTTCAGGCCTTCAAGGAAGAAAAGGAATAGTCGAATAAAGTCGTTATTTCTGTTTTATTTCCGCACAAAAAGTATTCCATGTTAGAACACTATGACTAGATGCTAAGCAACAGTCAAGCCATTGCATGCCTCATATTCACATGCTTTGGACAGTCACGGAATACTGCGCTAGACAGTTGTATGTAATAGTTGTTTTAGTGTAGTGAAAAAATGTCGCTCAAATGTCGCTGTATTGTATTTAATGTTAAAAAATATATAAAAGACGTTTTCTGGATAAATTAGTTTGAAATGCCCTATGGCATAGATTGTTTATTAAGGTATTTATGACAATCTGTTACATTTATGTTAAAAAAAAAGTAGAGCACCAGTGTCCCCTCCTGTCTAATGTCTGTAGTGCTGGCTAACTTGATAAGAGAAAGGGGGCTCAAAGTGAGTCAGACTTGAAGCAAGTGTTATGCCAGGGCCCCTGTCTTACTGCGACAGAGGAGAAAGGTTTGCACATTTCAAATGGATCTTTGTGGACTAGCACAAAGGACCAACACCATCGGATGCTAGGACAACTAACATACACCTTAAGCATGGGAAGGACAGGACAGGACTTCTCTTTAGTCCACAAGCAGTTTCTGCCCTGCACCCATCTTGAGACTTATCCTTATAAGGTTTAAGCCAACCACCATAAAATTCTTTAGGACTTTTTAGATGGAAGAGCAGTGGCTGAAACAAAAGGAGGCCACAATGATCCATCCAAATCCATTCATAACTATGTTTGGAAACCTTAAAACTGTTGGAAACAACAACACCGTTTCATACTTATTCAGATAAATAAATGCTCTTACTGACAGCTCTTTGTAGTGCAACATTTTACAAAAATGTAGCTGTTAATGTAATGAATGCATGCATGACAGTTCCCATCATGTTTGGACTATTTGTTTAGAACATTGCCAAAGGTATACTGGTTGTGGTTTGGAAAGTGAGAAATGCATTTATAAAACTTTAAAGACACTGCTCAAACTGTGTGCTTTAGATTATACAAATGTGTTCCCTGTGTCCCCTCTGATGCCATCCAAAAATTAGATGACTAGTAATTTCCTACTACTAAATTCTGAAAAGACAGAGATTCTAATTATTGGACAAAAAACTTTCACACGTAATAACCCAGAATACTGTCTAACACTTGATGGCTGCTCTGTCAAGTCTTCGTCGTCGGTTAGGAACCTGGGTGTGCTCTTTGATACCAACCTTTCTTTTGAAAGCCACGTGTCTAGTATCTGTAAAACTGCATTTTTCCATCTTAAAAATATATCTAAAATACGCCATATGCTCTCATTGGGAAATGCGGAACAATTAGTTCATGCGTTCATGATCTCAAGGCTAGACTATTGTAATGCTCTACTGGGTGGTTGCCCTGCACGCTTAATAAATAAACTACAGCTCGTTCAAAATACCGCAGCTCGAGTTCCTACCAGAACCAGGAAATATGACCATATTAGCCCGGTTCTGTCAACACTGCATTGGCTCCCTATTAAACATCGTATAAATTTTAAAATATTGTTGATTACTTACAAAGCACTAAATGGTTTAGCTCCGCAGTACTTGAGCGAGCTCTTAACGCATTATAGTCCTTCACGTCTATTGCGATCTCAAAATTCCGGCCAGTTGATAATACCTAGAATATCTAAATCGACTGCTGGCGGTAGATCCTTTTCCTATTTCGCACCAAAACTTTGGAACAGTCTTCCTACCATTGTCCAGGAAGCAGACACACTCTGTCAGTTCAAAGCTAGACTAAAAACACATCTCTTTGACCTAGCATACACATAATACATTATAGACTTCTATAATTCAATGTTAGGCTGCATAGATTAGATTAGGATAAAATATAGTGTGTTTTCAGAGTTTATGGGCGTTAACGCGTCTCAATGTGGTGCTTCACATATTTGCGTTTGAATAGCGCGTGCTCTCTGTGCGCGTGTCACATTACCAGAGATCATTATCTCTGGTAATGTGACACGCGCACAGAGAGCACGCGCTATTCAAACGCAAATATGTGAAGCACCACATTGAGACGCGTTAACGCCCATAAACTCTGAAAACGCCCATAAACTCTGAGCTGAGAGAATGATCATTAGAATGGCTGACACGTCTCTCTTTTTATATAGATGACATAAATGGAGAATATTTATTTTAGTTTTGAATCGGATCATTTAAAAGTACAAACTCAAATGATTTAAAATATATATTGCTTATGGCAATATATATTATTCTAACTCTATATGAACAGAAATGATGGTAGTACTTTAAGTCTATGTTTCTGCTATGTGAAAAAAAAAACTAGCAAAACGCGCCGGCGCGTTTCTGGTCCCCAGAGGGTTAAAAAAAAAAACTGTCCCGACACTTTATTTAAACCTTGAAATGTTCGAACTTGGTTTCAAACTTAAGTAATTTTAGGGTTCTTTTACATTACACAATAATTTAGCAGACTAAAGAGGAGCTTCTTCATTTTCATTTTCTGACGCAATCGGCTGACAATCTTCATTCATCAGTTTTTGTCGTTTGTGCAGCGGCTGCGGTTCTACGGGAATGTAGCAAATGTATGTTGTAATGATAATTAAACCAAACTCTTGACTTTAAATAAGTAAACAGTTATAAACAGTTACCTATTTAAACATCAAGGTGGTAAAATATAAACGCTGTCGGCCAACATCGGTTAAAAACATGTATGCTACATTGAGATTTGATCTCGGGTCGATTGAAGCTCCTTGAATCTCGTGCTGTTGCGTTAACCACTGAGCTACCGTCTGTATGCTGTTAAAGTCAACGTCTTATGCTGTTGGAAAGCCTCATTGATGTAGCCTAAATGTTTTTATTGCAATGTTTTATGTTGAAATGTTTTCATTATTTATCCAATTTAATTTTAGTAGCCTAATTTCAGTATTGTGATTATTAATTATTTTAACTACTTTTCACTTGAATTCATATGCTACCAGCTTTCAATCGCTCTGAATGAGCCGCGGCGCGGCAGCAGATTACGCAATAGAGAGAATAAACGAACACTTTTCAGAGTCTATGATTGTAGCGCCTCTTAGCGGTAAAATGCAGCAAATACACCACACATTTTACCGCCGCGGTGGAACGGCTGATGTGGGCGTTGTCATGGCTTGCCTCAACATTTGCGTTTGAATAGCGCGCGTCCTCCGTGGGCGTGTCAGATTAACGCGTAATGAAGTGTAATGAGCTGGGGAAAAAAATCCTGAAATCACTCTCTTTTCATACAGATTACATAAACTGAGAATATTTGTTTTTTTATATAAATTACTTCATTGAAAAGAAGAGAATTCAAGCTTCATAAAGAAAAATCTCTCGTGCCTGTATGACAAGTATTTGCGGAGTTATAGTTAATTTTAGGACGCGTTTCAGAATGGACTTCGCCGACAGAGAGAAGGCAGAACTTACATCATGTTTATTTTTCTTTATTTGTCGAAAAGCACAACACTTTGTTTTTATTGTGAGTATACAGAAAAATAATAGACACTTAACAGGATCGAATGATGTATAACACTTATATTTAAGATCAAAATCAACAGAGTATTTTGAGTCTCTTTTGCACTGATAAGAAAAAAAGCGAGACAATCGCGCCGGCGCGATAGCCGACCTCAGCGGGGTTAAACTTCAGACTCGCTGGCGCTAGTAGATTTAGATTGGGTGAGTCATAGGTTGTGGGCATTTAGAAACCGTTCGCAGGAATGTGTGCATGGGGTTCAGAATTAGTGAATTCATGATTCTCCATTCATACTCTACATGTATAACGAATTGTGTTTTTTTTTATAACTGTTGGACCATTAAGCCTCATTAGCGTTTTCTATGAGAGGAAAATGCTTAACGTACAATGAAATGAGTTGCGTTCATATTCGGCTCAATTGCTTTTCTGTATGCTTTATTTATGGTGTTTCCTGAGTTTGGTCTTTTAATACCACTGTCTTAATTTAACGTGTTTCGTTCATATTCTGTGCTCATCTGCTTTTCTGTAGTATGCATTATTGTGTTTACTAAGGGTGTATTCACACCTGCCTTGTTTGGTTCGATTGAATCGAACTCTAGTTCGTTTCCCCCCTTGTTGCGGATCTTTTGGGCAGGTGTGAATGCAGCAATCGAACTCGGGTGCGGACCAAACAACCGAACCGAGACCCAGCTGAAGAGGTGGTCTCGGTACGGTTCCAAACGAACTCTGGTACGGTTCGTTTACGACATGAACCGACCCAATTGCAAGAAAGCACTGCGCCTTTGAGTTAACAGGCTTCCGTAGTCGGAGTTGCGTTATGGGAAAGTGATCTGTTGTAGCCTACTACATTTGATAAAATGAGTCGTGGTTTGACCTGGAGGTTCGATGAGACGAGCTGCCTTATTAACATTTAGGCAGATGCACATGTAGCACAGCTGCTGGAGAGGACACATGAAAATACTGATGTGTTCAACATGTTTACTGAACGGATGAAGGAGAGGGGATATGAGAGGTCTCTTGTTTGTACAGAATAACTCAAAATTAGTAAAAGAACAAATATTGCAGTACGAAATATCTCCATGCTGAGCCTTTTTTGCACTTCCTGATTTCCCTACTTGAGAATCCTTGTCCAATGAATGGATGACCTGAGCACACGTGTGGTTTTGTTTACAAATTTTGGTTCACTTGCAAAAAGAGCAGTGTGAAAGCGAACCGTACCAAAAAAAAAAAAATGTATTTGGTCCGGACAAAAGCAAGTGACCTATCGGACTTTCCTGGTGTGAATACACCCTAAGTTTGATAATATCATTTATGTCTTTTAAAGCAGTCTAATGCATTAAGCCATGTTAGCGTTTCAGAACATCCACGAGGAGCCGGGTTTTGTGACATCATCGCTACAATAGAAGTCCCATTTCATTGGCTAGGCGCCAACCAATAAAACTGCTCCTTTGAACACCCCCGCTCCCGCCCCCTTTTCTCTCTCGCCACTCCTGAGTTACAAGTGCACAAATCAGTTTTGCACCTCAAATATCGCGAAAAGAGTAGCAAAAGTCAAGGCGCGAAATTTGAACTTGCAGTGACAGATTTGAGAAGTTGCAAGTGCCAATTTGAGGTTGTACTGCGAATTGACTGTCATTGTATTTCTGTGAATGGCATTTTACACTTTTGTGACTACTTGTCTGCAGCTTCAAATTCAGAATACAGGTTTGTGACTATTGTCTGCGAGTGCAAATTTCAACATTCAACTTCAGATTTTTATTTGACAGGTTTTCACATTGGAGCTGTGAGTGTAAATGTTCACATACACACAAAATGTTCACGAATATTTATTGTACAAGTTATCAAATTCAAATCTACGTGCTCTCGAGTTTTGCTACTCTTTTACCTTCATATGGTCCTTTCAGTTTGTTACCATTACAATATCCATATTACCATTCTTTTCCCAAAACGCTGGGGCAGACCTAAAGTAAAGTTCACTAAAAAAAAAAGTTCACTTTAGTAAAGACCTAAAGTTCACTAAAGTCACTGTCACTTACCACAGACAATGATGAGCAGCTTCGAAGTCCGTTGGTAACCGTTGGTTGGTTGTTCCAAACTCAATAAAACTACTAAGATCATGTGTGTGTGTTTGTAAGTGTGCCATGATGCTAAATATCCAGCATGTTTTTAAGAATTTTGAGAGAAGTCTAAAATTCTATTGAAGTTCTGAGCCTGTTGATCGCCAACTAGTAGTGAAATCATCACAGATCCATTGATTTTGGTTGGATTTTTATATTTTTTTCTGTGAAATGAGTAAAGTGTTTGGTGAAAAGAATGGCATATTGACTGATGTCATAACTTAGGGGAATAGTTGATTGCCAATGAAGTTTTGGAAAAAAGTGAAAAAACGCCTATTTTTTTCGAATTAAATTGATGCAAAATCATGTAGTAATGTGTTTTAAGAGTTTTTTTTTCAGTGGATGTTGTCAGCACATGTGTTCTGTGTATCTGGGATGCATTTATTGACAGCCTACCCAACCCACTAAGGATTTGATGAACAAAATAATTTTTCACAATTTTCTGATAAAAAAATAAAGGGTGCAGACACTAAAATGGCCACAATTTATTTTCTCGATATTTCCGGCAGAGCAGACCCTCCAATTATTGGTTCTTAGGGTCAAAGCTAACAGAAAAAACACAAATAAAAAATATGGCAGACCATGTCAGGTTCAATCCATTTTATTGAGCTTTTGAGACTTTGGCTCCCCGACTATTAAGTAATTGTGTTTATTTACTCTTGTTTATCTTTTTTGTAAAACAATTTATTTGATCACACTTGTGTCTTCCTTGTGTTGAGAACACAGAAGAGGCTCTACAAGATAGCGATATCTCACAAATTCTTCTGATTGGTCAGATGACAAACTCCCTTTAATTTACATTATTTTATTTATTTAACAATCATCTTTGATTGTTAATTTGATGTTAAGGTGAAATTCCGCCTAACAAATTCGCTTCCACAAACTCAGTGGTTCGAATTCGACAGCAAATTCGACATTTGACATCTGGGAACAGCTAGCCTGGCTGCGCCCTCCTACGCACTTCCGCTCAATTTCATTTTCCTTCAGTACTACGTCTGGGACTGCTGTATATTCTTAGGTTTCCAGAAATAATTTTTTTGTAGGACCAATCAGCGAACAGAGGGAGTGGCTGAGAACGATGACGTTGATATAGTGCGTCCGTTTGAGTTGGAGTTCAGAAACGGCAGCGGAGAAAGACGTGAGAAAAGCTATTCGGTCCGTTGTTGCAAAACTGCCGAATATACAGAAGTTAAAGCAGGAGCAAGAACAATGTTTGCTAAGTTTTGTTGGTGGCCATGATGTTGTGGCCCTCCTCCCCACGGGGTTTGGGAAAAGTTTGATTCTCCAGCTCACTCCGCTATAGCCTGGTGATCACTGTACAGCATTTGCGGCAGATCCGAAACGACCGCAGCGGCGTATTGTTAATGTTTAGACCAAGCTTCGACATTTGACTTAATACATCACTCTCCTTAGTGTCAAATATACATTTAGAATTTACAATTGTTCCATGAACTCTTAAATTCGATGAACAAAACCTGCAGCTCTCGTTGACAGACATCTTATTCTAAACATAATCTCATAGACAGTAAAAGAAAGCATAATCCTCTGATCATTCGGACTTGTTGTTTCCGGCCGGTTTCATACGTCCGCATGACATACGTCACAACCACACGTTAGCGATTGGCTATGGCAGATCCTGAGTGACTCTGGGCAGATCCAATAGTTTTGAACTTTAACAGAGAACCCGCCTACAAGGAAGTAAACGTTTCTCAATGGAGAGAGGCCAGACTCTCTGTACAAATGAAATGTACGAGAGTCTGGTAGAACCAGGCTAGGGAACAGCAGGAATAGCAGTAAATTACCAACTAATAATCTCCATAGTTGTTAGTCGACCTCACCAGAAGGTGGTGCAAGCGGCTATTGATGGAGACCAGAGCAACGGGGGAGAGAGTCATTCATTCACAAAAAAGGATTTGCCGAAATGGAGCCAATTATCAGGGTCAGTAGTAGCTGTATATGGAAAAGCTGATAAAGACATAAAAGCTGTGTTTACATTTAACTGTGTTAAATGTGTTAAACTAACTGTGTTCGCAGTTAGTTTTGCACATGTAAGCAGCTTTCTCTACCGTGAACGAGATTATAACGTTATTCCTTGATGCTGACGTACAGATCAAACGTTAAATCTGAGGTATTAGACATATATTTCCTCGGTTGTTTAGTTTCCTTAACTTTATATCGCAGAGCTGTGCTTCAGAACTGGGGGTTCCCTCAATACCTCATTCTCCAGGATTCCCCTGCCCTTGGGATGTAAAGTAGCTTAATGGACTAATAGCCTACAGTGATATAAAAGACCAAACTCGCACCTTATTGGGGATGTAGGCTATACTATATAGGCTACAGGCAAGCAGACTCAGAATATGAACGTAACGCGCAAAGTTTCATGCTAAGCGTTTCCCAGTCAAGTCAAGTCACCTTTATTTATATAGTGCTTTTTACAATACAGATTGTATTTAAAGCAGCTTTATAGTGATAACATGAAAATAATACAACAAAGTTTGCTTCTAGAAGAAAAATTGCCTAATCATCCACCTTAAAGGATTAGTTCACCTCAAAATGAAAATTTCTTGATAATTTACTCACCCCAATGCCATCCAAGATGTTCATGTCTTTCTTTCTTCAGTGGAAAAGAAAATAAGTTTTTTGAGGAAAACATTTCAGGATTTTTCTCCACACAATGGACTTTAATTGCATTCAATTATCTAGCGAAACGATCGGTCATTTTCTAAAAAAAAAAAACATTTATATACTTTCTAACCACAATTGTTTGTCTTGTGCTGGTTTGCGACGCACCAGAGATTACGTCATTACGTTGGAAGCGTCACGTCATCTATCCAAGTTATTTGTCTGTGTAATCCGGTTAAAAAAGGCAGGTAACGGTGAAAAATTCCATCTCATTTTCTACCATTTTCTCCTCCAACTTCAAAACTGTCTGACATCTTTGTTTTCATTTATTATTATTATTTAAAAAAAATTGTGACGTTTCTAACGTGATGACGGAATCCTTGGCACGTCGCAGACCAGCACGAGACGTACAATTGTGGTTAAAAAGTATATAAATGTTTCTTTTTTAGAAAATGGCAGATCGTTTCGCTAGATAAGACCCTATTCCTCAGCTGGGAACATGCAGAGCCGTTTGAAGCACTTCATAGCCCTTTGAAACTGCATTGATTTGGACTTCAAAATGTTGGTTGCAATTGAAGTCCATTGTATGGAGAAAAATCCTGAAATGTTTTCCTCAAAAAAGTTAATTTCTTTTCCACTGAAGAAAGAAAGACATGAACATCTTGGATGGAAATTATCAGGACATTTTCATTTTGAGGTGAACTAATCCTTTAAGTAAGGCAGATCAATAATATAGTTGAATATTAAATGTCCCCAACTAAGCAAGCCAAAAGCCAAGGCAACAGTGGCAAGGAACCAAAACTCTAATAGGTGACAGAATGGAGAAAAAAACCTTGGGAGAACCCAGGCTCAGTCGGGGGCCAGTTCTCCTCTGGCCAACAAGCGAACAGTGTATGATTATGATGCAGGCAGCATTACAGGTCAGAAGTCAGATTGGATCAGAACATTCAGAATATGTATCCAGTTCCATCTGGTTGGAAATCGGAGTCATCACTAAACGGGTTTGTTGAGGATCAGTGCCGATGGCTGTCATGTCGATGAGGCCTTCACAGGGCTGATGAGGCTGGCACTTCAGGGATGCGTCATGGATGGGTCCAGGTGCAGGTCCACCAACTGATCTGGATACGGCCGGGATTCGGCTGACTTCAGTAAACAGGGAAGGGACTGGTTGACACTTCAGGACTGCGTTGTGATCGTGTCTAGGCGCAGGTCCTGCATCAGATCTGGATACGGCCTGGATCCGGTGGACTGCGGTAAACCTCGGATAAACAGAGAGACTAATATTAGCGTAGACACCATCCTTCTTATGATGTAACAAGTACATCAGGATTTGTAGGGAGTGTTCCCGGTTCCGGCTGATCTAAACTATGCAGCATAAATTGAATTATAGAAATCTATAATGTGTTATGTGTATGCTAGGCCAAAGCGATGTTTTTAGTCTAGATTTGAACTGACAGAGTGTGTCTGCTTCCCGAACAATGTTTGGAAGATTGTTCCAAAGTTTTGGTGCCGAATAGGAAAAGGATCTACCGCCAGCAGTCGATTTTGATATTCTAGGTAATACCAACTGGCCGGAATTTTGAGATCGCAATAGACGTGAAGGACTATAATGCGTTAAGAGCTCGCTCAATACTGGAGAGCTAAACCATTTAGTGCATGGAGCGCCATCGTTGGCTCAGCCTGGTTGATATGGCGGATGCTGACAAGGTTCGGTTCCTGGCCTCCCCAATTTCCCAGGTTGGGCTGGTCAGCAGAATGGCGTCCAACAGTTCTCTGCCGCCCAAGCGCAGACGGAGACCATCCGGCACATCCTGCCCCGGCGGCCCGCTGCTGTCTCCACCCCGCCGCCGGTGGCAGTTCCTCCACATGCTCGTTGCCGAGGGTGTTCCCCTGCCGCCGCTGCCGCTGGGCCTCCGCAGCAGCCTCCAGCCAGGCCTCAGCATGGAGCCGGCCACAGTAGGGACGCCCAGCCTGCTCCAGGCGCTGCCAAGCCAGGTGGCAAGCGACAGCGAAAGCATTCTGGAGTGGGCCGCTTAGGGATGGAGTTGGTCATCGATCCACTCACTCCCCCCGGGTGAGGGCCGGGTGGAGTCTTTGTTTGTGTGTGTGTCTGTTCCTCTGCTGCTCCCAAAAGAAGTGGAGCAAGCAGTACCCACACTTCAAAGACAGAGCAAATTCCTTTGTTCCTGGGTCCCAAGAGGGCAAGTCTGGCGGTGTGCGACCCTGTAAACCCTTTCATCCCTCAGTCCCCTCTTGTTCGCCAGCATGGCAGCTGGGTGCGGTTAGAGGACCCGGTCATCCGCCTTCTCACGCATCCCTGGCCGTCTCGTGGAGACAGGTAAGTGTCGTGCACCACACTCAGACCCTGCTTCGGGTCGCCTCCGGGCCTTCCGAGCCGGGTCCTTGTCCTCCACCTCGCTGCCCCACCTAGGGTACGTCTGTGGTTCCCTGGCCCCTGGCACGGTGTGTGTAAGCCTGAAGATGCTTCCTACCGCTCCAGCTGGCCCCGAAACTTCCAGCAGACTCGGCTGGTGATTCATTTCGCTTGGCTTTCGCCCTGGCTCAGTGATATTCATCATACCTTGGAGTTGAGCTGAGATGCTCCTAAGATTAGTGATATTTATCACACCTACGTGTTGAGTGCTGCTCCTGTCCTGTGTGCGCACGGCGCAGTCCTACTGGCGAAGGACGCGATGTAGCTTCTCCTCCAGCCAATATGAAGATCGGTTTCTATAAACCCGTGCTTCATTGTACCCTAGATATGTGGTGGGTTATGGCCATCTTTGACCTGTGTCAATTGAAACGGGTCCTTTTTCGAAAGCCTCCGTTCAATTACTACACAGAAATGCATTTTCAAATGCTCCGTCTCCAAGGTTGCCCTGCAGCGCTCGACCTGAAGAATAGTACTTCAGATCTCTATCCTTCCGCTCCACAGACCATTCTGTGTTCTGGCGTTGAGGGTACGAAGTATCAGTACAAGTCCTACCCTTCGAGTGCTCCATAGCCAGTTGGGACTTCATGTCAACTGGGAGAGAGTAATCTCGCCCACGGGCTGAGTATCTCTTATTCAGTTCAGGAGAAGGACTCGGTCCAACACGTCTCTTCAAGAAGAGTGTGTTAGGCTAGTGCTAGAATTGAGAAAGGGTTCCACTGAACAAAAATATCAGAGGCTCCTGGGGCATATGGCAGTTGCAGCCGCTTGGCTTCCTCCATATGAAGACCGCTTCAGCACTAGTTTTATGATCGAGTCCCGAGGTGACCGTGGCAGTGCGGCACGCCCTGTGTGATAAAGGCTCAGTGAACTTATCACACTTAAGTGTTAAGCAGAGATGCTCCTGAAGCTCAGTGATCTTCACATCTAGTGTTGAGCAGTGCTCCTGTCTTGTGCGCGCATGTCGCTTGCACCTACTGTGCTAAGTCTGGAGTGGAGGTCTTGATAGTTGCCCCTCATTGGCCCAACCAGATCTAGTTCCCTCGACAGCCTTCCTGACTTCCCCTGAATATTTTTCAGGAATGGGTTATGATGGCACCCGCGTTCAAAAAACTGGACGGGGAGGTTCAGGTGGCTACCACAAGGATATGTGGTAGTGACCATCACTTCTGCAAGAACCCCCTTAAGATAAGGCAGTTGTGCTTCGCTAAGTTAGAAGTGGAACCTATTCATTGTATGAGTCTTCTCTCCGTAAGGAGATCCTGAGAGCTGTCGGTCATTTCAGTGCTCTCTTTCCTGCAAGTTGGGTTGAAGTAGGCTGTTCCCCTCAATATGATGACGAACATCATATGCAGAAGCATGGGAAGCACGTCCTGATCATCAGGTTCCTGAGGGAGCAAGGGTCTTCCCTGCGCCCCTCTTTATCCTCTTAGGCCTATCTCTGGTGCTACTGCACTGCAGAGACCGCCCCTGAGCCACTGCAGGCAGTGAGTTAAAAAAATCTGTTTTTAAACAGTTCTCCTGCTTCATGGTCTCTACTAGAGGGTAGGGACTTGCTTGCTTTCAGTCAACGACTTGTGCCTGGAATTCGGCCCGGCTAACTCTCACTAGCTGAGACCCCGGCCTGGATATGTGCCCAAGGTTCCTACCTCTCCCTTAAACTTGGACCAGGTGGTGAGCCTGCAAGCGCTGCCTGGAGGAGGCAGACCCAGCCCTGGCTTTCTCTGTCCGTCGGCTTCATTGCGGTTTTACGTGCTCAGAACGCAAGCCTTAGGACCTCAGACCAGCTCTTATCTGTTTAGGAAATCAGCAGAGAGGGAAGGCTGTTTCCAAGCAAGGTTGGCCCACTGAAATGTGGCTGCCTTCATCTTGGTGAAATTCCCTAGATGCACATGTCCACTTAGGTGGTGAGCTCCTCTTAAATGAGTGTGTGCTCCCGCTTAGGCGTTGACACAGAGTTTGGACCAGACTGGATACGTGCGCAATTCTTGTTCCAGTTGAGTTCCCCTTTTTTAGCCGAACCCTGTCGAGTTCCTCCATACCCTTCGGCAACGGACGTGGCGGAACCCCCGAAGCCAGGCCTGTCACTCGTATGCACTGGTGGAACCTGTGGTTGGCTGGGTCCATATGCTGTTATCCCTACGGCAATCCCATATGTGTATTCTTCCATGGTACAGCTCCCTGCGGCGAGCCTGTGTCTTCCCTTGGCAGAGCCTGCTCTGCCGTCACTGTCCGGTTGAGTCTCCCCCCTGTCTTAGGCTGGAGCCACCCCAGTGACATTGATTCCATATGTTGTACTGCCCGGTCATCCGCCCAGTTCATATGTGTATTCTCCATGTTACCTCCCTTCAAGCAGGATGTGGCTTCCGCAGCGTCCCTTCCTTCCTTGTACAGGGAACGCTTTCCCAGTGGTCCTGTAGGCACAGCAGTGACTTCCCTGGCCTAAGCCCTGTCCCTTCCCGCCTTAAATTGCGGGGGGATCTGAGGCTTTTCTCTAGGCTCTGGAAGGTGGCAGCTTTAGTGGCGTGTTAAATGGTTATCCCCATTCAGTCGACGTCGACTACGTCTGACGTTCTCGACTGAAAGGGAATGTCCTGGTTGCATATGCAAGGATACCAGGCCTATCCCAGGACGTAGTCCCCTTGCCACTACCACTGGACCACCGCTGACTCCGAGTTACGCTCGGCTCCTCAGCGAAAAAGCAACTAGTTTGTGCATCCACTTCCGTATTTATACCTGCGCCGAGGGGGCGGAGTGTGTGATGTCATCATGCACGCCAGTTCCCATTGGCTCGTTCAATAGTACTCGAAGACGATTGGCTCCCTGGCGTGATCCCCATTCAGTCTATGTCGTTTCTGTGTGTTTTAATATAATATTATTATTATTAATATTATTAGGCAGCACTCATTCACAGAGACCTGCAGAACAGATGCAGACTTCAGATTTCAATAGTCTTTTTGAGCTTTAATATTCACAGACACTAGTTCATATCGAGATTTGATTCATTGTACAGTCCTACTTTTGATTTATTAATTCAATAATGGCCAAATTCCATGACATTCCGCTTTATACAGTAAGTTCCATTTGTGACTGGATTTCGTGATTCAATCCGTGTCACTTCGCAAACACAGACGGGGTGAATTTATGAATGAAAGTGTGAAAGTTCTGTCACAAAATAAAGTTGTTACGTATCCTCACGCTTTTTTTTTAAGGTGGGTATATGGAAATCCTTGACCTTTCCGGTAATGGAAATATCACGTAGACTACACCATTGAATAGTGTTAAGTTAAAGATGGAGGTCGATACAGGAGCAGCCATGTCATCATTTCAGAGATCTTGCCAAAACCCCAGGACCTGTTTGTGTCATTAGGAGGTATTAATACTTCATCAAGCTAGACTTAAATCAGATCATTATACAGGTAGGATTTTATTCCTGCTTTGCCTTTCCGGCCTGTAGACAGAAACCATTTTTGGTGGCCTTAATTGGATTATAATATTGAAAATATGATTATTCACTGCAAGGTGACTACATCAAAAGATGCTTAACTGTACATGTGCATTTCTGGAAATGTCCGGATTATACATGGGAGAGAGTGCATACTGATTTATGAGAAAAAGTGAAGCATCAGTTTCTATTGGCAATTGATGCTTATTCATGTTGGTCAGAGATTAAGTTGATGACTACTACTACTACTGCCAAAGTAACAGTTGAGGTGTTGTGTGGTATGTTTGCCAACTATGGATTACCTAAGGTAATCTTTTCAGGTGATGGACTTCAATTTGTGTCCAATGAGTTTGAAACCTTTTTGAAAATGAACATGTTAAAACATGTCAAAATTGCAGCATACCATCCTGCCTTAAAGGGTTCACCCAAAAATGCAAATTCTGTAATGAATAAGGCCACCCTCATGTTGTTCCAACCCTGTAAGACTTTTGTTCATCTTCGGAAAACAAATGAAGATCTTTTTGATGAAATCTGAGAGCTTTCTATCCCTCCATATACAGCTATGCAACTGAAACTTTGACGCTTCAAAAAGTTCATAAAGAGATCGTAAAACTAATCCATATGGATTGAGCGGTTTAGTCAACATTTTCTAAAGAGACTCGATTGAATTAAGACTTTAAGTAACACTTTATTTTGATGGTCCCTTTTGAATATTATGTTGACTATACGTAACTTTGCAACTACATGTTCGCTTGACGTGCGAGAACCAATGAGGTTCAATCTCGTGTTACACAATCTCGTGTTCTGTTAAAACAGTGTCGTGTTAGCAGCCCCTAAGTTAATAACTGATGATCGTTGCAACGGAAGTGAATCAATCGAAACTTTAGCTGGAAAATAACTTTATTCTAGAGCTGGTATAAAACCAAAACAATCTCTGTTACTTTAATGTCCTATTATCACTGTAAAGCCGCTTTGGAACCATCCTTTGTTAAAAGCGCTAAATAAATGAAGGTGACTTGACTTGACTTGACTTAACAGCACGTTTGAGCTGCGTATTAAAGGCATGGGTTCAACAACATATGTATCAGAATATTAGCTGATTATTTCAATAATAATAAAGTGCCCCTAGTTTTTTTTAATATTATCTTTCTTGCAGTGTCATATAGCTGTCTGTGACTCTAAATGGTCTGCAAAGTTGTAAAGTTGGAACTACACGATAAATAAAGTAATTGTCTACCAAAAGAAATAATTGACTCTGAAGCGCCTAAACGAGTCGTCAGGAATTCAAACCCAACTGCATTAAAGATACACATCACTAGGTAACACATTTGCATAATGCCAACCTATGTTCCAAGTTGTCCACCTGCAAACAACATGACCCGCCCACATACACCTTAGCATGTTGTATGATTAACATCATGTCGAGAAGACGCTGTTTTATTTTCACTTCCAAAAGATGAGGCTGCAAAGAATCAGTGATTGTGTTCCTGTAATTTACTCATGACTGCTTCTCAAATCACGGGGAGTTCAACGCAGGATTCGCAAAATGCTTGCTCTTGAAAGAGGGGTTTATTTGGACCAGCTTGCTCCTCAGAATCACAACCTGCAAGTATGATTAATTATTGTTGTATATATTTTCTACCGGGTTTTCAAAGTTTGGGTTGAATAACTTGTTCCTCCAATGCCATTATCAGACTCACGCTCAGATTGATGTGGTACAATCAATGCCATTGTACTCATTAAAGACTCAGTACTCATAAAAGAGTGGGCAAAAAGTACCCGGTATACAAACTGACGCTGGTAGGTCACATGATAATGAAAACATGGTGAATGTATAGTACGTGAGGATTACATTCATACTACACACATGCATACAATATAGAACATACTTTTTTAGCGGTCGTGAAGTAATTACTTATTCAAAATAAGTATCTACTCAATAGAGCAGTGTTTGACACTGCGCGTATTCTTTTTCTCCCTAATATAATCAAACACACCTGATTCAACTCATCAGCTCATTAACCCATGTGATTATGAGCTAATGAGTTTAATCAGGTGTGTTTGATTAGGGAGACAAAGAATACGCGCAGTGTTGGTATGCCGCCAGGAACAGGGTTGGGAAACACTGCAAAAGAGTATGCGATTTCGGACGCAGCCTGAATCATCGGACAAGTCGTTTGAGAATCATTCAAAAATGCGGTGATGTGCAATGTATATTATAAGAAAATGAAAGCGTTTTTTGACCTTTGATGCATGTAAACCTTGTAGTAGGAGAATCCAAAACAAGGTAACACTTTAGAATAATGGTCAAGTAACTAGGAAGTAATACAGGACTAATAAGTAGGCCTAGTACTACATTAACACTTCAGCTACTACTATTAACTAATATGGAAACAAACTTAACTAATCAGTAAGGGTCCGTGTATCTTTTGGTCATTTGATTTCCTGTTTGGAATGGAATAACGAGAAATGAAAACCTTTATCCTTTTTTTTTTCTTTTTTTTGTTTTTTTTTTGTTTAAAAAACGAAAAATTAAATTTCGAAAAATTAGCATGTTACAGTTCAGCCTATTATTGATTTTTATTTACACTTCCCTTTTATCCAAAGAGACTGAACTATTTGCACTGTATTTATCAATGGGAAATCCGTCATGCTAAAATAATCTGTCATATGTAGGCCTACTGTGGCTCACATTACTGGGGTCGCTTGCAAGTCGCAGCAGCACGAGATACGTGACCAGCAACATATTTCTGCTTCAAATATGTTGCGTGGTTAACAGTGAGTGGTGGTTTCAGACATTGTTTTATTAAAGTGCATTTGTCAGTACCGCACTCTCTGCCTGACAGAAAGAAAAGCTCGTACTGAAGGCGGAGCGGTTTGAGCAATCAGATGAAAGGGGCGTTTCAGCGCCGCCCACGTGTGCAAATGAAATATCGAACCCATAAACCGATTTGTAAACCACAAACGAGAAATGAAAAATCGAGCCAACATATAATTTTAGTTTTTTTAAACTAAACAAAAAAATGAATAAACGAGCTGGTTTTCATTTCTCGTTATTCCATTCCAAACAGGAAATCAAATGACCAAAAGATACACGGACCAGTATGTCATATTGAATTTAGGACTAAGATAGTTCTTTATTAGGTAATCAATAATTAAATCATTAAGATATGAATATGAAATCATTAAGAACTAATAGGTAATTATGACAAATTATAAATAATGACTAATTAATTACCAATCACAACGTTAACGTGTAATTAACATCTTTTTCACTTTAAAATAATGGTCCAGATCACTAGTAGCTCTTGAAGATTGTCTTTTTTACTCAGAACGTGGTCATAAAATGCATCACTCTTCAAGTGACTGGTCAAGGGCCGGGTTTCCCGATAACGATGTATAATAGCTCTTAAGAGCGCTCTCTACTTGCAAGGTTACGAATGCTTGCTGCAATTCCATGCGTGTTTCTCAAAAATGCACTTAACATGAACGCGAACGAGAACCCGTTCTACGTGCTACTAACCCCTAAAATCCACTGGATCCGTCTACGGCGCGGAACATCAGCGTCGTGGATGCCGGAGCTAATCGCGGCCATTATAGTCAATGCTCTTAAGTCCACCAGCTGCGGATGCAGCGCGTCTCAGACGCATCCCAGAAGCGTCTCTCCGCTCTGCAGAGAATAGGTAGCAGGTCTATTTTCGTCGCTTGCCGCGTCAAGCAGCACAGAGCACATCGTACCAGGCAGGAAGTCAGACACAGAACGGCATAGAGGATCCGGTAGATTTTCAAAATAAAACACCCTGTGGAGACTGAAGAAGTCACCAACGCTCCGCTGCTGAAACGCGTCTGAGACGCTTCCAGTGGACTTTGACGCCGAGCTAGGGACGTATCAAAAACGTGGCGCTGACGTTCCAGTAATCCAGTGGATTTTAGGGGTTATGGTGTGTTCACACGGAACGCGAATAGAGCGTCAAAAACGCTTCTATCGCGTCTAGTTAGACGCTTGAACATTTTGAACCCATTCATGACCCTGTGTCACTCGCGAATAAAAAACAACACAATTTCTTTCTGGCATACGTTTCCGTCATGTCTGAAATAAAAGATAATGCTGCTCTGTACTTGTTGTGGAAGTCCCAAATACGGAGGAAAGCCAAACGCCGACGTGTCTGGGTTCACAGCACCATCTGGGTATATTTTCATCACTCAGGTAGTCCAACTTCCTCGCTTATTTTTCTCCAAGCTATTTCCTTTTTTGCCCGGTCTCTGTAAGCATACAACGTAGTATCATATATTTCAGGGTACCCACAGACGGCAACAATTAGCATCTCCTCCATTTTCGACAACAGTGATAGACCGGACATATCAATTAGCTGTTCGTTGATTTGCTGGCGCAACAAAGCGTCATGTGAATCTTCCGCTCGAGTTAAAATTTTTCAACTTGCGTGGAAGACGTTTGCGGCAAACACGTCGCCCAATTCGCGTCATTTGCGTCTTTCCATTGACTTTGTATGTAATCTACTCGCGCAAATAATTTAATTCGCGTTCGATGTGAACACACCATTAAGTGTCGCTGTCCATTCGCGAAGTGCTGAAATCTAAGCTTATATAGAATCGTATTCTGAACGTTTAACCTAATAATTGTCATTTGTTGTGTATTAGAAATCAAGACAAGTCTACATAGATATAAAGCACCTATACAGGCTGACAAACAAAAAAAGAAGAGAAGATACCTTTCTAAAAGATAAAATTAATGTCCATTTAGAGGAGATAGAGGCACCGCCGCATTAACGATAGGGCTAGGCGGGGCTACAGCCCCGGGGCCCGAGCAAGGAGGGGGCCCGTGATTGGCTGTGGAGCAGATACTGCTAGCCATCTGATTGCCAAAGCCTTACCACGCAACGCACCCAACAAATTAGCCCTGTTATTTAGTGGCGCTTTGCCATATATTCCATGCATTATCATGGAATCATTTTCATTAATATTATAGAGACGTTTGCAAAGACCCGCCTTTTTTAGTTACTGTATGACAAGCCAGGCGGCTCTCACGAGTCACGCACGTCATGTTCTCACTCACGCAGTGAAAAATACATCGCGGGGCAAAGACTAACATTACACCGAGAGAGAGTTCAGTCCAGTCCAAGCCCTGCAGTAACTTCCAAAGTTATGTGTGTTCCAAAGAGACCTGGATGGTCTACTATATCCGGTCAGAATCCGAAGTGCAGATCTATGCACACTCTAATGCTGTTATTGCCCACAACCCATCTCGCGTTGGACGAGGATTCGGTTAGAACTACAAACACGAGTGAAAAGAGTTTAAAAAAAAACTACAGACATGGAGGACGCGCGAGTCCGGCGGTTATGTAGAGTGGTTCAGATAAAGGGGTTTGAGTGATTAATTATCAGTATCTAACCTGACGAAAATGTATTTATTCAATGTTGGCTACATTATATTGCATCTGCAGCAGCATTGTGAACGTTTGTAAAGCGTTTAGCCATTAACTTTTAAATGCATCATTATATTCAAATTGCAAACACATGAGGAGAGTCTCCACATGAAAGACTCACGACTGGCAGATGAACGTGTGACAACATTTCTCTCCGAAAAACGGTAAGAAATTAAATTAGATTGAATGGAGGATTTTAACTGTGACAAGATGATTGACAGGGCGGCAGTTTACGGTGACAGATGCTCGCGACTGAGCTGTCCGTTAAAGATGACGAAGTAGTATGTCCCAAAGCTTGCCTACTCTTTTGCTACACACTCAAAAGTATGTACTTTTTCTTCTCAAAAAGAGTACATACTCTTAGGGTGTAGTATAAGTAGGCGAATTGGGACGCAGCACCTGTCTCATTCATGAATGACTCCATCGTTCGAAAGAATCGTTTGAACGAATTAATCAATGACTCGCTCATTAAGACGGTCGCCTGGCGACACCTAATGACGGTTTAGTGTTGTTTAAAAGTATCATTCTTTCCAACGATTGTTAATTAACTCATATTTAAAACAATCTCATAACATTATTTAATGCATTGCTATTTTTCAGTGTAAACGATTTAATTTGATCACCCCTACCTA
Organism: Tiaroga cobitis; assembly: GCA_030578255.1. Taxonomy (NCBI): domain Eukaryota; kingdom Metazoa; phylum Chordata; class Actinopteri; order Cypriniformes; family Leuciscidae; genus Tiaroga; species Tiaroga cobitis. The sequence goes on along the minus strand of CM060591.1, from coordinate 27,585,453 downwards.
GAGTAACAGCTATTTAGTGTCTTATTATTGTAAATAATTGAATTTGTTGATCAAATTTACAAATTAAAAATGAAAGATGAAGCATACATTTAATAAGACTAGACTCGGGGTACCCAGCAGATATTACAATATGCAGGTTTAAATATACCATGGCCCCCCACCGTCAATTTGATGTGTGTGTGTGTGTGTATAATAAAATCATTTAGTCACTACAATTAAAACTTGAACGTGTTTGCTTACTAAATTGTGAGCAAAACGGAATTTGCAGCTAAGATCAGCAACAGGAGTCAAAATTCCTTAATCACGAGAGTGAAGAGCTGACTGAAAAAAATGATGACGGAATATTTTGTGTAAAAGCGCCTATTTAAGCGAATCTGTCATTTACTCTTTTGTTGTTGTGTTTTACCTGAAAACCGGAAGCAATCGGCCACCGATATGGCGCTAATTTTAAAGTGACAATAAAAAGTATGCGGCTGCACTGGCATTCATAACGGTGCGCGTCCATGGCGACGAGCGAGCAAAACAGAGCGAACGTTTTTTCATTTCTACTTCCATAGAAATTCATTCGAGCGCACTGCGAGCGCCACCACTATAAATGTCCGTGTGGACGTCCTTTACTTTCACTTTTATATTAGCGATTTAAAAGCCCTCGCTGGTGTCACACGTCAATCAACCGGTGGGAAAAGATCCTCACAGCCACATACCTAATATATTTATATTTAATTACAATAGCCATACCTAATAAAAAGTTTTATGCAGGCTACTGAGTTGATATCATTTTGGACACAAGAGGGCAGTATAGCCCTATGTATTACTTGATGTATTTATTTTTTAACTGAATAGCGCATTCTGGCTGTTTTTAAACTTGTACATTATTCTTAAATTGAAAACAAGAATAAAATGGGTTTAGTTCTGATATTTGTATAAATTTATCTAGAAATAAATGGTGTATAATTATTTTTTTTAAGAAGATATGATGCTTTTAGTGTTTACTTTTTTGACATGACTTTAATCCCTCGCCATAGCAAAACAATTTGAGATTCAATAGCCATTCACAATTTAGCTTCTTTAATGTATTTTCATCATGTTGAAAAAGTTTGGTTGGAATTAAATAAACCACTTAAGAGGAGTGGGTAAAAAATCAGAGGCTGATTTTGCCAAAAATCCACATTCAGACCAAAATATCTGACTTCTTTTTGGTCGTAGCTAATTACGGTAAATTAGAAAGTTGTCCGGCTCGAAGAGTACAATATACATATCGAGTTTTGTTACTATAGATAAAACTCCCCCCCCCCCCCCCCCCCCCCCACTTTTGTCAAAAGCATTTAGAAAGTGACACACTTCCTACTGCCAGTTGGTGGCGCTATAACCGGGGTTGCGGTGCCACCGGCTTGGGCCTGTAATCGCTGCTCGTAGCTATAAATATACACACACACACACACACACACACACACACACACACATATATATATATATATATATATATATATATATATATATATATATATATATATATATATATAATATGTATATACATATATATGTGTATATTTATATAAAGATACAGAGAATATTACTTGCTTTACCAGATTAGAATGCTACCTTGAAAAACAATAATTTAAATTAAATCTCATCCAATAGAGAAATCCCCCTGCCACCTCCCCACACAGGATTGTCCTCAAACAGAGCACTAATCTGTTTATTTTTAAGTTACACATTCTACATTGACTAAAAACACTTTTGATGTCTCTTTTTTAATCAGAGTATTATTTTATACAGAAAAAAATATATTTGTAATTCAGATGAGAATGAGGTTAGTGTTTTAAAATTACAAAAGGAAAACAAATATATTTAAATATAGCACATGAATTTTAAATTCATTCAGCTTCAATTACCAATACAATCTTACTTTTATTTAAAGCAAAATATACATTTAAAAGATGTGGGTTATATGCATATTTTGTCATTAAAAAATGCAAAATTAGTATGCAAAAAGACGAGGACTTAGAGATTTCTTTATCCTTTAATGCAGGAAAAATCATACAGCCAGCCACACACACACACACACACACACATAAACACAGACATCAACCCTCCCTCCCCTCCCCTAAAAATAAGAGGGTGATTTCAAAGCATTTAGAAAGTGACACACTTCCTACTGCCAGTTGGTGGCGCTATAACTTTGACTCACAATAGTCACATCCATGTGATCGTCCTCTTACAGTGAACACACTACTGAAGTTTCATCAAGATCAGTTAATGTATGCAGAAGTTATAACACACTTCCTGTTTCACGTTTCTCGCCATAATTTCGTTTCCTCGCCACGGCCAAACCGTTCGAGATATCAAAAATCCCCTGGCAATTTTTCATCCTCAGTGTCTTGACTTCACGCTGACCGAGTTTCGTGCCGTGTTTTTGAATTCTCTAGGAGGAGTATTTCAAATTCCATTGCATGCGTTTTCCAAACAACCCTAAATAGACGACTTCCTGTTGGGCTGGGGTAAAAAGTAAGAGCATGAAGGATATATGAACCGGTGGGATCTATATGTGTACCGAGTTTCATATTATTCCATGCAAGCGTGTTTGATTTATGGACCAAGTGTTCAAACCCCGTTCCAGGGGGCGCTGTCGAGCCCCCCTGCCACGCCCGGGTACCAGCTTCAGCCCGGCTCTGATGGCTGCGGGTTCTGACCCGTGTGCAAAGTTTCAAGAGTTTGAGCACGTTAAGGGCCCCAAAAGTGCCCAAAAGGTAGTAAAATAATAATAATACTTCGGAAGAATAATAATAATCCTTAGGAAAACAATAGGGCCTTCGCCTTTTAAAGGCTTGGGCCCTAATAATAATAAATATAGCTGCGAGCAGCGATTGCGGGCCCAAGCCGGTGGCACCACAACCCCAGTGCCTTTAGTTACCTAAAGGCACCGGAGTGGCGGTTCCGCCGGCTTTGGCCCTTCATCGCTGCTCGCAGCTATATTTACATATATATATATATATATATATATATATATATATATATATATATATATATATATATATATATATATATATATATATATATATATATAATATAACACAAGGCGGTGGCACTGCCACCCCGGTGCCTTTAGGGTTACTGTGCACGACGTGCAAAAACCTAACCCCGCTTTCACTGTCGCCCTACGGTCCCATGGATTTAACGGACACATGAAATAAGTACACAAGACCGAAAATTCATATGAAGTGTACCATTTTGGACAGGGCCTATGATCGTGAATCACAATAGCCACATATATGAGATCATTTAAATTTAGAATCATTTTTAATGTCATAGGACATACATGGGCAATATACGGCCCAAGGGCCGGATCCGGCCCGCATAGTGCTTCAATCCGGCCCCCGCGATGCGATCGCAATTTGGATGAAACACACGCCGATATAAACATGCGTGACACAAAACAATCTTTAACTTAGGTGGCAAATATGTTTTAGTAACTATGTGAATTACACTGCGCAAACCAAAATTAATACTACCCACCGGATGAAGGATTGTCTCTGTCTCCACATAACATAAAATATTCCTTAGGGCCCAAGCCTTGAAAAGGCGAAGGCCCTATTGTTTTCCTAAGGATTATTAGGGCCCAAGCCTTGAAAAGGCGAAGGCCCTATTGTTTTCCTAAGGATTATTAGGGCCCAAGCCTTAAAAAGGCGAAGGCCCTATTGTTTTCCTAAGGATTATTATTAGGGGCCAAGCACCGAAGGTGCGGAGGCACCTATCGTATCTGTTCCGGTTCTTATTATTATTAGGGGCCAAGCACCGAAGGTGCGGAGGCACCTATTGTATCTGTTCCGGTTCTTATTATTAGGGGCCAAGCACCGAAGGTGCGGAGGCACCTATTGTATCTGTTCCGGTTCTTATTAGGGGCCAAGCACCGAAGGTGCGGAGGCACCTATTGTATCTGTTCCGGTTCTTCTTATTATTATTATTATTAGGGGCCAAGCACCGAAGGTGCGGAGGCACCTATTGTATCTGTTCCGGTTCTTATTATTATTATTAGAGGCCAAGCACCGAAGGTGCGGAGGCACCTATTGTATCTGTTCCGGTTCTTAGTATTAGGGGCCAAGCACCGAAGGTGCGGAGGCACCTATTGTATCTCTTCTTCTTCTTCTTCTTCTTCTTCTTCTTCTTCTTCTTCTTCTTCTTCTTCTTCTTCTTCTTCTTCTTCTTCTTCTTCTTCTTCTTCTTCTTCTTCTTCTTCTTCTTCTTCTTCTTCTTCTTCTTCTTCTTCTTCTTCTTCTTCCTCCTCCGACTGGGCGTCTATGGCAGCCCATAGAACCGTGTCCGGGAAAGTTGTTCCGGTTTGACATTCTGATAGAGGACAGTCCCAACATCAATTGCACCAATGTTGGTGTCTCTAACTCATTGCCTCTAGCGCCACCACCTGTCCAAAGTTTCACTTTTATTATGCTAATAACTTTTGAACCGTTTGGCCTATCAACAAAATTCTTTTTTTCCTCTGATTCCTGGGCTCATGACGATTCGATCGCACCCTATGACGTCATTTTCCGTCATAAAAATATGGCCGCCATTTTGAATTGTCCAAAAAACCTACTTTTGCGAACTCGTCCTAGACGGTTTGTCCGATTCTCACCAAAATTGCACCAGATCATCTCCAGGCATTGGCGACAAAAAGTTATGGAATTCAAGTTGATTCGTCAAACCGCTTTCGATAAACGCGCAAACAAATTTTACGTAGCGCTTGCGAAAACAGACGTAAGGCTGTATCTCCGCAACGCTTAATCGTATTCAGACCAAACTTGGTACATGTCATCACAAGCATGACCTGAGGCTACACGCTGCGTTTCGGCGCAGCGCCACCTACTGGTCCGGAGATATGAAAAACGGCTATTTTCGCTCATAACTTCTGAACGGTTTGTCCAAAAATCATAAAAGTGGTCTCTTTAGATTCAGGGCGTCATGCCGAGTCGACTGATATCCAATTTTCCCACATCGGCCATTTTGGCTGTCGGCCATTTTGAATTATGTGCTAAAATGCTGTATTTCTTGAAAGCATGAACGAATTGTTACGAAACTCGGTATAGTTCATCAGTACGATACCCTGAAGGAGCTTGAGAAGTTTCGAAACAGCGCCACCTAGTGGTCAAAAGTTATAATTAAATTTGCAAATATGCTAATAACTTTTGAATAAATATGCCTATTGTAATGCCACTGGTCTTATTAGCTTCCTTGGGTCATGCCGAGAACATAAATACCAAGTTTGACATATTTGGAAGAACTTCCTGTCCGCCATCTTTATTTACTTTCAAAACCTTCTTTTTCGAACTCCTCCTAGACCATTGGTCCGATTTTCACCAAAATCAAATCGTATCATCTCCAGACCATGCCGACTAAAAGTTATGGATTTCGTGACGATAGACAAAACCGTTTTCGTGTACCGCAGCAGCAAAGTTGAGGCATGCTGCCAAAATGACTATTAAGTCTTTATCTCTGCAATGCCTTGACATTTTGACACCAAACTTTGTATGTGTCATTGTCACCTCACTCTGGCCACATCACATCGATTTCGTAACTGCGCCACCTATTGGTCGAAAGTCATAATCCATTAAATCATCTTAAAAGTTACTGTATATATGATTTTTTTGCCATTTGCCCAAAATTCTCTTAATGTCTTTAATTGCTCCTTGCTGCAGTTGGTCTGCCACTCACACCCATGTTGGCATCTGTTGCCGCTTCTTGCGCTTGGCCCCGGTAATGGCTGCTTGCAGCTATATTTAGGGGCCAAGCACCGAAGGTGCGGAGGCACCTATTGTATCTGTTCCGGTTCTTATTATTATTATTATTAGGGGCCAAGCACCGAAGGTGCGGAGGCACCTATTGTATCTGTTCCGGTTCTTATTATTATTATTATTGGGGGCCAAGCACCGAAGGTGCGGAGGCACCTATTGTATCTGTTCCGGTTCTTATTATTATTATTATTATTATTATTCTTCTTCTTCTTCTTCCGACTGGGCGTCTATGGCAGCCCCTAGAACCGTGTCCGGGAAAGTTGTTCCGGTTTGACATTCTGATAGAGGACAGTCCCAACAGTAATTGCACCAATATTGGTGTCTCTAACTCATTGCCTCTAGCGCCACCACCTGTTCAAAGTTTCAAAATCATTATGCTAATAACTTTTGAACCGTAAGGCCTATCAACAAAATTCTTTTTTCCTCTGATTCCTGAGCTCATGACGATTCGATTGCACCCTATGACGTCATTTTCCGTCATGCAAATTTTCCCGCCATTTTGAATTTTCAGAAAAACCTACTTTTTCGAACTCCTCCTAGGCCGATGCTCAGATTTTCACCAAAATTGCACCAGATCATCTTCAGGCAGTGGGGACAAAAAGTTATGGAATTCAAGTCGATTCGCTCAACAGTTTTCGATAAACGCACAAACTAATTTTACGTAGCGCTTGTGAAAACAGACGTAAGGCTGTATCTCCGCAACGCTTTATCAAATTCAGACCAAACTTGGTACATGTCATCACAAGCATGACCTGAGACTACATGCTGCGTTTCGGCGCAGCGCCACCTACTGGTCCGGAGATATGAAAAATGGCTATTTTTGCTTATAACTTCTGATTGGTTTGTCCAAAAATCATAAATGTGGTCTCGTTAGATTCACGGAGTCATGCCGAGTCGACTGATATCCAATATTCCCAGATCAGCCATTTTGGCTGTCGGCCATTTTGAATTATGTGCTAAAATGCTGTATTTTCTGAACGCATGAACGAATTGTTACGAAACTCGGTATGGTTCATCAGTACGATGCCCTGAAGGAGCCTGAGAAGTTTCGAAACAACGCCACCTAGTGGTCAAAAGTTACAATTAAATTTCCAAAAATGCTAATAACTTTTGAAAAAATATGCCTATTGTAATGACACTGGTCTTAATAGATTCCTTGGGTCATGCCGATAACATAGATACCAAGTTTGACGTATTTGGATGAACTTCCTGTCCGCCATTTTTATTTACTTTCAAAACCTACTTTTGCGAACTTGTCCTAGACGGTTCGTCCGATTTTCACCCAAATCGAATCATATCATCTCCAGACCATGCTGACTAAAAGTTATGGATTTCGTGACGATAGACAAAACCGTTTTCGTGTAGCGCAGCAGCAAATTTGAGGCATGCTGCCGAAATGACTATTAAGTCTTTATCTCTGCAATGCCTTGACATTTTGACACCAAACTTTGTATGTGTCATTGTCACCTCACTCTGACCACATCACATCGATTTCGTAATTGCGCCACCTATTGGTCGAAAGTGATAATCCATTAAATCATCTTAAAAGTTACTGTATTTATGATTTTTTAGCCATTTGCCCAAAATTCTCTTAAAATGTCTTTAATTGCTCCTTGCTGCAGTTGGGCTGCCATTCCCACCCATGTTGGCATCTGTTGCTGCTTCTTGCGCTTGGCCCCGGTAATGGCTGCTTGCAGCTATATTACCAATTGTATCTGTTCCGGTTCTTATATTCTTCTTCTTCCGACTGGGTGTCTATGGCAGCCCATAGAACCGATTGCGGGAAAGTTGTTTTGGTTTGACATTCTAATAGAGGACAGTCCCAACATTAAATACACCAATTTTGGTGTTTCTAAGTCATTCCCTCTAGCGCCACCACCTGTCCAAAGTTTCACTTTTATTATGCTAATAACTTTTGAACCGTAAGGCCTATCATCAAAATTCTTTTTTCCCCTTGTTCCTGAGCTCATGCCGATTCGATTGCACCCTATGACGTCATTTTCCGTCATGCAAATTTTTCCGCCATTTTGAATTTTCAGAAAAACCTACTTTTTCGAACTCCTCCTAGGCGGATGCTCCGAATTTCACCAAAATTGCACCAGATCATCTTCAGGCAGTTGGGATAAAAAGTTATGGAATTCAAGTAGGTTCGCTTAACAGTTTTTTAATACCGTGCAAAATAATTTTACGTAGCGGTTGCGAAAAAAAACTTAAGGCTGTATCTCCGCAACACTTAATCGTATTCAGACCAAACTTGGTACATGTCATCACAAGCATGACCTGAGGCTACATGCTGCGTTTCGGCGCAGCGCCACCTACTGGTCCGGAGATATAAAAAATGGCTATTTTTGCTCATAACTCCTGAACGGTTTGTCCAAAAATCATAAAAGTGGTCTCGATAGATTCAGGGCGTCATGATGAGTCGACTGATATCCAATTTTCCCAGATCGGCAATTTTGGCTGTCGGCCATTTTGAATTATGTGCTAAAATGCTGTATTTTTTTAACGCATGAACGAATTGTTACGAAACTCGGTATGGGTCATCAGTACGATGCCCTGAAGGAGTATGAGAAGTTTCGAAACAGCGCCACCAAGTGGTCAAAAGTTATATAAAAAATTCAAAAAAGGCTCATAACTTTTGAATAAATCTCTGCCTATTGAAATGCCACTTGTCTTAGTAGATTCCTTGGGTCAAGCCGAAAACATAGATACCAAGTTTTTCTTATTTGGCCAAACTTCCTGTCCACCATCTTGATTTTCATTCAAAAGCTACTTTTTCGAACTCCTCCTAGACCGTTAGTCCGATTTTCACCAAAATCAAATCGTATCATCTTCAGACATTGCCGACTAAAAGTTATGGATTTTGTGTCGATAGACGAAACCGTTTTCGTGCAGCGCAGCAGCAAAGTTGAGGTAGGATGCAAAAAGGACTATTAAGTCTTTATCTCTGCAATGCCTTGACATTTTGACACCAAACTTTGTATGTGTCATTGTCACCTCACTCTGACCACATCACATCAATTTCGTAATTGCGCCACCTATTTGTTGAAAGTGATAAACCATTAAATTATCTTAAAAGTTACTGTATATATGATTTTTTAGCCATTTATCCGAAGTTCTCTTAAAATGTCTTTATTTGCTCATTGCTGCAGTTGTTCTGCCACTCCTACCCATGATGGCATCTGTTGCCGCTTCTTGCGCTTGGCCCCGGTAATGGCTGCTTGCAGCTATATTAGCAATTGTATCTGTTCCGATTCTAATTCTTCTTCTTCTTCCGACTGGGTGTCTATGGCAGCCCATAGAACCGATTGCGGGAAAGTTGTTTTGGTTTGACATTCTGATAGAGGACAGTCCCAACATTAAATACACCAATTTTGGTGTTTCTAAGTCATTCCCTCTAGCGCCACCACCTGTCCTAAGTTTCACTTTTATTATGCTATGACGTCATTTTCCGTCATGCAAATTTTTCCGCCATTTTGAATTTTCAGAAAAAACTACTTTTTCGAACTCCTCCTAGGCCGATGCTCAGATTTTCACCAAAATTGCACCAGATCATCTTCAGGCAGTGGAGACAAAAAGTTATGGAATTCAAGTCGATTCGCTTAACAGTTTTCGATAAACGCACAAACTAATTTTACGTAGCGCTTGCGGAAACAGACGTAAGGCTGTATCTCCGCAACACTAAATCGTATTCAGACCAAACTTGGTACATGTCATCACAACCATGACCTGAGGCTACATGCTGCGTTTCGGCGCAGCGCCACCTATTGGTCCGGAGATATGAAAAATGGCTATTTTTGCTTATAACTTCTGATTGGTTTGTCTATAAATCATGAATGTGGTCTCGTTAGATTCAGGGAGTCATGCCGAGTCGACTGACATCCAATTTTCCCAGATCGGCCATTTTGGCTGTCGGCCATTTTGAATTATGTCCTAAAATGCTGTATTTTCTGAACGCATGAACGAATTGTTACGAAACTCGGTATGGGTCATCAGTACGATGCCCTGAAGGAGTCTGAGAAGTTTCAAAACAGCGCCACCAAGTGGTCAAAAGTTATAATTAAAATTGCAAATATGCTAATAACTTTTGAATAAATATGCCTATTGAAATGCCACTTATCTTAATACATTCATTGGGTCAAGCCGAGAACATAGATACCAAGTTTTTCTTATTTGGCCAAACTTCCTGTCCACCATCTTGATTTTCATTCAAAAGCTACTTTTTCGAACTCCTCCTAGACCGTTTGTCCGATTTTCACCAAAATCAAATCGTATCATCTCCAGACATTGCCGACTAAAAGTTATGGATTTTGTGTCGATAGACAAAACCGTTTTCGTGCAGCACAGCAGCAAATTTGAGGCATGCTGCCGAAATGACTATTAAGTCTTTATCTCTGCAATGCCTTGACATTTTGACACCAAACTTTGTATGTGTCATTGTCACCTCTCTCTGACCACATCACATCGATTTCGTAACTGCGCCACCTATTGGTCAAAAGTGATAATCCATTAAATCATCTTAAAAGTTACTGTATATATGAATTTTTTAGCCATTTGCCCCAAATTCTCTTAAAATGTCTTTAATTGCTCCTTGCTGCAGTCAGGCTGCCACTCCCACCCATGTTGGCATCTATTGCTGCTTCTTGCGCTTGGCCCCGGTAATGGCTGCTTGCAGCTATATTACCAATTGTATCTGTTCCGGTTCTTATATTCTTCTTCTTCCGACTGGGTGTCTATGGCAGCCCATAGAACCGTGTCCGGGAAAGTTGTTCCGGTTAGACATTCTGATAGAGGACAGTCCCAACAGTAATTGCACCAATTTTGGTGTCTCTAACTCATTGCCTCTAGCGCCACCACCTGTTCAAAGTTTCAAAATCATTATGCTAATAACTTTTGAACCGTAAGGCCTATCAACAAAATTCTTTTTTCCTCTGATTCCTGAGCTCATGACGATTCGATTGCACCCTATGACGTCATTTTCCGTCATGCAAATTTTCCCGCCATTTTGAATTTTCAGAAAAACCTACTTTTTCGAACTCCTCCTAGGCCGATGCTCAGATGTTCACCAAAATTGCACCAGATCATCTTCAGGCAGTGGGGACAAAAAGTTATGGAATTCAAGTCGATTCGCTTAACAGTTTTCGATAAACGCACAAACTAATTTTACGTAGCGCTTGTGAAAACAGACGTAAGGCTGTATCTCCGCAACGCTTCATCGTATTCAGACCAAACTTGGTACCTGTCATCACAAGCATGACCTGAGGCTACATGCTGCGTTTCGGCGCAGCGCCACCTACTGGTCCGGAGATATGAAAAATGGCTATTTTTGCTTATAACTTCTGATTGGTTTGTCCAAAAATCATAAATGTGGTCTCGTTAGATTCAGGGAGTCATGCCGAGTCGACTGATATCCAATTTTCCTAGATCGGCCATTTTGGCTGTCGGCCATTTTGAATTATGTGCTAAAATGCTGTATTTTCTGAACGCATGAACGAATTGTTACGAAACTCGGTATAGTTCATCAGTACGATACCCTGAAGGAGCTTGAGAAGTTTCGAAACAGCGCCACCTAGTGGTCAAAAGTTATAATTAAATTTGCAAATATGCTAATAACTTTTGAATAAATATGCCTATTTTAATGCAACTGGTCTTATTAGCTTCCTTGGGTCATGCCGAGAACATAGATACCAAGTTTGACATATTTGGAAGAACTTCCTGTCCGCCATCTTTATTTACTTTCAAAACCTTCTTTTTCGAACTCCTCAGAGACCATTGGTCCGATTTTCACCAAAATCGAATCGTATCATCTCCAGACCATGCCGACTAAAAGTTATGGATTTCGTGACGATAGACAAAACCGTTTTCGTGTACCGCAGCAGCAAAGTTGAGGCATGCTGCCAAAATGACTATTAAGTCTTTATCTCTGCAATGCCTTGACATTTTGACACCAAACTTTGTATGTGTCATTGTCACCTCACTCTGACCACATCACATCGATTTTGTAACTGCGCCACCTATTGGTCGAAAGTCATAATCCATTAAATCATCTTAAAAGTTACTGTATATATGATTTTTTAGCCATTTGCCCAAAATTCTCTTAAAATGACTTTAATTGCTCCTTGCTGCAGTTGGTCTGCCACTCCCACCCATGATGGCATCTGTTGCCGCTTCTTGCGCTTGGCCCCGGTAATGGCTGCTTGCAGCTATATTATTATTCTTCTTCTTCTTCTTCCGACTGGGCGTCTATGGCAGCCCATAGAACCGTGTCCGGGAAAGTTGTTCCGGTTTGACATTCTGATAGAGGACAGTCCCAACAGTAATTGCACCAATTTTGGTGTCTCTAACTCATTGCCTCTAGCGCCACCACCTGTTCAAAGTTTCAAAATCATTATGCTAATAACTTTTGAACCGTAAGGCCTATCAACAAAATTCTTTTTTCCTCTGATTCCTGAGCTCATGACGATTCGATTGCACCCTATGACGTCATTTTCCGTCATGCAAATTTTCCCGCCATTTTGAATTTTCAGAAAAACCTACTTTTTCGAACTCCTCCTAGGCCGATGCTCAGATTTTCACCAAAATTGCACCAGATCATCTACAGGTAGTGCTGACAAAAAGTTATGGAATTCAAGTTGATTCATCAAATCGTTTTCGATAAACGCCCAAAGTAATTTGACGTGGCGCTTGAAAAAACAAACGTAAGGCTGTATCTCCGCAACGCTTTATCGAATTCAGACCAAACTTGGTACATGTCATCACAAGCAAGACCTGAGACTACATGCTGCGTTTCAGCGCAGCGCCACCTACTGGTCCGGAGATATGAAAAATGGCTATTTTTGCTTATAACTTCTGATTGGTTTGTCCAAAAATCATAAATGTGGTCTCATTAGATTCAGGGAGTCATGCCGAGTCGACTGATATCCAATATTCCCAGATCAGCCATTTTGGCTGTCGGCCATTTTGAATTATGTGCTAAAATGCTGTATTTTCTGAACGCATGAACGAATTGTTACGAAACTCGGTATGGTTCATCAGTACGATGCCCTGAAGGAGCCTGAGAAGTTTCGAAACAGCGCCACCTAGTGCTCAAAAGTTACAATTAAATTTCCAAAAATGCTAATAACTTTTGAAAAAATATGCCTATTGTAATGACACTGGTCTTAATAGATTCCTTGGGTCATGCCGATAACATAGATACCAAGTTTGACGTATTTGGATGAACTTCCTGTCCGCCATCTTTATTTACTTTCAAAACCTACTTTTGCGAACTTGTCCTAGACGGTTCGTCCGATTTTTACCCAAATCGATTCGTATCGTCTCCAGACCATGCCGACTAAAAGTTATGGATTTCGTGACGATAGACAAAACCGTTTTCGGGTACCACAGCAGCAAAGTTGAGGCATGCTGCCAAAATAACTATTAAGTCTTTATCTCTGCAATGCCTTGACATTTTGACACCAAACTTTGTATGTGTCATTGTCACCTCACTCTGACCACATCACATCGATTTCGTAACTGCGCCACCTATTGGTCGAAAGTCATAATCCATTAAATCATTTTAAAAGTTACTGTATATATGATTTTTTTAGCCATTTGTCCAAAATTCTCTTAATGTCTTTAATTGCTCCTTGCTGCAGTTGGTCTGCCACTCCCACCCATGTTGGCATCTGTTGCCGCTTCTTGCGCTTGGCCCCGGTAATGGCTGCTTGCAGCTATATTACCAATTGTATCTGTTCCAGTTCTTATATTCTTCTTCTTCCGACTGGGTGTCTATGGCAGCCCATAGAACCGATTGCGGGAAAGTTGTTTTGGTTTGACATTCTAATAGAGGACAGTCCCAACATTAAGTACACCAATTTTGGTGTTTCTAAGTCATTCCCTCTAGCGCCACCACCTGTCCAAATTTTCACTTTTATTATGCTAATAACTTTTGATCCGTAAGGCCTATCATCAAAATTCTTTTTTCCCCTTGTTCCTGAGCTCATGCCGATTTGATTGCACCCTACGACGTCATTTTCCGTAATGCAAGTTTTTCCGCCATTTTGAATTTTCAGAAAAACCTACTTTTTCGAACTCCTCCTAGGCCGATGCTCAGATTTTCACCAAAATTGCACCAGATCATCTTCAGGCAGTCGGGACAAAAAGTTATGGAATTCAAGTCGATTCGCTTAACAGTTTTCGATAAACTCACAAACTAATTTTACGTAGCGCTTGCGAAAACAGACGTAAGGCTGTATCTCCGCAACGCTTAATCGTATTCAGACCAAACTTGGTACATGTCATCACAAGCATGACCTGAGGCTACATGCTGCGTTTCGGCGCAGCGCCACCTACTGGTCCGGAGATATGAAAAATTGCTATTTTGGCTTATAACTTCTGAACGGTTTGTCCAAAAATCATAAATCTGGTCTCGATAGATCCAGGGAGTCATGCCGAGTCGACTGATATCCAATTTTCCCAGATCGGCCATTTTGGCTGTCGGCCATTTTGAATTATGTGCTAAAATGCTGTATTTTCTGAACACATGAACGAATTGTTACGAAACTCGGAATAGTTCATCAGTACGATACCCTGAAGGAGCTTAAGAAGTTTCGAAACAGCGCCACCTAGTGGTCAAAAGTTATAATTTAATTTGCAAATATGCTAAAAACTTTTGAATAAATATGCCTATTGTAATGCCACTGGTCTTATTAGCTTCCTTAGGTCATGCCGAGAACATAGATACCAAGTTTGACATATTTTGAAGAACTTCCTGTCCGCCATCTTTATTTACTTTCAAAACCTTCTTTTTCGAACTCCTCCTAGACCATTGGTCCGATTTTCACCAAAATCGAATCGTATCATCTCCAGACCATGCCGACTAAAAGTTATGGATTTCGTGACGATAGACAAAACAGTTTTCGTGTACCGCAGCAGCAAAGTTGAGGCATGCTGCCAAAATAACTATTAAGTCTTTATCTCTGCAATGCCTTGACATTTTGACACCAAACTTTGTATGTGTCATTGTCACCTCACTCTGACCACATCACATCGATTTCGTAACTGCGCCACCTATTGGTCGAAAGTCATAATCCATTAAATCATTTTAAAAGTTACTGTATATATGATTTTTTAGCCATTTGCCCAAAATTCTCTTAATGTCTTTAATTGCTCCTTGCTGCAGTTGGTCTGCCACTCCCACCCATGATGGCATCTGTTGCCGCTTCTTGCGCTTGGCCCCGGTAATGGCTGCTTGCAGCTATATTTATTATTATTCTTCTTCTTCTTCTTCCGACTGGGCGTCTATGGCAGCCCCTAGAACCGTGTCCGGGAAAGTTGTTCCGGTTTGACATTCTGATAGAGGACAGTCCCAACAGTAATTGCACCAATTTTGGTGTCTCTAACTCATTGCCTCTAGCGCCACCACCTGTTCAAAGTTTCAAAATCATTATGCTAATAACTTTTGAACCGTAAGGCCTATCAACAAAATTCTTTTTTCCTCTGATTCCTGAGCTCATGACGATTCGATTGCACCCTATGACGTCATTTTCCGTCATGCAAATTTTCCCGCCATTTTGAATTTTCAGAAAAACCTACTTTTTCGAACTCCTCCTAGGCCGATGCTCAGATTTTCACCAAAATTGCACCAGATCATCTACAGGTAGTGCTGACAAAAAGTTATGGAATTCAAGTTGATTCATCAAATCGTATTCGATAAACGCCCAAACTAATTTGACGTGGCGCTTGAAAAAACAAACGTAAGGCTGTATCTCCGCAACGCTTAATCGTATTCAGACCAAACTTGGTACATGTCATCACAAGCATGACCTGAGACTACATGCTGCGTTTCAGCGCAGCGCCACCTACTGGTCCGGAGATATGAAAAACGGCTATTTTCGCTCATAACTTCTGAACGGTTTGTCCAAAAATCATAAAAGTGGTCTCTTTAGATTCAGGGCGTCATGCCGAGTCGACTGATATCCAATTTTCCCAGATCGGCCATTTTGGCTGTCGGCCATTTTGAATTATGTGCTAAAATGCTGTATTTTTTGAACGCATGAACGAATTGTTACGAAACTCGGTATGGGTCATCAGTACGATGCCCTGAAGGAGCCTGAGAAGTTTCGAAACAGCGCCACCTAGTGGTAAAAATTATTTTTCAAATGCTTATAACTCTGGCTGTGGTTGACTTATTTTCACGGAAGTCATCTCGTTGAGGTCCTGAATCGTTGCCGAGTCCAGAGATACCAAATATGCTAGGTTTCGACTTACGGTTTGTGTAGCGTTGTGATTTAGCGCTTAAAAAACATTTGCCGATATCTTCGAAACCGTTACTCCGATCGAGACGAAACCACCGTCAGAAAATTGAAAACATAGGTCGATAGCTATACGCCAATGCCCAAATGCCAAAATATTGATGGTAAGGGGTCGTAAAATTCAATCAAAGTCACGTAGCGGTAATTTTTTTCGTGTTTTTTCACATAAATGTCTATAACTCTGAAGTTAATCGAGATATCTTCACCAAAATTGACACACAGATGTAGGGGCTCACTCTGAGGACACATGAAAAAAATTGTGGGATTTTGCCTCTTGGTGGCGCTATAATAGAACAAAACATGAAAATCCCATTGATTTCAATGCAGTTTTGTGATGTGAAATGCTATACTTAATGAACACATTGCTGTAACATTACGAAACTCAGAATTTGTTACCAGCACCTTGCCTTGAAGGTACTCAAAAGATTTCAAGACAGCGCCACCTGTTGGTCAAAAGTTAAAATTACATTTCCAAAAATGCTAATAACTTTTTTAAAAATGTGCTTATTGTAATGACACTGGTCTTAATAGATTCCTTGGGTCATGCCGAGAACATAGATACCAAGTTTGACGTATTTGGATGAACTTCCTGTCCGCCATCTTTATTTACTTTCAAAACCTTCTTTTTCGAACTTCTCCTAGACCATTCGTCCGATTTTCACCAAAATCGAATCGTGTCATCTCCATACCGTGCCGACTAAAAGTTATGGATTTCGTGACGATAGACGAAACCGTTTTCGTATACCGCAGCAGCAAAGTTGAGACATGCTGCCAAAATGACTATTAAGTCTTTATCTCTGCAATGCCTTAATATTTTGACACCAAACTTTGTATGTGCCATTGTCACCTCACTCTGACCACATCACATCGATTTCGTAACTGCGCCACCTATTGGTCAGAGTGATAAGCCATTAAATCATCTTAAAAGTTACTGTATATATGATTTTTTAGCCATTTGCCTAAATTCATCTTTAAATGTCTTTAATTGCTCCTTGCTGCTGTCGGTCTGAAACTTCCAGCCATGTTGGCATGTCTTGTCGTCTGCGTTTGCGCTTGGCCCCGGAATGGCTGCTTGCAGCTATATTTATTCTTCTTCTTCTTCTTCTTCTTCTTCTTCTTCTTCTTCTTCTTCTTCTTCTTCTTCCGACTGGGCGTCTATGGCAGCCCATAGAACCGTGTCCGGGAAAGTTGTTCCGGTTTGACATTCTGATAGAGGACAGTCCCAACAGTAATTGCACCAATTTTGGTGTCTCTAACTCATTGCCTCTAGCGCCACCACCTGTCCAAATTTTCAAAATCATCATGCTAATAACTTTTGAACCGTAAGGCCTATCAACAAAATTCTTTTTTCCTCTGATTCCTGAGCTCATGACGATTCGATTGCACCCTATGACGTCATTTTCTGTCATGAAAAAGTTTCCGCCATTTTGATTTATCCGAAAAACCTACTTTTGCGAACTCCTCCTAGACGGTTTGTCCGATTTACACCAAAATTGAACCAGATTATCTACAGGCAGTGCTGACAAAAAGTTATGGAATTCAAGTTGATTCATCAAATCGTTTTCGATAAACGTGCAAACTAATTTGACGTAGCGCTTGAAAAAACAAACGTAAGGCTGTATCTCCGCAACGCTTTATCGAATTCAGACCAAACTTGGTACATGTCATCACAAGCATGACCTGAGGCTACATGCTGCGTTTCGGATGTGACTATTGTGAGTCAAAGTTATAGCGCCACCAACTGGCAGCAGGAAGTGTGTCACTTTCAAAATACTTTGAAATCACCCTCTTATTTTTACCCGATTTGCTTCAAACTTGATGTGTATAATGTAAATACACGGCAGATGTAGACCTGTGAAAGGATTATTGATATCTTAGATACTGTTGCCATGGCAACGCATCAAACTTTAATATTCTTTTTGGATGCTTTTGAGACTCTTAGCATGCCTGAAATTGCTTAAAATTGCATGAAACTTGACAGACAGATCACATTTATTAGCCAGTAGACATGTGCAAAGTTTCAGAAACGGCCGTGGTGCAGGGGCTCAGTAGCGCCACCTTTTGTGATAAAAGTGTGTGTGTTTGGGGGGTTAGTTTCATCTACAGTTACAAAACTTTTTCAACTTGATGAAAATACATTAAAGGGATAGTTCGGCCAAAAATGATATTTAACCCATGCATTACTCACCCTCAAGCCGTTTGAGATGCATCTGTCAATCTTGTTTCAGACGAACACATTTTCAGTTATTTTAGAAAATGTATTAGACCCTTCAGTGGATATAATGTGAAGCAATGGGGTCCACCTCCTTCAAGTCCCAAAATGTGAATACATCCTTCACAAAAGTAATCCATCCGGCTCCAGGGGGATAAACGAAGGCCTTCTGAGGGTAATCCGTGCGGTTTTGTCCTAAAAATATACATATTTAAAACTTTATAAATGAAAATATCTGACTTCCGGCAACGATCGACGCGCGTTCACGGGTGATGGAAGTCGGCGTACGAGGTAAGACGTAGCGTAGGAACTGTTGTGACGTAGAACGAACGCGCCAGCGCAGCCAGAGAGCAGAGCAAAACAAAACAAGAAAGCGCGTGAACGCACGCGCGTCGATCGTTGCCGGAAGTCAGATATTTTCATTTATAAAGTTTTAAATATGTATATTTTTAGGACAAAACCGCACGGATTACCCTCAGAAGGCCTTCGTTTATCCCCCTGGAGCCGGATGGATTACTTTTGTGAAGGATGTATTCACATTTTGGGACTTGAAGGAGGTGGACCCCATTGCTTCACATTATATCCACTGAAGGGTCTAAGACATTTTCTAAAATAACTGAAAATGTTTTCGTCTGAAACAAGATTGACATATGCATCTAGAACGGCTTGAGGGTGAGTAATGCATGGGTTAAATATCATTTTTGGCCGAACTATCCCTTTAAAGATGCTAAATTGTGAACGGATATTGAATATCTCAAACGGTTTTGCTATGGCGAGGGATTATGTCAAAAAAAGAATCAGGAAATGTCTCATACCTTTCTAAAATGTAATTATACACCATTTATTTTTCTATAAAAGTATACTAATATTAGAACTAAACCCATTGTATTCCTTTTTTTCAATTTAAGATTTATGTTTAAGTTTAAAAACAGCCAGAATGGTTGTTTAGCCAAAAAAATAAAAAAATAAAAATCATTCATAGTGCTTTACTGCCCTCTTGTGTTCAAAATCAGGTAGGCCAATTGTATTAAATTGTAGGGATGCTACTATGGGAATATTTTCCCACCGTGACTCCGCTGGGGGCTTTAAAATCGCTAACTTGAAAGCGAAAGTAACAGACGTCTCCACAAGACGTGCAGCTGTGAGCATTTTCGTTTCATTTTAAAAGAAGCCCCATTTCGGGGGCGGATTTCTTGAATGTATTTTACAAAATCACAATGTTGTGTTTGATTGCGAGTATCCAAAAATAAGTAAACACTTTGCAGTTTGAATGATCTTCTTGAATAAAATGACGGAGTAGCCAATGTTTCCACTGTTCGATCGCAGACGTCCACACGGACATTGATAATGCCCGTGCAGAGCGCTCGAGGGAATTCCTATGGAAGTAGGAATGAACTAAAAAACGTTCACTCTGTTCTGCTCGCTCATCGTCGTGGACGCGCAGCGTTATGAATGCCCGTGTGATGCAGCATAACACAGCAGAGAGAGACGCTCACTCTCGACTCGTGATTAATGAAATTCGAATGAATTTCTATGGAAGTAGAAATGAAAAAACGTTCGCTCTGTTTTGCTTGCTCGTCGCCATGGACGCGCACCGTTATGAATGTCAGTGCAGCCGCATACTTTTTAGTGTCACTTTAAAATTAGCGCCATATCGGGGGCGATTGCTTCCGGTTTTCAGGGAAAACACAACAACAAAAGAGTAAATGACAGATTCGCTTAAATAGGCACTTTTACACAAAATATTCCGTCATCATTTTTTTCAGTCAGCTCTTCACTCTCGTGATTAATGAATTTTGACTCCTGTTGCTGATCTTTGCTGCAACTTTCGTTTTGCTCACAATTTAGTAAGCAAACACGTTCAAGTTATAATTGTAGTGACTAAATGATTTTATTATACACACACACATCAAATTGACGGTGGTATATTTAAATCTGCATATTGTAATGCAAGGCACCCCTAGTCTAGTCTTATTAAATGTATGCTTCATCTTTCATTTTTAATTTGTAAATTTGATCAGGCGCCCCTGCATGTGGATATTGTTTTTCTCTATATAAACATGAAACAATATAAACACGATAATCATATGCTGACTCGAGTGTGTGTACGTTCTGTACGATATCTGGCGCAACCGCTTTATTAGGCGTTTTTTTCCCGTTCGCGCTGCTTGAGCATTCTTTTATTAATGTTTTTGTTTTTTATATTTTTTGTTTACACATAGGCCTAATGCTTAATGTTTTCAACTAAAAGAAATGGTGACAAAAACGTAAAAAATAATATCTTTTTCGTTAAATGTCATTTAAATAAACGAATATTCGATTTTTATGAGCCCAAATATTCGAATGCAATATTTTTTAAAAATGCCCATCCCTAATTAACATACAGACTTCCAGTGTTGGGAAGAATACTTTCAAAACATATTTCGTTGCAGAATACATGACTGGCAAAACCAGCAAAAGTAATGATTATGAATATGAAGAGGTCTTTTCCAAAACGCGATAAACGCCATTTTTAAAAAAAATGAGTTTGTCATGTCATTTTGCTGTGCACTGAACCTATTCACTGCTCCATCAACATTTCATGCCAAATCGCTACATTTCCTTGTTTAAAATGTACTACAAGATGCAGTTTCTTTCCAAAACGCGATAAGCGCCAAACCTATTTTTAGCCTAAACGCGATAAATCCTCTCAACTAATCAGAATTCGGTGAACGTTCTACGCAATCCAACAGGGTGGCGCTCTGAACAGAGGTTTGTTTATGTTCATTTATTCCTCAAAATGAGTGAGTTTTCTAGTCGACTAGTAGTAGTTCATTTAAGTTTAATCACATATTTCTATTGATTTAATTATTTAAATATGGGAGAGAAACCATAATGACCATTTTTTTAATTGCCTATTCCGCATCTCACGCATAAAGCTTGCCACAAAGAACCGACAAAAGTAATGATTAGGCCTATGCATGAAACTTTTGAATTGTTTATTTTTTAATTAGTGTTTTCTGTCAGATATAGCTGAAAAGATAAAGTTGACTATGCTGACTCGCCATCTTCGCAGTATGAACGCGCCTATAGAGAGAAATGCACACTTTGAATTAGCCTATACGCAGAGAGTAGCCAATTTCTTTTCGTTTTTTATTGTTTTGTTTAAATGTAGACATTTCAAGCTTTTTATAGATATACTTCTCAGGATTGTGAGGCAAGTATCGCTGTGTTTCGGTTCATTTATGTGATGCTCTCCAGATCACGCGCGGGCGCTTCCGTGTCCTGATTATATGTCTGCTTATATTTGCTTATTTATTTATTATTAATCCAGTCAATTTGTTGATGAAACATTGATTAAAATGAAGATACAATTTATACAAAACGAAATTCACTTTAAAGCAAGGCTTTCTACTAAACAAAACTTAATAAGTGATCAAAATCATGTCTGACCCATTCCAAATGTTTTCCGATATATTGGTCATCTTATGATCCTATCATACTCATCTCATGCGGTTCCCTTTTCATATAATCAACATAGATGAAAAAAAAAAAAAAACATTAGCCTATATTATTAAACATAAATATGAAACGTATGTTTAAGTTTTTTTTTAAACTTAGCCTATATGTAAGCGTCACGCCGCTCCGCTTTGTTCACATGCTGTGTAGCCTATACAAGCATGTGTGTGTGTGTGTGTGTGTGTGTGTGTGGTGGAGGGGTGCCCATCACTACTTTTGAATATCGTTATCATTATTAAATATTTTTAATAATTTGTTTTTTTTACGCATATGTAGTGGACAAATTGGTCCTACTTGTTACAGGTTTGACACTTTACTAAAAATGACTCTGAATGTATTACTAAATAACTTATTGAATAGCTATTGATATCATTACTATTTTCAGGTTCTGCACCAAATGACTTTTAGCCTAAATGTGTTACTAAATTTAATTTATAGTATGAGCCCCTGATTATATGTTACATGCTCTCGTTTTTTTTTTTTTTAAAGACAAACCATAAAGTTTTGGAAAAAATTGATGGATTTATAGCGTTTTGGAAAAAAAATAAATTAACTTTTAATTTATCATAAACAATATTGTTGTTTGATTTAATAATCATTGTTTAACATGTTCAGACTGAGCCAATAAAACATTTTAACAGGATAAATTGAATATTCACAAAATGTGTGGGTCTAGGTAAAAAATGTAATTTTCCTGAAAACTATTGAAATGGATTTATAGCGTTTTGGAAAAGACCTCTTCATATGTAAAATATAGCAAGGAGATATTTTAATTGTTTATTAATAAATAAGTGTTTTCTTTGTCATTGTCGGCTAAGATGAAGTTGACGATGCTGACTCGCGATCTTCAGTAGCCTAGTGAACGCGCCAGAGAGAAATGCACATTTCATAAGGATTACATAAGCAGAGAGCAGTCTGTAGTCTGTTTTCTTTCGTTTTGAATTGTTCAGTTTAAAAGTAGACATGTGAGGCAAGTAGGCTACTTTATATGCTGAGTTTCGGTTCATTTATGAGACGAGCTCCAGTTCACGCGCCGGCGTGATTATCTCGTTATTAATGTTTCGTGATTATCTCTATATTGTCTGCTATATTTACTTCTTATTGATTAAATACAGGCAATTGGTTGATAAAACATTGATTAAAATTAAGATACAATTAATACAAAACGAAATTCACTTTAAAGAAAGGTTTTGTGCTTTGTTTTGTGCTTTCTGTTTGATGTCTTTGTGAAAGTTTTAAAGCATCTTTTAGTGCCGCTTTCAGAGCGCTCACGTCCGTAACGGAGAACACGTCCGTAACATTGTTTTTCCTCAAAAATGCGAACACGAAAAATAAAATAAAATGAATATTTTATGTTATGTGGAGACAGAGACAACCCTTCATCCGGTGGGTAGTATTAATTTTGGTTTGCGCAGTGTAATTCACAGAATTACTAAAACATATTTGCCACCTAAGTTAAAGATTGTTTTGTGTCACGCATGTTTATTTCGGCGTGTCTTTCATCCAAATTGCGATCGCATCGCGGGGGCCGGATTGAAGCACTATGCGGGCCGGATCCGGCCCCCGGGCCGTATATTGCCCATGTATGTCCTATGACATTAAAAATGATTCTAAATTTAAATGATCTCATATATGTGGCTATTGTGATTCACGATCATAAGCCCTGTCCAAAATGGTACACTTCATATGAATTTTCGGTCTTGTGTACTTATTTCATGTGTCCGTTAAATCCATGGGACTGTAGGGCGACAGTGAAAGCGGGGTTAGGTTTTTGCACGTCGTGCACAGTAACCCTAAAGGCACCGGGGTGGCAGTGCCACCGGCTTGGGCCCGCAATCGCTGCTCGCAGCTATATTTAGGGCCCAAGCCTTGAAAAGGCGAAGGCCCTATTGTTTTTCTAAGGATTATTAGGGCCCAAGCCTTGAAAAGGCGAAGGCCCTATTGTTTTCCTAAGGATTATTAGGGCCCAAGCCTTGAAAAGGCGAAGGCCCTATTGTTTTCCTTAGGATTATTATTTATTATTATTATTATTTTACTACCTTTTGGGCACTTTTGGGGGCCTTAACGTGCTCGAAAACTCTTGAAACTTTGCACACATCTCAGAACCCGCGGCCATCAGGGCCGGGCTGAAGCTGGTACCCGGGCGTGGCAGGGGGGCTCGATAGCGCCCCCTGGAACGGGGTTTGAACACTTGGTCCATAAATCAAACACGCTTGCATGTAATAATATGAAACTCAGTACACATATAGATCTCATCGGTTCATATATACTTCATGCTCTTACTTTTTACCCCAGCCCAACAGGAAGTCGGCTATTAAGGGTTGTTTGGAAAACACATGCAATGGAATGTGAAATACTCCTCCTAGAGAATTCAAACACACGGCACGAAACTCGGTCAGCATGAAGTCAAGACACTGAGGATGAAAAATTGCCAGGGGATTTTTGATATCTCGAACGGTTTGGCCGTGGCGAGTAAACGAAATTATGGCGAGAAACGTGAAACAGGAAGTGTGTTATAACTACTGCATACATTAACTAATCTTGATGAAACTTCAGCAGTGTGTTCGTTGTAAGAGCCCGATCACATGGATGTGACTATTGTGAGTCAAAGTTATAGCGCCACCAACTGGAAGCAGGAAGTGTGTCACTTTCAAAATGCTTTTAAATCACCCTCTTATTTTTACCCGATTTGCTTCAAACTTCATGTGCATAATGTAGACACACGCCAGATGTAGACCTGTGAAAGGATTATTGATATATTAGATACTGTTGCCGTGGCAACGCATCAAACTTTAATATTCTTTGTTGATGCTTTTGAGACTCTTAACATACTTGAAATAACATGAAACTCGACAGACACATCACATTTATTAGCCAGTAGACATGTGCAAAGTTTCAGAAACGGGCGTGGTGCAGGGGCTCAGTAGCGCCACCTTTTGACAAAAGTGGGGATGTTAGTTCTATAGTTTTACCTACAATCATAAAACTCGGTACGCATATTGTTCAGATCAAGCCGGACAACTTTCTAATTTACTGTCATTAGCTCAGACCAAGAGGGAGTCAGATATTTTAGTTTGAATGTGGATGTTTCTGAGAATTTTCTCTCCCTCTCTTTCCGTCTCTGTGTGTGAGGGATTTGTCTATTGAGTTTAATGCATTTCAAGGTTTCAGGGGATTTTGGGACTCTTAACGTGCTCAAAAACTTTTGAAATTTTGCACACAGGTCAGAACCCACGGCCATCAGGGCCGGGCTGAAGCTGGTACCCGGGCGTGGCAGGGGGGCTCAACAGCGCCCCCTTGAACGGGGTCCGACAATTTGGTCCATATATTCAACACGCTTGCATGAATTAATATGAAACTCAGTACAC
The DNA here is from genome assembly GCA_030578255.1 of Tiaroga cobitis. Classification (NCBI taxonomy): domain Eukaryota; kingdom Metazoa; phylum Chordata; class Actinopteri; order Cypriniformes; family Leuciscidae; genus Tiaroga; species Tiaroga cobitis. The sequence goes on along the minus strand of CM060591.1, from coordinate 27,560,294 downwards.
ATATAGATCTCATCGGGCCAAACATTTTACCCCCGGTCAAGTTTTACGCCAGCCCAACAGGAAGTCGGCTATTATGGGTTGTTTGGAAAACGCTTGCTGTGGAATTTGAAGTACTACTCCTAGGCAATTCATTCAATCATCGCCAAACTAGGCGTGCATGAAGTCAAGACATTGAGGATGCTAAATTGCTGACGGATTTTTGATATCTCGAACGGTTTGGCCGTAGCGAGGAAATGAATTTTCATGACTAAAAAAGGACATGTAAAGTGTGTTATAACTTAGATTAGATTTACCTACAGTTAGATTTACCTACAGTTACAAAACTCAGCTTGTATATTCTTCTCCTCAAGCCAAACAACTTTCTAATTTACAGTCAATAGCTCCAACCCTCAGAAGGTCAGATATTGTGGTTTGAATGTGGATTTCATGAAATGGTATCTCTCTCTGTCACTCTTTGACAGAGAGAGGGCCCCCTCCCATTCTATGTGTGTGTGTGGCTGTCTGTGTGGGGAGGGAGGGCTGGTGTCTGTGTTTATATGTGTGTGTGTGGCTGGCTGGCTGTTACAGTGACATGATATTAAGCCTTTCATTGCTGTGTGATTTTTCCTGCATTAAAGGATAAAGAAATCTCTAAGGCCTTGTCTTTTTGCATAACAATTTTGTATTTTTTTTAAATTACAAAATATGCACAGAACCAAGATCTTTTAAATGTATAGTTTGCTTTAAATAAAATTAAGATTGTATTGGTAATTGAAGCTGAATGAATTTAAAATGAATGTGCTATATTTCAGAACAATATATTTGTTTTCCTTAAAATTGTAAAACACTAACTTTATTCTCATCTGAATTATAAATAATTTATTCCTGTATAAAATAAAAACACATTTGAATTTTTCTTTTTTAATCAATGTAGAATGTGTAATTGAAAAATAAACAGATTAGGGCTCTGAGGACAATAAATGAAAATCAATGCGATGTGGTGAATGTCCAAAAGATGGCACCCACAGACTGTTTTAAATGGGGTTGGATAAATATTTTTTGCTTTTAGACAGTGTGTGCGTGTGATTTTAGTTTGGTGACAGTTGTAGGTTACAGTTGGACAAGAGTTTATAGTTTGAAAAAAGCACTTTGTTGTGTTTTATTGGACGGAGTATGTTTTTATGTGTAACAGTTCAATCGCACCCGCACCTCACACACACACACACACACACACACATATTGAAACCTGAGTGAAGTACAAAGCCCATAATAAAGAATAGTTTAGCATCCAAATACATCGCAAATGTTGAAACAGTTTGATTCTAATGAGAGAGTTACGTGAGCCAAACACCACTTACTTTCACTTTCGCTTTCAATTATTTCGGTTAATTCTTAATTATAGTTTTTTTGAATTCTTGTTCTGTTCTGAATATCATTAAATTTAAAGAATTGCTTGTGTAATATTTTGAGTGTATCATCAAAACAGAATAATTCTCTCGGTTTAGTGATTCCCTAGTTTTTTTTATTGTTTTCATTGTTCTCAGGTAAGGCAAGTGATATATATATATATATATATGTATATATAAAAAAAAAAAAATATATATATATATATATATATATGTATTTTTTATATATATATATAATTTATATATATATATATATATATATATATATATATATATATATATATATATATAAATATAGCTGCGAGCAGCGATGAAGGGCCAAAGCCGGCGGCACCGCCACCCCCGGTGCCTTTAGGTAACTAAAGGAACCGGGGTTGCGGTGCCACCGGCTTGGGCCCGTAATCGCTGCTCGCAGCTATATTTAGGGCCCAAGCCTTAAAAAGGCGAAGGCCCTATTGTTTTCCTAAGGATTATTATTATTCTTCCGACTTATTATTATTAGGGCCCAAGCCTTGAAAAGGCGAAGGCCCTATTGTTTTCCTAAGGATTATTATTATTATTATTAGGGCCCAAGCCTTGAAAAGGCGAAGGCCCTATTGTTTTCCTAAGGATTATTATTATTATTATTATTATTATTATTATTATTATTATTATTATTCTAACGACTATCCGGGCACTTTTGGGGCTCGAGCCGGACAACTTTCTAATTTACCGTAATTAGCAACGACCAACAGGAAGTCAGATAATTTGGTTTGAATATGGTGAGCCTCTCTCTGAGCTCTGTATGGCAAGCCCTTTTAACATTTAAAAGCTAAGTTTGACTATCCGGAATTAACATTGTTGATATCAACAACGTCTTTCTGACAAGTCGTAATTATATTTTGGATAGTTTGTATTATCATTTAAGATATCTGTAACGTAATTGGCCTCTGGCTAAGCCACGCCCCCAAACGCGATGAGCCAATCACAGTGCGCATAGCTAACCCAATAAAATGAAAGTTACAGATATCAAATTTCAGATATCTCTAATCAAAATGAATTTCAAAATATCTTTCACTTGATAATAGATATCTAATATCTATTATCAAAATTATGACTATCCCTAACTCCAGTTTGAGATATCTACAATGCCGTTCTGACTAGTCATAATTTAAATGTATTTAAATGTATTGTTTGCTTTAAATTAAATTAAGATTGTATGTTTGGTAATTTAATCTAAATTAATTTAAAATGTATGCACTATATTTCAGATCAATATATTTGTTTTCCATCATTTTAATCAACACTCATTTTATTCTCATCTAAATTATAAATAACTTATTTCTGTATAAAATAAAAAATCCTGAATAATCCAGACCAACCAGAGCGCACTATTCCTACAACATCATCAGTGCTGAAGCGGAACTACCAGAGCCGTTCGGCAGATAGCGAGCAGATGCAGCATATGTGTTGTAACGAGGCAGGGTCAGGCCAGGGGGGTCCATTTGCAGCTTTTTATTAAGAAAGGTCAAGACAGGCAGGGTGAGCAATGGCAAACAGGGCAGAACAGAAAAGGCAGAGACAAACCAGGTTGACAGGCAAAGGGCAAAGACCTCCAGATAAATACTGGGCTTCTGAATTTACACATTTAAGTGCTGCAAAACAGATTGACTTATGACATCCTATGACAGGGGTGGGCAACAGTTTTAGTCTGAGGGCCACGGTTACTTTGGCAAAGTAAACGGAGGGCCACACTTTGGACAATTGCAATTAAACAGTTGCATGATTAAATGGTACAAATTAATTCAATGCAAATATGTATAAGGCTACTCTACAGTTACTTTGACTTTGCCAGCCTATTTCAAGTTCTGATATTTATTTTTGCTATAGGCCAGTCTGACCTAGGCCACTCTAAGGTTACAATAACTTGATTTACTTTCCTACACTACCCTGCACATTGTTCATGTCATTCATACCAGCTGTAACTATTCAAGATGGAAAGCTATTAACAAAACTGTAAATGTATGTGTGCAGGTTACATTAACATTAGGGATGTGCACGAATATTCGAATTTTCGATCTGTAATTATTATTAGCAAAATAAAATACTATTCGAATTTTACTACGTTGCTTTGCTGGCCGTAAATGCAGTTAATCCATGATAAATCCCAAGCACTAACTCGCAATTATAATTAAATTCACTGGGTGGCGCTGTGGAGTGTGTTAACAAGTTGTGTGTATTTGATCACATAATCTTGTCGTCTGCCTCGCGAAGTTTGGAATTACTTGAAAATGATCTTACTAAATGGAATTACTTTTGATCAAATTAATTAATTAATCTGAGTTATAATATCATCATCACCACAATGAGAAATCACATGAAATCCAAACAGTCGACTGAGGAAAGACAGCTGACCAACACTGCATTCACGACTGCAGGTAAGCGCAGCTGGACCCCGCGTGATCCGAGCTTAGATGATAACTTATCTTATAGCAAAATTATTTTGAGACATATACTTCCTTTAAGTTTCGTTGAGGGAGACCGGTTTAAGAACAGAAAACGCAAAATGCTGTTAGAAACTTAGAACACCCTTATCTTTGTGTCTCTGAAACGTCTGTCAGCGCAGCACCTTTTCTCACTCGATGCGGCGCCCCTGCATGTGGATATTGTTTTTCTCTATATAAACGTGAAACAATATAAACACGATAATCATATGCTGACTCGAGTGTGTGTACGTTCTGTACGATATCTGGCGCAACCGCTTTATTAGGCGTTTTTTTCCCGTTCGCGCTGCTTGAGCATTCTTTTATTAATGCTTTTGTTTTTTATATTTTTTGTTTACACATAGGCCTAATGTTTAATGTTTTCAACTAAAAGAAATGGTGACAAAAACGTAAAAAAAAAAAAAAACTTAAAAAATAACATCTTTTTCGTTAAATGTCATTTAAATAAACGAATATTCGAATATTCGATTTTTATGAGCCCAAATATTCGAATGCAATATTTTTGAAAAATGCCCATCCCTAATTAACATACAGACTTCCAGTGTTGGGAAGGATACTTTCAAAACATATTTCGTTGCAGAATACATGACTGGCAAAACCAGCAAAAGTAATGATTATGAATATGTAAAATATAGCAAGGAGATATTTTAATTGTTTATTAATAAATAAGTGTTTTCTTTGTCATTGTCGGCTAAGATGAAGTTGACGATGCTGACTCGCGATCTTCAGTAGCCTAGTGAACGCGCCAGAGAGAAATGCACATTTCATAAGGATTACATAAGCAGAGAGCAGTCTGTAGTCTGTTTTCTTTCGTTTTGAATTGTTCAGTTTAAAAGTAGATATGTGAGGCAAGTAGACTACCTTATATGCTGAGTTTCTGTTCATTTATGAGACGAGCTCCAGTTCACGCGCCGGCGTGATTATCTCGTTATTAATGTTTCGTGATTATCTCTATATTGTCTGCTATATTTACTTCTTATTTATTAAATACAGGCAATTGGTTGATGAAACATAAAATTAAGATACAATTAATACAAAACGAAATTCACTTTAAAGAAAGGTTTTGTTCTTTCTGTTTGATGTCTTTGTGAAGGTTTTAAAGCATCTTTTAGTGCCGCTTTCAGAGCGCTCACGTCCGTAACGGAGAACACGTCCGTAACATTGTTTTTCCTCATAAATGCGAACACGAAAAATAAAATAAAATGAATATTTTATGTTATGTGGAGACAGAGACAACCCTTCATCCGGTGGGTAGTATTAATTTTGGTTTGCGCAGTGTAATTCACAGAATTACTAAAACATATTTGCCACCTAAGTTAAAGATTGTTTTGTGTCACGCATGTTTATTTCGGCATGTGTTTCATCCAAATTGCGATCGCATCGCGGGGGCCGGATTGAAGCACTATGCGGGCCGGATCTTGCCCATGTATGTCCTATGACATTAAAAATGATTCTAAATTTAAATGATCTCATATATGTGGCTATTGTGATTCACGATCAAAGGCCCTGTCCAAAATAGTACACTTCATATGAATTTTCGGTCTTGTGTACTTATTTCATGTGTCCGTTAAATCCATGGGACCGTAGGGCGACAGTGAAAGCGGGGTTAGGTTTTTGCACGTCGTGCACAGTAACCCTAAAGGCACCGGGGTGGCAGTGCCACCGGCTTGTTTATATATATATATATATATATATATATATATATATATATATATATATATATATATAGCTGCGAGCAGCGATGAAGGGCCAAAGCCGGCGGAACCGCCACTCCGGTGCCTTTAGGTAACTAAAGGGACCGGGGTTGCGGTGCCACCGGCTTGGGCCCGCAATCGCTGCTCGCAGCTATATTTTATTTTATTTTTCGTGTTCGCATTTTTGAGGAAAAACAATGCTACGGACGTGTTCTCCGTTACGGACGTGAGCGCTCTGAAAGCGGCACTAAAAGATGCTTTAAAACTTTCACAAAGACATCAAACAGAAAGGACAAAACAAAGCACAAAACCTTTCTTTAAAGTGAATTTCGTTTTGTATTAATTGTATCTTAATTTTAATCAATGTTTCATCAACCAATTGCCTGTATTTAATCAATAAGAAGTAAATATAGCAGACAATATAGAGATAATCACGAAACATTAATAACGAGATAATCACCCCGGTGCGTGATCTGGAGCTCGTCTCATAAATGAACCGAAACTCAGCATATAAAGTAGCCTACTTGCCTCACATGTCTACTTTTAAACTGAACAATTCAAAACGAAAGAAAACAGACTACAGACTGCTCTCTGCTTTCCTTATTAAATGTGCATTTCTCTCTGGCGCGTTCACTAGGCTACTGAAGATCGCGAGTCAGCATCGTCAACTTCATCTTAGCCGACAATGACAAAGAAAACACTTATTTATTAATAAACAATTAAAATATCTCCTTGCTATATTTTACATATTCATAATCATTACTTTTGCTGGTTTTGCCAGTCATGTATTCTGCAACGAAATATGTTTTGAAAGTATCCTTCCCAACACTGGAAGTCTGTATGTTAATTAGGGATGGGCATTTTTAAAAAATATTGCATTCGAATATTTGGGCTCATAAAAATCGAATATTCGTTTATTTAAATGACATTTAACGAAAAATATGTTATTTTTTAAGTTTTTTTTTTTTACGTTTTTGTCACCATTTCTTTTAGTTGAAAACATTAAACATTAGGCCTATGTGTAAACAAAAAATATAAAAAACAAAAGCATTAATAAAAGAATGCTCAAGCAGCGCGAACGGGAAAGAAACGCCTAATAAAGCGGTTGCGCCAGATATCGTACAGAACGTACACACACTCGAGTCAGCATATGATTATCGTGTTTATATTGTTTCATGTTTATATAGAGAAAAACAATATCCACGTGCAGGGGCGCCTGCATGTGGATGAAAAAAAAAATATGATTTACAATTACTGCTTTGGTTGCATTCTGGTGGAATTATTAATAGTACATTAGATATGACAAAATACCTTCATAGCGGTAAACAGAGTATCTTCAATTGGTACCGAGTGGCATAAGACTTGATAAACACGCGTTCAAAATGATCACGATAAAACAGGTGCTCGCGCACATTCGGCCTGGGGACTGGTTTATAGTAGCCTGTATTCGTGTTCGAAGGTGTCATCTCCTCATACGTTCACGAAAAGTACGAAGTACGAACGCAGTGCTTTCCATCTTGAGATTCAGTGGGGGACGCGTTCTGGACAGCTATATAGTGTCTTATTATTCTAAATAATTGAATGTATTGATCAAATTTACAAATTAAAAATGAAAGATGAAGCATACATTTAATAAGACTAGACTAGGGGTGCCTTGCATTACAATATGCAGATTTAAATATACCACCGTCAATTTGATGTGTGTGTGTGTAATAAAATCATTTAGTCACTACAATTATAACTTGAATGTGTTTGCTTACTAAATTGTGAGCAAAACGAAAGTTGCAGCAAAGATCAGCAACAGGAGTCAAAATTCATTAATCACGAGAGTGAAGAGCTGACTGAAAAAAATGATGACGGAATATTTTGTGTAAAAGTGCCTATTTAAGCGAATCTGTCATTTACTCTTTTGTTGTTGTGTTTTCCCTGAAAACCGGAAGCAATCGCCCCCGATATGGCGCTAATTTTAAAGTGACACTAAAAAGTATGCGGCTGCACTGACATTCATAACGGTGCGCGTCCATGGCGACGAGCAAGCAAAACAGAGCGAACGTTTTTTCATTTCTACTTCCATAGAAATTCATTCGAATTTCATTAATCACGAGTCGAGAGTGAGCGTCTCTCTCTGCTGTGTTATGCTGCATCACACGGGCATTCATAACGCTGCGCGTCCACGACGATGAGCGAGCAGAACAGAGTGAACGTTTTTTAGTTCATTCCTACTTCCATAGGAATCCCCTCGACCGCTCTGCACGCGCCACCATTATCAATGTCCGTGTGGACGTCTGCGATCGAACAGTGGAAACATTGGTTACTCCGTCATTTTATTCAAGAAGATCATTCAAACTGCAAAGTGTTTACTTATTTTTGGATACTCGCAATCAAACACAACATTGTGATTTTGTAAAATACATTCAAGAAATCCGCCCCCGAAATGGGGCTTCTTTTAAAATGAAACGAAAATGCTCACAGCTGCACGTCTTGTGGAGACGTCTGTTACTTTCGCTTTCAAGTTAGCGATTTTAAAGCCCCCAGCGGAGTCACGGTGGGAAAATATTCCCATAGTAGCATCCCTACAATTTAATACAATTGGCCTACCTGATTTTGAACACAAGAGGGCAGTAAAGCACTATGAATGATTTTTATTTTTTTATTTTTTTGGCTAAACAACCATTCTGGCTGTTTTTAAACTTAAACATAAATCTTAAATTGAAAAAAAGGAATACAATGGGTTTAGTTCTAATATTAGTATAATTTTATAGAAAAATAAATGGTGTATAATTACATTTTAGAAAGGTATGAGACATTTCCTGATTCTTTTTTTGACATAATCCCTCGCCATAGCAAAACCGTTTGAGATATTCAATATCCGTTCACAATTTAGCATCTTTAATGTATTTTCATCAAGTTGAAAAAGTTTTGTAACTGTAGATGAAACTAAGCCCCCCCCCCCCACCCCCCCCACACACTTTTGTCACAAAAGGTGGCGCTACTGAGCCCCTGCACCACGGCCGTTTCTGAAACTTTGCACATGTCTACTGGCTAATAAATGTGATCTGTCTGTCAAGTTTCATGCAATTTTAAGCAATTTCAGGCATGCTAAGAGTCTCAAAAGCATCCAAAAAGAATATTAAAGTTTGATGCGTTGCCATGGCAACAGTATCTAAGATATCAATAATCCTTTCACAGGTCTACATCTGCCGTGTATTTACATTATACACATCAAGTTTGAAGCAAATCGGGTAAAAATAAGAGGGTGATTTCAAAGTATTTTGAAAGTGACACACTTCCTGCTGCCAGTTGGTGGCGCTATAACTTTGACTCACAATAGTCACATCCATGTGATCGGCCTCTTACAGCGAACACACTGTTGAAGTTTCATCAAGATCAGTTAATGTATGCAGAAGTTATAACACACTTCCTGTTTCCATTATTCGCCATAAATTCGTTTCCTCGTCACGGCCAAACCGTTCGAGATATCAGAAATCCCCTGGCAATTTTTCATCCTCAATGTCTTGACATCATGCTGACCGAGTTTCGTTGCGATTGGTTGAATTCTCTTGGAGGAGTATATCGAATTCCAGGGGCATACGCTTCCAAACAAACCATAATAGCCGACTTCCTGTTGGGCTGGGGTAAAAAGTAAAAGTACAAAGGATATATAAACCGATGAGCTGTATATGTGTACCGAGTTTCATATTATTACATGCAAGCGTGTTTGATTTATGGACCAAGTTTTCGGACCTCGTTCCAGGGGGCGCTGTCCAGCCCCCCTGCCACGCCCGGGTACCAGCTTCAGCCCGGCCCTGATGGCCGTGGGTTCTGACCTGTGTGCAAAGTTTCAAGAGTTTTCGTGCACGTTAAGAGCCCCAAAAGTGCCCGGATAGTCGTTAGAATAATAATAATAATAATAAATATAGCTGCGAGCAGCGATTGCGGGCCCAAGCCGGTGGCACCGCAACCCCGGTGCCTTTAGGGTTACTGTGCACGACGTGCAAAAATCTAACCCCGCTTTCACTGTCGCCCTACGGTCCCATGGATTTAACGGACACATGAAATAAGTACACAAGACCGAAAATTCATATGAAGTGTACCATTTTGGACAGGGCCTATGATCGTGAATCACAATAGCCACATATATGAGATCATTTAAATTTAGAATCATTTTTAATGTCATAGGACATACATGGGCAATATACGGCCCGGGGGCCGGATCCGGCCCGCATAGTGCTTCAATCCGGCCCCCGCGATGCGATCGCAATTTGGATGAAACACACGCCGAAATAAACATGCGTGACACAAAACAATCTTTAACTTAGGTGGCAAATATGTTTTAGTAATTCTGTGAATTACACTGCGCAAACCAAAATTAATACTACCCACCGGATGAAGGGTTGTCTCTGTCTCCACATAACATAAAATATTCATTTTATTTTATTTTTCGTGTTCGCATTTATGAGGAAAAACAATGTTACGGACGTGTTCTCCGTTACGGACGTGAGCGCTCTGAAAGCAGCACTAAAAGATGCTTTAAAACCTTCACAAAGACATCAAACAGAAAGCACAAAACCTTTCTTTAAAGTGAATTTCGTTTTGTATTAATTGTATCTTAATTTTATGTTTCATCAACCAATTGCCTGTATTTAATAAATAAGAAGTAAATATAGCAGACAATATAGAGATAATCATTAATCATTAATAACGAGATAATCACGCCGGCGCGTGAACTGGAGCTCGTCTCATAAATGAACCGAAACTCAGCATATAAAGTAGCCTACTTGCCTCACATGTCTACTTTCAAACTGAACAATTCAAAACGAAAGAAAACAGACTACAGACTGCTCTCTGCTTATGTAATCCTTATGAAATGTGCATTTCTCTCTGGCGCGTTCACTAGGCTACTGAAGATCGCGAGTCAGCATCGTCAACTTCATCTTAGCCGACAATGACAAAGAAAACACTTATTTATTAATAAACAATTAAAATATCTCCTTGCTATATTTTACATATTCATAATCATTACTTTTGCTGGTTTTGCCAGTCATGTATTCTGCAACGAAATATGTTTTGAAAGTATCCTTCCCAACACTGGAAGTCTGTATGTTAATTAGGGATGGGCATTTTTCAAAAATATTGCATTCGAATATTTGGGCTCATAAAAATTGAATATTCGAATATTCGTTTATTTAAATGACATTTAACAAAAAAGATGTTATTTTTTATTTTTTATTTTTTTTTAACGTTTTTGTCACCATTTCTTTTAGTTGAAAATATTAAACATTAGGCCTATGTGTAAACAAAAAATATAAAAAACAAAAGCATTAATAAAAGAATGCTCAAGCAGCGCCAACGGGAAAAAAACGCCTAATAAAGCGGTTGCGCCAGATATCGTACAGAACGTACACACACTCGAGTCAGCATATGATTATCGTGTTTATATTGTTTCATGTTTATATAGAGAAAAACAATATCCACATGCAGGGGCGCCGCCAGCAATTTATGATCGAGTGAGAAAAGGCGCTGCGCTGACAGACGTTTCAGAGACACAAAGATAACGGTGTTCTAAGTTTCTAACAGCACTTTGCGTTTTCTGTTCTTAAACCGGTCTCCCTCAATGAAACTTAAAGGAAGTATATGTCTCAAAATAATTTTGCTATAAGATAAGTTATCATCTAAGCTCGGATCACGCGGGGTCCAGCTGCGCTTACCTGCAGTCGTGAATGCAGTGTTTGTCAGCTGTCTTTCCTCAGTCGACTGTTTGGATTTCATGTGATTTCTCATTGTGGTGATGATGATATTATAACTCAGATTAATTAATTAATTTGATCAAAAGTAATTCCATTTAGTAAGATCATTTTCAAGTAATTCCAAACTTCGCGAGGCAGACGACAACATTATGTGATCAAATACACACAACTTGTTAACACACTCCACAGCGCCACCCAGTGCATTTCATTATAATTGCGAGTTAGTGCTTGGGATTTATCATGGATTCACTGCATTTACGGCCAGCAAACCAACGTAGTAAAATTCGAATAGTATTTTATTTTACTAATAATAATTACAGATCTAAAATTCGAATATTCGTGCACATCCCTAATGTTAGTGTAACCTGCACACATACATTTGCAGTTTTGTTAATAGCTTTCCATCTTGAATAGTTACAGCTGGTATGAATGACATGAACAATGTGCAGGGTAGTGTAGGAAAGTAAATCAAGTTATTGTAACCTTAGAGTGGCCTAGGTCAGACTGGCCTATAGCAAAAATAAATACCAGGCCTTGAAATAGGCTGGCAAAGTCAAAGTAACTGTAGAGTAGCCTTATACATATTTGCATTGAGTTAATTTGTACCATTTAATCATGTAACTGTTTAATTGCAATTGTCCAAAGTGTGGCCCTCCGTTTACTTTGCCAAAGTAACTGTGGCCCTCAGACTCAAACTGTTGCCCACCCCTGTCATAGGATGTCATAAGTCAATCTGTTTTGCAGCACTTAAATGTGTAAATCCAGAAGCCCAGTATTTATCTGGAGGTCTTTGCCCTTTGCCTGTCAACCTGGTTTGTCTCTGCCTTTTCTGTTCTGGCCCTGTTTGCCATTGCTCACCCTGCCTGTCTTGACCTTTCTTAATAAAAAGCTGCAAATGGACCTCCCTGGCCTGACCCTGCCTCGTTACAACACATATGCTGCATCTGCTCGCTATCTGCCGAACGGCTCTGGTAGTTCCGCTTCAGCACTGATGATGTTGTAGGAATAGTGCGCTCTGGTTGGTCTGGATTATTCGGGATTTTTTATTTTATACAGAAATAAGTTATTTATAATTTAGATGAGAATAAAATTAGTGTTGATTAAAATTATGGAAAACAAATATATTGATCTGAAATATAGTGCATACATTTTAAACTAATTTAGATTAAATTACCAAACATACAATCTTAATTTAATTTAAAGCAAACAATACATTTAAATACATTTAAATTATGACTAGTCAGAACGGCATTGTAGATATCTCAAACTGGAGTTAGGGATAGTCATATTTTTGATAATAGATATTAGATATCTATTATCAAGTGAAAGATATCTTGAAATTCATTTTGATTAGAGATATCTGAAATTTGATATCTGTAACTTTCATTTTATTGGGTTAGCTATGCGCACTGTGATTGGCTCATCGCGTTTGGGGGCGTGGCTTAGCCATAGGCCAATTACGTTACAGATATCTTAAATGATAATACAAACTATCCAAACTATAATTACGACTTGTCAGAAAGACGTTGTTGATATCAACAATGTTAATTCCGGATAGTCAAACTCAGCTTTTAAATGTTAAAAGGGCTGGCCATACAGAGCTCAGAGAGAGGCTCACCATATTCAAACCAAATTATCTGACTTCCTGTTGGTCGTTGCTAATTACGGTAAATTAGAAAGTTGTCCGGCTCGAAGAGTACAATATACATATCGAGTTTTGTTACTGTAGATAAAACTAACCCCCCCACTTTTGTCAAAAGCATTTAGAAAGTGACACACTTCCTGCTGCCAGTTGGTGGCGCTATAACTTTGACTCACAATAGTCACATCCATGTGATCGGCCTCTTACAGCGAACACACTGCTGAAGTTTCATCAAGATCAGTTAATGTATGTAGAAGTTATAACACACTTCCTGTTTCCATTATTCACCATAAATTCGTTTCCTCGCCACGGCCAAACCGTTCGAGATATCAAAAATCCCCTGGCAATTTTTCATCCTCAATGTCTTGACTTCATGCACACAGAGTTTGGAGACGAACGGGGGAATTCCCTAGGAGAAGTGTTTCAAATTCCTGAGCATGCGTTTCCAAACAACCCTAAATAGCCGACTTCCTGTTGGGATGGCGTAAAACTTAGAGCACGAAAGTTGTTCGGCCCGATGAGATTCAGATTTTCAGATTATTACATGCAAGCGTGTTTGATATATGGACAAGTGTTCAAATCCCGTTCCAGGTGGCGCTGTCGAGCCCCCCTGCCACGCCCGGGTACCAGCTTCAGCCCGCGGGTTCTGACCCGTGTGCAAAGTTTCAAGAGTTTTTGAGCACGTTAAGGACCCCAAAAGTGCCCAAAAGGTAGTAAAATAATAATGAAAATAATAATAATAATAATCCTAAGGAAAACAATAGGGCCTTCGCCTTTTCAAGGCTTGGGCCCTAATAATAATAATAATAATCCTAAGGCAAACAATAGGGCCTTCGCCTTTTCAAGGCTTGGGCCCTAATAATAATAATCCTTAGGAAAACAATAGGGCCTTCGCCTTTTCAAGGCTTGGGCCCTAATAATAAATATAGCTGCGAGCAGCGATTGCGGGCCCAAGCCGGTGGCACTGCCACCCCGGTGCCTTTAGGGTTACTGTGCACGACGTGCAAAAACGTAACCCCGCTTTCACTGTCGCCCTACGGTCCCATGGATTTAACGGACACATGAAATAAGTACACAAGACCGAAAATTCATATGAAGTGTACTATTTTGGACAGGGCCTTTGATCGTGAATCACAATAGCCACATATATGAGATCATTTAAATTTAGAATCATTTTTAATGTCATAGGACATACATGGGCAATATACGGCCCGGGGGCCGGATCCGGCCCGCATAGTGCTTCAATCCGGCCCCCGCGATGCGATCGCAATTTGGATGAAACACACGCCGAAATAAACATGCGTGACACAAAACAATCTTTAACTTAGGTGGCAAATATGTTTTAGTAATTCTGTGAATTACACTGCGCAAACCAAAATTAATGCTACCCACCGGATGAAGGGTTGTCTCTATCTCCACATAACATAAAATATTCATTTTATTTTATTTTTCGTGTTCGCATTTATGAGGAAAAACAATGTTACGGACGTGTTCTCCGTTACGGACGTGAGCGCTCTGAAAGCGGCACTAAAAGATGCTTTAAAACTTTCACAAAGACATCAAACAGAAAGCACAAAACCTTTCTTTAAAGTGAATTTCGTTTTGTATTAATTGTATCTTAATCAATGTTTCATCAACCATTTGCCTGTATTTAATAAATAAGAAGTAAATATAGCAGACAATATAGAGATAATCACGAAACATTAATAACGAGATAATCACGCCGGCGCGTGAACTGGAGCTTGTCTCATAAATGAACCGAAACTCAGCATATAAAGTAGCCTACTTGCCTCACATGTCTACTTTTAAACTGAACAATTCAAAACGAAAGAAAACAGACTACAGACTGCTCTCTGCTTAAGGATATGAAATGTGCATTTCTCTCTGGCGCGTTCACTAGGCTACTGAAGATCGCGAGTCAGCATCGTCAACTTCATCTTAGCCGACAATGACAAAGAAAACACTTTTTTATTAATAAACAATTAAAATATCTCCTTGCTATATTTTACACTAGTCGCTAATGAATAAGTACTAGTACTTAATGGAATAGATACTAGTATCTAAAAAATAAGTACTAGTAGCATGAAAATAGAGACTAGTAGGTTAAAATGATTAAATGTTAAAACGGCTTGCCATATTGGCTCAGAGAGAGAGAGAGAGAAAATGACCTTTTAGATACTAGTACCTATTAATAGATACTAGTATTTAGTCATTAGATACTAGTACCTATTAAATAGATACCAGTACTTATTCATTAGCTACTAATACGCATTCAAAAGAATATCTAAAGAATAAGCACTAGTATCTAAAGAATAGGCACTAGTACTAAAGAATAAGCACTAGTCGCTAATGAATAAGTACTAGTACTTAATGGAATAGATACTAGTATCTAAAAAATAAGTACTAGAAGCATGAAAATAGAGACTAGAAGGTTAAAATGATTAAATGTTAAAACGGCTTGCCATATTGGCTCAGAGAGAGAGAGAAAATGACCATATTCAAACCACCATATTCAACTTCCTCTTGGTCTGAGCTAATGACAGTTAATTAGAAAGTTGTCCGGCTTGATCTGAACAATATGCGTACTGAGTTTTATGATTGTAGGTAAAACTATAAAACTAACCCCCCCACTTTTGTCAAAAGGTGGCGCTACTGAGTCCCTGCACCACGCCCGTTTCTGAAACTTTGCACATGTCTACTGGCTAATAAATGTGATCTGTCTGTCGAGTTTCATGCAATTTTAAGCAATTTCAGGCATGCTAAGAGTCTCAAAAGCATCCAAAAAGAATATTAAAGTTTGATGCGTTGCCATGGCAACAGTATCTAAGACATCAATAATCCTTTCACAGGTCTACATCTGGCGAGTGTCTACATTATACACATCAAGTTTGAAGCAAATCGGGTAAAAATAAGAGGGTGATTTCAAAGCATTTTGAAAGTGACACACTTCCTGCTGCCAGTTGGTGGCGCTATAACTTTGACTCATAATAGTCACATCCATGTGATCGGCCTCTTACAGCGAACACACTGTTGAAGTTTCATCAAGATCAGTTAATGTATGCAGAAGTTATAACACACTTCCTGTTTCCATTATTCGCCATAAATTCGTTTCCTCGCCACGGCCAAACCGTTCGAGATATCAAAAATCCCCTGGCAAATTTTCATCCTCAATGTCTTGACTTCATGCTGACCGAGTTTCGTTGCGATTGGTTGAATTCTCTAGGAGGAGTATATTGAATTCCAGGGGCATACGCTTCCAAACAAACCATTATAGCCGACTTCCTGTTGGGCTGGGGTAAAAAGTAAAAGTACAAAGGATATATGAACCGATGAGATCTATATGTCTACCGAGTTTCATATTATTACATGCAAGCGTGTTTGATTTATGGACCAAGTTTTCGCACCCCGTTCCAGGGGGCGCTGTCGAGCCCCCCTGCCACACCCGGGTACCATCTTTAGCCCGGCCCTGATGGCCGCGGGTTCTGACCTGTGTGCAAAGTTTCAAGAGTTTTCGTGCACGTTAAGAGCCCCAAAAGTGCCCGAATAGTCGTTAAAATAATAATAATAAATATAGCTGTGAGCAGCGATTACGGGCCCAAGCCGGTGGCACCGCAACCCCGGTGCCTTTAGTTACCTAAATGCACCGGGGTGGTGGTACCGCCGCCTTTGGCCCTTCATCGCTGCTCGCAGCTAATATATATATATATATATATATATATATATATATATATATATATATATATATTAGGGCCGGGACTTTAACGCGTTAATTAAGATTAATTAACTACAGACTTTAACGCGTTGATTAATTACACAAAAAATTATTTTTTATCGCACTTATTTTTGCACCGCGGAACGTTTCTCACTGGATGAGTTTCGGCGGACCGATTATACTGGCGCACCAACTAGCGTTCATGACGAAGAAGCTGACGAGATCGCTTTGGTTGGCCGGTGAATGGGAAATTTTGTTACAATATGCAGATTTAAATATACCATTGCCCCCCACCGTCAATTTGATGTGTGTGTGTGTGTGTGTGTGTGTGTGTGTTGTGCTGAACGAAAGTTGCAGCAAAGATCAGCAACAGGAGTCAAATTTCATTAATCACGAGAGTGAAGAGCTGACTGAAAAGATGATGACGGAATATTTTGTGTAAAAGCGTTTTGAGGTTTGTGATATCTATGGTTTTCAATGAGAACTACAGGACTCTACGTTGAAAATACCCGTTTGTTGCCCGCCAGGTATCCATGGTAGTCACATGACTGCAGTCAGTCACATGACTGTATGAATAGTCACAGGTAGTCACATGACTGTATGAATAGCCCTATGTATGGTTTTTGGTTGAACCAAATAGCATTAAATAGCCTGTTTTAAACTTTTTCATACTACTTGAATTGAAAAAAAAAAATAGAATAAAATGAGTTTAGTTCTAATATTTGTATAATTTTATATAAAAAAATAAATGGTGTATAATTAAATTTTTAGAAGATATGAGACGTTTACTGATTATTTTTGTTTTTACATAATCCCTCGCCATAGCAAAACCGTTTGAGATATTCAATATCCGTTAACAATTTAGCATCTTTAATGTATTTTCATCATGCTGAAAATGTTTGGTGGGAATTAAATAAACCACTTAAGAGGAGTGAGTAAAAATGCAGAGGCTGGTTTTGCAAAACATCCACATTCAGACCAAAATAGCCGACTTCCTGTTGGGCTGGCTTAAAGTTGTTTGGCCTGATGAGATCTATGTGTACCGAGTTTCATATTATTACATGCAAGTGTGTTTGATTTATGGACCAAATTTTCAGACCAAGTTTATGGACCAAGTTAATTTAATTAATAAACTAATTATATAAAACTATTGTCAATGCACTACAATTAAACTGGTTATATGCGTTTTCTTTATTAAAAAAAAATATTTTAAAAATAATAAGACATTAAGAAATTAAGACTTAAGACATTTATTTTCTTTTTTATTGCAGGCCAAACCACACAGCAGTGAAATGGTTAATCTAGCGCCCCTCCCCCCTCCCCCTACACACACACACACAGGCACAGAGACATAGGCTCAGAGAAAATGACCATATTCAAACCAAAATATCTGACTTTCTGTTGGTCAGAGCTAATGACTGTAAATTAGAAAGTTGTCCGGCTTGATGAGTACAATATACGCACTGAGTTTTGTTACTGTAGATAAAACTAATCCCCCCACTTTTGACGCTTTTGAAGGTGGCGCTACTGAGCCCTCACCACGCCCGTTTCTGCAATTTTCCATCCTCAATGTCTTGACTTCATGCACACCGAGTTTCGTGCCATTTTTTTTTAATTCTCTAGGAGGAGTATTTCAAATTCCATTGCATGCGTTTTATCAAGCTGATATCAAGAGAAACTATATGGCTGCATGGCTGCATGCATTGTAGATTTTTTCTGGTTAAAATTGCGATTTAATTATATATATATATATATACACACACACACACACACACACACACACACACACACACAGTGCTTAGAATAAGTGAACACACCAATGCTAAAGTTGACTACCCTTCACAATATAGACATGGTTTTATTTCAGTTAGCCTAACTGAACATTTATACATAAATAATATATTGTATTTAGACAGTATCACTTATTTTACCGGAGGCTGAAATATATTTCACTAAATCATTATATAACCTAAGCAGTTATTCGCAAACAAAATAAATTACACATAAGGCAGTATTTTAGCATGATAATCAGTGTCATAAACTAATCTCAAAACTGAGTAAAATATGTGTAGTAGGCTAATATCACATTTAAAAAGTTTACACGAGCGTATAGGCCTACGTATAGGGATATTGTGACTGTGAGGTAATCTTTCCTATGTCAAAAGCTAGCCAAAACTAGGCAAAATATAGTCTGAAAATTCATTTGAGCTCTATAATCAGAAAAGGAATTATATAACACTAACCAACTTACTCCGAACTTGTATCCTCGGCGGGGTCAATTCGTTCTTCAAAAATCAGCCGTTGGTCGTCCGAGTTTCAAATTCCTCTGAGGAAAAGGTGAATCCTTCCTCGCTGCCCAGAATCATCTGAAGGAGCAGCGTGCCATTCTCAAAACGCGATGAACTGTCAGTGAATCTGATGAAGAAACGTGTTTTTATGCCATTGATCGCTGCTGGGCGTGTGCGATGCATAACGTTAGATCACCTATTTACCATGTGAAAAGCTCTGGGGGTGTGGCGGCCTCGGCTCATTAAAGATAATGAAGGGAGAACGAAAAAACTGTACCTCTCCTTGGTTTCAAACGGATTACATAAACTGGAAATATTTTTTTTTAAAAATAAATTACTTAATTTAAAAGAAGAGAATTTCAGCTTCATAAAGAGAAATTTCTCGTATCTCTGTGACAAGTATTGACAGAGTTACAGTTCATTTTCCGGACGCGTTTCAGAATGGACCTCACTGACAGAGAGAAGGCAAAACGCGCATCATGTTTATTTTTCTTTATTTGACGAAAAGCACAACACTTTGTTTTTATTGTGAGTACACACAAAAAAATAGACACTTAACAGGATCTAATGATGTACAACACTTATATGTAAGATCAAAATCAACAGAGTAATTTGATTCTCTTTTGCACTGATAAGGAAAAAATCGAGCTTGTCGCGCCGGCGCGACTGCCGACCCCAGAGGGTAAAGAGTAAAAATCGAAAAGGGCATAATAAGAAAAAATATGTGATGCCAAGTAAAGAGGAACGAATGAAGGAACTGTCTGAGTTATTGGATGTAATGGACAGGCTGAATAAAACCGTTAGTTGAACCATGATTCATGGAAACTTGATGTGTTAGGTAAAAAGTGATAACCATCTCTGAATAAGATATGATTTCTGCAAGCATAAAGGAAGCATGAGTTGTCTTTTGCCTACAGTGAAACTTTTGCATGTGTGTCCTTAAAAGGAAAATATGAGCTGCTTCTAAGCAACCGCGATGCTTTTTACGTATGTGTTAATTCTGCAAATATGAACTGTATAAAAGAAGGGGACGAGGAAGAGATCTTTGCTCTTCCTTGCAATCACCAACTTGACACGCCAGCAGTTGTCAGGCGCAAGAAGCTTCAAGCCTAGCTAGTATCCATCTGTTAGTTAATACTCATTTATGATCTGTAACAAGTATTCATTTTCATTTGATTATTGTAATAAATTTTGTAACATTTATTATAATCATCTGACTGGACCTTGGATCATTGAGTGTTAGTCACACTCTTCTAATTGGGCCGGGAGGACCCTTCCTGAAGAGAACGACATCAGAGGGTGAGAATTCTTTTGAGATAAGAATAACCCATATGAGACTTGATTGATCAAAATAGCCTAGCCAAAGAGGCAGCATGTAACAAGTGTATATGTATAAGGACATACGTATGATTAATTGTTATGATGTAAACAAGGTTGAAGAGTACCACAAAAGGGAGACTTATAATATAAAGGGGAAATCGTCTCGGTTACGTATGTAACCCTCGTTCCCTGAGTACAGGGAACTCCAACGTGTCGTCGGGGAGTTCCCTGACGAATTGGGATCACGCTAGGGAGCCTATTGCCTTTCGAGAGAATTAAAAACGAGCCAATGGACATTGGCATGCAAGATTTGCATTCTGCGACCCGCCTTCCAGCGCGGGTATAAAAGGCGGAAGTAAACATTGCGCAATGCTTTTCGCTGAGGAGCCGAACAGTGTTCAGACTTCTACGAAGGTACAACAACATGGCGGGGGAACGACACGTCTCCGTTCCCTGTACTCAGGGAACGAGGGTTACATACGTAACCGAGACGTTCCCTTTCGTCCTGGGAACTCCGACGTGTCGTCGGGGAGTTCCCTGACGAATTGGGATCCCTAACAAAACTCCATGGTGCTGGCCCCTTCCACCGCCCAGCTAAGCTACCCAAGCAGTTTCACAAATTGCGGGAGCTAGCTAGGGAGTCAACTGCTGTTCCGCAAGACCCACACAGTGGCTATTGGATGACACTGGGAAAGCGTGCCCAACCCGTAAAAAAGGGGAAGGGAACGCTGCGGAAGCCAGGTACCTGATGAAGGCCTGGAATACACATATGTACAAGCCCAGGAATAGTGAAACATATGGCAGTCCCCGAGGTAGTCCCCTCCAAGGGAAGTGGGAGAGTCCTCAAAATGGACGACAGAACGAGTCTGTCAAGGGGAAGACACGGCTGGACTGCACGCGGCATAATGGGTCACCGAAGAGACCACTGGAATAACACCCAGTCTACACAACAACTCCCTTAGAGGTAGCAGACCTGGCACCGGCGGTCCGCCACGCCTGGCACCGAGGCTAACCAACGTAGGGCGCCAACGGAGCGAAGACGCACGTATCCGGCTGAGGCACGGAGTGGCGTAGCAAGCCGACACAACCTATTCCGTCGCACCACTGGCCGTAGCGAGTACTCGGGAGGAAACAGGTTCCACACGTAGGCTATAGAATCTAGCGAACGTGTTCGGTGTCGCCCAGCCCGCAGCTCAACAAATGTCTGTCAGCGAGGCACCTTGAGCCAACGCCCAGGAGGCGGCAACACCTCTCGCAGAGTGAGCACGCAACCTGGGAGGACAAGGCTCACCCGAAGCTTCATACGCTTGGGTGATAGCATCCACTAACCAGTGAGCTAATCTCTGCTTGGAGACGGCCTTCCCCTTCTGCTGGCCTCCGTAACAGACAAAGAGCTGATCTGAGGTCCTGAAGCTTTGCGTTCTGTCAATGTAAACCCGCAGGGACTGGACAGAGAAAAGCTAGGGCTGGGTCTGCCTCCTCCTGGGGCAGCGCTTGCAGGTTAATCCACGAAGGGAGTGGTAGGAACCTTGGGCACATATCCGAGCCGGGGTCTCAATATCACGCGAGAAAAACCCGGCACGAAAAAACTCTAGGCACGATTCGTCGACCGAAAAAGCCTGCAGATCCCCGACCCTCTTAAAAGAGGCCAAAGCCAACAGGAGCGCTGTCTTAATGGACAGGATATTCAGCTCCACTGTCAGCAAAGGCTCAAAGGGAGGACTTTGAAGAGCTCTCAGTACCAGAGCTAGGTCCCAAGAGGGTACAGAGTGCAAAACACAAGGTGGATTTAACCTCCTAGCACCCTTAAGGAATCTGATGATCAGATCGTGCTTCCCTACAGACTTACCTTCAACTACATCGTGATGTGCGGCTATTGTGGCAACATACACTTTGAGGGTGGAGGGAGACAGCCTTCGCTCCAACCCATCTTGTAGGAAGGAAAGCACGACTCTGACCAGGCAAGTTCGGGGGTCCTCCTGATGGGAGGAACACCACTCGACGAATAGGTTCCACTTCAAGGCATAGAGGCACCTCGTAGAGGGGGCTCTAGCAGAAGTGATGGTGTTTACCATTGCCTGTGGTAGATCACCTAGAACCTCCGCGTCCCGTCCAGGGACCAGACATGGAGTTTCCAGAGGTCTGGACGCTGGTGCCATAGAGTGCCCCATCTCTGAGAAAGGAGGTCCTTCCTCAGAGGAATCAGCCAAGGAGGGGCTGTCGTGAGGAGCATAAGTTCCGTGAACCAAGTCCTGGTGGGCCAATACGGCGCCACTAGAAGGACCTGCTCCTCGTCCTCCCTGACCTTGCACAGGGTCTGTGCAAGAAGGCTCACTAGGGGAAACGCATACTTGCGCAGGTCCCGGGGCCAGCTGTGAGCCAGGGCGTCCGTGCCGAGGGTCCCCTCGGACAGGGAGTAAAACCACTGGCAATGGGTCGTGTCCGGAGAAGCAAACAGGTCCACCTGTGCGACTCCGAAAACACTCCAGATCAGCTGAACCGCCTGGGGATGGAGTCACCATTCTCCTGGCAGGGGAGGCAACCGTGAAAGCTCGTCTGCCACACGGTTGAGCTCCCCTGGAACATGAGTGGCGCGAAGCGACCTCAGATGCTTCTGACTCCATAGGAGGAGGTGGGAGGCGAGTCGCGACATGCGGCGGGAGCGTAGACCACCTTGTCGGTTGATGTACGCAACGGTCGCAGTGCTGTCCGTACGGACCAGTGCGTGCTTGTCCTTGAGGCGGCACAAAGCCAAGCGTACTGCTTGCAACTCTAGGCAGTTGATATGCCAATGCAGCTGGGGCCCCGTCCACAGACCCGAGACTACATACCCTTTGTACGTGGCCCCCCACCCCATGGCAGAGGCATCTGTGAAAACCACAGCATGCCTGGAAGCCCGGGCACTCCGGCCCGTATAAACGCAGGATCCGACCACGGGGAGAAGGTTTGGCGACAGTGCGGGGTTACTTTGACCCGGAACGTGCCGCTCTGCCACGCCCACCTCGGGACTCGATCGTGAAGCCAGTGCTGGAGCGGTCTCATATGTAACAGGCCGAGCGGCGTTACTGCGGCTGCGGCTGCCATATGCCCCAGGAGCCTCTGAAATTGCTTCAGTGGAACCGCTATCCTGCCTCGAAAAGACCTGAGGCAGGTGAGCACTGACTGGACGCGCTCCTCCGTGAGGCGCGCAGTCTGGGCGACCGAGTCCAACTCCATACCGAGATAAGAGATCCTCTGCACGGGGCAGAGTTTGCTCTTGTCCCATTTGACCTGAAGCCCCAACCGGCTGAGGTGCCGGAGCACCATGTCCCTGTGATTGCACAACACCTCCCGCAAGTGAGCTAGAATGAGCCAGTCGTCGAGATAGTTGAGAATGTGAACCCCTTGTTCTCTCATGGGAACAATGGCCGCCTCCACGACTTTCGTGAAGACACGGGGCGACAGGGCCAGTCCGAAGGGTAGGACCTTGTACTGATACTCTCGACCCTCGAAAGCAAACCGCAGAAACGGTCTGTAACGAGGAAGAATCGAGACGTGAAAGTACGCGTCCTTCAGGTCGATCGCCGCAAACCAATCCTGGGGACGGATGCAGTCGAAAATGCGCTTCTGCGTGAGCATTTTGAACGGGAGTTTGTGGAGGGCCCGATTCAAAACACGCAGGTCCAGGATTGGCCGTAACCCACCGCCTTTCTTGGGTACAATGAAGTAGGGGCTGTAAAACCCGTACCTCATCTCGGCAGGAGGGACCGGCTCGATCGTGTCCTTTGCCAGCAGGACATCGATCTCCTTCCGCAGGACAGGGGTATCCACTGACCGCACACGGGTGAAGTGGACGCCCCTGAACCTGAGAGGCCGGCGTGCAAACTGAATTGCATAGCCGAACCGATTGGTGCGGATGAGCCATCGGGACGGACCCGGAAGCGCTAGCCAGGCTTCCAGGTACCGTCCCAAAAAACCCACCCGAACCACCGGCATACCCACGGAGGGGCAGCGAGGTGGATGGCAGGAACCCGGCTTCAGTGGCAATATAGCCACTGGAAGCGGGGTCTGGGCGAGCTCGCCAGAGACCTGCTTCCACCGTGGGGCAGACGGCAGAGAGAGCTCATAGGCTTTCTGCTGCGGGCTGCCCCGTGGCGAAGGGAGGGGAAGAGATGAGACACGAGGCCCTGCCTCCTCGTGAGCTGGTCTCTGCCCCTCTTGGCCCAGCCGCCGACCGGAGCGACGCAACTGGGGTAGCCTCGCTGCTATCCGCAGACTGGGAAGAGGGGAACGAGAGCGATGCTGCTCGGAGACAGCATCCACCGTCGTTCGGACCCTCTTGGGTGGAGGAGACTGAGTGCCCGTCAGTCTCGACCGAAGATGACCTGGAGGAGGAAGAGGAAACTGCTCTTTTATTGACTCTTTGGGTACCGGAACAGAAACAGAATGAAACAAAATATTCTCCCGCCGGCCCTCCCCCGGGGGAAGGAGGTGTGCAGGGGCACCCTCCTGAGCAGCTCCGGAATCCTGAGGAAGCGGTCTTCGGACACAGCTGCATCGCGATAGACCGCTCCACTGGGGGGATTCCCTCGTACCCATGCGCCGCCCCGCTATCCAGAGTGGTAAGGAAGGAGGAGCGAGGTTGTCTCCGCCTGTACGCCAGAGGCGCCGACCAAGATTTCCTCAACTCATGCACTTCCAGGAAGAAAGGGACCGGAGCGGTTCGTGGGGCAACCGCACGGCCCGCTCCAAGACACCAATCATCCAACCGCGAATGTTCGGGACCCGGTGGAGGGTTTCACGCGAACCCGACATTCGCGGCCGCCCGTTCGAGCATAGCGGCCATTTCCGGATCCGGCTCAGCCTGAACCACCACACCTGAAGGGGGCAGTCCCGGCGATTCATCACCAGAAGATGACCGCTCTTCCTCCAATGCCGCGATTGACATCTGATCCAGCCGCCCCACCGGAAGCGGCGATGGCAACGTGCAGCTAGAGGCATGAGGCGCCCGACAGTCTCTTTCACCAGTTGGAGCGTTCCTCACGGTGATCCTCATTCGCTCACCAACAGGAATCACCGAACTGAACCAGCAGATGAACTAGATCAAGGATTATCTGTAGGGACTCCCCCGTGTTTCAGAGTTCTCAGTCTCGAACGTAGCATCGCCAGAGTCATATTCCCGCAATGAGAACATGACTCATCCACCAACGCTGCCTCAGCGTGCGCTAAGCCCAGACACGTGAGGCAGTGTTTGTGGCCATCAGCCTGAGGGAGAAGTCGACCGCATCCAGAAACGCACGGGTGTGACGACATCCTGAAAAGGACGCGAACACACCGTGTTGCTCTTTTAGTTTGAAAATAAAAGAAATGGACTAAGTGAACAGCAGGAACTTACATACACAATGGTGATGAGATGAATGACCAACAGCTGAGTCTCCATGGTTACAGATAGGTGGCGGGAAACTCAAACAAAGGAACACAGGAACTGAAGAATTACTAACTAAAAGTCCATGAACAAAACTAAACAGAATGGTTACACTTACAGATTGCCATCTTTAATTATTTACACAAATGCCACATAGCATTGAAATTAGACACAAATAAAGTAAATATATTATATGTATACTTACTATATTTGCTTCTATTTTAGAACACTTGATGATTATCTAATCAAAATATACAGTTATGATAAAAAAGATATGTGTAATCGAATGCGTTTCTGATTGTGTTTACATGTGTTGGTCGGCTGCATGAGGACACAGTTTGCTTTCTCGTCACTAGCTTTAAATATGCAACTTCTCTGAATATTGAATTCATAAAAGCGTGCAAATGGATTTATATCCATTAATGCAAACAGATGTAACAAACGTGACATTAAACATTTGGGTCAGACTTGCGTGTGTTTTTGCTTGATGTTAAGCATCCTCTCGGCCTCGACGGCAAACTGCTGTTCTCCACTAATGCAGCATCTAGTCAACAAATTAATTACTTTATAATGATATGAAAATATGTACTGTATGTTTTTTTTATACTGCTGTACACATACCGTTTTGTTGTCTATGTTTTAAATCCGTTTCTGAAGTGTCCCGCTTTGTGCAGCGCGCAACCTCACGTGTCAAAACTCCACAAGGCGTCAGTGATTCCGTTTACATGGAGAGTAGTAATCTAATCATTGACCTTATTCTGAATTGTACAATATTCTGATTAACCCTCTGATTATCTTCGGGGTCTTTTTAACTCGCAAATGACTTTTACTCAAAAAAAAAGTTCTTTTTGTCCAAATGCTATGAAACTTTCAACGGCTCTAGACACTTTCTAGATCTACAAAAAAAAAAAAATTGGAATGATATCTGTTTTTATGTTAGCGCGAAAAAAAATAGTGAGACTAGTTGTCTTCGGGGTCCCTGGAGACCCCGCATAGTAAATATACAAAATTCATCATCAAAATCAGAAACAACGCAGAACACATAAACAGAAATAAAGGGGCACACTTCCAACAATGCAAAAAACATCCACAATGCGCACACACAGACACACACACACACACACACACACACACACTCTCTCTCTCTCTCTCTCACACACAGGAATACATTTGTAAGGCTATACTATGCATACTGCCTGCAGTGCACTGATGCATAAAAACCTGCAGTGCACTGTAAACGAGACTGTATGAGATGAGACCACCAATTATTGTTCCTACTTGTTTGATTTTTTTCCCCATTCACTGTTTTTTTTAACTAAATTTTATTTTTTTACTGCTCTATTTTATCATTTGTTATTGCTGTCCAGTACATTGCATTTTGATGTTCATGTCATGTATTTTTACTCAATATGTAATATTACTGTTCATTTCTGTTCTGTTACAGTTAGTAACTGACATGTTGATTAAAATTGGAGAATTATATTAAAAACAGATGATTGAAATAAATGATAAAATCTAAAGACTCCAACATTTCTCTTTGTAACATCTTGCTCAGGTTTGATTCTAATCATAATGTAACATTATTGAAAAACTTTTGTCAGTACAGAAAATGCTAAACTTTGACAAAGTTTTTTTTGTTTTGTTATAATAGTGATTTTATAATATTTAGATATGAATCCAACTGGAAAAACTTGTGAAAAGATATATTTTGATTTATAGCAAATAGCAAATAGCATATAGTGGAGCTCTATAGCCATCTAGTGGTTCAAGTGATTTAAAAAAAAAATAATTAAAACTGCATTTTCCAAAAATCTTACATTAAACCATGTAAAATTATCCATGTTATCTCCATGAATGAAAGTTAGAAATCTGGGTCTTTTATGAAGTGAATTTTACATAAAATGCAGTTTTTTGGTAAAAAGCCTATTTAAATAAATATTTATTTATGTATTTATAGACATTTAAAAGATATCATAAATCCTCCAAAAACTGCACAAATGTTGAGGAAAAACATTAATAAACAGAGTAAAATTATATTGGTAAAAATTACATTGGACCCCAAAGATAACTAGTGTAGACACAAATGAAGATAATCAGAGGGTTAAGACGTTTACATGAGTTGCTTTTAGAATATTCCTTTCATGTTCCTGTTTTACATGTTATAGAAAAAAAATAAATTAATGATACGTCGTAACGTGCCTATGCCACTCCGTCCGACATTCCCTCCAGAATTTCACGTATCAACATACAGTTCGTCTTTATTATTGTACCATACACAGTTTTGAGTGTTCAAGTGCAGTTAATTATTTGTCATGCTATACGTGCAAATTGATGACGGGGGATACAAATTCTCCAGCAACAGGCCTCCTCATAGCTATTTCATTCTTTTGTACTTTCATACATTTCTTTCCAAATTTTTAACATTACCATTGTTTTCTCGCTCGGGCCAAAAATCTTCTTGCTTGAAGCAGAGATTGTTTTATTATAGGGGGATGAGAAGGTCTGTATCTCTTACCATTGGAGAAAGAGTACGGCTAACTTGGATCACTTGAGGCACCTCAGCCTATCTTGTAACGGCAGTGACGTCAGTGCAAATTATCGCAGTTCAAAGTTTTATGACAGTCAGTTATACGTTAATCAGTTTCTTGTGGATTATTAGCACGTTGGTCCTGTGAATAAATGTTCTATATTTGGTGTTATATCGCTAGTAAAGGTACAGTAGGACTGCATTGTTTGTGAAATGTGCTTTACTGTTGAAAAAAAGAGTGTGAATGTCTCTATTAGCTACACTGCAGAGAAAGAGATGCTCTCATAGATCCTCTTCTTAATATCATTAATTCATCTTTCTGATTAGGATACATACCTAAAACTTTTAAGCTGGCTATGATTAAACCGCTCGTTAAAAAAACGCAACTTGATCCTACAGAATTAGTCAACTACAGGCCCAATCGAATCTACCTTTTCTGTCAAAGATACTAGAAAGGGCAGTATCCTCACAACTATGTTCCTTTTTAGATTTAAATGGTATCTGCGAGGATTTACAGTCAGGATTTAGGATTTACCATAGTACTGAGGCTGCTCTCATTAGAGTTACAAATGATTTGCTCTTGTCATCCGATCGTGGTTGTATCTCTCTATTAGTGTTACTTTATCTTAGTGCTGCATTTGATACCATCGACCACAACATTCTTTTAAATTGAAAATGATGTTGGCATTAGTGGAATTGCATTGGCATGGTTCAAATCATACTTATCTGACCGTTATCAGTTTGTAGCAGTAAACGAAGAGATGTCTTATCGATCACAAGTTCAGTATGGCGTACCACAAGGCCCAGCACTAGGACCGTTGCTGTTCACTCTGTACATGCTACCCTTGGGAGATATCATATTAGGAAGCATGGCATTAGTTTTCACTGTTATGCTGATGATACTCAGCTCTATATTTTTCGCGACCCGACGAAACGCACCAATTCCCAAAATTAACGGAATGCATTGCTGATATAAAAAAATTGGATGACCAGTAATTTCCTACTACTTAACTCTGAAAAATCAGAGATTCTAATTATTGGCCAAAAAACTTCCTCACTTAATGAACTTGATACTGTCTAACAATTGATGGCTGCACTGTCAAGTCTTCGTCGTCGGTTAGGAACCTGGGTGTCCTCTTTGATACCAATCTTTCATTTGAAAGTCATGTTTCTAGCATCTGTAAAACGGCATTCTTCCATTATAAAAATATATCTAAATTACGACATATGAAAAATGCGGAACAGTTAGTTCATGCGTTCATGACATCAAGGCTAGATTATAATAATGCTCTACTGGGTGGTTGCCCTGCACGCTTAATAAACAAACTACAGCTGGTCCAAAACGCGGCAGCTAGAGTTCTCACAAGAAGCAGGAAGTATGACCATATTAGCCCGGTTCTGTCAACACTGCATTGGCTCCCTATTAAACATTATAAAAAATTTTAAATATTGCTGACTACCTATAAAGCACTAAATGGTTTAGCTCCCCAGTACTTGAGCGAGCTCTTAACACATTATAGTCCTTCACATCTATTGCGATCTCAAAATTCTGGCCAGTTGATAATACCTAGAATATCAAAATCAACTGCTGGTGGTAGATAATTTTCCTATTTAGCACCTAAACTTTGGAACAATCTCCCTAACATTGTCCGGGAAGCAGACACAGTCTTGTCAGTTTAAATCTAGACTAAAACACATCTCTTTTACCTGGCATTCACATAGAACATAATACATTTCTATTATTCAAATCGGTTAAATGATTATTAGGCTGCATAGATTAGGTCAGCCAGAACCGGGGACACTTCTTATAACACCCGATGTACTCATCATAAGAAGAATGGCATCTACGCTAATGTCTTTCTGCTTATTCCGGGGTTTACTGTAATCAGCTGGATACGGCCCGTATCCAGATCAGATGGTGGACCTGTGCCTAGACACGACCACAACGCATCCCTGAAGTGTCAGCAGAGATTGTGTCATCTATACTATGCCCTGTGAAGGCCTCATCGACGCGATAGCCATCTGCACTGATCCTCAACAAACTTGTCTCCATACCCATGTGACTCCGATCTTTAACAAGATGGAACTGGATACTATTCTGATTGCTCCAATCCAATCTGACTTCTGACTTATAATGCTGCCTGAATCATAATCATATAAAAATAACATCACTGAACTTACTTAAGCTGGACTGTGAAGCTATTTTATTCTGGAAACAAACTTTGTTGCATTTTTTTCCTGTTATCTCTGTAACGCTGCTTTGAAACAATCTGTATTGTAAAAAGAGCAATATATATAAATGTGACTTGAATTGACTTGACTTGAGAGTCCTCTTATCTGAGTTTGTTGGTGATTGTCCAGATATAACTCATACTGTATATGACTGATATAACTATCCTCATGTGCACAACGTTCCTCTGGGGGAAAAAAGAAAAAACATTTTCCTTTTATTTAACATTTGTTTTTATTTATGAGATATTTATTATTATTAAATTATTATAATTATAATAAAAATCATTATTTTATGAGTTATACAAATCATATTTGTTGAATGAAAACTATGAAGGGAACAGAATTACAGAATTAATTAAATCTGGCATGTAATTCCAGTTTAAACCCTGCCACAAATACTAGTGATTTTGGGATTGTTATAGATTTTCACGGTTTGAGTTTTGTTTCTTGTTCCTGGTTCTTGTCTGTCATGTGATCCCCTGTTCTAGTCATGTGATCTTGCCTTGCGTATCCCTGTCTGTTGTGTCATGTTGTCATTGGTTGATTGTTTAAATGTTCACAGGTGTCCCTTGTCTCGTCGCTAGTCCAGTATGTATTTAAGCCCTGTGTCTTGTTCAGTCTTAGGGAGTTCTTGATGTTGTTTGTTTGCGTGTTGCTTTGAGGTTTTTGTTTTGTTCCTGGGTAGCCTGAGTCTACGCCTAGTGTTCAGTTTGTTGAATGAAGTGTGTGTGCTGCATTTGGATCCTGCTTCATCCTTGCTTCAACTGCACCATCATAACATAGATACAGATAAAGATACAAATATTGGCTCTACTGTACACCCCTAGTTGATAAATTGCTGGTTTATGTGCTGGTAATTGTGAACTAGACATACCATAGGGCAATCAATTTATTTTATACAATCCTTTGGGAGAGGCAATTATTAAGTCTAGTTAAGTCTAGTTTGGGAAAAAAATATTTTCTGCTGGTGAATGACACTAACAGGTCGTAGGGTTCTGTGAAGGGATATTTGTCGATGGCTAACCACGGGTTGATTGTGACCCTGTAATTGCCAAAAATGGCTAGCTAGCATGACCATGAGCTAGCATGCTAGCACTTGTAATGTTCCAGGAAATCCCAGGAAATATGGACAAATGCATCAAGCTGAATAAAAATAAGATAGAAATGCTTTGACTGATATAACAGTCGTGTGTTTATTGTCTGTTTATTGTCTCTTCCTGAGTTCGACTGGTTTACCTGAGTTCTTCACACCTTCTCTGGTATTTTAAAAATAATAATTTTATATTATTTAACATTTAATAGTATTTAATTATTAATATTCAATAATAATAAAATATATTTATAATGCAATACTAATCAACATAGCCTTTCTCACTGTATAGAATGCTATAAAATAATATATTGTCTGCCTTATTCTATGATAAGAAGACACATCAGATCACAAAAGGAAGTTATTTATAAACACTTGACTGACGTTATGAAGTTATTAATAAATGATGTTATTAAATGTTGTCTTTTGTTGGATAACAGGTTTATAAATGCTTCACATTACAAGTTTGGGAAGATGTTTGACACATGTTGCTTCGTCAAATGCATGTTTTAAGTGACTTAAACTAGCAGTGCTTTCTGAGATGGAGCAGAATTTACTAATGATCACTCTTTACTAACACGCTGTTCATATATTTATTTTAAATTATTTAAAATGTATGTGTTAAAAATAAAAAACATTCGTAGCCTTTGCATTTTCAGTTTTATTTTGATTAATCGTGCAGCCCTATTTATGCTAATACCATGCTAAAAACAGAGCGGCAAAACAAAGTCAAACAATACCCAATTAAGTCAAACAATACAAAATGTTCCTTTTGTCTGCCATTTTGGTTATCGACAGTTAGAGTTTTTGTTGTAAAATGCCATAAAGTCGGTATGCTTAATTGTCACAATGCCCAGAAAGATCCTCAAAAAGTCCTCAAAAAGCCCCCTAGACTGATTTAAAAAAAATTTAAACCCAAATCATCTTCAGACCATGCTAGAAAAAGGTTATGGATTTTGTGTTGATTGACTAAACTGTATCAACGAAGTTGATGGCATGATGCCGAGCTGGATTTGGTGCAGTATCTGTTTGTCAAAAATTAAATGCAATTACTTGATTGTTTTCAACCATTTTGACAAAAATCCTCAACTACTGTCTTTAAATTACTAATTTTTACAGTTGGTCTGATGGCTCATTACCATACTTCCTTAGCTCCTCATTTTGCCTCTGTTGTGCTTGGATCCTCAATTGCCCCTTTGCTGCTACATTTGTGATCAATACAAATACAATTACATTACAATTACCACAAGCAAAACCCCTACTACTTCAGGTCTGGTTGTATAAATGGATTCTTCAATGTGTAGATTCTTACCTCATGGCCACATTGCTGCCATCAATAACAATGGGGCGGAAGTTATCCTTATTATCCACGGGTATCTGAGAAGGGGACTCTGACCAGCGAGAGTCAAGTGAGTCAGAGAAACTGCAGGAAGAAGATGAGCCAGAGGATGATGATGACGTGGAAGTGGACTGGGAGGGAGACTGTGTCCCACCCTCATTCTCCGGCTTACTGTCTAGTTTCACCAGCTCCCCAAGAATATCATTGATCAGTGCATCTGACCCTAGCTTGTTCAGAACCAGCCGAACCAAGTCTTCTGCATAGCCGAGCTTAAGGGCAAACTCCATCTTTGTCTGATATTCCCTAAATGTATTCACAGGACCTCGCTCTTGGGATACCATATTTGGAACTGGTGAATCCAAATCTAGACATGAAGACCAACAGAGTAATGGGTGGACTGCATGGATAGACCTATTGCTAAGCGTATCAATAGGAGGATGACTAAGGCTCTGCACAGGCTCAGTTTTTGGCCCTGAACTTTTCTCCGAGTCATCTTGTGGTGAAGAACCACGGCTCCTGATGCAGGGGGCCACCATGTCTCCTGTGTCTGATGAGCCACTGTCCATAATAACTCCAGTGTCAGCTCCAGTCTGCTGGTCTGTGGCGTTCACACGGAGGTAGTCTAGATCCAACCCCAGTTCGAGGATGGGGTCTGTTCCATCATCCAGATGGTCTTTCAGGCCCATGAATCAGCCACAGACATCCAGCACCGTTCTGACTGTGAGTCTTGCTGAGCCCTGCCAACTGATCAGCCTCTATACGCTATTCAGCCCTCAGGTCGTATTTCTCGTGTGAACCTAGAGAAGGAGAGAGGGATACTTTAAGAGACTGCATAGTAATTCAGGGAACAGAGAAATGTGTAAGGTGCTGAACTTCTAAAGCATGCTTTAACAGTGGCGGCTAGTGAAAAATATCTTAGGTGGGGCAGTGCCATATTCAGTTTCAATAGTCTGATGGTAACCATGGGAGCCAGGTCTTTTAGCGTTGTGTCTGTAAATTATACCTTGTTATGGATATGTTATTTGTTTGAATACCTCTTTGTTTGTATCTTTGTAAAGCGACCTTGGGTGTTGGAAAGGCGCTATATAAATATAAAATATTTTTTTAATTTTTTTTATTATTATTAATAACCACCCAAACACAATTTAACACAAACTGCAGGATAACAGTGTTCTGTGAAAAAGACAGTAATTATTTAATGCCAATATTAAAAGCTTTCCATTTACATTTGAAATTAAACGCAAACTGTTTTGTTACTTTCTCAGACAGTTGCTTCATATCCCTCACTCTATCTAGAGGCTGTCAATGCTGGATCTGTCCCCGTTGTTTTAACAAGTAATCACAGAAAGCAAAATAAGGCATAAGCATGACCGCATTCAGCTATCCAGGGCTTTCTAGTTTACCAGCTACAAGAGAAGCCTTGCACGTACTGCGCTAAAATAATCCCCCATTTTGGACTAGCACACTCTATTGGCCAGCCACCCTTGTGCTTGAAGCACATGGGGTTAAGAGCTCTACTAAAGGTCATGAAATCAGCAGTGAAAGGAATGAGAGAGACAAAAAGTTCTGTTGTTTCAAAATATTTTTGAAATGGCATGTCTATTTTGTCTAGGCGGAACTGAGATGAGAACAATCCGAACATGGCCATAGTCTTGTTCAGCTGCTTAATCTCGTTGTCAGTCGACCATGACCGCTCGAACATGCGCATCTAGGTGACACGGATAAATGTACGCAGTAATATATAATGTATTTAATGTATTTCATTTTGACTTAGTCTTATTTTCCTTACCTTGTCATTCAAGGGCAGGGCACTTTTTGTACATTTCTGGAACTTTTGCGCGGGATGTAGAAGCGCGCAAAAGTTCCAGAAATGTACAAAAAGTGCCCTGGCCTTGAATGACAAGGTAAGGAAAATAAGACTAAGTCAAAATTAAATACGGTAACTAAGAATAGGTTGACCATGTGATTTTTCTCAGGAGATGTTTTGAGCATTTTTATTTCAGACACCGGATTATCAGCAAACTGCCAATAGAACTGCTAGCTGGCTACTCAAAATAAACTAGCAATCTATTCAGTCAGCATATTTGTGTGGTGGTTAGTGTGTGTGTGTGTGTGTGTGTGTGTGTGTGTGTGTGTGTGTGTGTGTTGTAGTAGTAAGGAAACAATGGGAGAAGGAAGTTTGTGTGAGGTGGACCTCATCACTACTACTACACACTCAATACTACATCACAGACCCAAATCTTCTCAGCTGTTGCTGCTGTCATATGCTGCCACAATAAATGTGGCTCTATGTGGCAATAAATCTCTTCATTTGACACATTATGTTTGGCAAACTATATCATAACAAGATAATACAATGTGTAATCAAGTGATGACTGATTAACAGTAATGGAAATGCTAAATGTCCTAATACCTGTTGATAGTACAACAATGCAAAGTCTATGCTCTTAACCTTACAGTTTTTCAAATGTCAAGTCAAGTCAAGTCACTTTTATTTATATAGCGCTTTTTACAATACAGATTGTATCAAAGCAGCTTCATAGTGATAACATGAAAATAATACAACAAAGTTTGTTTCTAGAATAAAATTGCATCAACGTCCACCTTAAGTAAGGCAGATCAATAATATTGTTGAATATTAAATGTCCCCAACTAAGCAAGCCAAAAGCCAAGGCAACAGTGGCAAGGAACCAAAACTCCATCAGGTGACAGAATGGAGAAAAAAAACCTTGGGAGAAACCAGACTCAGTCGGGGGCCAGTTCTCCTCTGGCCAACGAAGGAACAGTGTATGATTCGGGCAGCATTACAAGTCAGATTGGATCGGAACATTTAGAGTATTTATCCATTTCCATCTGTTTGGAAGTCGAAGTAATCACGCCGGTATGGAGACGAGTTGTTGCGGATCAGTGTCGATGGCTGTCGTGTCGATGAGGCCTTCACAGGGCTGATGAGGCTGGCACTGCAGGATGAGTTGGGATGAGTCCAGGCGCAGGTCCACCATAGACGGTCCCTCGGGATAAACAGAGAGACTAATATTAGCGTAGACGCCATCCTTCTTATGATGTACCAAGTACATCAGGATTTATGGGACGTGTTCCTGGTTCCGGCTGATCTAAACTATGCAGCCTAATTTTGAATTATAGAAGTCTATAGTGTGTCATGTGTATGCTAGGCCAAAGAGATGTTTTTTTAGTCTATATTTGAACTGACAGAGTGCAGGGCCGGAGTGGGGCCGCTTTTCAGCCGGGAGTTTCAGGCCCAAGACCGGCCCACTTTTTTCATGGTGGTGGAAATTGGATAAATGAAGCAACAGTTCAGCTCTTACTATTGTGTAGTTTTTATTAATACCATGGTTCAACAATAATGTAAAGGTTAAATAATAATTCACTTAAGCTGAGAAGTTCAAAAAATATCATGGTCATTATCATTTTTCTGCACGGGTATCAAATTGTGGTAATTTACTCCTTTACTACACCCACTTCTGAACAAAGAATACATTTTGTTTTTTTAATGTACCGTCATATACTGCTCTTTCTAAAAATTACAGAGGGATTTATGGATATCTACTTTTGTTATCCTGTAAATCAGAATATACTGTCAATAACCTTAACCCTCCTGTTACCCTCAAATCTGATAACATTTTTTACCTAATTTAAACCTCCACAATATAATTATATATTTTTTTTTTACAAAGGTTTGTTTTAGGTAATTTATGTCTTTGTTGACTACTTAAGTAACCTTTTAAGTTGACATCCACCCACCACCCCCCTCCCCACCCCACCTAACCCCATATACATCCAAAATACCCATTCCATGGACAAATTTAGAAATCAACATAAAATCTGACTGATCTAAAATTGGAAAAGTATAAATATATTTGGTGTTTTATTTGTTTTATAATATTTCTACTATTTATTTAACTACTATATTTCTACTATATATTTAAAAACTATTTATTTTATGAAGGATAGTAAATAGAGTTATGTTTGGGGTCAATCTCGCAAAAATTATGTTTTCCCCTCCCCCATGGCACGGGAAACATCAAAGTTCTTGCAAAAATTATGTTTTCCACTCCCCATGGCACAGGAAAGAATTATTAGTTCTTATGAGAATTAATAATGTCATGTGAACTACTAGTGGTTCTCGCAATACTACAGATATGGTTATGTTTGGTTAGAGCCCTAAAACAGAGTTTTTTGAATATGATATTGAATATGTAAAATTACAATGAACATTATAAATTCAAATTATAACATGTTATAGTGACCTCAATAAAACAACCAAAACAAATGTGTGTGAAATTTTAATATTTCTTCTGTTTTATTATACAACTAAAAGAGCCCGGGGTCAAATTGACCCCAAGGAACACCGATGCTACAAAATGTGTACAGGACTTTGAAAAAATATTAGCAGGTTAATTTTATGTTTACAGAGTTGTCCCCATTAAATTAGGAAAAGTCATTAAATCTGAAGCAAAAAAATAAATAAAATGATGTATTTACAGACGTTAAACATTGAATGGGGTCAAATTGACCCCAAGGATAATAGGAGGGTTAAAAAAATAATTTTCGCCATGTTTTTTGGAAATTTTTTTATATAAATCAGGCTACGAATAATGTATTTACAAATCCCTCTGTAAATGTCTTCATAATATAACTAGGTACAAGACTGGAAAGTTTGGTATAGGCCTAGGTGCTAGTGAAGTAGAGATTTCGGGCTTGGAGTATGAGAGAAAGGTCATTTTGAGAATCACTTGTCAGAAATTGGCATCAGCCAATGAGATTGCGCATTTAGAGTTAAATCCCCCCTTTTACTTTCACGGTTGGTTGCTGATAAAAAGGAAATTACCATATTTTGATCCGACAGCATTTTACAGGAGAGAGAGAGAGCTTTTAACGGTGTGTGTGGACAGGGCGCAGACATCGATCGCGGAGCAGCTGGATGATTTTAGATCACCAACTTTTGATGAATTTATGTCAAATCTACAGACACAAACAGACAAAGTGTAGTAAAATAAAGACCTAAATGTGTATTCCGGACTTTTTTTCACCACAAGTCTAAAAGAAGACAAAAATCCCAAAATCTCAAAATTGACCAGTAAAAAAGTGTGTTTTTGCCTGCCGTGTCTCGCCTTAAAGGTGCAGTGTGTGATTTTTAGCGACATCTAGCGGTTCGGTTGCGCAGCCCACTGCTCACCCCTCCCTTTCGAAGAAGCTACGGTGGCTAAAACGGGACAAACATATCGTCGTCTGAGACAGCAGAGAATAGCCATAGTAAGCCAAGAGTGTGTAACATTGTCACTGTTTCTGTACCACAGTCCATTATAAACCACATCATGTATAGGCCTAATGTTTACAAAGCCATAGTCAGGTGGGGATCAAGGGTCTTAATACATAATATAATAATAGTAATCAGCTGATTGTCTAAACCCATAATACAGCGAGGGAGAAGAACCACATTAAACTATGCAACTATATATTTTTTCTAAAAGGGTAGTAAAAGTTTAGCTGGCTAAATATGAGCCGTTACTGTGGCTGAGCTGGTTAAAGCGTAAAGCCTTGTTTAAACTCGACGCGTCCGCATGAGCCCAAAGGTGCACACGGCAAAAATGACATGATTGTAACAGCGCGCGCGCCTCCGCATCCCCTAGACACCATTTACTACACTCAATAGGCTTTTTTTCTCTGATTTTGAAAACTCTTCGCGATCGACTTAAAATGCTTCCAAGATCGACGGGTTGGTGATTCCTGTAACGTTACTGTTTTATGGTCAATGACAAGAGTACTAATCAGCTGTCTCACGAATGTAACCAGCACATCTATCCCCACATAGCATGGTACAACCCTTACATGGTACAACCCATGCAGAGGCTGCGCGCTGCGGTTTTAGAATGCGGAACGTGTGTAGCATTTAAGAGAAGATAGACAACGTGACAAATGTAAAAAAATTAATAATAATTCCTCGACCGGCCCAAAAGTGAAGCGCCCCACCGGGAATTCTCTTACAGAGACTTAACAGAGCAGCCATCGAGTGTTAGAGAGTATTCTAGGTTATTACGTGTGGAAGTTTTTTGTCCAATAATTAGAATCTCTGTTTTTTCAGAATTTAGTAGTAGGAAATTACTAGTCATCCAATTTTTTACATTAGCTATGCATTCCGTTAATTTTGTGAATTGGTAAGTTTCGTTAGGTTTTGAAGAAATATACAGCTGAGTATCATCGGCATAACAGTGAAAGCTAATTCCATGTTTCCTAATGATATCTCCTAAGGGTAGCATGTACAGAGTGAACAGCAGCGGTCCTAGTACTGAGCCTTGTGGTACGCCATACTGAACTTGTGATCGATAAGACATCTCTTCATTTACTGCTACAAACTGATAACGGTCAGACAAGTATGATTTAAACCATGCTAATGCAATTCCACTAATGCAAACATAGTTTTCTAGTCTATTTAAAAGAATGTTGTGGTCAATTGTGTCAAATGCAGCACTAAGATCAAGTAACACTAATAGAGAGATACAACGACGATCAGATGATAAGAGCAAATAATATTTGACTCTGATGAGAGCTGTCTCGGTACTATGGTACGGTCTAAATCCGGACTGAAAATCCTTGCAGATATCATTTCTTTCAAGAAAAGAACACAGTTGTGAGGATACTGCTTTTTCCAGTATATTTGACAGAAAAGGCAGATTCGAGATCTGCCTGTAATTGACTAATTTTGTATGATCAAGTTGCATTTTTTTTAACAAGCGGTTTTATCATAGCCAGCTTAAAGGTTTTTGGTACGTATCCTAGAGACAAAGATGAATTAATGATATTAAGAAGAGGATCTATGACCTCTGGAAGCATCTCTTTCAGTAGCTTAGTCGGAATAGGGTCTAACATACAAGTTGTTGATTTAGATGAATTAACGAGTTTGCAAAATTCTTCCTCTCCTATAGCAACAAATGAACCAAATTTTTCCTCAGGGAGACTACAATGCACTCCCTGATGCGATACTGTAGTAGACGGTTGCATAGTTATAATTTTGTCCCTGATATTATCAATCTTATAAGTGAAGAAATTCATAAAGTCATTACTGCTGTGTTGCTTGGACACTTTTGGGCTTGAAGCTTTCTTTTTCATTAGTTTAGCCACTGTTTCAAATAAATACCTAGGATAATGTTTATTTTCTTCTTATAGGGTTGAAAAATAGGCAGATCTAGCAGCTTTTAAGGCCTCTCTGCCAGCTCCGAGCTCCATTTTTGCCAACCGAGCTCTCCTTCCAAATACCTCTAGTTTAGTTTTCGTTAGTTTAGAATCTCGTATTTAGCGATACATGGCCCCATCCATCCTCCCCTCAATACGGTGAAGTCGTCCTGTCCCCTTTGCAGAAAAGCATCCCCAAAGAATTATGTTTCCACCTCTATGCTTCTTGGGATGGTGTTCTTGGGGTTGTACTCATCCTTCTTCTTTAGTTTTCTTCTAGAGTTTAGACCAAAAAGCTCTATTTTTGTCTCATCAGACCACATTACCTTCTCCCATTCCTCCTCTGGATCATTCAGATGGTCATTGGCAAACTTCAGACGGGCCTGGACATGCGCTGGCTTGAGCAGGGGGACCTTGTGTGCGCTGCAGGATTTTAATCCATGACGGCGTAGTGTGGTACTAATGGTTCTCTTACGAGAGGTTCTCTCGTACTGCGTAATATCTTACGCTAGGGGAAAACCTCTTTTCCTCGAGATATTGAAGCCAAAAAATTATCCTTAATTTTGAATTATTGCAAAACGCATTGCAGCAGCATACAGACATAGGCAGGCGGCTCAGCTCAACTGCAGCAGCCTATCGAGAGCGGCCCTTTGGTGACGGTCCAATGGGGGCACTTCGCGCCCATTGTGTCACGCTCGTGCACAAAGGGAGGTGGTCTAGCCCTATAAGGATAGCTCGATGGGCTGATTTCACTGGTTTTTCATCACCGAAGCGAACCAGCGCGTAGCAGGCACGGCAAGATACGCAGTACTCATTCCCTCTTCTAGAGAGAACTGAGGTTACGTTAGTAACGGAGTACCTTCTCTTACGAGAGGTTCTCTCGTACTGCGTAATATCTTACGCTAGGGGAACACTATGCAAAACGCCGACCAAGGCGGACGTGGCTCTGCAAGCTTTGGACGGGAGGGCTGACCTTGACCGCCATCTCGCGGAGGGCGGACAAAGGTGCACTGCGACCGCCTCTTCCACAGGAGGAATAGCCGTGTATCCTCTCTCGGCGGCGCCGTCCACTTGGGAGAGCGACGCGGAGGTCTGAGACTGAAGCCTCGAAGAGAAGGGTGTGTTCCACGACTTTGTCAACTCCGTGTGAAGCTCCGGTAGAAACGGAGCGGGCCTGCTTGCTGGGGCTGAACGGCGGCGACTTTGTAGAAAACATCCGTCGAGCCTGTTCGGCGCGAGTTCCTTCGGCAGCGACCACTCGAGCCCGAGTCGGTCAACCGCTTGCGTCAGCAGACGCATCAGCTCCGCATCAGCTCCAGCGCGGGTACGGCCAGATTCCTGGATCGACGAGGAGGCGGAGTTTAGCGACCATTCCTCGCTATCCGATGCCAGGATGGAACAGCAGTCTCTCATGGCGTGTCCCTCGGCCTCATCCTCAGACGCGACGGCAGTGAGGCTCGTGAGCGGCAGCTGCGCGTCGGTGAGGGGGGGCGGGGAAGGCGAGAGCGAGGCTCAAGGGAGGTTTTCCGGCGAGCGCGTCGCTGTGGCCACAGGTTCCGGCCGTCTCTGGGAACGGCGCTTCTTCTTGCGCGGTCCCACGAAGGGCGGAGTGACTGCTTCCAGGTTGAAGGCTTCGAGTTGAGCCCGCAGGGTCGACAGCGGAAGCGCTTCACAGAACTCGCAGCCCCCGGACGCGAGGGCGAGTTCCGCGTGTTCCTGGCCCAGGCAGAGAGCGCAGATCACGTGGCGGTCTCCGACGCTGAGCGGGGCCCTGCACGAGCCACAGGAAGTGCGAGGCATCTTGAAAAAGACGCTCGCTGCTCTTTGTGATTTAAATAAAGCACAATGTAAAAAGGATACGTCGCCGGATAGCGTAGCTCGCACGGATGGCTGAAGGTGGCGAAGACGGCCGGCTTCTTCAGCGCTGTCCTAAGCTGGCTGTTCGCTGTTCGAC
The DNA here is from genome assembly GCA_030578255.1 of Tiaroga cobitis. Taxonomy (NCBI): domain Eukaryota; kingdom Metazoa; phylum Chordata; class Actinopteri; order Cypriniformes; family Leuciscidae; genus Tiaroga; species Tiaroga cobitis. Next base: position 27,518,286 of record CM060591.1, on the reverse strand, counting down.
GGCGGCGGCTTCTCTCAGATCCAGCGATGCGAAGGGCTTCGCTGAAGAGGCGAAAACCAGGGAATTCAGCGGGGAAGGCGAGAGCGAGGCTCGAGGGAGGTTTACAGCCCCTTCTTTTATACGCTAAGCCACGCCCATTCTGGCGGGCTATGACGCTATGAGGGCGCGACGTCACGCGGGGCTCACTGGTAAGCTGCAGCAGATGCCCGCAGGGCAGCCAATGAGCATGCAAGACTGCCTGCTCTAGGTCTGCTAGCTGCTGCACTGCGTTGACAATGAATACAAAATTAAGGATCATTTTTTGGCTTCAATATCTCGAGAAGATGAATCTTTCCCGTAGCGTAAGCTAAACTTACGCAATACGAGAGAACCTCTCGTAAGAGAACTAGATGACAACTGGCACATCTGACATCCTCTGGAAGCTGGTTCCAGCTGTGCGTGGAATAATAGCTAAACACCATCTCACCATGTTTTCAATTTACCCTAGGTGCTATTAACTGGCTTGATCTTTCCTATCTGAGAGCTCTATTTGATCTATTTTGGTATTTTGGTCTGAGGTCATTATGGGATTTGTATACAATTAAAAGTACTTTAAAATTTATTTTGAATAAAACTGGAAGCCAGTTTTAGAGCTAAGAGCTGGCGTTTTTCTGGTTTTGGTCAGGAGGTTGGCAGAAGCATTTTGTATGGGCTTTTGGATGGCGGCGGATGCTAACTAACCTACTTCTGTTAGGCTGCAGCTGCTGTACAAAGGCGCCCCATGTGTCTGACTTGTCTAACAAAAAGAGTTCGAAAGACCAATCTGTGCATCACTCGAACTCGAGATGGGGGTTGGGGAAAGGGTGGGGAGAAACAAAGTATTATTAAGACAATGAGTGCTTGAAAATCAAAACTGGCCAATGCTTGTCTCCTGGTTCATTCAAAAAAACAAAAAAACAGTGCCAAAGCCTCTCCAGCCACGTGTTTGCGAGTAGGGTAATATTAGATTTTTTGGCATTTTTCAAACCTTGCCGGCATGCAAGTCAGGCCTGAACTATTCTGAAATTGTGTAAAAATTTTGAAAAAAGAGTCATATTCATGGTATTCAGGGTCCAAATGGACCCCACATTATAAATAAATGGAAAAAGTTATTTAAATTTTGTTTATTTTTCAATTGTCAAATAAAATCAATAAATCTGCATAAATCTGAAAAAAAATCCACAGAAATGAAGGCCTGGTACTACAGCACTAATGCAATGTGGAACAAACATGCTCACACACAAACACATTCAGGTGTGACTGCAACAGAAAGCATTTTTATAGAATTTGGCAAATAAAATCAGAAATGCTGAATGCAGATATTAAGGGGTGAGACCTAACAAACACACGTTTGTTTGGCTATATAATGCAATTGCTAGCCCTCACCCTAACCTTAACCATCACAACTAAGTGTCTAATCTTAACACAAACACAACCCTCGCTGAAAACATTGGGAATTTTTACATTTTCAAATAACATAATTTAGTGTAATTTATAACAACATTTAGTGTATTTAGTGTGATTTTTCCTCACATGGGCCAAAAAAAATTCCCCATGTGATAAAAAAAAATACAGTATTACTATCCTTGAAGGGTCCCTAAAAAAAATGTTTGTGTGTGTGTGTGTGTTGGAGGGCCCTGGCAGTTATTGAGGTTGTAAGGAGCCCTCTACTCAGTTTTGTGCAGGCAAGACTGTTGGATGGGGGTGGGGTGGGATAGGGGTCCCAGCAGGGCAACAGATGTCTACTAGGGCCACTGGGGAATAAAAACCTGAAGCACATCATACATCCACCAACCAAGTTATAAATCCATTCATTTCTTTATTTCAGAAATCTAACCCTAAATGAAACTGTGAAATTTCCGCAAGTGTACTCCCCAGAATTCACATGCTCAAGGAGGCAAGATGTACAGGGTACATTGATCAAGTTATATGAAATATATTTAAGCCTATATGAGATATAGGCTAGTCTGTAAGATACTCTCCTTTCCTTCATTAATTCTTATTTTTAAAAAGGGGAGGTAAAGGGGAGAGGGCCCCAGCTCAATTGCAAAAAATGTAAGAGTGGCAAAATCAAAACATAATGTTTTTCTCCATTCTCTAACAAATGTCTGCAAGCATGCCCTTCCCACTTTCCTTTTAAAGAAAGTGTAAATAAGCACTTGTTACTTCTGTAATATGCTACCCCCAACAACTTTTTCTGATGTAGCAACAAATGCAATGTGTGATATTGTGGAAATAAATATAAAAAAAAAAAAAAAAAAAAAAAAAAATATATATATATATATATATATATATATATATATATATATATGAAAATTTCATAGCCCCCAGAATATTTTGTTATGAATATACATGCAATATATCAAAAGAAGAACAGAGAACAGAACAGAGCCTCTGCTTTAAAAAATAATTATAGTTTCATGGATTTTTTCATCAACACTGGAATGGGAGTAGGTTTAATTAAAAAAAGCAACATTTTGAACAAAAAGCTGAGAAAAAAAATCATTTTCGCCTCCTACCGTACCGAAAACCCAGAAAACTGGAGAAATTCGGTCAATGGCGGGGAAAGAGTTAAGATATTCTGACACCTGTACCTACAAAGTGCCCACAAACCAAGCAAAATCAAGTGAAATAGCAGAAGTAATAGTTACTACCAACACCTAGTGAGCAAAAAACACATGAAATATTAATTCTACATGGAGTAAAATGTGCATTCAATTTTGGAAGTATATGTTACATAAGAAAAATTAAGGATTTTACAGACACTGACACTTAATGTAATAAACACAAGATAGCTAATGCCTGACGAAAAAATGACCAGACTTACCATAAGTGTGGGAAGGTCCAACCCAAAAGTAGGCAAATTATGTGGAACGTTATTGTGGTTAATTAAAATATCTCTTCTCAGTTCAGAATTAGCTGAGTCAGCAGATTGCTATGCACAAAATATAGATTCTCCTTGTTGTACTCCAACTCAAAACCAAGAAGCAGAAACCAGGTGACGCTTAGGGATGCACAAATCCAGTCAAGCAGATGAAGGGCCCCGAAACCCAGAAAAGTTTGAAGAAGTGACACTCTGTGCCGTAGATTGTTTTCCTGAGACAATGAGAGCAGATGGAGCTACAATGTCTACCATTCCCCCAATAGACCAGTCACTATCTGCGGACCAATGAGAGTGCAGAGCTCACAATGAAGTGTAAATACTGACAAACACTCCAACTCTCTTTCTCTTATGTACACACACAATTTGTATCCTAAGGGTGTGTGGTGATAAACTAGTGACTGTCCAAAAGGTCTTCCCCCTCGTGGTCCATGAATAAACCAGGGGTGCGTGGTCAACAATGGAACCACACAAAAGAGGCCTTTGCAGGCAGCTGCAGCATGAGGTCTTAGTCATTAGGGAGCAGACTGACAGTGGAAAACACCTGGCACGCTCAGGGACTACAGCGGCTCTCAATCCTTTGTTGTTGTTTTTTTGACTGGGGGGATGGGGGTCTGGTTTGGAGACAAACAATGAGCTATTAAAAGCATTGCGTGTTTCTAAAAAAAAGATGGAGAAAAGGTGAGATTGAGGGTGCTTGAGTGTGAGAGAGGGGAATGGGTTAGAAGGGTAGCTGGGTGTACGGAGGGGGGCCAGATCCAGAGGTCTGCACACAATAAACAACACGCTAAGTCTTAAGATTCATTTTAGATAAGTCATTTTGGATTATGAAAGTCTTAAAAAAACAGAAGCAAGGATTCCATTAAATCGATGCACAGCGACAACACCAAGTATCTATGCCTGACTACAAACCTGATGAAACAAACATTTATCATTGCACACTTGCCTGAATCAAGCAGCTAGGCCCAATGAACAGTTTTTAAGCCTAAAAGCAGCTTAGGGAGCCTAAAGAAATCAGTTACTATTTAAAACAATGGACATGTTTGTGGGGTAAAGCATGTCATATAAGCTTTTGAGTTTGTTTTTTGTTGTTCTGATGTTAAGAAACAGAAAATAGTGCTTTTATGCAAGCTCATGACATGACGCTTAGATGAAGTGTAATGGAAACTAAGTAAAAAGCGAAACAAAGTTAATCTTCATGACCGAGGTTAGAAATTAATACCAGAAAGCATCAAAAATATTTTCTATTTGGCAGGTTAATTTCACAGTGTCACAAGTCAGAATGTCCATATTGAAAATTGCGCTTGTATGAGAAAGACACAGAACAAACTGATGTAGGTCAAGTAAATCACCCATCTGTCCAAAGTATGGGAACACTTTACATTAAATGCTTCAAAGAGGCCCATATAGTTTAATGACGGCCATTGCTGCATCAGTTGTTGACAAAGTGCTTGTCCTGTTTAATTGAGAGATGGTTTCCCTAGTGCAGTTTACTATTATATTATGTGTAAATATTATGAATCAAAAGTCATGCACATGTTTCCATTTCTCAAAACAATTTATCTTGACACTGTTATTCCTCAAAAACACTAGGAGAGCAAGCGAGAATGTGAATCAACCAGACAGAATGTAGGGATTGCGGACAATTCAGCTACTTGAGAAAACATATCCCTTATACAGTGCCAGACCTGTACAGCGTACACAAATTAAACTGAGATGGATTGTGGCAATTCTGATGGCCCCCAATGCCACCACACATCTTTGATTGTGATCTTTGATCTTAGATCGTCTATATCAGGCATGTTCAAACTTGACATGATAAGAAGCAAATTGAAGTTTTTAAACTTGGATAATTTCAAGAAATGTATCATAGTCAGGATCCCTGCAGAAACACACACAAACCCTATTTTAACTAAGGTATTTACCAGAGGTATTTTTTATTTTGCATACTACACCTGTGATGGGTGTGGGTATAACTGTAAATTTGTTATTTCACAGTGCTTATCATCAGTTATTTTCGCCACTTGGTCAAGCCAGTCTTCTTTAAACATGATGATGTTTTTTATTATGTTTTTACATTTGCGTTGCCTCCCCTATTGACCTATTACAGCAGCGACTGATTGTTCTCTTTCTGTAAAATGTATTAAATTTTGAATTATCTGATGAATGTAAACCACATTCCATGATCACTGTCTCACATGCTTAGAGCAGTTTGTGGATGTCCACACTGCAAGAATATGACCATGCCAACACTGCGGTCAGGATTCTCCTTTCTCGTGAAGTCTAGAGTCCCTGTCAGATGGGGAAAGGTAAAGTGGGTTGAGGGATAGTATGGCTCCTTTGTAATTTGTGTGGGTTTGATTTTGATTGCAGTGATATTCTGCGTGCAGTGTTTGTGTGTAAAGATATTGAGCACGTGTGATGGATGTTTATAATGAGCACATGTGTTTGTTGACATTTTCTTGTCGGAAGCCTACTGTGGGTGTGGTATGTAATGGACTACTTCAGGTGGTCCCCATTGACTGAATAGCTGCCACACCACTCGATCATTAAAATCATGAACTCACAGCTCTATAAAAGGTGACTGAAACTTGCCATGGGCGCGCTGTCCGGACATTGATCTCCCTTCTCTACGCGGTTGCTCCTCGGCCGGTAAACGGCACGATCGATCGAAGACACGAGTATACAACGCACGCAAGTATTCCTAGAAAGGGACGTTCTTTTTCTTCCTCTCGTAATCCATTGCTTGATGCTAATGATATAAACCAAACCCATCGCGATACAATGTTCTGATGCTGAGATATAGCTGTTACAAAATGGTTGCTAGGGTACTCTGTTTGGTTGCTAGGGAGTGGCTTGGCAGCTGCCAATCATGAAACTCTAAAGGCTCCTTGTCAGTATGAATGATATAAACCAACTCCCATGCCTCTGTGACATTCAGAATGGACGATATTCCTCTTTGGATTTTGGTTGCTAAGGTGCTCGACAATGGTTGCTAGGGCGTGGCTAGGAAGTGTTGAGGTGATTCATGATTGGCTGTTTGCTGCCCCGAGTCAAACGAGACCACCCTCATGTTTCTATGACAATTCAGTCCAGAGATATCCCTTTGATCTCTTTCAATGGAAGTCTATGGGAGTTGTCTGCTAAGGTGCTCTAAATGGTTGCTAGGGCGTGGCTTAATAGCTTCACAATGATCCTGAGAGACTGATTGGTCGTCTGAGTAAAATGAGCCCGCCCCGTTGTCTCTACGACACATTTTGATACTTGAATGGTTTTTGTAGCACAAAGTGGAGAAGAGAAGAAAGCGACCGAAAAACGTACGGAAGAATACGGAATAATAATAAAGATTTGGATTTCAAGAGTGTGAATGCTTGAAGCATTCACACTAACTAGAACAATTGCATTTCCTGCGGAATATGCGTGTGAATGCTTCAAATGCTTAAATGAAATGTAGAAACTGCAAAATATTGCTAAACAAGCTGAAATGCAGAAACAAATGCAAAACATAGCAAAAATGCAACAAAAAAAGCTTAATTCAAATGCATTAATAAGCTGAAATGCAAAAAAAGATCCAAATAAATTGTAGAAAACTAAAGAGTTTAATTAGAGAGGTAGATAATTAGACACAGAGGTAAAGAAATAAAGGGGTAGAGAAAGAGAGCTGGAGAAGTAAAGGAGTACAAAAAAGAAAGGTAAATACAGATAGCTAGATAGATAGATAGATAGATAGATAGATATATAGATAGATAGATAGATAGATAGATAGATAGATTATTAGAAAGAAAGAAAGAAAGAAAGAAAGAAAGAAAGAAAGAAAGAAAGAAAGAAAGATGGATTAGGTAGAAAGAAAGAAAGAAAGAAAGGAAGGAAGGAAGGAAGGAAGAAAGATTGATTAGGAAGAAAGAAAGAAAGAAAGAAAGAAAGAAAGAAAGAAAGAAAGAAAGAAAGAAAGAAAGAAAGAAAGAAAGAAAGATGGATTAGGTAGAAAGGAAGGAAGGAAGGAAGGAAGGAAGAAAGATTGATTAGGTAGAAAGAAAGAAAGAAAGAAAGAAAGAAAGAAAGAAAGAAAGAAAGAAAGAAAGAAAGAAAGAAAGAAAGAAAGAAAGAAAGAAAGAAAGAAAGAAAGAAAGAAAGGATTAGTAAGAAATATGAAAGAAAGAAAGATGGATTAGGTAGAAAGAAAGAAAGAAAGATGGATTAGGTAGAAAGAAAGAAAGATGGATTAGGTAGAAAGAAAGAAAGAAAGAAAGAAAGATTAGTCAGAAAGAAATATGGATTTGAAAGAAAGAAAGAAAGAAAGAAAGAAAGAAAGAAAGAAAGAAAGAAAGAAAGAAAGAAAGAAAGAAAGAAAGAAAGAAAGAAAGATGGATTAGGTAGAAAGAAAGAAAGAAAGAAAGAAAGAAAGAAAGAAAGAAAGAAAGAAAGAAAGAAAGATGGATTAGGTACAGTAGAAAGAAAGAAAAAAAGAAAGTAAGAAAGAAAGAAAGAAAGAAAAAGATTAGTCAGAAAGAAAGATGGATTTGAAAGAAAGAAAGAAAGAAAGAAAGAAAGAACTAGTTAGAAAGAAAGATGGATTTGAAAGGAAGAAAAAAGAAAGAAAGGATAAGTTAGAAATAAAGAAAGGATTAGTTAAAAAGAAAGATGGTTAGATAGATAGATAGATAGATAGATAGATAGATAGATAGATAGATAGATAGATAGATAGATAGATAGATAGATAGATAGATGCATAGATAGAGTCACACCTGTAGATAGAAACATAGATAGATACATAGATAGATACATAGATAGTTACATAGATAGTTACATAGATAGATCGTTTGGACACAGAAAGTCAAATAGTTAGACAGGCAGATGGAATGAAGAGGATAAAAGGAAGAGTAGAAAGGAGAAGAGATTAGGAAAGGAGAATAGGAGGACAGGAGGAGTAGAGGATTGGAGGAGGAGTAGAGGATTGGAGGAGGAGAAGAGAAGGGAAGAGGGAGGGAGAACAGGAGAAGTAGAAGCATAAATGCAACAAAAACTTGTAGTAGCCTTCAGAAAAGAGCTGAGTGACTGTCCACCAATCAGAACACAGGACCAATTAGGTGTGTCTCCCTTTGATCTTTGCTAATCAGCATCACCTGTGCAATCAGCTTTCCTATTTAGACAGAGGCCAAAATCGCTGAAACTTGGCCTCGAACAAACCTCCCTAGAGACAAAACTATAGGTTGTATCGGCGAAATGACCTGACCGTGAGCGAGACAAGGCCTTTGTGAACGATGTGATGTATTTTTTTTGTGGATAGAGTTGAAAAAAGGGACCATTTTGGCAAGTTAAAAAAGTGGTTCGTAATGCTCTGATCACAAAAGTTTGACCTGAATTTATAATTGATGCCAATGGAGGATTTTCTGTCACTCTTGTCCTTTGGAAGGACACAGAGACAAAACTATAAGTCCCAGGGATTTACTAAACACACGAGAGGAACCACAACAAAAATACCTACGTTTCAAGTATAATTTTATGCCCAAAGAGTGAAAATTGTGGCCAGGCCAGCGATTTAAAAATTATTTTTTAGCATTAGATTTCAAGCTGGCTCACTCTAGCTTATGACATCATGCACTCTAGCTCTGAACAGTCTCTCTCATTCACTCCCATTATAATTTCAGAAACGGCTTGAAAAACATCATGAGACTAAAGGAGAGATTGTGAAAAAAGTATAATAGATATCAAAAAGTTGAATACAACTTTAATAGCTTACAAATTTCTCTACATTTTAAAGTTTAAATGACAGAAATAGCTGAAAGTATGCAGAAGTTGTAGGCTTTGAAAGCAGAAGGAGCATAAAGCAGAATTTGAAAAATTCTCCATTGACTTCCATGTTAAAAAATATGCATAAAAAGATTAATAATTCAAAAAGTATAAAGGTTATAAAAAAGAAAAGTAATAGCACACATGTCCTTGAAAAGCTGCACATTTTGATACTTGAATGGTTTTTGTAGCACAAAGTGGAGAAGAGAAGAAAGCGACCGAAAAACGTACGGAAGAATACGGAATAATAACTAGAACAATTGCATTTCCTGCGGAATATGCGTGTGAATGCTTCAAATGCTTAAATGAAATGTAGAAACTGCAAAATATTGCTAAACAAGCTGAAATGCAGAAACAAATGCAAAACATAGCAAAAATGCAACAAAAAAAGCTTAATTCAAATGCATTAATAAGCTGAAATGCAAAAAAAGATCCAAATAAATTGTAGAAAACTAAAGAGTTTAATTAGAGAGGTAGATAATTAGACACAGAGGTAAAGAAATAAAGGGGTAGAGAAAGACAGAGCTGGAGAAGTAAAGGAGTACAAAAAAGAAAGGTAAATACAGATAGATAGATAGATAGATAGATAGATAGATAGATAGATAGATAGATAGATAGATAGATAGATAGATAGATTATTAGAAAGAAAGAAAGAAAGAAAGAAAGAAAGAAAGAAAGATGGATTAGGTAGAAAGAAAGAAAGAAAGAAAGGAAGGAAGGAAGGAAGGAAGAAAGATTGATTAGAAGAAAGAAAGAAAGAAAGAAAGAAAGAAAGAAAGAAAGAAAGAAAGAAAGAAAGAAAGAAAGAAAGAAAGATGGATTAGGTAGAAAGGAAGGAAGGAAGGAAGGAAGGAAGGAAGAAAGATTGATTAGGTAGAAAGAAAGAAAGAAAGAAAGAAAGAAAGAAAGAAAGAAAGAAAGGATTAGTAAGAAATATGAAAGAAAGAAAGATGGATTAGGTAGAAAGAAAGAAAGAAAGATGGATTAGGTAGAAAGAAAGAAAGATGGATTAGGTAGAAAGAAAGAAAGAAAGAAAGATTAGTCAGAAAGAAATATGGATTTGAAAGAAAGAAAGAAAGAAAGAAAGAAAGAAAGAAAGAAAGAAAGAAAGATGGATTAGGTAGAAAGAAAGAAAGAAAGAAAGAAAGAAAGAAAGAAAGAAAGAAAGAAAGAAAGAAAGAAAGAAAGAAAGAAAGAAAGAAAGAAAGAAAGAAAGAAAGAAAGATGGATTAGGTACAGTAGAAAGAAAGAAAAAAAGAAAGTAAGAAAGAAAGAAAGAAAGAAAAAGATTAGTCAGAAAGAAAGATGGATTTGAAAGAAAGAAAGAAAGAAAGAAAGAAAGAACTAGTTAGAAAGAAAGATGGATTTGAAAGGAAGAAAAAAGAAAGAAAGGATAAGTTAGAAATAAAGAAAGGATTAGTTAAAAAGAAAGATGGTTAGATAGATAGATAGATAGATAGATAGATAGATAGATAGATAGATAGATAGATAGATAGATAGATAGATAGATAGATAGATAGATGCATAGATGCATAGATAGAGTCACACCTGTAGATAGAAACATAGATAGATACATAGATAGATACATAGATAGTTACATAGATAGTTACATAGATAGATCGTTTGGACACAGAAAGTCAAATAGTTAGACAGGCAGATGGAATGAAGAGGATAAAAGGAAGAGTAGAAAGGAGAAGAGATTAGGAAAGGAGAATAGGAGGACAGGAGGAGTAGAGGATTGGAGGAGGAGTAGAGGATTGGAGGAGGAGAAGAGAAGGGAAGAGGGAGGGAGAACAGGAGAAGTAGAAGCATAAATGCAACAAAAACTTGTAGTAGCCTTCAGAAAAGAGCTGAGTGACTGTCCACCAATCAGAACACAGGACCAATTAGGTGTGTCTCCCTTTGATCTTTGCTAATCAGCATCACCTGTGCAATCAGCTTTCCTATTTAGACAGAGGCCAAAATCGCTGAAACTTGGCCTCGAACAAACCTCCCTAGAGACAAAACTATAGGTTGTATCGGCGAAATGACCTGACCGTGAGCGAGACAAGGCCTTTGTGAACGATGTGATGTATTTTTTTTGTGGATAGAGTTGAAAAAAGGGACCATTTTGGCAAGTTAAAAAAGTGGTTCGTAATGCTCTGATCACAAAAGTTTGACCTGAATTTATAATTGATGCCAATGGAGGATTTTCTGTCACTCTTGTCCTTTGGAAGGACACAGAGACAAAACTATAAGTCCCAGGGATTTACTAAACACACGAGAGGAACCACAACAAAAATACCTACGTTTCAAGTATAATTTTATGCCCAAAGAGTGAAAATTGTGGCCAGGCCAGCGATTTAAAAATTATTTTTTAGCATTAGATTTCAAGCTGGCTCACTCTAGCTTATGACATCATGCACTCTAGCTCTGAACAGTCTCTCTCATTCACTCCCATTATAATTTCAGAAACGGCTTGAAAAACATCATGAGACTAAAGGAGAGATTGTGAAAAAAGTATAATAGATATCAAAAAGTTGAATACAACTTTAATAGCTTACAAATTTCTCTACATTTTAAAGTTTAAATGACAGAAATAGCTGAAAGTATGCAGAAGTTGTAGGCTTTGAAAGCAGAAGGAGCATAAAGCAGAATTTGAAAAATTCTCCATTGACTTCCATGTTAAAAAATATGCATAAAAAGATTAATAATTCAAAAAGTATAAAGGTTATAAAAAAGAAAAGTAATAGCACACATGTCCTTGAAAAGCTGCACATTTTGATACTTGAATGGTTTTTGTAGCACAAAGTGGAGAAGAGAAGAAAGCGACCGAAAAACGTACGGAAGAATACGGAATAATAATAAAGATTTGGATTTCAAGAGTGTGAATGCTTGAAGCATTCACACTAATAATAAGTATGCAAGAGAACAATAGTGTTGCTTTGCTTTCAGCAAGCACCACTAACTAGAATGTACATTTCCAGAAGAAAATGTGAAGTGGTGCTTGCAGTGGCAAAATTTGCAGCTCGGTTGCTAGAGTGTGGCACACGATTGCATACGAGACAACAAACACGTCTGTATGATGTTCTGGTGCTGAGATATGGCTTATTCATGTGTTTGTATGGTTACTAGGGTACCCTATATGGTTGCTATGGTGTGCTCATACAGTTTATTAGATGATATTAGAAGACTAGTTGACAGTCTGAGTCAAAAAAGCCGAATTCCACGTCTCTACGATTTTCTGGAGCTGAAATATAGCTTGTAAATGTTGTTTTATGGTTGCTAGGGTGGCATAAGTGGTTGCTAGGGCGTGGCCATGAAGTTGTTATGCCCCTACTTATTGGCTGCTTGATAGGCCGAGTCAAAAGAGCCCAACCCCAAGTCTCTATGACTTTCTAGTCAAAAGATATGATATAACACATTTTGTGCCAATGTTAAGTCTATGGGAATTTTTTCGTCCGATTTATCGCACGCTGAACGAACATCGTACAACCGATCACTTAGAAAAGTCATAGCACACCTCTCCTCAATGAGCCGGTCGATTTGACACCTAATTTATGGGTCTACGACAAAAAATGCGGGAGGAGTAGCGTGCCGAAGTTTTGTCTAGGTGAATAGTAATCACAATACTAGAATGTACATTTCCAGAAGAAAATGTGAAGTGGTGCTTGCAGTGGCAAAACTCACCACCCGGTTGCTAGGGTGTTCTGGGTGGTTGCTACGGTGTTCTGGGTGGTTGCTAGGCGGTTGTTAGGGTGTTCTGGGTGGTTGCTATGGTGTTGTTAGGTGGTTGCTAGGGTATTCTGGGTGGTTGCTTAGGTGCTCTGGGTGGTTGCTAGGGTGTTCTGGGTGGTTGCTAGGGTGTTGCTAGGCGGTTGCTAGGGTGTTCTGGGTGGTTGCTAGGGTGTTGCTAGGCGGTTGCTAGGGTGTTCTGGGTGGTTGCTAGGGTGTTGCTAGGTGGTTGCTAGGGTGTGCTGGGTAGTTGCTAGGGTGTTGCTAGGCGGTTGCTAGGGTGTTCTGGGTGGTTGCTAGGGTGTTGCTAGGTGGTTGCTAGGGTGTTCTGAGTGGTTGCTAGGGTGTTGCTAGGCGGTTGCTAGGGTGTTCTGGGTGGTTGCTAGGGTGTTGCTAGGCATTTGCTAGGGTGTTCTGAGTGGTTGCTAGGGTGTTGCTAGGTGGTTGCTATGGTGTTCTGGGTGGTTGCTAGGGTGTTGCTACGCGGTTGCTAGGGTGTTGCTAGGCGGTTGCTTGGGTGTTCTGGGTGGTTGCTAGGGTGTTGCTAGGCAGTTGCTAGGGTGTTCTGGGTGGTTGCTATGGTGTTGCTAGGCGGTTGCTAGGGTGTTTTGGGTGGTTGCTAGGGTGTTTTAGGTGGTTGCTATGGTAATCTGGATGGTTGCTATGGTGTTACTAGGTGGTTGGTAGTGTTCACATATGGTTACTATAGAGTTTTTATAATGTTCATGGCATGATTTAGCACTTAGCTAATCAATATTAGCATGTAGCTATTCACAGCTAGCATGTTTAGCATGTTGAAAGTCCTGTGTGCTAGCATGAGTCAAAAGACCCAACCCCCATCGCGATACAATGTTCTGATGCTGAGATATAGCTGTTACAAAATGGTTGCTAGGGTACTCTGTTTGGTTGCTAGGGAGTGGCTTGGCAGCTGCCAATCATGAAACTCCAAAGGCTGCTTGTCAGTATGAATGATATAAACCAACCCCCATCTCTATACGATGTTCTGATGCTGAGATATAGCTGTTACAAAATGGTTGCTAGGGTACTCTGTTTGGTTGCTAGGGAGTGGCTTGGCAGCTGCCAATGATGAAACTCCAAAGGCTTCTTGTCAGTATGAATGATATAAACCAACTCCCATGCCTCTGTGACATTCAGAATGGACGATATTCCTCTTTGGATTTTGGTTGCTAAGGTGCTCGACAATGGTTGCTAGGGCGTGGCTAGGAAGTGTTGAGGTGATTCATGATTGGCTGTTTGCTGCCCCGAGTCAAACGAGACCACCCTCATGTTTCTATGACAATTAAGTCCAGAGATATCCCTTCGATCGCTTTCAATGGAAGTCTATGGGAGTTGTTGCTAAGGGTGCTCTAAATGGTTGCTAGGGCGTGGCTTAATAGCTTCACAATGATCCTGAGAGACTGATTGGTCGTCTGAGTAAAATGAGCCCGCCCCCTTGTCTCTACGACACTGTGATCCAGAGTTATGTTCAATATAAATGCGGTTTCTATGGTGTAGGACGGCCCATTTCATGGGCCGTCCTACACCATAGTAAGTCAATGGGGCAACTTTGGGCAGCTCCTGCCCCCCAGGGGTGCAACTTTTACCCCATTGTGTGGTATGTTCTTACAGAGCCTGTCAGCCTCTTCAAATGTGGTAAATTACACGTTTCTGCGACATCCTCGTTCCGAGCTACGACTCGTCAAAGTTTGACGCAATGTTAAGTCTATGGGATTTTTCGGCCGGTTTTTCGCCCCTGGGGCGAACATCGTACCCCCGATCCCTTAGAAAAGTCATAGCACACCATTCCCGAATAATCCGCACGATTTGACGCCTCATTCGTGGGTCTGTGACAAAAGCTGCGGGAGGAGTAGCGCGTCAAAAAGTGTCCAGAATAATAAGAATAATAATAATAACTAGAATGTACATTTCCAGAAGAAAATGTGAAGTGGTGCTTGCAGTGGCAAAATTTGCAGCTCGGTTGCTAGAGTGTGGCACACGATTGCATACGAGACAACAAACACGTCTGTATGATGTTCTGGTGCTGAGATATGGCTTATTCATGTGTTTGTATGGTTACTAGGGTACCCTATATGGTTGCTATGGTGTGCTCATACAGTTTATTAGATGATATTAGAAGACTAGTTGACAGTCTGAGTCAAAAAAGCCGAATTCCACGTCTCTACGATTTTCTGGAGCTGAAATATAGCTTGTAAATGTTGTTTTATGGTTGCTAGGGTGGCATAAGTGGTTGCTAGGGCGTGGCCATGAAGTTGTTATGCCCCTACTTATTGGCTGCTTGATAGGCCGAGTCAAAAGAGCCCAACCCCAAGTCTCTATGACTTTCTAGTCAAAAGATATGATATAACACATTTTGTGCCAATGTTAAGTCTATGGGAATTTTTTCGTCCGATTTATCGCACGCTGAACGAACATCGTACAACCGATCACTTAGAAAAGTCATAGCACACCTCTCCTCAATGAGCCGGTCGATTTGACACCTAATTTATGGGTCTACGACAAAAAATGCGGGAGGAGTAGCGTGCCGAAGTTTTGTCTAGGTGAATAGTAATCACAATACTAGAATGTACATTTCCAGAAGAAAATGTGAAGTGGTGCTTGCAGTGGCAAAACTCACCACCCGGTTGCTAGGGTGTTCTGGGTGGTTGCTACGGTGTTCTGGGTGGTTGCTAGGCGGTTGTTAGGGTGTTCTGGGTGGTTGCTATGGTGTTGTTAGGTGGTTGCTAGGGTATTCTGGGTGGTTGCTTAGGTGCTCTGGGTGGTTGCTAGGGTGTTCTGGGTGGTTGCTAGGGTGTTGCTAGGCGGTTGCTAGGGTGTTCTGGGTGGTTGCTAGGGTGTTGCTAGGCGGTTGCTAGGGTGTTCTGGGTGGTTGCTAGGGTGTTGCTAGGTGGTTGCTAGGGTGTTCTGGGTAGTTGCTAGGGTGTTGCTAGGCGGTTGCTAGGGTGTTCTGGGTGGTTGCTAGGGTGTTGCTAGGTGGTTGCTAGGGTGTTCTGAGTGGTTGCTAGGGTGTTGCTAGGCGGTTGCTAGGGTGTTCTGGGTGGTTGCTAGGGTGTTGCTAGGCATTTGCTAGGGTGTTCTGAGTGGTTGCTAGGGTGTTGCTAGGTGGTTGCTATGGTGTTCTGGGTGGTTGCTAGGGTGTTGCTACGCGGTTGCTAGGGTGTTGCTAGGCGGTTGCTTGGGTGTTCTGGGTGGTTGCTAGGGTGTTGCTAGGCAGTTGCTAGGGTGTTCTGGGTGGTTGCTATGGTGTTGCTAGGCGGTTGCTAGGGTGTTTTGGGTGGTTGCTAGGGTGTTTTAGGTGGTTGCTATGGTAATCTGGATGGTTGCTATGGTGTTACTAGGTGGTTGGTAGTGTTCACATATGGTTACTATAGAGTTTTTATAATGTTCATGGCATGATTTAGCACTTAGCTAATCAATATTAGCATGTAGCTATTCACAGCTAGCATGTTTAGCATGTTGAAAGTCCTGTGTGCTAGCATGAGTCAAAAGACCCAACCCCCATCGCGATACAATGTTCTGATGCTGAGATATAGCTGTTACAAAATGGTTGCTAGGGTACTCTGTTTGGTTGCTAGGGAGTGGCTTGGCAGCTGCCAATCATGAAACTCCAAAGGCTGCTTGTCAGTATGAATGATATAAACCAACCCCCATCTCTATACGATGTTCTGATGCTGAGATATAGCTGTTACAAAATGGTTGCTAGGGTACTCTGTTTGGTTGCTAGGGAGTGGCTTGGCAGCTGCCAATGATGAAACTCCAAAGGCTTCTTGTCAGTATGAATGATATAAACCAACTCCCATGCCTCTGTGACATTCAGAATGGACGATATTCCTCTTTGGATTTTGGTTGCTAAGGTGCTCGACAATGGTTGCTAGGGCGTGGCTAGGAAGTGTTGAGGTGATTCATGATTGGCTGTTTGCTGCCCCGAGTCAAACGAGACCACCCTCATGTTTCTATGACAATTAAGTCCAGAGATATCCCTTCGATCGCTTTCAATGGAAGTCTATGGGAGTTGTTGCTAAGGGTGCTCTAAATGGTTGCTAGGGCGTGGCTTAATAGCTTCACAATGATCCTGAGAGACTGATTGGTCGTCTGAGTAAAATGAGCCCGCCCCCTTGTCTCTACGACACTGTGATCCAGAGTTATGTTCAATATAAATGCGGTTTCTATGGTGTAGGACGGCCCATTTCATGGGCCGTCCTACACCATAGTAAGTCAATGGGGCAACTTTGGGCAGCTCCTGCCCCCCAGGGGTGCAACTTTTACCCCATTGTGTGGTATGTTCTTACAGAGCCTGTCAGCCTCTTCAAATGTGGTAAATTACACGTTTCTGCGACATCCTCGTTCCGAGCTACGACTCGTCAAAGTTTGACGCAATGTTAAGTCTATGGGATTTTTCGGCCGGTTTTTCGCCCCTGGGGCGAACATCGTACCCCCGATCCCTTAGAAAAGTCATAGCACACCATTCCCGAATAATCCGCACGATTTGACGCCTCATTCGTGGGTCTGTGACAAAAGCTGCGGGAGGAGTAGCGCGTCAAAAAGTGTCCAGAATAATAAGAATAATAATAATAATAATAATAATAAGTATGCAAGAGAACACTAGTGTTGCTTTGCCTATGGCAAGCACCACTAATAATAATAATAAGTATGCAAGAGAACACTAGTGTTGCTTTGCCTATGGCAAGCACCACTAACTAGAACAATTGCATTTCCTGCGGAATATGCGTGTGAATGCTTCAAATGCTTAAATGAAATGTAGAAACTGCAAAATATTGCTAAACAAGCTGAAATGCAGAAACAAATGCAAAACATAGCAAAAATGCAACAAAAAAAGCTTAATTCAAATGCATTAATAAGCTGAAATGCAAAAAAAGATCCAAATAAATTGTAGAAAACTAAAGAGTTTAATTAGAGAGGTAGATAATTAGACACAGAGGTAAAGAAATAAAGGGGTAGAGAAAGACAGAGCTGGAGAAGTAAAGGAGTACAAAAAAGAAAGGTAAATACAGATAGCTAGATAGATAGATAGATAGATAGATAGATAGATAGATAGATAGATAGATAGATAGATTATTAGAAAGAAAGAAAGAAAGAAAGAAAGAAAGAAAGATGGATTAGGTAGAAAGAAAGAAAGAAAGAAAGGAAGGAAGGAAGGAAGGAAGAAAGATTGATTAGGAAGAAAGAAAGAAAGAAAGAAAGAAAGAAAGAAAGAAAGAAAGAAAGAAAGAAAGAAAGAAAGAAAGAAAGATGGATTAGGTAGAAAGGAAGGAAGGAAGGAAGGAAGGAAGAAAGATTGATTAGGTAGAAAGAAAGAAAGAAAGAAAGAAAGAAAGAAAGAAAGAAAGAAAGAAAGAAAGAAAGAAAGGATTAGTAAGAAATATGAAAGAAAGAAAGATGGATTAGGTAGAAAGAAAGAAAGAAAGATGGATTAGGTAGAAAGAAAGAAAGATGGATTAGGTAGAAAGAAAGAAAGAAAGAAAGATTAGTCAGAAAGAAATATGGATTTGAAAGAAAGAAAGAAAGAAAGAAAGAAAGAAAGAAAGAAAGAAAGAAAGAAAGAAAGATGGATTAGGTAGAAAGAAAGAAAGAAAGAAAGAAAGAAAGAAAGAAAGAAAGAAAGAAAGAAAGAAAGAAAGAAAGAAAGAAAGAAAGAAAGAAAGAAAGAAAGATGGATTAGGTACAGTAGAAAGAAAGAAAAAAAGAAAGTAAGAAAGAAAGAAAGAAAGAAAAAGATTAGTCAGAAAGAAAGATGGATTTGAAAGAAAGAAAGAAAGAAAGAAAGAACTAGTTAGAAAGAAAGATGGATTTGAAAGGAAGAAAAAAGAAAGAAAGGATAAGTTAGAAATAAAGAAAGGATTAGTTAAAAAGAAAGATGGTTAGATAGATAGATAGATAGATAGATAGATAGATAGATAGATGCATAGATGCATAGATAGAGTCACACCTGTAGATAGAAACATAGATAGATACATAGATAGATACATAGATAGTTACATAGATAGTTACATAGATAGATCGTTTGGACACAGAAAGTCAAATAGTTAGACAGGCAGATGGAATGAAGAGGATAAAAGGAAGAGTAGAAAGGAGAAGAGATTAGGAAAGGAGAATAGGAGGACAGGAGGAGTAGAGGATTGGAGGAGGAGTAGAGGATTGGAGGAGGAGAAGAGAAGGGAAGAGGGAGGGAGAACAGGAGAAGTAGAAGCATAAATGCAACAAAAACTTGTAGTAGCCTTCAGAAAAGAGCTGAGTGACTGTCCACCAATCAGAACACAGGACCAATTAGGTGTGTCTCCCTTTGATCTTTGCTAATCAGCATCACCTGTGCAATCAGCTTTCCTATTTAGACAGAGGCCAAAATCGCTGAAACTTGGCCTCGAACAAACCTCCCTAGAGACAAAACTATAGGTTGTATCGGCGAAATGACCTGACCGTGAGCGAGACAAGGCCTTTGTGAACGATGTGATGTATTTTTTTTGTGGATAGAGTTGAAAAAAGGGACCATTTTGGCAAGTTAAAAAAGTGGTTCGTAATGCTCTGATCACAAAAGTTTGACCTGAATTTATAATTGATGCCAATGGAGGATTTTCTGTCACTCTTGTCCTTTGGAAGGACACAGAGACAAAACTATAAGTCCCAGGGATTTACTAAACACACGAGAGGAACCACAACAAAAATACCTACGTTTCAAGTATAATTTTATGCCCAAAGAGTGAAAATTGTGGCCAGGCCAGCGATTTAAAAATTATTTTTTAGCATTAGATTTCAAGCTGGCTCACTCTAGCTTATGACATCATGCACTCTAGCTCTGAACAGTCTCTCTCATTCACTCCCATTATAATTTCAGAAACGGCTTGAAAAACATCATGAGACTAAAGGAGAGATTGTGAAAAAAGTATAATAGATATCAAAAAGTTGAATACAACTTTAATAGCTTACAAATTTCTCTACATTTTAAAGTTTAAATGACAGAAATAGCTGAAAGTATGCAGAAGTTGTAGGCTTTGAAAGCAGAAGGAGCATAAAGCAGAATTTGAAAAATTCTCCATTGACTTCCATGTTAAAAAATATGCATAAAAAGATTAATAATTCAAAAAGTATAAAGGTTATAAAAAAGAAAAGTAATAGCACACATGTCCTTGAAAAGCTGCACATTTTGATACTTGAATGGTTTTTGTAGCACAAAGTGGAGAAGAGAAGAAAGCGACCGAAAAACGTACGGAAGAATACGGAATAATAATAAAGATTTGGATTTCAAGAGTGTGAATGCTTGAAGCATTCACACTAATAATAAAGATTTGGATTTCAAGAGTGTGAATGCTTGAAGCATTCACACTAATAATAAAGATTTGGATTTCAAGAGTGTGAATGCTTGAAGCATTCACACTAACTAGAATGTACATTTCCAGAAGAAAATGTGAAGTGGTGCTTGCAGTGGCAAAACTCGCAGCTCGGTTGCTAGAGTGTGGCACATGATTCTTGTAGTGGCAAAATTCGCAGCTCGGTTGCTAGGGTGTTCTGGGTGGTTGCTAGGTGGTTGTTAGGGTATTCTGGGTGGTTGCTATGGTGTTGCTATGCGGTTGCTAGGGTATTCTGGGTGGTTGCTAAGGTGTTCTGGGTGGTTGCTAGGGTGTTCTGGGTGGTTGCTAGGGTGTTGCTTGGTGGTTGCTAGGTGGTTGCTAGGGTGTTCTGGGTGGTTGCTAGGGTGTTGCTAGGCGGTTGCTAGGGTGTTCTGGGTAGTTGCTAGGGTGTTGCTAGGGTGTTCTGGGTGGTTGCTAGGTGGTTGCTAGGGTGTTCTGGGTGGTTGCTAGGGTGTTGCTAGGCGGTTGCTATGGTGTTCTGGGTGGTTGCTAGGGTGTTGCTAGGTGGTTGCTAGGGTGTTCTGGGTGGTTGCTAGGGTGTTGCTAGGTGGTTGCTAGGGTGTTCTGAGTGGTTGCTAGGGTGTTGCTAGGCGGTTGCTAGGGTGTTCTGGGTGGTTGCTAGGGTGTTGCTAGGCAGTTGCTAGGGTGTTCTGAGTGGTTGCTAGGGTGTTGCTAGGTGGTTGCTAGGGTGTTCTGGGTGGTTGCTAGGGTGTTGCTACGCGGTTGCTAGGGTATTTTGGGTGGTTGCTAGGGTGTTGCTAGGCGGTTGCTAGGGTGTTCTGGGTGGTTGCTAGGGTGTTGCTAGGCAGTTGCTAGGGTGTTCTGGGTGGTTGCTATGGTGTTGCTAGGCGGTTGCTAGGGTGTTTTAGGTGGTTGCTAGGGTGTTTTAGGTGGTTGCTATGGTAATCCGGATGGTTGCTATGGTGTTACTAGGTGGTTGGTAGTGTTCACATATGGTTACTATAGAGTTTTTATAATGTTCATGGCATGATTTAGCACTTAGCTAATCAATATTAGCATGTAGCTATTCACAGCTAGCATGTTTAGCATGTTGAAAGTCCTGTGTGCTAGCATGAGTCAAAAGACCCAACCCCCATCGCGATACAATGTTCTGATGCTGAGATATAGCTGTTACAAAATGGTTGCTAGGGTACTCTGTTTGGTTGCTAGGGAGTGGCTTGGCAGCTGCCAATCATGAAACTCCAAAGGCTGCTTGTCAGTATGAATGATATAAACCAACCCCCATCTCTATACGATGTTCTGATGCAGAGATGTAGGTCTTGCAAAATGGTTGCTAGGGTACTCTGTTTGGTTGCTAGGGAGTGGCTTGGCAGCTGCCAATCATGAAACTCCAAAGGCTGCTTGTCAGTATGAGTGATATAAACCAACTCCCGTGCCTCTGTGACATTCAGAATGGACGATATTCCTCTTTGGATTTTGGTTGCTAAGGTGCTCGACAATGGTTGCTAGGGCGTGGCTAGGAAGTGTTGAGGTGATTCATGATTGGCTGTTTGCTGCCCCGAGTCAAACGAGACCACCCTCATGTTTCTATGACACTTCTATCCGGAGATATCCCTTCGATCTTTTTCAATGGAAGTCTATGGGAGTTGTTGCTAAGGGTGCTCTAAATGGTTGCTAGGGCGTGGCTTAATAGCTTCACAATGATCCTGAGAGACTGATTGGTCGTCTGAGTAAAATGAGCCCGCCCCCTTGTCTCTACGACACTGTGATCCAGAGTTATGTTCAATATAAATGCGGTTTCTATGGTGTAGGACGGCCCATTTCATGGGCCGTCCTACACCATAGTAAGTCAATGGGGCAACTTTGGGCCGCTCCTGCCCCCCAGGGGTGCAACTTTTACCCCATTGTGTGGTATGTTCTTACAGAGCCTGTCAGCCTCTTCAAATGTGGTAAATTACACGTTTCTGCGACATCCTCGTTCCGAGCTACGACTCGTCAAAGTTTGACGCAATGTTAAGTCTATGGGATTTTTCGGCCGGTTTTTCGCCCCTGGGGCGAACATCGTACCCCCGATCCCTTAGAAAAGTCATAGCACACCATTCCCGAATAATCCGCACGATTTGACGCCTCATTCGTTGGTCTGTGACAAAAGCTGCGGGAGGAGTAGCGCGCCGAAATTTGTACGGAATAATAAGAAGAAGAAGAAGAAGAACTAGAACAATTGCATTTCCTGCGGAATATGCGTGTGAATGCTTCAAATGCTTAAATGAAATGTAGAAACTGCAAAATATTGCTAAACAAGCTGAAATGCAGAAACAAATGCAAAACATAGCAAAAATGCAACAAAAAAAGCTTAATTCAAATGCATTAATAAGCTGAAATGCAAAAAAAGATCCAAATAAATTGTAGAAAACTAAAGAGTTTAATTAGAGAGGTAGATAATTAGACACAGAGGTAAAGAAATAAAGGGGTAGAGAAAGACAGAGCTGGAGAAGTAAAGGAGTACAAAAAAGAAAGGTAAATACAGATAGCTAGATAGATAGATAGATAGATAGATAGATAGATAGATAGATAGATAGATAGATAGATAGATAGATAGATAGATAGATAGATAGATAGATTATTAGAAAGAAAGAAAGAAAGAAAGAAAGAAAGAAAGATGGATTAGGTAGAAAGAAAGAAAGAAAGAAAGGAAGGAAGGAAGGAAGGAAGAAAGATTGATTAGGAAGAAAGAAAGAAAGAAAGAAAGAAAGAAAGAAAGAAAGAAAGAAAGAAAGAAAGAAAGAAAGAAAGAAAGAAAGAAAGAAAGAAAGAAAGAAAGAAAGAAAGATGGATTAGGTAGAAAGGAAGGAAGGAAGGAAGGAAGGAAGAAAGATTGATTAGGTAGAAAGAAAGAAAGAAAGAAAGAAAGAAAGAAAGAAAGAAAGAAAGAAAGAAAGGATTAGTAAGAAATATGAAAGAAAGAAAGATGGATTAGGTAGAAAGAAAGAAAGAAAGATGGATTAGGTAGAAAGAAAGAAAGATGGATTAGGTAGAAAGAAAGAAAGAAAGAAAGATTAGTCAGAAAGAAATATGGATTTGAAAGAAAGAAAGAAAGAAAGAAAGAAAGAAAGAAAGAAAGAAAGAAAGAAAGAAAGAAAGAAAGAAAGAAAGAAAGAAAGATGGATTAGGTAGAAAGAAAGAAAGAAAGAAAGAAAGAAAGAAAGAAAGAAAGAAAGAAAGAAAGAAAGAAAGAAAGAAAGAAAGAAAGAAAGATGGATTAGGTACAGTAGAAAGAAAGAAAAAAAGAAAGTAAGAAAGAAAGAAAGAAAGAAAAAGATTAGTCAGAAAGAAAGATGGATTTGAAAGAAAGAAAGAAAGAAAGAAAGAAAGAACTAGTTAGAAAGAAAGATGGATTTGAAAGGAAGAAAAAAGAAAGAAAGGATAAGTTAGAAATAAAGAAAGGATTAGTTAAAAAGAAAGATGGTTAGATAGATAGATAGATAGATAGATAGATAGATAGATAGATAGATAGATAGATAGATAGATAGATAGATAGATAGATGCATAGATGCATAGATAGAGTCACACCTGTAGATAGAAACATAGATAGATACATAGATAGATACATAGATAGTTACATAGATAGTTACATAGATAGATCGTTTGGACACAGAAAGTCAAATAGTTAGACAGGCAGATGGAATGAAGAGGATAAAAGGAAGAGTAGAAAGGAGAAGAGATTAGGAAAGGAGAATAGGAGGACAGGAGGAGTAGAGGATTGGAGGAGGAGTAGAGGATTGGAGGAGGAGAAGAGAAGGGAAGAGGGAGGGAGAACAGGAGAAGTAGAAGCATAAATGCAACAAAAACTTGTAGTAGCCTTCAGAAAAGAGCTGAGTGACTGTCCACCAATCAGAACACAGGACCAATTAGGTGTGTCTCCCTTTGATCTTTGCTAATCAGCATCACCTGTGCAATCAGCTTTCCTATTTAGACAGAGGCCAAAATCGCTGAAACTTGGCCTCGAACAAACCTCCCTAGAGACAAAACTATAGGTTGTATCGGCGAAATGACCTGACCGTGAGCGAGACAAGGCCTTTGTGAACGATGTGATGTATTTTTTTTGTGGATAGAGTTGAAAAAAGGGACCATTTTGGCAAGTTAAAAAAGTGGTTCGTAATGCTCTGATCACAAAAGTTTGACCTGAATTTATAATTGATGCCAATGGAGGATTTTCTGTCACTCTTGTCCTTTGGAAGGACACAGAGACAAAACTATAAGTCCCAGGGATTTACTAAACACACGAGAGGAACCACAACAAAAATACCTACGTTTCAAGTATAATTTTATGCCCAAAGAGTGAAAATTGTGGCCAGGCCAGCGATTTAAAAATTATTTTTTAGCATTAGATTTCAAGCTGGCTCACTCTAGCTTATGACATCATGCACTCTAGCTCTGAACAGTCTCTCTCATTCACTCCCATTATAATTTCAGAAACGGCTTGAAAAACATCATGAGACTAAAGGAGAGATTGTGAAAAAAGTATAATAGATATCAAAAAGTTGAATACAACTTTAATAGCTTACAAATTTCTCTACATTTTAAAGTTTAAATGACAGAAATAGCTGAAAGTATGCAGAAGTTGTAGGCTTTGAAAGCAGAAGGAGCATAAAGCAGAATTTGAAAAATTCTCCATTGACTTCCATGTTAAAAAATATGCATAAAAAGATTAATAATTCAAAAAGTATAAAGGTTATAAAAAAGAAAAGTAATAGCACACATGTCCTTGAAAAGCTGCACATTTTGATACTTGAATGGTTTTTGTAGCACAAAGTGGAGAAGAGAAGAAAGCGACCGAAAAACGTACGGAAGAATACGGAATAATAATAAAGATTTGGATTTCAAGAGTGTGAATGCTTGAAGCATTCACACTAATAATAAAGATTTGGATTTCAAGAGTGTGAATGCTTGAAGCATTCACACTAATAATAAAGATTTGGATTTCAAGAGTGTGAATGCTTGAAGCATTCACACTAACTAGAATGTACATTTCCAGAAGAAAATGTGAAGTGGTGCTTGCAGTGGCAAAACTCGCAGCTCGGTTGCTAGAGTGTGGCACATGATTCTTGTAGTGGCAAAATTCGCAGCTCGGTTGCTAGGGTGTTCTGGGTGGTTGCTAGGTGGTTGTTAGGGTATTCTGGGTGGTTGCTATGGTGTTGCTATGCGGTTGCTAGGGTATTCTGGGTGGTTGCTAAGGTGTTCTGGGTGGTTGCTAGGGTGTTCTGGGTGGTTGCTAGGGTGTTGCTTGGTGGTTGCTAGGTGGTTGCTAGGGTGTTCTGGGTGGTTGCTAGGGTGTTGCTAGGCGGTTGCTAGGGTGTTCTGGGTAGTTGCTAGGGTGTTGCTAGGGTGTTCTGGGTGGTTGCTAGGTGGTTGCTAGGGTGTTCTGGGTGGTTGCTAGGGTGTTGCTAGGCGGTTGCTATGGTGTTCTGGGTGGTTGCTAGGGTGTTGCTAGGTGGTTGCTAGGGTGTTCTGGGTGGTTGCTAGGGTGTTGCTAGGTGGTTGCTAGGGTGTTCTGAGTGGTTGCTAGGGTGTTGCTAGGCGGTTGCTAGGGTGTTCTGGGTGGTTGCTAGGGTGTTGCTAGGCAGTTGCTAGGGTGTTCTGAGTGGTTGCTAGGGTGTTGCTAGGTGGTTGCTAGGGTGTTCTGGGTGGTTGCTAGGGTGTTGCTACGCGGTTGCTAGGGTATTTTGGGTGGTTGCTAGGGTGTTGCTAGGCGGTTGCTAGGGTGTTCTGGGTGGTTGCTAGGGTGTTGCTAGGCAGTTGCTAGGGTGTTCTGGGTGGTTGCTATGGTGTTGCTAGGCGGTTGCTAGGGTGTTTTAGGTGGTTGCTAGGGTGTTTTAGGTGGTTGCTATGGTAATCCGGATGGTTGCTATGGTGTTACTAGGTGGTTGGTAGTGTTCACATATGGTTACTATAGAGTTTTTATAATGTTCATGGCATGATTTAGCACTTAGCTAATCAATATTAGCATGTAGCTATTCACAGCTAGCATGTTTAGCATGTTGAAAGTCCTGTGTGCTAGCATGAGTCAAAAGACCCAACCCCCATCGCGATACAATGTTCTGATGCTGAGATATAGCTGTTACAAAATGGTTGCTAGGGTACTCTGTTTGGTTGCTAGGGAGTGGCTTGGCAGCTGCCAATCATGAAACTCCAAAGGCTGCTTGTCAGTATGAATGATATAAACCAACCCCCATCTCTATACGATGTTCTGATGCAGAGATGTAGGTCTTGCAAAATGGTTGCTAGGGTACTCTGTTTGGTTGCTAGGGAGTGGCTTGGCAGCTGCCAATCATGAAACTCCAAAGGCTGCTTGTCAGTATGAGTGATATAAACCAACTCCCGTGCCTCTGTGACATTCAGAATGGACGATATTCCTCTTTGGATTTTGGTTGCTAAGGTGCTCGACAATGGTTGCTAGGGCGTGGCTAGGAAGTGTTGAGGTGATTCATGATTGGCTGTTTGCTGCCCCGAGTCAAACGAGACCACCCTCATGTTTCTATGACACTTCTATCCGGAGATATCCCTTCGATCTTTTTCAATGGAAGTCTATGGGAGTTGTTGCTAAGGGTGCTCTAAATGGTTGCTAGGGCGTGGCTTAATAGCTTCACAATGATCCTGAGAGACTGATTGGTCGTCTGAGTAAAATGAGCCCGCCCCCTTGTCTCTACGACACTGTGATCCAGAGTTATGTTCAATATAAATGCGGTTTCTATGGTGTAGGACGGCCCATTTCATGGGCCGTCCTACACCATAGTAAGTCAATGGGGCAACTTTGGGCCGCTCCTGCCCCCCAGGGGTGCAACTTTTACCCCATTGTGTGGTATGTTCTTACAGAGCCTGTCAGCCTCTTCAAATGTGGTAAATTACACGTTTCTGCGACATCCTCGTTCCGAGCTACGACTCGTCAAAGTTTGACGCAATGTTAAGTCTATGGGATTTTTCGGCCGGTTTTTCGCCCCTGGGGCGAACATCGTACCCCCGATCCCTTAGAAAAGTCATAGCACACCATTCCCGAATAATCCGCACGATTTGACGCCTCATTCGTTGGTCTGTGACAAAAGCTGCGGGAGGAGTAGCGCGCCGAAATTTGTACGGAATAATAAGAAGAAGAAGAAGAAGAACTAGAACAATTGCATTTCCTGCGGAATATGCGTGTGAATGCTTCAAATGCTTAAATGAAATGTAGAAACTGCAAAATATTGCTAAACAAGCTGAAATGCAGAAACAAATGCAAAACATAGCAAAAATGCAACAAAAAAAGCTTAATTCAAATGCATTAATAAGCTGAAATGCAAAAAAAGATCCAAATAAATTGTAGAAAACTAAAGAGTTTAATTAGAGAGGTAGATAATTAGACACAGAGGTAAAGAAATAAAGGGGTAGAGAAAGACAGAGCTGGAGAAGTAAAGGAGTACAAAAAAGAAAGGTAAATACAGATAGCTAGATAGATAGATAGATAGATAGATAGATAGATAGATAGATAGATAGTTAGATAGATAGTTAGATAGATAGATTATTAGAAAGAAAGAAAGAAAGAAAGAAAGAAAGATGGATTAGGTAGAAAGAAAGAAAGAAAGAAAGGAAGGAAGGAAGGAAGGAAGAAAGATTGATTAGGAAGAAAGAAAGAAAGAAAGAAAGAAAGAAAGAAAGAAAGAAAGAAAGAAAGAAAGAAAGAAAGAAAGAAAGAAAGATGGATTAGGTAGAAAGGAAGGAAGGAAGGAAGGAAGGAAGAAAGATTGATTAGGTAGAAAGAAAGAAAGAAAGAAAGAAAGAAAGAAAGAAAGAAAGAAAGAAAGAAAGAAAGAAAGAAAGAAAGAAAGAAAGAAAGAAAGAAAGAAAGGATTAGTAAGAAATATGAAAGAAAGAAAGATGGATTAGGTAGAAAGAAAGAAAGAAAGATGGATTAGGTAGAAAGAAAGAAAGATGGATTAGGTAGAAAGAAAGAAAGAAAGAAAGAAAGATTAGTCAGAAAGAAATATGGATTTGAAAGAAAGAAAGAAAGAAAGAAAGAAAGAAAGAAAGAAAGAAAGAAAGAAAGAAAGAAAGAAAGAAAGAAAGATGGATTAGGTAGAAAGAAAGAAAGAAAGAAAGAAAGAAAGAAAGAAAGAAAGAAAGAAAGAAAGAAAGAAAGAAAGAAAGATGGATTAGGTACAGTAGAAAGAAAGAAAAAAAGAAAGTAAGAAAGAAAGAAAGAAAGAAAAAGATTAGTCAGAAAGAAAGATGGATTTGAAAGAAAGAAAGAAAGAAAGAAAGAACTAGTTAGAAAGAAAGATGGATTTGAAAGGAAGAAAAAAGAAAGAAAGGATAAGTTAGAAATAAAGAAAGGATTAGTTAAAAAGAAAGATGGTTAGATAGATAGATAGATAGATAGATAGATAGATAGATAGATAGATAGATAGATGCATAGATGCATAGATAGAGTCACACCTGTAGATAGAAACATAGATAGATACATAGATAGATACATAGATAGTTACATAGATAGTTACATAGATAGATCGTTTGGACACAGAAAGTCAAATAGTTAGACAGGCAGATGGAATGAAGAGGATAAAAGGAAGAGTAGAAAGGAGAAGAGATTAGGAAAGGAGAATAGGAGGACAGGAGGAGTAGAGGATTGGAGGAGGAGTAGAGGATTGGAGGAGGAGAAGAGAAGGGAAGAGGGAGGGAGAACAGGAGAAGTAGAAGCATAAATGCA
Source organism: Tiaroga cobitis (assembly GCA_030578255.1). Classification (NCBI taxonomy): domain Eukaryota; kingdom Metazoa; phylum Chordata; class Actinopteri; order Cypriniformes; family Leuciscidae; genus Tiaroga; species Tiaroga cobitis. Next base: position 27,489,803 of record CM060591.1, on the reverse strand, counting down.
ACAAAAACTTGTAGTAGCCTTCAGAAAAGAGCTGAGTGACTGTCCACCAATCAGAACACAGGACCAATTAGGTGTGTCTCCCTTTGATCTTTGCTAATCAGCATCACCTGTGCAATCAGCTTTCCTATTTAGACAGAGGCCAAAATCGCTGAAACTTGGCCTCGAACAAACCTCCCTAGAGACAAAACTATAGGTTGTATCGGCGAAATGACCTGACCGTGAGCGAGACAAGGCCTTTGTGAACGATGTGATGTATTTTTTTTGTGGATAGAGTTGAAAAAAGGGACCATTTTGGCAAGTTAAAAAAGTGGTTCGTAATGCTCTGATCACAAAAGTTTGACCTGAATTTATAATTGATGCCAATGGAGGATTTTCTGTCACTCTTGTCCTTTGGAAGGACACAGAGACAAAACTATAAGTCCCAGGGATTTACTAAACACACGAGAGGAACCACAACAAAAATACCTACGTTTCAAGTATAATTTTATGCCCAAAGAGTGAAAATTGTGGCCAGGCCAGCGATTTAAAAATTATTTTTTAGCATTAGATTTCAAGCTGGCTCACTCTAGCTTATGACATCATGCACTCTAGCTCTGAACAGTCTCTCTCATTCACTCCCATTATAATTTCAGAAACGGCTTGAAAAACATCATGAGACTAAAGGAGAGATTGTGAAAAAAGTATAATAGATATCAAAAAGTTGAATACAACTTTAATAGCTTACAAATTTCTCTACATTTTAAAGTTTAAATGACAGAAATAGCTGAAAGTATGCAGAAGTTGTAGGCTTTGAAAGCAGAAGGAGCATAAAGCAGAATTTGAAAAATTCTCCATTGACTTCCATGTTAAAAAATATGCATAAAAAGATTAATAATTCAAAAAGTATAAAGGTTATAAAAAAGAAAAGTAATAGCACACATGTCCTTGAAAAGCTGCACATTTTGATACTTGAATGGTTTTTGTAGCACAAAGTGGAGAAGAGAAGAAAGCGACCGAAAAACGTACGGAAGAATACGGAATAATAATAATAAAGATTTGGATTTCAAGAGTGTGAATGCTTGAAGCATTCACACTAACTAGAAAAATTGCATTTCCTGTGGAACATGCGTGTGAATGCTTGAAATGCTTAAATGAAATGCACAAACAACTGCAAAATATTGCTAAACAAGCTGAGATGCACAAACAACTGCAAAATATTGCTAAACAAGCTGAGATGCACAAACAACTGCAAAACAGAGCAAAAATGCAAAAAAAGCTTAATTCAAATGCATTAATAAGCTTAAATGTAAAAAAAAGATTAAAAAAATTGTAGAAAACTAAAGAGTTTAATTAGAGAGGTAGAGAAGTAGACACAGAGGTAAATAAATAAAGGGGTAGAGAAAAATACAGAGGTATAGAAGTAAAGGAGAACAAAAAAAGAAAGGTAGAGATAGATAGATAGATAGATAGATAGATAGATAGATAGATAGATAGATAGATAGATAGATAGATAGATAGATAGATAGATAGATAGATAGATAGATGGATAAAGAGAGAGATGTTACTGCAGAGAAAAGGAAGAAAGGAGAACAAGGGATGAGGTAGGGAGGGCAGGAGGAGAAGAGAATGGGAGTAAAGAGCAGAAGTGGTGGAGGAGAGGGCACGAGAGGGAGGAGAAGACAAAAGGTTGAGAGATAGAGAGAGGTAAAGAGAGGTAGAGAAGTAGACACAGAGGTAAAGAAATAAAGGGGTAGAGAAAGAGACAGAGGTAGAGAAGTAAAGATAGATAGATAGATAGATAGATAGATAGATAGATAGATAGATAGATAGATAGATAGATAGATAGATAGATAGATAGATAGATAGATAGATAGATAGATTATTAGAAAGAAAGAAAGAAAGAAAGAAAGAAAGATGGATTAGGTAGAAAGAAAGAAAGAAAGAAAGGAAGGAAGGAAGGAAGGAAGAAAGATTGATTAGGAAGAAAGAAAGAAAGAAAGAAAGAAAGAAAGAAAGAAAGAAAGAAAGAAAGAAAGAAAGAAAGAAAGATGGATTAGGTAGAAAGGAAGGAAGGAAGGAAGGAAGGAAGAAAGATTGATTAGGTAGAAAGAAAGAAAGAAAGAAAGAAAGAAAGAAAGAAAGAAAGAAAGAAAGAAAGAAAGAAAGAAAGAAAGAAAGAAAGAAAGAAAGAAAGAAAGAAAGAAAGAAAGAAAGAAAGAAAGAAAGGATTAGTAAGAAATATGAAAGAAAGAAAGATGGATTAGGTAGAAAGAAAGAAAGAAAGATGGATTAGGTAGAAAGAAAGAAAGATGGATTAGGTAGAAAGAAAGAAAGAAAGAAAGATTAGTCAGAAAGAAATATGGATTTGAAAGAAAGAAAGAAAGAAAGAAAGAAAGAAAGAAAGAAAGAAAGAAAGAAAGAAAGAAAGAAAGAAAGATGGATTAGGTAGAAAGAAAGAAAGAAAGAAAGAAAGAAAGAAAGAAAGAAAGAAAGAAAGAAAGAAAGAAAGAAAGAAAGAAAGAAAGAAAGAAAGAAAGAAAGATGGATTAGGTACAGTAGAAAGAAAGAAAAAAAGAAAGTAAGAAAGAAAGAAAGAAAGAAAAAGATTAGTCAGAAAGAAAGATGGATTTGAAAGAAAGAAAGAAAGAAAGAAAGAAAGAAAGAAAGAACTAGTTAGAAAGAAAGATGGATTTGAAAGGAAGAAAAAAGAAAGAAAGGATAAGTTAGAAATAAAGAAAGGATTAGTTAAAAAGAAAGATGGTTAGATAGATAGATAGATAGATAGATAGATAGATAGATAGATAGATAGATAGATAGATGCATAGATGCATAGATAGAGTCACACCTGTAGATAGAAACATAGATAGATACATAGATAGATACATAGATAGTTACATAGATAGTTACATAGATAGATCGTTTGGACACAGAAAGTCAAATAGTTAGACAGGCAGATGGAATGAAGAGGATAAAAGGAAGAGTAGAAAGGAGAAGAGATTAGGAAAGGAGAATAGGAGGACAGGAGGAGTAGAGGATTGGAGGAGGAGTAGAGGATTGGAGGAGGAGAAGAGAAGGGAAGAGGGAGGGAGAACAGGAGAAGTAGAAGCATAAATGCAACAAAAACTTGTAGTAGCCTTCAGAAAAGAGCTGAGTGACTGTCCACCAATCAGAACACAGGACCAATTAGGTGTGTCTCCCTTTGATCTTTGCTAATCAGCATCACCTGTGCAATCAGCTTTCCTATTTAGACAGAGGCCAAAATCGCTGAAACTTGGCCTCGAACAAACCTCCCTAGAGACAAAACTATAGGTTGTATCGGCGAAATGACCTGACCGTGAGCGAGACAAGGCCTTTGTGAACGATGTGATGTATTTTTTTTGTGGATAGAGTTGAAAAAAGGGACCATTTTGGCAAGTTAAAAAAGTGGTTCGTAATGCTCTGATCACAAAAGTTTGACCTGAATTTATAATTGATGCCAATGGAGGATTTTCTGTCACTCTTGTCCTTTGGAAGGACACAGAGACAAAACTATAAGTCCCAGGGATTTACTAAACACACGAGAGGAACCACAACAAAAATACCTACGTTTCAAGTATAATTTTATGCCCAAAGAGTGAAAATTGTGGCCAGGCCAGCGATTTAAAAATTATTTTTTAGCATTAGATTTCAAGCTGGCTCACTCTAGCTTATGACATCATGCACTCTAGCTCTGAACAGTCTCTCTCATTCACTCCCATTATAATTTCAGAAACGGCTTGAAAAACATCATGAGACTAAAGGAGAGATTGTGAAAAAAGTATAATAGATATCAAAAAGTTGAATACAACTTTAATAGCTTACAAATTTCTCTACATTTTAAAGTTTAAATGACAGAAATAGCTGAAAGTATGCAGAAGTTGTAGGCTTTGAAAGCAGAAGGAGCATAAAGCAGAATTTGAAAAATTCTCCATCGACTTCCATGTTAAAAAATATGCATAAAAAGATTAATAATTCAAAAAGTATAAAGGTTATAAAAAAGAAAAGTAATAGCACACATGTCCTTGAAAAGCTGCACATTTTGATACTTGAATGGTTTTTGTAGCACAAAGTGGAGAAGAGAAGAAAGCGACCGAAAAACGTACGGAAGAATACGGAATAATAACTAGAACAATTGCATTTCCTGCGGAATATGCGTGTGAATGCTTCAAATGCTTAAATGAAATGTAGAAACTGCAAAATATTGCTAAACGTGGAGGCAGAGGTGACGTCACTTAATTATTTTGAGTGTTGAAAATGTTCATAAAGTGGTTTTGTCCGTGATTATTAATGAAATTAGTACATAATTACTCTTTTGTAGCTATTAACTATTCAATATTATCTTCTTTAGCTTTCCGTAAAAGGTAGGCTAGCTACAGGTCGGGAGAGAGACCGTACAGCTGATAACTGCGACTTTGGAGCAGATAGGTTAAAATTGAATTTATAAGATTGAGGTCAGCTACTTCTCGATAGACGCATGTCAGGACCATGGACAGCTTCAGAGGAGCGAGGCAGATATAGCACATAGACCTATGTAGCCCCACCCCTTGTCAGCGCGGCGCTCTGTCTTTTGTCTTCCGGTCTGTATTTTCACAGTGATCTTGCTTGCCTATTTATGAATGAACGGCTCGTTTTAAAATCTTCCCAGTCTACTGACATTTGTTAAGACCTCTACTTTAAACATTACAATCCTCATTATAACTTTCGTTAACTTTACATTAAGTAAATCCACTTCAAAAGCTAATTACTCCTGCAACATTTATTTAATTTTATATTTAATTTTAAATTATTAATAAATTATTATTACATTTTAATATTTATTTTTATTTATTTAATTTATTTTTTAGTTATTCGACAAATTGGTTTAGACTGTTGAGAAGTTGGTTCAGAGAATGCTGTATCAATTCAGAAACACTGTAATACACGGGGCTTTTATTTTGTAATTTGTGTGTATGTGTGGAAGGTGGAAATGGGTGTGTCTGTTTGTGTGTGGGTGCTTGTGTCTCTGTTTTTGGGTCTTTCAATCAAACTGACTTATTTACATCATCTCAATCCGTTGCACGCCTAGTACTAGCAGTAGAAGTAGTCAAGGAGACTGAGAGAAGTAAAGGAGTAGAGAAAAGGAGAGAGGAAGAGAAAAAAGAGTGATATAGATAGATAGCAAGACGGATATATTGTATATGGAGAGAGAGGGACAGATGGATGGATAGAGAGGGAGAGAGAGAGAGGTGGGTGGATAGAGAGATATATAGATGGATAAAGAGAGAGATGTTACTGCAGAGAAAAGGAAGAAAGGAGAACAAGGGATGAGGTAGGGAGGGCAGGAGGAGAAGAGAATGGGAGTAAAGAGCAGAAGTGGTGGAGGAGAGGGCACGAGAGGGAGGAGAAGACAAAAGGTTGAGAGATAGAGAGAGGTAAAGAGAGGTAGAGAAGTAGACACAGAGGTAAAGAAATAAAGGGGTAGAGAAAGAGACAGAGGTAGAGAAGTAAAGATAGATAGATAGATAGATAGATAGATAGATAGATAGATAGATAGATAGATAGATAGATAGATAGATAGATAGATAGATAGATAGATAGATAGATAGATAGATAGATAGATAGATTATTAGAAAGAAAGAAAGAAAGAAAGAAAGAAAGAAAGATGGATTAGGTAGAAAGAAAGAAAGAAAGAAAGGAAGGAAGGAAGGAAGGAAGGAAGAAAGATTGATTAGGAAGAAAGAAAGAAAGAAAGAAAGAAAGAAAGAAAGAAAGAAAGAAAGAAAGAAAGAAAGAAAGAAAGAAAGAAAGATGGATTAGGTAGAAAGGAAGGAAGGAAGGAAGGAAGGAAGAAAGATTGATTAGGTAGAAAGAAAGAAAGAAAGAAAGAAAGAAAGAAAGAAAGAAAGAAAGAAAGAAAGGATTAGTAAGAAATATGAAAGAAAGAAAGATGGATTAGGTAGAAAGAAAGAAAGAAAGATGGATTAGGTAGAAAGAAAGAAAGATGGATTAGGTAGAAAGAAAGAAAGAAAGAAAGAAAGATTAGTCAGAAAGAAATATGGATTTGAAAGAAAGAAAGAAAGAAAGAAAGAAAGAAAGAAAGAAAGAAAGAAAGAAAGAAAGAAAGAAAGAAAGAAAGAAAGAAAGAAAGAAAGAAAGATGGATTAGGTAGAAAGAAAGAAAGAAAGAAAGAAAGAAAGAAAGAAAGAAAGAAAGAAAGAAAGAAAGAAAGAAAGAAAGAAAGATGGATTAGGTACAGTAGAAAGAAAGAAAAAAAGAAAGTAAGAAAGAAAGAAAGAAAGAAAAAGATTAGTCAGAAAGAAAGATGGATTTGAAAGAAAGAAAGAAAGAAAGAAAGAAAGAAAGAACTAGTTAGAAAGAAAGATGGATTTGAAAGGAAGAAAAAAGAAAGAAAGGATAAGTTAGAAATAAAGAAAGGATTAGTTAAAAAGAAAGATGGTTAGATAGATAGATAGATAGATAGATAGATAGATAGATAGATAGATAGATAGATAGATAGATAGATAGATAGATAGATGCATAGATGCATAGATAGAGTCACACCTGTAGATAGAAACATAGATAGATACATAGATAGATACATAGATAGTTACATAGATAGTTACATAGATAGATCGTTTGGACACAGAAAGTCAAATAGTTAGACAGGCAGATGGAATGAAGAGGATAAAAGGAAGAGTAGAAAGGAGAAGAGATTAGGAAAGGAGAATAGGAGGACAGGAGGAGTAGAGGATTGGAGGAGGAGTAGAGGATTGGAGGAGGAGAAGAGAAGGGAAGAGGGAGGGAGAACAGGAGAAGTAGAAGCATAAATGCAACAAAAACTTGTAGTAGCCTTCAGAAAAGAGCTGAGTGACTGTCCACCAATCAGAACACAGGACCAATTAGGTGTGTCTCCCTTTGATCTTTGCTAATCAGCATCACCTGTGCAATCAGCTTTCCTATTTAGACAGAGGCCAAAATCGCTGAAACTTGGCCTCGAACAAACCTCCCTAGAGACAAAACTATAGGTTGTATCGGCGAAATGACCTGACCGTGAGCGAGACAAGGCCTTTGTGAACGATGTGATGTATTTTTTTTGTGGATAGAGTTGAAAAAAGGGACCATTTTGGCAAGTTAAAAAAGTGGTTCGTAATGCTCTGATCACAAAAGTTTGACCTGAATTTATAATTGATGCCAATGGAGGATTTTCTGTCACTCTTGTCCTTTGGAAGGACACAGAGACAAAACTATAAGTCCCAGGGATTTACTAAACACACGAGAGGAACCACAACAAAAATACCTACGTTTCAAGTATAATTTTATGCCCAAAGAGTGAAAATTGTGGCCAGGCCAGCGATTTAAAAATTATTTTTTAGCATTAGATTTCAAGCTGGCTCACTCTAGCTTATGACATCATGCACTCTAGCTCTGAACAGTCTCTCTCATTCACTCCCATTATAATTTCAGAAACGGCTTGAAAAACATCATGAGACTAAAGGAGAGATTGTGAAAAAAGTATAATAGATATCAAAAAGTTGAATACAACTTTAATAGCTTACAAATTTCTCTACATTTTAAAGTTTAAATGACAGAAATAGCTGAAAGTATGCAGAAGTTGTAGGCTTTGAAAGCAGAAGGAGCATAAAGCAGAATTTGAAAAATTCTCCATTGACTTCCATGTTAAAAAATATGCATAAAAAGATTAATAATTCAAAAAGTATAAAGGTTATAAAAAAGAAAAGTAATAGCACACATGTCCTTGAAAAGCTGCACATTTTGATACTTGAATGGTTTTTGTAGCACAAAGTGGAGAAGAGAAGAAAGCGACCGAAAAACGTACGGAAGAATACGGAATAATAATAATAAAGATTTGGATTTCAAGAGTGTGAATGCTTGAAGCATTCACACTAATAAAGATTTGGATTTCAAGAGTGTGAATGCTTGAAGCATTCACACTAATAAAGATTTGGATTTCAAGAGTGTGAATGCTTGAAGCATTCACACTAACTAGAACAATTGCATTTCCTGCGGAATATGCGTGTGAATGCTTCAAATGCTTAAATGAAATGTAGAAACTGCAAAATATTGCTAAACAAGCTGAAATGCAGAAACAAATGCAAAACATAGCAAAAATGCAACAAAAAAAGCTTAATTCAAATGCATTAATAAGCTGAAATGCAAAAAAAGATCCAAATAAATTGTAGAAAACTAAAGAGTTTAATTAGAGAGGTAGATAATTAGACACAGAGGTAAAGAAATAAAGGGGTAGAGAAAGACAGAGCTGGAGAAGTAAAGGAGTACAAAAAAGAAAGGTAAATACAGATAGCTAGATAGATAGATAGATAGATAGATATATAGATAGATAGATAGATAGATAGATAGATAGATAGATAGATAGATAGATAGATAGATAGATAGATAGATAGATAGATAGATAGATAGATAGATAGATAGATTATTAGAAAGAAAGAAAGAAAGAAAGAAAGAAAGAAAGATGGATTAGGTAGAAAGAAAGAAAGAAAGAAAGGAAGGAAGGAAGGAAGGAAGAAAGATTGATTAGGAAGAAAGAAAGAAAGAAAGAAAGAAAGAAAGAAAGAAAGAAAGAAAGAAAGAAAGAAAGAAAGAAAGAAAGAAAGATGGATTAGGTAGAAAGGAAGGAAGGAAGGAAGGAAGGAAGGAAGAAAGATTGATTAGGTAGAAAGAAAGAAAGAAAGAAAGAAAGAAAGAAAGAAAGAAAGAAAGAAAGAAAGAAAGAAAGAAAGGATTAGTAAGAAATATGAAAGAAAGAAAGATGGATTAGGTAGAAAGAAAGAAAGAAAGATGGATTAGGTAGAAAGAAAGAAAGATGGATTAGGTAGAAAGAAAGAAAGAAAGAAAGATTAGTCAGAAAGAAATATGGATTTGAAAGAAAGAAAGAAAGAAAGAAAGAAAGAAAGAAAGAAAGAAAGAAAGAAAGAAAGAAAGATGGATTAGGTAGAAAGAAAGAAAGAAAGAAAGAAAGAAAGAAAGAAAGAAAGAAAGAAAGAAAGAAAGAAAGAAAGAAAGAAAGAAAGAAAGAAAGATGGATTAGGTACAGTAGAAAGAAAGAAAAAAAGAAAGTAAGAAAGAAAGAAAGAAAGAAAAAGATTAGTCAGAAAGAAAGATGGATTTGAAAGAAAGAAAGAAAGAAAGAAAGAAAGAAAGAACTAGTTAGAAAGAAAGATGGATTTGAAAGGAAGAAAAAAGAAAGAAAGGATAAGTTAGAAATAAAGAAAGGATTAGTTAAAAAGAAAGATGGTTAGATAGATAGATAGATAGATAGATAGATAGATAGATAGATAGATAGATAGATAGATAGATAGATAGATGCATAGATGCATAGATAGAGTCACACCTGTAGATAGAAACATAGATAGATACATAGATAGATACATAGATAGTTACATAGATAGTTACATAGATAGATCGTTTGGACACAGAAAGTCAAATAGTTAGACAGGCAGATGGAATGAAGAGGATAAAAGGAAGAGTAGAAAGGAGAAGAGATTAGGAAAGGAGAATAGGAGGACAGGAGGAGTAGAGGATTGGAGGAGGAGTAGAGGATTGGAGGAGGAGAAGAGAAGGGAAGAGGGAGGGAGAACAGGAGAAGTAGAAGCATAAATGCAACAAAAACTTGTAGTAGCCTTCAGAAAAGAGCTGAGTGACTGTCCACCAATCAGAACACAGGACCAATTAGGTGTGTCTCCCTTTGATCTTTGCTAATCAGCATCACCTGTGCAATCAGCTTTCCTATTTAGACAGAGGCCAAAATCGCTGAAACTTGGCCTCGAACAAACCTCCCTAGAGACAAAACTATAGGTTGTATCGGCGAAATGACCTGACCGTGAGCGAGACAAGGCCTTTGTGAACGATGTGATGTATTTTTTTTGTGGATAGAGTTGAAAAAAGGGACCATTTTGGCAAGTTAAAAAAGTGGTTCGTAATGCTCTGATCACAAAAGTTTGACCTGAATTTATAATTGATGCCAATGGAGGATTTTCTGTCACTCTTGTCCTTTGGAAGGACACAGAGACAAAACTATAAGTCCCAGGGATTTACTAAACACACGAGAGGAACCACAACAAAAATACCTACGTTTCAAGTATAATTTTATGCCCAAAGAGTGAAAATTGTGGCCAGGCCAGCGATTTAAAAATTATTTTTTAGCATTAGATTTCAAGCTGGCTCACTCTAGCTTATGACATCATGCACTCTAGCTCTGAACAGTCTCTCTCATTCACTCCCATTATAATTTCAGAAACGGCTTGAAAAACATCATGAGACTAAAGGAGAGATTGTGAAAAAAGTATAATAGATATCAAAAAGTTGAATACAACTTTAATAGCTTACAAATTTCTCTACATTTTAAAGTTTAAATGACAGAAATAGCTGAAAGTATGCAGAAGTTGTAGGCTTTGAAAGCAGAAGGAGCATAAAGCAGAATTTGAAAAATTCTCCATTGACTTCCATGTTAAAAAATATGCATAAAAAGATTAATAATTCAAAAAGTATAAAGGTTATAAAAAAGAAAAGTAATAGCACACATGTCCTTGAAAAGCTGCACATTTTGATACTTGAATGGTTTTTGTAGCACAAAGTGGAGAAGAGAACAAAGCGACCGAAAAACGTACGGAAGAATACGGAATAATAATAAAGATTTGGATTTCAAGAGTGTGAATGCTTGAAGCATTCACACTAACTAGAACAATTGCATTTCCTGCGGAATATGCGTGTGAATGCTTCAAATGCTTAAATGAAATGTAGAAACTGCAAAATATTGCTAAACAAGCTGAAATGCAGAAACAAATGCAAAACATAGCAAAAATGCAACAAAAAAAGCTTAATTCAAATGCATTAATAAGCTGAAATGCAAAAAAAGATCCAAATAAATTGTAGAAAACTAAAGAGTTTAATTAGAGAGGTAGATAATTAGACACAGAGGTAAAGAAATAAAGGGGTAGAGAAAGACAGAGCTGGAGAAGTAAAGGAGTACAAAAAAGAAAGGTAAATACAGATAGCTAGATAGATAGATAGATAGATAGATAGATAGATAGATAGATAGATAGATAGATAGATAGATAGATAGATAGATAGATAGATAGATAGATAGATAGATTATTAGAAAGAAAGAAAGAAAGAAAGAAAGAAAGAAAGAAAGAAAGATGGATTAGGTAGAAAGAAAGAAAGAAAGAAAGGAAGGAAGGAAGGAAGGAAGAAAGATTGATTAGGAAGAAAGAAAGAAAGAAAGAAAGAAAGAAAGAAAGAAAGAAAGAAAGAAAGAAAGAAAGAAAGAAAGAAAGAAAGAAAGATGGATTAGGTAGAAAGGAAGGAAGGAAGGAAGGAAGGAAGGAAGGAAGGAAGAAAGATTGATTAGGTAGAAAGAAAGAAAGAAAGAAAGAAAGAAAGAAAGAAAGAAAGAAAGAAAGAAAGAAAGAAAGAAAGAAAGAAAGGATTAGTAAGAAATATGAAAGAAAGAAAGATGGATTAGGTAGAAAGAAAGAAAGAAAGATGGATTAGGTAGAAAGAAAGAAAGATGGATTAGGTAGAAAGAAAGAAAGAAAGAAAGATTAGTCAGAAATAAATATGGATTTGAAAGAAAGAAAGAAAGAAAGAAAGAAAGAAAGAAAGAAAGAAAGAAAGAAAGAAAGAAAGATGGATTAGGTAGAAAGAAAGAAAGAAAGAAAGAAAGAAAGAAAGAAAGAAAGAAAGAAAGAAAGAAAGAAAGAAAGAAAGAAAGAAAGAAAGAAAGAAAGAAAGAAAGAAAGAAAGAAAGAAAGAAAGAAAGAAAGATGGATTAGGTACAGTAGAAAGAAAGAAAAAAAGAAAGTAAGAAAGAAAGAAAGAAAGAAAAAGATTAGTCAGAAAGAAAGATGGATTTGAAAGAAAGAAAGAAAGAAAGAAAGAAAGAACTAGTTAGAAAGAAAGATGGATTTGAAAGGAAGAAAAAAGAAAGAAAGGATAAGTTAGAAATAAAGAAAGGATTAGTTAAAAAGAAAGATGGTTAGATAGATAGATAGATAGATAGATAGATAGATAGATAGATAGATAGATAGATAGATAGATAGATAGATAGATGCATAGATGCATAGATAGAGTCACACCTGTAGATAGAAACATAGATAGATACATAGATAGATACATAGATAGTTACATAGATAGTTACATAGATAGATCGTTTGGACACAGAAAGTCAAATAGTTAGACAGGCAGATGGAATGAAGAGGATAAAAGGAAGAGTAGAAAGGAGAAGAGATTAGGAAAGGAGAATAGGAGGACAGGAGGAGTAGAGGATTGGAGGAGGAGTAGAGGATTGGAGGAGGAGAAGAGAAGGGAAGAGGGAGGGAGAACAGGAGAAGTAGAAGCATAAATGCAACAAAAACTTGTAGTAGCCTTCAGAAAAGAGCTGAGTGACTGTCCACCAATCAGAACACAGGACCAATTAGGTGTGTCTCCCTTTGATCTTTGCTAATCAGCATCACCTGTGCAATCAGCTTTCCTATTTAGACAGAGGCCAAAATCGCTGAAACTTGGCCTCGAACAAACCTCCCTAGAGACAAAACTATAGGTTGTATCGGCGAAATGACCTGACCGTGAGCGAGACAAGGCCTTTGTGAACGATGTGATGTATTTTTTTTGTGGATAGAGTTGAAAAAAGGGACCATTTTGGCAAGTTAAAAAAGTGGTTCGTAATGCTCTGATCACAAAAGTTTGACCTGAATTTATAATTGATGCCAATGGAGGATTTTCTGTCACTCTTGTCCTTTGGAAGGACACAGAGACAAAACTATAAGTCCCAGGGATTTACTAAACACACGAGAGGAACCACAACAAAAATACCTACGTTTCAAGTATAATTTTATGCCCAAAGAGTGAAAATTGTGGCCAGGCCAGCGATTTAAAAATTATTTTTTAGCATTAGATTTCAAGCTGGCTCACTCTAGCTTATGACATCATGCACTCTAGCTCTGAACAGTCTCTCTCATTCACTCCCATTATAATTTCAGAAACGGCTTGAAAAACATCATGAGACTAAAGGAGAGATTGTGAAAAAAGTATAATAGATATCAAAAAGTTGAATACAACTTTAATAGCTTACAAATTTCTCTACATTTTAAAGTTTAAATGACAGAAATAGCTGAAAGTATGCAGAAGTTGTAGGCTTTGAAAGCAGAAGGAGCATAAAGCAGAATTTGAAAAATTCTCCATTGACTTCCATGTTAAAAAATATGCATAAAAAGATTAATAATTCAAAAAGTATAAAGGTTATAAAAAAGAAAAGTAATAGCACACATGTCCTTGAAAAGCTGCACATTTTGATACTTGAATGGTTTTTGTAGCACAAAGTGGAGAAGAGAAGAAAGCGACCGAAAAACGTACGGAAGAATACGGAATAACTAGAACAATTGCATTTCCTGCGGAATATGCGTGTGAATGCTTCAAATGCTTAAATGAAATGTAGAAACTGCAAAATATTGCTAAACAAGCTGAAATGCAGAAACAAATGCAAAACATAGCAAAAATGCAACAAAAAAAGCTTAATTCAAATGCATTAATAAGCTGAAATGCAAAAAAAGATCCAAATAAATTGTAGAAAACTAAAGAGTTTAATTAGAGAGGTAGATAATTAGACACAGAGGTAAAGAAATAAAGGGGTAGAGAAAGACAGAGCTGGAGAAGTAAAGGAGTACAAAAAAGAAAGGTAAATACAGATAGCTAGATAGATAGATAGATAGATAGATAGATAGATAGATAGATAGATAGATAGATAGATAGATAGATAGATAGATAGATAGATAGATAGATAGATTATTAGAAAGAAAGAAAGAAAGAAAGAAAGAAAGAAAGAAAGAAAGATGGATTAGGTAGAAAGAAAGAAAGAAAGAAAGGAAGGAAGGAAGGAAGGAAGGAAGGAAGGAAGAAAGATTGATTAGGAAGAAAGAAAGAAAGAAAGAAAGAAAGAAAGAAAGAAAGAAAGAAAGAAAGAAAGAAAGAAAGAAAGATGGATTAGGTAGAAAGGAAGGAAGGAAGGAAGGAAGGAAGGAAGGAAGAAAGATTGATTAGGTAGAAAGAAAGAAAGAAAGAAAGAAAGAAAGAAAGAAAGAAAGAAAGAAAGAAAGAAAGAAAGAAAGAAAGAAAGAAAGAAAGAAAGAAAGAAAGAAAGGATTAGTAAGAAATATGAAAGAAAGAAAGATGGATTAGGTAGAAAGAAAGAAAGAAAGATGGATTAGGTAGAAAGAAAGAAAGATGGATTAGGTAGAAAGAAAGAAAGAAAGATTAGTCAGAAAGAAATATGGATTTGAAAGAAAGAAAGAAAGAAAGAAAGAAAGAAAGAAAGATGGATTAGGTAGAAAGAAAGAAAGAAAGAAAGAAAGAAAGAAAGAAAGAAAGAAAGAAAGAAAGAAAGATGGATTAGGTACAGTAGAAAGAAAGAAAAAAAGAAAGTAAGAAAGAAAGAAAGAAAGAAAAAGATTAGTCAGAAAGAAAGATGGATTTGAAAGAAAGAAAGAAAGAAAGAAAGAAAGAACTAGTTAGAAAGAAAGATGGATTTGAAAGGAAGAAAAAAGAAAGAAAGGATAAGTTAGAAATAAAGAAAGGATTAGTTAAAAAGAAAGATGGTTAGATAGATAGATAGATAGATAGATAGATAGATAGATAGATAGATAGATGCATAGATGCATAGATAGAGTCACACCTGTAGATAGAAACATAGATAGATACATAGATAGATACATAGATAGTTACATAGATAGTTACATAGATAGATCGTTTGGACACAGAAAGTCAAATAGTTAGACAGGCAGATGGAATGAAGAGGATAAAAGGAAGAGTAGAAAGGAGAAGAGATTAGGAAAGGAGAATAGGAGGACAGGAGGAGTAGAGGATTGGAGGAGGAGTAGAGGATTGGAGGAGGAGAAGAGAAGGGAAGAGGGAGGGAGAACAGGAGAAGTAGAAGCATAAATGCAACAAAAACTTGTAGTAGCCTTCAGAAAAGAGCTGAGTGACTGTCCACCAATCAGAACACAGGACCAATTAGGTGTGTCTCCCTTTGATCTTTGCTAATCAGCATCACCTGTGCAATCAGCTTTCCTATTTAGACAGAGGCCAAAATCGCTGAAACTTGGCCTCGAACAAACCTCCCTAGAGACAAAACTATAGGTTGTATCGGCGAAATGACCTGACCGTGAGCGAGACAAGGCCTTTGTGAACGATGTGATGTATTTTTTTTGTGGATAGAGTTGAAAAAAGGGACCATTTTGGCAAGTTAAAAAAGTGGTTCGTAATGCTCTGATCACAAAAGTTTGACCTGAATTTATAATTGATGCCAATGGAGGATTTTCTGTCACTCTTGTCCTTTGGAAGGACACAGAGACAAAACTATAAGTCCCAGGGATTTACTAAACACACGAGAGGAACCACAACAAAAATACCTACGTTTCAAGTATAATTTTATGCCCAAAGAGTGAAAATTGTGGCCAGGCCAGCGATTTAAAAATTATTTTTTAGCATTAGATTTCAAGCTGGCTCACTCTAGCTTATGACATCATGCACTCTAGCTCTGAACAGTCTCTCTCATTCACTCCCATTATAATTTCAGAAACGGCTTGAAAAACATCATGAGACTAAAGGAGAGATTGTGAAAAAAGTATAATAGATATCAAAAAGTTGAATACAACTTTAATAGCTTACAAATTTCTCTACATTTTAAAGTTTAAATGACAGAAATAGCTGAAAGTATGCAGAAGTTGTAGGCTTTGAAAGCAGAAGGAGCATAAAGCAGAATTTGAAAAATTCTCCATTGACTTCCATGTTAAAAAATATGCATAAAAAGATTAATAATTCAAAAAGTATAAAGGTTATAAAAAAGAAAAGTAATAGCACACATGTCCTTGAAAAGCTGCACATTTTGATACTTGAATGGTTTTTGTAGCACAAAGTGGAGAAGAGAAGAAAGCGACCGAAAAACGTACGGAAGAATACGGAATAATAATAATAAAGATTTGGATTTCAAGAGTGTGAATGCTTGAAGCATTCACACTAATAACTAGAACAATTGCATTTCCTGCGGAATATGCGTGTGAATGCTTCAAATGCTTAAATGAAATGTAGAAACTGCAAAATATTGCTAAACAAGCTGAAATGCAGAAACAAATGCAAAACATAGCAAAAATGCAACAAAAAAAGCTTAATTCAAATGCATTAATAAGCTGAAATGCAAAAAAAGATCCAAATAAATTGTAGAAAACTAAAGAGTTTAATTAGAGAGGTAGATAATTAGACACAGAGGTAAAGAAATAAAGGGATAGAGAAAGACAGAGCTGGAGAAGTAAAGGAGTACAAAAAAGAAAGGTAAATACAGATAGCTAGATAGATAGATAGATAGATATATAGATAGATAGATAGATAGATAGATAGATAGATAGATAGATAGATAGATAGATAGATAGATTATTAGAAAGAAAGAAAGAAAGAAAGAAAGAAAGATGGATTAGGTAGAAAGAAAGAAAGAAAGAAAGAAAGGAAGGAAGGAAGGAAGGAAGAAAGATTGATTAGGAAGAAAGAAAGAAAGAAAGAAAGAAAGAAAGAAAGAAAGAAAGAAAGAAAGAAAGAAAGAAAGAAAGAAAGAAAGAAAGAAAGAAAGAAAGAAAGAAAGAAAGAAAGATGGATTAGGTAGAAAGGAAGGAAGGAAGGAAGGAAGGAAGAAAGATTGATTAGGTAGAAAGAAAGAAAGAAAGAAAGAAAGAAAGAAAGAAAGAAAGAAAGAAAGAAAGAAAGAAAGAAAGAAAGAAAGAAAGAAAGGATTAGTAAGAAATATGAAAGAAAGAAAGATGGATTAGGTAGAAAGAAAGAAAGAAAGATGGATTAGGTAGAAAGAAAGAAAGATGGATTAGGTAGAAAGAAAGAAAGAAAGAAAGATTAGTCAGAAAGAAATATGGATTTGAAAGAAAGAAAGAAAGAAAGAAAGAAAGAAAGAAAGAAAGAAAGAAAGATGGATTAGGTAGAAAGAAAGAAAGAAAGAAAGAAAGAAAGAAAGAAAGAAAGAAAGAAAGAAAGAAAGAAAGAAAGAAAGAAAGAAAGAAAGAAAGAAAGAAAGATGGATTAGGTACAGTAGAAAGAAAGAAAAAAAGAAAGTAAGAAAGAAAGAAAGAAAGAAAAAGATTAGTCAGAAAGAAAGATGGATTTGAAAGAAAGAAAGAAAGAAAGAAAGAACTAGTTAGAAAGAAAGATGGATTTGAAAGGAAGAAAAAAGAAAGAAAGGATAAGTTAGAAATAAAGAAAGGATTAGTTAAAAAGAAAGATGGTTAGATAGATAGATAGATAGATAGATAGATAGATAGATAGATAGATAGATAGATGCATAGATGCATAGATAGAGTCACACCTGTAGATAGAAACATAGATAGATACATAGATAGATACATAGATAGTTACATAGATAGTTACATAGATAGATCGTTTGGACACAGAAAGTCAAATAGTTAGACAGGCAGATGGAATGAAGAGGATAAAAGGAAGAGTAGAAAGGAGAAGAGATTAGGAAAGGAGAATAGGAGGACAGGAGGAGTAGAGGATTGGAGGAGGAGTAGAGGATTGGAGGAGGAGAAGAGAAGGGAAGAGGGAGGGAGAACAGGAGAAGTAGAAGCATAAATGCAACAAAAACTTGTAGTAGCCTTCAGAAAAGAGCTGAGTGACTGTCCACCAATCAGAACACAGGACCAATTAGGTGTGTCTCCCTTTGATCTTTGCTAATCAGCATCACCTGTGCAATCAGCTTTCCTATTTAGACAGAGGCCAAAATCGCTGAAACTTGGCCTCGAACAAACCTCCCTAGAGACAAAACTATAGGTTGTATCGGCGAAATGACCTGACCGTGAGCGAGACAAGGCCTTTGTGAACGATGTGATGTATTTTTTTTGTGGATAGAGTTGAAAAAAGGGACCATTTTGGCAAGTTAAAAAAGTGGTTCGTAATGCTCTGATCACAAAAGTTTGACCTGAATTTATAATTGATGCCAATGGAGGATTTTCTGTCACTCTTGTCCTTTGGAAGGACACAGAGACAAAACTATAAGTCCCAGGGATTTACTAAACACACGAGAGGAACCACAACAAAAATACCTACGTTTCAAGTATAATTTTATGCCCAAAGAGTGAAAATTGTGGCCAGGCCAGCGATTTAAAAATTATTTTTTAGCATTAGATTTCAAGCTGGCTCACTCTAGCTTATGACATCATGCACTCTAGCTCTGAACAGTCTCTCTCATTCACTCCCATTATAATTTCAGAAACGGCTTGAAAAACATCATGAGACTAAAGGAGAGATTGTGAAAAAAGTATAATAGATATCAAAAAGTTGAATACAACTTTAATAGCTTACAAATTTCTCTACATTTTAAAGTTTAAATGACAGAAATAGCTGAAAGTATGCAGAAGTTGTAGGCTTTGAAAGCAGAAGGAGCATAAAGCAGAATTTGAAAAATTCTCCATTGACTTCCATGTTAAAAAATATGCATAAAAAGATTAATAATTCAAAAAGTATAAAGGTTATAAAAAAGAAAAGTAATAGCACACATGTCCTTGAAAAGCTGCACATTTTGATACTTGAATGGTTTTTGTAGCACAAAGTGGAGAAGAGAAGAAAGCGACCGAAAAACGTACGGAAGAATACGGAATAATAATAATAAAGATTTGGATTTCAAGAGTGTGAATGCTTGAAGCATTCACACTAATAATAAGTATGGAGAAGAACAATAGTGTTGCTTTGCTTTCAGCAAGCACCACTAACTAGAATGTACATTTCCAGAAGAAAATGTGAAGTGGTGCTTGCAGTGGCAAAATTCGCCGCTCAGTTGCTAGGGTGTTCTGGGTGGTTGCTAGGTGGTTGTTAGGGTATTCTGGGTGGTTACTAAGGTGTTCTGGGTGGTTGCTAGGGTGTTGGTAGGTGGTTGCTAGGGTGTTGCTAAGGTGTTCTGGATGGTTGCTAGGCGGTTGCTAGGGTGTTACTAGGCGGTTGCTAGGGTGTTCTGGGTGGTTGCTATGGTGTTGCTAGGCGGTTGCTAGGGTATTCTGGGTGGTTGCTAGGGTGTTGCTAGGCGGTTGCTAGGGTGATCTGGGTGGTTGCTAGAGTGTTGCTAGGTGGTTGCTAGGGTGTTCTGGGTAGTTGCTAGGGTGTTGCTAGGCGGTTGCTAGGGAGTTCTGGGTGGTTGCTAGGGTGTTGCTAGGCGGTTGCTAGGGTGATCTGGGTGGTTGCTAGGGTGTTGCTAGGTGGTTGCTAGGGTGTTCTGGGTGGTTGCTAGGGTGTTGCTAGGGTGTTGCTAGGCGGTTGCTAGGGTGTTCTGGGTGGTTGCCAGGGTGTTGCTAGGTGGTTGCTAGGGTGTTCTGGGTGGTTGCTAGGGTGTTGCTGGGTGGTTGCTAGGGTGTTCTGGGTGGTTGCTAGGGTGTTGCTAGGTGGTTGCTAGGGTGTTCTGGGTGGTTGCTAGGGCGTTGCTAGGTGGTTGCTAGGGTATTCTGGGTGGTTGCTTGGGTGTTGCTAGGCGGTTGCTAGGGTATTCTGGGTGGTTGCTAGGGTGTTGCTAGGCGGTTGCTAGGGTATTCTGGGTGGTTGCTAGGGTGTTGCTAGGTAGTTGCTAGGGTGTTCTGGGTGGTTGCTAGGGTGTTGCTAGGCAGTTGCTAGGGTGTTCTGGGTGGTTGCTATGGTGTTGCTAGGCGGTTGCTAGGGTGTTTTAGGTGGTTGCTATGGTATTCTGGATGGTTGCTATGGTGTTACTAGGTGGTTGGTAGTGTTCACATATGGTTACTATAGAGTTTTTATAATGTTCATGGCATGATTTAGCACTTAGCTAATCAATATTATCATGTAGCTATTCACAGCTAGCATGTTTAGCATGTTGAAAGTCCTGTGTGCTAGCATGAGTCAAAAGACCCAACCCCCATCGCGATACAATGTTCTGATGCTGAGATATAGCTGTTACAAAATGGTTGCTAGGGTACTCTGTTTGGTTGCTAGGGAGTGGCTTGGCAGCTGCCAATCATGAAACTCCAAAGGCTGCTTGTCAGTATGAATGATATAAACCAACCCCCATCTCTATACGATGTTCTGATGCTGAGATATAGCTGTTACAAAATGGTTGCTAGGGTACTCTGTTTGGTTGCTAGGGAGTGGCTTGGCAGCTGCCAATGATGAAACTCCAAAGGCTTCTTGTCAGTATGAATGATATAAACCAACTCCCATGCCTCTGTGACATTCAGAATGGACGATATTCCTCTTTGGATTTTGGTTGCTAAGGTGCTCGATAATGGTTGCTAGGGCGTGGCTAGGAAGTGTTGAGGTGATTCATGATTGGCTGTTTGCTGCCCCGAGTCAAACGAGACCACCCTCATGTTTCTATGACAATTCAGTCCAGAGATATCCCTTCGATCTCTTTCAATGGAAGTCTATGGGAGTTGTTGCTAAGGGTGCTCTAATTGGTTGCTAGGGCGTGGCTTGATAGCTTCACAATGATCCTGAGAGACTGATTGGTCGTCTGAGTAAAATGAGCCCGCTCCCTTGTCTCTACGACACTGTGATCCAGAGTTATGTTCAATATAAATGCGGTTTCTATGGTGTAGGACGGCCCATTTCATGGGCCGTCCTACACCATAGTAAGTCAATGGGGCAACTTTGGGCAGCTCCTGCCCCCCAGGGGTGCAACTTTTACCCCATTGTGTGGTATATTCTTACAGAGCCTGTCAACCTCTTCAAATGTGGCAAATTTCACGTTTCTGCGAAATCCGAGCTCTGAGCTATGACTCGTCAAAGTTTGACGCAATGTTAAGTCTATGGGATTTTTCGGCCGGTTTTTCGCCCCTGGGGCGAACATCGTACCCCCGATCCCTTAGAAAAGTCATAGCACACCATTCCCGAATAATCCGCACGATTTGACGCCTCATTCGTGGGTCTGTGACAAAAGCTGCGGGAGGAGTAGCGCGCCGAAATTTGTACGGAATAATAAGAAGAAGAAGAAGAATAATAAGTATGGAGAAGAACAATAGTGTTGCTTTGCTTTCAGCAAGCACCACTAACTAGAATGTACATTTCCAGAAGAAAATGTGAAGTGGTGCTTGCCGTGGCAAAATTCGCCACCCCGGTTGCTAGGGTGTTCTGGGTGGTTGCTAGGTGGTTGTTAGGGTATTCTTGGTGGTTGCTATGGTGTTGCTATGCGGTTGCTTAGGTATTCTGGGTGGTTGCTAAGGTGTTCTGGGTGGTTAATAGGGTGTTGGTAGGTGGTTGCTAGGGTGTTGCTAAGGTGTTCTGGATGGTTGCTAGGGTGTTCTGGGTGGTTGCTATGGTGTTGCTAGGCGGTTGCCAGGGTATTCTGGGTGGTTGCTAGGGTGTTGCTAGGTGGTTGCTAGGGTGTTCTGGGTGGTTGCTAGGGTGTTGCTAGGCGGTTGCTAGGGTGTTGCTAGGCGGTTGCTATGGTGTTCGGGGTGGTTGCTAGGGTGTTGCTAGGTGGTTGCTAGGGTGTTCTGGGTGGTTGCTAGGGTGTTGCTAGGGTGTTCTGGGTGGTTGCTAGGGTGTTAATAGGCGTTTGCTAGGGTGTTCTGGGTGGTTGCTAGGGTGTTGCTAGGTGGTTGCTAGGGTGTTCTGGGTGGTTGCTAGGGTGTTGCTAGGCAGTTGCTAGGGTGTTCTGAGTGGTTGCTAGGGTGTTCTGGGTGGTTGCTAGGGTGTTGCTAGGCGGTTGCTAGGGTGTTCTGGGTGGTTGCTAGGGTGTTGCTAGGTGGTTGCTAGGGTGTTCTGGGTAGTTGCTAGGGTGTTGCTAGGCGGTTGCTAGGGTGTTCTGGGTGGTTGCTAGGGTGTTGCTAGGCAGTTGCTAGGGTGTTCTGAGTGGTTGTTAGGGTGTTGCTAGGTGGTTGCTAGGGTGTTCTGGGTAGTTGCTAGGGTGTTGCTAGGCGGTTGCTAGGGTGTTTTGGGTGGTTGCTAGGGTGTTTTAGGTGGTTGCTATGGTAATCTGGATGGTTGCTATGGTGTTACTAGGTGGTTGGTAGTGTTCACATATGGTTACTATAGAGTTTTTATAATGTTAATGGCATGATTTAGCACTTAGCTAATCAATATTAGCATGTAGCTATTCACAGCTAGCATGTTTAGCATGTTGAAAGTCCTGTGTGCAAGCATGAGTCAAAAGACCCAACCCCCATCGCGATACAATGTTCTGATGCTGAGATATAGCTGTTACAAAATGGTTGCTAGGGTACTCTGTTTGGTTGCTAGGGAGTGGCTTGGCAGCTGCCAATCATGAAACTCCAAAGGCTGCTTGTCAGTATGAATGACATAAACCAACCCCCATCTCTATACGATGTTCTGATGCTGAGATATAGCTGTTACAAAATGGTTGCTAGGGTACTCTGTTTGGTTGCTAGGGAGTGGCTTGGCAGCTGCCAATCATGAAACTCCAAAGGCTGCTTGTCAGTATGAATGATATAAACCAACCCCCATCTCTATACGATGTTCTGATGCTGAGATATAGCTGTTACAAAATGGTTGTTAGGGTACTCTGTTTGGTTGCTAGGGAGTGGCTTGGCAGCTGCCAATGATGAAACTCCAAAGGCTTCTTGTAAGTATGAATGATATAAACCAACTCCCATGCCTCTGTGACAGTCAGAATGGACGATATTCCTCTTTGGATTTTGGTTGCTAAGGTGCTCGATAATGGTTGCTAGGGCGTGGCTAGGAAGTGTTGAGGTGATTCATGATTGGCTGTTTGCTGCCCCGAGTCAAACGAGACCACCCTCATGTTTCTATGACAATTCAGTCCAGAGATATCCCTTCGATCTCTTTCAATGGAAGTCTATGGGAGTTGTTGCTAAGGGTGCTCTAATTGGTTGCTAGGGCGTGGCTTGATAGCTTCACAATGATCCTGAGAGACTGATTGGTCGTCTGAGTAAAATGAGCCCGCCCCCTTGTCTCTACGACACTGTGATCCAGAGTTATGTTCAATATAAATGCGGTTTCTATGGTGTAGGACGGCCCATTTCATGGGCCGTCCTACACCATAGTAAGTCAATGGGGCAACTTTGGGCAGCTCCTGCCCCCCAGGGGTGCAACTTTTACCCCATTGTGTGGTATGTTCTTACAGAGCCTGTCAGCCTCTTCAAATGTGGTAAATTACACGTTTCTGTGACATCCTCGTTCCGAGCTACGACTCGTCAAAGTTTGACGCAATGTTAAGTCTATGGGATTTTTCGGCCGGTTTTTCGCCCCTGGGGCGAACATCGTACCCCCGATCCCTTAGAAAAGTCATAGCACACCATTCCCGAATAATCCGCACGATTTGACGCCTCATTCGTGGGTCTGTGACAAAAGCTGCGGGAGGAGTAGCGCGTCAAAAAGTGTGTGGAATAAAACGGAATAATAATAATAACTAGAATGTACATTTCCAGAAGAAAATGTGAAGTGGTGCTTGCAGTGGCAAAATTCGCCGCTCGGTTGCTAGAGTGTGGCACATGATTGCATAAAAGACAACAAATACGTCTGTACGATGTTCTGGTGCTGAGATATGGCTTATGTATGTGTTTGTATGGTTACTAGGGTACCCTATATGGTTGCTATGGTGTGTTTATACAGTTTATTAGATGATATTAGAAGACTAGTTGACAGTCTGAGTCAAAAAAGCCGAACTCCACGTCTCTACGATTTTCTGGAGCTGAAATATAGCTTGTAAATGTTGTTTTATGGTTGCTAGGGTGGCATAAGTGGTTGCTATGGCGTGGCCATGAAGTTGTTATGCCCCTACTTATTGGCTGCTTGATAGGCCGAGTCAAAAGAGCCCAACCCCAAGTCTCTATGACCTTCTAGTCAAAAGATATGATCTCACAAATGTTGTGCCAATGTTAAGTCTATGGGATTTTTTTCGGCCGATTTATCGGCCGCCAGGCGAACATCGTACAACCGATCGCTTAGAAAAGTCATAGCACACCTCTCCTCAATGAGCCGGTCGATTTGACACCTCATTCATGGGTCTACGACAAAAAATGCGGGAGGAGTAGCGTGCCGAAGTTTTGTCTAGGTGAATAGTAATCACAATACTAGAATGTACATTTCCAGAAGAAAATGTGAAGTGGTGCTTGCAGTGGCAAAATTCGCAGCCCGGTTGCTAGAGTGTGGTACATTATTGCATACGAGGCAACAACCATGTCTGTACGATGTTCTGGTGCTGAGATATGGCTTATTCATGTGTTTGTATGGTTACTAGGGTACTCTATATGGTTGCTATGGTGTGATTATACAGTTTATTAGATGATATTAGAAGACTAGTTGACAGTCTGAGTCAAAAAAGCCGAACTCCACGTCTCTACGATTTTCTGGAGCTGAAATATAGCTTGTAAATGTTGTTTTATGGTTGCTAGGGTGGCATAAGTGGTTGCTAGGGCGTGGCCATGAAGTTGTTATGCCCCTACTCATTGGCTGCTTGATAGGGTGAGTCAAAAGAGACCAACCCCAAGTCTCTGTGACCTTCTAGTCAAAAGATATGATCTCACAAATGTTGTGGCAATGTTAAGTCTATGGGAATTTTTTCGTCCGATTTATCGCCCGCTGAACCAACATCGTACAACCGATCACTTAGAAAAGTCATAGCACACCTCTCCTCAATGAGCCGGTCGATTTGACACCTCATTCATGGGTCTACGACAAAAAATGCGGGAGGAGTAGCGTGCCGAAGTTTTGTCTAGGTGAATAGTAATCACAATACTAGAATGTACATTTCCAGAAGAAAATGTGAAGTGGTGCTTGCAGTGGCAAAATTCGCAGTTCGGTTGCTAGGGTGATCTGGGTGGTTGCTACGGTGTTCTGGGTGGTTGCTAGGCGGTTGTTAGGGTATTCTGGGTGGTTGCTATGGTGTTGTTAGGTGTTTGCTAGGGTATTCTGGGTGGTTGCTAAGGTGTTCTGGGTGGTTGCTAGGGTGTTGCTAGACGGTTGCTAGGGTGGTTGGGGTGGTTGCTAGGGTGTTGCTAAGCGGTTGCTAGGGTGTTCTGGGTGGTTGCTAGGGTGTTGCTAGGTGGTTGCTAGGGTGTTCTGGGTGGTTGCTAGGTGGTTGCTAGGGTGTTCTGGGTGGTTGCTAGGGTGTTGCTATGGTGTTCCGGGTGGTTGCTAGGGTGTTGCTAGGTGGTTGCTAGGGTGTTCTGGGTGGTTGCTAGGGTGTTGCTAGGTGGTTGCTAGGGTGTTCTGGGTGGTTGCTAGGGTGTTGCTAGGCGGTTGCTAGGGTGTTCTGGGTAGTTGCTAGGGTGTTGCTAGGCGGTTGCTAGGGTGTTCTGGGTGGTTGCTATGGTGCTGCTAGGCGGTTGCTAGGGTGTTTTGGGTGGTTGCTAGGATGTTTCAGGTGGTTGCTATGGTATTCTGGATGGTTGCTATGGTGTTACTAGGTGGTTGGTAGTGTTCATCTATGGTTACTATAGAGTTTTTATAATGTTCATGGCATGATTTAGCACTTAGCTAATCAATATTAGCATGTAGCTATTCACAGCTAGCATGTTTAGCATGTTGAAAGTAATGTGTGCTAGCATGAGTCAAAAGACCCAACCCCCATCGCGATACAATGTTCTGATGCTGAGATATAGCTGTTACAAAATGGTTGCTAGGGTACTCTGTTTGGTTGCTAGGGAGTGGCTTGGCAGCTGCCAATCATGAAACTCCAAAGGCTGCTTGTCAGTATGAATGATATAAACCAATCCCCATCTCTATACGATGTTCTGATGCAGAGATGTAGGTCTTGCAAAATGGTTGCTAGGGTACTCTGTTTGGTTGCTAGGGAGTGGCTTGGCAGCTGCCAATGATGAAACTCCAAAGGCTTCTTGTCAGTACGAATGATATAAACCAACTCCCATGCCTCTGTGACATTCAGAATGGACGATATTTCTCTTTGGATTTTGGTTGCTAAGGTGCTCGACAATGGTTGCTAGGGCGTGGCTAGGAAGTGTTGAGGTGATTCATGATTGGCTGTTTGCTGCCCCGAGTCAAACGAGACCACCCTCATGTTTCTATGACACTTCTATCCGGAGATATCCCTTCGATCTCTTTCAATGGAAGTCTATGGGAGTTGTTGCTAAGGGTGCTCTAAATGGTTGCTAGGGCGTGGCTTAATAGCTTCACAATGATCCTGAGAGACTGATTGGTCGTCCGAGTAAAATGAGCCCGCCCCCTTGTCTCTACGACACTGTGTTCCAGAGTTATGTTCAATATAAATGCGGTTTCTATGGTGTAGGACGGCCCATTTCATGGGCCGTCCTACACCATAGTAAGTCAATGGGGCAACTTTGGGCAGCTCCTGCCCCCCAGGGGTGCAACTTTTACCCCATTGTGTGGTATGTTCTTACAGAGCCTGTCAGCCTCTTCAAATGTGGCAAATTTCACGTTTCTGCGACATCCTCGTTCCGAGCTACGACTCGTCAAAGTTTGACGCAATGTTAAGTCTATGGGATTTTTCGGCCGGTTTTTCGCCCCTGGGGCGAACATCGTACCCCCGATCCCTTAGAAAAGTCATAGCACACCATTCCCGAATAATCCGCACGATTTGACGCCTCATTCGTGGGTCTGTGACAAAAGCTGCGGGAGGAGTAGCGCGTCAAAAAGTGTCCAGAATAATAAGAATAATAATAATAATAATAATAAGTATGCAAGAGAACACTAGTGTTGCTTTGCCTATGGCAAGCACCACTAACTAGAATGTACATTTCCAGAAGAAAATGTGAAGTGGTGCTTGCAGTGGCAAATCTCACCACCCGGTTGCTAGGGTGTTCTGGGTGGTTGCTACGGTGTTCTGGGTGGTTGCTAGGCGGTTGTTAGGGTATTCTGGGTGGTTGCTATGGTGTTGCTATGCGGTTGCTAGGGTATTCTGGGTGGTTGCTAAGGTGTTGCTAGGCAGTTGCTAGGGTGTTCTGGGTGGTTGCTAGGGTGTTGCTAGGCGGTTGCTAGGGTGTTGCTAGGCGGTTTCTATGGTGTTCGGGGTGGTTGCTAGGGTGTTGCTAGGTGGTTGCTAGGGTGTTCTGAATGGTTGCTAGGGTGTTGCTAGGTGGTTGCTATGGTGTTGCTATGCGGTTGCTAGGGTGTTCTGGGTGGTTGCTAGGGTGTTGCTAGGCGGTTGCTAGGGTGTTCTGGGTGGTTGCTAGGGTGTTGCTAGGCAGTTGCTAGGGTGTTCTGAGTGGTTGCTAGGGTGTTGCTAGACGGTTGCTAGGGTATTCTGGGTGGTTGCTAGGGTGTTGCTAGGCAGTTGCTATGGTATTCTGGGTGGTTGCTAGGGTGTTGCTAGGCGGTTGCTAGGGTGTTCTGGGTGGTTGGTAGGGTGTTGCTAGGTGGTTGCTAGGGTATTCTGGGTGGTTGCTAGGGTGTTGCTAGGCGGTTGCTAGGGTATTCTGGGTGGTTGCTAGGGTGTTGCTAGGCGGTTGCTAGGGTGTTCTGGGTGGTTGCTAGGGTGTTGCTAGGCAGTTGCTAGGGTGTTCTGGGTGGTTGCTATGGTGTTGCTAGGCGGTTGCTAGGGTGTTTTAGGTGGTTGCTATGGTATTCTGGATGGTTGCTATGGTATTACTAGGTGGTTGGTAGTGTTCACATATGGTTACTATAGAGTTTTTATAATGTTCATGGCATGATTTAGCACTTAGCTAATCAATATTAGCATGTAGCTATTCACAGCTAGCATGTTTAGCATGTTGAAAGTCTTGTGTGCTAGCATGAGTCAAAAGACCCAACCCCCATCGCGATACAATGTTCTGATGCTGAGATATAGCTGTTACAAAATGGTTGCTAGGGTACTCTGTTTGGTTGCTAGGGAGTGGCTTGGCAGCTGCCAATCATGAAACTCCAAAGGCTGCTTGTCAGTATGAATGATATAAACCAACCCCCATCTCTATACGATGTTCTGATGCAGAGATATAGGTCTTGCAAAATGGTTGCTAGGGTACTCTGTTTGGTTGCTAGGGAGTGGCTTGGCAGCTGCCAATGATGAAACTCCAAAGGCTGCTTGTCACTATGAATGATATAAACCAACTCCCGTGCCTCTGTGACATTCAGAATGGACGATATTCCTCTTTGGATTTTGGTTGCTAAGGTGCTCGACAATGGTTGCTAGGGCGTGGCTAGGAAGTGTTGAGGTGATTCATGATTGGCTGTTTGCTGCCCCGAGTCAAACGAGACCACCCTCATGTTTCTATGACAATTAAGTCCAGAGATATCCCTTCGATCGCTTTCAATGGAAGTCTATGGGAGTTGTTGCTAAGGGTGCTCTAAATGGTTGCTAGGGCGTGGCTTAATAGCTTCAATATGATCCTGAGAGACTGATTGGTCGTCTGAGTAAAATGAGCCCGCCCCCTTGTCTCTACGACACTGTGATCCAGAGTTATGTTCAATATAAATGCGGTTTCTATGGTGTAGGACGGCCCATTTCATGGGCCGTCCTACACCATAGAAAGTCAATGGGGCAACTTTGGGCAGCTCCTGCCCCCCAGGGGTGCAACTTTTACCCCATTGTGTGGTATGTTCTTACAGAGCCTGTCAGCCTCTTCAAATGTGGCAAATTTCACGTTTCTGCGAAATCCGAGCTCTGAGCTATGACTCGTCAAAGTTTGACGCAATGTTAAGTCTATGGGATTTTTCGGCCGGTTTTTCGCCCCTGGGGCGAACATCGTACCCCCGATCCCTTAGAAAAGTCATAGCACACCATTCCCGAATAATCCGCACGATTTGACGCCTCATTCGTGGGTCTGTGACAAAAGCTGCGGGAGGAGTAGCGCGCCGAAATTTGTACGGAATAATAAGAAGAAGAAGAAGAAGAAGAAGAATAATAAGTATGGAGAAGAACAATAGTGTTGCTTTGCTTTCAGCAAGCACCACTAATAATAATAAGTATGGCGGATAACAATAGTGTTGCTTCGCCTTTGGCAAGCACCACTAACTAGAATGTACATTTCCAGAAGAAAATGTGAAGTGGTGCTTGCAGTGGCAAAATTCGCAGCTCGGTTGCAAGGGTGTTGTACATTATTGCATACAAGCCAAGAACCATGTCTGTACGATGTTCTAGTGCTGAGATATGGCTTATTTATGTGTTTGTATGGTTACTAGGGTACTCTATATGGTTGCTATGGTGTGCTTATACAGTTTATTAGATGATATTAGAAGACTAGTTGACAGTCTAAGTCAAAAAAACCGAACTACACGTCTCTACGATTTTCTGGAGCTGAAATATAGCTTGTAAATGTTGTTTTATAGTTGCTAGGGTGGCATAAGTGGTTGCTAGGGCACGGCCATGAAGTTGTTATGCCCCTACTTATTGGCTGCTTGATTGGCCGAGTCAAAAGAGCCTAACCTCAAGTCTCTATGACCTTCTAGTCAAAAGATATGATCTCACAAATATTGTGCCAATGTTAAGTCTATGGGAATTTTTTCGTCCGATTTATCGCCCGCTGAACCAACATCGTACAATCGATCACTTAGAAAAGTCATAGCACACCTCTCCTCAATGAGCCGGTCGATTTGACACCTCATTCATGGGTCTACGACAAAAAATGCGGGAGGAGTAGCGTGCCGAAGTTTTGTCTAGGTGAATAGTAATCACAATACCAGAAGAAAATGTGAAGTGGTGCTTGCAGTGGCAAAATTCGCCGCTCGGTTGCAAGGGTGTTGTACATTATTGCATACAAGCCAAGAACCATGTCTGTATGATGTTCTAGTGCTGAGATATGACTTATTTATGTGTTTGTATGGTTACTAGGGTACTCTATATGGTTGCTATGGTGTGCTTATACAGTTTATTAGATGATATTAGAAGACTAGTTGACAGTCTGAGTCAAAAAAACTGAACTCCACGTCTCTACGATTTTCTGGAGCTGAAATATAGCTTGTAAATGTTGTTTTATAGTTGCTAGGGTGGCATAAGTGGTTGCTAGGGCACGGCCATGAAGTTGTTATGCCCCTACTTATTGGCTGCTTGATTGGCCGAGTCAAAAGAGCCTAACCTCAAGTCTCTATGACCTTCTAGTCAAAAGATATGATCTCACAAATATTGTGCCAATGTTAAGTCTATGGGAATTTTTTCGTCCGATTTATCGCCCGCTGAACCAACATCGTACAATCGATTACTTAGAAAAGTCATAGCACACCTCTCCTCAATGAGCGGGTCGATTTGACACCTCATTCATGGGTCTACGACAAAAAATGCGGGAGGAGTAGCGTGCCGAAGTTTTGTCTAGGTGAATAGTAATCACAATACTAGAATGTACATTTCCAGAAGAAAATGTGAAGTGGTGCTTGCAGTGGCAAAATTCGCCGCTCGGTTGCTAGAGTGTGGTACATGATTGCATACGAGACAACAAACACGTCTGTACGATGTTCTGGTGCTGAGATATGGCTTTAGTCATGTGTTTGGATGGTTACTAGGGTACTCTATATGGTTGCTATGGTGTGCTTATACAGTTTATTAGATGATATTAGAAGACTAGTTGACAGTCTGAGTCAAAAAAGCCGAACTCCACGTCTCTACGATTTTCCGGAGCTGAAATATAGCTTGTAAATGTTGTTTTATGGTTGCTAGGGTGTCATAAGTGGTTGCTAGGGCGTGGCCATGAAGTTGTTATGCCCCTACTTATTGGCTGCTTGATAGACCGAGTCGAAAGAGCCCAACCCCAAGTCTCTGTGACCTTCAGGTCCAAAGATATGATATAACAAATGTTGTGCCAATGTTAAGTCTATGGGAATTTTTTCGTCCGATTTATCGCCCGCTGAACGAACATCGTACAACTGATCACTTAGAAAAGTCATAGCACACCTCTCCTCAATGAGCCGGTCGATTTGACACCTCATTCATGGGTCTACGACAAAAAATGCGGGAGGAGTAGCGTGCCGAAGTTTTGTCTAGGTGAATAGTAATCACAATACTAGAACAATTGCATTTCCTGCGGAATATGCGTGTGAATGCTTCAAATGCTTAAATGAAATGTAGAAACTGCAAAATATTGCTAAACAAGCTGAAATGCAGAAACAAATGCAAAACATAGCAAAAATGCAACAAAAAAAGCTTAATTCAAATGCATTAATAAGCTGAAATGCAAAAAAAGATCCAAATAAATTGTAGAAAACTAAAGAGTTTAATTAGAGAGGTAGATAATTAGACACAGAGGTAAAGAAATAAAGGGGTAGAGAAAGACAGAGCTGGAGAAGTAAAGGAGTACAAAAAAGAAAGGTAAATACAGATAGCTAGATAGATAGATAGATAGATAGATATATAGATAGATAGATAGATAGATAGATAGATAGATAGATAGATAGATAGATAGATAGATAGATAGATAGATAGATAGATAGATAGATAGATAGATAGATAGATAGATAGATAGATAGATAGATAGATAGATAGATTATTAGAAAGAAAGAAAGAAAGAAAGAAAGAAAGGAAGGAAGGAAGGAAGAAAGATTGATTAGGAAGAAAGAAAGAAAGAAAGAAAGAAAGAAAGAAAGAAAGAAAGAAAGAAAGAAAGAAAGAAAGAAAGAAAGATGGATTAGGTAGAAAGGAAGGAAGGAAGGAAGGAAGGAAGAAAGATTGATTAGGTAGAAAGAAAGAAAGAAAGAAAGAAAGAAAGAAAGAAAGAAAGAAAGAAAGAAAGAAAGAAAGAAAGAAAGAAAGAAAGAAAGAAAGAAAGAAAGGATTAGTAAGAAATATGAAAGAAAGAAAGATGGATTAGGTAGAAAGAAAGAAAGAAAGATGGATTAGGTAGAAAGAAAGAAAGATGGATTAGGTAGAAAGAAAGAAAGAAAGAAAGATTAGTCAGAAAGAAATATGGATTTGAAAGAAAGAAAGAAAGAAAGAAAGAAAGAAAGAAAGAAAGAAAGATGGATTAGGTAGAAAGAAAGAAAGAAAGAAAGAAAGAAAGAAAGAAAGAAAGAAAGAAAGATGGATTAGGTAGAAAGAAAGAAAGAAAGAAAGGAAGGAAGGAAGGAAGGAAGAAAGATTGATTAGGAAGAAAGAAAGAAAGAAAGAAAGAAAGAAAGAAAGAAAGAAAGAAAGAAAGAAAGAAAGAAAGAAAGAAAGAAAGATGGATTAGGTAGAAAGGAAGGAAGGAAGGAAGGAAGGAAGAAAGATTGATTAGGTAGAAAGAAAGAAAGAAAGAAAGAAAGAAAGAAAGAAAGAAAGAAAGAAAGAAAGAAAGAAAGAAAGAAAGAAAGAAAGAAAGAAAGAAAGGATTAGTAAGAAATATGAAAGAAAGAAAGATGGATTAGGTAGAAAGAAAGAAAGAAAGATGGATTAGGTAGAAAGAAAGAAAGATGGATTAGGTAGAAAGAAAGAAAGAAAGAAAGATTAGTCAGAAAGAAATATGGATTTGAAAGAAAGAAAGAAAGAAAGAAAGAAAGAAAGAAAGAAAGAAAGAAAGAAAGAAAGAAAGAAAGATGGATTAGGTAGAAAGAAAGAAAGAAAGAAAGAAAGAAAGAAAGAAAGAAAGAAAGAAAGAAAGAAAGATGGATTAGGTACAGTAGAAAGAAAGAAAAAAAGAAAGTAAGAAAGAAAGAAAGAAAGAAAAAGATTAGTCAGAAAGAAAGATGGATTTGAAAGAAAGAAAGAAAGAAAGAAAGAAAGAACTAGTTAGAAAGAAAGATGGATTTGAAAGGAAGAAAAAAGAAAGAAAGGATAAGTTAGAAATAAAGAAAGGATTAGTTAAAAAGAAAGATGGTGTAGATAGATAGATAGATAGATAGATAGATAGATAGATAGATAGATAGATAGATAGATAGATAGATAGATAGATAGATAGATAGATAGATAGATAGATAGATAGATAGATGCATAGATGCATAGATAGAGTCACACCTGTAGATAGAAACATAGATAGATACATAGATAGATACATAGATAGTTACATAGATAGTTACATAGATAGATCGTTTGGACACAGAAAGTCAAATAGTTAGACAGGCAGATGGAATGAAGAGGATAAAAGGAAGAGTAGAAAGGAGAAGAGATTAGGAAAGGAGAATAGGAGGACAGGAGGAGTAGAGGATTGGAGGAGGAGTAGAGGATTGGAGGAGGAGAAGAGAAGGGAAGAGGGAGGGAGAACAGGAGAAGTAGAAGCATAAATGCAACAAAAACTTGTAGTAGCCTTCAGAAAAGAGCTGAGTGACTGTCCACCAATCAGAACACAGGACCAATTAGGTGTGTCTCCCTTTGATCTTTGCTAATCAGCATCACCTGTGCAATCAGCTTTCCTATTTAGACAGAGGCCAAAATCGCTGAAACTTGGCCTCGAACAAACCTCCCTAGAGACAAAACTATAGGTTGTATCGGCGAAATGACCTGACCGTGAGCGAGACAAGGCCTTTGTGAACGATGTGATGTATTTTTTTTGTGGATAGAGTT
Source organism: Tiaroga cobitis (assembly GCA_030578255.1). Classification (NCBI taxonomy): domain Eukaryota; kingdom Metazoa; phylum Chordata; class Actinopteri; order Cypriniformes; family Leuciscidae; genus Tiaroga; species Tiaroga cobitis. Next base: position 27,456,445 of record CM060591.1, on the reverse strand, counting down.
GAAAAAAGGGACCATTTTGGCAAGTTAAAAAAGTGGTTCGTAATGCTCTGATCACAAAAGTTTGACCTGAATTTATAATTGATGCCAATGGAGGATTTTCTGTCACTCTTGTCCTTTGGAAGGACACAGAGACAAAACTATAAGTCCCAGGGATTTACTAAACACACGAGAGGAACCACAACAAAAATACCTACGTTTCAAGTATAATTTTATGCCCAAAGAGTGAAAATTGTGGCCAGGCCAGCGATTTAAAAATTATTTTTTAGCATTAGATTTCAAGCTGGCTCACTCTAGCTTATGACATCATGCACTCTAGCTCTGAACAGTCTCTCTCATTCACTCCCATTATAATTTCAGAAACGGCTTGAAAAACATCATGAGACTAAAGGAGAGATTGTGAAAAAAGTATAATAGATATCAAAAAGTTGAATACAACTTTAATAGCTTACAAATTTCTCTACATTTTAAAGTTTAAATGACAGAAATAGCTGAAAGTATGCAGAAGTTGTAGGCTTTGAAAGCAGAAGGAGCATAAAGCAGAATTTGAAAAATTCTCCATTGACTTCCATGTTAAAAAATATGCATAAAAAGATTAATAATTCAAAAAGTATAAAGGTTATAAAAAAGAAAAGTAATAGCACACATGTCCTTGAAAAGCTGCACATTTTGATACTTGAATGGTTTTTGTAGCACAAAGTGGAGAAGAGAAGAAAGCGACCGAAAAACGTACGGAAGAATACGGAATAATAATAATAAAGATTTGGATTTCAAGAGTGTGAATGCTTGAAGCATTCACACTAACTAGAACAATTGCATTTCCTGCGGAATATGCGTGTGAATGCTTCAAATGCTTAAATGAAATGTAGAAACTGCAAAATATTGCTAAACAAGCTGAAATGCAGAAACAAATGCAAAACATAGCAAAAATGCAACAAAAAAAGCTTAATTCAAATGCATTAATAAGCTGAAATGCAAAAAAAGATCCAAATAAATTGTAGAAAACTAAAGAGTTTAATTAGAGAGGTAGATAATTAGACACAGAGGTAAAGAAATAAAGGGGTAGAGAAAGACAGAGCTGGAGAAGTAAAGGAGTACAAAAAAGAAAGGTAAATACAGATAGCTAGATAGATAGATAGATAGATAGATAGATAGATAGATAGATAGATAGATAGATAGATAGATAGATAGATAGATAGATAGATAGATAGATAGATAGATAGATAGATAGATTATTAGAAAGAAAGAAAGAAAGAAAGAAAGAAAGAAAGAAAGATGGATTAGGTAGAAAGAAAGAAAGAAAGGAAGGAAGGAAGGAAGGAAGGAAGGAAGGAAGGAAGAAAGATTGATTAGGAAGAAAGAAAGAAAGAAAGAAAGAAAGAAAGAAAGAAAGAAAGAAAGAAAGAAAGAAAGAAAGAAAGAAAGAAAGAAAGAAAGAAAGAAAGAAAGAAAGATGGATTAGGTAGAAAGGAAGGAAGGAAGGAAGGAAGGAAGGAAGGAAGGAAGAAAGATTGATTAGGTAGAAAGAAAGAAAGAAAGAAAGAAAGAAAGAAAGAAAGAAAGAAAGAAAGAAAGAAAGAAAGAAAGAAAGAAAGAAAGAAAGAAAGGATTAGTAAGAAATATGAAAGAAAGAAAGATGGATTAGGTAGAAAGAAAGAAAGAAAGATGGATTAGGTAGAAAGAAAGAAAGATGGATTAGGTAGAAAGAAAGAAAGAAAGAAAGAAAGATTAGTCAGAAAGAAATATGGATTTGAAAGAAAGAAAGAAAGAAAGAAAGAAAGAAAGATGGATTAGGTAGAAAGAAAGAAAGAAAGAAAGAAAGAAAGAAAGAAAGAAAGAAAGATGGATTAGGTACAGTAGAAAGAAAGAAAAAAAGAAAGTAAGAAAGAAAGAAAGAAAGAAAAAGATTAGTCAGAAAGAAAGATGGATTTGAAAGAAAGAAAGAAAGAAAGAAAGAAAGAACTAGTTAGAAAGAAAGATGGATTTGAAAGGAAGAAAAAAGAAAGAAAGGATAAGTTAGAAATAAAGAAAGGATTAGTTAAAAAGAAAGATGGTTAGATAGATAGATAGATAGATAGATAGATAGATAGATAGATAGATAGATAGATAGATAGATAGATAGATAGATAGATAGATAGATGCATAGATGCATAGATAGAGTCACACCTGTAGATAGAAACATAGATAGATACATAGATAGATACATAGATAGTTACATAGATAGTTACATAGATAGATCGTTTGGACACAGAAAGTCAAATAGTTAGACAGGCAGATGGAATGAAGAGGATAAAAGGAAGAGTAGAAAGGAGAAGAGATTAGGAAAGGAGAATAGGAGGACAGGAGGAGTAGAGGATTGGAGGAGGAGTAGAGGATTGGAGGAGGAGAAGAGAAGGGAAGAGGGAGGGAGAACAGGAGAAGTAGAAGCATAAATGCAACAAAAACTTGTAGTAGCCTTCAGAAAAGAGCTGAGTGACTGTCCACCAATCAGAACACAGGACCAATTAGGTGTGTCTCCCTTTGATCTTTGCTAATCAGCATCACCTGTGCAATCAGCTTTCCTATTTAGACAGAGGCCAAAATCGCTGAAACTTGGCCTCGAACAAACCTCCCTAGAGACAAAACTATAGGTTGTATCGGCGAAATGACCTGACCGTGAGCGAGACAAGGCCTTTGTGAACGATGTGATGTATTTTTTTTGTGGATAGAGTTGAAAAAAGGGACCATTTTGGCAAGTTAAAAAAGTGGTTCGTAATGCTCTGATCACAAAAGTTTGACCTGAATTTATAATTGATGCCAATGGAGGATTTTCTGTCACTCTTGTCCTTTGGAAGGACACAGAGACAAAACTATAAGTCCCAGGGATTTACTAAACACACGAGAGGAACCACAACAAAAATACCTACGTTTCAAGTATAATTTTATGCCCAAAGAGTGAAAATTGTGGCCAGGCCAGCGATTTAAAAATTATTTTTTAGCATTAGATTTCAAGCTGGCTCACTCTAGCTTATGACATCATGCACTCTAGCTCTGAACAGTCTCTCTCATTCACTCCCATTATAATTTCAGAAACGGCTTGAAAAACATCATGAGACTAAAGGAGAGATTGTGAAAAAAGTATAATAGATATCAAAAAGTTGAATACAACTTTAATAGCTTACAAATTTCTCTACATTTTAAAGTTTAAATGACAGAAATAGCTGAAAGTATGCAGAAGTTGTAGGCTTTGAAAGCAGAAGGAGCATAAAGCAGAATTTGAAAAATTCTCCATTGACTTCCATGTTAAAAAATATGCATAAAAAGATTAATAATTCAAAAAGTATAAAGGTTATAAAAAAGAAAAGTAATAGCACACATGTCCTTGAAAAGCTGCACATTTTGATACTTGAATGGTTTTTGTAGCACAAAGTGGAGAAGAGAAGAAAGCGACCGAAAAACGTACGGAAGAATACGGAATAATAATAATAAAGATTTGGATTTCAAGAGTGTGAATGCTTGAAGCATTCACACTAACTAGAACAATTGCATTTCCTGCGGAATATGCGTGTGAATGCTTCAAATGCTTAAATGAAATGTAGAAACTGCAAAATATTGCTAAACAAGCTGAAATGCAGAAACAAATGCAAAACATAGCAAAAATGCAACAAAAAAAGCTTAATTCAAATGCATTAATAAGCTGAAATGCAAAAAAAGATCCAAATAAATTGTAGAAAACTAAAGAGTTTAATTAGAGAGGTAGATAATTAGACACAGAGGTAAAGAAATAAAGGGGTAGAGAAAGACAGAGCTGGAGAAGTAAAGGAGTACAAAAAAGAAAGGTAAATACAGATAGCTAGATAGATAGATAGATATATAGATAGATAGATAGATAGATAGATAGATAGATAGATAGATAGATAGATTATTAGAAAGAAAGAAAGAAAGAAAGAAAGAAAGAAAGAAAGAAAGAAAGATGGATTAGGTAGAAAGAAAGAAAGAAAGAAAGAAAGGAAGGAAGGAAGGAAGGAAGAAAGATTGATTAGGAAGAAAGAAAGAAAGAAAGAAAGAAAGAAAGAAAGAAAGAAAGAAAGATGGATTAGGTAGAAAGGAAGGAAGGAAGGAAGGAAGGAAGAAAGATTGATTAGGTAGAAAGAAAGAAAGAAAGAAAGAAAGAAAGAAAGAAAGAAAGAAAGAAAGAAAGAAAGAAAGAAAGAAAGAAAGAAAGAAAGGATTAGTAAGAAATATGAAAGAAAGAAAGATGGATTAGGTAGAAAGAAAAAGAAAGATGGATTAGGTAGAAAGAAAGAAAGATGGATTAGGTAGAAAGAAAGAAAGAAAGAAAGATTAGTCAGAAAGAAATATGGATTTGAAAGAAAGAAAGAAAGAAAGAAAGAAAGAAAGAAAGATGGATTAGGTAGAAAGAAAGAAAGAAAGAAAGAAAGAAAGAAAGAAAGAAAGAAAGAAAGAAAGAAAGAAAGAAAGATGGATTAGGTACAGTAGAAAGAAAGAAAAAAAGAAAGTAAGAAAGAAAGAAAGAAAGAAAAAGATTAGTCAGAAAGAAAGATGGATTTGAAAGAAAGAAAGAAAGAAAGAAAGAAAGAAAGAACTAGTTAGAAAGAAAGATGGATTTGAAAGGAAGAAAAAAGAAAGAAAGGATAAGTTAGAAATAAAGAAAGGATTAGTTAAAAAGAAAGATGGTTAGATAGATAGATAGATAGATAGATAGATAGATAGATGCATAGATGCATAGATAGAGTCACACCTGTAGATAGAAACATAGATAGATACATAGATAGATACATAGATAGTTACATAGATAGTTACATAGATAGATCGTTTGGACACAGAAAGTCAAATAGTTAGACAGGCAGATGGAATGAAGAGGATAAAAGGAAGAGTAGAAAGGAGAAGAGATTAGGAAAGGAGAATAGGAGGACAGGAGGAGTAGAGGATTGGAGGAGGAGTAGAGGATTGGAGGAGGAGAAGAGAAGGGAAGAGGGAGGGAGAACAGGAGAAGTAGAAGCATAAATGCAACAAAAACTTGTAGTAGCCTTCAGAAAAGAGCTGAGTGACTGTCCACCAATCAGAACACAGGACCAATTAGGTGTGTCTCCCTTTGATCTTTGCTAATCAGCATCACCTGTGCAATCAGCTTTCCTATTTAGACAGAGGCCAAAATCGCTGAAACTTGGCCTCGAACAAACCTCCCTAGAGACAAAACTATAGGTTGTATCGGCGAAATGACCTGACCGTGAGCGAGACAAGGCCTTTGTGAACGATGTGATGTATTTTTTTTGTGGATAGAGTTGAAAAAAGGGACCATTTTGGCAAGTTAAAAAAGTGGTTCGTAATGCTCTGATCACAAAAGTTTGACCTGAATTTATAATTGATGCCAATGGAGGATTTTCTGTCACTCTTGTCCTTTGGAAGGACACAGAGACAAAACTATAAGTCCCAGGGATTTACTAAACACACGAGAGAACCACAACAAAAATACCTACGTTTCAAGTATAATTTTATGCCCAAAGAGTGAAAATTGTGGCCAGGCCAGCGATTTAAAAATTATTTTTTAGCATTAGATTTCAAGCTGGCTCACTCTAGCTTATGACATCATGCACTCTAGCTCTGAACAGTCTCTCTCATTCACTCCCATTATAATTCAGAAACGGCTTGAAAAACATCATGAGACTAAAGGAGAGATTGTGAAAAAAGTATAATAGATATCAAAAAGTTGAATACAACTTTAATAGCTTACAAATTTCTCTACATTTTAAAGTTTAAATGACAGAAATAGCTGAAAGTATGCAGAAGTTGTAGGCTTTGAAAGCAGAAGGAGCATAAAGCAGAATTTGAAAAATTCTCCATTGACTTCCATGTTAAAAAATATGCATAAAAAGATTAATAATTCAAAAAGTATAAAGGTTATAAAAAGAAAAGTAATAGCACACATGTCCTTGAAAAGCTGCACATTTTGATACTTGAATGGTTTTTGTAGCACAAAGTGGAGAAGAGAAGAAAGCGACCGAAAAACGTACGGAAGAATACGGAATAATAACTAGAACAATTGCATTTCCTGCGGAATATGCGTGTGAATGCTTCAAATGCTTAAATGAAATGTAGAAACTGCAAAATATTGCTAAACAAGCTGAAATGCAGAAACAAATGCAAAACATAGCAAAAATGCAACAAAAAAAGCTTAATTCAAATGCATTAATAAGCTGAAATGCAAAAAAAGATCCAAATAAATTGTAGAAAACTAAAGAGTTTAATTAGAGAGGTAGATAATTAGACACAGAGGTAAAGAAATAAAGGGGTAGAGAAAGACAGAGCTGGAGAAGTAAAGGAGTACAAAAAAGAAAGGTAAATACAGATAGCTAGATAGATAGATAGATAGATAGATAGATAGATAAGATAGATATATAGATAGATAGATAGATAGATAGATAGATAGATAGATAGATAGATAGATAGATAGATAGATAGATTATTAGAAAGAAAGAAAGAAAGAAAGAAAGAAAGAAAGAAAGAAAGAAAGATGGATTAGGTAGAAAGAAAGAAAGAAAGAAAGGAAGGAAGGAAGGAAGGAAGAAAGATTGATTAGGAAGAAAGAAAGAAAGAAAGAAAGAAAGAAAGAAAGAAAGAAAGAAAGAAAGAAAGAAAGAAAGAAAGAAAGAAAGAAAGAAAGAAAGAAAGAAAGAAAGAAAGATGGATTAGGTAGAAAGGAAGGAAGGAAGGAATGAAGGAAGAAAGATTGATTAGGTAGAAAGAAAGAAAGAAAGAAAGAAAGAAAGAAAGAAAGAAAGAAAGAAAGAAAGAAAGAAAGGATTAGTAAGAAATATGAAAGAAAGAAAGATGGATTAGGTAGAAAGAAAGAAAGAAAGATGGATTAGGTAGAAAGAAAGAAAGATGGATTAGGTAGAAAGAAAGAAAGAAAGAAAGAAAGATTAGTCAGAAAGAAATATGGATTTGAAAGAAAGAAAGAAAGAAAGAAAGAAAGAAAGAAAGAAAGAAAGAAAGATGGATTAGGTAGAAAGAAAGAAAGAAAGAAAGAAAGAAAGAAAGAAAGATGGATTAGGTACAGTAGAAAGAAAGAAAAAAAGAAAGTAAGAAAGAAAGAAAGAAAGAAAGAAAAAGATTAGTCAGAAAGAAAGATGGATTTGAAAGAAAGAAAGAAAGAAAGAAAGAAAGAACTAGTTAGAAAGAAAGATGGATTTGAAAGGAAGAAAAAAGAAAGAAAGGATAAGTTAGAAATAAAGAAAGGATTAGTTAAAATAAAAGAAAGATGGTTAGATAGATAGATAGATAGATAGATAGATAGATAGATAGATAGATAGATAGATAGATAGATAGATAGATAGATGCATAGATGCATAGATAGAGTCACACCTGTAGATAGAAACATAGATAGATACATAGATAGATACATAGATAGTTACATAGATAGTTACATAGATAGATCGTTTGGACACAGAAAGTCAAATAGTTAGACAGGCAGATGGAATGAAGAGGATAAAAGGAAGAGTAGAAAGGAGAAGAGATTAGGAAAGGAGAATAGGAGGACAGGAGGAGTAGAGGATTGGAGGAGGAGAAGAGAAGGGAAGAGGGAGGGAGAACAGGAGAAGTAGAAGCATAAATGCAACAAAAACTTGTAGTAGCCTTCAGAAAAGAGCTGAGTGACTGTCCACCAATCAGAACACAGGACCAATTAGGTGTGTCTCCCTTTGATCTTTGCTAATCAGCATCACCTGTGCAATCAGCTTTCCTATTTAGACAGAGGCCAAAATCGCTGAAACTTGGCCTCGAACAAACCTCCCTAGAGACAAAACTATAGGTTGTATCGGCGAAATGACCTGACCGTGAGCGAGACAAGGCCTTTGTGAACGATGTGATGTATTTTTTTTGTGGATAGAGTTGAAAAAAGGGACCATTTTGGCAAGTTAAAAAAGTGGTTCGTAATGCTCTGATCACAAAAGTTTGACCTGAATTTATAATTGATGCCAATGGAGGATTTTCTGTCACTCTTGTCCTTTGGAAGGACACAGAGACAAAACTATAAGTCCCAGGGATTTACTAAACACACGAGAGGAACCACAACAAAAATACCTACGTTTCAAGTATAATTTTATGCCCAAAGAGTGAAAATTGTGGCCAGGCCAGCGATTTAAAAATTATTTTTTAGCATTAGATTTCAAGCTGGCTCACTCTAGCTTATGACATCATGCACTCTAGCTCTGAACAGTCTCTCTCATTCACTCCCATTATAATTTCAGAAACGGCTTGAAAAACATCATGAGACTAAAGGAGAGATTGTGAAAAAAGTATAATAGATATCAAAAAGTTGAATACAACTTTAATAGCTTACAAATTTCTCTACATTTTAAAGTTTAAATGACAGAAATAGCTGAAAGTATGCAGAAGTTGTAGGCTTTGAAAGCAGAAGGAGCATAAAGCAGAATTTGAAAAATTCTCCATTGACTTCCATGTTAAAAAATATGCATAAAAAGATTAATAATTCAAAAAGTATAAAGGTTATAAAAAAGAAAAGTAATAGCACACATGTCCTTGAAAAGCTGCACATTTTGATACTTGAATGGTTTTTGTAGCACAAAGTGGAGAAGAGAAGAAAGCGACCGAAAAACGTACGGAAGAATACGGAATAACTAGAACAATTGCATTTCCTGCGGAATATGCGTGTGAATGCTTCAAATGCTTAAATGAAATGTAGAAACTGCAAAATATTGCTAAACAAGCTGAAATGCAGAAACAAATGCAAAACATAGCAAAAATGCAACAAAAAAAGCTTAATTCAAATGCATTAATAAGCTGAAATGCAAAAAAAGATCCAAATAAATTGTAGAAAACTAAAGAGTTTAATTAGAGAGGTAGATAATTAGACACAGAGGTAAAGAAATAAAGGGGTAGAGAAAGACAGAGCTGGAGAAGTAAAGGAGTACAAAAAAGAAAGGTAAATACAGATAGCTAGATAGATAGATAGATAGATAGATAGATAGATAGATAGATAGATAGATAGATAGATAGATAGATATATAGATAGATAGATAGATAGATTATTAGAAAGAAAGAAAGAAAGAAAGAAAGAAAGAAAGAAAGAAAGATGGATTAGGTAGAAAGAAAGAAAGAAAGAAAGGAAGGAAGGAAGGAAGGAAGGAAGGAAGAAAGATTGATTAGGAAGAAAGAAAGAAAGAAAGAAAGAAAGAAAGAAAGAAAGAAAGAAAGAAAGAAAGAAAGAAAGAAAGAAAGAAAGATGGATTAGGTAGAAAGGAAGGAAGGAAGGAAGGAAGGAAGGAAGGAAGGAAGAAAGATTGATTAGGTAGAAAGAAAGAAAGAAAGAAAGAAAGAAAGAAAGAAAGAAAGAAAGAAAGAAAGAAAGAAAGGATTAGTAAGAAATATGAAAGAAAGAAAGATGGATTAGGTAGAAAGAAAGAAAGAAAGATGGATTAGGTAGAAAGAAAGAAAGATGGATTAGGTAGAAAGAAAGAAAGAAAGATTAGTCAGAAAGAAATATGGATTTGAAAGAAAGAAAGAAAGAAAGAAAGAAAGAAAGAAAGATGGATTAGGTAGAAAGAAAAAAAGAAAGAAAGAAAGAAAGAAAGAAAGAAAGAAAGAAAGATGGATTAGGTACAGTAGAAAGAAAGAAAAAAAGAAAGTAAGAAAGAAAGAAAGAAAGAAAAAGATTAGTCAGAAAGAAAGATGGATTTGAAAGAAAGAAAGAAAGAAAGAAAGAAAGAACTAGTTAGAAAGAAAGATGGATTTGAAAGGAAGAAAAAAGAAAGAAAGGATAAGTTAGAAATAAAGAAAGGATTAGTTAAAAAGAAAGATGGTTAGATAGATAGATAGATAGATAGATAGATAGATAGATAGATAGATAGATGCATAGATGCATAGATAGAGTCACACCTGTAGATAGAAACATAGATAGATACATAGATAGATACATAGATAGTTACATAGATAGTTACATAGATAGATCGTTTGGACACAGAAAGTCAAATAGTTAGACAGGCAGATGGAATGAAGAGGATAAAAGGAAGAGTAGAAAGGAGAAGAGATTAGGAAAGGAGAATAGGAGGACAGGAGGAGTAGAGGATTGGAGGAGGAGTAGAGGATTGGAGGAGGAGAAGAGAAGGGAAGAGGGAGGGAGAACAGGAGAAGTAGAAGCATAAATGCAACAAAAACTTGTAGTAGCCTTCAGAAAAGAGCTGAGTGACTGTCCACCAATCAGAACACAGGACCAATTAGGTGTGTCTCCCTTTGATCTTTGCTAATCAGCATCACCTGTGCAATCAGCTTTCCTATTTAGACAGAGGCCAAAATCGCTGAAACTTGGCCTCGAACAAACCTCCCTAGAGACAAAACTATAGGTTGTATCGGCGAAATGACCTGACCGTGAGCGAGACAAGGCCTTTGTGAACGATGTGATGTATTTTTTTTTGTGGATAGAGTTGAAAAAAGGGACCATTTTGGCAAGTTAAAAAAGTGGTTCGTAATGCTCTGATCACAAAAGTTTGACCTGAATTTATAATTGATGCCAATGGAGGATTTTCTGTCACTCTTGTCCTTTGGAAGGACACAGAGACAAAACTATAAGTCCCAGGGATTTACTAAACACACGAGAGGAACCACAACAAAAATACCTACGTTTCAAGTATAATTTTATGCCCAAAGAGTGAAAATTGTGGCCAGGCCAGCGATTTAAAAATTATTTTTTAGCATTAGATTTCAAGCTGGCTCACTCTAGCTTATGACATCATGCACTCTAGCTCTGAACAGTCTCTCTCATTCACTCCCATTATAATTTCAGAAACGGCTTGAAAAACATCATGAGACTAAAGGAGAGATTGTGAAAAAAGTATAATAGATATCAAAAAGTTGAATACAACTTTAATAGCTTACAAATTTCTCTACATTTTAAAGTTTAAATGACAGAAATAGCTGAAAGTATGCAGAAGTTGTAGGCTTTGAAAGCAGAAGGAGCATAAAGCAGAATTTGAAAAATTCTCCATTGACTTCCATGTTAAAAAATATGCATAAAAAGATTAATAATTCAAAAAGTATAAAGGTTATAAAAAAGAAAAGTAATAGCACACATGTCCTTGAAAAGCTGCACATTTTGATACTTGAATGGTTTTTGTAGCACAAAGTGGAGAAGAGAAGAAAGCGACCGAAAAACGTACGGAAGAATACGGAATAATAATAATAAAGATTTGGATTTCAAGAGTGTGAATGCTTGAAGCATTCACACTAATAATAAAGATTTGGATTTCAAGAGTGTGAATGCTTGAAGCATTCACACTAATAATAAAGATTTGGATTTCAAGAGTGTGAATGCTTGAAGCATTCACACTAACTAGAACAATTGCATTTCCTGCGGAATATGCGTGTGAATGCTTCAAATGCTTAAATGAAATGTAGAAACTGCAAAATATTGCTAAACAAGCTGAAATGCAGAAACAAATGCAAAACATAGCAAAAATGCAACAAAAAAAGCTTAATTCAAATGCATTAATAAGCTGAAATGCAAAAAAAGATCCAAATAAATTGTAGAAAACTAAAGAGTTTAATTAGAGAGGTAGATAATTAGACACAGAGGTAAAGAAATAAAGGGGTAGAGAAAGACAGAGCTGGAGAAGTAAAGGAGTACAAAAAAGAAAGGTAAATACAGATAGCTAGATAGATAGATAGATAGATAGATAGATATATAGATAGATAGATAGATAGATAGATAGATAGATAGATAGATAATTAGAAAGAAAGAAAGAAAGAAAGAAAGAAAGAAAGATGGATTAGGTAGAAAGAAAGAAAGAAAGAAAGGAAGGAAGGAAGGAAGGAAGAAAGATTGATTAGGAAGAAAGAAAGAAAGAAAGAAAGAAAGAAAGAAAGAAAGAAAGAAAGAAAGAAAGAAAGAAAGAAAGATGGATTAGGTAGAAAGGAAGGAAGGAAGGAAGGAAGGAAGGAAGAAAGATTGATTAGGTAGAAAGAAAGAAAGAAAGAAAGAAAGAAAGAAAGAAAGAAAGAAAGAAAGAAAGAAAGAAAGAAAGAAAGAAAGAAAGAAAGAAAGAAAGAAAGAAAGAAAGAAAGGATTAGTAAGAAATATGAAAGAAAGAAAGATGGATTAGGTAGAAAGAAAGAAAGATGGATTAGGTAGAAAGAAAGAAAGAAAGAAAGATTAGTCAGAAAGAAATATGGATTTGAAAGAAAGAAAGAAAGAAAGAAAGAAAGAAAGAAAGAAAGAAAGAAAGAAAGAAAGATGGATTAGGTAGAAAGAAAGAAAGAAAGAAAGAAAGAAAGAAAGAAAGAAAGAAAGAAAGAAAGAAAGAAAGAAAGAAAGAAAGAAAGAAAGAAAGAAAGAAAGAAAGAAAGATGGATTAGGTACAGTAGAAAGAAAGAAAAAAAGAAAGTAAGAAAGAAAGAAACAAAGAAAAAGATTAGTCAGAAAGAAAGATGGATTTGAAAGAAAGAAAGAAAGAAAGAAAGAAAGAACTAGTTAGAAAGAAAGATGGATTTGAAAGGAAGAAAAAAGAAAGAAAGGATAAGTTAGAAATAAAGAAAGGATTAGTTAAAAAGAAAGATGGTTAGATAGATAGATAGATAGATAGATAGATAGATAGATAGATAGATAGATAGATAGATAGATAGATAGATAGATAGATAGATAGATAGATAGATAGATAGATAGATAGATAGATAGATAGATAGATAGATAGATAGATAGATAGATGCATAGATAGAGTCACACCTGTAGATAGAAACATAGATAGATACATAGATAGATACATAGATAGTTACATAGATAGTTACATAGATAGATCGTTTGGACACAGAAAGTCAAATAGTTAGACAGGCAGATGGAATGAAGAGGATAAAAGGAAGAGTAGAAAGGAGAAGAGATTAGGAAAGGAGAATAGGAGGACAGGAGGAGTAGAGGATTGGAGGAGGAGTAGAGGATTGGAGGAGGAGAAGAGAAGGGAAGAGGGAGGGAGAACAGGAGAAGTAGAAGCATAAATGCAACAAAAACTTGTAGTAGCCTTCAGAAAAGAGCTGAGTGACTGTCCACCAATCAGAACACAGGACCAATTAGGTGTGTCTCCCTTTGATCTTTGCTAATCAGCATCACCTGTGCAATCAGCTTTCCTATTTAGACAGAGGCCAAAATCGCTGAAACTTGGCCTCGAACAAACCTCCCTAGAGACAAAACTATAGGTTGTATCGGCGAAATGACCTGACCGTGAGCGAGACAAGGCCTTTGTGAACGATGTGATGTATTTTTTTTGTGGATAGAGTTGAAAAAAGGGACCATTTTGGCAAGTTAAAAAAGTGGTTCGTAATGCTCTGATCACAAAAGTTTGACCTGAATTTATAATTGATGCCAATGGAGGATTTTCTGTCACTCTTGTCCTTTGGAAGGACACAGAGACAAAACTATAAGTCCCAGGGATTTACTAAACACACGAGAGGAACCACAACAAAAATACCTACGTTTCAAGTATAATTTTATGCCCAAAGAGTGAAAATTGTGGCCAGGCCAGCGATTTAAAAATTATTTTTTAGCATTAGATTTCAAGCTGGCTCACTCTAGCTTATGACATCATGCACTCTAGCTCTGAACAGTCTCTCTCATTCACTCCCATTATAATTTCAGAAACGGCTTGAAAAACATCATGAGACTAAAGGAGAGATTGTGAAAAAAGTATAATAGATATCAAAAAGTTGAATACAACTTTAATAGCTTACAAATTTCTCTACATTTTAAAGTTTAAATGACAGAAATAGCTGAAAGTATGCAGAAGTTGTAGGCTTTGAAAGCAGAAGGAGCATAAAGCAGAATTTGAAAAATTCTCCATTGACTTCCATGTTAAAAAATATGCATAAAAAGATTAATAATTCAAAAAGTATAAAGGTTATAAAAAAGAAAAGTAATAGCACACATGTCCTTGAAAAGCTGCACATTTTGATACTTGAATGGTTTTTGTAGCACAAAGTGGAGAAGAGAAGAAAGCGACCGAAAAACGTACGGAAGAATACGGAATAATAACTAGAACAATTGCATTTCCTGCGGAATATGCGTGTGAATGCTTCAAATGCTTAAATGAAATGTAGAAACTGCAAAATATTGCTAAACAAGCTGAAATGCAGAAACAAATGCAAAACATAGCAAAAATGCAACAAAAAAAGCTTAATTCAAATGCATTAATAAGCTGAAATGCAAAAAAAGATCCAAATAAATTGTAGAAAACTAAAGAGTTTAATTAGAGAGGTAGATAATTAGACACAGAGGTAAAGAAATAAAGGGGTAGAGAAAGACAGAGCTGGAGAAGTAAAGGAGTACAAAAAAGAAAGGTAAATACAGATAGCTAGATAGATAGATAGATAGATAGATAGATAGATAGATAGATAGATAGATAGATAGATAGATAGATAGATAGATAGATAGATAGATAGATAGATAGATAGATAGATAGATAGATAGATAGATAGGGGAAAAGGATAGATTTGGAAAAAATGCTAAAGAACTGAACTGAAATGCTCAAAACATGGCAGAAAATGCAAAAAAAGCTTAATTCAAATGTCTTTAATGTAATGTGTTGAAGCTCAATAGGACAACATTGAACTGCTTAAGAACATGGAAGCTGATCAGAGTCGAAATACTTGAAAAAAAACTGAATGTTGTTACACAGTGAAACTACAAGTTGAAATGAGTTTGTCAAAAGAAAAAAAATACATAGCTGATTTATAGATGGGAAAGTGTGAAATGGTCTAATAATTATGAATGGGATGTAAAAGTTGAATACTGCCTGTTATGTATTAAAACTGTTGCAAAATAGTAATGCATTTATTATTAATATGTGACATCAGAAGACCATCTGTCAATTAAAAAAAAAAAAAACTATTTCTATGCATAAAACAAAACAAACATTGTGAAGTTAGAACTTGTGATGTCCATAATAATAAAAAGAATAAAGGTGTGAGAATTTTGTGAATACATAATAAAAATAATCAATAATTGCACTTCCATACAAAATAGTTCTTTATGCACCAGGAATTTGACTTGGTGGTACAATGTGAAAAAAAAAATCAAGTTGAAGCATAAAATTCATTAAAAAGAGGAAAATCAACAAGTATATATATATATATATATATATATATATATATATATATATATATATATATATATATATACATTAGTACCTGAATATATACATAAGTTAATAATCCTATATACTTCACTACAAAATGTTGCACGTTGTCGGAAAGTTCATAATAAGGAGTTGCACCATCTCATACACTATAAGTAAATGTGTGTGTGTAGGATATATATATATATATATATATATATATATATATATATATATATATATATATATACAAGAAAGAGAAAACAAATATATATAACAAATGACGGACGGAGAAAAACTCCTCTGTTCGACGTCCCAGCTTATCCCCCTTATGTGCCAATGCACCAAAGCCGAGGGGATTCTTAACGTGGAGGCAGAGGTGACGTCACTTAATTATTTTGAGTGTTGAAAATGTTCATAAAGTGGTTTTGTCCGTGATTATTAATGAAATTAGTACATAATTACTCTTTTGTAGCTATTAACTATTCAATATTATCTTCTTTAGCTCTCCGTAAAAGGTAGGCTAGCTACAGGTCGGGAGAGAGACCGTACAGCTGATAACTGCGACTTTGGAGCAGATAGGTTAAAATTGAATTTATAAGATTGAGGTCAGCTACTTCTCGATAGACGCATGTCAGGACCATGGACAGCTTCAGAGGAGCGAGGCAGATATAGCACATAGACCTATGTAGCCCCACCCCTTGTCAGCGCGGCGCTCTGTCTTTTGTCTTCCGGTCTGTATTTTCACAGTGATCTTGCTTGCCTATTTATGAATGAACGGCTCGTTTTAAAATCTTCCCAGTCTACTGACATTTGTTAAGACCTCTACTTTAAACATTACAATCCTCATTATAACTTTCGTTAACTTTACATTAAGTAAATCCACTTCAAAAGCTAATTACTCCTGCAACATTTATTTAATTTTATATTTAATTTTAAATTATTAATAAATTATTATTACATTTTAATATTTATTTTTATTTATTTAATTTATTTTTTAGTTATTCGACAAATTGGTTTAGACTGTTGAGAAGTTGGTTCAGAGAATGCTGTATCAATTCAGAAACACTGTAATACACGGGGCTTTTATTTTGTAATTTGTGTGTATGTGTGGAAGGTGGAAATGGGTGTGTCTGTTTGTGTGTGGGTGCTTGTGTCTCTGTTTTTGGGTCTTTCAATCAAACTGACTTATTTACATCATCTCAATCCGTTGCACGCCTAGTACTAGCAGTAGAAGTAGTCAAGGAGACTGAGAGAAGTAAAGGAGTAGAGAAAAGGAGAGAGGAAGAGAAAAAAGAGTGATATAGATAGATAGCAAGACGGATATATTGTATATGGAGAGAGAGGGACAGATGGATGGATAGAGAGGGAGAGAGAGAGAGGTGGGTGGATAGAGAGATATATAGATGGATAAAGAGAGAGATGTTACTGCAGAGAAAAGGAAGAAAGGAGAACAAGGGATGAGGTAGGGAGGGCAGGAGGAGAAGAGAATGGGAGTAAAGAGCAGAAGTGGTGGAGGAGAGGGCACGAGAGGGAGGAGAAGACAAAAGGTTGAGAGATAGAGAGAGGTAAAGAGAGGTAGAGAAGTAGACACAGAGGTAAAGAAATAAAGGGGTAGAGAAAGAGACAGAGGTAGAGAAGTAAAGATAGATAGATAGATAGATAGATAGATAGATAGATAGATAGATAGATAGATAGATAGATAGATAGATAGATAGATAGATTATTAGAAAGAAAGAAAGAAAGAAAGAAAGAAAGAAAGAAAGAAAGATGGATTAGGTAGAAAGAAAGAAAGAAAGAAAGGAAGGAAGGAAGGAAGGAAGAAAGATTGATTAGGAAGAAAGAAAGAAAGAAAGAAAGAAAGAAAGAAAGAAAGAAAGAAAGAAAGAAAGAAAGAAAGAAAGATGGATTAGGTAGAAAGGAAGGAAGGAAGGAAGGAAGGAAGAAAGATTGATTAGGTAGAAAGAAAGAAAGAAAGAAAGAAAGAAAGAAAGAAAGAAAGAAAGAAAGAAAGAAAGAAAGAAAGGATTAGTAAGAAATATGAAAGAAAGAAAGATGGATTAGGTAGAAAGAAAGAAAGAAAGATGGATTAGGTAGAAAGAAAGAAAGATGGATTAGGTAGAAAGAAAGAAAGAAAGAAAGATTAGTCAGAAAGAAATATGGATTTGAAAGAAAGAAAGAAAGAAAGAAAGAAAGAAAGAAAGAAAGAAAGAAAGAAAGAAAGAAAGAAAGAAAGAAAGAAAGAAAGAAAGATGGATTAGGTAGAAAGAAAGAAAGAAAGAAAGAAAGAAAGAAAGAAAGAAAGAAAGAAAGAAAGAAAGAAAGAAAGAAAGAAAGAAAGAAAGAAAGAAAGAAAGATGGATTAGGTACAGTAGAAAGAAAGAAAAAAAGAAAGTAAGAAAGAAAGAAAGAAAGAAAAAGATTAGTCAGAAAGAAAGATGGATTTGAAAAAAAGAAAGAAAGAAAGAAAGAAAGAACTAGTTAGAAAGAAAGATGGATTTGAAAGGAAGAAAAAAGAAAGAAAGGATAAGTTAGAAATAAAGAAAGGATTAGTTAAAAAGAAAGATGGTTAGATAGATAGATAGATAGATAGATAGATAGATAGATAGATAGATGCATAGATGCATAGATAGAGTCACACCTGTAGATAGAAACATAGATAGATACATAGATAGAAACATAGATAGATACATAGATAGATACATAGATAGTTACATAGATAGTTACATAGATAGATCGTTTGGACACAGAAAGTCAAATAGTTAGACAGGCAGATGGAATGAAGAGGATAAAAGGAAGAGTAGAAAGGAGAAGAGATTAGGAAAGGAGAATAGGAGGACAGGAGGAGTAGAGGATTGGAGGAGGAGTAGAGGATTGGAGGAGGAGAAGAGAAGGGAAGAGGGAGGGAGAACAGGAGAAGTAGAAGCATAAATGCAACAAAAACTTGTAGTAGCCTTCAGAAAAGAGCTGAGTGACTGTCCACCAATCAGAACACAGGACCAATTAGGTGTGTCTCCCTTTGATCTTTGCTAATCAGCATCACCTGTGCAATCAGCTTTCCTATTTAGACAGAGGCCAAAATCGCTGAAACTTGGCCTCGAACAAACCTCCCTAGAGACAAAACTATAGGTTGTATCGGCGAAATGACCTGACCGTGAGCGAGACAAGGCCTTTGTGAACGATGTGATGTATTTTTTTTGTGGATAGAGTTGAAAAAAGGGACCATTTTGGCAAGTTAAAAAAGTGGTTCGTAATGCTCTGATCACAAAAGTTTGACCTGAATTTATAATTGATGCCAATGGAGGATTTTCTGTCACTCTTGTCCTTTGGAAGGACACAGAGACAAAACTATAAGTCCCAGGGATTTACTAAACACACGAGAGGAACCACAACAAAAATACCTACGTTTCAAGTATAATTTTATGCCCAAAGAGTGAAAATTGTGGCCAGGCCAGCGATTTAAAAATTATTTTTTAGCATTAGATTTCAAGCTGGCTCACTCTAGCTTATGACATCATGCACTCTAGCTCTGAACAGTCTCTCTCATTCACTCCCATTATAATTTCAGAAACGGCTTGAAAAACATCATGAGACTAAAGGAGAGATTGTGAAAAAGTATAATAGATATCAAAAAGTTGAATACAACTTTAATAGCTTACAAATTTCTCTACATTTTAAAGTTTAAATGACAGAAATAGCTGAAAGTATGCAGAAGTTGTAGGCTTTGAAAGCAGAAGGAGCATAAAGCAGAATTTGAAAAATTCTCCATTGACTTCCATGTTAAAAAATATGCATAAAAAGATTAATAATTCAAAAAGTATAAAGGTTATAAAAAAGAAAAGTAATAGCACACATGTCCTTGAAAAGCTGCACATTTTGATACTTGAATGGTTTTTGTAGCACAAAGTGGAGAAGAGAAGAAAGCGACCGAAAAACGTACGGAAGAATACGGAATAATAACTAGAACAATTGCATTTCCTGCGGAATATGCGTGTGAATGCTTCAAATGCTTAAATGAAATGTAGAAACTGCAAAATATTGCTAAACAAGCTGAAATGCAGAAACAAATGCAAAACATAGCAAAAATGCAACAAAAAAAGCTTAATTCAAATGCATTAATAAGCTGAAATGCAAAAAAAAGATCCAAATAAATTGTAGAAAACTAAAGAGTTTAATTAGAGAGGTAGATAATTAGACACAGAGGTAAAGAAATAAAGGGGTAGAGAAAGACAGAGCTGGAGAAGTAAAGGAGTACAAAAAAGAAAGGTAAATACAGATAGCTAGATAGATAGATAGATAGATAGATAGATAGATAGATAGATAGATAGATAGATAGATAGATAGATAGATAGATAGATAGATAGATAGATAGATAGATAGATAGATAGATAGATAGATAGGGGAAAAGGATAGATTTGGAAAAAATGCTAAAGAACTGAACTGAAATGCTCAAAACATGGCAGAAAATGCAAAAAAAGCTTAATTCAAATGTCTTTAATGTAATGTGTTGAAGCTCAATAGGACAACATTGAACTGCTTAAGAACATGGAAGCTGATCAGAGTCGAAATACTTGAAAAAAAACTGAATGTTGTTACACAGTGAAACTACAAGTTGAAATGAGTTTGTCAAAAGAAAAAAAATACATAGCTGATTTATAGATGGGAAAGTGTGAAATGGTCTAATAATTATGAATGGGATGTAAAAGTTGAATACTGCCTGTTATGTATTAAAACTGTTGCAAAATAGTAATGCATTTATTATTAATATGTGACATCAGAAGACCATCTGTCAATTAAAAAAAAAAAAAACTATTTCTATGCATAAAACAAAACAAACATTGTGAAGTTAGAACTTGTGATGTCCATAATAATAAAAAGAATAAAGGTGTGAGAATTTTGTGAATACATAATAAAAATAATCAATAATTGCACTTCCATACAAAATAGTTCTTTATGCACCAGGAATTTGACTTGGTGGTACAATGTGAAAAAAAAAATCAAGTTGAAGCATAAAATTCATTAAAAAGAGGAAAATCAACAAGTATATATATATATATATATATATATATATACATTAGTACCTGAATATATACATAAGTTAATAATCCTATATACTTCACTACAAAATGTTGCACGTTGTCGGAAAGTTCATAATAAGGAGTTGCACCATCTCATACACTATAAGTAAATGTGTGTGTGTAGGATATATATATATATATATATATATATATATATATATATATATATATATATATATATATATATATATATATATACAAGAAAGAGAAAACAAATATATATAACAAATGACGGACGGAGAAAAACTCCTCTGTTCGACGTCCCAGCTTATCCCCCTTATGTGCCAATGCACCAAAGCCGAGGGGATTCTTAACGTGGAGGCAGAGGTGACGTCACTTAATTATTTTGAGTGTTGAAAATGTTCATAAAGTGGTTTTGTCCGTGATTATTAATGAAATTAGTACATAATTACTCTTTTGTAGCTATTAACTATTCAATATTATCTTCTTTAGCTCTCCGTAAAAGGTAGGCTAGCTACAGGTCGGGAGAGAGACCGTACAGCTGATAACTGCGACTTTGGAGCAGATAGGTTAAAATTGAATTTATAAGATTGAGGTCAGCTACTTCTCGATAGACGCATGTCAGGACCATGGACAGCTTCAGAGGAGCGAGGCAGATATAGCACATAGACCTATGTAGCCCCACCCCTTGTCAGCGCGGCGCTCTGTCTTTTGTCTTCCGGTCTGTATTTTCACAGTGATCTTGCTTGCCTATTTATGAATGAACGGCTCGTTTTAAAATCTTCCCAGTCTACTGACATTTGTTAAGACCTCTACTTTAAACATTACAATCCTCATTATAACTTTCGTTAACTTTACATTAAGTAAATCCACTTCAAAAGCTAATTACTCCTGCAACATTTATTTAATTTTATATTTAATTTTAAATTATTAATAAATTATTATTACATTTTAATATTTATTTTTATTTATTTAATTTATTTTTTAGTTATTCGACAAATTGGTTTAGACTGTTGAGAAGTTGGTTCAGAGAATGCTGTATCAATTCAGAAACACTGTAATACACGGGGCTTTTATTTTGTAATTTGTGTGTATGTGTGGAAGGTGGAAATGGGTGTGTCTGTTTGTGTGTGGGTGCTTGTGTCTCTGTTTTTGGGTCTTTCAATCAAACTGACTTATTTACATCATCTCAATCCGTTGCACGCCTAGTACTAGCAGTAGAAGTAGTCAAGGAGACTGAGAGAAGTAAAGGAGTAGAGAAAAGGAGAGAGGAAGAGAAAAAAGAGTGATATAGATAGATAGCAAGACGGATATATTGTATATGGAGAGAGAGGGACAGATGGATGGATAGAGAGGGAGAGAGAGAGAGGTGGGTGGATAGAGAGATATATAGATGGATAAAGAGAGAGATGTTACTGCAGAGAAAAGGAAGAAAGGAGAACAAGGGATGAGGTAGGGAGGGCAGGAGGAGAAGAGAATGGGAGTAAAGAGCAGAAGTGGTGGAGGAGAGGGCACGAGAGGGAGGAGAAGACAAAAGGTTGAGAGATAGAGAGAGGTAAAGAGAGGTAGAGAAGTAGACACAGAGGTAAAGAAATAAAGGGGTAGAGAAAGAGACAGAGGTAGAGAAGTAAAGATAGATAGATAGATAGATAGATAGATAGATAGATAGATAGATAGATAGATAGATAGATAGATAGATAGATAGATAGATAGATAGATAGATAGATAGATAGATAGATAGATTATTAGAAAGAAAGAAAGAAAGAAAGAAAGATGGATTAGGTAGAAAGAAAGAAAGAAAGAAAGGAAGGAAGGAAGGAAGGAAGGAAGAAAGATTGATTAGGAAGAAAGAAAGAAAGAAAGAAAGAAAGAAAGAAAGAAAGAAAGAAAGAAAGAAAGAAAGAAAGAAAGAAAGAAAGATGGATTAGGTAGAAAGGAAGGAAGGAAGGAAGGAAGGAAGAAAGATTGATTAGGTAGAAAGAAAGAAAGAAAGAAAGAAAGAAAGAAAGAAAGAAAGAAAGAAAGAAAGAAAGAAAGAAAGAAAGAAAGGATTAGTAAGAAATATGAAAGAAAGAAAGATGGATTAGGTAGAAAGAAAGAAAGAAAGATGGATTAGGTAGAAAGAAAGAAAGATGGATTAGGTAGAAAGAAAGAAAGAAAGAAAGAAAGATTAGTCAGAAAGAAATATGGATTTGAAAGAAAGAAAGAAAGAAAGAAAGAAAGAAAGAAAGAAAGAAAGAAAGAAAGAAAGATGGATTAGGTAGAAAGAAAGAAAGAAAGAAAGAAAGAAAGAAAGAAAGAAAGAAAGAAAGAAAGAAAGAAAGAAAGAAAGAAAGAAAGAAAGAAAGATGGATTAGGTACAGTAGAAAGAAAGAAAAAAAGAAAGTAAGAAAGAAAGAAAGAAAGAAAAAGATTAGTCAGAAAGAAAGATGGATTTGAAAAAAAGAAAGAAAGAAAGAAAGAAAGAACTAGTTAGAAAGAAAGATGGATTTGAAAGGAAGAAAAAAGAAAGAAAGGATAAGTTAGAAATAAAGAAAGGATTAGTTAAAAAGAAAGATGGTTAGATAGATAGATAGATAGATAGATAGATAGATAGATAGATAGATAGATAGATAGATAGATAGATAGATAGATAGATAGATAGATAGATAGATAGATAGATAGATAGATGCATAGATGCATAGATAGAGTCACACCTGTAGATAGAAACATAGATAGATACATAGATAGATACATAGATAGTTACATAGATAGTTACATAGATAGATCGTTTGGACACAGAAAGTCAAATAGTTAGACAGGCAGATGGAATGAAGAGGATAAAAGGAAGAGTAGAAAGGAGAAGAGATTAGGAAAGGAGAATAGGAGGACAGGAGGAGTAGAGGATTGGAGGAGGAGTAGAGGATTGGAGGAGGAGAAGAGAAGGGAAGAGGGAGGGAGAACAGGAGAAGTAGAAGCATAAATGCAACAAAAACTTGTAGTAGCCTTCAGAAAAGAGCTGAGTGACTGTCCACCAATCAGAACACAGGACCAATTAGGTGTGTCTCCCTTTGATCTTTGCTAATCAGCATCACCTGTGCAATCAGCTTTCCTATTTAGACAGAGGCCAAAATCGCTGAAACTTGGCCTCGAACAAACCTCCCTAGAGACAAAACTATAGGTTGTATCGGCGAAATGACCTGACCGTGAGCGAGACAAGGCCTTTGTGAACGATGTGATGTATTTTTTTTGTGGATAGAGTTGAAAAAAGGGACCATTTTGGCAAGTTAAAAAAGTGGTTCGTAATGCTCTGATCACAAAAGTTTGACCTGAATTTATAATTGATGCCAATGGAGGATTTTCTGTCACTCTTGTCCTTTGGAAGGACACAGAGACAAAACTATAAGTCCCAGGGATTTACTAAACACACGAGAGGAACCACAACAAAAATACCTACGTTTCAAGTATAATTTTATGCCCAAAGAGTGAAAATTGTGGCCAGGCCAGCGATTTAAAAATTATTTTTTAGCATTAGATTTCAAGCTGGCTCACTCTAGCTTATGACATCATGCACTCTAGCTCTGAACAGTCTCTCTCATTCACTCCCATTATAATTTCAGAAACGGCTTGAAAAACATCATGAGACTAAAGGAGAGATTGTGAAAAAGTATAATAGATATCAAAAAGTTGAATACAACTTTAATAGCTTACAAATTTCTCTACATTTTAAAGTTTAAATGACAGAAATAGCTGAAAGTATGCAGAAGTTGTAGGCTTTGAAAGCAGAAGGAGCATAAAGCAGAATTTGAAAAATTCTCCATTGACTTCCATGTTAAAAAATATGCATAAAAAGATTAATAATTCAAAAAGTATAAAGGTTATAAAAAAGAAAAGTAATAGCACACATGTCCTTGAAAAGCTGCACATTTTGATACTTGAATGGTTTTTGTAGCACAAAGTGGAGAAGAGAAGAAAGCGACCGAAAAACGTACGGAAGAATACGGAATAATAACTAGAACAATTGCATTTCCTGCGGAATATGCGTGTGAATGCTTCAAATGCTTAAATGAAATGTAGAAACTGCAAAATATTGCTAAACAAGCTGAAATGCAGAAACAAATGCAAAACATAGCAAAAATGCAACAAAAAAAGCTTAATTCAAATGCATTAATAAGCTGAAATGCAAAAAAAAGATCCAAATAAATTGTAGAAAACTAAAGAGTTTAATTAGAGAGGTAGATAATTAGACACAGAGGTAAAGAAATAAAGGGGTAGAGAAAGACAGAGCTGGAGAAGTAAAGGAGTACAAAAAAGAAAGGTAAATACAGATAGCTAGATAGATAGATAGATAGATAGATAGATAGATAGATAGATAGATAGATAGATAGATAGATAGATAGATAGATAGATAGATAGATAGATAGATAGATAGATAGATAGATAGATAGATAGATAGATAGGGGAAAAGGATAGATTTGGAAAAAATGCTAAAGAACTGAACTGAAATGCTCAAAACATGGCAGAAAATGCAAAAAAAGCTTAATTCAAATGTCTTTAATGTAATGTGTTGAAGCTCAATAGGACAACATTGAACTGCTTAAGAACATGGAAGCTGATCAGAGTCGAAATACTTGAAAAAAAACTGAATGTTGTTACACAGTGAAACTACAAGTTGAAATGAGTTTGTCAAAAGAAAAAAAATACATAGCTGATTTATAGATGGGAAAGTGTGAAATGGTCTAATAATTATGAATGGGATGTAAAAGTTGAATACTGCCTGTTATGTATTAAAACTGTTGCAAAATAGTAATGCATTTATTATTAATATGTGACATCAGAAGACCATCTGTCAATTAAAAAAAAAAAAAACTATTTCTATGCATAAAACAAAACAAACATTGTGAAGTTAGAACTTGTGATGTCCATAATAATAAAAAGAATAAAGGTGTGAGAATTTTGTGAATACATAATAAAAATAATCAATAATTGCACTTCCATACAAAATAGTTCTTTATGCACCAGGAATTTGACTTGGTGGTACAATGTGAAAAAAAAAATCAAGTTGAAGCATAAAATTCATTAAAAAGAGGAAAATCAACAAGTATATATATATATATATATATATATATATACATTAGTACCTGAATATATACATAAGTTAATAATCCTATATACTTCACTACAAAATGTTGCACGTTGTCGGAAAGTTCATAATAAGGAGTTGCACCATCTCATACACTATAAGTAAATGTGTGTGTGTAGGATATATATATATATATATATATATATATATATATATATATATATATATATATATATATATATATATATATATATATATATATACAAGAAAGAGAAAACAAATATATATAACAAATGACGGACGGAGAAAAACTCCTCTGTTCGACGTCCCAGCTTATCCCCCTTATGTGCCAATGCACCAAAGCCGAGGGGATTCTTAACGTGGAGGCAGAGGTGACGTCACTTAATTATTTTGAGTGTTGAAAATGTTCATAAAGTGGTTTTGTCCGTGATTATTAATGAAATTAGTACATAATTACTCTTTTGTAGCTATTAACTATTCAATATTATCTTCTTTAGCTCTCCGTAAAAGGTAGGCTAGCTACAGGTCGGGAGAGAGACCGTACAGCTGATAACTGCGACTTTGGAGCAGATAGGTTAAAATTGAATTTATAAGATTGAGGTCAGCTACTTCTCGATAGACGCATGTCAGGACCATGGACAGCTTCAGAGGAGCGAGGCAGATATAGCACATAGACCTATGTAGCCCCACCCCTTGTCAGCGCGGCGCTCTGTCTTTTGTCTTCCGGTCTGTATTTTCACAGTGATCTTGCTTGCCTATTTATGAATGAACGGCTCGTTTTAAAATCTTCCCAGTCTACTGACATTTGTTAAGACCTCTACTTTAAACATTACAATCCTCATTATAACTTTCGTTAACTTTACATTAAGTAAATCCACTTCAAAAGCTAATTACTCCTGCAACATTTATTTAATTTTATATTTAATTTTAAATTATTAATAAATTATTATTACATTTTAATATTTATTTTTATTTATTTAATTTATTTTTTAGTTATTCGACAAATTGGTTTAGACTGTTGAGAAGTTGGTTCAGAGAATGCTGTATCAATTCAGAAACACTGTAATACACGGGGCTTTTATTTTGTAATTTGTGTGTATGTGTGGAAGGTGGAAATGGGTGTGTCTGTTTGTGTGTGGGTGCTTGTGTCTCTGTTTTTGGGTCTTTCAATCAAACTGACTTATTTACATCATCTCAATCCGTTGCACGCCTAGTACTAGCAGTAGAAGTAGTCAAGGAGACTGAGAGAAGTAAAGGAGTAGAGAAAAGGAGAGAGGAAGAGAAAAAAGAGTGATATAGATAGATAGCAAGACGGATATATTGTATATGGAGAGAGAGGGACAGATGGATGGATAGAGAGGGAGAGAGAGAGAGGTGGGTGGATAGAGAGATATATAGATGGATAAAGAGAGAGATGTTACTGCAGAGAAAAGGAAGAAAGGAGAACAAGGGATGAGGTAGGGAGGGCAGGAGGAGAAGAGAATGGGAGTAAAGAGCAGAAGTGGTGGAGGAGAGGGCACGAGAGGGAGGAGAAGACAAAAGGTTGAGAGATAGAGAGAGGTAAAGAGAGGTAGAGAAGTAGACACAGAGGTAAAGAAATAAAGGGGTAGAGAAAGAGACAGAGGTAGAGAAGTAAAGATAGATAGATAGATAGATAGATAGATAGATAGATAGATAGATAGATAGATAGATAGATAGATAGATAGATAGATAGATAGATAGATAGATAGATAGATAGATAGATAGATAGATAGATTATTAGAAAGAAAGAAAGAAAGAAAGAAAGAAAGATGGATTAGGTAGAAAGAAAGAAAGAAAGAAAGAAAGGAAGGAAGGAAGGAAGGAAGAAAGATTGATTAGGAAGAAAGAAAGAAAGAAAGAAAGAAAGAAAGAAAGAAAGAAAGAAAGAAAGAAAGAAAGAAAGAAAGAAAGATGGATTAGGTAGAAAGGAAGGAAGGAAGGAAGGAAGGAAGAAAGATTGATTAGGTAGAAAGAAAGAAAGAAAGAAAGAAAGAAAGAAAGAAAGAAAGAAAGAAAGAAAGAAAGAAAGAAAGAAAGGATTAGTAAGAAATATGAAAGAAAGAAAGATGGATTAGGTAGAAAGAAAGAAAGAAAGATGGATTAGGTAGAAAGAAAGAAAGATGGATTAGGTAGAAAGAAAGAAAGAAAGAAAGAAAGAAAGATTAGTCAGAAAGAAATATGGATTTGAAAGAAAGAAAGAAAGAAAGAAAGAAAGAAAGAAAGAAAGAAAGAAAGAAAGAAAGAAAGAAAGAAAGAAAGAAAGAAAGAAAGATGGATTAGGTACAGTAGAAAGAAAGAAAAAAAGAAAGTAAGAAAGAAAGAAAGAAAGAAAAAGATTAGTCAGAAAGAAAGATGGATTTGAAAAAAAGAAAGAAAGAAAGAAAGAAAGAACTAGTCAGAAAGAAAGATGGATTTGAAAGGAAGAAAAAAGAAAGAAAGGATAAGTTAGAAATAAAGAAAGGATTAGTTAAAAAGAAAGATGGTTAGATAGATAGATAGATAGATAGATAGATAGATAGATAGATAGATAGATAGATAGATAGATAGATAGATAGATAGATAGATAGATAGATAGATGCATAGATAGAGTCACACCTGTAGATAGAAACATAGATAGATACATAGATAGATACATAGATAGTTACATAGATAGTTACATAGATAGATCGTTTGGACACAGAAAGTCAAATAGTTAGACAGGCAGATGGAATGAAGAGGATAAAAGGAAGAGTAGAAAGGAGAAGAGATTAGGAAAGGAGAATAGGAGGACAGGAGGAGTAGAGGATTGGAGGAGGAGTAGAGGATTGGAGGAGGAGAAGAGAAGGGAAGAGGGAGGGAGAACAGGAGAAGTAGAAGCATAAATGCAACAAAAACTTGTAGTAGCCTTCAGAAAAGAGCTGAGTGACTGTCCACCAATCAGAACACAGGACCAATTAGGTGTGTCTCCCTTTGATCTTTGCTAATCAGCATCACCTGTGCAATCAGCTTTCCTATTTAGACAGAGGCCAAAATCGCTGAAACTTGGCCTCGAACAAACCTCCCTAGAGACAAAACTATAGGTTGTATCGGCGAAATGACCTGACCGTGAGCGAGACAAGGCCTTTGTGAACGATGTGATGTATTTTTTTTGTGGATAGAGTTGAAAAAAGGGACCATTTTGGCAAGTTAAAAAAGTGGTTCGTAATGCTCTGATCACAAAAGTTTGACCTGAATTTATAATTGATGCCAATGGAGGATTTTCTGTCACTCTTGTCCTTTGGAAGGACACAGAGACAAAACTATAAGTCCCAGGGATTTACTAAACACACGAGAGGAACCACAACAAAAATACCTACGTTTCAAGTATAATTTTATGCCCAAAGAGTGAAAATTGTGGCCAGGCCAGCGATTTAAAAATTATTTTTTAGCATTAGATTTCAAGCTGGCTCACTCTAGCTTATGACATCATGCACTCTAGCTCTGAACAGTCTCTCTCATTCACTCCCATTATAATTTCAGAAACGGCTTGAAAAACATCATGAGACTAAAGGAGAGATTGTGAAAAAAGTATAATAGATATCAAAAAGTTGAATACAACTTTAATAGCTTACAAATTTCTCTACATTTTAAAGTTTAAATGACAGAAATAGCTGAAAGTATGCAGAAGTTGTAGGCTTTGAAAGCAGAAGGAGCATAAAGCAGAATTTGAAAAATTCTCCATTGACTTCCATGTTAAAAAATATGCATAAAAAGATTAATAATTCAAAAAGTATAAAGGTTATAAAAAAGAAAAGTAATAGCACACATGTCCTTGAAAAGCTGCACATTTTGATACTTGAATGGTTTTTGTAGCACAAAGTGGAGAAGAGAAGAAAGCGACCGAAAAACGTACGGAAGAATACGGAATAATAATAATAAAGATTTGGATTTCAAGAGTGTGAATGCTTGAAGCATTCACACTAATAAAGATTTGGATTTCAAGAGTGTGAATGCTTGAAGCATTCACACTAACTAGAACAATTGCATTTCCTGCGGAATATGCGTGTGAATGCTTCAAATGCTTAAATGAAATGTAGAAACTGCAAAATATTGCTAAACAAGCTGAAATGCAGAAACAAATGCAAAACATAGCAAAAATGCAACAAAAAAAGCTTAATTCAAATGCATTAATAAGCTGAAATGCAAAAAAAGATCCAAATAAATTGTAGAAAACTAAAGAGTTTAATTAGAGAGGTAGATAATTAGACACAGAGGTAAAGAAATAAAGGGGTAGAGAAAGACAGAGCTGGAGAAGTAAAGGAGTACAAAAAAGAAAGGTAAATACAGATAGCTAGATAGATAGATAGATATATAGATAGATAGATAGATAGATAGATAGATAGATAGATAGATAGATAGATAGATAGATAGATAGATAGATAGATAGATAGATAGATAGATTATTAGAAAGAAAGAAAGAAAGAAAGAAAGAAAGAAAGAAAGAAAGAAAGAAAGATGGATTAGGTAGAAAGAAAGAAAGAAAGAAAGGAAGGAAGGAAGGAAGGAAGAAAGATTGATTAGGAAGAAAGAAAGAAAGAAAGAAAGAAAGAAAGAAAGAAAGAAAGAAAGAAAGAAAGAAAGAAAGAAAGATGGATTAGGTAGAAAGGAAGGAAGGAAGGAAGGAAGGAAGAAAGATTGATTAGGTAGAAAGAAAGAAAGAAAGAAAGAAAGAAAGAAAGAAAGAAAGAAAGAAAGAAAGAAAGAAAGAAAGAAAGAAAGAAAGAAAGAAAGAAAGGATTAGTAAGAAATATGAAAGAAAGAAAGATGGATTAGGTAGAAAGAAAAAGAAAGATGGATTAGGTAGAAAGAAAGAAAGATGGATTAGGTAGAAAGAAAGAAAGAAAGAAAGATTAGTCAGAAAGAAATATGGATTTGAAAGAAAGAAAGAAAGAAAGAAAGAAAGAAAGAAAGAAAGATGGATTAGGTAGAAAGAAAGAAAGAAAGAAAGAAAGAAAGAAAGAAAGAAAGAAAGAAAGAAAGAAAGAAAGAAAGAAAGAAAGAAAGAAAGAAAGAAAGAAAGAAAGATGGATTAGGTACAGTAGAAAGAAAGAAAAAAAGAAAGTAAGAAAGAAAGAAAGAAAGAAAAAGATTAGTCAGAAAGAAAGATGGATTTGAAAGAAAGAAAGAAAGAAAGAAAGAAAGAACTAGTTAGAAAGAAAGATGGATTTGAAAGGAAGAAAAAAGAAAGAAAGGATAAGTTAGAAATAAAGAAAGGATTAGTTAAAAAGAAAGATGGTTAGATAGATAGATAGATAGATAGATAGATAGATAGATAGATAGATAGATAGATGCATAGATGCATAGATAGAGTCACACCTGTAGATAGAAACATAGATAGATACATAGATAGATACATAGATAGTTACATAGATAGATCGTTTGGACACAGAAAGTCAAATAGTTAGACAGGCAGATGGAATGAAGAGGATAAAAGGAAGAGTAGAAAGGAGAAGAGATTAGGAAAGGAGAATAGGAGGACAGGAGGAGTAGAGGATTGGAGGAGGAGTAGAGGATTGGAGGAGGAGAAGAGAAGGGAAGAGGGAGGGAGAACAGGAGAAGTAGAAGCATAAATGCAACAAAAACTTGTAGTAGCCTTCAGAAAAGAGCTGAGTGACTGTCCACCAATCAGAACACAGGACCAATTAGGTGTGTCTCCCTTTGATCTTTGCTAATCAGCATCACCTGTGCAATCAGCTTTCCTATTTAGACAGAGGCCAAAATCGCTGAAACTTGGCCTCGAACAAACCTCCCTAGAGACAAAACTATAGGTTGTATCGGCGAAATGACCTGACCGTGAGCGAGACAAGGCCTTTGTGAACGATGTGATGTATTTTTTTTGTGGATAGAGTTGAAAAAAGGGACCATTTTGGCAAGTTAAAAAAGTGGTTCGTAATGCTCTGATCACAAAAGTTTGACCTGAATTTATAATTGATGCCAATGGAGGATTTTCTGTCACTCTTGTCCTTTGGAAGGACACAGAGACAAAACTATAAGTCCCAGGGATTTACTAAACACACGAGAGGAACCACAACAAAAATACCTACGTTTCAAGTATAATTTTATGCCCAAAGAGTGAAAATTGTGGCCAGGCCAGCGATTTAAAAATTATTTTTTAGCATTAGATTTCAAGCTGGCTCACTCTAGCTTATGACATCATGCACTCTAGCTCTGAACAGTCTCTCTCATTCACTCCCATTATAATTTCAGAAACGGCTTGAAAAACATCATGAGACTAAAGGAGAGATTGTGAAAAAAGTATAATAGATATCAAAAAGTTGAATACAACTTTAATAGCTTACAAATTTCTCTACATTTTAAAGTTTAAATGACAGAAATAGCTGAAAGTATGCAGAAGTTGTAGGCTTTGAAAGCAGAAGGAGCATAAAGCAGAATTTGAAAAATTCTCCATTGACTTCCATGTTAAAAAATATGCATAAAAAGATTAATAATTCAAAAAGTATAAAGGTTATAAAAAAGAAAAGTAATAGCACACATGTCCTTGAAAAGCTGCACATTTTGATACTTGAATGGTTTTTGTAGCACAAAGTGGAGAAGAGAAGAAAGCGACCGAAAAACGTACGGAAGAATACGGAATAATAACTAGAACAATTGCATTTCCTGCGGAATATGCGTGTGAATGCTTCAAATGCTTAAATGAAATGTAGAAACTGCAAAATATTGCTAAACAAGCTGAAATGCAGAAACAAATGCAAAACATAGCAAAAATGCAACAAAAAAAGCTTAATTCAAATGCATTAATAAGCTGAAATGCAAAAAAAGATCCAAATAAATTGTAGAAAACTAAAGAGTTTAATTAGAGAGGTAGATAATTAGACACAGAGGTAAAGAAATAAAGGGGTAGAGAAAGACAGAGCTGGAGAAGTAAAGGAGTACAAAAAAGAAAGGTAAATACAGATAGCTAGATAGATAGATAGATAGATAGATATATAGATAGATAGATAGATAGATAGATAGATAGATAGATAGATAGATAGATAGATAGATAGATAGATAGATAGATTATTAGAAAGAAAGAAAGAAAGAAAGAAAGGAAGGAAGGAAGGAAGGAAGAAAGATTGATTAGGAAGAAAGAAAGAAAGAAAGAAAGAAAGAAAGAAAGAAAGAAAGAAAGAAAGAAAGAAAGAAAGAAAGAAAGAAAGAAAGAAAGAAAGAAAGAAAGATGGATTAGGTAGAAAGGAAGGAAGGAAGGAAGGAAGGAAGAAAGATTGATTAGGTAGAAAGAAAGAAAGAAAGAAAGAAAGAAAGAAAGAAAGAAAGAAAGAAAGAAAGAAAGAAAGAAAGAAAGAAAGAAAGAAAGAAAGAAAGAAAGGATTAGTAAGAAATATGAAAGAAAGAAAGATGGATTAGGTAGAAAGAAAGAAAGAAAGAAAGATGGATTAGGTAGAAAGAAAGAAAGAAAGAAAGATTAGTCAGAAAGAAATATGGATTTGAAAGAAAGAAAGAAAGAAAGAAAGAAAGAAAGAAAGAAAGAAAGAAAGAAAGAAAGAAAGAAAGAAAGAAAGAAAGAAAGATGGATTAGGTAGAAAGAAAGAAAGAAAGAAAGAAAGAAAGAAAGAAAGAAAGAAAGAAAGAAAGAAAGAAAGAAAGAAAGAAAGATGGATTAGGTACAGTAGAAAGAAAGAAAAAAAGAAAGTAAGAAAGAAAGAAAGAAAGAAAAAGATTAGTCAGAAAGAAAGATGGATTTGAAAGAAAGAAAGAAAGAAAGAAAGAAAGAACTAGTTAGAAAGAAAGATGGATTTGAAAGGAAGAAAAAAGAAAGAAAGGATAAGTTAGAAATAAAGAAAGGATTAGTTAAAAAGAAAGATGGTTAGATAGATAGATAGATAGATAGATAGATAGATAGATAGATAGATAGATAGATAGATAGATAGATAGATAGATAGATGCATAGATGCATAGATAGAGTCACACCTGTAGATAGAAACATAGATAGATACATAGATAGATACATAGATAGTTACATAGATAGTTACATAGATAGATCGTTTGGACACAGAAAGTCAAATAGTTAGACAGGCAGATGGAATGAAGAGGATAAAAGGAAGAGTAGAAAGGAGAAGAGATTAGGAAAGGAGAATAGGAGGACAGGAGGAGTAGAGGATTGGAGGAGGAGTAGAGGATTGGAGGAGGAGAAGAGAAGGGAAGAGGGAGGGAGAACAGGAGAAGTAGAAGCATAAATGCAACAAAAACTTGTAGTAGCCTTCAGAAAAGAGCTGAGTGACTGTCCACCAATCAGAACACAGGACCAATTAGGTGTGTCTCCCTTTGATCTTTGCTAATCAGCATCACCTGTGCAATCAGCTTTCCTATTTAGACAGAGGCCAAAATCGCTGAAACTTGGCCTCGAACAAACCTCCCTAGAGACAAAACTATAGGTTGTATCGGCGAAATGACCTGACCGTGAGCGAGACAAGGCCTTTGTGAACGATGTGATGTATTTTTTTTGTGGATAGAGTTGAAAAAAGGGACCATTTTGGCAAGTTAAAAAAGTGGTTCGTAATGCTCTGATCACAAAAGTTTGACCTGAATTTATAATTGATGCCAATGGAGGATTTTCTGTCACTCTTGTCCTTTGGAAGGACACAGAGACAAAACTATAAGTCCCAGGGATTTACTAAACACACGAGAGGAACCACAACAAAAATACCTACGTTTCAAGTATAATTTTATGCCCAAAGAGTGAAAATTGTGGCCAGGCCAGCGATTTAAAAATTATTTTTTAGCATTAGATTTCAAGCTGGCTCACTCTAGCTTATGACATCATGCACTCTAGCTCTGAACAGTCTCTCTCATTCACTCCCATTATAATTTCAGAAACGGCTTGAAAAACATCATGAGACTAAAGGAGAGATTGTGAAAAAAGTATAATAGATATCAAAAAGTTGAATACAACTTTAATAGCTTACAAATTTCTCTACATTTTAAAGTTTAAATGACAGAAATAGCTGAAAGTATGCAGAAGTTGTAGGCTTTGAAAGCAGAAGGAGCATAAAGCAGAATTTGAAAAATTCTCCATTGACTTCCATGTTAAAAAATATGCATAAAAAGATTAATAATTCAAAAAGTATAAAGGTTATAAAAAAGAAAAGTAATAGCACACATGTCCTTGAAAAGCTGCACATTTTGATACTTGAATGGTTTTTGTAGCACAAAGTGGAGAAGAGAAGAAAGCGACCGAAAAACGTACGGAAGAATACGGAATAATAATAATAAAGATTTGGATTTCAAGAGTGTGAATGCTTGAAGCATTCACACTAACTAGAACAATTGCATTTCCTGCGGAATATGCGTGTGAATGCTTCAAATGCTTAAATGAAATGTAGAAACTGCAAAATATTGCTAAACAAGCTGAAATGCAGAAACAAATGCAAAACATAGCAAAAATGCAACAAAAAAAGCTTAATTCAAATGCATTAATAAGCTGAAATGCAAAAAAAGATCCAAATAAATTGTAGAAAACTAAAGAGTTTAATTAGAGAGGTAGATAATTAGACACAGAGGTAAAGAAATAAAGGGGTAGAGAAAGAGACAGAGGTAGAGAAGTAAAGATAGATAGATAGATAGATAGATAGATAGATAGATAGATAGATAGATAGATAGATAGATAGATAGATAGATAGATAGATAGATTATTAGAAAGAAAGAAAGAAAGAAAGAAAGAAAGAAAGAAAGAAAGAAAGAAAGAAAGAAAGATGGATTAGGTAGAAAGAAAGAAAGAAAGAAAGGAAGGAAGGAAGGAAGGAAGAAAGATTGATTAGGAAGAAAGAAAGAAAGAAAGAAAGAAAGAAAGAAAGAAAGAAAGAAAGAAAGAAAGAAAGAAAGAAAGAAAGAAAGAAAGATGGATTAGGTAGAAAGGAAGGAAGGAAGGAAGGAAGGAAGAAAGATTGATTAGGTAGAAAGAAAGAAAGAAAGAAAGAAAGAAAGGATTAGTAAGAAATATGAAAGAAAGAAAGATGGATTAGGTAGAAAGAAAGAAAGAAAGATGGATTAGGTAGAAAGAAAGAAAGATGGATTAGGTAGAAAGAAAGAAAGAAAGATTAGTCAGAAAGAAATATGGATTTGAAAGAAAGAAAGAAAGAAAGAAAGAAAGAAAGAAAGAAAGAAAGAAAGAAAGATGGATTAGGTAGAAAGGAAGGAAGGAAGGAAGGAAGGAAGAAAGATTGATTAGGTAGAAAGAAAGAAAGAAAGAAAGAAAGGATTAGTAAGAAATATGAAAGAAAGAAAGATGGATTAGGTAGAAAGAAAGAAAGAAAGATGGATTAGGTAGAAAGAAAGAAAGATGGATTAGGTAGAAAGAAAGAAAGAAAGATTAGTCAGAAAGAAATATGGATTTGAAAGAAAGAAAGAAAGAAAGAAAGAAAGAAAGAAAGAAAGAAAGAAAGAAAGAAAGAAAGAAAGAAAGATGGATTAGGTAGAAAGAAAGAAAGAAAGAAAGAAAGAAAGAAAGAAAGAAAGAAAGAAAGAAAGAAAGAAAGAAAGAAAGAAAGAAAGAAAGAAAGAAAGATGGATTAGGTACAGTAGAAAGAAAGAAAAAAAGAAAGTAAGAAAGAAAGAAAGAAAGAAAAAGATTAGTCAGAAAGAAAGATGGATTTGAAAGAAAGAAAGAAAGAAAGAAAGAAAGAAAGAACTAGTTAGAAAGAAAGATGGATTTGAAAGGAAGAAAAAAGAAAGAAAGGATAAGTTAGAAATAAAGAAAGGATTAGTTAAAAAGAAAGATGGTTAGATAGATAGATAGATAGATAGATAGATAGATAGATAGATAGATAGATAGATAGATAGATAGATAGATAGATAGATAGATAGATAGATAGATAGATAGATAGATAGATAGATAGATAGATAGATAGATAGATGCATAGATGCATAGATAGAGTCACACCTGTAGATAGAAACATAGATAGATACATAGATAGATACATAGATAGTTACATAGATAGTTACATAGATAGATCGTTTGGACACAGAAAGTCAAATAGTTAGACAGGCAGATGGAATGAAGAGGATAAAAGGAAGAGTAGAAAGGAGAAGAGATTAGGAAAGGAGAATAGGAGGACAGGAGGAGTAGAGGATTGGAGGAGGAGTAGAGGATTGGAGGAGGAGAAGAGAAGGGAAGAGGGAGGGAGAACAGGAGAAGTAGAAGCATAAATGCAACAAAAACTTGTAGTAGCCTTCAGAAAAGAGCTGAGTGACTGTCCACCAATCAGAACACAGGACCAATTAGGTGTGTCTCCCTTTGATCTTTGCTAATCAGCATCACCTGTGCAATCAGCTTTCCTATTTAGACAGAGGCCAAAATCGCTGAAACTTGGCCTCGAACAAACCTCCCTAGAGACAAAACTATAGGTTGTATCGGCGAAATGACCTGACCGTGAGCGAGACAAGGCCTTTGTGAACGATGTGATGTATTTTTTTTGTGGATAGAGTTGAAAAAAGGGACCATTTTGGCAAGTTAAAAAAGTGGTTCGTAATGCTCTGATCACAAAAGTTTGACCTGAATTTATAATTGATGCCAATGGAGGATTTTCTGTCACTCTTGTCCTTTGGAAGGACACAGAGACAAAACTATAAGTCCCAGGGATTTACTAAACACACGAGAGGAACCACAACAAAAATACCTACGTTTCAAGTATAATTTTATGCCCAAAGAGTGAAAATTGTGGCCAGGCCAGCGATTTAAAAATTATTTTTTAGCATTAGATTTCAAGCTGGCTCACTCTAGCTTATGACATCATGCACTCTAGCTCTGAACAGTCTCTCTCATTCACTCCCATTATAATTTCAGAAACGGCTTGAAAAACATCATGAGACTAAAGGAGAGATTGTGAAAAAAGTATAATAGATATCAAAAAGTTGAATACAACTTTAATAGCTTACAAATTTCTCTACATTTTAAAGTTTAAATGACAGAAATAGCTGAAAGTATGCAGAAGTTGTAGGCTTTGAAAGCAGAAGGAGCATAAAGCAGAATTTGAAAAATTCTCCATTGACTTCCATGTTAAAAAATATGCATAAAAAGATTAATAATTCAAAAAGTATAAAGGTTATAAAAAAGAAAAGTAATAGCACACATGTCCTTGAAAAGCTGCACATTTTGATACTTGAATGGTTTTTGTAGCACAAAGTGGAGAAGAGAAGAAAGCGACCAAAAAACGTACGGAAGAATACGGAATAATAACTAGAACAATTGCATTTCCTGCGGAATATGCGTGTGAATGCTTCAAATGCTTAAATGAAATGTAGAAACTGCAAAATATTGCTAAACAAGCTGAAATGCAGAAACAAATGCAAAACATAGCAAAAATGCAACAAAAAAAGCTTAATTCAAATGCATTAATAAGCTGAAATGCAAAAAAAGATCCAAATAAATTGTAGAAAACTAAAGAGTTTAATTAGAGAGGTAGATAATTAGACACAGAGGTAAAGAAATAAAGGGGTAGAGAAAGACAGAGCTGGAGAAGTAAAGGAGTACAAAAAAGAAAGGTAAATACAGATAGCTAGATAGATAGATAGATAGATAGATATATAGATATATAGATAGATAGATAGATAGATAGATAGATAGATAGATAGATAGATAGATAGATAGATAGATAGATAGATAGATAGATAGATAGATTATTAGAAAGAAAGAAAGAAAGAAAGAAAGAAAGAAAGAAAGAAAGAAAGATGGATTAGGTAGAAAGAAAGAAAGAAAGGAAGGAAGAAAGAAAGAAAGAAAGAAAGAAAGAAAGAAAGAAAGAAAGAAAGAAAGAAAGAAAGAAAGAAAGAAATAAAGAAAGAAAGAAAGAAAGAAAGAAAGAAAGAAAGATGGATTAGGTAGAAAGGAAGGAAGGAAGGAAGGAAGGAAGAAAGATTGATTAGGTAGAAAGAAAGAAAGAAAGAAAGAAAGAAAGAAAGAAAGAAAGAAAGAAAGAAAGAAAGAAAGAAAGAAAGAAAGAAAGAAAGAAAGAAAGAAAGAAAGGATTAGTAAGAAATATGAAAGAAAGAAAGATGGATTAGGTAGAAAGAAAGAAAGAAAGATGGATTAGGTAGAAAGAAAGAAAGATGGATTAGGTAGAAAGAAAGAAAGAAAGAAAGATTAGTCAGAAAGAAATATGGATTTGAAAGAAAGAAAGAAAGAAAGAAAGAAAGAAAGAAAGAAAGAAAGAAAGAAAGAAAGAAAGATGGATTAGGTAGAAAGAAAGAAAGAAAGAAAGAAAGAAAGAAAGAAAGAAAGAAAGAAAGAAAGAAAGAAAGAAAGAAAGATGGATTAGGTACAGTAGAAAGAAAGAAAAAAAGAAAGTAAGAAAGAAAGAAAGAAAGAAAAAGATTAGTCAGAAAGAAAGATGGATTTGAAAGAAAGAAAGAAAGAAAGAAAGAAAGAACTAGTTAGAAAGAAAGATGGATTTGAAAGGAAGAAAAAAGAAAGAAAGGATAAGTTAGAAATAAAGAAAGGATTAGTTAAAAAGAAAGATGGTTAGATAGATAGATAGATAGATAGATAGATAGATAGATAGATAGATAGATAGATAGATAGATAGATAGATAGATAGATAGATAGATAGATAGATAGATAGATAGATAGATAGATAGATAGATAGATCCATAGATGCATAGATAGAGTCACACCTGTAGATAGAAACATAGATAGATACATAGATAGATACATAGATAGTTACATAGATAGTTACATAGATAGTTACATAGATAGATCGTTTGGACACAGAAAGTCAAATAGTTAGACAGGCAGATGGAATGAAGAGGATAAAAGGAAGAGTAGAAAGGAGAAGAGATTAGGAAAGGAGAATAGGAGGACAGGAGGAGTAGAGGATTGGAGGAGGAGTAGAGGATTGGAGGAGGAGAAGAGAAGGGAAGAGGGAGGGAGAACAGGAGAAGTAGAAGCATAAATGCAACAAAAACTTGTAGTAGCCTTCAGAAAAGAGCTGAGTGACTGTCCACCAATCAGAACACAGGACCAATTAGGTGTGTCTCCCTTTGATCTTTGCTAATCAGCATCACCTGTGCAATCAGCTTTCCTATTTAGACAGAGGCCAAAATCGCTGAAACTTGGCCTCGAACAAACCTCCCTAGAGACAAAACTATAGGTTGTATCGGCGAAATGACCTGACCGTGAGCGAGACAAGGCCTTTGTGAACGATGTGATGTATTTTTTTTGTGGATAGAGTTGAAAAAAGGGACCATTTTGGCAAGTTAAAAAAGTGGTTCGTAATGCTCTGATCACAAAAGTTTGACCTGAATTTATAATTGATGCCAATGGAGGATTTTCTGTCACTCTTGTCCTTTGGAAGGACACAGAGACAAAACTATAAGTCCCAGGGATTTACTAAACACACGAGAGGAACCACAACAAAAATACCTACGTTTCAAGTATAATTTTATGCCCAAAGAGTGAAAATTGTGGCCAGGCCAGCGATTTAAAAATTATTTTTTAGCATTAGATTTCAAGCTGGCTCACTCTAGCTTATGACATCATGCACTCTAGCTCTGAACAGTCTCTCTCATTCACTCCCATTATAATTTCAGAAACGGCTTGAAAAACATCATGAGACTAAAGGAGAGATTGTGAAAAAAGTATAATAGATATCAAAAAGTTGAATACAACTTTAATAGCTTACAAATTTCTCTACATTTTAAAGTTTAAATGACAGAAATAGCTGAAAGTATGCAGAAGTTGTAGGCTTTGAAAGCAGAAGGAGCATAAAGCAGAATTTGAAAAATTCTCCATTGACTTCCATGTTAAAAAATATGCATAAAAAGATTAATAATTCAAAAAGTATAAAGGTTATAAAAAAGAAAAGTAATAGCACACATGTCCTTGAAAAGCTGCACATTTTGATACTTGAATGGTTTTTGTAGCACAAAGTGGAGAAGAGAAGAAAGCGACCGAAAAACGTACGGAAGAATACGGAATAATAATAAAGATTTGGATTTCAAGAGTGTGAATGCTTGAAGCATTCACACTAATAACTAGAACAATTGCATTTCCTGCGGAATATGCGTGTGAATGCTTCAAATGCTTAAATGAAATGTAGAAACTGCAAAATATTGCTAAACAAGCTGAAATGCAGAAACAAATGCAAAACATAGCAAAAATGCAACAAAAAAAGCTTAATTCAAATGCATTAATAAGCTGAAATGCAAAAAAAGATCCAAATAAATTGTAGAAAACTAAAGAGTTTAATTAGAGAGGTAGATAATTAGACACAGAGGTAAAGAAATAAAGGGGTAGAGAAAGAGACAGAGGTAGAGAAGTAAAGATAGATAGATAGATAGATAGATAGATAGATAGATAGATAGATAGATAGATAGATAGATAGATAGATTATTAGAAAGAAAGAAAGAAAGAAAGAAAGAAAGAAAGAAAGAAAGAAAGATGGATTAGGTAGAAAGAAAGAAAGAAAGAAAGGAAGGAAGGAAGGAAGGAAGAAAGATTGATTAGGAAGAAAGAAAGAAAGAAAGAAAGAAAGAAAGAAAGAAAGAAAGAAAGAAAGAAAGAAAGAAAGAAAGAAAGAAAGAAAGAAAGAAAGAAAGAAAGATGGATTAGGTAGAAAGGAAGGAAGGAAGGAAGGAAGGAAGAAAGATTGATTAGGTAGAAAGAAAGAAAGAAAGAAAGAAAGAAAGAAAGAAAGAAAGAAAGAAAGAAAGAAAGAAAGAAAGAAAGAAAGAAAGAAAGAAAGAAAGAAAGAAAGAAAGGATTAGTAAGAAATATGAAAGAAAGAAAGATGGATTAGGTAGAAAGAAAGAAAGAAAGATGGATTAGGTAGAAAGAAAGAAAGATGGATTAGGTAGAAAGAAAGAAAGAAAGAAAGATTAGTCAGAAAGAAATATGGATTTGAAAGAAAGAAAGAAAGAAAGAAAGAAAGAAAGAAAGAAAGAAAGAAAGAAAGAAAGATGGATTAGGTAGAAAGAAAGAAAGAAAGAAAGAAAGAAAGAAAGAAAGAAAGAAAGAAAGAAAGATGGATTAGGTACAGTAGAAAGAAAGAAAAAAAGAAAGTAAGAAAGAAAGAAAGAAAGAAAAAGATTAGTCAGAAAGAAAGATGGATTTGAAAGAAAGAAAGAAAGAAAGAAAGAAAGAAAGAAAGAACTAGTTAGAAAGAAAGATGGATTTGAAAGGAAGAAAAAAGAAAGAAAGGATAAGTTAGAAATAAAGAAAGGATTAGTTAAAAAGAAAGATGGTTAGATAGATAGATAGATGCATAGATGCATAGATAGAGTCACACCTGTAGATAGAAACATAGATAGATACATAGATAGATACATAGATAGTTACATAGATAGTTACATAGATAGATCGTTTGGACACAGAAAGTCAAATAGTTAGACAGGCAGATGGAATGAAGAGGATAAAAGGAAGAGTAGAAAGGAGAAGAGATTAGGAAAGGAGAATAGGAGGACAGGAGGAGTAGAGGATTGGAGGAGGAGTAGAGGATTGGAGGAGGAGAAGAGAAGGGAAGAGGGAGGGAGAACAGGAGAAGTAGAAGCATAAATGCAACAAAAACTTGTAGTAGCCTTCAGAAAAGAGCTGAGTGACTGTCCACCAATCAGAACACAGGACCAATTAGGTGTGTCTCCCTTTGATCTTTGCTAATCAGCATCACCTGTGCAATCAGCTTTCCTATTTAGACAGAGGCCAAAATCGCTGAAACTTGGCCTCGAACAAACCTCCCTAGAGACAAAACTATAGGTTGTATCGGCGAAATGACCTGACCGTGAGCGAGACAAGGCCTTTGTGAACGATGTGATGTATTTTTTTTGTGGATAGAGTTGAAAAAAGGGACCATTTTGGCAAGTTAAAAAAGTGGTTCGTAATGCTCTGATCACAAAAGTTTGACCTGAATTTATAATTGATGCCAATGGAGGATTTTCTGTCACTCTTGTCCTTTGGAAGGACACAGAGACAAAACTATAAGTCCCAGGGATTTACTAAACACACGAGAGGAACCACAACAAAAATACCTACGTTTCAAGTATAATTTTATGCCCAAAGAGTGAAAATTGTGGCCAGGCCAGCGATTTAAAAATTATTTTTTAGCATTAGATTTCAAGCTGGCTCACTCTAGCTTATGACATCATGCACTCTAGCTCTGAACAGTCTCTCTCATTCACTCCCATTATAATTTCAGAAACGGCTTGAAAAACATCATGAGACTAAAGGAGAGATTGTGAAAAAAGTATAATAGATATCCAAAAGTTGAATACAACTTTAATAGCTTACAAATTTCTCTACATTTTAAAGTTTAAATGACAGAAATAGCTGAAAGTATGCAGAAGTTGTAGGCTTTGAAAGCAGAAGGAGCATAAAGCAGAATTTGAAAAATTCTCCATTGACTTCCATGTTAAAAAATATGCATAAAAAGATTAATAATTCAAAAAGTATAAAGGTTATAAAAAAGAAAAGTAATAGCACACATGTCCTTGAAAAGCTGCACATTTTGATACTTGAATGGTTTTTGTAGCACAAAGTGGAGAAGAGAAGAAAGCGACCGAAAAACGTACGGAAGAATACGGAATAATAATAATAAAGATTTGGATTTCAAGAGTGTGAATGCTTGAAGCATTCACACTAATAAAGATTTGGATTTCAAGAGTGTGAATGCTTGAAGCATTCACACTAACTAGAACAATTGCATTTCCTGCGGAATATGCGTGTGAATGCTTCAAATGCTTAAATGAAATGTAGAAACTGCAAAATATTGCTAAACAAGCTGAAATGCAGAAACAAATGCAAAACATAGCAAAAATGCAACAAAAAAAGCTTAATTCAAATGCATTAATAAGCTGAAATGCAAAAAAAGATCCAAATAAATTGTAGAAAACTAAAGAGTTTAATTAGAGAGGTAGATAATTAGACACAGAGGTAAAGAAATAAAGGGGTAGAGAAAGACAGAGCTGGAGAAGTAAAGGAGTACAAAAAAGAAAGGTAAATACAGATAGC
Source organism: Tiaroga cobitis (assembly GCA_030578255.1). Taxonomy (NCBI): domain Eukaryota; kingdom Metazoa; phylum Chordata; class Actinopteri; order Cypriniformes; family Leuciscidae; genus Tiaroga; species Tiaroga cobitis. The sequence continues at coordinate 27,413,218 of CM060591.1, read as the reverse complement.
TAGATAGATAGATAGATAGATAGATAGATAGATAGATAGATAGATAGATAGATAGATAGATAGATAGATAGATAGATTATTAGAAAGAAAGAAAGAAAGAAAGAAAGAAAGAAAGAAAGAAAGATGGATTAGGTAGAAAGAAAGAAAGAAAGAAAGGAAGGAAGGAAGGAAGGAAGAAAGATTGATTAGAAAGAAAGAAAGAAAGAAAGAAAGAAAGAAAGAAAGAAAGAAAGAAAGAAAGAAAGAAAGAAAGAAAGAAAGAAAGAAAGAAAGAAAGAAAGAAAGAAAGAAAGAAAGAAAGATGGATTAGGTAGAAAGGAAGGAAGGAAGGAAGGAAGGAAGAAAGATTGATTAGGTAGAAAGAAAGAAAGAAAGAAAGAAAGAAAGAAAGAAAGAAAGAAAGAAAGAAAGAAAGAAAGAAAGAAAGAAAGAAAGAAAGGATTAGTAAGAAATATGAAAGAAAGAAAGATGGATTAGGTAGAAAGAAAGAAAGAAAGAAAGATGGATTAGGTAGAAAGAAAGAAAGATGGATTAGGTAGAAAGAAAGAAAGAAAGAAAGATTAGTCAGAAAGAAATATGGATTTGAAAGAAAGAAAGAAAGAAAGAAAGAAAGAAAGAAAGAAAGAAAGAAAGATGGATTAGGTAGAAAGAAAGAAAGAAAGAAAGAAAGAAAGAAAGAAAGAAAGAAAGAAAGAAAGAAAGAAAGAAAGAAAGAAAGAAAGAAAGAAAGAAAGAAAGAAAGAAAGAAAGATGGATTAGGTACAGTAGAAAGAAAGAAAAAAAGAAAGTAAGAAAGAAAGAAAGAAAGAAAGAAAAAGATTAGTCAGAAAGAAAGATGGATTTGAAAGAAAGAAAGAAAGAAAGAAAGAAAGAAAGAAAGAAAGAAAGAACTAGTTAGAAAGAAAGATGGATTTGAAAGGAAGAAAAAAGAAAGAAAGGATAAGTTAGAAATAAAGAAAGGATTAGTTAAAAAGAAAGATGGTTAGATAGATAGATAGATAGATAGATAGATAGATAGATAGATAGATAGATGCATAGATGCATAGATAGAGTCACACCTGTAGATAGAAACATAGATAGATACATAGATAGATACATAGATAGTTACATAGATAGTTACATAGATAGATCGTTTGGACACAGAAAGTCAAATAGTTAGACAGGCAGATGGAATGAAGAGGATAAAAGGAAGAGTAGAAAGGAGAAGAGATTAGGAAAGGAGAATAGGAGGACAGGAGGAGTAGAGGATTGGAGGAGGAGTAGAGGATTGGAGGAGGAGAAGAGAAGGGAAGAGGGAGGGAGAACAGGAGAAGTAGAAGCATAAATGCAACAAAAACTTGTAGTAGCCTTCAGAAAAGAGCTGAGTGACTGTCCACCAATCAGAACACAGGACCAATTAGGTGTGTCTCCCTTTGATCTTTGCTAATCAGCATCACCTGTGCAATCAGCTTTCCTATTTAGACAGAGGCCAAAATCGCTGAAACTTGGCCTCGAACAAACCTCCCTAGAGACAAAACTATAGGTTGTATCGGCGAAATGACCTGACCGTGAGCGAGACAAGGCCTTTGTGAACGATGTGATGTATTTTTTTTGTGGATAGAGTTGAAAAAAGGGACCATTTTGGCAAGTTAAAAAAGTGGTTCGTAATGCTCTGATCACAAAAGTTTGACCTGAATTTATAATTGATGCCAATGGAGGATTTTCTGTCACTCTTGTCCTTTGGAAGGACACAGAGACAAAACTATAAGTCCCAGGGATTTACTAAACACACGAGAGGAACCACAACAAAAATACCTACGTTTCAAGTATAATTTTATGCCCAAAGAGTGAAAATTGTGGCCAGGCCAGCGATTTAAAAATTATTTTTTAGCATTAGATTTCAAGCTGGCTCACTCTAGCTTATGACATCATGCACTCTAGCTCTGAACAGTCTCTCTCATTCACTCCCATTATAATTTCAGAAACGGCTTGAAAAACATCATGAGACTAAAGGAGAGATTGTGAAAAAAGTATAATAGATATCAAAAAGTTGAATACAACTTTAATAGCTTACAAATTTCTCTACATTTTAAAGTTTAAATGACAGAAATAGCTGAAAGTATGCAGAAGTTGTAGGCTTTGAAAGCAGAAGGAGCATAAAGCAGAATTTGAAAAATTCTCCATTGACTTCCATGTTAAAAAATATGCATAAAAAGATTAATAATTCAAAAAGTATAAAGGTTATAAAAAAGAAAAGTAATAGCACACATGTCCTTGAAAAGCTGCACATTTTGATACTTGAATGGTTTTTGTAGCACAAAGTGGAGAAGAGAAGAAAGCGACCGAAAAACGTACGGAAGAATACGGAATAATAATAATAAAGATTTGGATTTCAAGAGTGTGAATGCTTGAAGCATTCACACTAACTAGAATGTACATTTCCAGAAGAAAATGTGAAGTGGTGCTTGCAGTGGCAAAATTCGCTGCTCGGTTGCAAGGGTGTTGTACATAATTTTATACGAGGCAACAACCATGTGTGTACGATGTTCTGGTGCTGAGATATGGCTTATTCATGTGTTTGTATGGTTACTAGGGTACCCTATATGGTTGCTATGGTGTGATTATACAGTTTATGAGATAAAATTTAAAGACTAGTTGACAGTCTGAGTCAAAAAAAGTTCAACTCCATGTTTCTTCTATTTTCTGGAGCTGAGAAATGGCTTGAATATGTTGTTTTATGGTTGCTAGGCTGCCCTAAGTGGTTGCTAGGGCGTAAATATGAAGTTATTATGTCACTACTTATTTGCTGCTTGAGAGGCCGAGTCAAAAGAGGCCAACCCCAAGTCTCTGTGACCTTCAGGTCAAAAGATATGATATAACAAATTTTGTGCCAATGTTAAGTCTATGGGAATTTTTTCGTCCGATTTATCGCCCGGTGAACGAACATCGTACAACCGATCACTTAGAAAAGTCATAGCACACCTCTCCTCAATGAGCCGGTCGATTTGACACCTCATTCATGGGTCTACGACAAAAAATGCGGGAGGAGTAGCGTGCCGAAGTTTTGTCTAGGTGAATAGTAATCACAATACTAGAACAATTGCATTTCCTGCGGAATATGCGTGTGAATGCTTCAAATGCTTAAATGAAATGTAGAAACTGCAAAATACTGCTAAACAAGCTGAAATGCAGAAACAAATGCAAAACATAGCAAAAATGCAACAAAAAAAGCTTAATTCAAATGCATTAATAAGCTGAAATGCAAAAAAAGATCCAAATAAATTGTAGAAAACTAAAGAGTTTAATTAGAGAGGTAGATAATTAGACACAGAGGTAAAGAAATAAAGGGGTAGAGAAAGACAGAGCTGGAGAAGTAAAGGAGTACAAAAAAGAAAGGTAAATACAGATAGCTAGATAGATAGATAGATAGATAGATAGATAGATAGATAGATAGATAGATAGATAGATAGATAGATAGATAGATAGATAGATAGATAGATAGATAGATAGATAGATAGATTATTAGAAAGAAAGAAAGAAAGAAAGAAAGAAAGAAAGAAAGAAAGAAAGATGGATTAGGTAGAAAGAAAGAAAGAAAGAAAGGAAGGAAGGAAGGAAGGAAGAAAGATTGATTAGGAAGAAAGAAAGAAAGAAAGAAAGAAAGAAAGAAAGAAAGAAAGAAAGAAAGAAAGAAAGAAAGAAAGAAAGAAAGAAAGAAAGAAAGAAAGAAAGAAAGAAAGAAAGAAAGATGGATTAGGTAGAAAGGAAGGAAGGAAGGAAGGAAGGAAGGAAGGAAGAAAGATTGATTAGGTAGAAAGAAAGAAAGAAAGAAAGAAAGAAAGAAAGAAAGAAAGAAAGAAAGAAAGAAAGAAAGAAAGAAAGAAAGAAAGAAAGGATTAGTAAGAAATATGAAAGAAAGAAAGATGGATTAGGTAGAAAGAAAGAAAGAAAGATGGATTAGGTAGAAAGAAAGAAAGATGGATTAGGTAGAAAGAAAGAAAGAAAGAAAGATTAGTCAGACAGAAATATGGATTTGAAAGAAAGAAAGAAAGAAAGAAAGAAAGAAAGAAAGAAAGATGGATTAGGTAGAAAGAAAGAAAGAAAGAAAGAAAGAAAGAAAGAAAGAAAGAAAGAAAGAAAGAAAGAAAGATGGATTAGGTACAGTAGAAAGAAAGAAAAAAAGAAAGTAAGAAAGAAAGAAAGAAAGAAAAAGATTAGTCAGAAAGAAAGATGGATTTGAAAGAAAGAAAGAAAGAAAGAAAGAAAGAACTAGTTAGAAAGAAAGATGGATTTGAAAGGAAGAAAAAAGAAAGAAAGGATAAGTTAGAAATAAAGAAAGGATTAGTTAAAAAGAAAGATGGTTAGATAGATAGATAGATAGATAGATAGATAGATAGATAGATAGATAGATAGATAGATAGATAGATAGATAGATAGATAGATAGATAGATAGATAGATGCATAGATGCATAGATAGAGTCACACCTGTAGATAGAAACATAGATAGATACATAGATAGATACATAGATAGTTACATAGATAGTTACATAGATAGATCGTTTGGACACAGAAAGTCAAATAGTTAGACAGGCAGATGGAATGAAGAGGATAAAAGGAAGAGTAGAAAGGAGAAGAGATTAGGAAAGGAGAATAGGAGGACAGGAGGAGTAGAGGATTGGAGGAGGAGTAGAGGATTGGAGGAGGAGAAGAGAAGGGAAGAGGGAGGGAGAACAGGAGAAGTAGAAGCATAAATGCAACAAAAACTTGTAGTAGCCTTCAGAAAAGAGCTGAGTGACTGTCCACCAATCAGAACACAGGACCAATTAGGTGTGTCTCCCTTTGATCTTTGCTAATCAGCATCACCTGTGCAATCAGCTTTCCTATTTAGACAGAGGCCAAAATCGCTGAAACTTGGCCTCGAACAAACCTCCCTAGAGACAAAACTATAGGTTGTATCGGCAAAATGACCTGACCGTGAGCGAGACAAGGCCTTTGTGAACGATGTGATGTATTTTTTTTGTGGATAGAGTTGAAAAAAGGGACCATTTTGGCAAGTTAAAAAAGTGGTTCGTAATGCTCTGATCACAAAAGTTTGACCTGAATTTATAATTGATGCCAATGGAGGATTTTCTGTCACTCTTGTCCTTTGGAAGGACACAGAGACAAAACTATAAGTCCCAGGGATTTACTAAACACACGAGAGGAACCACAACAAAAATACCTACGTTTCAAGTATAATTTTATGCCCAAAGAGTGAAAATTGTGGCCAGGCCAGCGATTTAAAAATTATTTTTTAGCATTAGATTTCAAGCTGGCTCACTCTAGCTTATGACATCATGCACTCTAGCTCTGAACAGTCTCTCTCATTCACTCCCATTATAATTTCAGAAACGGCTTGAAAAACATCATGAGACTAAAGGAGAGATTGTGAAAAAAGTATAATAGATATCAAAAAGTTGAATACAACTTTAATAGCTTACAAATTTCTCTACATTTTAAAGTTTAAATGACAGAAATAGCTGAAAGTATGCAGAAGTTGTAGGCTTTGAAAGCAGAAGGAGCATAAAGCAGAATTTGAAAAATTCTCCATTGACTTCCATGTTAAAAAATATGCATAAAAAGATTAATAATTCAAAAAGTATAAAGGTTATAAAAAAGAAAAGTAATAGCACACATGTCCTTGAAAAGCTGCACATTTTGATACTTGAATGGTTTTTGTAGCACAAAGTGGAGAAGAGAAGAAAGCGACCGAAAAACGTACGGAAGAATACGGAATAATAATAAAGATTTGGATTTCAAGAGTGTGAATGCTTGAAGCATTCACACTAACTAGAACAATTGCATTTCCTGCGGAATATGCGTGTGAATGCTTCAAATGCTTAAATGAAATGTAGAAACTGCAAAATATTGCTAAACAAGCTGAAATGCAGAAACAAATGCAAAACATAGCAAAAATGCAACAAAAAAAGCTTAATTCAAATGCATTAATAAGCTGAAATGCAAAAAAAGATCCAAATAAATTGTAGAAAACTAAAGAGTTTAATTAGAGAGGTAGATAATTAGACACAGAGGTAAAGAAATAAAGGGGTAGAGAAAGACAGAGCTGGAGAAGTAAAGGAGTACAAAAAAGAAAGGTAAATACAGATAGCTAGATAGATAGATAGATAGATAGATAGATAGATATATAGATAGATAGATAGATAGATAGATAGATAGATAGATAGATAGATAGATAGATAGATAGATAGATAGATTATTAGAAAGAAAGAAAGAAAGAAAGAAAGAAAGAAAGATGGATTAGGTAGAAAGAAAGAAAGAAAGAAAGGAAGGAAGGAAGGAAGGAAGAAAGATTGATTAGGAAGAAAGAAAGAAAGAAAGAAAGAAAGAAAGAAAGAAAGAAAGAAAGAAAGAAAGAAAGAAAGAAAGATGGATTAGGTAGAAAGGAAGGAAGGAAGGAAGGAAGGAAGAAAGATTGATTAGGTAGAAAGAAAGAAAGAAAGAAAGAAAGAAAGAAAGAAAGAAAGAAAGAAAGAAAGAAAGAAAGAAAGAAAGGATTAGTAAGAAATATGAAAGAAAGAAAGATGGATTAGGTAGAAAGAAAGAAAGAAAGATGGATTAGGTAGAAAGAAAGAAAGATGGATTAGGTAGAAAGAAAGAAAGAAAGAAAGATTAGTCAGAAAGAAATATGGATTTGAAAGAAAGAAAGAAAGAAAGAAAGAAAGAAAGAAAGAAAGAAAGAAAGATGGATTAGGTAGAAAGAAAGAAAGAAAGAAAGAAAGAAAGAAAGAAAGAAAGAAAGAAAGAAAGAAAGATGGATTAGGTACAGTAGAAAGAAAGAAAAAAAGAAAGTAAGAAAGAAAGAAAGAAAGAAAAAGATTAGTCAGAAAGAAAGATGGATTTGAAAGAAAGAAAGAAAGAAAGAAAGAAAGAACTAGTTAGAAAGAAAGATGGATTTGAAAGGAAGAAAAAAGAAAGAAAGGATAAGTTAGAAATAAAGAAAGGATTAGTTAAAAAGAAAGATGGTTAGATAGATAGATAGATAGATAGACAGATAGATAGATAGATAGATAGATAGATAGATAGATGCATAGATGCATAGATAGAGTCACACCTGTAGATAGAAACATAGATAGATACATAGATAGATACATAGATAGTTACATAGATAGTTACATAGATAGATCGTTTGGACACAGAAAGTCAAATAGTTAGACAGGCAGATGGAATGAAGAGGATAAAAGGAAGAGTAGAAAGGAGAAGAGATTAGGAAAGGAGAATAGGAGGACAGGAGGAGTAGAGGATTGGAGGAGGAGTAGAGGATTGGAGGAGGAGAAGAGAAGGGAAGAGGGAGGGAGAACAGGAGAAGTAGAAGCATAAATGCAACAAAAACTTGTAGTAGCCTTCAGAAAAGAGCTGAGTGACTGTCCACCAATCAGAACACAGGACCAATTAGGTGTGTCTCCCTTTGATCTTTGCTAATCAGCATCACCTGTGCAATCAGCTTTCCTATTTAGACAGAGGCCAAAATCGCTGAAACTTGGCCTCGAACAAACCTCCCTAGAGACAAAACTATAGGTTGTATCGGCGAAATGACCTGACCGTGAGCGAGACAAGGCCTTTGTGAACGATGTGATGTATTTTTTTTGTGGATAGAGTTGAAAAAAGGGACCATTTTGGCAAGTTAAAAAAGTGGTTCGTAATGCTCTGATCACAAAAGTTTGACCTGAATTTATAATTGATGCCAATGGAGGATTTTCTGTCACTCTTGTCCTTTGGAAGGACACAGAGACAAAACTATAAGTCCCAGGGATTTACTAAACACACGAGAGGAACCACAACAAAAATACCTACGTTTCAAGTATAATTTTATGCCCAAAGAGTGAAAATTGTGGCCAGGCCAGCGATTTAAAAATTATTTTTTAGCATTAGATTTCAAGCTGGCTCACTCTAGCTTATGACATCATGCACTCTAGCTCTGAACAGTCTCTCTCATTCACTCCCATTATAATTTCAGAAACGGCTTGAAAAACATCATGAGACTAAAGGAGAGATTGTGAAAAAAGTATAATAGATATCAAAAAGTTGAATACAACTTTAATAGCTTACAAATTTCTCTACATTTTAAAGTTTAAATGACAGAAATAGCTGAAAGTATGCAGAAGTTGTAGGCTTTGAAAGCAGAAGGAGCATAAAGCAGAATTTGAAAAATTCTCCATTGACTTCCATGTTAAAAAATATGCATAAAAAGATTAATAATTCAAAAAGTATAAAGGTTATAAAAAAGAAAAGTAATAGCACACATGTCCTTGAAAAGCTGCACATTTTGATACTTGAATGGTTTTTGTAGCACAAAGTGGAGAAGAGAAGAAAGCGACCGAAAAACGTACGGAAGAATACGGAATAATAACTAGAACAATTGCATTTCCTGCGGAATATGCGTGTGAATGCTTCACATGCTTAAATGAAATGTAGAAACTGCAAAATATTGCTAAACAAGCTGAAATGCAGAAACAAATGCAAAACATAGCAAAAATGCAACAAAAAAAGCTTAATTCAAATGCATTAATAAGCTGAAATGCAAAAAAAGATCCAAATAAATTGTAGAAAACTAAAGAGTTTAATTAGAGAGGTAGATAATTAGACACAGAGGTAAAGAAATAAAGGGGTAGAGAAAGACAGAGCTGGAGAAGTAAAGGAGTACAAAAAAGAAAGGTAAATACAGATAGCTAGATAGATAGATAGATAGATAGATATATAGATAGATAGATAGATAGATAGATAGATAGATAGATAGATAGATAGATAGATAGATAGATAGATAGATTATTAGAAAGAAAGAAAGAAAGAAAGAAAGAAAGAAAGATGGATTAGGTAGAAAGAAAGAAAGAAAGAAAGGAAGGAAGGAAGGAAGGAAGAAAGATTGATTAGGAAGAAAGAAAGAAAGAAAGAAAGAAAGAAAGAAAGAAAGAAAGAAAGAAAGAAAGATGGATTAGGTAGAAAGGAAGGAAGGAAGGAAGGAAGGAAGAAAGATTGATTAGGTAGAAAGAAAGAAAGAAAGAAAGAAAGAAAGAAAGAAAGAAAGAAAGAAAGAAAGAAAGAAAGGATTAGTAAGAAATATGAAAGAAAGAAAGATGGATTAGGTAGAAAGAAAGAAAGAAAGATGGATTAGGTAGAAAGAAAGAAAGATGGATTAGGTAGAAAGAAAGAAAGAAAGAAAGATTAGTCAGAAAGAAATATGGATTTGAAAGAAAGAAAGAAAGAAAGAAAGAAAGAAAGAAAGAAAGAAAGAAAGAAAGATGGATTAGGTAGAAAGAAAGAAAGAAAGAAAGAAAGAAAGAAAGAAAGAAAGAAAGAAAGAAAGAAAGAAAGAAAGAAAGAAAGAAAGAAAGAAAGATGGATTAGGTACAGTAGAAAGAAAGAAAAAAAGAAAGTAAGAAAGAAAGAAAGAAAGAAAAAGATTAGTCAGAAAGAAAGATGGATTTGAAAGAAAGAAAGAAAGAAAGAAAGAAAGAACTAGTTAGAAAGAAAGATGGATTTGAAAGGAAGAAAAAAGAAAGAAAGGATAAGTTAGAAATAAAGAAAGGATTAGTTAAAAAGAAAGATGGTTAGATAGATAGATAGATAGATAGATAGATAGATAGATAGATAGATAGATAGATAGATAGATGCATAGATGCATAGATAGAGTCACACCTGTAGATAGAAACATAGATAGATACATAGATAGATACATAGATAGTTACATAGATAGTTACATAGATAGATCGTTTGGACACAGAAAGTCAAATAGTTAGACAGGCAGATGGAATGAAGAGGATAAAAGGAAGAGTAGAAAGGAGAAGAGATTAGGAAAGGAGAATAGGAGGACAGGAGGAGTAGAGGATTGGAGGAGGAGTAGAGGATTGGAGGAGGAGAAGAGAAGGGAAGAGGGAGGGAGAACAGGAGAAGTAGAAGCATAAATGCAACAAAAACTTGTAGTAGCCTTCAGAAAAGAGCTGAGTGACTGTCCACCAATCAGAACACAGGACCAATTAGGTGTGTCTCCCTTTGATCTTTGCTAATCAGCATCACCTGTGCAATCAGCTTTCCTATTTAGACAGAGGCCAAAATCGCTGAAACTTGGCCTCGAACAAACCTCCCTAGAGACAAAACTATAGGTTGTATCGGCGAAATGACCTGACCGTGAGCGAGACAAGGCCTTTGTGAACGATGTGATGTATTTTTTTTGTGGATAGAGTTGAAAAAAGGGACCATTTTGGCAAGTTAAAAAAGTGGTTCGTAATGCTCTGATCACAAAAGTTTGACCTGAATTTATAATTGATGCCAATGGAGGATTTTCTGTCACTCTTGTCCTTTGGAAGGACACAGAGACAAAACTATAAGTCCCAGGGATTTACTAAACACACGAGAGGAACCACAACAAAAATACCTACGTTTCAAGTATAATTTTATGCCCAAAGAGTGAAAATTGTGGCCAGGCCAGCGATTTAAAAATTATTTTTTAGCATTAGATTTCAAGCTGGCTCACTCTAGCTTATGACATCATGCACTCTAGCTCTGAACAGTCTCTCTCATTCACTCCCATTATAATTTCAGAAACGGCTTGAAAAACATCATGAGACTAAAGGAGAGATTGTGAAAAAAGTATAATAGATATCAAAAAGTTGAATACAACTTTAATAGCTTACAAATTTCTCTACATTTTAAAGTTTAAATGACAGAAATAGCTGAAAGTATGCAGAAGTTGTAGGCTTTGAAAGCAGAAGGAGCATAAAGCAGAATTTGAAAAATTCTCCATTGACTTCCATGTTAAAAAATATGCATAAAAAGATTAATAATTCAAAAAGTATAAAGGTTATAAAAAAGAAAAGTAATAGCACACATGTCCTTGAAAAGCTGCACATTTTGATACTTGAATGGTTTTTGTAGCACAAAGTGGAGAAGAGAAGAAAGCGACCGAAAAACGTACGGAAGAATACGGAATAATAACTAGAACAATTGCATTTCCTGCGGAATATGCGTGTGAATGCTTCAAATGCTTAAATGAAATGTAGAAACTGCAAAATATTGCTAAACAAGCTGAAATGCAGAAACAAATGCAAAACATAGCAAAAATGCAACAAAAAAAGCTTAATTCAAATGCATTAATAAGCTGAAATGCAAAAAAAGATCCAAATAAATTGTAGAAAACTAAAGAGTTTAATTAGAGAGGTAGATAATTAGACACAGAGGTAAAGAAATAAAGGGGTAGAGAAAGACAGAGCTGGAGAAGTAAAGGAGTACAAAAAAGAAAGGTAAATACAGATAGCTAGATAGATAGATAGATAGATAGATATATAGATAGATAGATAGATAGATAGATAGATAGATAGATAGATAGATAGATTATTAGAAAGAAAGAAAGAAAGAAAGAAAGAAAGAAAGAAAGAAAGAAAGAAAGAAAGATGGATTAGGTAGAAAGAAAGAAAGAAAGAAAGGAAGGAAGGAAGGAAGGAAGGAAGGAAGAAAGATTGATTAGGAAGAAAGAAAGAAAGAAAGAAAGAAAGAAAGAAAGAAAGAAAGAAAGAAAGAAAGAAAGAAAGAAAGAAAGAAAGAAAGAAAGATGGATTAGGTAGAAAGGAAGGAAGGAAGGAAGGAAGGAAGGAAGGAAGAAAGATTGATTAGGTAGAAAGAAAGAAAGAAAGAAAGAAAGAAAGAAAGAAAGAAAGAAAGAAAGAAAGAAAGAAAGAAAGAAAGAAAGAAAGAAAGGATTAGTAAGAAATATGAAAGAAAGAAAGATGGATTAGGTAGAAAGAAAGAAAGAAAGATGGATTAGGTAGAAAGAAAGAAAGATGGATTAGGTAGAAAGAAAGAAAGAAAGAAAGATTAGTCAGAAAGAAATATGGATTTGAAAGAAAGAAAGAAAGAAAGAAAGAAAGAAAGAAAGAAAGAAAGAAAGATGGATTAGGTAGAAAGAAAGAAAGAAAGAAAGAAAGAAAGAAAGAAAGAAAGAAAGAAAGATGGATTAGGTACAGTAGAAAGAAAGAAAAAAAGAAAGTAAGAAAGAAAGAAAGAAAGAAAAAGATTAGTCAGAAAGAAAGATGGATTTGAAAGAAAGAAAGAAAGAAAGAAAGAAAGAACTAGTTAGAAAGAAAGATGGATTTGAAAGGAAGAAAAAAGAAAGAAAGGATAAGTTAGAAATAAAGAAAGGATTAGTTAAAAAGAAAGATGGTTAGATAGATAGATAGATAGATAGATAGATAGATAGATAGATAGATAGATAGATAGATGCATAGATGCATAGATAGAGTCACACCTGTAGATAGAAACATAGATAGATACATAGATAGATACATAGATAGTTACATAGATAGTTACATAGATAGATCGTTTGGACACAGAAAGTCAAATAGTTAGACAGGCAGATGGAATGAAGAGGATAAAAGGAAGAGTAGAAAGGAGAAGAGATTAGGAAAGGAGAATAGGAGGACAGGAGGAGTAGAGGATTGGAGGAGGAGTAGAGGATTGGAGGAGGAGAAGAGAAGGGAAGAGGGAGGGAGAACAGGAGAAGTAGAAGCATAAATGCAACAAAAACTTGTAGTAGCCTTCAGAAAAGAGCTGAGTGACTGTCCACCAATCAGAACACAGGACCAATTAGGTGTGTCTCCCTTTGATCTTTGCTAATCAGCATCACCTGTGCAATCAGCTTTCCTATTTAGACAGAGGCCAAAATCGCTGAAACTTGGCCTCGAACAAACCTCCCTAGAGACAAAACTATAGGTTGTATCGGCAAAATGACCTGACCGTGAGCGAGACAAGGCCTTTGTGAACGATGTGATGTATTTTTTTTGTGGATAGAGTTGAAAAAAGGGACCATTTTGGCAAGTTAAAAAAGTGGTTCGTAATGCTCTGATCACAAAAGTTTGACCTGAATTTATAATTGATGCCAATGGAGGATTTTCTGTCACTCTTGTCCTTTGGAAGGACACAGAGACAAAACTATAAGTCCCAGGGATTTACTAAACACACGAGAGGAACCACAACAAAAATACCTACGTTTCAAGTATAATTTTATGCCCAAAGAGTGAAAATTGTGGCCAGGCCAGCGATTTAAAAATTATTTTTTAGCATTAGATTTCAAGCTGGCTCACTCTAGCTTATGACATCATGCACTCTAGCTCTGAACAGTCTCTCTCATTCACTCCCATTATAATTTCAGAAACGGCTTGAAAAACATCATGAGACTAAAGGAGAGATTGTGAAAAAAGTATAATAGATATCAAAAAGTTGAATACAACTTTAATAGCTTACAAATTTCTCTACATTTTAAAGTTTAAATGACAGAAATAGCTGAAAGTATGCAGAAGTTGTAGGCTTTGAAAGCAGAAGGAGCATAAAGCAGAATTTGAAAAATTCTCCATTGACTTCCATGTTAAAAAATATGCATAAAAAGATTAATAATTCAAAAAGTATAAAGGTTATAAAAAAGAAAAGTAATAGCACACATGTCCTTGAAAAGCTGCACATTTTGATACTTGAATGGTTTTTGTAGCACAAAGTGGAGAAGAGAAGAAAGCGACCGAAAAACGTACGGAAGAATACGGAATAATAATAAAGATTTGGATTTCAAGAGTGTGAATGCTTGAAGCATTCACACTAACTAGAACAATTGCATTTCCTGCGGAATATGCGTGTGAATGCTTCAAATGCTTAAATGAAATGTAGAAACTGCAAAATATTGCTAAACAAGCTGAAATGCAGAAACAAATGCAAAACATAGCAAAAATGCAACAAAAAAAGCTTAATTCAAATGCATTAATAAGCTGAAATGCAAAAAAAGATCCAAATAAATTGTAGAAAACTAAAGAGTTTAATTAGAGAGGTAGATAATTAGACACAGAGGTAAAGAAATAAAGGGGTAGAGAAAGACAGAGCTGGAGAAGTAAAGGAGTACAAAAAAGAAAGGTAAATACAGATAGCTAGATAGATAGATAGATAGATAGATAGATAGATATATAGATAGATAGATAGATAGATAGATAGATAGATAGATAGATAGATAGATAGATAGATAGATAGATAGATAGATAGATTATTAGAAAGAAAGAAAGAAAGAAAGAAAGAAAGAAAGATGGATTAGGTAGAAAGAAAGAAAGAAAGAAAGGAAGGAAGGAAGGAAGGAAGAAAGATTGATTAGGAAGAAAGAAAGAAAGAAAGAAAGAAAGAAAGAAAGAAAGAAAGAAAGAAAGAAAGAAAGAAAGAAAGAAAGATGGATTAGGTAGAAAGGAAGGAAGGAAGGAAGGAAGGAAGAAAGATTGATTAGGTAGAAAGAAAGAAAGAAAGAAAGAAAGAAAGAAAGAAAGAAAGAAAGAAAGAAAGAAAGAAAGAAAGGATTAGTAAGAAATATGAAAGAAAGAAAGATGGATTAGGTAGAAAGAAAGAAAGAAAGATGGATTAGGTAGAAAGAAAGAAAGATGGATTAGGTAGAAAGAAAGAAAGAAAGAAAGATTAGTCAGAAAGAAATATGGATTTGAAAGAAAGAAAGAAAGAAAGAAAGAAAGAAAGAAAGAAAGAAAGAAAGATGGATTAGGTAGAAAGAAAGAAAGAAAGAAAGAAAGAAAGAAAGAAAGAAAGAAAGAAAGAAAGAAAGATGGATTAGGTACAGTAGAAAGAAAGAAAAAAAGAAAGTAAGAAAGAAAGAAAGAAAGAAAAAGATTAGTCAGAAAGAAAGATGGATTTGAAAGAAAGAAAGAAAGAAAGAAAGAAAGAACTAGTTAGAAAGAAAGATGGATTTGAAAGGAAGAAAAAAGAAAGAAAGGATAAGTTAGAAATAAAGAAAGGATTAGTTAAAAAGAAAGATGGTTAGATAGATAGATAGATAGATAGACAGATAGATAGATAGATAGATAGATAGATAGATAGATGCATAGATGCATAGATAGAGTCACACCTGTAGATAGAAACATAGATAGATACATAGATAGATACATAGATAGTTACATAGATAGTTACATAGATAGATCGTTTGGACACAGAAAGTCAAATAGTTAGACAGGCAGATGGAATGAAGAGGATAAAAGGAAGAGTAGAAAGGAGAAGAGATTAGGAAAGGAGAATAGGAGGACAGGAGGAGTAGAGGATTGGAGGAGGAGTAGAGGATTGGAGGAGGAGAAGAGAAGGGAAGAGGGAGGGAGAACAGGAGAAGTAGAAGCATAAATGCAACAAAAACTTGTAGTAGCCTTCAGAAAAGAGCTGAGTGACTGTCCACCAATCAGAACACAGGACCAATTAGGTGTGTCTCCCTTTGATCTTTGCTAATCAGCATCACCTGTGCAATCAGCTTTCCTATTTAGACAGAGGCCAAAATCGCTGAAACTTGGCCTCGAACAAACCTCCCTAGAGACAAAACTATAGGTTGTATCGGCGAAATGACCTGACCGTGAGCGAGACAAGGCCTTTGTGAACGATGTGATGTATTTTTTTTGTGGATAGAGTTGAAAAAAGGGACCATTTTGGCAAGTTAAAAAAGTGGTTCGTAATGCTCTGATCACAAAAGTTTGACCTGAATTTATAATTGATGCCAATGGAGGATTTTCTGTCACTCTTGTCCTTTGGAAGGACACAGAGACAAAACTATAAGTCCCAGGGATTTACTAAACACACGAGAGGAACCACAACAAAAATACCTACGTTTCAAGTATAATTTTATGCCCAAAGAGTGAAAATTGTGGCCAGGCCAGCGATTTAAAAATTATTTTTTAGCATTAGATTTCAAGCTGGCTCACTCTAGCTTATGACATCATGCACTCTAGCTCTGAACAGTCTCTCTCATTCACTCCCATTATAATTTCAGAAACGGCTTGAAAAACATCATGAGACTAAAGGAGAGATTGTGAAAAAAGTATAATAGATATCAAAAAGTTGAATACAACTTTAATAGCTTACAAATTTCTCTACATTTTAAAGTTTAAATGACAGAAATAGCTGAAAGTATGCAGAAGTTGTAGGCTTTGAAAGCAGAAGGAGCATAAAGCAGAATTTGAAAAATTCTCCATTGACTTCCATGTTAAAAAATATGCATAAAAAGATTAATAATTCAAAAAGTATAAAGGTTATAAAAAAGAAAAGTAATAGCACACATGTCCTTGAAAAGCTGCACATTTTGATACTTGAATGGTTTTTGTAGCACAAAGTGGAGAAGAGAAGAAAGCGACCGAAAAACGTACGGAAGAATACGGAATAATAACTAGAACAATTGCATTTCCTGCGGAATATGCGTGTGAATGCTTCACATGCTTAAATGAAATGTAGAAACTGCAAAATATTGCTAAACAAGCTGAAATGCAGAAACAAATGCAAAACATAGCAAAAATGCAACAAAAAAAGCTTAATTCAAATGCATTAATAAGCTGAAATGCAAAAAAAGATCCAAATAAATTGTAGAAAACTAAAGAGTTTAATTAGAGAGGTAGATAATTAGACACAGAGGTAAAGAAATAAAGGGGTAGAGAAAGACAGAGCTGGAGAAGTAAAGGAGTACAAAAAAGAAAGGTAAATACAGATAGCTAGATAGATAGATAGATAGATAGATATATAGATAGATAGATAGATAGATAGATAGATAGATAGATAGATAGATAGATAGATAGATAGATAGATAGATAGATAGATTATTAGAAAGAAAGAAAGAAAGAAAGAAAGAAAGAAAGATGGATTAGGTAGAAAGAAAGAAAGAAAGAAAGGAAGGAAGGAAGGAAGGAAGAAAGATTGATTAGGAAGAAAGAAAGAAAGAAAGAAAGAAAGAAAGAAAGAAAGAAAGAAAGAAAGAAAGAAAGAAAGATGGATTAGGTAGAAAGGAAGGAAGGAAGGAAGGAAGGAAGAAAGATTGATTAGGTAGAAAGAAAGAAAGAAAGAAAGAAAGAAAGAAAGAAAGAAAGAAAGAAAGAAAGAAAGAAAGGATTAGTAAGAAATATGAAAGAAAGAAAGATGGATTAGGTAGAAAGAAAGAAAGAAAGATGGATTAGGTAGAAAGAAAGAAAGATGGATTAGGTAGAAAGAAAGAAAGAAAGAAAGATTAGTCAGAAAGAAATATGGATTTGAAAGAAAGAAAGAAAGAAAGAAAGAAAGAAAGAAAGAAAGAAAGAAAGAAAGAAAGAAAGATGGATTAGGTAGAAAGAAAGAAAGAAAGAAAGAAAGAAAGAAAGAAAGAAAGAAAGAAAGAAAGAAAGAAAGAAAGAAAGAAAGAAAGAAAGAAAGAAAGATGGATTAGGTACAGTAGAAAGAAAGAAAAAAAGAAAGTAAGAAAGAAAGAAAGAAAGAAAAAGATTAGTCAGAAAGAAAGATGGATTTGAAAGAAAGAAAGAAAGAAAGAAAGAAAGAACTAGTTAGAAAGAAAGATGGATTTGAAAGGAAGAAAAAAGAAAGAAAGGATAAGTTAGAAATAAAGAAAGGATTAGTTAAAAAGAAAGATGGTTAGATAGATAGATAGATAGATAGATAGATAGATAGATAGATAGATAGATAGATAGATGCATAGATGCATAGATAGAGTCACACCTGTAGATAGAAACATAGATAGATACATAGATAGATACATAGATAGTTACATAGATAGTTACATAGATAGATCGTTTGGACACAGAAAGTCAAATAGTTAGACAGGCAGATGGAATGAAGAGGATAAAAGGAAGAGTAGAAAGGAGAAGAGATTAGGAAAGGAGAATAGGAGGACAGGAGGAGTAGAGGATTGGAGGAGGAGTAGAGGATTGGAGGAGGAGAAGAGAAGGGAAGAGGGAGGGAGAACAGGAGAAGTAGAAGCATAAATGCAACAAAAACTTGTAGTAGCCTTCAGAAAAGAGCTGAGTGACTGTCCACCAATCAGAACACAGGACCAATTAGGTGTGTCTCCCTTTGATCTTTGCTAATCAGCATCACCTGTGCAATCAGCTTTCCTATTTAGACAGAGGCCAAAATCGCTGAAACTTGGCCTCGAACAAACCTCCCTAGAGACAAAACTATAGGTTGTATCGGCGAAATGACCTGACCGTGAGCGAGACAAGGCCTTTGTGAACGATGTGATGTATTTTTTTTGTGGATAGAGTTGAAAAAAGGGACCATTTTGGCAAGTTAAAAAAGTGGTTCGTAATGCTCTGATCACAAAAGTTTGACCTGAATTTATAATTGATGCCAATGGAGGATTTTCTGTCACTCTTGTCCTTTGGAAGGACACAGAGACAAAACTATAAGTCCCAGGGATTTACTAAACACACGAGAGGAACCACAACAAAAATACCTACGTTTCAAGTATAATTTTATGCCCAAAGAGTGAAAATTGTGGCCAGGCCAGCGATTTAAAAATTATTTTTTAGCATTAGATTTCAAGCTGGCTCACTCTAGCTTATGACATCATGCACTCTAGCTCTGAACAGTCTCTCTCATTCACTCCCATTATAATTTCAGAAACGGCTTGAAAAACATCATGAGACTAAAGGAGAGATTGTGAAAAAAGTATAATAGATATCAAAAAGTTGAATACAACTTTAATAGCTTACAAATTTCTCTACATTTTAAAGTTTAAATGACAGAAATAGCTGAAAGTATGCAGAAGTTGTAGGCTTTGAAAGCAGAAGGAGCATAAAGCAGAATTTGAAAAATTCTCCATTGACTTCCATGTTAAAAAATATGCATAAAAAGATTAATAATTCAAAAAGTATAAAGGTTATAAAAAAGAAAAGTAATAGCACACATGTCCTTGAAAAGCTGCACATTTTGATACTTGAATGGTTTTTGTAGCACAAAGTGGAGAAGAGAAGAAAGCGACCGAAAAACGTACGGAAGAATACGGAATAATAACTAGAACAATTGCATTTCCTGCGGAATATGCGTGTGAATGCTTCAAATGCTTAAATGAAATGTAGAAACTGCAAAATATTGCTAAACAAGCTGAAATGCAGAAACAAATGCAAAACATAGCAAAAATGCAACAAAAAAAGCTTAATTCAAATGCATTAATAAGCTGAAATGCAAAAAAAGATCCAAATAAATTGTAGAAAACTAAAGAGTTTAATTAGAGAGGTAGATAATTAGACACAGAGGTAAAGAAATAAAGGGGTAGAGAAAGACAGAGCTGGAGAAGTAAAGGAGTACAAAAAAGAAAGGTAAATACAGATAGCTAGATAGATAGATAGATAGATAGATATATAGATAGATAGATAGATAGATAGATAGATAGATAGATAGATAGATTATTAGAAAGAAAGAAAGAAAGAAAGAAAGAAAGAAAGAAAGAAAGAAAGAAAGAAAGATGGATTAGGTAGAAAGAAAGAAAGAAAGAAAGGAAGGAAGGAAGGAAGGAAGGAAGGAAGAAAGATTGATTAGGAAGAAAGAAAGAAAGAAAGAAAGAAAGAAAGAAAGAAAGAAAGAAAGAAAGAAAGAAAGAAAGAAAGAAAGAAAGAAAGAAAGAAAGATGGATTAGGTAGAAAGGAAGGAAGGAAGGAAGGAAGGAAGGAAGGAAGAAAGATTGATTAGGTAGAAAGAAAGAAAGAAAGAAAGAAAGAAAGAAAGAAAGAAAGAAAGAAAGAAAGAAAGAAAGGATTAGTAAGAAATATGAAAGAAAGAAAGATGGATTAGGTAGAAAGAAAGAAAGAAAGATGGATTAGGTAGAAAGAAAGAAAGATGGATTAGGTAGAAAGAAAGAAAGAAAGAAAGATTAGTCAGAAAGAAATATGGATTTGAAAGAAAGAAAGAAAGAAAGAAAGAAAGAAAGAAAGAAAGAAAGAAAGAAAGATGGATTAGGTAGAAAGAAAGAAAGAAAGAAAGAAAGAAAGAAAGAAAGAAAGAAAGAAAGAAAGATGGATTAGGTACAGTAGAAAGAAAGAAAAAAAGAAAGTAAGAAAGAAAGAAAGAAAGAAAAAGATTAGTCAGAAAGAAAGATGGATTTGAAAGAAAGAAAGAAAGAAAGAAAGAAAGAACTAGTTAGAAAGAAAGATGGATTTGAAAGGAAGAAAAAAGAAAGAAAGGATAAGTTAGAAATAAAGAAAGGATTAGTTAAAAAGAAAGATGGTTAGATAGATAGATAGATAGATAGATAGATAGATAGATAGATAGATAGATAGATGCATAGATGCATAGATAGAGTCACACCTGTAGATAGAAACATAGATAGATACATAGATAGATACATAGATAGTTACATAGATAGTTACATAGATAGATCGTTTGGACACAGAAAGTCAAATAGTTAGACAGGCAGATGGAATGAAGAGGATAAAAGGAAGAGTAGAAAGGAGAAGAGATTAGGAAAGGAGAATAGGAGGACAGGAGGAGTAGAGGATTGGAGGAGGAGTAGAGGATTGGAGGAGGAGAAGAGAAGGGAAGAGGGAGGGAGAACAGGAGAAGTAGAAGCATAAATGCAACAAAAACTTGTAGTAGCCTTCAGAAAAGAGCTGAGTGACTGTCCACCAATCAGAACACAGGACCAATTAGGTGTGTCTCCCTTTGATCTTTGCTAATCAGCATCACCTGTGCAATCAGCTTTCCTATTTAGACAGAGGCCAAAATCGCTGAAACTTGGCCTCGAACAAACCTCCCTAGAGACAAAACTATAGGTTGTATCGGCGAAATGACCTGACCGTGAGCGAGACAAGGCCTTTGTGAACGATGTGATGTATTTTTTTTGTGGATAGAGTTGAAAAAAGGGACCATTTTGGCAAGTTAAAAAAGTGGTTCGTAATGCTCTGATCACAAAAGTTTGACCTGAATTTATAATTGATGCCAATGGAGGATTTTCTGTCACTCTTGTCCTTTGGAAGGACACAGAGACAAAACTATAAGTCCCAGGGATTTACTAAACACACGAGAGGAACCACAACAAAAATACCTACGTTTCAAGTATAATTTTATGCCCAAAGAGTGAAAATTGTGGCCAGGCCAGCGATTTAAAAATTATTTTTTAGCATTAGATTTCAAGCTGGCTCACTCTAGCTTATGACATCATGCACTCTAGCTCTGAACAGTCTCTCTCATTCACTCCCATTATAATTTCAGAAACGGCTTGAAAAACATCATGAGACTAAAGGAGAGATTGTGAAAAAAGTATAATAGATATCAAAAAGTTGAATACAACTTTAATAGCTTACAAATTTCTCTACATTTTAAAGTTTAAATGACAGAAATAGCTGAAAGTATGCAGAAGTTGTAGGCTTTGAAAGCAGAAGGAGCATAAAGCAGAATTTGAAAAATTCTCCATTGACTTCCATGTTAAAAAATATGCATAAAAAGATTAATAATTCAAAAAGTATAAATGTTATAAAAAAGAAAAGTAATAGCACACATGTCCTTGAAAAGCTGCACATTTTGATACTTGAATGGTTTTTGTAGCACAAAGTGGAGAAGAGAAGAAAGCGACCGAAAAACGTACGGAAGAATACGGAATAATAATAATAAAGATTTGGATTTCAAGAGTGTGAATGCTTGAAGCATTCACACTAATAATAAAGATTTGGATTTCAAGAGTGTGAATGCTTGAAGCATTCACACTAATAAAGATTTGGATTTCAAGAGTGTGAATGCTTGAAGCATTCACACTAATAAGTATGACGGATAACAATAGTGTTGCTTCGCCTTTGGCAAGCACCACTAATAAGTATGACGGATAACAATAGTGTTGCTTCGCCTTTGGCAAGCACCACTAATAAGTATAGAGAAGAACAATAGTGTTGCTTTGCAAGCACCACTAATAATAATAAGTATGGCGGATAACAATAGTGTTGCTTCGCCTTTGGCAAGCACCACTAATAATAAGTATGACGGATAACAATAGTGTTGCTTCGCCTTTGGCAAGCTCCACTAATAATAATAATAAGTATGACGGATAACAATAGTGTTGCTTCGCCTTTGGCAAGCACCACTAATAATAATAAGTATGACGGATAACAATAGTGTTGCTTCGCCTTTGGCAAGCACCACTAATAATAATAAGTATGGCGGATAACAATAGTGTTGCTTCGCCTTTGGCAAGCACCACTAATAAGTATGCAAGAGAACACTAGTGTTGCTTTGCCTATGGCAAGCACCACTAATAATAAGTATGCAAGAGAACAATAGTGTTGCTTTGCTTTCAGCAAGCACCACTAATAAGTATGACGGATAACAATAGTGTTGCTTCGCCTTTGGCAAGCACCACTAATAAGTATGCAAGAGAACAATAGTGTTGCTTTGCCTATGGCAAGCAACACTAATAATAAGTATGGAGAAGAACAATAGTGTTGCTTTGCTTTCAGCAAGCACCACTAATAAGTATGCAAGATAACAATAGTGTTGCTTTGCAAAGCACCACTAATAAGTATGACGGATAACAATAGTGTTGCTTCGCCTTTGGCAAGCACCACAAACTAGAATGTACATTTCCAGAAGAAAATGTGAAGTGGTGCTTGCAGTGGCAAAACTCACCACCCGGTTGCTAGGGTGTTCTGGGTGGTTGCTACGGTGTTCTGGGTGGTTGCTAGGCGGTTGTTAGGGTGTTCTGGGTGGTTGCTATGGTGTTGTTAGGTGGTTGCTAGGGTATTCTGGGTGGTTGCTAAGGTGTTCTGGGTGGTTGCTAGGGTGTTCTGGGTGGTTGCTAGGGTGTTGCTAGGCGGTTGCTAGGGTGTTCTGGTTGGTTGCTAGGGTGTTGCTAGGCGGATGCTAGGGTGTTTGGGGTGGTTGCTAGGGTGTTGCTAGGCGGTTGCTAGGGTGTTCTGGGTGGTTGCTAGGTGGTTGCTAGGGTGTTCTGGGTGGTTGCTAGGGTGTTGCTAGGCGGTTGCTAGGGTGTTCCGGGTGGTTGCTGGGGTGTTGCTAGGCGGTTGCTAGGGTGTTCTGGGTGGTTGCTAGGTGGTTGCTAGGGTGTTCTGGGTGGTTGCTAGGGTGTTGCTAGGCGGTTGCTAGGGTGTTCTGGGTGGTTGCTAGGGTGTTGCTAGGCAGTTGCTAGGGTGTTCTGAGTGGTTGCTAGGGTGTTGCTAGGTGGTTGCTAGGGTGTTCTGGGTGGTTGCTAGGGTGTTGCTACGCGGTTGCTAGGGTATTTTGGGTGGTTGCTAGGGTGTTGCTAGGCGGTTGCTAGGGTGTTCTGGGTGGTTGCTAGGGTGTTGCTAGGCAGTTGCTAGGGTGTTCTGGGTGGTTGCTATGGTGTTGCTAGGCGGTTGCCAGGGTGTTTTGGGTGGTTGCTAGGGTGTTTTGGGTGGTTGCTAGGGTGTTTTAGGTGGTTGCTATGGTAATCTGGATGGTTGCTATGGTGTTACTAGGTGGTTGGTAGTGTTCACATATGGTTACTATAGAGTTTTTATAATGTTCATGGCATGATTTAGCACTTAGCTAAACAATATTAGCATGTAGCTATTCACAGCTAGCATGTTTAGCATGTTGAAAGTCCTGTGTGCTAGCATGAGTCAAAAGACCCAACCCCCATCGCGATACAATGTTCTGATGCTGAGATATAGCTGTTACAAAATGGTTGCTAGGGTACTCTGTTTGGTTGCTAGGGAGTGGCTTGGCAGCTGCCAATCATGAAACTTCAAAGGCTGCTTGTCAGTATGAATGATATAAACCAACCCCCATCTCTATACGATGTTCTGATGCTGAGATATAGCTGTTACAAAATGGTTGCTAGGGTACTCTGTTTGGTTGCTAGGGAGTGGCTTGGCAGCTGCCAATGATGAAACTCCAAAGGCTTTTTGTCAGTGTGAATGATATAAACCAACTCCCATGCCTCTGTGACATTCAGAATGGACGATATTCCTCTTTGGATTTTGGTTGCTAAGGTGCTCGACAATGGTTGCTAGGGCGTGGCTAGGAAGTGTTGAGGTGATTAATGATTGGCTGTTTGCTGCCCCGAGTCAAACGAGACCACCCTCATGTTTCTATGACAATTCAGTCCAGAGATATCCCTTCGATCTCTTTCAATGGAAGTCTATGGGAGTTGTTGCTAAGGGTGCTCTAAATGGTTGCTAGGGCGTGGCTTGATAGCTTCACAATGATCCTGAGAGACTGATTGGTCGTCTGAGTAAAATGAGCCCGCCCCCTTGTCTCTACGACACTGTGATCCAGAGTTATGTTCAATATAAATGCGGTTTCTATGGTGTAGGACGGCCCATTTCATGGGGTAAGTCAATGGGGCAACTTTGGGCAGCTCCTGCCCCCCAGGGGTGCAACTTTTACCCCATTGTGTGGTATGTTCTTACAGAGCCTGTCAGCCTCTTCAAATGTGGTAAATTACACGTTTCTGCGACATCCTCGTTCCGAGCTACGACTCGTCAAAGTTTGACGCAATGTTAAGTCTATGGGATTTTTCGGCCGGTTTTTCGCCCCTGGGGCGAACATCGTACCCCCGATCCCTTAGAATAGTCATAGCACACCATTCCCGAATAATCCGCACGATTTGACGCCTCATTCGTGGGTCTGTGACAAAAGCTGCGGGAGGAGTAACGCGTCAAAAAGTGTGTGGAATAATAATAAGAAGTAGGCGGAATAATAATAAGTATGACGGATAACAATAGTGTTGCTTCGCCTTTGGCAAGCACCACTAATAATAAGTATGACGGATAACAATAGTTTTGCTTCGCCTTTGGCAAGCACCACTAATAATAATAAGTATGCAAGAGAACACTAGTGTTGCTTTGCTTTCAGCAAGCACCACTAATAAGTATGCAAGAGAACACTAGTGTTGCTTTGCCTATGGCAAGCACCACTAATAAGTATGACGGATAACAATAGTGTTGCTTCGCCTTTGGCAAGCACCACTAATAATAAGTATGCAAGAGAACAATAGTGTTGCCTTGCTTTCAGCAAGCACCACTAATAATAAGTATGGAGAAGAACAATAGTGTTGCTTTGCTTTCAGCAAGCACCACTAATAATAAGTATGCAAGAGAACAATAGTGTTGCCTTGCTTTCAGCAAGCACCACTAATAAGTATGCAAGAGAACACTAGTGTTGCTTTGCCTATGGCAAGCACCACTAATAATAAGTATGACGGATAACAATAGTGTTGCCTTGCTTTCAGCAACCACCACTAAGTATGGAGAAGAACAATAGTGTTGCTTTGCTTTCAGCAAGCACCACTAATAATAAGTATGCAAGAGAACACTAGTGTTGCTTTGCTTTCAGCAAGCACCACTAATAAACCATAAACCATTACGGTCAATGGGGAAAATTTGGGCCCTTCCTTCCCCCCAGGGGTGCAACTTTTACTCCATTGTGAGGTATTTTCTTACAGAGCCTGTCAGCCTCTTCAAATGTGGTAAATCGCAGGCTTCTGTGAAATCCGAGCTCTGAGCTATGACACGTCAAAGTTTGTCGCAATGTTAAGTCTATGGGATTTTTCGGCCGCTTTTTCGCCCCTGGGGCGACCATCGTACCCCCGATCCCTTATGAAAGTCATAGCACACCTCTCCTCAATAGGCCGCACATTTTAATGCCTCATTCGTGGGTGTGTGACAAAAGCTGCGGGAGGAGTAGCGCGTCAAACTTTTTGGCGGACTTAAAAAAAGCAATAGTAATAGTGTTGCCTTGCTTTCAGCAAGCACCACTAATAAGTATGGAGAAGAACAATAGTGTTGCTTTGCAAGCACCACTAATAAGTATGGACAATAACAGTAGTATTGCTTTGCAAGCACCACTAATAAGTATGCAAGAGAACACTAGTGTTGCTTTGCTTTCAGCAAGCACCACTAATAAGTATGGACAATAACAATAGTGTTGCTTTGCAAGCACCACTAACTAGAAAAATTGCATTTCCTGTGGAACATGCGTGTGAATGCTTGAAATGCTTAAATGAAATGCACAAACAACTGCAAAATATTGCTAAACAAGCTGAGATGCACAAACAACTGCAAAACAGAGCAAAATGCAAAAAAAGCTTAATTCAAATGCATTAATAAGCTGAAATGCAAAAAAAGATTAAAAAAAAATTGTAGAAAACTAAAGAGTTTAATTAGAGAGGTAGAGAAGACACAGAGGTAAATAAAAAAAGGGGTAGAGAAAAATACAGAGGTAGAGAAGTAAAGGAGAACAAAAAAAGAAAGAAAGACAGAGAGAGAGATAGATAGATAGATAGATAGATAGATAGATAGATAGATAGATAGATAGATAGATACATAGATAGATACATAGATAGATAGATAGATAGATAGATAGATAGATAGATAGATAGATAGATAGATAGATAGATAGATAGATAGATAGATAGATAGATAATTTGGACACAGAAAGTCAAATAGTTAGACAGGCAGATAGATAGAAGAGGATAAAAGGAGGAGTAGAAAGGAGAAGAAGAGATTAGGAAAGGAGGGGAGAAGAGGAGGACAGGAGGAGTAGAGGATGGAAGGAGGAGAAGAGGAGGGAAGAGGGAGGGAGAACAGGAGAAGCAGAAGCATAAATGCAACAAAAACCTGTAGTAATTAAAGTTCCTTCAGAAAAGAGCTCAGTAGCCGCGTTTCCATTACCCTTCAAATTGCTCAAATTGAAATTGCGAATTGAAAATACGCTCAATGGAAACACGTCCATTTCGCAAAAACTCCCGTTTATCGCAAAAAAGTTTTTACGCTCGCATGAGGAGGTTTTTCAGGCAATTCGAAAAAGGAATATTTCGCAAAACTGCAATGGAAACAGGTTTTGCGCATTTACAGTCACCTGACTTAGAAGACGCTTAGAAGATGGTGAGTTTGGGGTCCGTGTCCGCAAATAATAATAATAATTGTCATCATTATTATAACATTTATTAGGCTAGAAGACGTTTTTATCCAAAAAAGGATCAAAGCAATTCGTCACATCTCATTCATAATACAGGGATATAAGATTATCACAAATAAACAAGATTTTGACGCATATCCAAGTGTTTGTGCGGAGTGTGCAGCGCGCACTGCATGGCAGGGAGGTCGCGGGCGCGAACACTTGCATTTTCCTATCAACAGTAGAAACAACTTAAAATAGCCTACTCTATCATTTCTGGTCATACAGAAAATAATAATACATTATTCGCAACTACTTTTATTTGTGTAAAATCACAATAACAAGAAAACGTCGTGCTTTTGTAAAATAAAATAAAACAATCGGGCGCGCTTCATCATGGTCTCCGTGAACTGAAGCGCGAAAACTGAAACAAAATATAGCCTAAGCTAAAGCTTGAAATGCCCACTTTAAAACGAATTCGAATCGAAAGCAGCCTATTCTGATTATGTAATCCGTATGAAAGGTGCATTTCTCTCTAAATGCGCACCCGCCTTATACAGCGGAGATGGAGATGTTTTAGCCGACACTGATTTTTTATTAATAAACAATTAAAATGCCTTGTTATTTTTTCAGACACATTTATTAATTATGTTATAGCCTATAACTCACCTATAAATCACCTTTCTGTAGGCTGTGGTTATATGGCTCTTCTCATTCAGCACTGCGGGAAAAATATAATTTTCAGGTTCTAATTTGGCCTCAGAAAACCAGTAAAATCTACATTTTTTTTTTCATATTAATTTGTCAATATTTTAAATGTTTAATAAAGGGGTAAAAAGTCATAAACAAAAATAAGAAAATTCGTCGATATTAATTTTTTTACGCAGCATTGGGTGTGTAGGTAGGCCTACAGTTCAAATGAAAATTTTGGTGTTCAACTTTGCGTTTTAAAAATACAACCGTTCATTTTTCGTTTTGCAATTACGGGTTAAATAAGGAAAAACGAATGGACACAAAAGTACACTGACCGTTTGGACATAATACGAGACAGTTCTTTATTAAATTCATAAAAGAAACAATAATTACAGGAATACTGGATTCTAAACCTCAAAGAAATGCCACAATCAAGACCTCGGAGCAGAAATGAGGGAGAAACACCCAGGAACTTATGTGCCGTTCGCAGTATAAGGGTCTTTCCCTGCCATTAATGCTTGGATAACACACCACGCCTCCTTCCATTAATAATAATAATAATAATAATAATAATAATGTCTAGTGCGGTGGCTGTGATATAGGCTATAAACCTACCAACATCCGTTACCATGATTTTTGGAATGACTTATCGCGAGAGGAAAAAAAAGACATTTTTGTCGCATAACATCGGTTAATGGAAACGCCGTCATTTCGCAATAGTTTTTTATCGACATTTAGAAAAAATCGCAAAAGTTTTGCGCAAATCTGTAATGGAAACGCGCCTAGTGACTGTCCACCAATCAGAACACAGGACCAATTATGTGTGTCTCCCTTTGATCTTGTCTAATCAACATCACCTGGGCAATCAGCTTTCCTATATAGACAGAGGCCAAAATCGCTGATACTTGGCCTCGAACAAACCTCCCTAGAGACAAAACTATAGGTTGTATCGGCGAAATGACTTGACCGTGAGCGAGACAAGGCCTTTGCGAACGATGTGATGTATTTTTTTGTGTGGATAGAGTTGAAAAAAGGGACCACTTTGGCAAGTTGAAAAACTGGTCCGTAATGCTCTGATCACTAAAGTTTGACCTGAATTTATAATTGCTGCCAATGGAGGATTGTCTGTCACTCTTGTCCTTTGGAAGGACACAGAGGAAAAACTGTAAGTCCGAGGGATTTACTAAACACACGTGAGGAACCACAACAAAAATACCTACGTTTCAAGTATAATTACATGCCCGAAGAGTTAAAATTGTGGCCAGGCCAGTGATTTAAAAATTATAAAACATTTAAAAAAAAAAAATTATTATTTTTTACGATTCTTTTTCAAGCTTCTCACTCTAGCAGATTACATCACGTGCTCTAGCTCTGAACAGTCTCTCTCATCCGCTTCCATTAAAATCTCAGAAACGGCTTGAAAAACTTCATGAGACTAAAGTAGAGATTGTGAAAAAAGTATAAAAGATTTCAAAAAGTTGAATACAACTTTAACCCTCTGGGGACCAAAGGTTTTTTGGGGCCCTTGGGATGTTTTGACATGCACTGACATTTGTGCTTTTTTCAGTTATTTATAAACATGTTAATGGCAAAGGTGTAAATTCACTCTATATAGCACACACGGGGCTACCATAATATGTTAGCAACATGCATGTACATGTTTGTATTTTTGAGAGAATATTATTTATGCGTGGTTATTGAAAAAACTAAAAATAAAAGTTTCTGAAATAAGGCCACAAAACACATATTGATTATTTCTTCACAAGACTTTTGAAAATTGTATCACATAGTCTAGAATATTTGCTCCAAAACTATGTGAGAAAAATCCTGACTACTCATTCAGATAAGTCAATAAAGTCTTTTAGAATGTGTATGACGTGTTTTGTTTGAGAAAGCTTTATGCGAGGAGGCTTGATCTCTCATTAGTATGTATCCATTTCACACCTGAGAAAGACAAAGACCCTCCCATAATGGCCCTATTAGGTGCTATCATGCCATATCATTATGAAGAGCCTTGCAGAAAGAATGAGGAGATTTAAAAAAGAATGGCTTTAAGATTGTTTGGATTTATTTACAACACACACACACACACTGCTTAGAATAGGCCTAAGTGAACACACCCATGCTAAAGTTGACTAAAAAGAGGAATAAAAAATCGTAATGCCTTAATTAAAACAATGAGGAAAACTCCAACCTTTAGGGACATGAATAATGTCCTTGAATTCTTTGTGAATGAAAAATTTATCACAAATAATTAACCTGTTAAGCTTCACCAGAGCGCGGGCGCACTGAAGCGTTTTTTTTTTTAAATAGTTCAAAGTTACTATCAGATTTAATGTTATTACCTTGACAAACTATACATCATTAAAAATATGTAAGACTCAAGTTTCAGTATTTGACCACTATTGTATTCTGAGAAACTTATAGTGACAGTTATGTCTTAATTTGTGTCAGGAGTTATGTAATTAAAAAATGAGTCGTTACCTTTAATATGAATTATGAGCGTCAGCCGCTTCCATTCAGAAAAAAACTCCTGTGCGATCGTCATGACAGAGCTTGACAAAACAACGTCCCTCGGGGCTTTTAGCTCAAACATGTGCAGATTTGGAGAAATATTGATATATTCTCATAGGTTTACATCAGATATCTATAGACAGGAATAATATTTATTGAATTTATACCCAAATGCGTCGATGTAATCATGAGCGCTGGATACTCTGATGTACTGTGTTTTCAATCCATACTGGCAGCCTGAGAGCACCGGCGCTCTATGCACAGTAATAATCCATATATGGAACACACGAAGAAGTGGCATAATCATGTGACATTCCAGGAAGTCCCTGACACAAACAAAGCTTCCAGAGATCGCTGTAACATGCAGATAAAGATGTTTTGAAGACAATAAACATGATTGCAATGATATTCGATTTACCTGTGTTCTTCGAGCCATGTCAGGTATTTTCATAATAATAGATTATATTTATAATGTAATGCTAATCGATATAGAGTTTATCATTGCAGAATACTATAAATTAATATATTTTCTGTCTTATTTTTTCATCTGAAGCCAAATCAGATCACAGAAGGTTATTTAAAACACTTGACTTGCGTTATAATGTAAGTTTGGAGCACAAACATGGTTTTAATCACATAAATTGTCGTGTATTGATGGTGTGCTAAGCTAACATGCTAGCTAACTCTGTGCACCTGCCAGCACATTAGCTGTTATTTTTATGAATTTTTCTAAATAGGAATGCTTACTGAAATTTTTCTTTTTTCAAAAAGGGCATTTGATACAGTTTCAAATGTGAAGTGAGAACTTTGATAAAAGAAAAAAGGGATTGAAACAGTGTGAATAGCCAGTCGTTAGTGATTATAATGCAGACAAAAGAAAAGCATATTTAGACCCATAACCAGGCTGGAGAGGTGTGAATGTGTACAGGGGAGACTGACACTGAATGGGGCTCGTTTGCACCACAAAACAATAGAGAAAATAGTCTAAATAGATGCTAGAAGATGACAATAAACACCAGTTTGCATTTTAGAGTCTAATCAAAATAAATTCATATGACATGATCTTGAAAAACATTTAACTAAATGCAGAGTTTTAAACTTATCTTCTTCAAATTTTAAATATAACATGGTCAGACATGTGGCTTTAGCTAAAGTGCATTTCTAGATTGATACAATGCCAACTTCAATTTTATTTTCATGAAGATGTTTCATAAAAATACATTTCTAATAACTTTACAAAACTTTGAAGACATTTTTCATAATTTGGACAACCACGCTCGGTTGCTAGGGTGTGGTACATTATTGCATACGAGCCAACAACCATGTCTGTACAATGTTCTGGTGCCGAGATATGGATTATTCATGTGTTCAGGTGGTTGCTAGGGTTTTCTTGGTGGTTGCTAGGGTGTTCTTGGTGCTTGCTAGGGTGTTTGGGTGTTTGGGTGTTTGCTAGGGTAATCTGAGTGGTTGCTATGGTGTTGCTAGGTGGTTGCTATGGTGTTGCTAGGATATTCTGCATGGTTGCTATGGTGTTGCTAGGTGGTTGCTAGGGTGTTCTGGGTGGTTGTTATGGTGTTGCTAGGTCCCTAGGTCCCTGATCCCTTATGTAGGGTATCTGCGTTGTCCGGATGACCCATTAAATTGTTGATGTCAAAATGCTCCTAACCTCTCTCTAACTCTGGTCCATAAATATGGCCTAGCACCGCATAGTCTTGAGTACTGATTGCCCCACTGACAACTTTGCGTGCCCCATGGATGCAGATTCACCCCGGAAGACATTCCAACACACACAAACACACACACACACACACCTCCCCCACAGCTGACACCCACACTCAGGACAGAGCGTGGTGTTCGCTTACAAGACATTAAGACATTTTATGACTGATCGGAATGTCCCACTGGAAGTGGATTCTAAAGAGAAAAACTTCTTTTCTCTTTTTAAAAGACATTTAACCAGATATATTCAATGTGTTTTTATGTGTGTCTGTTTGTCCATGTCACATTGGAATGGCTATGATTTTGTCGTAGCCTAAAGTGAATTGTAAATGCCTTCATTATGCATTTTAACCCTCTGAGGTCTAAGGGTTTTTGGGGTCCTTGAGGTGTTCTGACATGCTCTGACATTTGTGCTTTTTTCAGTTATTTATAAACATGTTAATGGCAAAGGTGTAAATTCACTCAATATAGCACAAACTGGGCTACCGGAATTTCTGAGCAACAATTATGAAACATGTTTGTATTTTTGAGAGAATATTGCTTATGCATGGTTATTGAAAAAACTAAAACTTAAAGTGTCTGAAATAAGGCCACAAAACACATACTAAATATGTGTCCACAAGACTTTTGACTAATCAGTGTTGTTGCCTAGAATTTTTGCTTCAAAATGATCTGAAAATCATCCTGCCTAATCATTTACACAAACACATACACTGATTTACATTTTATTAGAGACCTTTGGTTTGGAAAGGCAATATGCGTGGAGGCGTGTTCACACCTGAGAAGACAAAGGCCGGATAATGTGCCGCATAATGAGCTGCATATTAATTAGCCCTTTCACACAGGTGTGTCACAGGATCCCAAAGAATGCAAGGACAAAAGAAATTATCTATATAGCCTATACATATTTTACAATTAGAAATTGTAACCAATTACAAATAGGTTACAATTACAACAACAATTACAATTTTAACAATATTTCAAGTGTATTTCTTTGTAAAAAGTATACATTTTATCATACGTATTAAAAAAAGGTAAGGATTCATTAGTTTGAATATTGGAACAAACACTATAATAACATCTTAGTTGATAATTCAATATACCTACTTTATTTTTGACAAAACATCATACTATAGTATATTTAACTATGAGCAGAAATTGCTGAACAAAAGCGTACCTATTTAATGTGACAGTAGTCTTTTTTTACAGTCAAAACTTTATAATCTATCCAAAACTAATCACAAAATCGTGTCTAAACATTCATATTTAGTCTGTAATATATTGTGTATGATATATTAGTATATACATGTGAATTTGCAGCTTGTTGCTTATACAGACATTTTATTTCAACATATTTCAGTCTATTTTTACTCATCTTAGTAGGCTATAGCAATATAGTTTGTATGTGTTGTTCATGTAAACATAACGTTTACTAATATAGGTGCGAGAGTGAATGAACAAGGCACGCGCTGTATAACTGTAGTAAACAAAGCGCGCGCGCCTATGCCGTTCACTCATCATTTAGCCTACACACAGACACGCAATTCATATTTAAACAGTCTTTTTGCGGTTTACAGTCCGACAAATTCAATATCACGATTAGAACAAAGCACTAGAATAAATGACTTACTACATCAGCTGGATCCGTTGCTCCTCGAAATGAAACTACCAGCACTTCTGGTACATTTTCCAGGGTTAGATATTCCTCACAGCGAAAGGATACGCTGTGTACACAGCTGTACAAGATACTTACTAAACACGATGTGTTTTATAATCCAGCTGGTGGGCGTTGGCATGTTTGAACGGCTTGTCTAAGAACATTTGCGTTTGAATAGCGCACGCTCTCCGTGGGCGTGGCACATTAACGCGTAATTAGGTGTAATGAGCTGGAAAGAAAAATACTGACATCTCTCACTTTTCATACAGATTACATAAGCTGAGAATATTTGTTTTTTTATATAAATTCATTCATTTAAAAGAAGAGAGTTCAAGCTTCATTATGGAAAAACACTCGTGCCTGTATGACAAGTATTCGCGGAATTAAAAATAATCTTAGGACGTGTTTCAGAATGGACTTCACTGACAGAGAGAAGGCAGAACGCGCATCATGTTTGTTTTTCTTTATTTGGCGAAAAGCACAACACTTTGTTTTTATTGTGAGTATCCACAAAAAATAGACACTTATCAGGATCTAATGATGTACAACACTTAATATGTAAGAGTATCAACAGAGTATTTTGAGTTTCTTTTGCACTGATAAGAAAAAAGCGAGACTATTGCGCCGGCGCGATAGCCGACCTCAGAGGGTTAAATATAACTGTATATTCCTTTAACTTTTACATAGCGTTCAGTAGAACACTCGTGGTGTGAACAACGCGAATATGCATAAAAAGAAAGTGTATTTATGATAAGTTTTACTATCATTGAAGATTGAAATGTCTTTAGACTGTAACCCCTCCCCACACACACACACACACACCTAAGTTTATTGCTCTTAGACAAAGAGCAATAAAAACTAAATTCCCGCCTGTGACTTCCAACCCTCCGATTGGCCAAGCCGACAGGAAGAGGCTGGATTTCTCCGAGGTGATAAATATTGGCGCGCCACACACTCTCTCTCTCGTACCTCCCCTCCGTGATTCACCATGTAATCCTCTCTCGTGATCCCCGCCCCGGGGATCTTTTCTGTTCTTTGTTTTGTTTTGTTTCGTTGAGTTTTGTTTTCTGTGTTCGACTCTGTTTACTTCCACGAAGGGAAATTAACTTAGTCTGAATTATTCTTTTGGTAACTTTACGTCAAAGACCTTTTAAGCTTTAAAATTGCGCGCTCTCCGGACACACCCGCACACCACGTGACGCTCCAACGCCACACGTGCGCGCTCCTCGGACGAGCCGCAACCACGTGACGCTCCAACGGAACACACAAGACACGCAGCTCATTCACGCAGCCGTGTTCAGCCACATAAGAACCAAATGCAGGTATTCGTTTACGAGTATTCAGAGCAGTAAGATTTTGTTTTTCCGGGTGTCTCTCAATGGTCTTAAAGTCTGTAATTTGCCACTGATACCTCCAGTCTCTCTCCATCTCTCTCTCCCTGTTTCTTTCACTCTCAGATCCTTTTAGTGTTTTGTTCATTGTCGTTGTATTGTGTTTGTAAATACATGTATTCCTTGTAACGCTTAGCAACCGTATACGTAGTTTTCCTTATTAAATTCGTTATATTCAGTCATTGATTCTGATTGTATGCTCATTTTCCAGTCCATTTAAGTGTCAAAGGTCTTATAGCTACAGGCTCACAAATTAAAGATACTTTACAGAGTATTTGCTTATAGGGCAGGAAACCCCATTCTTGTGGCCACAGAATTGCGTTTCCTGAAATCCTATAAAGTAGGATGATATTGTGGATCAACCACAAATATCATTCTGACAATTGAGCTAATTTTAACCTGTCTGTAAAATATCTGTACCTCAGTGGTGGACCATAATCCCTTGTGGTTAAAACCTGATGTATAGATATGAATGCAGATGCAGGTAACAGATCATCCCCCTTGTTGGGCGATTTAACATGTATAAGTATCTGGTTCAAACCCGTATGAATAATTATTCATTATTAATTATTGAATACATATTGCCCAAAACTAAGCCAGATACCTTACACTTATAAAAGTCATAGCACACCATTGCCGAATAATCCGCACGATTTGACGCCTCATTCGTGGGTCTGTGACAAAAGCTGCGGGAGGAGTAGCGCGTCAAAATGTGTGTGGAATAATAAGAAGAAGTAGTAGCGGAATAATAATAAGTATGACGGATAACAATAGTGTTGCTACGCCTTTGGCAAGCACCGCTAATAAGTATGACGGATAACAATAGTGTTGCTTTGCTTTCAGCAAGCACCACTAATAATAAGTATGACGGATAACAATAGTGTTGCTTCGCCTTTGGCAAGCACCACTAATAATAAGTATGGAGAAGAACAATAGTGTTGCTTTGCAAGCACCACTAATAAGTATGACGGATAACAATAGTGTTGCTTCGCCTTTGGCACGCACCACTAATAAGAATAATAAGTATGGAGAAGAACACTAGTGTTGCTTTGCTTTCAGCAAGCACCACTAATAATAACTAGAATGTACATTTCCAGAAGAAAATGTGAAGTGGTGCTTGCAGTGGCAAAACTCACTACCCGGTTGCTAGGGTGTGGTTCATGATTGCATAGGAGACAACAAACATGTCTGTACAATGTTCTGGTGCTGAGATATGGCTTATTCATGTGTTCAGGTTGTTGCTAGGCAGTTGCTAGGGTGTTCTGGGTGGTTGCTAGGGTGTTGCTAGGCAGTTGCTAGGGTGTTCTGGGTGGTTGCTATGGTGTTGCTAGGCGGTTGCTAGGGTGTTCTGGGTGGTTGCTAGGTGGTTGCTAGGGTATTCTGGGTGGTTGCTATGGTGTTGCTAGGCAGTTGCTAGGGTGTTCTGGGTGGTTGCTAGGGTGTTGCTAGGCAGTTGTTAGGGTGTTCTGGGTTGTTGCTAGAGTGTTGCTAGGCGGTTGCTATGGTGTTCTGGGTGGTTGCTATGGTGTTGCTAGGCGGTTGCTAGGGTGTTCTGGGTGGTTTCTAGGGTGTTGCTAGGCGGTTGCTAGGGTGTTCTGGGTGGTTTCTAGGGTGTTGCTAGGCAGTTGCTAAGGTGTTCTGGGTGGTTGCTATGGTGTTGCTAGGCGGTTGCTAGGGTGTTCTGGGTGGTTGCTAGGGTGTTTTAGGTGGTTGCTAAGGTATTCTGGGTGGTTGCTATGGTGTTACTAGGTCGTTGGTAGTGTTCACCTATGGTTACTATAGAGTTTTTATAACGTTCTCAACATGTTCTTGGCATGATTTAGCACTTAACTAATCGATATTAGCATGTAGCTATTCACAGCTAGCATGTTTAGCATGTTGAAAGTCCTGTGTGCTAGCATGAGTCAAAAGACCCAACCCCCATCACGATACAATGTTCTGATGCTGAGATATAGGTATTGCAAAATGGTTGCTAGGGTACTCTGTTTGGTTGCTAGGGAGTGGCTTGGCAGCTGCGAATCATGAAACTCCAAAGGCTGCTTGTCAGTATGAATGATTTAAATCAACCCCCATCTCTATACGATGTTCTGATGTTCTGACTTGACTCTCGCTCCTACATTAGTAAACGTTATTTTTACATGAACACATCCAAACTATATTGCTATAGCCAACTGAGATTTGTTCTAATCGCGATATAGAATATTTCGTTGACTAGTTTTGGATAGATTACAACGTTTTTACTCTAAAATAGACATCAAATAAGCTTTTGTTAGACAGTTTCTGCTCATAGGCAAGGCAAGGCAAGTTTATTTATATAGCACATTTCATACACAATTGTAATTCAAAGTGTTTTACATAGAAGAAATAAAAAAAATCAAAAGTAATAACAATAATTAAACAGTTTAGAATAAAGAAATTAAAATAATCAAAACAAATAAGAATAATTAAAACAGTTTAGAATAAAAAATAAAATAAAGTACAGTAAAAACAGTCGGACGAACAGTGGCACAGTGCTCATTCAGTAAATGCATAGCTAAACAAATGTGTTTTGAGTCTGGATTTGAATGTGACTACTGTAGGAGCAGCTCTGAAAGCTGGTTCCAGCT
The DNA here is from genome assembly GCA_030578255.1 of Tiaroga cobitis. Taxonomy (NCBI): domain Eukaryota; kingdom Metazoa; phylum Chordata; class Actinopteri; order Cypriniformes; family Leuciscidae; genus Tiaroga; species Tiaroga cobitis. The sequence goes on along the minus strand of CM060591.1, from coordinate 27,375,980 downwards.
GCGGCTGGCATAATAGCTAAAAGCAGACTCTCCGTGCTTAGAGTGAACCCTTGGTATTTCTAGCTGATGTGATCCTAATGATCTGAGTGATCTGTTGGGTTTATATTCAGTGAGCATATCTGCAATGTATTTGGGTCCTAGGTCATTAAATGATTTATATACCAGTAATAATACTTTAAAATCAATCCTAAATGTAACTGGGAGCCAGTGTAAAGACCTGAGGACTGGTGTGATATGTTCACATTTTCTGGTTCTGCTCAGAATCCTGGCAACAGCGTTCTGTATGAGCTGCAACTGTCTTATGGTCTTTTAGGAAGGCCAGTGAGGAGTCCATTACAATAATCCACCCTGCTGGTGATAAAAGCATGCACAAGTTTCTCTAAGTCTTGACTTGAAACAAAGCATCCAATTCTTGCAATATTTTTCAGGTGATAGTATGCTGATTTAGTTATTGCTTTGACATGACTACTGAAACTAAGGTCTGACTCTAGAGACACACCAAGATTCCTGACTTGATTTTTAGTTGTTAGACCCCTAGCGTCAAGGTATGCATTCACCTTGAGAACTTCCTCTTTGTTTCCAAGCGCAATGTCTTCAGTTTTGTTTTTGTTTAACTGAAGAAAGTTTTGGCACATCCAACTGTTTACTTCATCAATGCATTGGCACAGGGATTCAATGGGGCTGTAGTCGTTAGGGGATAGAGCTAAGTAGAGCTGTGTGTCGTCTGTATAGCTGTGGTAAGAGATTCGGTTCTTTCTCATTATTTGGCTCATTGGGAGCATATACAGGTTGAATAGGAGTGGTGCAAGAATTGAGCCTTGAGGGACTCCGCATGTCATGGATGTCCACTCAGACTTATGGTCTCCTATACTCACATAATAACCTCTCCCTTCTAAGTATGATCTGAACCATTTTAGGACTATCCCAGAAAGCCCCACCCAATTTTCCAGCCTGTCAAGAAGTATGTCGTGGTCGACAGTGTCAAATGCAGCACTGAGGTCGAGTAGTACCAGCACTGATAATTTGCCTGAATCAGTATTTAAGCGAATATCGTTTATTATCTTTATGAGCGCTGTCTCTGTGCTGTGATGCGATCGGAATCCAGATTGAAAATTGTCAAAGTATCCATTCAAGCTTAAGAATTTGTTCAGCTGATTGAAGACAACTTTTTCAATGATCTTGCCTATGAAAGGAAGATTAGAGATCGGTCTATAGTTGCTTAATATAGTCTTATCCAGATTGCTCTTTTTCAAGAGGGGCTTGACAACTGCAGTTTTCAGGGAGTTTGGAAAACTACCAGAAAGAAGTGAGGCATTAACCACTTTAAGGAGATCTGCTTCTAAACTGTTTAACACACTTTTGAAAAAAGATGTGGGAAGTGCGTCAAGGGCGCAGGTTGATGTTTTAAGGTGCTGTATGGTTTCTTCCAAAATTTTGCCATCAATTTCTTTGAAATCAGACATAGTAACTACATTCTCAGGTTGTGGTCTGATCTGTCTGACCCCAGTGCGGCTCAATGATGTGCTGATCACCTTTCTGATATTATTGATTTTCTCAGAGAAGAAAGAAGCAAACTCACTGCACTTGCCGTCTGAGAGCATTTCACTGGGAATCTGGCTTGGGGGGTTTGTCATTCTCTCTACAGTAGCAAAAAGAGTGCGTGTGTTGTTTAACCCTCTGGGGTCTGAGGTGTTTTTGGAGTCCTTGAGATGTTCTGACATGCTGTGACATTTGTGTTTTTTTCAGTTGCTTATAAACATATTAAAGCTCCAGTAGGTAACTTTTGAAAACATGTATTTGCTAAAACTGTCATTATGTCCTGACAGTAGAATATGAGACAGATAATCTGTGTAAAAATCAAGCTTCTCTGGCTCCTCCCAGTGGTCCTATTGCCATTTGCAAGAAATACACGCTCCCGGTCAGAAACAAACAATGAGAGCCAGGAGGCATGTCTTAGCAGTGTCAATCACGCTCGTGTACGCTCTGATCACACCTCTCTCTTGCACAGCGCGAGCGCCGGAGCGCGAGCCGTCGTTCAAACTCGAGATTGCCGGCGTGCTGCAGCTGTGCTTATGACGGAGAAACAACCTAAACTGCCAATTCTCGAGTGACACCTGCTCATAAAACAAAGAGGTAAAAGGAAAAAGACTGATGACGATAAACAACCGAAAAAGAAAGAATTACACAGAGCCCATTGACTCGGTGTCAAAACTCTAGCCGCATAACATGTAGATAAAATGTCACGCACTCTGCTAAGCAACAATTGAAACCTGCTAATTCACCTTATCTAGCATTATATATCGCTAGAATAATTACTTACATGCTGTAACGTTAGTTACCGTTATATTAACGTTATCTTACTAGCTATTTATAACTTATAGAAAGAGTGCAACGTTATAAAGTTACATGTAGGCTATTGGAAAATACATAATGATTTGAGGACCAAGTTTGTAGTCAAAGTATGGGCAGGCCATAGTCAATGTAAAGCATATTATTGACGTTTAGTCCCTATTAGTGAATGTGCCATATAACTTTTTATCCACCGTCATCGGTGGCCCTGTTTACTAGCCTGCACGTTCACGACAGGCTCCGCTGTGGAGGACGAGCTGTGGAGGGAGGGCTGTAGCGCAGCAGAGAGCAAGGGGGTGGGACCTGGAAGTTGTGCTTGTTAAAATTTTCAGGCTAAGTCAACGTTTTCTCAAGACTCCCTACTGCAGCTTTAATGGCACAGGTGAAATTACACTATATTTAGCACAAACATGGCTATGATAATATGTGATATGTATGTACATGTTTGTATATTTGAGAGAATATTGTTTATGCATGGTTATTAAAAAAAATAAATAAAAGTTTCTTAAAATAAGGCTACAAAACACATAATACATATGTGTCCACAAGACTTGACTAATGGATGTTGTTGCCTAGTGTTTTTTCTTCAAAATTATCTGAAAAACATCCTGCCTAATCATTCACATAAAACTGTGAATTGGGTTTTATTGTGAAAAACTTTTTTTTGTTTGCCAAGGCAATATGCGAATGGCCTTGAACAGTCCAAGCCCCATCATGAATAATTAGGTGATTCTCACCTGACCCGCATAATTGTTATGATGCAGCAAGGATGAAGCGGAGAGTGAATCCAATAGCAAGCACTTTAATTAAACTAACAGGTAAACCAGGGAAAATTACATCACAAGGAACTCAGGACAGGAACATCGAACATCTACAGCAAACATTAAACAACGACCGACAAACACCAACTAAAGAACATGGGTATAAATACACAGGCAAACAAGCTAAACAAGATAACAAGGGGGTGTGGCTAATCAGAAACACATGGGGAGACTAATCAACAAAACAGGGAACAGCTGAACAAGAAAAGACAGGGGAACACATGACAGACAAGAACAAGGAACAAAACACAAAACCCACACCGTGACATAGCCCCTCCCCTATGGGCGGCTCCCGACGCCCATAAATTTTTATTTTTTTTAAGTTCAGGAGGGTGGTGAAGCGGAGGCGGTCTTGGGGGAGGGACGGAGGGCCAGGTCTGTGCAGGGAACGGGACCAGGGTCTTGCAATGGCAGGCATGGGCCATGGAACGTGGGCGGTGCAGGACGCGCAGGCGGCGGCCAAGGAGGAGCAGGCTGCGCGGGCGACCAGAGCGAAGAAGACCCCTCGGGCAGCCAGGGTGGTGACAGTCCATCGGGCGGCCAGGACGAGGCGGACAGTCCATCGGGCGGCCAGGGCAGAGACGACCCCTCGGGCGGCCAGGGCGGAGCAGGCAGTCCATCGGGCGGCCAGGGCGGAGCAGGCAGTCCATCGGGCGGCCAGGGCGGAGCAGGCAGTCCATCGGGCGGCCAGGGCGGAGCAGGCAGTCCATCGGGCGGCCAGGGCGGAGGAACAGACACCGGCTCAGGAACTGGGACAGGAACTGGCTCTGGCTCTGGCTCTGGATTGGCAGAAGTGACGTGAACAGCAGCCTCTTGCTCGGCGGTCTCTGGCTGGACGGTCTCTGGCTGGACGGTGAGATCAGGTGATGACCTGGCGTAACGCGGAAGGAAGCTCTCCAGACATCAGCCGAGTGCCTCTCTCCAGCTAAGACCCGAAAGATCGGGGAGCTCCCTCGGATCGACCTCCTTAGCTCCTAGCCGGTAACACAGCTTAACTGCCTCGTCACCGAGAGAGCAGGAGGCAGCGAGAGGGGCAAACCCCCAGGTATACTGGAACAGATCGCGGCTATCCAGGGCCAAGGCCGCGATCTGACCTGCAAACTCCCGGCTCATGCTGGGACGATCAGGTGAGATCTGTGCTGCTGGATTCAAGTTAGGTCGGTCGTTCTGTTTGTCCGTTGGATTGTGGATGGTACCCTGAGGTCAAACTGATGTTGATATTCAGATTTTTGAAAAATGCAGTCCAAACTCTAGATGTGAACTGGGGACCCCGGTCGGAAACAATGTCCTCAGGTAACCCATACAAGCAGAATACTTGGTTGCACAGAATCTCAGCTGTTTCTAGAGCAGTGGGGAGTTTGGGTAAAGGTATGAGACGGCAGGCTTTGGAGAATCGATCAACAATGGTGAGTATGGTAGTGTGTCCTTGCGATTTAGGTAGATCTGTGATGAAGTGCAAGGATGAAGCGGAGAGTGAATCCAATAGCAAGCACTTTAATTAAACTAACAGGTAAACCAGGGAAAATTACATCACAAGGAACTCAGGACAGGAACAAAGAACATCTACAGCAAACATTAAACAACGACCGACAAACACCAACTGAAGAACATGGGTATAAATACACAGGCAAACAAGCTAAACAAGATAACAAGGGGGCGTGGCTAATCAGAAACACATGGGGAGACTAATCAACAAAACAGGGAACAGCTGAACAAGAAAAGACAGGGGAACACATGACAGACAAGAACAAGGAACAAAACACAAAACCCACACCGTGACAATAATAATGAGCCTTTCATTCAGGTGTCACACAAGCAAAAATTGAAAGGACAACATACATACATACATACATACATACATACATACATATATACATATATATATATATATACATATATATATATATATATATATATATATATATATATATATATATATATATATATATATATATATATGAAGAGTTCAGATGCAAAAGCCTCTAAGTGCCATTTGAAATTTTCTTCTAGAATGATAATTTTTATCAAGCTTGTATATTTAAGTTCAGTAATTTCACTTAAATGGCAATGAAGATTACCTAATAATTGTCATTTAAGTGAAATTACTGAACTTAAAATGTACAAGCTTGATAAAAATTATCATTCTAGAAGAAAATTTCAAATGGCACTAGAGGTTTTTGCATCTGAACTCTTCATATATTCAAAATATAAATGAAAGTCAAAAACCCATTTTTAGTCATACCTGGAAACAAATCCTGGTCAAATAGGTTATATGGGTCATTGTATAGAATTGGTTCAAAGTTAGAGTTGGAAACATCTTGAAAATATTTTTTTTTCCATATAAAGTAGGCTATTATAAGCTTGCATTGGATAACAGTTGATTAGTTTATTTTTTACAAAACATAGGCTACTATATATTTAACATATGAGCAGAAACTGTCTAACTAAAGCTTATTTGATGTCTATTTTATAGTAAAAACTTTCTAATCTATTTCGTCTGTAACAGTAGGCTATGCATCTGTGCGTTCGTTTGTTCACACACCCAGACACCCGATTCATATTTAAACAGTCTTTTTGGTTTTACAGATACTATTCTATATTGCGATTAGAACAAATCTCAGTAGTCTTACTAATGTAGGAGCGAGAGTGAATGAACGCACAGCGCGCGCGCGTCTGTGAATTCGTCCATTTATTCGCACACAGACACGCATTTAAAATTTAAACAGTCTTTGTGCAGTTTACAGACACTATTCAATAACACGATTAGAACAAAGCACTTAAGAATAAATGACTTACTACATCAGCTGAATCCGTGCTCCTCGAATGAAACAGGTAACTGAGTTAACTTTTCCAGGAATTATTCCTCACTGCGCAGCAAGACGAGATAAAGGTTAGCGCGTTCTGATGTGGGCGTTTTCATGGCTTGCCTCAACATTAACGTTTGAATAGCGCGCGCTCTCAGTGGGCGTGGTCACATTAACACGTCATACGCTATAATTAGGTGAAAGGAAAAAGACCGACATCTCTCTCTTTTCATACAGATTACATCAACTGAGAATAGTTGCTTTTTTATATAAGTTACTTCATTTAAAAGAAGAGAATTTCAGCTTCATAAAGAGAAATCTTTCGTGTCTCTGTGACAAGTATTTATTGAGTTACAGTTCATTTTTCGGACGCATTTCAGAAAGATTTTTGCGGAGACAGTGTGAGCTGAAAGCTGTTTATTTTACAAAAACACAAGGTTTTGATGTAAATAAGAGTGTACACAAAAAAAAAGAAGACATTTAACAGTATTGAATGATGTGTAAAACTTATATGTAAGATCAAAATCAACAAAGTATTTTGAGTTTGTTTTGCACTGATAAGAAAAAAAGTGAGCAGATCACGCCGGCGTGATTGCCGACCCCAGAGGGTTAAGTTGCTGTTTTTATTATTTGAGAAGAAAGTCTGTCTAGCTTTGCCTAGTTCCATATTGAAAGCATGGATGCTGTCTTTGTAGATATTATAATGGACTACAAGTTTTGTCTTCCGCTACATGCGCTCTGTTTTTCTGCATGTTCTTTTCATATTTTGCACAGCTGTTGTGTTTCTCCAAGGTGCTTTTTGTCTACCACTCTTCCTGACTTTCACAGGCGCAATATAATCTATTACACCTTTAACCTTTGAGTTAAAAGAATCAAGGAGAAAATCAAGAGAGTCAGCAGATATGCTTGGTTTTAAAGATATAGCCTTCATAAATAGCACACTAGTGTTCTCATTTAAGCATCTCTTCTTGACAGACACAGATCTAGCTTCAATGGCAGGAGAGATCAATATATCAAAGAAAATACAGAAATGATCAGACAGTGCTACATCCTTAATAACAATCGATGAGATGTTTAAACCCTTACTGATAATTAAATCTAGAGTGTGTCCACGATTGTGTGTGGGTCCATGTACATGCTGAGTCAGATCAAAAGTTTTTAAAACAGTTTTGATTTCTTTTGCCATATTGTTTTCTGCATTATCTATGTAAATGTTAAAATCTCCAGTAATAGCAAAACAGTCAAACTCTGAGGAAATTGTTGATAACAATTCTGTAAAGTCCTCAGCAAAGGCTGGAGAGTGTTTTGGAGGCCTGTAAATAATGTTACCTAAAATACGTGGGGCACCTTTTAACACAATACCCAGATATTCAAAAGAGGGGTAGTTACCAAATGATGTTTGCTTACATTGATAGACATCTTTAAAAAGAGCAACTACTCCCCCTCCTCTCCTAGCAGCTCTGCAGACACTAATAAATGTAAAGTTAGGAGGGGTTGTTTCATTGAGGACTGTTCCACTGCAGCTGTCTTCTAGCCAAGTTTCATTTAGAAGCATAAAATCCAGGTTGTATGTGGTTATTAAGTCATTGACTAGAAGTGATTTATTTTTAAGTGAGCGGATGTTTAAAAGTGCTAACTTAACAGTCTTACTTTTTGTTACTTTTGTCTTAGTTTGGCGTGCAATAGGCACCAGATTAGATGGGTTTGCTGTACGGCTTTTGAAGGCCTTAGACTTTCTATCATGTAATCGAACAGCAATAGAGAAAGATACAGGCACACTGGGTTCCCGCTTGTTCTGTAAACATTTGAGAAAGTTACTGTTATCATAGCGGGGACCCAGCACATATCACTGAGAGCTGGTATAAGTTGTTTTTGGTTCACCTCGAGCCGATGGAGGAGGGTGTGGGCCCTGGCGTTTTTGCAGAGGCCGAAGAGCTCTCACAAGCGGAGAGCGAGGTGGGCCCGCAGGCTTTCGTGGTTTTGGGGCCTGACTTTTTTTGGTTGATGTCTGGGGGCTTACAGATAGTTTGGTTCCAGCAAACACCAGTTTTTCCATTTTCTCTGAGAAACACAGAAGATGCTGTGGAGATGCTGGAGATAGGGATAACGTGTCTGGTGATAGGGTAGAGGCTGGAGGGGGCTGTTTCTCTGGTGTTATTGGAGGCTGTAAAATGCTGTCCTGGTTTTCCAGCAAGTCATCCTTGGGTGCTGAATGTTGGAGCAGTTCTAATATGTCACAGTCTGTATGTGGTGAGCTCTGTGGGCAGGGCTCAGCTGAGATTGTGTCCGTGAGCAGAGGCTGTTTTGGCTGAGTGGTGTCATCATTGTCCTTGTTTGACGTGTCAACCGCATGTCCATCCAGGTGCTGAAGTGAAGTCCTGTGGTCATTCATACTGTGTTCAGGTGTGTGTGTGCCATTCAGGTTGAGTGTATTGGCACACACTGCAGAAGGATGATTGAGGGAGAAGTAGATATTGTCCTTTAGCACTCTTGAACCAAGTTTGTTTGGGTGGTGGCCATCCTGTTGAAACAGTTGCCTCTGACTCCAGAAAAGATTGAAGTTGTCAATGAAGTTTACTCCTTTTATTTTGCAGGTTGTTTGGAGCCATGTATTAAGCCCAAGCAACCGTGAAAATCTGTTCCTCTTGCTGGGAGTGGTCCACTGATGAATGTTTAGGTTCACTCCCATCATATGTTAAATATATAGGGCTAACGGTCAAGAAAAATAACAGGTTAACCATACCAATATATGGTGGACAAGATGGCGGTGCGGACGAGCAGCAAGGCAGGTGCTGCAGTCTGCACAGCTAAAGTCAATTACAAGTACAAGACTTACTTCAATAAGAACGGTTTTTGTTACAAAACTAGCCCTACACCTGGTGCCGGATTAAGGAAATGTATTGGCAAACTGGCGTACAGAGGCTGTTTGTTTACTTACGCATTTGTTCTTTTGCTGATCTCGTTGCGCTGTTGCTGGTCCTTCCAAACTGACAGCGCCCGGCGGCAAGTTGACTTTTTTACGTTCACTCAATGGAGTCATCAAGCAGTATATTCCAAGATACTGAACGACGGAGAGGCTGGTGTACCAACTCCTACTCGGGCGCGTTCAACATCGAGATCTTCACGTCCATACCGCAGACTGATCGGCTATATGATGATTACGCTTCTACTCGCAGGTGACGTCCATTCAAATCCGGGCCCAGTTTGTAACATCGAAGGAAAGCCGCTGTTGTCGGATAAAATTGAGTCTGCAAACGTTTCTGATATATATCAAGGAAGCGACAATCTACATGTAAGCTCAAACGCATCCCTGCAAAACGCAATATTTAATCCGAGTGACTGTACCCATAAAAAACATCTAAATAGAATGGTGGTTAAAAGGAAGTTTGAACTCTTTCAACCAGTAAATCAGGCTAAAGCCTTGTGGGACAAACGACTTAAACCCAAAGGACTGCTTGGCGGACATCTGAATATCAGGAGCATTGTGTCAAAAACTGAGCAACTTGAAGGTTTGTTGACAGACTCCAATTTGGACTTTCTTTTTATTTCAGAGTCATGGTTAACTGAATCATCACCAAGGACTGTTTTTGCTATACCTGGGTATCAAGTCTTTAGGAAAGACAGAACATTAGGCAGAGGAGGAGGAGTTATTTTGTATGTTCGAAATCAGCTTAAATGTGTTGAAGTGCATCATAATTCCTCGAAAGAACTTGAATGCATTACTGTTTCTATTATATTGTCCCCTCATATGTCCTTTACTGTTACAGGTATATACCGACCCCCAAATTCTAATAATATTTTTTATGAAAGATTCAAATCCTTATTAAAGGAAATTGGTACTAAGACTGAATTAATAGTATTAGGTGATTTTAACATAAACTGGGCTGAGAAAGCAAGCAGAAAAAAACTCAGATCAGTATAATCTTGCTCAAATGATTCAAGGCCCAACTAGGGTTACTCAATCATCACAAACACAAATAGATCTTATTTTTAGCAGTAAACCTGAGAGAATTACACAATATTTTAATTTGATAACTGGCATGTCAGATCATAATCTGACCTTAATTGTTAGAAAATTGACTAAACAAAGATTTTTATATAGAAAAGAGGGTAAAAGTTACTTTAATGTTATACCCAAAACCCTAGTCAGTCCATTTGAGGATAAGTTAAAGCGCTTGGACTGGAATGATGTTCTGCAGTCTGATGATATAGAAAAGGCATCTAACACTATGATGGCCAGAGTTAGTGAGACTAAAAATGAGTTTTGCAAAAAGGTCTTACATTCACGAAAAAAATATAATTTGCCATGGTTAAATGAGCAGCTTTGGAAGTTAATGAAGCAAAGAGACTTAGCGCTGAAGGCAGCTCTTAAATCCGGACTACCACATGACAGGAGAAAATTCCAAGAATTGCGAAATAAAGTAGTAAAAGAACTAAGGCAGGCTAAAGCTGATTACTTTATTAAATTAATCAATGACTCTAAGGGAAATAGTAAATTAATTTGGGAAAATATTAATAAAATTACAAAGAAGGAGTGTAAATCTGTTCAAAATTGGGTAATAAACGAACAATCAAAAGTAATAGAAGATAAAGGAAAAATAGCTACGATCTTTAATTCATTCTTTATAGACTCAGTACAGTGTCTGGTCAAGAATTTTGGTATAAGACCAAGAGTACTTGAATTGGCAAATACTGACTTCCCTGTTTTCACAATCAAAAATGTTTCGGAATATACAGTGATGAAAACACTCGATTGTTTAAAAGGGTCCAAGTCTAAGGATGTTTTTGATTTTGATGCAAAATTCTTAAAAAATTACAAATTAATACTATGTAAGCCTTTAACTTACCTGATAAATTTGTCAATAACACAATCCTATTTTCCCTCATCCTGGAAGGCTGCAGTAGTGACCCCTATCTTAAAATCCGGTGATAGAACAAACAAATCCAACTATAGGCCCATTAGTATACTCCCAATAGTTTCTAAAATTACAGAACGGGTCGTTTGTGACCAGCTAGTCTCTCATCTAAATGAAGGTGAATTTACTTTGCACCCGATGCAGTTTGGCTTCCGAAAGCATCACTCGACAGAAACAGCAAATTGTTTTTTTGTGGAACAAATCAAAAGTCAACTTGATAAAGGCGGTGTCGTCGGAGCTGTGTTTTTAGATTTTAAGAAGGCATTTGATACCGTTAATCATAACGTTTTACTTTTGAAACTTTCTAAATTTAATTTATCTGCTAATACCATGACCTGGATGGAATCCTATTTGAATAACAGAAAACAATGCACAAGAGTGGGTGATAAGTGTTCCTCATTTGCTAACTGTATTTCAGGGGTCCCTCAAGGGTCTATTTTAGGACCTCTTTTATTTAGTATATATATAAATGACCTCCCTCAAGCATGTCCGGATGTTAACATCCAAATGTATGCTGATGACATTGTGATTTTTACCCATGCAAGATCTAAAGAATACGTTGCAGCCAAACTGACAGCCTCGATGAATAAGGTATCGGATTGGCTGGCAAATTTATGTTTGACCCTTAATTTAAGTAAAACAGTTTGTATGTATTTTACAGCCAGGATCAATAATTCAGTTAATCCTGATATTTTAATTAACGATGAAGTTATTACATCCGTGACACACGTTAAATATTTGGGCATTATAATTGATGCAAATCTGACTTTCAAAAAACAAGTTAGTAAGGTAATCAAGACTGTTAAATTTAATCTGAACAACTTTAAGAGTATCAGACATCATTTGTCATTGTCTGCTGCAAAACTTTTTGTACACACAATGATTTTTCCCCATTTGTCTTACTGCATAACAACCTGGTCACAGGCAGGTGTGACTACGCTCAAGCCCATGTATTCACTTTACAAACAAATTTTAAAAGTATTAGACAAAAAACATAAGGATTATCATCATTGTAATATTTTGAAAAAATATAATCTTCTCAATTTTGAATTTTTTTTATTTTATTCAGACACATGTCTAATGTTTAAAGTTGTCCATGAACTTGCACCCCCTCCTCTTAGAGGATGCATAGTTTTTTCAGGCAGTGGCAGAGCCGGTAGAACTAGAGAATCAACTAGGGGTGATTTGGTGCCGCATTTTAGAAAGTCAACCTTTGGTCAATCCGCCTACTCCGTTAAAGTAGTGGGGAAGTGGAATTCAATACCGACCAACATTAGAAACTCTGGAAGTTTTGCAGTATTTAAAGCTAGCCTCAAAATGTATCTAAAATCAGCACAAGAGTGTCACCATTAATTGTTGCATTGCATTTTCTATATTCTGTATCTGGTGTATTTATCAAATAGTTTTTTTTTTATCAATTTTAAATTGATGGATAAAATGTCATTTGTAAATTGATGTAGTGCATTTGTTGTTTAGTGGTTGCTTTATGTCTTTTGTTATGTTTTGTCTACCTGCCTAGGGACAACAGATGCAAATTAGCTGTTAGCTAACTCTGGTGCAATTGTTTTAAATTGTGCGCTGTCCCTGTCAAATAAAAAACTGAAATAAATAAATATAATATGTTTAGTCAAAAATAAATAAATCAACTGGTATATTGTTTGTTCCAATGCAAGCTAGGCTATATCAAAATAAGGAATCGTAAACTTTGAAATATGTATGATAAAATGTATTGGCCTACTTTAAAAAATAATGAATCGTTAACTTTGAAATATGTATGATAAAATGTATTGGGCTACTTTAAAAAATAATAAGAGATTTATGGAAAAAGACAATTTTCTCAAGACAAGATGTTTCCAACTCTAACTTTTAACCAATTCTATAGAATGGCCCATATAACCTATTTGAACAGGATTTGTTTCCAGGTATGACTAAAAATGTGCTTTTGACTTTCATTTATATTTTGATTATATATATATATATATATATATATATATATATATATATATATGTATGTATATATGTATGTGTGTGTGTGTGTGTGTGTGTGTGTATATATATATATATATATATATCGTCCTTGCATTCTTTCTTGTGTGACACACCTGAATGAAAAGCTCATTATTATGCAGGTCTTTGACCTCTCAGGTGAGAATCACCTAATTATACATGAGGGGTTGGGCCGTTCACGCCCATTCGCATATTGCCCTACCAAACAAAAAAATTTTTTTCACAATTTAAAACCATCTATTGTTTTATGTGAATGATTAGGCAGGATGATTTTCAGATCATTTTGAAGCAGGCCACAATATCCACTAGTCAAAAGTCTTGTGGACAAATATTTAGTGTGTTTTGTGGCCTTATTTAAGAAACTTGAATTTTTAGTTTTATCGATAACCATGCATAAACAATATGCTCTCAAAAATACAAACATGTACATACATGTTGCTCACATATTATGGTAGCCCTGTTTGTGCTAAATAGAGTGTAATTTCACCTGTGCTATTAATGTGTTTATAAGCAACTGAAAAAAGCACAAATGTCAGGGCATGTCAAAACATCTCAAGGACCCCAAAAACACAGACCCCAGAGGGTTAAAGGGGGTCCGGGTTCACACCTTCTGGGGTGAACTGACCAATCGACTTGGAGTTCTGTGAGCGGGAAAAATCTTTCTTTGTCCTGTCATGTCTGTCATTCCTTTGATGCGGCCAAAGTGAGTAGAGATGAGTGTACGATGGTCTCTGGAGAGGATCGCAGAGTTGTAAAGGGTGTCAGAAAGCAATCTAATCCCAGACATGTTGGCACCATGCCGGTAATTTAGATTGCCGAGAGTCCTGATTTACATTCACGAGTTCAGAGTGTAAAAGCTTTGGATTTCAGAAGGAATGTGCATTATTTGTGTTCAGATGAACGAACCATGATTTATCCAGACGCTTCAAGGACCCAAAGATAAATATTTGGTAGTACTTTCCACGCTGCCAGAAAATTTACTAAGGGAACCAGTCTCTCGAGACTGGCCTCTGGATTTGGTCGAACAGTCACTTCGGTGCCCTGTAACGGTGAACCGGCAGGGAACAACCGAACTGACTGTTCTACGACCCTCTTCGGAGGATCGTTTGGGGACGCTGACACCTTGGTGCCCTGAAACGGTAAAACGGCAGGGAACAACCGAACTGGAAGAGCTACGACCCTCCTCAGAGAGTCGCCCCCCAGAGGGCGCAGAGGAGGCACGGATTCTCGAACCCGTGTCTCCCCGGAGGGGACCACCCTCAGAAGCCTGATAGGCTCGGCGTTAGGACTTCTTTGTCAAAGCTTTCTTAGAGATGATGACAGTCCTCAGATCTTGTCTGCTCTAACTGGCATCGACTGCGACCGCCAACCGGGCCCCCCCGATTGTGGAGGAGCCCACGTGGCGACGCTTTGTTTCTGTTGCACTCTGTGCGAGGAGCTTGTAGACGGCCGAGAATGCTCCTGTTTCATACCAGCAGTCTCCGGGACATTAGACTGGCGAGGAAGAAACTTCAGGAACGCCCCTGATTGTTTCTTCGCCTCCTGAAATCTATCGACGACTGTGTTTACAGCATCGCCGAATAGACCCGAAGGCGAAAGCGGAGCGTCCAGAAGAACAGACCTGTCTCTATCTTTTAAATCAGCTAGATTTAGCCATAAATGACGTGCTGAAGTAGCGTTTAATGGCTTGGTGGGTCACGCCAGGGCTTTAAATGATGACGCTGACTCGGGAGAGAGATAGCTCACAATCGTCTCTTCAGCCCAAGGCATTGTCATATAACCATAATCTCTAATACCCATAACTTTACTATAATTAGATGTCTGAGGATTAAAAACTCGTTATGAAACCGTTTTTTTCCACGACTTCGACACCTCAGTGTGGAGATCGGGAAAAAACGTCAAACCCCGGTGAGGAGGCTGTGATCTAGATGGTAGAAATCTTTCATCTAGTAAACTCTTGCTTTCATATTGTTCCGCGGCTGGCCAGTCAATATTTAATCTGGCAACAGCACCAGTCACAAGCTGGCGAACACTCATAATCCCCCGCATCAATGCTGACGACATAAAATTCCTCAGAACTGGATAGTCGCAGCATTGGTGCCTCATGTCGGGGGGGAGAAACCGCACCGCGTGCTTCCCCCTGAGACATTATGCGTAATTGATTTCATACATTTAAAATCAATTACGTATATGTTATTGAATTTTTCTTCTCTTGCTCTGATTTCAGTGATTCCTAATGATGGCCTCATCTGTTCTCACGAATGTAGTGAGAGGGGGCCTTTGATTGATAATTTACTGTGGTTGGGAGTCAGTGGAGGTAAGGAAAAGCAGGTGGTCAAGGGGTCATCTTGAGTGCATTTGTACGTTATAGCCTAAAGGGTTAAGGGGGCATTTACCTCTCAGGGCCAGGGAGAAATAGGAAAAAACAAAGTATATCTCTCCTGTGAGGGGAGGGCAGAAATAAGGCCTTGGAGGACACAAGATATAAAAAAGACAGACACTGCTTCTCCTTATCTCTCCTCACTGACTCATGAATGTGTATGAGTGACGAAGATCTCTCTTGCAAGAGAATAAATACTTTTTAAACTATTAAATTGGACTCAGAGTGTCTCTTTCTCAGTGATGATGTTTGTTGGGAAGCAAAAAAGCCACAACAGTTTTGGTGTCAGAGTGGGGTTCCTTGGAAGTGCCTTTCTGGACCTGAGAGCGGACGGTGTTTGGCCACCTGGACTGAGCAGTTCCAGCTCTACCTCGTAAGCTTGAGAGAGAGGGGCCGACCGCTATCGGGTCCGGGAGGGGCTCCTCTGGAATCAAAAGAAAGTGAACCCGTGGCAACCAACATATCGCTGGTAAGAGACGTCTAAAATATTTTCTTTTGGGGAAAAGTATTTTGTTTCGGGTAAGAAATGTGAGTGAACCATATTGGCTGAGGGCTGTTTCTGTGGTACGTAATCTGAGATTAATTGAGATCTATATATAGATCAAGAGGTTTCAAACAGATACGAGAGAAAATTATCTGAGATTAATTGAGGTCTGTAACAGATCAAGAGATTTCAAACAGATAAGAACAGGAGCCAGAAAAGATTTTTTTTGGTAAACCTTAATTAGGAGGGCACCAATAGTGCAACCCGACCGATTTGGGTTAAAAGAAAAAATCGGGTCTGTTGGGGACGCCTAACAGATCAGGAAAACGTGCGTTGAAGAGAAATCCACAGAGAACAGAGAAGCAGCCAATATGGGGAAGTCTCAAGGTAAGTATGCAAAATTTGATACACCGGTTTTCTATCAAATGAGAAAATTATGAGGGAAAATTTATGTTTTAGATATTGAAAAACTGAGAAAATACCATGATTTTCCCAGGGAGGGAACACTGAGCACAACTAGACTAAGAGTGTTGCGAGAATCAGTTGAACAGGGCAGTGAGAAACAAAAAGGTTGTTATGGCTGTGTTCAACGTGGGTAAGCAATGTGGACAAACAATGGATGGTTGTCTTAAAGGGGCAGATAAAAAAGAACTGTCGAGAGAAATAAGGTTTTTACTTCTTCATCCAGTAAATGGATGCATGACATTAGATGTCTAGAGAACTTAAATTTATATGATACGGATTGAAGTAGCAAGCAGCAATAAGGCTGTCTTTGTGAAATAGAGGGAACTGTAAGTGAGAGACTTGATGGAAGAGGGAAGTGAAAAACAAAAGGTTGAGACACGTGTGTGTGAGGATTGTGCAAACAATCATGTACTGGTTAGATAATGAAGGAACTGGCATGTAGGGAAAATAAAGGAGAGGATACAGAAGGAACTGGCATGCAGGGAAAGATTGAGAAGAAATATAGTAGAAAACTATATGTGATGAAAATAAAATGTCTGACAGAATTTATGGAAGTCAAATTAACTGTTTAAATGGTATGAAAAGTCAGTTTTAGAATAAAATAAGGCATTGTATGATTGACAGGGATTAACATGATATGAAGAATGTTTTAGGCAGAATGGGGAACAATTCTATATTTTGATAAAATAATGATTGAAATGATGATATATCTGCTTTATTTTATTAATGTTAAGAAAATATGGGTATTGAAGCAAGTAGCTATAATGGATAAGACTGAGACAATAATGATAATATTAAGTTGAATCTGCAGACGAACCATGTAATGGAAGAAAAAGGCTTCAAACCAGTTGTAATGAAAATAATGATGTACAAATTGTTACACTTTATGAAGAGTACTTTCTGGAATTAGTGTTGTTGATGACAATACCAAATTAGTAAAATGATGAAGATTATGATTTGGCTATTGTGATTAAATCCGCGACTGGTGGACTGTAAAAGAATACAGAGAACTGCTTATCAGTGGCTCTGTTTACATTCCTGAAATGGGACACACACTGCTTCAAGAGTGTGCAGTGAGTTGGAGCCGTTTGCAAGCTCACAGTGATCAAACTATAGTCAAGGTGCCTGATGCTGTAATTGAGGCTGACACATGAACCCACCAGATGACAGAGAGTGTTTTTAATGGTGGTCATCAGGACCATTTAATACGTAACTGTAAATGCCCACCGAGAAGGTGTTTAAAAAATGTGATAGTGACACATTTCTGATAATAATGTGGGTTTGAAAGTAGATCAGTTTAAATGACGACAGTAACATTTTTCGTCTGAGAAATAAGAGATAAAAACAAGGTCAAAAGATTGAAGTCTTAAAGTGAATCCTATAAGAAAGAAAAGATCTATAATAGTAATTTTTAAAAGTGAATTGATGAATACAGGTTGATGTAAAATTAATGACTCCAACAAATGTGAGTTGCAAAATATATCAAAGTAACTAACAGGATGATTGTGTTTTAATTAAACATTTTAGAAAGGGTTTAGATTAAGGAGAGAGACTAATCTCACGAATGATTTATAATAATTGCAAAAGATGTATCAAGCAGAGAGTGCTAGCCTTGTCAAAGTTAACGTAATTGAGAACTTGACAACTAAAATTGAGAGGAAATATGAAACGTTATTGAACTGTAATAATTATTTTTATTTAAGATCAAGTAAGCAGAAGCAATACTGGATTAACAGTTGCTAAATGCTGATTAAACAAACAGCTTGAAAAGTTGACCATGAAAGAACTAGAAGCTGATGTTTCGCTTTCAAAAGATAAGTTGTTATTGGCTGTAATGAAACAGTTTGCTTATCTGACTCTGATGTGTACTGTGGCTGAAACTGCCAGTGCAACAGAGACTCAATCTGAGTGGAAATTTGTAATGTCTAAATAAAGACAACTATAAAATTATATTTATTTGGAAACACATGTAATTTCTGGCAAATATGCCTTAAGCTGGGATAGAGTTATAGGATGGTAGATAAAAGTTTGATGTTAGAAGTTTATGAGAGTGCAGTGTGCCAGTCCTGAATGCCTCAGAGTCTCTCTCATTCAGTGTCAGCTAAAAGCTGTTATCTGTGATAAGCTATTTGTAGTAAAGCACAGTGTTTCAGTTGAAGAATCATAGACACAGAGATGTTTAAAGAAACAATTGCCATAAAGGGCAATTTGTATTTGTAAATGTTTTAAATGTAAAACTGAATGACTTTAAAGAAGTCTTTAAAATAATAATGTAGAACTTGAAGACATTTTATTTTATTTTAGGACCAGTAACTTCTTTGTCTCATTTAGTCTCCACCATTCAGGACCGATGGCTCCGTCTACAGATAAAGTTCACTGAACGTACGGATGATCCAAATTCGCTGAGTATAGTCTAAGCAGCTAGGTTTCTGATTTTAAGATGGTTAATGGATTTAAGTGATTAAATACAGCTGTTATTAACCTGTCTCCCTGTGTGAACACTATTAGGCAATGGGAATGGCTCTGGTGACTCTAGAGCGTGTCTTTCCTAAGCTCCAGAAAGCAGCTGAGTTCTGTTGAAGAAAACGGTCAAAGATTCTGTGATGGGAAAGAGCGGTTACCAGTGGGCACGAGTGACCATCCCAGTGACGGGTAAGACCTTCTTTGGCCAGACAGGGGGGCAACCTAAGGCAGGGGGGGTCACATAAAGTCACTGGGCATTTCCTGAATGGAGATGTTTTATGTGAGACAGGTATGAGAGTTGAGCAGGAGCTGTGAGGCCAGCAGTGTCCTTATACCGTTAAGGGGAGATGAAGCTGTGACGAGTCCCGGCAGTCTGCCCCATAATGCAAAGCTCCTCTATACCACTCACCAGAAGAAACCGCATTAGTTGTATGGCTTGTTTTTCATTGTGACAAGTGTCTGCAACTATACCAGGGGGGACAACACCCTGAGGAGAAGAAAATTATAGATAAAGAGCTAATGGCAATGGGCTTTCAAGAGCCAGCTGAGACCGTGAGGGGATTGCCATTATTAATTGCTGTGGAGACAGTAGCAAAACTTTTTATGTATTGGTTGCCTTATGGGCAAGGAAAATGTATAGAAGTTGATTTAGAACTAGTCTATAACATGGTTTCTAACTCCTGAAGGTCGTTAGACATGGTGGTGACAAAAGATGAAGACAGCTTTTGTAGATTTAAGTCTGGATAACAAAGGTGGATGGTCAAAGGTTATTGTAATGAATTTAATATTACATTTTGTATAAGTTACAGTCTTAGAAATGTATTTATAGTGAGAGAGACTGCTTGAGCGGAGGAAGGAATGGTAACTGTGTCTGTCTTTCTGTTATCGGCCTGCTAGAGCAAGCTGAAGCAAAAATGATAATGAAACAAAACAACCCAGCTGACTTGTCTAAAAAATCTAATGAATAATGAACAAGACATGCTTTGGAACTGGTTAAGAGACCATGTAAAATTAGGGAAAAGCTACAGAAAATATGTGAAGTTTTAAAATCTTATTTAAAATTTAAATCCTTTTAACGATGATATGAGGAAAGGGCGAACATTGAGAATGAGCAGTTAACATATGTGTGTCTAGTATGAGTGTGTGTGTGATGGTGACAGCACTTTATGTCTTGTATGTATTAGTTTGGGGTACTAATATTAGAACAGTATTGAAATTAGAACAGAACAGTTTTATCATTACAGATGGGTTAAGGCAAATGACAATTTTAAAGAAGCTGATAATTCTGAGTGGATCCGATGAAAAGATGATACAGAACATAGGACGAGCTTTAAATTGATTGTGATCAAGCTCTGTCTGATATGAATTATTTTTGTCTTTTATGATGTTGATTTGAATTACGTTCTGGATCAGTTTAAGTATTTGTGTATATTGGAATTGTGTAGTTGTAGATCACCATCTGGCATGGGCTAAGATAAATTAAAATGTTGTAGATTTGATGGCAACAACAAAGTGACATATTGGCTAAGTCAATTTCGAAGTATCAAGAGAGCCCTTAACATTTATGATTATTGTGAACAAAGGGGGAGAAATGATTGACTGACATTGACCAAGTCTGTACAGCACGACCTGACCTGATAGGGAAAATTGATGACTTTAGAAATGTTTGTAGATGGCTGACTTGAGAGACCAAACAACAGGCCTGAAAAGCAGGATTCGCTGTGAGACTCAGGGCCATTGCCCTTCAAATACTTCGATAAGAAGATGAGATTGGGCTTTAAGTGAAGAATGTAATATTTTGTTTCAGAGGCAGAGAAGGATGTCTGGGCTAAATTTGGCTGAAGGACGCCGTTTGGGTTGGTGTTGATGGCAAATCAAATTAGTTTATATTGATGAATGAGCGGGGTCATGCATCAAAAGGGGGATGGTAACAATTGCCAAATATGGTTTACTTGGGACCCAAACAAAATTTGCTTTCTGTACATGTATTTGCAGGACTGTTTCAACAGGAAACGCCAGGGCAGATGTGGCAGCGAAGGCCGTGGCAGCACAGCAGACAAAAGAAACGTCTCGGTTACATATGGTAACCCTCGTTCCCTGAGGGAGGGAACGGAGACGTAGGTCAGACTGACCAATAGGAATCTCGCCAGAGAGCCAATTTACTTCGAGTGAATCTAAAACAAGCCAATGCACATTGGCGTGCAATCATTTGCAACAGCTGCGCGTCCTCGTCAGCGCGGGTATATAACGAGCGCTTGTGTTATTGCACTTCAGTTTTTTGCTGAGGAGCCAAACTTGGAAGCTGGGCCCCCCGGCGGGCAGCAGCAGATGTGGCGACGGGACCTACGTCTCCGTTCCCTCCCTCAGGGAACGAGGGTTACCATATGTAACCGAGACGTTCCCTATCGGTCAGTCACTACAACGTAGGTCAGACTGACCAATAGGAATCCTTACCAAAGCGCCACAGTTGCTGCACCCCATCCAGCGCCCCATGCAAGCCTCTGCACCTTCTTGCCTGAAAGGACGATAGGAGGAGGGTTACACAGAGAGTGTCTGACACTGTTGTTCCTTTATAACCCATACAGTGAGACTTGGATAACACTGGGAAAGCTTGCCCTTTTTTAGAGGGAGGGGAACGCTGCGAAACCCACTTTCTTCAGAGAGTTATGTGGAAATACATATGGACTAACCCGAAGGCTGTACTGCATATGATATAATGGGTGACTTAGCCCAAGGGAAAGACACGGGCTTCCGACTTAGGAGCAGCCGTGGAACATATGCACATATGGGATCCCCGAAGGGTCGCACATATGGAACCCAGCCCGGGTCCGGCTCTCAAGGATTCAGCGGACAGGGGCCTGGCTCCGGACGCTCCGCCATGTCCGGGCCGAGGGGTGTTGGAGGACTCGACAGGTTTTTCACTCTGGAGCAATAAGATTGCACAGTAGGGTGCAGCAAGCCGACAGAGCCGGGCCTCTCAGTGCTTCTACCCGTTTAGGGTGAGAACACGGGAGGAGACCGGCTCTACACGTAGGCTATAGTATCTAGCGAACGTGTTAGGTGTCGCCCAGCCCGCAGCTCTACAGATATCTGTTAGCGAGGCGCCACGAGCCAGCGCCCAGGAGGATGCAACGCCTCTCGTGGAGTGTGCATGCAACCTGAGCGGGCAGGGCACGCCTTGAGCTTGGTAAGCCAAGGCGATGGCATCCACTATCCAGTGGGCCATCCTCTGCTTGGAGACAGCCTTCCCCTTCTGCTGGCCTCCGTAACAGACAAAGAGCTGGTCTGAGGTCCTGATGCTTTGAGTTCTGTCCACGTACATACGCAGAGCGCGAACGGGACAGAGCAAAGCCAGGGCTGGGTCTGCCTCCTCCAAAGGCAGCGCTTGCAGGTTCACTACCTGGTCCTTGAAGGGAGTGGTAGGAACCTTGGGCACATAGCCAGGCCGGGGTCTTAGTACCACATGGTTGTCACCCGGCCCGAACTCTAGGCACGATTCGTCGACCGAAAATGCGTGCAGGTCTCCTACTCTCTTGACTGAGGCCAATGCAACCAGTAGCAAAGTCTTCATGGAAAGAAGCTTTAAATCCACTGTCGGCAAAGGCTCAAAGGGAACGTCCTGAAATGCTTGGAGCACCAGGGAAAGATCCCAAGAGGGTATGGAGGGGGGTCGAGGAGGATTTAATCGTCTCGCCCCCCTAAGAAACCTGACGACCAGGTCAAGTCAAGTCAAGTCACCTTTATTTATATAGCGCTTTTTACAATACAGATTGTATCAGAGCGCTTCACAGTGATAACATGAAAACAATATAACAAAGTTTGTTTCTAAAAGATATTGCGTCAACGTCCACCTTAAGTAAGGCAGATCAATAATATTATTGAATATTAAATGTCCCCAACTAAGCAAGCCAAAAGCCAAGGCAACAGTGGCAAGGAACCAAAACTCCATCAGGGACAGAATGGAGAAAAAAACCTTGGGAGAAACCAGACTCAGTCGGGGGGCCAGTTCTCCTCTGGCCAACGAAGGAACAGTGCATGATTCGGGCAGCATTACAAGTCAGATTGGATCGGAACATTTAGAGTATTTTTTGGAAGTCCAAGTATGCACGCCGGTCTTAAGACGAGTTGTTGAGGATCAGTGCCGTCCACCATAGAGAGTCCATATCGCCCGTGTTGAGTCGTCACTTCATAGGCTTTGTGATTGGAGCATCTGAAGTCTCCGTGAGAGGCTGGATACAAACTGGAGCTGACGAACGCCATTTTCTCGGGACTCGCGTCCCGAGATAACAGCAGAAAAGCAAAGGGAAAATAATTAGCGTAGCTGCTGTTCATAATGATGATTTCCATAACACAGGCGTAAATGACAAAACATGAAGACAGTGACTCTTGCGTCCCAAAATCACCCCCCTCCGTCCCCCACTCAACTCAGCCCAGCTTACTGACCTATACGTCCCTACTGCTGCTGAGACCTAACCACAATCTCACAATCTCTCCGCAACCCAACCATACGCGCCAACCCGTTGACTAAGGCTGTCGAGCCCCACTGGTGCGTTAAAGCAGTTTCAGTGGACAACGGTTCCGTATGGCATACTACCTACCGCAACACAATATCTGCCCAACCACCCGTCATTCACGCAATATACACAGGAACGTAATGACTGCAAATATTATGCAACCTATACAGATAACCTACAGTCTCTTCAAGTTTTATAGTATTAAATGCATTTGATCTGATTCAGCAGTATTATAAAAGGTAAGCATTATGTAAATGCTTGGCTGAAGAGATGCGTCTTTAATCTAGTTTTGAACTGGGACAGCGAGTCAGAGCCTCGAACAATATCAGGAAGGCTATTCCAGAGTTTAGGAGCTAAATGTGAGAACGCCCTCCCTCCTTTAGTGGACTTAGATATCCTAGGAATGACTAGAAGCCTCGAATTTAGTGATCTTAAAGAACGCGATGGATTATAGGGCGATAGAAGGTCCATTAAATACACAGGAGCTAAACCATTTAGGGCTTTATAGGTCAGTAGTAGTACTTTGTAATTGATACGGAACTTGATAGGTAACCAGTGTAGAGATGATAAAATTGGTGTTATATGATCATATTTTCTTGACCTAGTAAGAACTCTAGCGGCTGCATTTTGCACTAACTGTAGCTTGTTTATTGAAGATGCAGGACAACCAGCTAATAAAGCATTACAGTAATCTAGTCTCGAGGTCATGAATGCATGAACTAACTTTTCTGCATCAGAAACAGATAGCATGTTACGTAATTTAGCAATGTTTCTAAGATGGAAAAAGGCTGTTCTTGTAACATATGAAATATGATTTGCGAAAGACAAGTTGTGGTCTAGTATAACTCCCAGGTCTTTTACTGTAGAGGATAAAGTAACAGGACATCCTTCTATATTAAAGTTGTATTGTAAGTGGTTTTGTGGATAGTTTTTTGGACCAACAAGTAATACCTCCGTTTTTTCTGGATTTAGTAGCAGGAAATTATGCGTCATCCAGCATTTTATATCTTTAAGACACTCTGTCAATTTTGATGAGTTAGTATTTTCATCTGGTCGTGATGAAATATATAATTGAGTGTCATCAGCATAACAGTGGAAATTAATTCCATGTTTTCTTATAATATTGCCAAGTGGCAGCATATATATTGAGAATAGCAGAGGGCCTAACACCGATCCTTGCGGCACTCCGTAGTCTACTGACGTTATCTTCGATTTTTCCCCATTTAAACAAACAAAATGGTAACGGTCTGATAAATACGATCTAAACCAGCTTAATGCCTGTCCCTGAACACCAGTGTAGTTTTGTAGTCGATCCAAGAGTATTTTATGATCTATAGTGTCAAACGCAGCACTAAGATCGAGTAGAACTAATATTGAGATACAGCCTTGGTCAGAAGCTAAAAGTAAATTATTTGTAATTTTAACTAGCGCAGTTTCTGTGCTATGATGCGGTCTGAATCCTGACTGAAATTTTTCATATATCTCATTTTCTTGCATGAAAGAGCACAATTGAGCGGACACAGTCTTTTCTAGTATTTTAGACATAAATGGAAGATTTGAAATCGGTCTGTAATTTGCTAAGTTATTTGGATCTAATTGCGGTTTCTTAATGAGAGGTTTTATAACTGCCAGCTTGAATATTTTTGGAACATGACCTAAAGATAAAGACGAGTTAATAATATTAAGAAGAGGCTCTTCCACTATAGGTAACACTTCTTTCAGAAATTTAGTTGGTATTGGATCTAATAAACATGTTGTTGGTTTAGATGCAATGATAAGTTTATTTAGCTCTTCCTGTCCTATAGTTGTAAAGCGGTGTAGTTGTTCTTGAGGGGCGATAATTGAGGCTGAATCATAAGACACCATAGAGGATTGTACATTTACAATTGTGTTTCGGATGCTTTCTATTTTCTCATTGAAGTAGTTCATAAAATCATTACAGCTATACTGTAACGGAATAATTTGCTCGGGTGATGTCTGTTTATTTGTTAGTCTAGCCACGGTGTTAAATAAAAACCTTGGATTATTTTGGTTATTTTCTATTAGTTTGCTGAGATGCTCAGCCCTGGCTGCTTTTAGAGCTTTTTTATAACGTGACATACTGTCTTTCCACGCGATTCTAAAGACCTCTAAATTAGTTTGTTTCCATTTACGCTCTAGGTTACGAGTTTCTCTCTTGATAGCATGCGTAGCACTGTTGTACCATGGTGCTTTAGTTTTCTCTCTAACCTTTTTTGATCTAATTGGTGCAACAATATCTAATGTACTAGAGAAAATGGTGCTCAAACTGCTGGTCATTTCCTCTAGTTCATCTGTTTGTTTGGGTTCACTGAGCAGCAGAGATAGATCAGGTAAGCTATTTGAGAATCTATCTATAGTGGTCGGAAGGATTGTTCTGCCTGGTCTATAACGTGGCGCAACATGACAAATTTCAGCAGTGCGTATTATACAAGTTACCATGTGATGATCGGTGAGATCGTCACTTTGCGGTATAATATCTATATCGGTTAGATTGATTCCATATGATATAATTAAATCTAGTGTATGATTTAGACGATGAGTGGGACCACTGACATTCTGCTTGACCCCAAAGGAGTTTAATAAATCTGTAAACGCAGTCCCTAACGCATCATTTGTGTTATCTACGTGTATGTTAAAATCTCCAACAATTATTGCTTTATCGGCATTGACCAATAGATCTGAGAGAAAGTCTGCAAACTCTTTTAGGAAATCAGCATATGGTCCTGGAGGTCTATATACAGTAGCCAAGGCTAGAGATAATAGGGATTTATTTCTTACATCTAAGAGCGTAACGTTTAGCACAAGTACTTCAAACGAGTTAAACCTGTGACCTGTTTTCTGAGTAACATTAATAATATCTCTATAGATTGTTGCAACACCGCCGCCACGACCGATCAGACGGGGCTCATGCTTATAACAGTATCCTGGCGGAGTAGACTCATTTAGACCGAAATACTCGTTTGGTTTAAGCCAGGTTTCAGTAAGGCAAAGTACATCGAAGCTATTATCTGTGACCATTTCATTTACAATAACCGCCTTAGGTGTGAGCGATCTAATGTTTAGAAGACCTAGTTTTAGAAATTGTTTTTGTTCACTGATACTTAGATTTTCAGGTTTAATTACAATAAGATTTTTCCTAGATCCTACAGTGGATTTATTATTTGGCCTCACTAAACGAGGGATAGACACAGTTTCTATATAATATTCTACACTACTTATATCAATTAAATTGGCACAGCAAAGACTGTGATTTGGAATTTGATTTTCTAGTCATACGGTGTGTAACGTCTTGGAGATGTTGTCCGACAGAACAGCCGCTCCGAATCTGCTGGGGTGCAGGCCATCAGCACGGTAGAGCCTAGGTCGCTCCCAGAACAGATTCCAATTATTTACAAAGGGTAGTTTTTGTTCATTACACAATGACATTAACCATTCATTTAGTGCAAATAATCTACTGAACCTTTCCTGTCCTTGTCGGTACGTGGGAAGCGGTCCAGACACGATGATCGTTGCCTCAGGCGCTGTGCTGCGTACCGTCTCGATCAGGCTCCTGTAGTCCTTCTTCAGAACCTCCGTCTGCCGCAGCCTGATATCGTTTGTTCCAGCGTGAAGCACCACAGCTCCGACGCGCTCTTCACCGTTCAGGATCTCGGGAACCTGTGCGGCGACATCAAGAACACGAGCACCAGGAAGGCAGTGAGTGCGCACCTTACCCTTACCTGAGGTAGCACGGACATGACGGACCATGGAAGTGCCGATGATCACAGTTGGTCGTGCTTTCCAACTGTTTTGCCATCTATATGGTCGTGATATGCTGAAATAGCGGCAGCATGTACTTTGAGGGTGGAGGGAGACAGCCTTCGCTCCAACCCTTGCTGCAAGAAGGAAAGCACACACCCTATCGAACATCTTCGGGGGTCTTCTCGGCGAGAAGAACACCACTCGACGAACAGGTTCCACTTCAGGGCGTAAACACGTCTCGTGGACGGTGCCCGTGCTGAAGTGATGGTGTTAAGTACCTCAGGGGGTAAGTCACCTAGAACCTCCGCGTCCCGTCCAGGGACCAGACATGGAGTTTCCAGAGGTCTGGACGCGGGTGCCATAGGGTGCCCCCTCTCTGAGTCAGAAGATCCTTCCTCAGAGGAATGGGCCAGGGAGGGACTGTCACAAGGAGCATGAGTTCTGGGAACCAAGTCCGGGTGGGCCAATAGGGAGCCACCAGAAGGACCTGCTACTTGTCCTCCCTGACTTTGCACAGTGTCTGTGCAAGAAGGCTCACTGGGGGAAACGCATATTTGCGAAGGCCCCGGGGCCAGCTGTGTGCCAGTGCGTCCGTGCCGAGTGTTCCCTCGGTCAGGGAGTAAAACAGCTGGCAATGGGAGGTCTCTGAGGAGGCAAACAGGTCTACCTGAGCCTCCCCGAACTCTCTCCAGATCAGCTGAACCACCTGGGGGTGGAGTCGCCATTCTCCCGGGAGCACAGCTCGTGATAGCTCGTCGGCCACACGGTTGAGCACGCCGGGGACATACATGGCTCGAAGCGACCTCAGATGCTTCTGACTCCAGAGGAGGAGATGGCGGGCAAGTTGCGACATGCGACGGGAGCGTAGACCACCTTGCCGGTTGATATACGCAACGGTCGCAGTGTTGTCCGTACGGACCAGCACATCCCTGCCCTGCAGCGGTCTTTTCAGACGGCGCAGAGCGAGATGTACTGCTAGCAACTCGAGGCAATTGATATGCCAATGCAGATGAGGGTCCGTCCACACCCCTGATACTGCATGCCCGTTGTACGTGGCACCCCAGCCGGTGGCCGAGGCATCTGTGAATACCACAGCATGCCTGGATACCTGTTCCAAGGGGACTCCTGCCCGAAGGAACGAGGGATCTGACCACGGGCTGAAGGTCTGACGGCAGGCCGGTGTGATTGCCACCCGGTGAGTGCCGTGATGCCACGCCCATCTCGGGACTCGGCCGTGAAGCCAGTGCTGAAGCGGTCTCATATGAAGCAAGCCGAGCGGGGTTACCGCTGCTGCTGCTGCCATATGCCCCAGGAGCCTCTGAAAGAATTTCAGTGGGACCGCCGTCCTGCCTTTGAACGTGTTCAAGCAGTTCAGCACCGACTGAGCGCGCTGCTCTGTGAGGCGCGCTGTTTGTGCGACCGAATC
The DNA here is from genome assembly GCA_030578255.1 of Tiaroga cobitis. Lineage (NCBI taxonomy): Eukaryota > Metazoa > Chordata > Actinopteri > Cypriniformes > Leuciscidae > Tiaroga > Tiaroga cobitis. The sequence goes on along the minus strand of CM060591.1, from coordinate 27,347,589 downwards.
CAACTCCATACCGAGAAAAGAGATCCTCTGCACGGGGGCGAGTTTGCTCTTCTCCCAGTTGACCCGAAGACCCAACTGGCTGAGGTGCCTGAGCACAAGGTCCCTGTGGACGCATAACTGGTCTCGAGAGTGTGCTAGTATGAGCCAGTCGTCAAGATAGTTGAGGATGCGAACACCCTGTTCTCTCATGGGAACAAGGGCCCCCTCCACGACTTTCGTGAAGACACGGGGGGACAGGGACAGCCCGAAGGGTAGGACCTTGTACTGATATGCTCGACCCTCGAACGCAAATCGTAGAAACGGCCTGTGTCGAGGGAGAATCGAGACATGAAAGTACGCGTCCTTCAGGTCGATCGCTGCAAACCAATCTCGGGGACGGATGCATTCGAAGATGCGTTTGTGCGTGAGCATTTTGAACGGTAGCTTGTGGAGGCTCCGATTCAAAACTCGCAGGTCCAAGATCGGTCGTAACCCACCACCTTTCTTGGGTACAATGAAGTAGGGACTGTAGTGCCCTGACCTCATATCGGCTGGAGGGACCGGCTCTATCGCGTCCTTCGCCAGTAGGACTGCGATCTCCGCGCGCAAGACATGGGCATCGGCTGCTCTCACTGTAGTGGAGTGGATGGCCCGAAACTTGGGGGGACGCCGGGCGAACTGAATCGCGTAGCCGAGCCTGACGGTCTGGATGAGCCAGCGAGACGGACTGGGGAGCTCTAACCAGGCTCTCAGAGACCGTACAAGCGGGACCAAGGGGACCGTAGGCGTACCCGGAGTGGGGCAGCGAAGTGGAACACAGGGACCTGGCTGGGGGGGCTTTCTCTGGGAGGCAGCCCCCAGCGGGGTCTGAGTGTGCTGTAAAGCGCTTACCTGGTTCCACGGGGCAGGAGGTGCGGGAGGCGGCTCGGTGGCGTTCTCGAACCGTACACTGCTGCCAGCTGGCGATAGAAGAGGAGGATGAGAGTGGTAAGGATTTTGTCCCCCCACTGCTCTCCGAGCCCTCTTCGGACCCAGAGATGATAGAAACTGCTCTTTTATTGAAAATTTGGGACAAACAACAAAACAAAACAAAAGATTTTCCACCCGGCCCTCCTCCGGGGGAGGGAGCGATGCGGCCATCGTCTCCTGAAGAGCAGTCCCTGCCACCCCTGGGTTGCCCGTCCTAGGGCCGCTTGGTGCTGGCTTTGCCGCCCTTCTTGGCGGGGCCCTGGACGGGCGGGGCGTTCTGCCTGCGACTGGCTCCGCGGCGCCGCTTTGGTGGAGGCTGCTGCTGCGGCGCGGGAGCCGGGGAGGGCGCAGACGGACGCCCCCGGCGACGAGCAGACTGAGGAGCCGCCGGCGATGGGGTGGAGGCAGCAGCTGACCGCCGCGGCATGATGTGTTTGATGGCCTCAGTCTGCTTCTGTACAGCCGAGAACTGCTGGGCAAAGTTCTCGACCGCGTCGCCGAAGAGGCCGGTCTGGGACACGGGGGCGTTGAGGAACCGGAGCTTGTCGGTCTCCCGCATGTCGGCCAGACACAGCCAGAGATGGCGTTCCTGGACCACCATTGTGGACATCGCACGGCCCACTGAGCGAGCGGTAGCCTTCGTCAAACGAAGCGCGAGGTCCGTCGCTCGCCGGAGTTCTTGGAACACCAGTGGATCGTGACCACCCTCGTCCAGTTCCTTCAGTGCCTTGGCCTGATGGACCTGGAGCAACGCCAAAGCGTGCACGGCAGAGGCAGCTTCCCCACAGGCCTTGTAAGCCTTGCCGGTTAAGTCCGACGAGTACTTACAGGCCCGGGAAGGGAGACACGGTTCTCCGCGCCAGGTGGAGTTAGGGCACAGTTGCATAGCAACGGCCCGCTCCACCGGTGGGATGCGCGTGTAACCCTTAGCTGCCCCGCCGTCAAGGGTGGTGAGGGAGGAGGAACTACTGGAGCGGTTTCGGGCAGTAAAAGGTGCCGTCCACGTCCCAGTGAGCTCCTCATGCACCTCCGGGAAGAAAGGCACTGGGGTGGGATGCTGAGCACCAGCACGCGCCACCCCGAGATACCAATCGTCCTGCCTCGAGGGTTCGGGACCCGGTGGAGGGTTCCACACAAGTCCGACCCTCTCGGCGGCCCGGGAAAGCATGGCCATCATCTCCGGGTCCGTATCGGGCACCGCCGGCACCCCCGAAGGAGGCAGCGGCTCCGACACGTCGTCCGCAGAGATATCTGACCCACCCTCCGATGCCGCGATCGACATCTGTTCATCGCCGGGAGCGCCAAAGGAAACGGTTGGTACACACCTCGTGGATGGTCCAGCACGCTCCTGTGGCAGCTCACATGGTTGCGGAGGCTGAGGGTTCCTAGGGGGTTGGTTCCCCGAAGGAAGCGCGCTCACTGTAATCCTCAGGTCACCCGTGCCAGCGTCCGAAGCAACCCTCGCAGGAGGATTGGAACGGGGCGCCGGCACGGGGACTCCGCCCCTTTGCAGGAACGAGAGTCTCGACCTCAGCTCCGAGATGGTCATCTTCCCACAATGGGTACATGACTCATCCACGAACGCTGCCTGTGCGTGTTGTAAGCCCAGACACACAAGACAGCGTTCGTGACCATCCCGCGATCCCAGGTAACGACCGCATCCAGAAACACACAGATAGAATGTCATCTTTAAAAAGACGCAAACTATCTGTGTAAGCTCTTTTAGGAACTGCTCTCGCTGACACTGAGGCACACAGGGGGACAGATGCAGACGATCACGGCCGGGAATGTGCACCCGTACGTGCGCTGATCAGCTCTCTTGCTCAGTCTTACCAGCTGTGAAAACAGCTTTTGGGTTTCTTCGCCGGAGAGAAAGAGATCTGTCCACGCTGTCGCGCCGTAACACCCGTATCAGAGAGAGAGTTTTGCTTGAGAAAGAAGTCACTCTAAGCAGAGGCATCGAAGTTTAGGCTCCGAAGCAAAAAGCTGAAGTGCAATCACACAGCCGCTCATTATATACCCGCGCTGACGAGGACGCGCAGCTGTTGCAAATGATTGCACGCCAATGTGCATTGGCTTGTTTTAGATTCACTCGAAGTAAATTGGCTCTCTGGCGAGATTCCTATTGGTCAGTCTGACCTACGTTGTAGTGACTGACCGATAGGGAACTACATATTTTACTATCTGAAAATAACCTCGACATTTGTTTTTCTTTACAGAGCATGCAGACTTTTGGATGCAGGGCAGAATGTCCCCTATAAAATAATGGTTACGGATGAATTTGACTAACTATCCTGGCCTGGATTGTTATTGTGGCAGAAAGAAACAAGGCCACACCTGCGCAGCGCATAACTTAAATTTTCCTTTTACAGAATGTCAGGTTGGGTTGCGGAAAACAGAACTGATTCTGTTCCAAATGTATAAATATTGTTTTTCAGGGGAAAAGGACCCCGAGTGCTATTACGTGAGCAAGAAATTATCCGGTGATAATGTTTCAGGTTGTTGAATCCACAGGTCACACCAAAAGGGACGAGCGGCTAGACAAGCGGTCACTAACAAAATACTTAAGGTCTCCATTCACAGGTGACAGCAGGCAAGAAATGGTTCACTCCAGTGGGGGTGCGGTCGTGATTTAAGGGAAAACCTTATAAGGATCAGAAAATGGTTGGAGAATGTGACACCTGGGTCCAAGCCTCTCACCTTAGACAACACCAACAGGCCTCAACCATCCAATAGAGCACAAAGTGAGGGATTCAAGGACGTGCTAGTAACGTGCCTCCCGAACCTACGAGGGAAAAACCATTGCAACGGCATGCAAAGTGTCACCCTGGTGAACACGGAACGTCCGTGGGGCGAAGGTGATGATCAACACACCTGGAGGAACCAACTGCCAACTGATGGTTTAAGTTTAACAGAAGAATCTGTTTTTGTGATGATTTTGATGATTTTGTTTGATTGAATCAAACTAGGTATTGATTTGATTGGTGCAAATGTCGAAAATCTATTAATTTATGTGTAACAAGCAAAAAGACGGACCGTAATGGAGATATTAGAGTTAATTTTGAACAACTAATTTGGTTAGAGGAATGGGAAAAATGATAAGACTTCTCTGGTTAGATTTGTTAAACAGTGCGTTCAATAGAGCCTACTAAATTGAATTAGAAGTGAATGAAATATGGAGATGGGCGTAGATTAATGGAAAAGGCTTAATGATAGAAGTTAGGATTGTGTTATTCTGATAATTTTGTTATTCATGGGTGAATATGATTACAAAGACAGGTGAAAACCTGCTGTCTGTTCAATTGGTGAAAATGACAGTCTATCCCAAGGATGAACAAAATTATGCGACGATACAGTTAGCAGGAGCTACAGTGAGATATGTGTTAAATGTATGTTCTGTTTGTTTTTCTTCTATTTTGTTTATTTTCTGAGAAAGATTAAGGGCAAAAGATTTAAAGAAGGTTACAAGCAGCGGTCATCCGTGTTACGAGGTGGCGTACAAGGACAGGGTTTGAAACTGAGGGATTTTTATTCTGTTTGTTTTCTTACTGTGTTATAACTATTTATTCCTTACTGGTGTGACTGAGGGTCTGCTTGCAGGAGCGCAGAAACAGTGATTTCTCGTTTAGCCCGACCCAGTAAAAATGTTTACTTGCTTGCTAAATAATTATGGGGCTTTCCCCCACAAAAAAAAAACAGCCTTATGCTTCTTCATTCTATTTCTTCACAGGTTCAAGGAGAGTGATTTGTATGTAATGACTTGAACTTGCATTTATTATTACTATTATTACAATGTTTGATTAATCAGTTATCAGAGTATGATAAACAGAGAGGAATTGTTATTGAATTTTTCTTCTCTTGCTCTGATTTCAGTGATTCCTAATGATGGCCTCATCTGTTCTCACGAATGTAGTGAGAGGGGGCCTTTGATTGATAATTTACTGTGGTTGGGAGTCAGTGGAGGTAAGGAAAAGCAGGTGGTCAAGGGGTCATCTTGAGTGCATTTGTACGTTATAGCCTAAAGGGTTAAGGGGGCATTTACCTCTCAGGGCCAGGGAGAAATAGGAAAAAACAAAGTATATCTCTCCTGTGAGGGGAGAGCAGAAATAAGGCCTTGGAGGACACAAGATATAAAAAAGACAGACACTGCTTCTCCTTATCTCTCCTCACTGACTCACGAATGTGTATGAGTGACGAAGATCTCTCTTGCAAGAGAATAAATACTTTTTAAACTATTAAATTGGACTCAGAGTGTCTCTTACTCAGTGATGATGTTTGTTGGGAAGCAAAAAAGCCACAACATATAATGTGCATTAAGTGCGCCGAAAACATTGCATTTAATTCACACTTCAGTGTATTCCTTTAAAGTATATTGTGTAATAAGTACTCTTTATAAAAGTACACTAAAGTGCACTTTTTTACACAAGGGCCAGCTCTCAGATTTCATAAAAAATATCTTAATTTGTGTTCCGAAGATGAACGAAAGTCTTACGGGGTTGGAACAACATGAGAGTAATTACTGAGAGAATTTTTATTTTTTAAAACCATCAGATTTAAAAATATTATATAATTAATCATATCATATAATAAAATATAATTTAGCTTATTGTTACTACTGTAAATCTATATTAAATTATGGGAACTCCATGTTTTCATAATCTTTACTTTTTAAAATAATTTTGTTTCTGCATTTTTAAAATATACTGTCATTAAAATGTTAATAGAAAATATATTTATTGAACAAAAATGTGTTCTTTTATTTATCTAAATAAACAGAAAATAGTACAAACTTGTTAAAGTGCTTGTTTTCAACAAGTACTAACAGACATTACGCAAAACATTATTTTAGCTAAAGTTTTTGTATAAATATGACTTTCACCCCATGCTGGTGAGCCTTTTACCCCATGTGTGGGTTAAATGGCCCACCTTGCCACTTCATACATTTATAAGATTTTTAAACAAAATAACCTACTTTTATGATTTATTTTCCATCAAAATCTGTTGCTCCATCAGTTCAATAATCTTGCTTTCAAAATATATTTTTTTTTCTGCAATCATTCAATATGGGAGTGGTCGGAGGAGAACACGTCTTTGTGTGAATAAGTGAATGATACTAGCAAGAGCAAATCGCAATTCAGCTGTGCGCGACAAATGCCTCCAGTGTGAAAGCACAATGCGTGCGTGCTGCTCCCTCTCTCAATATGCACAGCTTCTGCTCCGTTTGCGCATCCAGTGTGAATCAGGTGTTTGAAAATAGGCTTTTTTTAAACAACCAAAAGGTGCCACAGAAACGTCTCGGTTACGGATGTAACCCTCGTTCCCTGAGTAGGGAACGGAGACGTTCCGTCGGATGACGACGAATGGGGGGGTTTCGCTTAGAAAGCCAATCGACTACGAGTACTACAAAACGAGCCAATGGCAAAGAAATGCCATGGGTCTGCGGAATTTGCATAGCGTAACTCCGCCTCACCTCGTGAGTATTTAAGGAGCGCGCTCATAGCAAATAGGCATGTTTTTCTCGCTGAGGAGCCAAGGCTGAGCTCAGGCGATCCCCGCGGCACAGCGGAAAGTGGCAGGAAGACGGAACGTCTCCGTTCCCTACTCAGGGAACGAGGGTTACATCCGTAACCGAGAAGTTCCCTTTCGTTGTCACTCCGAGTTCCGTCGGATGACGACGAATGGGGATACCAGTCTAATCACGCCACCTTCTCGGCTGTCTTCCAGTGCCCTGCGTAATCTGAGATCCTTGTCGTGAGATAGCACGGACAAAGGATTCCTATTAGCACAGGAATACCAAGGTACACTGGGGAGCATATCCCAAGGTCTTTAAGGGAAGTATGCAATTACTGCCAACCCAGAGGGGGGGACTTAGAAAATACACATATGACCCGAGGGATGCATATGGGGAATCACTGGGGTGTCCAGCCGCAGGTGGAATATTTCAACCCCAGGGGTGGCAAGGTGGCTTGCCAAGGGAAAGACACATGCTCAAGAGGCTTACAGTGGAAATACACATGTGGGGGTAGCTCAGAGGAGGTACCATGCACACGGGAGGCACCTAGCCGACGCGCAGGCAAAAGACACTGGCGCCAGCATTAGGAGTGCTGGAGGAACTCAGGGCTTTCGGGGAAGCTCACCTGAGGAAATATCGCACGCATCCAGTCCGAGGAGTGGAATGGCGAGCAAGCGAAGACACCTAACAAGTCCCATGCAGTACATGGGAGGAGACTGGCTCCACTCGGAGATTGTAAAATCTGGCGAATGTGTTGGGTGTCGCCCAGCCTGCAGCTCTGCAGATGTCTGTTAGCGAGGCGCCATGCGCTAGGGCCCAAGAGGATGCCACACTCCGGGTGGAGTGGGCGGTCACACCAAGGGGGCACGGTCGGCCTTGCTGCTGGTATGCCAAAGCAATGGCGTCCACTATCCAGTGAGACAACCTTTGTTTGGAGAGAGCCTTTCCCTTCAGCTTCCCACCATAACAGACAAAGAGCTGGTCTGAGGTCCTGAAACACTGCGTTCTGTCTACATGGGTGCGGAGAGCACGTACTGGACAGAGCAGTGCCAAGGCTGGGTCTGCCTCCTCCGGGGGCAGCGCTTGCAGGTTCACCACCTGGTCCCGAAAGGGAGTGGTGGGAACCTTGGGCACATATCCAGGCCGGGGTCTCAGGATCACGTGAGAGTCACCCGGCCCGAATTCCAAGCACGCTTCGTCAACGGAGAATGCGTGCAGGTCCCCTACCCTCTTGATGGAGGCCAATGCAGTCAGGAGCGCTGTCTTCATAGACAGGAAGTTAAGCTCGACTGACTGCAAAGGCTCAAAGGGAGCGCTGCGCAGGGCAGTTAAGACCACTGCGAGGTCCCAAGAGGGTACGAGAGGAGGGCGAGGAGGATTCAGTCTCCTCGCTCCCCTCAGGAACCTGGTGATCAGGTCATGCTTTCCCACGGACTTACCTTCTATCGGGTCATGATGTGCGGCAATAGCGGCGACATAGACCTTGAGGGTGGAGGGAGACAGCCTTCGCTCCAACGCCTCTTGAAGAAAGGAAAGCAGGACACTGACCGGACATCTCCGGGGGTCTTCTCGGTGAGAAGAGCACCAGTTGACGAAGAGGTTCCACTTCAACGCATAGACGTGTCTCGTGGACGACGCTCTAGCGAAAGTGATGGTAGCCACCACCGCTGGTGGTAGGGTACTCAAACCTGCCTCGTCCCGTCCAGGAGCCACACGTGGAGGTTCCAAGATCGGGACGAGGGTGCCATAGGGTGCCCCGTCCCTGAGAAAGGAGGTCCTTCCTCAGAGGAATCGGCCAAGGAGGTGCTGTCGCGAGGAGTACAAGTTCGGGGAACCAGGTCCTGGCGGGCCAGTACGGCGCGACCAAAATGACCTGCTCCTCGTCCTCCCTGACCTTGCGCAGGGTCTGCGCGAGAAGGCTCACTGGGGGAAACGCATATTTGCGGCCCCGCGGCCAGCTGTGCGCCAGAGCATCCGTGCCGAGCGTGCCCTCGGTCAGGGAATAATACTGGGCGCAATGGGTCGAGTCGTGAGAGGCAAACAGATCTATCTGTGCGTCCCCGAACTGGTCCCAAATCAGCTGGACCGACTGGGGATGGAGTCGCCATTCTCCAGGGAGGGGCTGAAACCGTGAGAGCTCGTCGGCTGCACAGTTCAGGGCTCCGGGGATATAAATGGCACGAAGCGACCTCAGATGCTTCTGACTCCATAAGAGGAGGTGGCGGGCGAGTTGCGACATACGGCGGGAGCGCAGACCACCTTGATGGTTGATGTACGCTACAGTTGCGGTATTGTCTGAACGGACTAGTACGTGCTGGCCCTTGAGCACGGCTCAGAAGCGGCGCAGGGCGAGCTGTACTGCCAGCAACTCGAGGCAATTGATGTGCCATAAGCGGTGGGGTCCTGTCCAGGAGCCCGCGGCAGCACGTCCATTGCACATGGCACCCCAGCCCATGGTAGAGGCATCTGTCGTTACAACAACATGCCGCGAAGCTCGTTCCAGGGGCACTCCGGCCCGTAGAAAACTGAGGTCCGACCACGGGGTGAAGGTCTGACGGCAGGTCGGAGTAACTGGTACTCGGAGAGTGCCGTGTTGCCATGCCCACCTCGGGACTCGGTCGCGAAGCCAAAGCTGAAGCGGTCTCATATGGAGTAATCCGAGCGGTGTTGCCACGGCTGCGGACGCCATATGCCCCAGGAGCCTCTGAAAAAGTTTCAGTGGAACCGCACTCTTGCCCTGGAACTGTGACAGGCAAGTCAGCAGTGACTGCGCGCGCTCGCTCGTAAGCTGCGCGGACATGGCGACCGAGTCGATCTCCATACCGAGAAAAGAGATCCTCTGCACGGGGCAAAGTTTGCTCTTTTCCCAGTTGACCCGAAGGCCCAGACGGGCTACATGGCGGAGCACCAAATCCCTGTGTTCGCAAAGCTGATCTCGAGAGTGAGCTAGGATTAGCCAGTCGTCGAGGTAGTTCAGAATGCGAACCCCGTGTTCCCAGAGGGGAACAAGGGCTGCCTCGACGACCTTCGTAAAGACGCGAGGAGACAGGGCTAGCCCGAATGGGAGAACTGCGTACTGATATGCCTGCCCCTCGAAAGCAAACCATAGGAACGGTCTGTGTCGAGGGAGAATGGAGACATGAAAGTAGGCGTCCTTCAGGTCGATCGCTGCAACCAATCCTGGTGCCGCACACATTCGAAAACGCGTTTGGCGGTGAGCATCTTGAACGGCAGCCTGTGAAGGGAGCGGTTCAGAACGCGCAGGTCCAGGATTGGCCGTAACCCACCGGCTTTCTTCGGGACAATGAAATACGGGCTGTAGAAGCCGGTCTTCATTTCGGCTGGAGGGACAGTCTCGATCGCACCCTTCGCCAGCAAGGTTGCAACCTCCGCTCTCATGATAGGGGCATTGCCACCGACCATAGTGGAGCGGACTCCCCTGAAGCGGGGAGGAGACCGCGCGAACTGAATCGCGTAGCCGAGCCTGATCGTTCGTGTGACCCAGCGGGACAGGTTGGGAAGCTCTAGCCAGGCTCCCAACGACTGAACCAGCGGGGTCATGCGAACTACAGACTTCCCGTCGGTGGGGCAGCGAGGCGGTATGGCTGACCCAGACGTGGACGGCATAGCGGCCCGGTGTGGGGGTGCAGCCATAGACCGCGTCCTGACAGAGCAGACCAGGGAAGGACGAACGTTCCACGGGGGTCTGCTCTGCCAGGGGTCTGGCGTCAGAGGGGGATGAGAGTGGTACGGTCCGGGGACGGCGCGCACTGTCATCCGGCTCTGGAACAGAGGAGGACGAGGGGTGCACGGCCCGGGGGCGGCGCACCGTGTCGTCCGAGAACTCTGTGCGCTCAGAAACGGGAGAGTCGGTTCTTTCTGAATAAGGATTCTTCCCCAGCCCTCCACCAGGGAAAGGAGTGGCCCTGCTACCAGCTCCTGGAAAGAACTGAGTCCCATCTCTGAGGAGCCCATCTCAAGAGCGCCGCTTAACCCGGCGTATAGCGGGGGGCGGGGCTGGAGAGGGCTGTGGCGTCCCCCTGCGGCTTCCAGAGCCAGCCCGGGTGAACGGGCGGGGTGGGAGCCGCAGGAGGGCGCCTTCGGCGGTGGGCAGACTGAGGGATCAGCTCGGACGGCGGGGCCGTCGGGGCAGATAAGCCTCAGTCTGCTCGTGGGCGGTTGAGAACTGTTGGGCCAAGCCCTCAACCGCACCGCCGAAGAGGCCGACCTGGGATATGGGGGTGTCAAGCAGATGGGTCCGCCCGACATCCTGCACATCGAACAGGTTCAGCCACAGACTGGTATACATCACCTGACCCAGGGAACGCACGGCCACTTTCGTCGCTCGGAGAGCAAGGTCAGTGGCGGCGCGCAGCTCATTGAAGAGCCCTGGGTCAGTCCCACCCTCGTGCATGTCCGTGAGCATCTGGGCCTGGTAGACCAGCAGAATGGCCATGGCATGCAGTGAGGCGGCTGCCTGTCCTGTAGCGCTATAGGAATTCGCCACAAGTGTAGACGAAAAACTACAGGCTTAGGACGGGTGCTTAGGATCGCGCCGAGAGGAAGCACTCTGAGGACACAGTAGCATCGCAACAGAGCGTTCAACCGGGGGACCCCAGTGTACCCATAGGCAGCGGCCCCGTCGAGGGAAGGAAGGGCGAAGGAGATCAACGAGGGATCGCTGGAAGACACGGGGGTCTTCGAGGATTTCGAGATCTCCTAATGCACATCCGGGAAAAAAGGTTTTGGAGTGGACGCTGACAGGAGTCAGCGGCCACGCCCAAAAACCAATCGCCCGGGAAAGCATGGCCGTCATCTCAGGATCTGACTCGACAATGCCATATGCACACCCGAAAGTGGCAGCACTGTCAAATCTTCACTTCCTGAAAATTCTAGCCCACCCTGTGATGCTGCGATGGACAACAGATCCGATTCTGGAGCGTCAAGGGAAACCCGCGGGGCATCCGAAAATAGACCCGGGGAATCCCCTGAACACTCGCGGGTTGCGTCACTGAAGAGGGGGGCGTGGTCCACGGACAAAGAGTCGGCGGATTTGTTCCACGCACACACCCTCAGGTCACCCTGGCCACCAGCCGAAGTAGCACCTCACGTGGAGAGTGTTAGATCGGGGTGTGGATGAGGGGACTCTCTCTCTAACGAGATCATTGAGTCTCGACCGTAATGACGCGATGATCACGTTCCCGCGGGGAGAACGTGAATCATCCACAAACGCTGCTCTAGCGTGATGAAGCCCAAGCACGCAGAGCAGAGAATGTGCCCATCAAAATCGGAAATGAGTCGACCGCACCCAGAAATGCACGGGCGAGCCGTCTTTAAAAAGACGTGCCGCGTGCGAGCTCTTTTGTGAGAGGAGGAAGAAACTCCGCGATGTTGAAGCGAGCAGGGAGAAACACACTCATTGGCAGATCACTGCACAGATCAGCAGGCAATGTGAACTCGCTGCAGATCGCCGTCACACCAACACCGGAGAGAGTGGCTCGTCTCGTAGAGTGAAGTCAGAAATGGCTGTGGAGCGAAGAGATACTCTTGGCTCCGAAGCGAAAACATGCCTATTTGCTATGAGCGCGCTCCTTAAATACTCACGAGGTGAGGCGGAGTTACGCTATGCAAATTCCGCAGACCCATGGCATTTCTTTGCCATTGGCTCGTTTTGTAGTACTCGTAGTCGATTGGCTTTCTAAGCGAAACCCCCCCCATTCGTCGTCATCCGACGGAACTCGGAGTGACAACGAAAGGGAACTGCATACTTCACCCTTTAACAAAACCCAGTACTGAATTCTTAGACTAATTCAATTAGAAAAGACACACAGAAACATAACACTTGTTGCTTTAAAATATAAAATGTGTTTTATTTCATATTGATGTACAAATTTACATGAAAAATGCAGCATCTAAATAGTAACTTGCACAGGAAAGTGTAGATAATGGACAAACACAAGACATGCACATCACAAAGAGACAAGAACAATGAGAAGAAAAAGAATGTGAACGTTCAAAGCCCTCCTATAGTCTATAAAGATTATTATATAGACATAAGCCCATCCACACATCACACTCAAGTATATTACACATCACATTAAAAAAAAGAGTGCCTGTTCCAACTTAAAAATGACAGTATGACTTCCCACAATTTGGCTCCAATTTGCAATGTACTCAGTTTCAATTCAACTCCTGAAAAATAAAACACACACCTGTGGTTGTTACTAAATATCATTAAGGCTGTGAATACAGCCAGGCCAAGCTTGTAGAGTATGGCCTACAAGACTATTTTAAACCATTGGGGAAAAAATGTATGGACATCAGCAGAACATTGCAATTTATGGTTTCTTAATTAACTAGACACCAAAATGCATAGAAGAAATAAGGATGAGATAAAGAGAAAACAATTTGTTACAATACATTTTATTTTACAGTAGTCAATATTTTAAGTGGATCAAAAAAGTTAAATGAAAGTTGTCCTAAGACAAGAACAGGTATTGTTCAAAATGCATGTATAACTTTGATGAAAGGTTTTGAACCACTTCAAATGTTGACTACTGTATATGAAGTCAAACTAAGTTTTACTTAATTGTCATATTTTACAATATGGAAATAAGGTGGCTGATCATTTACAAAATTAAGCTCAGATTTTTCACACACTAAGGCCAGTATTGATACTTGCAAGCCCATGGGAAGCATTTAATCAGCCTTACACACCATCTAGGCACAAAACAGAGGTGATATTTTCAAAGAACAGAAAGTACTTAAGAAAAAAGTTTGCACTGTTTTCATTAATGTTTGTTGCTACTGTAAAACGATGTGACTGCACCTGAACTAAATGAGAGCTTCCTAATGTAGGCCATCAGTGACAAGCTCTTTCATTCAGTGACCACACTACAATATAACTTACCATTGCTAATTGATGAGCCTAAATTACCATATTAAGATGCAGACTTTTTTTATTGCACAATTTCAGTAATTGGTGAGGGTTGCATAATGCAATGACAGACCAAGGCTGCTGGAAGACACCTCAGTGACCCCAGCCTGAAGCAGCATTCCCAAGCTATGGGTTAATTTAAATTATCTCCGAGGGTGCTTGCGAGTCACAAAAATAAGGACCCTGCGAATGGCAATCAGCCGGTCCTTAAGAGTGGTCATGGCGAGGATGGTCAGCTGGGCTTTGTTTTCCAACGGCAGCACAGCCAACAGCCACCAACACCATGCAGGACCAGTGGGGTTCCCCTGGGAAAAACAAGACCAGAATTAAACTTAGGTATTGAATGTATTAGATTATAAATGGAAACTACAGGAATTGAAATATGTGAATTATACACAGGTATGTTACACAACAGACAGGCTGGAGGTAAGATTACTATGAACAAGCATTTAGAACAAATGTGAGACTGATTTGGTGCAAACATTCACCTGTGGGTCAGAGTCTTTGGCAGGCAGCTGCCCAAAGTGGCTGATGATTTGACTCTTCATATCATCTTTAAGTAAAGTGAACCAGGCCATGGCCTGATCATAGACAGAGTCATGCAATTTCAGGAGCTCTGTCAACTCCTCTCCTTCAACCTAAACACAAAAATTCATATTAGGTCAGAGTGGAAGACTGGTGATTTTTTTCTCTCCCTCTTTCATACACACACATAATACAACTTTTGGATTTGGACTTTCTTGTGCTCGTACAATGCAAAAATATTTCTATACCTTCTTATCCTCCAAATATTCAATCTTGGCTGTGTGGTATCCATCTCGCTGCCCATGACTGAGCACTTTAAAACGTGCAATGCCTATCGTGTCCACCACAGAGCGTCCATCAGGAAAAAACTTGACATCTCTCACCTCCAGCATACAGCCGTGGTCTGCAAACCTGCAAATCATAGACCTCACCCATTTAACTCCATGCAATGTTAAAATGTTATTTACTTCATTAACACTTCTTTCCCAAGGGCTCAAGCAATGAAATTATATGTACAAAACTCTGAACACATAATTCTTATTTAGCCAAAAAGCTTTCGTGCTTTGTCACATGCTCCACCCAACAGGGAGTCTGCTATTTTAGATTTAGTTGAAAGTGCATCAAGTGAACTCTCAAATACTCCTACAAGGGCATTCATGAGATTATACCAAAACATTGAAGATAAATTGCAAACAGATTTTTGATATTTAGAATGGTTTGGCAGTGGCATGCCATGTGGCAATACATTTATGGTGAAAAAAGGGAGACTGTTTAGTGGTTGATTATAGAGCTGTTATCTTAGCTGATTTTAAGTTTTTTTTTTTTTTTTGCAGTAACTGCTTTGCTAATTACAATAAGTTTTTGTTGTTGTTACGATTGCCTCCTGTGGGACTTATAACTACAAACTGAGCCTAAAACAACAACAAAAAACACCACAAAAAAACACAAGGGAGTCTTCTATGGGATTTCTGAATTACTTCAAACAGGTGAGTACAAGCAGGTGAGTCCTGTATGGTTCAAGCTGGATTTGACTATCCTTACCCTACCTGAATAATCATAGGGTTAGATGTTAGATAAAAAGACACACCAAGTAACAATACATACCAACCACACTCTGACATACCAACATACCTACACAATTATAGCTGCATAATTTATTGAATTGGCTTAAAATACAGCAGAAACCGGAAAAAGCCTATATTTTCTTTGCAGGCCAAACCCCCAAAATGGTTTTAGTAAACAGGATGAAAGCCTATTTTAAAAACCAACCCACAACCCAACCAACAGCAAAATTGCCGTTTTAGTGGGGACATATTTGTCCTTAAGATCCAATGTGTAACTTGTATGTACCTAGTGTAAAATACAGTATTTATAAAAGGAAAAGAGACATTTATTTAAATTCCAATAAAAATACACACTTCTGCTAAAATGTATGCAGTTGGGATTAGCACAGGCAAAATGACAAAAAAAAAATGTAAAGACAAAAATGTCCTTAAGGATGCACAAGGGTTAAAAATTGTATACACTTTAAAATCTTGCTGATTACTTATAAAGCTCTAAATTCTGCAGCTGCTCATTACTTGAGTGAGCCCCTATAGTATTATAGTTCTTCATGCCCACTGGGGTCTCAAAATACAAAGAATATCAAAATCAACTACAGGCAGTAGATCCTTTTCCTATTTAGCATTTAAACAGTCTTCCTTGTTTGGGAGGTAGAGACTCTCTGTCAGTTTAAATCTAGATTAACCTATTTTCTTTAACCTATTAAAGAAATTAAAGTTATTAATAAAAAATGTTAGAATTAATGGGTTGACGAAAAAGATGCATTCTTAGCCATTTCTTGAAAAGAGAGGTGCTCTTGCTCGTGCTCGTACTCGGAGAGGTGCGACACGTTAGCTGGCCATTTTGTGCCAGGGAAAATAGATAAATAATAAAAAAAAATTAAAAAAACAGTGGAATTTAGGATTTTGTGATAAAAGTTAAAATTTTTTGGCCAATGAAGATATTTTTTACATAAATTTGTGTCACTGCCAATAATTTTGGCCATGGCTGTATACAGATTTATTTATTACTTGCTCAAGTGCCAAAACATTTGAAATGTTTGTACTTTTCACAAAAAGAAAAGTACTATGTTTAAAAGAAAACTTATGCAGACAAACAGCCGTGAAAACTGCTTCCCATGCCTTCTTTTGCATTTAAATCTTTATACATAAAATCCTGCAGGCCATACAGAACTTTTTTTTGTGTCATCTATTATGTTGCCTTGTTTTTCTAAATGTGAGGTAATGTGACTGAAAGTTTTGCATTCATAGATTTTAATTGGATGCATTCCAATTAATGCATTTTTATGTCAATTAAAGTGTAAATTGCAGGTTAACTTTTTCACGAAGATAATGCAAAGTGCTTAAAAAAACAATTGTGGGCGGTTCTTATCTTTATGTTTCGTATGTTTTTTTATACCAAAATGCTGCATATAATAAGAAAAGTTGGTACGTTTTACAGTGGTTTTATACACGCCCCCTCCCTTCCACTAGGCTGGGCGTGACATCATAAAAGGGACTCCAAGCTTTTACTGTCTATGCCTGGTCAATGCTTCAAGCCTAGAGTTACCGTTAGTCTAAACGGCAAGTAGGCTAGCAGTTATATTGGAGACCTAGCTAGCAAAAATGGTTAACTATTGTGTTTGTTCGGGATGTACGAATACATCAAAAACGGGGGAGAGGCTCCACAAGTTCCCCAAGGACAAACGACTGATTCGTGCCTGTAAGTGTTAGTATACCCGACATAGATCTCGGGTATGCAAGCCCGACCCTACCCGAGCACGTTGTGTCCGAGCCCAGCCCGGCCCGACACATTAACTGTAATCATGAGCCCGAGCCCGATTTCAACTACTCAACTACTTTCTATGTTACTTTCTCCCGCCCGCAACATTTATGTTTTGTCCCGCTCCCGCCCACAAAAAGACTTTTTTTCTGTACCTCCAAATACTTTCAAGTTAGCCTACGTGTCGCCACCATACACATCAGCATAAATGCTCCTGATAAATTATTTGTTATTAAAGCATCAACACACAAACCACACTGTTATAACATAAAAACAAGCAGGCTAACTTACAGTCATGCATGGTTTGGCATGACTGCATGGTTTGGCATGAAAATAATTCCTAAAAAGCTGACATCAGTTCATCGCGATCTCACACATCTCTGTTATTATCAATGAATCTTTCATAATATCTACACTTTGTGTGTTATAATTCGAGGATTTGCCAGCATACAGAATTCATCACTGAACAAAAAGTCTGTTTTGAGCGGTGAGGGAAGTCTATCGTAAATGCTTCTGAATGGCCATTGCGTTCCTAGAAATCAACACATATGTCTGTGATTGGCTACATCGCTCAACGCTGCAAACATAATAGAAACTCTGGCCTGTAAATCGTTTTTTATTTTGTTTTAGTTGTTCTTGTTGCTTTTCTGCAAGAGATGAATAAAAATGTATTAGTTTTTATGTTTTATTCATAGATATTTCTAGTTTGCGGGAGTACCGCGAATCGTTTTATTCTCCCTCAACCCGAACACACAGAGTGAGTGTATTACCGCCCGCGCTCCCTCTTATGACGTAATCACCCAGTTACTGTAAAAACATGTAACACCCAGATACATGTTTACTGTAAAAAACATGCTACCTTTGAAGAAACCCCAATAAATGTTATTTTAACGCATTTTAAGACAGACATTTTTAACTACCGGTATATACATATTGAGCACTTCAATTTACACATTAATTGGTTGTGGTGGTTAACTTGCAATTTACACTTTAATGTTCATTTTGACCATCACTTTAATTCAGTGAATGCAACACAGCAAAAACAGACTCAGTGCGGAAACTACACTGCTGCATCTGCACCGCTGCATTGCCATGCGCCACCAAATGCTCTAAACTAACTTGGGCATGTAGGATTACAAATTTATTTAAATGTTTAATTTAGGTTCTAAGGTAAATTATGTCACAAAGCTGCTGGTTCCTGTCTGTCCTGATCTCTCTATTGTAAATTAATGAGTCCGGTTACTGAGACTCCCACCCTTTGTCTAATTTAAGGTTTGAGCAATCTAATCAGGCTGATTGGATTAGCATCTCAAGGCTCTGAATAACTGCTATGTTGATGAGATCAGGGCTGGGGAATTTCCGGTAACGAGCTGACTTCCGTACTACATTTGCATGTTTAGTTTCAGAGTGACTCCAGCCCTATGTAATCCCTCCCTCTTATAATGTATATAAAACTACAATGTAAAATTCCCTTAGTTAGACTTGGCTAAGATTTTTGGACGAAGCAGAATACAGCGATGCAACAGCAATAAAGAATCCTGCTTAAAAAGATACTTCGAGTCTCCTGGTCTTCGCTTCTGAGTTTTCAAACACTTTAGAAGAAAAAGTTCACAACAGGCACTAAAAAAATATGTACCGCATACATACTGCAAATGGATAATACATGAAACAGGAATTACATTCAATAAAAACATTAACATCCGCTCCAAGATATGATGAACGAAGTCTAATTTATGAAGCGCTGAAACCCTATTGTTTTTGTTAAGATTATTCTTATTATTCTGGCATAAAACTGATCGTGCAGACCAAAACCTAAGTCCTACAGACATGAAATCTGACCAGATGGTAGGTCTCAATTTGGAGAGACATTGACAAGGTATGGCCCCGATTGGCGCTACAGTGATCAAAAATGTGAAATGGCTAATATATCATTATTATACTATTATACTATATCATTACGATTTTATCACCGTCATGAAAAAATTTCCACCATTTGGGATTTTCTGGAAAATCTCAACAGCACTGACAAACACGAGAAACACTGTGCCATGAACGATCCTTATCAAAAAGGCTTATCAAAAAGTTAAAAGGCTTATCAATTTACAAATCACCATAATTTCCATGGATTTAGTGTAGTAAAACAGCAGAAATGAGATATTCATATTGAATTTTATTATATTATTTATGTAGGAATGTATTAAAGGTAATGAATTTTGAAAGTAATTAATTTTTTTTGTCAAGCTATAGCAGTTTTTGTGCATTTTGGCTACTGTTTTTCATAACAAATACCATAGAAACCATATAGTTGCGTTTTACCATGGTAGTGAGGTGCTATATGCATGGTTTTACCATAGATCAATAGTGTAATGAGTCTTCAGGAGAATGAGAATCCATTTGCAGTTTTATTATAATCGTGGTCGTACACTCAGGGTCAATCACCAGCAAACACAACAGTAGAGATAAAGCAACTCGTAATCCAGAAACAGGCATAAGATCAGGGCAGGCGGCAAACTCACATAAATCAGTCAAGTAGAGAATGTAGTCCAGGGCAGGCAGCAAAGAATCAAGATGAGAATAAACAGTCCAAAAGTAATCCACGGGAAGGCAAAACACAGGAAGAAACGCTCAGAGATTATCACCAGGGTAAATACACAACTTCGCAATGAGGGTGAGTCTGAGAGCACCTAAATAGTCCACTGATGAAAGTCAGGTGTAAGGTAATCAGTGCCGGGCATGTGGGAAATGTAGTTCAAATGGTTTAATATTCAGGAGAGAGTTTCCTCTGGTGGTGAGCAGGAGGAACCGCGGGAGTCTAGTTTGTGACAGAGCCCCCCCCCCCCCCCCCCCTGCGAGCGGCTCCTGACGCAAAGAGGCGAACGTCGCCGGGGTCTTCCTCGAGGTCGAGGGGCCGGTTTTGCCGGGTGCGTCCTATGGAACTCAGTCACGAGTGTGGGGTCGAGTATGTCCTCTGCATTAACCCAGGATCGCTCGTCCGGTCCGTACCCCTCCCAATCCACCAGATATTGGAGGAGCCTGCCCCGGCGTCTGGAATCAAGTAGATCTCGAACCTGATATGCCTCCTCGCCCTCCACCAAGATGGGTGAGGGGCCCTGGTCACTGGTCTGCTTCTCCTCCTCCTCCGCTCTCGGACCACCGGCGGGTTTAAGAAGTGATGCATGAAAAGTGGGAGAGATACGATAATTAGAAGGTAATGCCAAACGAAAGGAAACTGGTGTAATCTGACTAACAATTTGGAAGGGACCCACATACCTGGGACTGAGTTTCTTGCAAGGAAATCTGAGGCGTAGGTCTCGAGTGGATAGCCAGACCCATTGACCTGGAGTATATTCGGGGTTGGGGCAACGATTGGCCTGCAACCTCTGTCTCCAGACAGCATGTAGCAAGTGAGTGTGAGCCTGATTCCAGATGTCTTCGCTTCTCTGGAGCCAGTCGTTGACTGAGGGTACCTCGGTAGGTTCCCCTGACCATGGAAATAGGGGAGGTTGGAAGCCCATTACACATTGGAATGGGGTTAGTCCGGTGGAGGGTTTCTGGAGTGAGTTCTGTGCATACTCAGCCCACATGAGGAATCGGCTCCAGTCTGCTTGGTTCTGATGACAATAGGATCTGAGGAACCGGGTGATCTCCTGATTGAGACGTTCTGTTTGACCATTCGATTGTGGGTGATATCCTGAAGTGAGGCTAATGTTGATGTTGAGTTGTTGGAAGAATGCTGACCATACTCTGGATGTGAATTGGGGCCCTCGGTCCGACACAATGTCCTCAGGAAGGCCATAAAAGCGAAACACAAAGTTGCACATGAGTTCAGCAGTCTCAAATGCTGTAGGCAGCTTGGGAAGTGGAATTAAACGGCAGGCCTTGGAGAAGTGATCTATGACAGTGAGTATTGTGGTATTCCCATTGGACTTGGGGAGATCGGTAATAAAGTCTATGGCAAGACGGGACCATGGTCGGTGAGGAACTGGCAATGGTTGCAGTAGGCCAGATGGTAACTGTCTGAGATGTTTGCTTGTGTTACAGGTGATGCATTCGTTAATGAATTTTATTGTGTCTGCCCGCAAGGTTGGCCACCAAAAGCTGTTCTGAAGCAGGTGAATAGTGGTAGCAATTCCAGGATGACCGGAGCGGAGTACGGAGTGAATTTGCTGTAGTACTTTCTGACAGAGATCCTGAGGTACAAACGTTTTGTCGGAGGGGCATTCGGGAGGAGGGGTCTTTTGTGAATTGGTTTGAGTAAGCTCTGTCATGATGTCCCACTGAACTGGGGCCACAATTAATTACTCTGGAAGAAGGGTTTCCTTGGATTTAATGGGACTCAAACCGTCGTGTTGGCGTGATAAGGCATCTGCTTTGGTGTTCTTTGAGCCGGGACGATAGGTAACGGTGAAGTCAAATCGTGTAAAGAAGAGAGCCCACCTCGCTTGTCTGGGATTCAGTCTTTTGGCAGATCGTAAGTATTCTAAATTCTTGTGGTCAGTCAGAATCACAAACGGATGTTTAGACCCCTCCAGCCAATGACGCCACTCCTCCATTGCTGCTTTCATGGCCAACAATTCCCGGTTTCCGACGTCATAGTTCTGTTCGGCTGGGTTAAGTTTGCGGGAATAATAGGCGCAAGGATAGAGCTTGGATGGAGATTGGATGGAGATCCGTGCCGTTGTGAAAGAATGGCTCCAATGCCCGTATTTGAAGCGTCCACCTCAACTATAAACGGGAGTTCTGGATCTGGGTGGTGGAGGATGGGGGCAGATGTGAAACGTGACTTAAGTTCTGCGAAAGCCTCCTGTGCTGTAGTTGACCAGGTGAGGTGTGATGAATTTCTCTTAGTCATAGAGGCTAAGGGAGAGGCTACCGTGCTGAAATTTCTGATGAAGCGTCGGGTGGAAATTAGCAAATCCCAAAAAGCGTTGTAATTCCTTTAAAGTTACTGGTAGTGGCCAGTCTAGAACGGCCTTGACCTTCTTCTCGTCCATGGCGACTCCCTCCTGACTGATGATGTAGCCCAAAAATGACGTGGTCGTCTGGTGAAATTCACACTTCTCTGCTTTGGCGTATAACTGGTGATCAATGAGTCGTTGTAATACTGTTCTTACGTGTTGCAAGTGTTCCTCATAGGTGTTGGAGTAGATAAGAATGTCATCGATGTAAACAATAACCCAGCGATCAAGCATGTCCCGAAAGACGTCATTGATGAATGATTGGAATACTGAAGGACTGTTGGACAGCCCGAAAGACATAACCAAATATTCATAGTGACCGGTGCTGGTAGAAAAAGCTGTCTGCCATTCATCACCATCCCGGATGCGAATGACATTGTAGGCGCTGCGGAGGTCTAGTTTGGAAAAATACTTGGCATTGCGGAGTTGTTCTAGAGCAGCTGGTACTAGAGGTAAGGGGTATCGAAACTTGACAGTGATGTCGTTGAGACCCCGGTAGTCGATACAAGGGCGTAGACCACCATCTTTCTTCTTAACAAAGAGGAAGCCAGAGGCTGCAGGTGACGTGGATGCTCTGATGAACCCCTTCGAAAGTTCCTCCTCGATGTAGTTCTTCATGGTTTCTGATTCGGGTTGTGATGGGGGAAAATTCGACCCTTAGGTGTTGTCCCTGGTAATAGTTCGATCGAACAGTCACTTGAGCAGTGAGGAGGAAGTTCCATAGCCTTGTTTTTGCTAAAAGCCTCGACGAGGTCGGAATATTCAATGGGAAGACTGGGGAAAAGAACAGGTTCGTCCTTTAGCGTAACGCTCTGAATGGAGAGTGAAGGGCTGCCCGTTAAACAGTTGGAGTGACATGACGGGTCCCATTTGATGATCCGACCTTCCTTCCATGAAATGAGGGGATTATGTTGACGTAGCCAGGGGAGTCCAAGAATTACCGGGTTATGAGGTGATGTGATGTAGAAACGAATTATCTCAGTGTGAAGTGTCCCTGTCTGTAGTTGAAGGTCCACGGTGGTGTGCAGAACCCTTCCATCACCGAGAGGCCTTCCATCTAGTGCTTCCACTGCCAATTGAGAGTTGCAAGAGATTAGTGGGAGTTTTAGTTGTTGAGCAAATTCATGAGACATAAAGTTCCCGGCTGCTCCTGAGTCTAATAGAGCTGCTGTGGATATATGATGGCCCTCTAGAGACAATACTATAGGTACTTTGATACAAGAACTGGAGTGATGTGCTTGAACACAAGAACTCACCGAAGAGGAGTTACGAAGAGGTGGTCTTGTGGGACAAGAAGCCCTCAGGTGACCCGGCTGACCGCAATAGAGGCAGAGATGTTGACGTATGCGGCGTTCTCGTTCTTCCAGAGTCAGATGAGTATATCCGAGCTGCATGGGTTCAGTTTGAGACAGAGTGACTGGGTATTGTGTGCTGGTTGGTACCGTTCTGAGTGGACGACGTGAACGGATCAGATTGTCAATCTGAATGGTGAGCTCGATGAATTGATTCAGGTGATCTCCCTTCATCTCGGCAGGCCAGTTCGGATTGCAACTCCAAGCTGAGTCCCTTGCGAAAGAGCAGTTTGAGCGTGCTCTCTACCCAGTCAGTTTGTGCTGCTAGAGTACGAAATGTCAAAGCATATTCTGCTGCGGTACTCCTGCCCTGGCTCAACGCGAGTAGTTGACCATCAGCTCTCATACCTCCCTCCGGGTGTTCAAATATTTCCCGGAATCGTTGAAGAAAGATGCCAAACGATGGAAAAGCAGTACCATCCTCTCTCCAAACCGCCGTTACCCACTCTAATGCCTTGCCAGTGAGGAGTGAGCATACCAAGGAAATCTTGCTGGCATCGGTGCTATACATAGCTTGTTGTTGTTCAATGAATAATGAACATTGCAGTAGAAATCCCTTACTTTTCGTTGGGTTACCATCAAATTTATCAGGAAGAGCCAGGCGTGGGTTAGCTGTGAATGAAGGTGGTGGAGAGACGTCCACACTCACGTTCGGTTGAGAAGGTGCGGAGTTTGGAAGAGACATTTGCAAACGCTGTAGCGTCCTGACGAGCTCCTCCGTTACTGTAGTTAAATGGGTTAGCTGATGTTGATGAATGGCAAGTTGATTAGCTTGAGTGGAAATCTCCGTGGACATATGAACCAGAACTGCTGGATCGTGTGATGGCGAAGTTTTCAGTAATGAGTCTTCAGGAGAATGAGAATCCATTTGCAGTTTTATTCGTGGTCGTACACTCAGGGTCAATCACCAGCAAACACAACAGTTGAGATAAAGCAACTCGTAATCCAGAAACAGGCATAAGATCAGGGCAGGCGGCAAACTCACATAAATCAGTCCAGTAGAGAATGTAGTCCAGGGCAGGCAGCAAAGAATCAAGATGAGAATAAACAGTCCAAAAGTAATCCACAGGAAGGCAAAACACAGGAAGAAACGCTCAGAGATGATCACCAGGGTAAATACACAACTTCGCAATGAGGGTGAGTCTGAGAGCACCTAAATAGTCCACTGATGAAAGTCAGGTGTAAGGTAATCAGTGCCGGGCATGTGGGAAATGTAGTTCAAATGGTTTAATATTCAGGAGAGAGTTCCCTCTGGTGGTGAGCAGGAGGAACCGCGGGAGTCTCGTTTGTGACAAATAGCATCGCATTGTCCCTGTTGGAATTAACTGACTTCCAAGAGAGAGAGATCATGATCTAAATGTATGATTTAATAATTTTATTACAATAATTTTAATAAAAGTAGAGTCCTAACTCAAACAGTCAGAATATTTTAACTTTACCCTATAATCATTTTGTTAGAATTTTAACAACTCAAGCTACTGGTTCGGTCAATTCAAACTGTTTTTAAAAGTATGAGACAAAAAAATTAGTAAGTCAAGTTAAGTCACCTTTATTATAGCGCTTTATACAATGCTTTGAAACAATCTGTAGCTTTACAGTGATAACAGGGAAATTATGCATTTCGTCTGTTGTTCAGCTGAAGTCAGTTCAGCGTTGATTCAGTTCCGTCGTAAAGATCATCAATTACTAAATTAGTTAATTTAATCTATAAAGCAGTTCTGAAAAAATGATGTCATCATTCAGCTCAGTTCATTTCTCATACAGCAGGATCAGTACAGTCAGATCAATAAATTTGTTAGATATTACAACGCATTCTCATCCTTTGGCGTCATATAGGTGACGCCATATGACAAAACGTTGAAATACTACGCACATGGCACCCTTTAGCGTCAATATAACACGCACTGTGATGGGTAGGTTTAGGTGTGGTGTAGGGTCTGCGTCTCATATTCACGCTAAAGGATGCCAGTCAACTTTATGACGCCTTGGGTTCGCGTGTTATATTCACGCTAAAGGGTGCCATGTGCGTAGTATTTCGACGTTTTGTCATATGGGGTCACCTATATGACGCCAAAGGATGAGAACGGGCTCGATATTATTAATATTGCATCCTGCACTGCAAACTGTGCCAAAGATATGTGCCATCAAAGTCAGGCAACATAAACCTATTTCATGATTTGAAAGAATATCACCTGTTAGAACATGCAGAAACTAAGAAATTAATTTGATATTTATATTTATTTTGATAAGTAAAATCCCTTTTCAGTCTTTTTTCCTTAAGTTTACTTGTGCAAATTTTGATGAAGAAAAAAAAAAATTTCATTATGTTTGAATATTCTACCTTAGATTTGTGAAATGTTTACCTGTTTGGCAAGTGTTTGGTTTGTCATGTTTTGACAAAATAGTTTTGCCCATATCGCCCAGCCTTAGTGTTACATGACTTTCCCAGTGATTATCGAGTCAATGTAGTATAAAATTTGCCTTGATCTTTTGACATAAAAGGTCTTTATACCATACACCCAGCAAGTTTATAGCTTAAAACATCCTCCTCATTATAAACAAAGCATTTATTTAATCAAGATCCAAAAATAACTTGTTTTGATATTGCAGGATCTGTGAGGTCACACAGGCAAATAAATTCCATATGACTGCCTCCAAAGCATGATATTGATGAACAGTTACAGTATACATCATAGCACCATGGCCTTTAAGAATGTGCATTTCGTCATGCATGATCACGAAGTGCCCTGCAGACACTTTTTTAAGAATTAAAATAATTTTGTTGTGCTTCACACAATTATCTACCAGGTGGTGCATGGAACAACATTCTTTAGTTCAACACCCAGTAACTACTGTAAGCCAAATCAGACTGCTGTTGTTGGGAATTATTTGTCCTAAATCAATCTTTAAGTATGCCTAGTCTACAGATATTACATTTTATACAACAGTTCTTTCTGGTTCTCAAATGTGCAATATTTCCCACAGTACCTCTCTCCCCAGTCTGGCTCGAACACACCGATTTCGATGAAGCCCCTGCATCCTGCACAAAATGTGCTGTGATTAACCAATTTCAAGTTGGCCCAGTGTTTTGTGATTGGCTTTTTATTTAGCATTTAATGATAAGTGTAAATACCTACAAATCGGATTGAATTCACTGAATAAGATGATGTATGCAATGTACTGTAGGATAATGCAATCGTTTCAGTTAACAGTAAATAAAAATGTATACTGTGCAAAGAAATGTGTATTTTTCCAGATACGTTGTATTCAATCTCTTTTTTAGCATTTTCTTGTAATTTTCACAGCACACTGGACAACACAAACCTCTTGATTTTCATAAAATGTGCCAGAGATGTTAAAAATAAATAAATAAAACTAAACAAATATAAAATAACTTCTAGAAGAGAGTGGCCTCTGCTAGCTGTCACAAGCATTGACAACAGAGGAACTTTTTGGAGGATATGAACCATGGCTTTGGGTCCTCCAGGTTTAGGCACCAAGAAAGGCCCTGCCTTTCCAGACAACTTCCCCAGGGGACGCCCTACGTCTTTCCAGTGGCTGACCTTTGACTTCCAGTACAAACAGGGTTTAGACAGGGCCTCGACTGAGGCCCCACAATCCCTTGGTCAGAGGTCACCTTTGTTTTTGGGGTGATACATTCTGATGCTCTGTTAAAAACTAGCTAACGTACATTTCTTTAATGAAGACTTGACAGAATATCACCCTGCTTTCTATGTCACCCTAAAGCGGTGCTTCCCACGTGCTAGTGTGCTAGACAGCACTAAGTCTCACGCAACAAACAGTGAGAGAAACAAACAAATTCGGCAGAACACGTGCTACCCACAAAGAGGAAAACATAAAAACAAAGTCACAGGAGTGATTGTCAGATTTTAACAAAGCTTAGAGCGTGTACGGGAAATATCCAGCCCCTCTATTACGTCGAGTTCTTCTCTAGTGTAAATTGTAAGGTTATTTCAAACCAATTCGACCCCAATTCAGACCCTGACAATGTTAACGAACAAGAGGATTGTGCAGAACGGTTCTCTTACGAGAGGTTCTCTCGTACTGCGTAATATCTTACGCTAGGGGAAAACCTTTTTTCCACGAGATATTGAAGCCAAAAATTATCCTTAATTTTGAATTAATGTAAAACGCGTTGCGGCAGCATGCAGACATAGGCAAGACGGCTCACGTGCCTATAGAGGGAATGCATTAACGTCACTTCCCCGCCGGAACACGCCCCCTCAGCGGGACTGAGTGGCAGAAGAGCTGCTGCGTGACTGGAGTTAATAGGGAAAACTGCGTTAACGCGAGTAAAACAAACTATTATCAGTTTAAACTAAAAGTTGAACTCGATATAGTGTTCCTTACAACTTATCAAAGATCCAGTGATCCATGGATATTGACACGCAGCCAGGAATCGTGTTTCCTGACATTTATATGTGCCTGATTTCGACGCCGGGGAAATAAATGAAGAAAATTTGCCTGTAAACGTTTTATATAAATACAATATAGATAGGTCTAAATCCGAGTGATCACTTACATTAATGTTATACTGTATATCATCATATCGTCCAGCCCTAAAACTTGTATAGTTTTTTGTCAGTGTTTATTTAAAAACATCCAATTATGCAGAATATAGTCTGTTCTGTAGCTTTTTGCAGTCTGTAAAAATATACAGTACCTCAGATTTCTGGTCAAATCTAGTTGTACAGTCAATCGCAAAGCTCTTTCCCGTTTTAGATGTGTTTTGTGTGATTTTCACGGCATTCACGCTGAAAACAAATGCTGCCGCTCAGTCTTTTTGCCACTTGTGGGCGTGACCGCATTCACTCCGGCCGACGGTGACGTCATGCGCATACCCTCTATTGGCTGTCCTGCGGCAACTGCAGCAGCCTATCGAGAGAGGCCCTTAGTGACGTCAGGTCCAACGCCTAAGCGGGCGTGGCCTGGGCCTATAAATATAGCTCGATGGGCTGATATAATCAGATTTTTCATCTCTTCAGCGAAGCTCACGCATCGCTGGATCCGGAGTGAAGAAGCCGCGCCGTTCGTGAACAAGGCTTCTGTGGGACGAGCCTCTGTATCTGAAGCCGCTGGCCTTCATCTCGCCGCCTTCAGTCGCCGTACCTGCTTCGCTTTCCGGCGTTATATCCTTTACTCTGCATTGTGTGTGTGTGTTCGCCGCCGCGACTCACACTTTTTTCTCTGTCTATCTATCCTCTAAAAGAGCAAGCGTCTTTTTAAAGATGGTGCTTTCCTGCCGCTCATGCCGAGCTGCACTCAGCGACGGGGACCGCCATGTCATCTGCGTTTCTTGCCTGGGAGAGGATCATGCAGCTCTCGCACTCGCTGACGGCGGCTGCCCTCACTGCGAGCTATTGCCTATGGTGACTCTGAGGACTCGCCTGGCATCCTTCACCGAGACTGCACTTCCACCCGCCCGCAAGTGCCGCGCCGTACTCAGCGGGTACCCGAGCCTTCTCCAACCCGCGACAGCTCGCCGGTTCACCTGCCAGCTTTGCCAGCTTCACTCGGGTCGCTCCCCGACAGACAACGGCCGCCATCCGCCACAGCTTCCGTCATCAACGACGACGAGGCAGCTGCATCTATTGAGTAGGCCAGCTGCTCTATCCTGCCGTCGGACAGTGAGGAGTGGGCGAGCTCCGTGGACCTCCCCCCCTCTGCCCGTGAGTCATCAGGGAAACGGGCCAGCATCGAGTCTGAACTGATGCATCTGCTCTCACAGGCTGTGGCGAGCCTCGGCCTCGAGTGGGAGGCACACGCGCAGCCCACGCGCAATCGGCTGGACGGATGTTTCCTTCAAAAGGACCGCGTCCCACCGCCATCTAGGCCCGCGCCTTTTCTTCCTGAGCTTCATGAAGAAGTCGCGAAGTCCTGGAACGCCCTCTTTTCAGCCAGAGTCCGCACTTCTGTCTCAGCAGCATTCTCCGTGGTGGACGGTGCGAAAGACAGAGGATATCAGTCTCTTCCTCCTGTGGAAGAAGCTGTAGTGGCCCAGCTTTGCCCGCCCTCTGCTGGACGGCAAGCTAAGACGGCGTTACCTTCAAAAACTTGCCGAACTACTTCCGCCATGCACAAGGCAAGGCAAGGCAAGTTTATTTATATAGCACATTTCATACACAATGATAATTCAAAGTGCTTTACATAGAAGAAATAAAAATAACAACAACAAAAAAATAAATAAAAAGAAATAACAATAATTAAAACAGTTTAGAATAAAGAAATTAAAATAATCAAAACAAATAAGAATAATTAAAACGGTTTAGGTGAAAAAATAAAATAAAGTACAGTAAAAACAGTCGGACGAACAGTGGCACAGTGCTCATTCAGTAAATGCATAGCTAAACAGATGTGTTTTGAGTCTGGATTTGAATGTGACTACTGTAGGAGCACATCTGATCTCCTCTGGAAGCTGGTTCCAGCTGCGGCTGGCATAATAGCTAAAAGCAGACTCTCCGTGCTTAGAGTGAACCCTTGGTATTTCTAGCTGATGTGATCCTAATGATCTGAGTGATCTGTTGGGTTTATATTCAGTGAGCATATCTGCAATATATTGAGGTCCTAACCCATTGAATGATTTATATACCAGTAATAATACTTTAAAATCAATCCTAAATGTAATTGAGAGCCAGTGTAAAGACCTGAGGACTGGTGTGATATGTTCATATTTTCTGGTTCTGCTCAGAATCCTAGCAGCAGCGTTCTGTATGAGCTGCAACTGTCTTATGGTCTTTTTAGGAAGGCCAGTGAGGAGTCCATTACAATAATCCACCCTGCTGGTGATAAAAGCATGCACAAGTTTCTCTAAGTCTTGACTTGAAACAAAGCATCTAATTCTTGCAATATTTTTCAGATGATAGTATGCTGATTTAGTTATTGCTTTGACATGACTACTGAAACTAAGGTCTGACTCTAGAGACACACCAAAATTCCTGACTTGATTTTTAGTTGTTAGACCCCTAGCGTCAAGGTATGCATTCACCTTAAGAACTTCCTCTTTGTTTCCAAACGCAATGACTTCAGTTTTGTCTTTGTTTAACTGAAGAAAGTTTTGGCACATCCAACTGTTTACTTCATCGATGCATTGGCACAAGAAGTCAATGGGGCTGTAGTCGTTAGGCGATAGGGCTAAGTAGAGCTGTGTGTCGTCTGCATAGCTGTGGTAAGAGATTCGGTTCTTTCTCATTATTTGGCTCATTGGGAGCATATACAGGTTGAACAGGAGTGGCGCAAGAATTGAGCCTTGAGGGACTCCGCATGTCATCGATGTCCACTCAGACTTATGGTCTCCTATACTCACATAATAACCTCTCCCTTCTAAGTATGATCTGAACCATTTTAGGACTATCCCAGAAAGCCCCACCCAGTTTTCCAGCCTGTCAAGAAGTATGTCGTGATCGACAGTGTCAAATGCAGCACTGAGGTCGAGTAGTACCAGTACTGATAATTTGCCTGTATCAGTATTTAAGCGAATATCGTTTATTATCTTTATGAGTGCTGTCTCTGTGCTGTGATGCGATCGGAATCCAGATTGAAAATTGTCAAAGTATCCATTCAAGGTTAAGAATTTGTTCAGCTGATTGAGGACAACTTTTTCAATGATCTTGCCTATGAAAGGAAGATTTGAGATCGGTCTATAATTGCTTAATATAGTCTTATCCAGATTGCTCTTTTTCAAGAGGGGCTTGACAACTGCAGTTTTCAGGGAGTTTGGAAAACGTCTCGGGTTATGACTATAACCCTTGTTCCCTGAGAAGGGAACGAGACACTGCGTCGATAAAATCGACTCTTTGGGGACGCTCCCTAAGCGTGCGCCTCTGAAGTATGAATGAAACTAATCCAATCCTGATTGGTGTTGCGTCGTGACGTAACATGTGACGGCATACCCGGAAGTATAAAAGTGACGCTGTCACAACACAAACTAGCCTCGCGATGAAGCAAGACGCTCCAAGGCCTCAAGGGGCGTGGCAGAACGACGCAGTGTCTTGTTCCCTTCTCAGGGAACAAGGGTTATAGTCATAACCCGAGACGTTCCCTTTCGAGGGAACTTAACACTGCGTCGATAAAATCGACTCTTTGGGGAACGAGTGCCCACTAGGCCACGCACCGAATAGGCCTGTCCCGGAGTGAAACTGTCTAGGCACTCAGCAAGGACTGAGAACGTGTGCGCCAGGCGTACTAGGAAGGTGGAGACTTTAGAACCTAATAAAAGTATGTGGAGTAGCCCAACCGGCTGCCTCACAGATCTCCTGTAGAGGTACTCCCGAAAGAAGGGCCCTAGAAGAAGCCATGCTTCTAGTTGAGTGAGCCCTTACGGCTAAAGGTGAAGGCAAATCGCGCACCTTGTAAGCCTCAGTAATAGCTTGAACAATCCAATTACTAATAGTTTGCTTGGATGCCGGGAGCCCCTTCTTAGGTGACCCAAAACATACGAATAATTGGTCCGACCTTCTCCAAGAAGAGGACCTCTCAAGGTACACTCTCAAAGCTCTGACGGGGCAGAGCAAATGAAGCTTCTCTTCTTCTGCCGACACATGAGGTGGAGGATGGAATGCCTGAAGAACTGTAGACCGAGCCGTATTCGATGGAACTTTAGGCATGTAGCCCGGACTCGGGTGCAAAAAAGCTTTTACTCTGCCAGGGGCAAACTCCAAGCAAGCTGGTGTTACTGCCAGGGCTTGGAGATCTCCCACCCTCTTAAGTGAGGTAATAGCTAAGAGAAAAACCATTCTCAGCGTTAAGTCCTTAGGCGAAGCCGACTGTAGAGGTTCGAAGGGGGCCAGGGACAACCCTTCCAGAACTATTGCCAGGTCCCAGGCAGGAACCCTGGACCTGGTTGCCGGTCTCATCCTCAAAGTACCACGGAGAAAACGAATGACCAATTGGTGCCTCCCCAGAGGCCCATCACTTAAAGGTGAGTGGAAAGCCGCAATGGCAGCCACGTACACTTTAAGCGTGGAAGGGGAGAGACCCGCAGAGAAACGATCTTGAAGGAACTCCAGAACTGAAGCCACCGAGTAGTTAACTGGGTCCAACTCATGTTCTCTACACCAAGTGAAAAACACATTCCACTTGAGGCCATATAATCTCCTAGTAGATGGAGCCCTAGAGCTAAATATGGTTTCAACTACTCCAGCTGATAGACCAGCATTTAGGTACTGAACCCCCTCAGAGGCCAGACCCACAGCTTCCACAGCTCTGGGTGAGGGTGGAAGATTGTGCCCTCCGCCTGGGACAACAGATCCCTCCTCAGAGGAATCTGCCATGGCGGAGCTATCAGGAGTGATATTATGTCTGAAAACCATACTCAGGTTGGCCACCTCGGGGCAACCAGAAGTAGACTGATGCCCTCTTGACGGACCCTCTCCAGGACTCCCGGGAGCAAAGCGATCGGGGGAAATGCGTACAGGCGAAGCCTCGGCCAGGCCTATATCATGGCATCCAACCCCAGCGGGGCTGGATGTGTGAGGGAGAACCAAAGTGGACAGTGGGACGTCTCTCGAGACGCAAACAGATCCACTTCCAATGGCCCAAACCTCTCCCATATTGACTTCACCACATCTGGATGAAGTCTCAATTCCCCGGGCCTCAGCCCCTGCCTCGACAGGATGTCTGCTCCCTGATTCTGAATCCCCGGAATTTACATTGCTCTGATAGAGAGTATTTTCCCCTGGGACCAAAGAAAAATCTGATGCGCCAATCTGCACAGAGGGCGCGATCTGAGTCCCCCTTGTCGGTTCAGATAAGCTACCACAGACGTATTGTCTGATCGTACTAAGACATGGTAACCTTTGATGTCTGGGAGGAAGCTCCTCAAAGCCTTGAACACAGCCAACATCTCTAGGCAGTTTATATGCCAAGAATGATGATGGTCCTGCCACAGACCCCTGGCAAAGCGGCCGTCCATGACCGCGCCCCAGCCAGTGAGGGAGGCATCCGTCGAAACGGTTTTCTGGCGACATGACGCTCCCAGCACTGGCCTTTGGGATAGGAACCAAGGTTTCTTCCAAATTACCAGAGAACGAAGGCATCTGCGCGTAACTCTGATTATACGGAACAGATTCCCCTTGAGGGAAAAACCCCTGGCTCTCAGCCACCACTGAAGGGGGCCTCATGTGTAGAAGGCCCAAATGTATAATGTTGGATGCCGCTATCATGAGGCCCAGCAGTCTTTGAAACTGCTTTACAGTGATGGCCTGGCCTAGCTTTATCCCGGACACCATGGCCAGGATGGATTCGATACGACATACGTGCCTGCGTTGTAACCGAATTCCATTTCATGCCCAGAAGAGCAGTCTTCTGAGCTGGTTCCAACACATTTTTCTTAGTGTTGATTCTCAACCCCCGATTCTAATTTTGGCCAAGGACGATATCTCAATGCCGAACTGCCATTCCTCGAGACTGGGCCAATAAGAGCCAGTCGTCGAAGTAATTCAGTATACGGATGCCCTGAAGCCTCAGTGAAGCCAGAGTCGCATCGATAAACCTACACATGAACATGCGGGGAGAGAGTGCTAGGCCGAACGGAAGAACCCGATCTAAAAGAACCAGCCTCTCGAGACTGGCCTCTGGTGGTTTTCTGAGCACCCTTCTCGACTGCCTGAAGCGGAAGACCGGCAGGCTGTAGTCAATACGGTTTTCGTAACCATAACTGATGCTCGTTTTTAATTTGAGGAAAAACGACGCAGAGTGCGTTCGTTGGAAAATGATGCGGCCCGAAGCGTCATAGACGGCGGGCAATACACATCGTTTCCGGGCCCCGCTGCAAGAACCACATCCGATCCAGCCTCTCGAGACTGGTCTCTGGTGGTTTCCGAGCACCCTTCTCGACTGCCTGAAGCGGAAAACCGGCAGGCTGTAGTCGATACGGTTTTCGTGACCATAACTGATGCTCGTTTTTTATTTTTCGAGGGCAGACGATGCAGAGTGCGTTCCCTGGAAAATGATGCGGCCCGAAGAGTCATAGACGGCGGGCAATACACATCATTTCCGGGCCCCGCTGCAAGAACAACATCGGTTGCCCTGCAACTGAGTGGACAGCCCAAACATTTAGATCTACCATGCCAAACCAGTCCTCGGATCTGATTTGGTTTCCGATAATGGAAATTGTAAGCATTTTGAACATGGATCTCCTCAAAGAACAAGTCAATAGCCTTAGATCTAAAATTGGCCTCAGTCCAACACCCTCCTTTGGAACTAAAAAGTACCGGCTATAACACCTGGACTTTCTATCTGGTAGTGGAACACTCTCTATGGCCCCTTAACTCCAGTAGAGTCTGTACCTCTTGTTCCATAACCCGAGCCTGTTCTGGAACCCCTGCGGTCGGTACGACCCCAAAAAAGCTGGGAGGTCGGTGACCGAACTGCAGTCCGTACCCATATTTAAAAATATTCAGGACCCATGTAGATAATTGGAAGGCGTTGCCATTCTACAAAATCTACTAAGGGAACCAGCCCCTTGGGACCGGCCTCGGGTGATTCTCGAGCACTATTCTCGACTTCCTGAAGCAGATGACCGGCAGGAAAAAGTCTAGAAAAATGTTGTGACCAGAGTCAGTGCCCGGTTGCAAGCTCTTGGGGTGAACGCCACGGTGTGCGTTCGCTGGAAATCGATGTAGCCCGAAACGTTCAAAAACGGCGGGACAACATATATAGTTTTATATATATATATATATATATATATATATATATATATTTATTTTTATATATATATATTTTGATTTTATTTATTTATTCATAAAACCTGTCGACGATTGAAGTTACAGCGTCGGAGAACAGGCCAGAAGGTGATAGCGGAGCGTTCAGCAGAAAATATTTGTCTTCCATTTTTTTTATACCAGACAAATTAATCCACTGATGTCTCTCAACCATCATAACTGCTACAATAAGCTATGGTACGTTTAGTGCCATGGTACGCCTGTAAAATCGTCTTAGAGTACAGGAACGTACCAGCCATAGAAGCCCAGCCAACCAGTGCAGAGGTGTCCCTGCACGATTGTTGGGCAGCGCCGCGACTTTAAGCGAAGATGCCACATCAGGAGAAAGATAGCTCACTAAAGCTTCCTCCATTTACAGCTTCTTGCCATAACCCGCCCATCTCACACCCACCACATTCAAATAATCATTTAATGAATGTGATTAGATATGAAAAAGAGTGGGTTTTTTCCCAGGAGAGTTTCTATCTCTTTATTTGAAGATTTGGGGAAAACAGTTAGCCCGGCGCTGAGGTTGTGACCTGTGCTGCAGGAAACGCTCATCAAGCTTGCTTTTCACTTGCGTTCCCTGCTCATCATGTGGCCAGCTGATGTTAAGTCTGGCAACAGCAGGAGTCACAATCTCTACCAGCTCCTCATAGCTTTGGCCGTGAACTGGCGCGCCCAAATCACGGTCATCCTCGGAAGCAGAGAGTTCAAGCATTGGGACCTGATCGTGGGCAGGAGAAGCCGCGATGCGGACTCCTGTACCACTCTCAGGGGCTACGGGATCCTCAGACGAAGAATGAGAAAGTGCCGCAGCAGTCTCATTCTCATCTGCAAGATCCCGCTGCGAATCCCGCGATCTAAATCGCCGCACCGCCTCAACGGACGCGGGACCAGAACCGTGGGGAACGCGAGCCTGACCGTGCTCATCAAAGCACGCCAGCCGAGAGCGCAGCACTCTAATAGGAAGTGCTTCACAGTCTGCACAAACAGCTCCCTCAAGAGCTGCTTGTGCATGCTGCACTCCTAAACAATTCATACACAAAGCATGTGTGTCCCCACCCGTAATAAAACGAGGGCAAGGATGCACACATCTTTTAAATTGTTCGCTGGCCATTCTGATCAACTGATTGACAAACAACACCAAATAAGACAGACAGTTCAACACAGAGCGCTTGCTGAAGAGCGAAAGCTAGTGTGTGTTGTGACAGCGTCACTTTTATACTTCCGGGTATGCCGTCACATGTTACGTCACGACGCAACACCAATCAGGATTGGATTAGTTTCATTCATACTTCAGAGGCGCACGCTTAGGGAGCGTCCCCAAAGAGTCGATTTTATCGACGCAGTGTTAAGTTCCCTCGAAAGGGAACTACCAGAAAGAAGAGAAGCATTAACCACTTTTAGGAGATCTGCTTCTAAACTGTTTAACAAACTTTTGAAGAAAGATGTGGGGAGTGCGTCAAGGACGCAGGTTGATGTTTTAAGGTGCTGTATGGTTTCTTCCAAAATTTTGCCATCAATTTCTTTGAAATCAGACATAGTAACTACATTCTCAGGTTGTGGTCTGAACTGTCTGACCCCAGTGCGGCTCAATGATGTGCTGATCACCTTTCTGATATTATTAATTTTCTCAGAGAAGAAAGAAGCAAACTCACTGCACTTGCCGTCTGAGAGCATTTCACTGGGAATCTGGCTTGGGGGGTTTGTCATTCTCTCTACAGAAGCAAAAAGAGTGCTGTTTGTGTTGTTTAAGTTGCTGTTTATAATATTTGAGAAGAAAGTCTAGCTTTGCCTAGTTCCATATTGAAAGCATGGATGCTGTCTTTGTAGATGTTATAATGGACTACAAGTTTTGTCTTCCGCCACATGCGCTCTGCTTTTCTGCATGTTCTTTTCATATTTTGCACAGCTGTTGTGTTTCTCCAAGGTGCTTTTTGTCTAACACTCTTCCTGACTTTCACAGGAGCAATATCATCAATTACACTTTTGACTTTTGAGTTAAAAGAATCAAGGAGAAAGTCAACAGAGTCAGCAGATATGCTTGGTTTTAAAGATATAGCCTTCATAAATAGCACACTAGTGTTCTCATTTAAGCATCTCTTCTTGACAGACACAGATCTAGCTTCAATGGCAGGAGAGATCTATATATCAAAGAAAATACAGAAATGATCAGACAGTGCTACATCCTTAATAACAATCGATGAGATGTTTAAACCCTTACTGATAAGTAAATCTAGAGTGTGTCCACGATTGTGTGTGGGACCATGTACATGCTGAGTCAGATCAAAAGTTTTTAAAACAGTTTTGATTTCTTTTGCCATATTGTTTTCTGCATTATCTATGTGAATGTTAAAATCTCCAGTAATAGCAAAACAGTCAAACTCTGAGGAAATTGTTGATAACAGTTCTGTAAATTCCTCAGCAAAGGCTGGAGAGTATTTTGGAGGCCTGTAAATAATGATAAGTAAAATACGTGGGGCACCTTTTAACACAATACCCAGATATTAAAAAGAGGGGTAGTTACCAAATGATGTTTGCTTACATTGATAGACATCTTTAAAAAGAGCAGCTACTCCCCCTCCTCTCCAAGCAGCTCTGCAGACACTCATAAAAGTAAAGTTAGGAGGGGATGTTTCATTGAGGACTGTTGCACTGCAGCTGTCTTCTAGCCAAGTTTCATTTAGAAACATAAAATCCAGGTTGTATGTGGTTATTAAGTCATTGACTAGAAGTGATTTATTTTTAAGTCAGCGGATGTTTAAAAGTGCTAACTTAACAGTCTTACTTTTTGTTACTTTTGTCTTAGTTTGGCGTGCAATAGGCACCAGATTAGATGGGTTTGCTGTACGGCTTTTGAAGGCCTTAGACTTTCTATCATGTAATCGAACAGCAATAGAGAAAGATACAGGCACACTGGGTTCCCGCTTGTTCTGTAAACATTTGAGAAAGTTACTGTTATCATAGCGAGGACCCGGCACATATCACTGAGAGCTGGTATCAGTTGTTTTTGGTTCACCTCGAGCCGATGGAGGAGGGTGTGAGCCCTGGCGTTTTTGCAGAGGCCGAAGAGCTCTCACAAGCGGAGAGCGAGCTGGGCCCGCAGGCTTTCGTGGTTTTGGGGCCTGACTTTTTTTGGTTGATGTCTGGGGGCTTGCAGATAGTTTGGTTCCAGCAAACACCAGTTTTTCCATTTTCTCTGAGAAACACAGAAGATGCTGTGGAGATGCTGGAGATAGGGATAACGTGTCTGGTGATAGGGTAGAGGCTGGAGGGGGCTGTTTCTCTGGTGTTATTGGAGGTTGTAAAATGCTGTCCTGGTTTTCCAGCAAGTCGTCCTTGGGTGCTGAATGTTGGAGCAGTTCTAGTATGTCACAGTCTGTCTGTGGTGAGCTCTGTGGGCAGGGCTCAGCTGAGATTGTGTCCGTGAGCAGAGGTTGTTTTGGCTGAGTGGTGTTATCATTGTCCTTGTTTGACGTGTCAACCGCATGTCCATCCAGGTGCTGAAGTGAAGTCCTGTGGTCATTCATACTGTGTCCAGGTGTGTGTGTGCCATTCAGGTTGAGTGTATTGGCACACACTGCAG
This sequence comes from Tiaroga cobitis, assembly GCA_030578255.1. Lineage (NCBI taxonomy): Eukaryota > Metazoa > Chordata > Actinopteri > Cypriniformes > Leuciscidae > Tiaroga > Tiaroga cobitis. The sequence goes on along the minus strand of CM060591.1, from coordinate 27,309,225 downwards.
AAGGATGATTGAGGGAGAAGTAGATATTGTCCTTTAGCACTCTTGAACCAAGTTTATTTGGGTGGAGCCCATCCTGTTGAAACAGTTGCCTCTGACTCCAGAAAAGATTGAAGTTGTCAATGAAGTTTACTCCTTTTATATTGCAGGTTTTTTGGAGCCATGTATTAAGCCCAAGCAACCGTGAAAATCTGTTTGTTCCTCTTGCTGGGAGTGGTCCACTGATGAATGTTTGTACTTTCAGTCTTTTAAGTGTTTCAAAAAGTTCATTGAAATCCTTCTTAAGGAGTTCTGACTGCTCTTTATGAATATAATTTTTCCCCACATGAATGATGAGTCGATTTGCAGTCTTATGTTTTATCAGAATGTTCTCAAGTTCCCTGTTTACATCAGAAGTCGTTGCTTGTGGAAGGCAGCACGTAGTTGTATCCCTGCTAATAATGTTTCTGATTATGGAGTCACCCACTATCAGAGTCCTGTGCTCGGCTGCGCTCTGAGCTGAGTGCCGCTGTCTGCTTGATCTTGAGCGCCAGTTAGCATCAGTGTTAGCTACTGGCTGATTCAGTCTTTGTTCAAACACATTCATCACGTTTGGGGATTCCTCATTTACATTCACTAATACTTCAAATCTGTTCTCAAGATGTATAGGCGGTGGTAGGAGACCAGTATTTGTAATCCTTGTCAGAGCCGTATCTGGGGTAGAGGAGGCTACTGCGACAATATGTGATGCTCGTGACAATCTGATGTCTCGAGTGCCTTTGGGTCTCGCTCCCTGTTTGTGCCACCGATTTGTAAGTCGTTCGGCTTGTTTCCCTACACTCAGTATGGCCTGTCGAGGAGGACTAGATTCATGGGACTCACCGGTTGTAGGCTGAGGGCGTCCATGACGAAACTCTGTTGTGTGTTCTGTTTGGTTTGGTGGTCCCACAAATAACTTTGTTTCAAGAGCTACAATCCTTTGTAAAAGTCTGTGGCAGTTAGTGCAGCAAGTAGATTCCAGAAGAGGCATTTTCTCTTATCCTTTAGAATGTAGGCAGTTGTGTTTTCCTCCCCGGAATGTAAGCAGTGGGAGGCTGGTTGAATAAAAGTATTCTGCTTTTTTTGTAGTAATCCAAGCGTTTGAGCACTGTGTTGATTAGCTGAAGTTAAAATTAGGTGATAAAAGGAGATGAAATATAAAAATATAAAAGCGATAGAGCAAAGTGCGGAGCGGTAAGCAAGAGCATCCGAACAGTAGCAGAGCAGGAAGTGAGAGAGAGAGAGAGATCTTCTCAGGACGGAAGAGTTCAAACAGTTACTTTAAAATGAGACCCAAAGGTTTGCTCGGAAGTTAATCTCGACAACCTTAACCCTCTGAGGTCTGAGGTGTTTTTGGGGTCCTTGAGATGTTTTGACATGCCCTGACATTTGTGCTTTTTTCAGTTGCTTAGAAACATATTAATGGCACTGGTGTAATTACACTCTATTTAGCACAAACAGGGCTACCATAATATGTTAGCAACATGTTTGTACATGTTTGTATTTTTGAGAGAATATTGTTTATGCATCGTTATTGAAAAAACAAGTCAAGTCAAGTCAAGTCATCTTCATTTATATAGCGCTTTTAACAATGGATTGTTTCAAAGCAGCTTTACAGAGATAAACATATAATTTAAGGTAACAGATTGTTTTGGCATTATAGCGGTTCTTGAATAATGTTATTTCCAGCTAAAGTTAACTTTGATTGATTCACCTCCGTCGAAATGATCAGACTTTTAAACGCGAACCTGTGATTAACGCTGACGGCGTTCACATGCTCATTCAGGATTGATTCTATAGTTATGTGCTTTTTAAAATATGTGCGCAGGTTTATAATTCATACAACCCAGCCTAAACAAACTACTTTTCTTGCCTATAAATTTTGATACAGAATTTTGTTTTATTTTATCACTTCGGGGTACGCGAGCCGGAATTCACAACGCTTTATCTGTAGAGTGGGAAAGGGATCCTCCATAGGGAGAGGATATGGATACTTCAGCACTGCATTGTCATCGGGTCCAGGCGGATCTCCTTCGTCAGATCTGGATACGGCCTAGATCCGGCAGGCTGCGGGAAAACCTCGGGATAAACAAAGACACTAATATTAGCGTAGATGCCATTCTTCTTATGATGTAGCGAGTACATCAAGATTTAACGGAAGTGTTCCCAGTTCCGGCTGACCTAATCTATGCAGCCTAACATTGAATTTATAGAAGTCTATAGTGCGTTATGTGTATGCTAGGTCAAAGAGATGTGTTTTTAGTCTAGCTTTGAACTGACAGAGTGTGTCTGCTTCCCGGACAATGGTAGGAAGACTGTTCCAAAGTTTTGGTGCTAAATAGGAAAAGGATCTACCGCCTGCAGTCGATTTAGATATTCTAGGTATTATCAACTGACCGGAATTTTGAGATCGCAATAGACGTGAAGGACTATAATACGTTAAGAGCTCGCTCAAGTACTGCGGAGCTAAACCATTTAGTGCTTTGTAGGTAATCAACAATATTTTAAAATTTATACGATGTTTAATAGGGAGCCAATGCAGTGTTGACAGAACCGGGCTAATATGGTCATATTTCCTGGTTCTGGTAAGAACTCGAGCTGCGGCGTTTTGAACTAGCTGTAGTTTATTTATTAAGCGTGCAGGGCAACCACCCAGTAGAGCATTACAATAATCTAGCCTTGAGGTCATGAACGCATGGACTAATTGTTCCGCATTTCCCAATGAGAGCATATGGCGTATTTTAGATATATTTTTAAGATGGAAAAATGCAGTTTTACAGATACTAGACACGTGGCTTTCAAAAGAAAGGTTGGTATCAAAGAGCACACCCAGGTTCCTAACCGACGACGAAGACTTGACAGAGCAGCCATCAAGTGTTAGACAGTATTCTGGGTTATTACGTGTGGAAGTTTTTTGTCCAATAATTAGAATCTCTGTCTTTTCAGAATTTAGTAGAAGGAAATTACTAGTCATCCAATTTTTTATATCAGCTATGCATTCCGTTAATTTTGTGAATTGGTAAGTTTCGTTGGGTTTTGAAGAAATATACAGCTGAGTATCATCGGCATAACAGTGAAAGCTAACTCCATGTTTCCTAATGATATCTCCTAATGGTAGCATGTACAGAGTGAACAGCAGCGGTCCTAGTACTGAGCCTTGTGGTACGCCATACTGAACTTGTGATCGATAAGACATCTCTTCATTTACTGCTACAAACTGATAACGGTCAGATAAGTATGATTTAAACCATGCTAGTGCAATTCCACTAATGCCCACATAGTTTTCTAGTCTATTTAAAAGAATGTTGTGGTCAATTGTGTCAAATGCAGCACTAAGATCGAGTAACACTAATAGAGAGATACAACCACGATCGGATGATAAGAGCAAATCATTTGTGACTCTAATGAGAGCGGTCTCAGTGCTATGGTACGGTCTAAATCCGGACTGAAAATCCTCGCAGATATCATTTCTTTCTAGAAAGGAACACAGTTGTGAAGATACTGCTTTTTCTAATATCTTTGACAGAAAAGGCAGATTCGAGATCGGCCTGTAATTGACTAATTCTGTAGGATCAAGTTGTGTTTTTTTAACAAGCGGTTTTATCATAGCCAGTTTAAAGGTTTTTGGTACGTATCCTAGAGACAAAGATGAATTAATGATATTAAGAAGAGGATATATGACCTCTGGAAACATCTCTTTCAGTAGCTTAGTCGGTATAGGATCTAACATACAAGTTGTCGATTTGGATGAATTAACGAGTTTGCAGAATTCTTCCTCTCCTATAGCAACAAATGAATCAAATTTTTCCTCAGGGAGACTACAATGCACTTCCTGATGCGATACTGTGGTAGACGGTTGCATAGTTATAATTTTGTCCCTGATATTATCAATCTTATAAGTGAAGAAGTTCATAAAGTCATCACTGCTGTGTTGCTTGGACACTTCTGAGCTTGAAGCTTTCTTTTTCGTTAGTTTAGCCACTGTTTCAAATAAATACCTTGGATTATGTTTATTTTCTTCTAATAGGTTTGAAAAATAAGCAGATCTAGCAGCTTTTAAAGCCTCTCTGTAAGCAATCGAGCTCTCTTTCCATGAAATCCGAAATACCTCTAGTTTAGTTTTCTTCCAGTTGCGCTCCATTTTTCTGGCTGCTCTCTTAAGGGCCCGGGTGTGCTCGCTGTACCACGGCGTTGGGCTATTTTCTTTAATCTTCTTTAAGCGCAACGGAGCAACTGCGTCTAAAGTGCTGGAAAAGAGAGAGTTAAACGTTTCTGTTGCAATATCAAGTTCTTCTAAGCTATCCGGGATGCTGAGATGATGAAACTGATTAGGAAGATTATTGATAAAGCAATCTTTAGTGGCAGAAGTTATAGGTCTAACGTATTTATAACACGGAGTCGGCTTTGCAGCCTTGGCTAAATGTAATTTACATGAGACTAGATAATGATCTGAGATGTCATCGCTCTGCTGCAGAATTTCAACGGTATCAACATCTATTCCATGTGATAATATTAGATCTAGAGTATGATTACGACGATGAGTAGGTCCTGACACGTGTTGTCTAACTCCAATTGAGTTTACAATGTCTTTAAATGCCAATCCAAATGCATCTTTTTCATTATCTACATGTATATTAAAATCACCAACAATTAGTACTTTATCTGCAGCCAATACTAATTCTGATAGGAAGTCCGTAAATTCTTTGATAAAATCTTTATGGTGCCCTGGTGGCCTGTATACAGTAGCCAGCATAATTCTCAAATGTGATTTATCGTTTACACTATAGATTTTTACATTAAGCACCAATACTTCAAAAGAAGTATATTTAAAGCTAGATTTCTTAGTGGTTTTGAAAATATTACTATAAATTACAGCAACACCTCCCCCTTTGCCTTTCAGACGAGGTTCATGTTTATAACTGTAATCTTGTGGGGTTGACTCATTTAAAATAATGTAATCGTTTGGTTTTAGCCAGGTTTCTGTCAAACACAGCATATCAAGATTATAATCTGAAATCATATCATTAACTATGAGAGATTTTGAAGTAAGGGATCGAATATTCAGCAACCCAAGCTTTATCATTTGCTCATCTGTATTATATCTGTTTTTTATTTGTTGAACATCAATTAAATTTTTTAACCTGACGTTAAAAAAAAATAAAGTTTCTGAAATAAGGCCACAAAACACACACTAAATATGTGTCCACAAGAGTTTTGACTAATGGATCTTGTCGCCTAGAGTTTAGGCTTCAAAATGATCTGAAAATCATCCTGTCTAATCATTCACATAAAACAATAGATTGTTTTAAATTGTGAAAAACATTTTTTTGTTTGCAAAGGCAATATGCGGATGGGCGTGAACGGCCCAACCCCTATCATGAATAATTAAGTGGTTCTCACCTGAGCAGACAATGACCCTGCATAATAATGAGCCTTTCATTCAGGGGTGTCACACAAGAAAGAATGCAAGGACAATAAATACATAAATAAATAAATATATATATATATATATATATATATATATATATACACAAACAATCAAAATATAAATGAAAGCCAAAAGCACATTTTTAGTCATACCTGGAAACAAATCCTGGTCAAATAGGTTGTATGGGCAATTCTGCAGAATTGGTTCAAAGTTTGAGTTGGAAACATCTTGAAAATAAAATTGTCTTTTTCCATAAATGTCTTATAAAGTATTATTTTTTAAAGTAGGCAATAGATTTTATCATACATATTTCAAAGTTAAGGATTCATTATTTTGATATAGCTTGCATTGGAACAAACACTATAACAGTTGATTAGTTTATTTGTGACAAAACATCATATATTTTACATATGAGCAGAAACTGTCTAATTAAAGCTTATTTGATGTCTATTTTATAGTAAAAACTTTATAATCTATCCAAAATTAGTCAACGAAATGTTGTCATTACAGACACTAGTATATCGCGATTAGAAGAAATCTCAGTGGGCTATAGCAATATAGTTTGTATGTGTACATGTAAAAATAACGTTTACTAAAGTACAGTAGGTAGTCAACCAGAATGCCTATTACCGCCGCGGCAAATCCACCGCCGTAAAAATAAACCAGTCGCATTTCAAAGTAGTTCGCGAAATGACCGCCAGGTGGCGCAAAGGGACATTTAGCAAAACGTAAGTGGGGCAATTAACAGTAAGGATGAAATACTACAAGTTATGGTCATTTCCAAATAAGCCTACAACAAACATTTATTTTTAACAAATATTTTTAAATATGCAACATGCACGTTTTAACAAACAATACAATCTGAAGCGCTTCTGCTCCTGTATTGAGACATGCAGCGCTTTTCAGTTACAATCCTGGTTCCAGTGGCCTTAATACATTCACGGCTTTTTAAAATGTCACAAAGCGTTTTGAGATGGTTTTGAATGAAATATTGAAGTTTATAATTAGGATATTTTGGCACACCATGCCGAGTGGCGCTATGCATTATTCTAAAATCTGGCTTTATTCTGGCATGTTGAATTAGAGTTTGACAAACGCGGCGGCGCGTTCATTTGAATTTATTTTTCTCATAACAGCTAAGAACTTAATAGGCTAAAGCCTACTCCGTAATTGTTGGTCATAAAGATAAGATATCATCTTTTAAAACTGTAAAAGGTCTACTTTTATTCATGCAGTAGGCTATAGGCCTACACTCACAGGCTAACGACAAAACGTTTTCTCGCTCATGTGACAAAGTTTGGGAAATCCTCAGTAAGTAAATTCATAGCCGAGCGGTAGAACTTACGGTTCGACCATCAAGATGACACGGGTTCGAATCCCGATCAAACATGGTCTACTGTAAATTTTATATTCATTAATGCAGAGAGATTTGTCTAGCTCTAAAATTCTGTTACACCATACAGTTTTTTGCTTATATTTATCAAATAAAATTACCATGCATTTCCATTTTACACTAAGGAACAAATCCAACAGAACGACTTTGCATCTGTATAATAATAGGCTACCAATCGCCGAGTGGTCCTATGCATTTTTCTAAAGTCGGGTTTTATTCTGGCAATTTATTTTTCTCATTACAGCTAAAATAACTTAATAGGCGACTCCGTAATTTTTTGGTCATACAGATAAGAGTAGAGTAGCTTACATCGTTCAAAACTGTAAACTTGTATTCATATTATTAGGCTAACAACAACAGTTTATATCTGTCGTCTCTGTCTCCGGGAACTGCGCGTCACAAAAATGAACCAAAAGCCGATTCAGCTGAGTCACGATAAGAAATCGGCTATGTCTAAAGTCTTTAAATGTCTAAATATTTAGGCTAATAAATGTTATCTGATTATGTAATCCATATGAAAACGAGAGGTACAGAGGATCTATACTCAATGTAAGCGCTTCCCAATGAGAAAATGACAAGACAAGGGTGAAAATCTCGCTCCATTTTGTAGGCTAAATCGCCCTGAATTAAAATGTAAAAACAGATCAAATAATTTATTTGTCGAAATGTTGCGATACTGTTTCATTTAAGTTCATAATTATTCTATAAATGTTATTTAATTTAGCAGCATTACCACGAAGCACCGTGGTTCGATATTTATTTGAATAATAGCTACTACAAAAAAACTTAATTAATTGCATGCCTGGTTAAGGATCCAAAGATCCCTGTAGAATAATATTGAGTTTTTTGTTCATGACAACACATTAACATGCGTTTTTTCAGATTAAATTTAGTTTTGCTTGGAAAAGGCTGGCCCAAACCAGTTTTATTTCATCAATTATTGAAATAATATAATACTTAGTAATAAACTTTTATGACAGAAATATCACTAGTCTACATGTAACTTAAATCATTTAATTCCTTCATTATCAACACTGTCTAGAATAGCGATTTAAGTGTGAATTGCGACTTCTCTTTGTGTTAAGTCAGCCTCAGACTCCGATAGCCTGTGGGGGGGTTGGAGGGACAGTTGCTGGACAAAGGTGTTAATGTTCCTCTTTCATATGGAGATTGTTGGATAGCCAGCCTGATGAGCAGGCAAAATTATTGTAAGGATAAATCTGTGTCCAAATGTAGGCCCCATATCTTATTAAATTATAAATATTGTAGTTTATTTATTGTAGCCTATTTAAAGTTTTTTTTTTCACACAAAATTTCAATTGAAGTTATTGTAAGGTGAATTCAACAAGGCATGCTGTGTCTTTGAAGCAACAATTAAAGGCTAAATATTTTTTTCGTGATTTGTATGGCTGACACGCAGCGACATATACAGTATTATCAGCTGTATGATGTGTTTTTACATGTTTTTAAATGTTTAATTTCGAGAGAGACCCGGCGGGTGCAGCGAGGGAGACTAAATAAACTTGCTAAAAAGAGATCCAGCGCGAGAGAGGCAAAGAAAAACCCATGTTTTTAATTTAATTAGGCTATGTTGCTTTGGACAATTTTCGTTTTGTACTGTTTTAATTGTTTAATTTAGCTGTAATTTCTTTGGCAATACAAATTTAAAATGTCGCAAGATTAGCCTAGTGTTTCTTATTTTGCATCGCAAAAGAAATAAACTCTAAACTCGATGCAATCCTGTTTAAAAAAAAAAAAACTGTCCCGACACTTTATTTAAACCTTGAAATGTTCGAACTTGGTTTCAAACTTAAGTAATTTAAGTGTTCTTTTACATTACACAATAATTTAGCAGACTAAAGACGAGCTTCTTCAGTTTCATTTTCTGATGCAATCGGCTGACAATCTTCCTTCATCAGTTTGTGTCCTTTGTGCAGTGGCTGCGGTTCTACAGGAATGTAGCAAATGTATGTTGTAATGATAATTAAACAAAACTCTTGACTTTAAATAAGTAAACAGTTATAAACAGTTACCTATTTAAGCATCAAGGTGGTAAAATATAAACGCTGTCGGCCAACATCGGTTAAAAACATGCATGCTACACTGAGATTCGATCTCGGGTCGATTGAAGCTCCTTGAATATCGAGTTGTTGCGTTAACCACTGAGCTACCGTCTGTATGCTGTTCTAAAGCCTCATTGATGTAGCCTAAATGTTTTTTATTGCAATGTTTTATGTTGAATTGTTTTCATTATTTATTCAATTTAATTTTAGTAGCCTAATTTCAGCATTGTGATTATTAATTATTTTAACTACGTTTCACTTGAATTCATATGCTACCAGCTTTCAATCGCTCTGAATGAGCGGCAGCAGATTACGCAATAGAGAGAATAAACGAACACTTTTCAGAGTCTATGATTGTAGCGCCTCTTAGCGGTAAAAGGCAGCAAATACACCACATATTTTACCGCCGCGGTGGAACGGCTGATGTGGGCGTTGTCATGGCTTGCCTCAACATTTGCGTTTGAATAGCGCCAGTCCTCCGTGGGCGTGTCAGATTAACGTGTAATGAAGTGTAATGAGCTGGGGAAAAAAATACTGAAATCTGAAATCTCTTTTCATACAGATTACATAAACAGAGAATATTTGTTTTTTATATAAATTACTTCATTGAAAAGAAGAGAATTCAAGCTTCATAAAGAAAAATCTCTCGTGCCTGTATGACAAGTATTTGCGGAGTTATAGTTAATCTTAGGACGCGTTTCAGAATGGACTTCACCGACAGAGAGAAGGCAGAACTTGCATCATGTTTATTTTTCTTTATTTGTCGAAAAGCACAACACTTTGTTTTTATTGTGAGTATACAGAAAAATAATAGACACTTAACATTATCGATTGATGTATACCACTTATATTTAAGATCAAAATCAACAGAGTATTTTGAGTCTCTTTTGCACTGATAAGAAAAAAAGCGAGACAATCGCGCCGGCGCGATAGCCGACCTCAGAGGGTTAAACAGCATTTCTTTTAGATTGTACTTGCTTTTGATATGGCCCCTTTGTGCAGCTGGTTTGAAAAGAAGCGTGGGCTGAATGTCCGGAGTTTCGTTCGGACGCAGGTAGATGTTGCGATCTCTCAGCTCGTACGAAAGATGATTAATTCTTAAATTCGTTTCGTTCGTGAATACACTGAACCAAGGCAAACTATCAACTGAGGTAGGTCAATAGAAAGAAAAACTTAGATTAAAACTAAATTTAGAAAGTAAACAAAGAACTCCGGTTGGAGTTCTTATTGAAGAAGGATGGATCTCTCTCTGGCGTAGGACTGCAAAGAACAGACGTGGCGCTCCAAGTTTTAAAGGAGCTAGAAACACGCCTTTCTTACGTGCCTGATCCAATCGTTTGGGAGGAGGCGTGGCGGCAAACTTCTTTGTTCGCGAACTACACGCCCTCCGGGCAATGTACAGCGGAGACAGAACTGGGTCATGATACACTTATAAATGCATCATGTTGCACTTTGGGTTAAGTATTCGATACCATTGAATTTTCCTGATCACAATAATACCACGCATGGTATTATTGTGAGCTAGTAAGATAAAGATACATGATTTTTCGTGATTAAACGCATATCAAGTCTGATTACATGCCACAAAGCTTATAGTTATAGCAATTGGTCACATGGGGATCGTGAAACACAACAAGAAAAACATTTCATACATTTAAAAAGGTACTTTGCCCACACGTGGTCAGAATGAGTGTCTCTGTGTGTGTGTGTGTGTGTGTGTGTGTATGTGTAGCAGAGTTCACCCAACGTTGGCGGAGTGGTGAACTCTTGCTCACCCCCTCCCTCCGGGGAAGCCTATGTGTGTGTGTGTATTCTTTGAATTGATGACTTTAACAGTCGAAATAGTGGTTGACCATCTGGTTACACAAAGTTCGTAGTGTTTGTCAGGTTTTCATCTCACAGAGGACCCCGCGGGGTCTCCAGCCAGAGCGGCGCCCTTTTGGTCACATGTCGGTACGACAGGGCATTCCTTTGTTTATTTGTCAGAGAAAAAACGCCGCGTGGGCACATCAGAATCGGTAATCTAATCAAGTCCCAGCACCATTTGTCTCGTGTCACAGTCCAGAAGAGTGGAGCTGTGTTTGCAAATTAGAATCCGGTAATTTAATCAAAATGTCAGAACTGACCATCTGCCTGCTGTTACATCGGCATTGCATTCAACGGCCATACTGCGGATACTCCAGGCCGACCTTCTCCGAAAACTGGATGAGGAAGGACCGGAAGCTATCTGCGTGCTGAATCTAAGGAGCGCAACAGACCTGGCTCTTTGCGCTGTAGAATTCGCTGCACAGGCCATTGGGCGGAACATGGCCTCTATCACCGTCGCTGAGAGACAACTTTGGCTGACGTTATCGGAGATGCCGGACTCGGAGCGCTCTGTGTTCCTCGACGCGCCCATCTCCCCAACTGGCCTCTTTGGATCCTCCGTCAAAGATTTCGCGGATAGATTCGCCGAGGTTCAGAAGAGGTCACAGGCTATAAAGCACTTCCTCCCAAAGCGCTCTAGCTCCGCAGCAGGTCGCTCAAAACAGCCGTCTGCTCGAAGCTCTCAGCCACAGCCGCCGCCTGCCGCCGCTTCACAGCGCCGTCAAGCCCGGGACCAGAGACCACGCTCTCGCTCTGCTGGCCACCGCCCCCTCCGCGTGGGCCCCGGCGTACCAGTGTACCCGCTTGCCTGCACACAAACGCCGTTTTTACGGCGACCCAGATGAATCACATAAAGAGTGTAATTTCTGGTGTCCCGGCCACGGCCGATGGTGTTATGAGTTATAACACCACACACTGCATGTCCCACGGTTTCTGTAAGCTACTTTGCCGTGCTGAAGATGTCCCAGGACTGCTCTTCAGACAAAATATCCTGACGATGCACCTGCGGCTCATCTATTTATAGCCTCGTGTTGCGGGTGCGCGCCGATGACGTCATCGACCGAGGCTATATTACCTCCGGGTCAATTCTATCGACGTGTTACACACAATATTCACAGCTGGTCACGATTAAAGACATTCCCGATGCGCTGAGCAGCGCAGCATCTCGTTCCGCTTTCTCAGGGAACAAGGTTACAGTGAAGTAACCGAGATCGTTTCGCTTGTAAGTGGACACATAAAAAAGTAGACATTTAACAGTCTGTACGACCATAAATGACGGAGTATTTTAAGTCTATTTTGCTGCTATGTCAAAAAAACCGAGCAAATTGAGCAAAACGCAAAACGCGAAAACCCAGCGGGTTAAGAGAATAGGGACAAACCTTTTAAACCATGCGCCTGGCGTCGACCATTTTTCCCGTCGTTAAATTAGCAAAAGTGGATTCGGACACGCCCTAACTGCACTTGCGCCGTGCGCTTTAGACATGCGGTTAGATCATTAAAATAGGGCCCATAGTCTGTATTAATTACTGAGATGGCACATTTGGACGGGACCAGTGGTGTAAAGTAACGAATTACAAATACTCTCGTTACTGTAATTGAGTAGTTTTTTTTAGGAATTGTACTTTTTTAAGTAGTTTAAAAACAGTGTACTTTTACTTTTACTTGAGTACATTTTAAGTGCTGTATCGGTACTTTTACTGCGCTATTTTCCCTGAACCTGCCGTCGCTACATTTATATCAATATTTATTTTTATAATAAGTCATCATGTGACTCCATGCGTGATTCCCGTCAAATCAAATCGCGCGCGGAAAACTTTGCATCAAACCAGCATTAACAGACTTCGAGACTCCTGGCGCCAATTTTGTTCACGATGTGACTTTCGGAGTGGATCTTGAGCCTGGAGGAAGTTCATGCATTTGTGTCTTCATATAGGCAAAAAAACAGCGCAAGCGTCACACCTCACACGTGCTTCAGTGTGTGTGTGTGTGTGGTAAATGAAACTGCGCGTCGGCTGCACCATTCATTCACACAGAACATGGATTCGTATTTAAATTGTCTTTGTGGTTTAATAATCACACTATATCGCGATTTGATTTCAAGTGTACTGAACTGCTTTCTATTTTTCCTCAAAAAATTTACAAATTCCGTGAAATTCCGAGTTATAAATTCCTTTTTTATGACTGGATTTTGTCAGCATTTTAGGGGGGGCGGGGGTCGTCCAAAACAATGGTAGGGGAAACGCTGTATTTTTAGTGCTAGCAGTCAAAAATAAAACTGTTGGAGAAATATTGAAATACTGTTTCTTTTTTTCTATGAATCTGTGATAAAAGAGTAAGCTACATTTTCAATTTGCAGGGTATAAGGTGGACTAACATTCATAGCATAATACTCACTACTCACTACTCTTGAGTACTTTTAAAAGGGCTACTTTTTACTCCTACTTTGAGTAGTTTTTAGAACCGGTACTTTTACTCTACTCTCACTACATTTTTTGACAAGTAACAGTACTTTTACTTGAGTATGCTTTTTCAGTACTCTTTCCACCACTGGACGGGACTAAAATCACTGAGAAGATCTGGTAATAATTACTTTAACCCATCTCTCCAAGTTAAACTAATCCCGTCCGAATAGGGCTTAGGAGTGTAGTCTCCTTTCTTCCCCTTCCGCTCCACTTCTTACCACGCCTTTTTCCAAACTGGTGAGAACTAGACAGCTCTGAAACAGGGCATTTCATGACCCTTTAATTGGTCGACCACATATAGGTAAAAAAAGGTAGACAAACTCTTACTAGTTACTTTATGTATTCACCTTTTGAATTGCAATACCATACCAAACAGATTTCCCTTTATTAACCAGTAAATTAATGTAGACCCACACTTAAAATTTTATTCAAGGCCTCTTACCCTTTTAGTTCATCAGCAATGCACATGCCAAACTGTTTGGTTCCCGTTTCCATAGATCTGCGTATCATTAGCCTGTATCGAGGCTCAAAAACATGCAGTGGGCAGGGAATGGTAGGAAATGCCATGGTGCAAACAAAGATGGGCACTTCCTGGTTCAAGCTGAAACAAGAAGAAAGTGCAACACATGAACACGAGACGATACCAATGTCCTGGCAAGCAATGGAGAACAATTATAATATAGATAACAAATAGCTATGTGATGAATCATTAATTGTTCAGGGTATAACAAAGATAACAGCTTTTGTGAGGTGGTCAAAACCTAGGTGTGTATGCGTGTGAGTGAGTGTGTAGACAAAGGTAAGAAAAATGTTGGAAAAACCACTATATCCAAAGCCAACTTACTTTGACAATTCTCTCATCTCTTCTTCATGTACTTTTCGCCTTTCTGCTAACTCGTCACAAAAGTAGCGCTGCAATACTTCTTCCATTAGAAGAGTTATGTTGTCCGCTCTAGTGGCCAGATACTGTAGAAATGAAAGATATGTGCACTTTGTATAAGAAAGTATCTCCTAAATGACTAATCTCACTAAACTGACTGAGTTTCTGAAACAACATAATGAATAAGAAAACTAAAGCAAAACAATGATACATTTATGCTGACATGGGTGAGAACATTTCATTGAGGAGAGAATAAAATGTTGTTCATACAGATCAGGGCTGTATAGTAAAATTATTAAATGTTAAAACAACTTCATTATTCGAAAGTGTGTGATAACCACAATTATCTAGGTCCAAACACCAATGGCTCATGCAGACCATACAGTAATAAAACTGCCATGCGTCGTGACTCAAAACGATGTAGTATACATGCCAAACCAGTATGTGGCGCTGTAATTCTGCCACAGAGATGCACTAAAAGAAGACTTGGAGCATGTGCATAAACCTTGCGCGCTGTATACAATAATAGGCTCAGTAGCTTCTTTTTTCTTTTACCAAGAACTTTATTGAACAATGTAAACAACCATAAATGGCCTGGTACAAAATATGAAATGTCTTATGCTATGATACTTGTCTGTTGTCTGATTAAGAAAGAAAATATAAATAAAGAAGTAAAATAAAGAAATAATATAGCTGCGAGCAGCGATTACGGGCCAAAGCCGTCGGCACCGCAACCCCGGTGCCTTTAGTTACCTAAAGGCACCGGGGGTGGCGGCGCGGCCGGCTTTGGCCCTTCATCGCTGCTCGCAGCTATATTATTGCTTTATTTTACTTCTTTATTTATGTATAAAAAGAAGCCGGTACCACCGCCACCCTGGTGCCTTTTTTGACGCGCAAAAACGTAACCCTGCTTTGACTGTCGAGAAGAAGTGTGCTGTAGAGCTTGCATCAGTGTGGGCTCTGCAAAAGTGTGCATCGAGGACACATATCAACCATAAAGAATGCGTGAGCAACCTTCTGAAACCTATAATGAAAATGAGACACCCTACAGGTGGTCTCATGGATTCAACGGACACATGAAATAAGTACACAAGACTGAAAATTCATATGAAGTGTGCCATTTGGGACAGGGCCTATGATCGTGAACCACAATAGCCACTTATATGGATTTTGCCCGTCCATCATTTCACATGTTTGCCCGTCCATTATTTCTCATGTTTGGTTTCTGTATTTGACCGATTGTTTACCGTTGCTGACTACTTTCTGCCTGCCCCGATCTGGAATGTTTATTGGACTCTGATTCTTGCTGCCTGCCTCGGCCCTTTGCCTGTCAACCTGGTTTGTCTCTGCCTTTTCTGTTCTGCCCTGTTTGCCATTGCTCACCCTTCCTGTGTTGACCATTCTTAATAAAAAGCTGCAAATGGATCCCCCTGGCCTGACCCTGCCTCGTTACAACACATATGCTGCATCTGCTCGCTATCTGCCGAATGGCTTTGGTAGTTCCGCCTCGGGACTGATGATGTTATAGGAATAGTGCGCTCTGGTTGGTCTGGATTTTTCTGGATTTTTTTTTATTTTATACAGAAATAAGTTATTTATAATTCAGATGAAAATCAAGTTAGTGTTGATTAAAATGAAGGAAAGCAAATATATTGATCTGAAATATAGCACATAATTTTTTTATTAATTTAGGTTAAATTACCAAACATACAATCTTAATTTAATTTAAAGCAAACAATACATTTAAAAACCTTTAAATTATGACTAGTCAGAATGGCATTGTAGATATCTCAAACTGGAGTTAGGGATAGTCATAATTAGCGGTGTGCAGGTTTCAGAATCGGTGATGACGCTTATAACGTGAGTCAAATAAGACGGTTCGTAACATAACCGTCGTCGTCGTCGTCCGGGGGGGGGGGGGGTTTGGTTGAGTGGGGGTGGGGGATGCGTTGCGACGTTCGTCTGTTATAGGACAACTTAGTTTGAATAAACGAGTAGACACTGATTAGCTACATGCTCTACGTTCATTTTAACAGCAAGACAACTAGAAGTGAATGTGCTTTCCATTAAATGAATCACACACAGTAAATAAATCCTTAACAAAAAACTAAAAAACGTTGCAATGAACGTGCTTTGTTTTAAATAAATCACACACAGTAAACAAAACCTTAACCCCCTTTAAAAGTTTTTAGAGGCGCCCGTTATTTAGATCATATCTCTTTATGGTTTCCATGGTGACGCGTCATTGCTTGTCACACCGCAGCCAGAATAGCGCTGAATGACTGATTATCTGCTTTTATTTCACAAATTTGTTGGCTATAGCAGGAAATATCTGATATTCCGATTGTCAAATATGAGCAAGTGGATGTGTTTTGTTGTTTAAACACCTTAGTTGAGCTATACGCGATGGGCGTTAGTTTATACCGGATTTCAGAGAATCGGATCTGTTGGATTTAACAAACGTCAATTTATCCACTTCTCCCGAAATGAAAGTATGAAAGTAAGTGGCTGGTGAACTGAGAGAAGCATAGAGTAAACTTGAAAGTTACTTACACGATGTGTATTTGATATGAATAATATGTGTCATCTAATTATAATGGAAATAATTATTATTCCCGCTTCCATAGACATAAGTGTGTATTTGACAAACTCTAAATGTACTGCTTTTTTAGTACTTATGTGAATTTAAATGTCTGAAACCTAAAATAAACATTATGTGGTTGAAAACACTGAATGTGATGTCAAGCGGTGAGCGCTCTCCGTCTCTGAAAATATGTGTAGCCTACTAAAAAACAGGCTCATTGCAGACATTAAATTAGTTAATCACTTAATTTTGAACTTTCAAAGTGCACCATATTTATGAATTTATATTTAAAACGTACAAACTTTTCTTCCGGGGGAGCATGCCCCCGGACCCCCCTAGGCGTGCAGAGGTCCACACTAGAGTGCGGATCGGGCCGAATTTTTTTGTCCGAGCCCGGCCCGCATCCGACAGAGCAGTAACCGAACCCGACCCAAGCCCGACAGGCATACAGATATGTATGTCCGAGCCCGACCCGAGGCCGACAGTTAAAATCCCATTTTTTTTCTCATACTAATGACACGTGCGTTTGTGTGGAAAGCCTGCTTTTATTAAGCAACTGTAGGAAGACATTCGGAAATGTCAGCAGGATGAGTGCATCAGCGCGCACGGAGAAACAAGCGCACTTAACGCAGGCCCGCATGCACGTGTTTCGTTGTCACGGCTACATAAACAAATTTCCGCACACAGGAAGACAGATGTTATGGTAATATTTTACACGTATTTTAATCACAAAAACGAACGTTTGCATCACGTGAAGGCATCAGGCACATTGGCTACCAACATAATAAGCTGTTTTAAATTTAAAATGTTCAATGCCATATCGCGCTGATGTGACCGAGCCCGACCCGAACCCGAACATAATTTCTAAATATCTGTCCGAACCCGGCCCGGCCCGTCGGGCTCGGGTCGGGTATCCATCCTCTAGTCCATCCCACACACAAAATACTGTGGGAAACACAGTAGCTTATATGATAGTCTTCGAAAAATACAAAATACAATGATTATTATAAAAATACCGAAAATACGCGCATTATTAGGATTTTACCACCCCCGCCTCGTTTTGAGCCAGGAAAAACCCTGAGATTATTATTATTCTTTTTCAATTTTGTTTGTTCTTTTTGCATGCAGTTTGCGAAGTGACAAAATAAAGCAAAGCACATTTACTCCACACTTTTATATTCTCCGTTTCTGAATTTGATGTTATCAGAGGCAAAATACAAACACAATTGCATTATTATTTTTATCTACTGTCATGTTTCTGTTTTTAAAATGTCATGTTAACAAAATACATTTGAACTTAAAGCCTAGTTTATTAACATTTTGTTGGGGCGATTGCATGAGGACAGGTGGGGCACAAACCCTTACCTACCTTCAAAGTGGGGAATGGCAGAAAAAGTTTGAGAAACACTAGACTAATGGATGTTGTTGGCTAGTGTTTTTTCTTCAAAATGATCTGTAAAACATCCTGCCTAATCATTCACATAAAACTGTGAATTGGGTTTTATTGTGAAAAACTTATATAACTTATACTTCTATATAAGTTACTTCATTTAAAAGAAGAGAATTTCAGCTTCATAAAGAGAAATCTTTCGTGTCTCTGTGACAAGTATTTATTGAGTTACAGTTCATTTTTCGGACGCGTTTCAGAAATATTTTTGCGGAGACAGTGTGAGCTGAAAGCGCACCCTGTTTATTTTATTTATTTTACAAAAACACAAGGTTTTGATGTTAATAAGAGTGTACACAAAAAAGAAGACATTTAACAGTATTGAATGATGTGTAACACTTATATGTAAGATCAAAATCAACAAAGTATTTTGAGTTTGTTTTGCACTGATAAGAAAGTGACGGCGTGATTGCCGACCCCAGAGGGTTAAAAGCGCATATTTAAGCGAATCTGTCATTTAGGCCCTGTCCCAAATGGCGCACTTCATGCGGACTTTTGGTCTCGTGGACTTAAATTGCACTTGCTCGCCGAGTCTACGAGTCCGTAGGCCGTCCCATTTAGCATTTTAACGCTCTGAAGTGTGCTCAGCAGCGCCCCCTTTGTACCCTTGAAGCGGTCTCCTGCGAAGCCCGTATAGATGCAGGCTCCACGCACTTTAACTACCCAGGAATCCTTGCGAAAGGCCAATCAGACAACGGATGGGAGGAGATTTCGCTCACGGACAATTGTTAACATGGCTGAGAAGAAAATATTTAAGTGTAATTATCATTACAGTTTTTATGACAAGTTTACACAAACATTATGATCATCGACCAGTGGTTGAGGTCTCAAACATAGGCTAATAATAGCGAGCTGAATAATACGATTGCATTAAATTCATTAAATAAATAGAACAGAATGTCAGGGCTTTACTGAGTCATATGTAAACACAACAACAATAGGCAGCATATTTCCCCGAACCTGTAGCTCCTGTCCATAACAACAATCAGACCGTTTTCCTGTTTCCGGCGTGACGATCGAGTCTGTCCCAAAAATACCTCTCAATGCGCCCTCGCGGACTCGCGCTAAGGGCCCTATAGGTCTGCACTACATGACGTCACCGAAGTGTGGACTCTGAGGAAGTCCACAAGTCCGGAGTGTGCCATTTGGGACAGGGCCTAACTCTTTTGTTGTTGTGTTTCCCCTGAAAGCCGGAAGCAATCGGCCTAATTATAGTAATATTAAAAAATAATAATAATAATAATAATAAAAAATATGGCGCTAATTTTAAAGTGACACTAAAAAGTATGCGGCTGCACTGGCATTCATAACAGTGCGCGTCCATGGCGACGAGCGAGCAAAACAAGTCAAGTCAAGTCAAGTCATCTTCATTTATAAAAAATATGGCGCTAATTTTAAAGTGACACTAAAAAGTATGCGGCTGCACTGGCATTCATAACAGTGCGCGTCCATGGCGACGAGCGAGCAAAACAAGTCAAGTCAAGTCAAGTCATCTTCATTTATATAGCGCTTTTAACAATGGATTGTTTCAAAGCAGCTTTACAGAGATAATCATATAATTTAAGGTAACAGATTGTTTTGGCATTATAGCGGTTCTTGAATAATGTTAAAAAAAAACAGAACGAACGTTTTTTCATTTCTACTTCCATAGAAATATATTCGAGCGCACTGCGAGCGCCACCACTCTAAATGTCCGTGCGGGCGTCCTTTACTTTGTCTTTTATATTAGCGATTTAAAAGCCCTCGCTGGTGTCACACGTAAATCAACCGGTGGGTAAAGATCCTCACAGCCACATACCTAATATATTTATATTTAATTACAATGGCCATACCTGATAAAAAGATTTATGTACTGAGTTGATATCATTTTGGACACAAGAGGGCAGTATAGCCTTATGTATTACTTGATGTATTTATTTTTTAACTGAATAGCGCATTCTGGCTGTTTTTTAAACTTGTACATTATTCTTAAATTGAAAACAAGAATAAAATGGGTTTAGTTCTGATATTTGTATCATTTTATCTAGAAATAAATGGTGTATAATTAATTTTTTAGAAGATATGAGGCATTTAGTGTTTACTTTTTTGACATGACTTTAATCCCTCGCCATAGCAAAACAATTTGAGACATTCAATAGCCATTCACAATTTAGCTTCTTTAATGTAATTTCATCATGTTGAAAAAGTTTGGTGGGAATTAAATAAACCACTTAAGAGGAGTGGGTAAAAAATCAGAGGCTGATTTTGCCAAAAATCCGCATTCAGACCAAAATATCTGACTTCTTGTTGGTCGTAGCTAATTACGGTAAATTAGAAAGTTGTCCGGTTTGAAGAGTACAATATACATATTGAGTTTTGTTACTGTAGATAAAACTAACCCCCCCCCCCCCCCCACTTTTGTCAAAAGCATTTAGAAAGTGACACACTTCCTGCTGCCAGTTGGTGGCGCTATAACTTTGACTCACAATAGTCACATCCATGTGATCGGCCTCTTACAGCGAACACACTGCTGAAGTTTCATCAAGATCAGTTAATGTATGTAGAAGTTATAACACACTTCCTGTTTCCATTATTCGCCATAAATTCGTTTCCTCGCCACGGCCAAACCGTTCGAGATATCAAAAATCCCCTGGCAATTTTTCATCCTCAATGTCTTGACTTCATGCACACCGAGTTTGGAGATGAACGGCGGAATTCCCTAGGAGAAGTGTTTCAAATTCCTGAGCATGCGTTTCCAAACAACCCTAAATAGCCGACTTCCTGTTGGGCTGGCGTAAAACTTAGAGCACGAAAGTTGTTCGGCCTGATGACATCTATATGTGTACCGAGTTTCAAATTATTACATGCAAGCGTGTTTGATATATGGACAAGTGTTCAAACCCCGTTCCAGGTGGCGCTGTCGAGCCCCCCTGCCACGCCCGGGTACCAGCTTCAGCCCGGCCCTGATGGCCGCGGGTTCTGACCTGTGTGCAAAGTTTCAAGATATTTTGAGCACGTTAAGGCCCCCAAAAGTGCCCAAAAGGTAGTAAAATAATAATAATAATAATAAATATAGCTGCGAGCAGCGATTGCGGGCCCAAGCCGGTGGCACCGCAACCCCGGTGCCTTTAGTTACCTAAAGGCACCGGAGTGGCGGTTCCGCCGGCTTTGGCCCTTCATCGCTGCTCGCAGCTATATTTATATATATATATATATAAACAATCCGGTGGCACTGCCACCCCGGTGCCTTTAGGGTTACTGTGCACGACGTGCAAAAACCTAACCCCGCTTTCACTGTCGCCCTACGGTCCCATGGATTTAACGGACACATGAAATAAGTACACAAGACCGAAAGTTCATATGAAGTGTACCATTTTGGACAGGGCCTATGATCGTGAATCACAATAGCCACATATATGAGATCATTTAAATTTAGAATCATTTTTAATGTCATAGGA
This sequence comes from Tiaroga cobitis, assembly GCA_030578255.1. Taxonomy (NCBI): domain Eukaryota; kingdom Metazoa; phylum Chordata; class Actinopteri; order Cypriniformes; family Leuciscidae; genus Tiaroga; species Tiaroga cobitis. The sequence continues at coordinate 27,287,650 of CM060591.1, read as the reverse complement.
CATACATGGGCAATATCCGGCCCGCATAGTGCTTCAATCCGGCCCCCGCGATGCGATCGCAATTTGGATGAAACACACGCCGAAATAAACATGCGTGACACAAAACAATCTTTAACTTAGGTGGCAAATATGTTTTAGTAATTCTGTGAATTACACTGCGCAAACCAAAATTAATACTACCCACCGGATGAAGGGTTGTCTCTGTCTCCACATAACATAAAATATTCATTTTATTTTATTTTTCGTGTTCGCATTTTTGAGGAAAAACAATGTTACGGACGTGTTCTCCGTTACGGACGTGAGCGCTCTGAAAGCGGCACTAAAAGATGCTTTAAAACTTTCACAAAGACATCAAACAGAAAGCACAAAACAAAGCACAAAACCTTTCTTTAAAGTGAATTTCGTTTTGTATTAATTGTATCTTAATTTTAATCAATGTTTCATCAACCAATTGCCTGTATTTAATCAATAAGAAGTAAATATAGCAGACAATATAGAGATAATCACGAAACATTAATAACGAGATAATCACGCCGGCGCGTGAACTGGAGCTCGTCTCATAAATGAACCGAAACTCAGCATATAAAGTAGCCTACTTGCCTCACATGTCTACTTTTAAACTGAACAATTCAAAACGAAAGAAAACAGACTACAGACTGCTCTCTGCTTATGTAATCCTTATGAAATGTGCATTTCTCTCTGGCGCGTTCACTAGGCTACTGAAGATCGCGAGTCAGCATCGTCATCTTCATCTTAGCCGACAATGACAAAGAAAACACTTATTTATTAATAAACAATTAAAATATCTCCTTGCTATATTTTACATATTCATAATCATTACTTTTGCTGGTTTTGCCAGTCATGTATTCTGCAACGAAATATGTTTTGAAAGTATCCTTCCCAACACTGGAAGTCTGTATGTTAATTAGGGATGGGCATTTTTAAAAAATATTGCATTCGAATATTTGGGCTCATAAAAATCGAATATTCGTTTATTTAAATGACATTTAACGAAAAAGATGTTATTTTTTAAGTTTTTTTTTTTTTAACGTTTTTGTCACCATTTCTTTTAGTTGAAAACATTAAACATTAGGCCTATGTGTAAACAAAAAATATAAAAAACAAAAGCATTAATAAAAGAATGCTCAAGCAGCGCGAACGGGAAAAAAACGCCTAATAAAGCGGTTGCGCCAGATATCGTACAGAACGTACACACACTCGAGTCAGCATATGATTATCGTGTTTATATTGTTTCATGTTTATATAGAGAAAAACAATATCCACATGCAGGGGCGCCTGCATGTGGATGAAAAAAAAAATATATGATTTACAATTACTGCTTTGGTTGCATTCTGGTGGAATTATTAATAGTACATTAGATATGACAAAATACCTTCATAGCGGTAAACAGAGTATCTTCAATTGGTACCGGGTGGCATAAGACTTGATAAACGCGCGTTCAAAATGATCACGATAAAACAGGTGCTCGCGCACATTCGGCCTGGGGACTGGTTTATAGTAGCCGGTATTCGTGTTCGAAGGTGTCATCTCCTCATACGTTCACGAAAAGTACGAAGTACGAACGCAGTGCTTTCCATCTTGAGATTCAGTGGGGGGCGCGCTCTGGACAGCTATATAGTGTCTTATTATTCTAAATAATTGAATTTATTGATCAAATTTACAAATTAAAAATGAAAGATGAAGCATACATTTAATAAGACTAGACTAGGGGTGCCTTGCATTACAATATGCAGATTTAAATATACCACCGTCAATTTGATGTGTGTGTGTATAATAAAATCATTTAGTCACTACAATTATAACTTGAACGTGTTTGCTTACTAAATTGTGAGCAAAACGAAAGTTGCAGCAAAGATCAGCAACAGGAGTCAAAATTCATTAATCACGAGAGTGAAGAGCTGACTGAAAAAAATGATGACGGAATATTTTGTGTAAAAGTGCCTATTTAAGCGAATCTGTCATTTACTCTTTTGTTGTTGTGTTTTCCCTGAAAACCGGAAGCAATCGCCCCCGATATGGCGCTAATTTTAAAGTGACACTAAAAAGTATGCGGCTGCACTGACATTCATAACTGTGCGCGTCCATGGCGACGAGCAAGCAAAACAGAGCGAACGTTTTTTCATTTCTACTTCCATAGAAATTTATTAGAATTTCATTAATCACGAGTCGAGAGTGAGCATCTCTCTCTGCTGTGTTATGCTGCATCACACGGGCATTCATAACGCTGCGCGTCCATGACGATGAGCGAGCAGAACAGAGTGAACGTTTTTTAGTTCATTCCTACTTCCATAGGAATTCCCTCGAGCGCTCTGCACGCGCCACCATTATCAATGTCCGTGTGGACGTCCGCGATCGAACAGTGGAAACATTGGCTACTCCGTCATTTTATTCAAGAAGATCATTCAAACTGCAAAGTGTTTACTTATTTTTGGATACTCGCAATCAAACACAACATTGTGATTTTGTAAAATACATTCAAGAAATCCGCCCCCGAAATGGGGCTTCTTTTAAAATGAAACGAAAATGCTCACAGCTGCACGTCTTGTGGAGACGTCCGTTACTTTCGCTTTCAAGTTAGCGATTTTAAAGCCCCCAGCGGAGTCACGGTGGGAAAATATTCCCATAGTAGCATCAATTGGCCTACCTGATTTTGAACACAAGAGGGCAGTAAAGCACTATGAATGATTTTTATTTTTTTATTTTTTTGGCTAAACAACCATTCTGGCTGTTTTTAAACTTAAACATAAATCTTAAATTGAAAAAAAGGAATACAATGGGTTTAGTTCTAATATTAGTATAATTTTATAGAAAAATAAATGGTGTATAATTACATTTTAGAAAGATATGAGACATTTCCTGATTCTTTTTTTGACATAATCCCTCGCCATAGCAAAACCGTTTGAGATATTCAATATCCGTTCACAATTTAGCATCTTTAATGTATTTTCATCAAGTTGAAAAAGTTTTGTAACTGTAGATGAAACTAACCCCCCCCCCCCCACACACACACTTTTGTCACAAAAGGTGGCGCTACTGACCCCTGCACCACGCCCGTTTCTGAAACTTTGCACATGTCTACTGGCTAATAAATGTGATCTGTCTGTCAAGTTTCATGCAATTTTAAGCAATTTCAGGCATGCTAAGAGTCTCAAAAGCATCCAAAAAGAATATTAAAGTTTGATGCATTGCCATGGCAACAGTATCTAAGATATCAATAATCCTTTCACAGGTCTACATCTGCCGTGTATTTACATTATACACATCAAGTTTGAAGCAAATCGGGTAAAAATAAGAGGGTGATTTCAAAGTATTTTGAAAGTGACACACTTCCTGCTGCCAGTTGGTGGCGCTATAACTTTGACTCACAATAGTCACATCCATGTGATCGGCCTCTTACAGCGAACACACTGTTGAAGTTTCATCAAGATCAGTTAATGTATGCAGAAGTTATAACACACTTCCTGTTTCCATTATTCGCCATAAATTCGTTTCCTCGTCACGGCCAAACCGTTCGAGATATCAGAAATCCCCTGGCAATTTTTCATCCTCAATGTCTTGACATCATGCTGACCGAGTATATCGAATTCCAGGGGCATACGCTTCCAAACAAACCATAATAGCCGACTTCCTGTTGGGCTGGGGTAAAAAGTAAAAGTACAAAGGATATATAAACCGATGAGATCTATATGTGTACCGAGTTTCATATTATTACATGCAAGCGTGTTTGATTTATGGACCAAGTTTTCGGACCTCGTTCCAGGGGGCGCTGTCGAGCCCCCCTGCCACGCCCGGGTACCAGCTTCAGCCCGGCCCTGATGGCCGCGGGTTCTGACCTGTGTGCAAAGTTTCAAGAGTTTTCGTGCACGTTAAGAGCCCCAAAAGTGCCCGGATAGTCGTTAGAATAATAATAATAATAATAATAATAATCCTTAGGAAAACAATAGGGCCTTCGCCTTTTCAAGGCTTGGGCCCTAATAATAATCCTTAGGAAAACAATAGGGCCTTCGCCTTTTCAAGGCTTGGGCCCTAATAATAATAATCCTTAGGAAAAAAATAGGGCCTTCGCCTTTTCAAGGCTTGGGCCCTAAATATAGCTGCGAGCAGCGATTACGGGCCCAAGCCGGTGGCACCGCAACCCTGGTGCACCAGGGTGGCGGTACCACCGGCTTTGGCCCTTCATCGCTGCTTGCAGCTATGCCCTTCATCGCTGCTTGCAGCTATATTATATATATATATATATATATATATATATATATATATATATATATATATATATATATATATATATATATAAAGCCGGTGAAGCCGCCACCCTGGTGCCTTTATGGCTATTGTGCACGACGTGCAAAAACGTAACCCTGCTTTGACTGTCGAAAAGAAGTGTGCTGTAGAGCTTGCATCAATGTGGGCTCTGCAAAAGTGCGCATCGAAGGCACATATCACAATGTATGCATGAGCAACCTTCTGAAACCTAAAATGAAAAATGAGACACCCTACAGACGGTCTCATGGATTTAACGGACACATGAAATAAGCACACAAGACTGAAAATATGCCGAACGGCTCTGGTAGTTCCGCTTCAGCACTGATGATGTTGTAGGAATAGTGCGCTCTGGTTGGTCTGGATTGTTCGGGATTTTTAATTTATACAGAAATAAGTTATTTATAATTTAGATGAGAATAAAGTTAGTGTTGATTAAAATGAAGGAAAACAAATATATTGATCTGAAATATAGCACATAAATTTTAAATTAATTTAGGTTAAATGACCAAACATACAATCTTAATTTAATTTAAAGCAAACAATACATTTAAATACATTTAAATTATGACTAGTCAGAATGGCGTTGTAGATATCTCAAACTGGAGTTAGGGATAGTCATAATTTAAATGTAGATATCTATTATCAAGTTATAGATATCTTGAAATTCATTTTGATTAGAGATATCTGAAATTTGATATCTGTAACTTTCATTTTATTGGGTTAGCTATGTGCACTGTGATTGGCTCATCACGTTTGGGGGCGTGGCTTAGCCATAGGCTAATTACGTTACAGATATCTTAAATGATAATACAAACTATCCAAAATATAATTACGACTTGTCAGAAAGACGTTGTTGATATCAACAATGTTAATTCCGGATAGTCAAACTTAGCTTTTAAATGTTAAAGGGGCTTGCCATACAGAGCTCAGAGAGAGGCTCACCATATTCAAACCAAATTATCTGACTTCCTGTTGGTCGTTGCTAATTACGGTAAATTAGAAAGTTGTCCGGCTCGAAGAGTACAATATACATATCGAGTTTTGTTACTGTAGATAAAACTAACCCCCCCACTTTTGTCAAAAGCATTTAGAAAGTGACACACTTCCTGTTGCCAGTTGGTGGCGCTATAACTTTGACTCACAATAGTCACATCCATGTGATCGGCCTCTTACAGCGAACACACTGCTGAAGTTTCATCAAGATCAGTTAATGTATGTAGAAGTTATAACACACTTCCTGTTTCCATTATTCGCCATAAATTCGTTTCCTCACCACGGCCAAACCGTTCGAGATATCAAAAATCCCCTGGCAATTTTTCATCCTCAATGTCTTGACTTCATGCACACCGAGTTTGGAGACGAACGGGGGAATTCCCTAGGAGAAGTGTTTCAAATTCCTGAGCATGCGTTTCCAAACAACCCTAAATAGCCGACTTCCTGTTGGGCTGGCGTAAAACTTAGAGCACGAAAGTTGTTCGGCCCGATGAGATATATAAGTGTAGCGAGTTTCAGATTATTACATGCAAGCGTGTTTGATATATGGACAAGTGTTCAAACCCCGTTCCAGGTGGCGCTGTCCAGCCCCCCTGCCACGCCCGGGTACCAGCTTAAGCCCGGCCCTGATGGCTGCGGGTTCTGACCCGTGTGCAAAGTTTCAAGAGTTTTTGAGCATGTTAAGGCCCCCAAAAGTGCCCAAAAGGTAGTAAAATAATAATAATAATAATAAATATAGCTGCGAGCAGCGATTACGGGCCCAAGCCGGTGGCACCGCAACCCCGGTGCCTTTAGTTACCTAAAGGCACCGGAGTGGCGGTGCCGCCGGCTTTGGCCCTTCATCGCTGCTCGCAGCTATATTTATATATATATATATATATATATATATATATATATATATATATATATATATATATATATATATATATATATATATATATATATATATATATATATATATAAACAAGCCGGTGGCACCGCCACCCCGGTGCCTTTAGGGTTACTGTGCGTGACGAGCAATAACGTAACCCCGCTTTGACCTTTGAGAAGATGTGTGCTGTAGAGCTTGCATCAGTGTGGGCTCTGCAAAAGTGTGCATTGAGGGCACATATCAACCACAAAGTATGCGTGAGCAACCTTCTGAAACCTAAAATGAAAAATGAGACACCCTACGGTCTCATGGACTTAATGGACACATGAAATAAGTACACAAGTTTGAAAGTTATATGAAGTGTGCCAAGACAGAATATTTGCCTGATCTGATTAGAAAAATTGTTTTTGTGTGTGTGTGTGTGTGTGAGGCGTGATTGAACAATGTAGACATAAAAACATACCCCGTCCTTTTGTTCATACAGGACATTATTCAAACTACAAAGTGTTTACTTATATTTGTGTACAATCGCAATAAAACACAACATTGTGCTTTTGTCAAACTGTAAACTACAACTGTCACCCAACCAAAATCTCTTACACACACACACACACACACACACACACATAGTTTAAAAGCAAAAATATCTTTTGGACATTCATCATATTGCATTGGTTTTCATTTCTTGTTCTCGAACAGAGCCCTAATCTGTTTATTTTTTCAGTTACACATTCTACATTGATTAAAAAAGAAAAATCAAATGTGTTTTTATTTTATACATAAATAATCTATCATTCAGATGAGAGTAAAGTTAGTGTTAGTTCAAATTTTAAGGAAAACAAAAATATGATCTGAAATATCGCACATTCATTTAAAATTCATTCAGGTTCAATTACCAAACATACAAATCTCAATGTAATTTAAAGCAAACAATACATTTAAAATATATGGGTTGTATGCAATTTTTTTATATATAAAAAGATATATATCCAAAAAATACAAAGCCTAAACTTTAACAAGGGTTAAACAATCACTGTAACAGACACAATCACACACACACACACACACACACACACACACGTCAAATCACTTATATTTTAGATGCAATATTGACTTTTTTTCTGTTTCAGCAGCGAAAATAGTTAAAAAAAGATCACAGCAGAACCATCGAGCATCTCACAGCAACGCGTTCTCATTACTGAATGATTCAGCATTTTGAACGAATCGGTTGACTCAAAGATTCAACGACCAATCCATAATCTGTCTCATTCATGAATGACTCAGCCGTTCGAACGAATCGTTTGAACGAATGAATCAATGACTCGCTCATTAAGACGGTCGCCTGGCGACACCTAATGACGGTTTAGTGATATGTTTAAAAGTATCATTCTTTCCAACGATTGTTAATTAACTCATATTTGAAACATAAGCTATATATATATATATATATATATATATATATATATATATATATATATATATATATATACACACACATATATATACACAAAAATAAAATAAACACATTTGAAGCGTGTTTGCTTACTAAATTGTGAGCTGAACGAAAGTTGCAGCAAATATCAGCAACAGGAGTCAAATTTCATTAATCACGAGAGTGAAGAGCTGACTGAAAAGATGATGACGGAATAGGCTATTTTATGTAAAAGCGCCTATTTAAGCGAATCTATCATTATACTCTTTTGTTGTTGTGTTTTCCGTGAAAAATAATAGACTATTGAACTCACAATTCAAGCAATCGGCCCCCGATATTGCACTAATTTTAAAGTGACACTAAAAAGTATGCGGCTGCACTGGCATTCATAATGGTGCGCGTCTACGGCGATGAGCGAGCAGAACAGAGCGAACGTTTTTTAGTTCATTCCTACTTCCATAGGAATTCCCTCGAGCGCTCTGCACGCACCACCATTATCAATGTCCGTGTGGACGTCCGCGATCGAACAGTGGAAACATTGGCTACTCCGTCATTTTATTCAAGAAGATCATTCAAACTGCAAAGTGTTTACTTATTTTTGGATACTCACAATCAAACACAACATTGTGATTTTGTAAAATACATTCAAGAAATCCGCCCCCGAAATGGGGCTTCTTTTAAAATGAAACGAAAATGCTCACAGCTGCACGTCTTGTGGAGACGTCCGTTACTTTCGCTTTCAAGTTAGCGATTTTAAAGCCCCCAGCGGAGTCACGGTGGGAAAATATTCCCATAATAGCATCCCTACAATTTAATACAATTGGCCTACCTGATTTTGAACACAAGAGGGCAGTAAAGCACTATGAATGATTTTTATTTTTTTATTTTTTTGGCTAAACAACCATTCTGGCTGTTTTTAAACTTAAACATAAATCTTAAATTGAAAAAAAGGAATACAATGGGTTTAGTTCTAATATTAGTATAATTTTATAGAAAAATAAATGGTGTATAATTACATTTTAGAAAGATATGAGACATTTCCTGATTCTTTTTTTGACATAATCCCTCGCCATAGCAAAACCGTTTGAGATATTCAATATCCGTTCACAATTTAGCATCTTTAATGTATTTTCATCAAGTTGAAAAAGTTTTGTAACTGTAGATGAAACTAACCCCCCCCCCCCACACACACTTTTGTCACAAAAGGTGGCGCTACTGAGCCCCTGCACCACGCCCGTTTCTGAAACTTTGCACATGTCTACTGGCTAATAAATGTGATCTGTCTGTCAAGTTTCATGCAATTTTAAGCAATTTCAGGCATGCTAAGAGTCTCAAAAGCATCCAAAAAGAATATTAAAGTTTGATGCGTTGCCATGGCAACAGTATCTAAGATATCAATAATCCTTTCACAGGTCTACATCTGCCGTGTATTTACATTATACACATCAAGTTTGAAGCAAATCGGGTAAAAATAAGAGGGTGATTTCAAAGTATTTTGAAAGTGACACACTTCCTGCTGCCAGTTGGTGGCGCTATAACTTTGACTCACAATAGTCACATCCATGTGATCGGCCTCTTACAGCGAACACACTGTTGAAGTTTCATCAAGATCAGTTAATGTATGCAAAAGTTATAACACACTTCCTGTTTCCATTATTCGCCATAAATTCGTTTCCTCGTCACGGCCAAACCGTTCGAGATATCAGAAATCCCCTGGCAATTTTTCATCCTCAATGTCTTGACATCATGCTGACCGAGTTTCGTTGCGATTGGTTGAATTCTCTAGGAGGAGTATATCGAATTCCAGGGGCATACGCTTCCAAACAAACCATAATAGCCGACTTCCTGTTGGGCTGGGGTAAAAAGTAAAAGTACAAAGGATATATAAACCGATGAGATCTATATGTGAACCGAGTTTCATATTATTACATGCAAGCATGTTTGATTTATGGACCAAGTTTTCGGACCTCGTTCCAGGGGGCGCTGTCGAGCCCCCCTGCCACGCCCGGGTACCAGCTTCAGCCCGGCCCTGATGGCCGCGGGTTCTGACCTGTGTGCAAAGTTTCAAGAGTTTTCGTGCACGTTCAGAGCCCCAAAAGTGCCCGGATAGTCGTTAGAATAATAATAATAATAATAATAATCCTTAGGAAAACAATAGGGCCTTCGCCTTTTCAAGGCTTGGGCCCTAATAATAATAATCCTAAGGAAAACAATAGGGCCTTCGCCTTTTCAAGGCTTGGGCCCTAATAATAATCCTAAGGAAAACAATAGGGCCTTCGCCTTTTCAAGGCTTGGGCCCTAATAATAATCCTAAGGAAAACAATAGGGCCTTCGCCTTTTCAAGGCTTGGGCCCTAATAATAATAAATATAGCTGCGAGCAGCGATTACGGGCCCAAGCCGGTGGCACCGCCACCCCGGTGCCTTTAGTTACCTAAAGGGCTTTGGCCCTTCATCGCTGCTCGCAGCTATATTTATATATATACATAAATAAGAAGCCGGTGGCACCGCCACCCCGGTACCTTTAGGGTTATTGTGCACGACGTGCAAAAACGTAACCCTGCTTTGACTGTCGAAAAGAAGTGTGCTGTAGAGCTTGCATCAGTGTGGGCTCTGCAAAAGTGTGCATCGAGGGCACATATCACAATGTATGCATGAGTAACCTTCTGAAACCTAAAATTAAAAATGAGACACCCTACAGACGGTCTCATGGATTTAACGGACACATGAAATAAGCACACAAGACTGAAAATCTGCCGAACGGCTCTGGTAGTTCCGCTTCAGCACTGATGATGTTGTAGGAATAGTGCACTCTGGTTGGTCTGGATTATTCGGGATTTTTTATTATATACAGAAATAAGTTATTTATAATTCAGATGAGAACAAAGTTAGTGTTTATTAAAATGAAGGAAAACAAATATATTGATCTGAAATATAGTGCATAAATTTTAAATTAATTTAGATTAAATTACCAAACATACAATCTTAATTTAATTTAAAGCAAACAATACATTTAAATACATTTAAATTATGACTAGTCAGAATGGCGTTGTAGATATCTCAAACTGGAGTTAGGGATAGTCATAATTTAATTGTAGATATCTATTATCAAGTTATAGATATCTTGAAATTCATTTTGATTAGAGATATCTGAAATTTGATATCTGTACCTTTCATTTTATTGGGTTAGCTATGCGCACTGTGATTGGCTCATCGCGTTTGGGGGCGTGACTTAGCCAAAGGCCAATTACGTTACAGATATCTTAAATGATAATACAAACTATCCAAAATATAATTACGACTTGTCAGAAAGACGTTGTTGATATCAACATTGTTAATTCCGGATAGTCAGACTTAGCTTTTAAATGTTAAAAGGGCTTGCCATACAGAGCTCAGAGAGAGGCTCACCATATTCAAACTGACTTCCTGTTGGTCGTAGCTAAATACGGTAAACTAGAAAGTTGTCCGGCTCAAAGAGTACAATATACATATCGAGTTTTGTTACTGTAGATAAAACTAACCCCCCCACTTTTGTCAAAAGCATTTAGAAAGTGACACACTTCCTGCTGCCAGTTGGTGGCGCTATAACTTTGACTCACAATAGTTACATCCATCTGATTGGCCTCTTACCACGAACACACTGCTGAAGTTTCATCAAGATCAGTTAATGTATGCTGAAGTTATAACACTTCGTGTTTCTCTTTTCTCGCCATAAATTCGTTTCCTCGCCACGGCCAAACCGTTCGAGATATCAAAAATCCGTCCCCAATTTAGCATCTTCAATGTGTTGACCTCAAGCTGACCGAGTTTGGCGGTAAACGGATGCAATCTCTAGGAGAAGTACTTCAAATTCCAGAGCAAGCGATCTCCAAACAATCCATAATAGCCGACTTCCTGTTGGGCTGGCGTAAAACTTGACCAAGGGAAAGTTGTTCGGCCCGATGAGATCTATATGTGTACTGAGTTTCATATTAATTCATGCAAGCGTGTTTGATCTATGGACCAAGTTTTGGGGACCCCGTTCAAGGGGGCGCTGTTAAGCCCCCCTACCACGAGAAGACATACTGTCGATGCCCAAAGTCAAAACATAAGACAAAATGTCGAAAAATTTGCGAAAAACGAGAATATATTAATGAAAATGAGTAGGGTTTGCGAAGTCAGAACACTACGCTGCCATCGTGCTCACGGATCACGTGCTTCCATTTCTCTTTTTATCTAACTAATCTTTCTTTCTTTCTTTGTTTCTTCTAACTAATTGTTTTTTTCTTTTTTTTCTTTCTTTATTTCTATCTATCTCTAATCTTTCTTTCTTTCTTACTAATCTTTATGATCTATCCATCCATGGTCATTTTAAAACATGCTAAATCATGTTAGCAATGTGGTAAACCATACTAGAAACATGGTAAATCATGTTAAATCATGCTAGAACAGTTTAAAACTTTTTTCAAACTTTCTGGCTAGGCTTTTTCAAACCAACTTAAAGTTTGTCTACGAACTTTACCATCTAGTTACAGTATAGAATACTATAAATAACACACATCTCGGGTTCTCTACCTGTATGGTTCCCTTCGTTGAGCGATGCTAAACCGGAGATCATGAGAGTTCATCGCATCGGCCCACCCAACAGCTCTGGCAGACCTCGCACGGTAATTATGAAGATGCTACATTATACCGATCGTAATTAAATTCTCCGAGCATCTAGGAAGTCTCCAATAAAGGTGGATGGGAAAGACGTCAGATTTGCCGCAGACTATAGTGCGTTCACTATGAGCCGACGCCGTTCCTTCATGGAGGTAACCAATAAGTCTCAGAAAATGGGCTTTCAGACGTTTTTGATGTACCCCGCACAGCTGAAGTTAACGCGAGGTTCGACTCAGCACATTTTCAAGTCCCCTCTGGAGGTTGAGGACTTTCTGAATGGTTTGGCCACACAGGAGAATGAAGACTGTGTAAAGTGATATTCATTACTTTATAATACCCTAGAGGTTTTCATCCCTTTTTTTCTTCATTTGTTTGTTCTTTCAGATTGATTGTCCAGAGTAAACTGAATGTCGCAATCTGTCCTTTAGGAGAATCTTGTAATTTTCGTTCTAATACCTAATAATGAGTGGAAAGCGAGAGCATTATGTCTGCCGCCTTTCTCGGGGTCACGTTGTTCATAAGGTGGTTTTGTTTCACTCAGTTTCATTTTATTTTATTTTATTTGTTATGTTTGGGGAAATCTGGTGTTCTTGTGGGTTGTGGCGACCGGGGAGGCGGGGGGGGGGGGGGGGGGGGGGGGGGGGGTTGGAGGGGGCGGTTCTCCCTTTAAAGATTGTATATGGCTGTTACGCATTCTCTTTATTGTTCTATGCCCAGTTAATTGTTTTCTTGGCTTCTTGTTATTTTATAACTAATTAATGGTTTCAAAAGTGCTTCACATAGTCACCTGGAACATAAATGGGCTGAATGGCCCCATTAAACGTACTGCATGTCTGGATTATTTGCATAGGCAGCAGGTTGATTTGGCATTTATCCAAGAATCACATTTAAGAAAGTCAGATGTTCAGAGGTTTTCTAACAAATTTTATTTTGTAGCTGCTTCATCTTCATTGGATAGTAATCGAGGGGTACTCTGGTCGTGCTAAAACGCAAACTTTCATTTAATATTCTAGAAACATATAGCTGGGAAGAAGGTAGAGTATCATACATTAAAACAGTTATTGCGGGTAGGAATTTTGCTTTTATTTCAATTTATGCTCCTCATTTTGATCCCAAATTTTTTTCTGCCCTCACTAAAACTTTACTACACATTCAAGATTGTTTTCTTATCATCGGCGCAGATATGAAGGCGGTAGTTGATGTCTCTCTTGATCGTTCTTGTGTGTAGAATTATTCAGGCTCATCTTTATCATCTATTGAATTATGTAAATTTATGCCTGATCTTAGTCTAATTGATATATACCGTATTTTTTATCCTACAAAAAGACAGTATACCTTTTACTCGGCCAGACATAAAAGTTATTCTAGATTGGGTTATATTCTTATATCTCAGGCTCCTCACTCAGTAGTACAAAATGTTGATATAAAGTCATGCCCTTTATCTGATCATAATGTTGTCTCAGCTAAAAATTCTCTCATGTCTGCACCTACTAGAGCACCTCATTGGCGTTTTAATACCACACTGCAACAAAATAAAGATTTCTGTGCAATGCTCAAAAAGGAGTTGAGATGGTTTATAGATATAAATACTGGTTCGGTGGATGATCCCCGCTTTCTCTGGGACGCTATTAAAGGTTGCATACGGTCGTCTACTATTTCTTTTGCGTCCCAATTAAATAAATCTAGATTGAAGGAAATAGGTACTCTTGAGGCAAAAATAAATAGGCTGGAGAATCGTCAGCAAATTTGTCATTCTGAGGATGTTCAGAAAGAAATAAAGATGATGCGTTCAGAACTTACATCACGGTTACGGCATAGAGCCGAGTTCATAAGGCATAAAGTTAGAAGAACTTATTATTTCAATGGTGCTAAGCCAAGTCACCCTTTAGCTCTTAGATTAAAGAATGGTGAAAAGTATTCAAATATTATGGCTATTCAATCTTCGTGTGGTTTGATAAGTGAACCCAAAGGTATTAATCAAGAGTTTAAAGATTTCTATCAGAACTTATATAGGCCGGATTTGGTTTTCAGTGAGACTTTGTGCGATAACTTTTTTCAAGATTTGACTCTTACGTGTCTCTCTGAAGCAGAGGCTGCATCTTTGGATACCCTTATTTCATTAAACGAGTTAAAAGATGCTCTTGTACATATGAAGAGAGGTAAGTCTCCAGGATGGGATGGAATCCCACCGGAACTATATCTTTCTTTCTGGGATGAACTGGGACAGCCTTTGTTGAATATGATTCTTTATTCTATTCAGATGGGTTCATTTAACGATAGTGCAAATATGGCCATTATTACTCTGTTACCAAAGCCTAATAAAGATTTGACTCAGTGCGGAAATTATAGACCATTGTCTTTGTTAAACTGTGATGTGAAACTATATGCCGAAGTTTTGGCCTCTCGTTTAGATTCACTCATGACTAAATTGGTGCATAATGACCAGACTGGTTTCATTAAATCTCGTCTTGCGGCCGATAAAGTTCGCCGGTTATTGCATATTATTCACGTGACCAGTGGTATGGACATACCGTGCGCAACATTGTCTTTGGATGCTGAGAAAGCCTTTGACCGGCTTGGATGGCATTACCTTTGGTCAGTTTTGGAACGCCTTGGTTTAGGCAGATATTATATTAATATGATTAAAGTATTATATGCCAATCCTTCCGCTGTGGTTATGACAGGGGGCATCACCTCTCCTAAGTTTTCTATATTACGTGGAACTCGTCAGGGATGCCCTCTCTCTCCACTTTTGTTTGCACTCTCTCTTGAACCTCTTGCACAGAAAATCCGTCAGCATTCCCTGGTTAGCCCTATAATGTTTAGTAACACTTCTCATAGAATTTCGTTATATGCAGATGACATTCTTTTATATTTTAGTGATTCAGCTGAATCCATTCATCATATTTTGACAGTATTTAACAATTTTAGCCAATTTTCTGGGTATAAGATTAATTGGAGCAAATCTTCATTGATGCATTTAAATAGTTCATCCTCTAATTCTGTTTTACCTTCTTCTATACCGATAGTAACCAACTTAGATATTTGGGTGTGGACATATTTCCATCTCTACACACAACAGCTCTGAAAAATGTCCAAGGCATATACAGTCGTGTAGAGATAGACCTGACTCATTGGTCATCACTTCCGCTATCTTTACAAGCTCGAATTTCCGTCATCAAAATGGATGTTTTGCCTCGCATAATTTTTTTTTCTGCTATGATACCTCTGCCCCACCTTTAGATTTTTGGTCTAAATTGCAAAAATTGGTTTCCAAATTCATATGGAACGGCAAGTCCCCCCGCATAAAGTATTTGACGCTGCAGCGTTGCAAGGAGACCGGTGGACTTGCATTACCGGACTTTAGGCTTTATCATTGGGCTTTTACATTGCGTCCTCTTAAAGTTTGGTTGAATCCTGGCTCTGTTGTGTTGTGGCAACCAATTGAACTTAATCTAGCTCTACCTTATAGACTAAAGGATTTGATGTATTGCAATATTCCGTTAAAGAGTGCGAAGCAGAATTTTGGTCCAATAATAGCTTATCTTCTTTCTACCTGGCGGGTGGCCTCAAAGCTTTCCAGTGATAACCATAAATGGCATTCTCATTCTCCATTATTTCGTAATCACAGTCTTTTATCGGACAATAAGCCTTTTGTTTTCCCAGACTGGAGTGATAGAGGGATTCATGTTCTGGCTGATGTTTGGGGGGACAATGATTTACGCATGTTTAATGACCTACGTGCAGAATATAATTTACCAGGCACTTCATTTTTCTTTTATCTGCGTCTGAGATCTGCCATGCGCGCATACGGGGTTCCTTGGGGTTCTAGTATTCCCAGTCTTACTCTTCATAAGTCGCTTACTTCATCTGGAAACACAAGGGGGATAGTTTCGTCATTGTACCGTTTGTTGTTGGAAGCTTCTTACAAAAGATTACAGGTGGTGGACACTTGGCACAGAGATATCTATGGGACTGATTCAGAGAACAGTATTGAAATATGTTGGGACTCAATATGGGCTAACCTCAAACATGTTTCCAAAAACCCTAATCATCAATTGATTAATTTCAAGATGATTCACAGGATGTATCTCACTCACAGGAAGCATAATTTAATGAAGCTTTCCACCTGTCCTAAACGTGACTTGTGCTCTAGTGGATGTATTGGGACATATATGCACATGTTTTGGGATTGCCCGGAAGTCAGTGAGTTTTAGAGACAGGTTTCCAGTACGTTGAAAGACATTTTGGAGTTGGAGATATCATGCTGTCCGAGACTCTTGCTTTTAAATGATGACTCCTCTTATACTCTCTCTTTAACTCAGAAAAAGTCACTTTTTTGTGGACTTACTGCTGCTAAGAAAATGCTTGCCTTACGCTGGAAACCCCCACATTCTCTAGCGTGGACTCACTGGATGCACTCTTTCTTGGACATTGCGAACATGGAGCTCTCAGTGGCAAGAATACATGGAGCTTCTCATAAGACTATTTCATCATGGTCAGGTGTCATTTAAAAAATTAAGGAACGTCTTTAAGATCTATATCTCATATTTTATTTTTATCTATTGTATTTGGAGTTTGATCTGCACTGCTTTTAAACTATATTTGCTCTGAATGCACTATTGGGAGATGGAGGTGGGGGGGACTTGGTCGCCTTGGGAATATGGGAGGGAAAAAAGAAATGAGAATGTGTTCAGACTGTTGTTTATGTCTACTTTTGTTTCTGTACCAAAACATTCTCTGATTCAATAAAAATTTGATCACAAAAAAAAAGTTAGATAAAAAGATAAGTTAGAAAGAAAGATTATTAAGAAAGAAAGATTAATTAGAAAGAAATAAAGATTAGTCAGAAAAAAATAAATATTAGTAAGAAAGAAAAAGATTAGTTAGAAAGAGAGAAAAGTTAGAAAGAAAGAAAGATTAGTTAGAAATAAATAAATAAATAAAGATTAGTCAAATAAAGATAAAGAAAGAAAGATAAAGAAAGAAAGAAAGAAAGAAAGATTAATTATAAAGAAAGATTAATTATAAAGAAAGAAAGAAGGATTGAAAGATTAATTTGAAATAAAGAAAGGTTAGTTAGAAAGATAGATAGTTAGAAAGAAAGAAAGATTAGAAAGAAAGAAACAAAGAAATATTAGAAAGAAAGAGAAAGATTAGCTAGAAAGAAAGAAAGATTAGTTAGAAAGAAATAAACAAAGAAAAATTAGAAAGAAAGAAAGAAAGAAAGAAAGATTAGCTAGAAAGAAAGATAGATAGTTAGAAAGAAAGAAAGATTAGCTAGAAAGAAAGTAAGAAAGAAAGAAAGAAAGAAAAATAGATTAGTTAGAAAGGAAGAAAGAAAGATTAGTTAGAAAGAAAGATTAGCTAGAAAGAAATAAACAAAGATTAGCTACAAAGAAAGAAAGATAGATAGTTAGAAAGAAAGAAAGATTAACTAGAAAGAAAGAAAGAAAGAAAAATAGATTAGTTAGAAAGGAAGAAAGATAGATTAGTTAGAAAGAAAGAAACAAAGAAATATTAGAAAGAAAGAGTTCTGTGCAGTGTTAGTTTTTCTTTTTAAGAAGATAAGAAAGAAAGTGTTCTGTGCAGTGTTAGTTTTTCTTTGTAAGAAGATTGTGTGTGACACCTAGTGGGGAAAATGGTATTACGCTGCCCAAAAGAAAGCACGTAAAGCAATAGAAGAAGAGACTCGTTCTGTGATCTGTGTTTTGGATGCACGTCATTGTTTGCTGTCTAATCCTTGGAGTAGATACGATCGTAAGTTATAAATTTATATTGAAAACAACTGTAATCAGCGGCGGCGCCAGGGGGGGTCTTGGGGGGTCTCAAGACCCTCCCAAAAAATGCTTTGACCCCCCATTTGACCCCCCCACCCCCTTCCTGATTAAAAAATATATATCCGGGATAAATATTTAAAAATGTTTATCTTCAAACTACGCAGAACAATAATAATTAATAATTTATTCGACATACAAAATATATAAACATAAGAATCACGTTCCCTCTAAGCTGCGCGCGTGCGCGGTCGTGCACTTCTGATGCCGCGGCCGCGCAGAAAAGAATAATATGCCACGCAGAGGACTGACGCGAAATGTGTGGGGAAATCCATTTGATTGTAGGCCTATGTGAGAAATAATTGCAGTGCTCAAAATGGTGAGTGCAGTTTACAGGTCTCATAGAAAGAGAACGATGTGAGCGCGTGTGATTGGCAGTGAGTCGTGTGTGCGGACCAAATATCTCAATACGAGAGGCGACGAGAAACGCAAAGACATGTGAAATAAAATCATAATATCATGTTTTAAAGAAGAGTGGTTTGATTTAAAGTGGTGGAAATAACGGATGAGGGACACAGAACGGTAACAATTACACACACCCGCGTGCAAACTCAAAATACATCATTAGTTTACATAGATTTAAATAGTTTCAGGCATGGTTAGATTAGGCTACTATAAAAGAGTTCACATATTCACTTTTCTTGAAAATATTTAGCTATTAGATCTAGCTATTTACAGTAAATGCTTCAGTTTTGTTTTCATATTATAATAATATAATATGAAAACAAATTGAAGCATTTAAACTGATATATTATATCACTTCAAATACTTCAATTAATTTTTTTATATTATATTAGGCCTATATTTTATTATATTATAAGCCTAAATAAAGAATCTCACAAGGGTATTGTTTAGGGCTCATTGCCATTAAAAAGTTTGAAACCCCCTGCTAAAGAAAATATAGGCTAGGAAATTCATAAGCTATAAACAATCATTTAACTTTGATGGTTTAATGCTGCCTGTACAATTAATTGACTGTACAAAAACACTTTATGGTTTTCCTAAACCATGTCAGTGTAACAGCTTAATTTTCTTTCATAATATATTATATTATTGTAAAGAATTGAACTGTCCTGCAGAAGATTTTGTAAATCATTTTTCATAGGATTTCTTAGTAAAGACTGAAACAGAGGACATCGAGGAATTGGAGGATGCGGAGGATACTATTTTGTAAATATGTTTTCTGTCATGGGTGTGGCTATGGCAATTAAAGTTCGAGCATATTGTTTGCAAACTGCAATTGATTAATTAATTAATTAAAAACAAAGTAGTTGATATGCTGTGTTGTTTTTGTTGTTAAGTAGCAGCAATATGCAGTTATTAGCCGTGTCCACTGTATTTTTTGTTGGTTTTCATGAGACCCCCCTTGAAATAACCAGGACCCCCCATTGCCCCCCCAATCAAAATTGTCTGGAGCCGCCACTGACTGTAATAGTGTTGTGTTAGTCATTAACACAGCTAGTCGTTACTAAAATGTTTAGACATTGATGTTTGATACTGAAAGCTAGCGCGATCTAACAGCTAATATACAAGTGAAGCTGTTATTCCCTTTATTTTCTTCAAGCACATGTTTTAAGATATTAACCCTCTGGGGTCTAAGGTGTTTTTGGGGTCCTTGAGATGTTTTGACATGCCCTGACATTTGTGCTTTTTTCAGTTGCTTATAAACATATTAATGGCACAGGTGTAATTACACTCTATTTAGCACAAACAGGGCTACCATAATATGTGAGCAACATGTATGTACATATCTGTATTTTTGAGAGAATATTGTTTATGCATGGTTATTGAAAAAAACTAAAAATTAAAGTTTCTGAAATAAGGCCACAAAACACATATTGATTATTTCTTCACAAGACTTTTGAAAATTGTATCACATAGCCTAGAATATTTGCTCCAAAACTATGTGAGAATCATCCTGACTACTCATTCAGATAAGACAATAAAGTATTTTTACATTTTTAATGATGTGTTTTGTGTCAGAAAGCTTTATGCGAGGAGGCGTGATCTCTCATTAATATGTATGCATTTCACACCTGAGAAAGACAAAGACCCTCCCATAATGGCCGTATTAGGTGCTATCAGGCCATATCATTATAAGGAGCCTTGCACAAAGAATGAGGAGATTTAAAAAAGAATGGCTTTTAGATTGTTTGGATTTATTTACAACACAACATAATCCAAAGATACACAACAAAGGACAAAAAAGCACATTAGTAAACACACTGATCTAAAGACATAGGCTTGAACAGTCACACAACTTTGTGCCATTGAAACATAGAACATACCTGTCATTTCCAAGGTGTTTGATTTCTCATTTTATCATGTTCATGTACAGAGACTGTTGAATGTTGAAGTCAGCAGGACTCATCAGTGGCATCTCTCCCTGTAAAAAATGAAATAAAAAAATAAACACCTTTGAACATGCTGATATCAAGAGAAACTATATGGCTGCACGACTTTGGGCATGCATTGTAGATTTTTCTGGTTAAAATTGCGATTTAATTATATATATATATATATATATACATATACATATACATACATACACACACAGTGCTTAGAATAAGTGAACACACCCATGCTAAAGTTGACTACCCTTTACAATATAGACATGGTTTTATTTCAGTTAGCCTAACTGAACATTTATACATAAATAATATATTGTATTTAGACAGTATCACATATTTTACCGGAGGCTGAAATATATTTCACTAAATCATTATATAACCTATGCAGTTATTCGCAAACAAAATAAATTACGCATAAGGCAGTATTTTAGCATGATAATCAGTGTCATAAACTAATCTCAAAACTGAGTAAAATATGTGTAGTAGGCTAATATCACATTTAAAAAGTTTACTCTAGCGTATAGGACTACGTATAGGGATATTGTGACTGTGAGGTAATCTTTCCTATGTCAAAAGCTAGCCAAAATTAGGCAAAATATAATCTGAAAATTCATTTGAGCTCTATAATCAGAAAAGGAATTATATAACAAACTTACTCCGAACTTGTATCCTCGGCGGGGTCAATTCGTTCTTCAAAATGCAGCCGTTGGTCGTCCGAGTTTCAAATTCCTCTGAGGAAAAGGTGAATCCTTCCTCGCTGCCCAGAATCATCTGAAGGAGTAGCATGCCATTCTCAAAACGCGATGAACTATCGGTGAATCCGATGAAGAAACGTGTTTTTATGCTATTGATCGCTGCTGGGGGTGTGCTATGCATAACGTTAGATCGCCTATTTACCATGTGAAAAGCTCTGGGGGTGTGGCGGCCTCGGCTCATTAAAGATAATGAAGGGAGAAAAAACTGTACCTCTCCTTGGTTTCAAACGGATTACATAAACTGGAAATATAATTTTTTTAAATAAATTACTTAATTTAAAAGAAGATAATTTCAGCTTCATAAAGAGAAATCTCTCGTATCTCTGTGACAAGTATTGACAGAGTTACAGTTCATTTTTTGGACGCATTTCAGAATGGACCTCACTGACAGAGAGAAGGCAAAACGCACATCATGTTTATTTTTCTTTATTTGACGAAAAGCACAACACTTTGTTTTTATTGTAAGTACACACAAAAAATAGACACTTAACAGGATCTAATGATGTACAACACTTATATGTAAGATCAAAATCAACAGAGTAATTTGATTCTCTTTTGCACTGATAAGGAAAAAATCCAGCTTGTCGCGCCGGCGCGACGGCCGACCCCAGAGGGTTAAGGCATATCGGTTGTTTATTCATTTGTTTAAATGTGTAAGTGGATGTTTGAATGTGAACAATATCCATGACTTTTTGTAGATCACTTTGTAATTTGTACTTTTTTGTATTTCTTTTAGTTTTACAGTAAAGTAAAGTGTGCATCAAATAAGCACAAAGAAGAACGTGTGATGGAGCTTTATTTCTGTTAGCTATCTGTCAACGCTCGGTCCAAAACACCATTGCCAGGACAGAAAGAAAGAGAGAAAGAAAGAAAGAAAGAAAGAAAGAAAGAAAGAAAGAAAGAAAGAAAGAAAGAAAGAAAGAAAGATACATTAGTTAGCTAGTTAGAAAGAAAGAAAGATAGATTAGTTAGAAAGAAAGAAAGATTAGAAAGAAAGAAAGATAGATAAGTAAAAAAGAAAGAAAGAAAGATAGATAGATCAGTTAGAAAGAGAAATATAGATTAGTTAGAAAGAAAGATCAAAAAGGAAAAAAGAAAGATTAGCTAGAAAGAAAGAAAGATTAGCTAGAAAGAAAGATAGATTAGTTAGAAAGATAGATTAGTTAGAAAGAAAGAAAGATAGATTAGTTAGAAAAAGAAAGAAAGATTAGCTAGAAAGAAATAAAGATTAGTTAGAAAGAAAGAAAGAAAAGATAGATTAGTTGGAAAGAAAGAAATAAAAGATAGATTAGTTAGAAAGAAAGAAAGAAATATAGATTAGTTAGAAAGAAAGATAGTTTAGTTAGAAAGAAAGAAAGATAGATTAGTTAGAAAGAAAGAAAGAAAGATAGATAGATAGATAGATAGATAGATTAGTTAGAAAGAAAGATTAGAAAGGAAAAAAGAAAGATTAGCTAGAAAGAAAGAAATAAAGAAAGAAAGAAAGAAATATAGATTAGTTAGGAAGAGAGAAAGATAGATTAGACAGAAAGATTAGAAAGGAAAAAAGAAAGATTAGCTAGAAAGAAACAAAGATTAGCTAGAAAGAAACAAAGATTAGCTAGAAAGAAAGATAGATTAGTTAGAAAGAAAGAAAGAAAATATAGATTAGTTGGAAAGAAAGAAAAGATAGATTAGTTAGAAAGAAAGAAAGAAAGAAATATAGATTAGTTAGAAGGAAAGATAGTTTAGTTAGAAAGAAAGAAAGATAGATTAGTTAGAGAGACAGATAGATTAGTTAGAAAGAAATAAAGAAATATAGATTAGTTAGAAATAAAGAAAGATAGATTAGTTAGAAAGAAAGAAAGATAGAAAGAAAGAAAGATTAGTTAGAAAGAAAGAAAGAAAGAAAGAAAGAAAGAAAGAAAGAAAGAAAGAAAGAAAGAAAAAAGCAGGAAAGGACAGAAAGAAAAGAAAAGAAAGAAAAGAAAGAAATATTAATTAGAAAGAAAGAAAAAGAAAAGAAAGAAAAGAAAAAGATAGATTAGTTAGAAAGAAAGATTAGTTAGAAAGAAAGACAGAAATATTAGGAAGAAAAAAAGAAAGACTAGCTAGAAAGAAAGAAAAGCTAGAAAGAAAGAAAGATTAGTTTGAAAGAAAGAAAGATTAGCTAGAAAGAAACAACGGTTAGAAAGAAAGAAAGAAAGAAAGAAAGAAAGAAAGAAAGAAAGAAAGAAAGAAAGAAAGAAAGAAAGAAAGAAAGAAAGAAAGATTAGTTAGAAAGATAGTTTGTTAGAAAGAAAGAAAGAAAGAAAGATTAGTCAGTTAGAAACAAAGATAGGTTAGTTAGAAAGAAAGAAAGATTAGTCAGTTAGAAACAAAGATAGGTTAGTTAGAAAGAAAGAAAGACATTAGAAAGAAAAAAAGAATAGTTAGAAAGAAAGATTAGTTAGAAAGAAAGAAAGATTAGTTAGAAAAAAAGATTAGCTAGAAAGAAAGAAAGATTAGTTAGAAAGAAAGATAGATTAGTTAAAAAGAAAGATTAGTTGGAAATAAAGAAAGATTAGCTAGAAAGAACGAAAGAAAGATTAGTTAGAAAGAAAAAAATTAGAAAGACAGATACAAAGATAGAAAGAAAGAAAGATATAAAGATAGAAAGAAAGAAAGAAAGAAAGAAAGATAGAAAGAAACATTAGCTAGAAAGAAAGATTAGTTAGAAAGAAAGATTAGTTAGAAAGAAAGAAAGATTAGCTAGAAATAAAGAAAGATTAGTTAGAAAGAAAGAAAGATTAGTTAGAAAGAAAGAAAGATTAGTTAGAAAGAAAGAAAGATTAGTTAGAAAGAAAGAAAGATTAGTTCGAAAGAAAGAAAGATTAGTTAGAAGAAAGAAAGATTAGTAAGAAAGAAAGAAAGATTAGTTAGAAAGAAAGAAAGATAGTTTAGTTAAAAAGATAGAAAGAAAGATTAGTTAGAAAGAAAGATTAGCTAGAGATTAGCTAGAAAGAAAGAAAGATTAGTTAGAAAGAAAGAAAGAAAGCTAGATTAATTAGAAAGAAAGAAAGATTAGTTAGAAAGAAAGAAAGATTAGTTAGAAAGAAAAAAAGAAAGATTAGTTAGTTAGAAAGAAAGAAAGATTACTTAGAAAGAAAGAAAGATTAGTTAGAAAGAAAGAAAGATTAGTTAGAAAGAAAGATTAGTTAGAAAGAAAGAAAGAAAGAAAGATTAGTTAGTTAGAAAGAAAGATAGAAAGATAGAAAGAAAGATAGAAAGATAGAAAGAAAGAAAGAAAATGAAGAAAGAAAGATTAGTTAGAAAGAAAGATATATTAGCTAGAAAGAAAGAAAGATTAGTTAGAAAGAAAGATATATTAGCTAGAAAGAAAGAAAGATTAGTTAGAAAGAAAGAAAGATTAGTTAGAAAGAAAGAAAGAAAGATTAGTTAGAAAGAAAGATAGATTAGTTAGAAAGAAACAAAGATTAGTTAGAAAGAAAGAAAGAAAGAAAGATAGATTATTTAGTTAGAAAGAACAAACGATAGGTTAGTTAGAAAGAAAGAAACAAAGAAATATTAGAAAGAAAGAAAGATTAGCTAGAAAGAAAGAATGATTAGCTAGAAAGAAAAATTAGCTAGAAAGAAAGATTAGTTAGAAAGATAGATTAGTTAAAAAGAAAGATTAGTTAAAAGAAAAAAAGATTAGTTAGAAAGAAAAAGATTAGTTGGAAAGAAAGATACAAAGATAGATAGAAAGATAGAAAGAAAGAAAGAAAGAAAGAAAGAAAGAAAGAAAGAAAGAAAGAAAGAAAGAAAGAAAGAAAGAAAGAAAGAAAGAAACATTAGCTAGAAAGAAAGAAAGATTCGTTAGAAAGAAAGAAAGATTAGTTAGAAAGAAAGAAAGATTAGTTAGAAAGAAAGAACGATTAGTTAGAAAGAAAGATAGATTAGTTAGAAAGAAAAAAAGAAAGATTAGTTAGAAAGAAAGAAAGAAAGAAAGATAGATTATTTACTAGTTAGAAAGAACAAAAGATAGGTTAGTTAGAAAGAAAGAAAGAAAGATTAGCTAGAAAGAAAGAAAGATTAGCTAGAAAGAAAGAAAGATTAGCTAGAAAGAAAGAAAGATTAGTTAGAAAGCAAGAAATAAAGATTAGCTAGAAAGAAAGAAAGATTAGTTATAAAGAGAGATAGATTAGTTAGAAAGAAAGAAAGATTAGTTAGAAAGAGAGATAGATTAGTTAGAAAGAAAGATAGATTAGTTAGAAAGAAAGTTTAGTTAGAAAGAAAGATTAGCTAGAAAGAAGGAAAGATTAGTTAGAAAGAAAGATAGATTAGTTAGAAAGAACGATTAGTTAGAAAGAAAGAAAGATTAGCTAGAAAGAAAGAAAGAAAGATTAGTTAGAAAGAAAGAAAGATTAGTTAGAAAGAAAGATAGAAAGAAAGATGGAAAGATAGAAAGAAAGAAAGAAAGAAAGAAAGAAAGAAAGAAAGAAAGAAAGAAAGAAAGAAAGAAAGAAAGAAAGAAAGAAAGAAAGAAAGAAAGAAAGAAAAAAGGAAAAAAAGTTAGATAGATAGAAAGAAATATTTGTCACGGTTCACGAATTCATTGTGTTCTTCGTGTCTCGTGTCTTTGTTGTTATACGTGTGTGGGTGTGTGAGTAGAGGGCGTGGTCAGCCCGTCAACGCTGATCAGCGCGCAGCTGGTTTCACTTTCTGTCACCAGCTGCAGCTCATTCACTTACCTATTTATACTCACTGTTTTGTCTTCTCCTTTGTCAGATCGTTGTTTGGTGTTCTTGTTGTGTGTTCCTGAGTTCCGGTTGACGTCCCGTTCTTGTGCCTTGGTTCTCGTTCCTGATTCTGGTCGTGTCTTCGTCTCTGTGTCTGGATTACCACTCAAGTCATCATCTTCACCATCTACCTTCCATCTTCACTCTGTTGGCCATCGACGTCCCTGCGCTACACCCTGTGTCTCTCCTTGTTCTGACCAATATTATTAATAAACTGAGTTACTTGCATATTGCTTCCTTGCCGTGATTGTCGTGACAGAACGATCTGACCACCTATGGAAGCAGCAGGTGAATCGCCAGCGTCTCATCAAGACTTTGTCGACAGCAGCATGCAGAGGATGGGGTCCTGCGAGAAGAATATCAACGACACAGGGAGAGCAGTTCAAGCACTAGTAGCGCAGGTGTCCGAGCTCACCCAGCAGTTCCAACTTTTGCGTGTCCCCACTGCGCCCCCCCACGCCGCCTGTTCCCCTCACACCACCAGCGAATCCTTCCCAGACGGAGCCTCGACTACCTGTGCCCGAGTTATATTCAGGTGAGCCCAGTTTCTGCAGGGCGTTTCTCACTCGGTGTTCCATGCACTTTGCACTTCAACCCAGAACCTTCAGTACTGAACAGTCGAAAGTAGCGTTTGTCCTGACGCTGTTATCTGGGAAGGCGGCGCTATGGGGGACGGCGGTGTGGGAGAACCAGGATCCATGCTGTTCTTCGTTCCAGACACTCGCCGCTGAAATGAAGCGAGTTTTTGATCGAGCGGTGGCCGGGAGAGAAGCGGCTAGAATTCTTGCTGATTTACGTCAAGGAGAGAGGTCCGTATCCGATTTCTCCATCGAATTCAGGACATTAGCGGCTGAGTGTCACTGGAACGAAGAGGCGCAGTGGGACATGTTCCTGCATGGGCTGGCTGACCGCATCCAGAGAGAGATTTACACGCTGGAGCTACCCACATCTCTCAACGGACTTATTGATCTGGCGTTAAGAGTTGACGCTCGTGTGACCAGAGCTGAGAGGAGAGGTCTGCCCAGTCGGTTGTCCAGTGCTGCTGAGGGTCAGCGTTTCAGCGGAGTGGAGGCGGTCAGCGCCACTTACGATCATGAGCCTATGCAGGTAGGGCGAGCTCGGCTTTCCCGGGAGGAGAAGGAGAGGCGGAGATCCCAAGGACTATGCCTTTACTGTGGAGGGACTGGTCATCGTGCTTACAGCTGCCCGGTAAAAGGCCAAGCCCGATAGTAACTATGAGGCTACTATCGGGTGGGATCTCCGCCGAGAAGACCTCATCAACATCTACGCTCCTCCCGGTAAGACTTAGATGGTCAACTCACACCCAGGACTGTCGTGCACTGGTGGACTCGGGAGCCGAAGGTAATTTTATGGATTATTCGTTTGCACTTAAGTTTCATGTTCCCATCAAACCCCTCACACACAAGATATCAGTTAATGCACTCAACGGTCAGGATCTCCCCACTATCGAATTCACCACTGAGATCATCACTCTCATCACTTCTGGAAATCACACGGAAAGACTGTCATTTTACATCATGGACTCACCCCTGGCACCCATCGTTCTCGGACACCCGTGGCTCGTTCAACACAACCCCCGTGTGGATTGGCAGCAGTGCACTGTCGTGTCATGGAGCAGTCAATGTCATGAGTCTTGTCTTGTGTCTGCCTGTTCGTCTGTTTCTGTTCCTATGTTTCAGGAGGAGACAGTGGATTTGTCAAACGTGCCCCCAGAGTACCAAGACCTGAAGGAAGTGTTCAGTAAGTCTCGTGCTGCTTCTCTCCCTCCGCATCGTCCCTATGACTGTGCAATAGATTTATTGCCAGGTAAGTCTCCGCCTAAAGGCAAGTTATATTCGCTTTCTGTTCCAGAAAGGGAGGCTATGGAGAAATATATTTCTGATTCTCTAGCAGCCGAATTCATCCGCCCTTCCTCTTCTCCAGCGGGGGCGGGGTTCTTTTTTGTGGGGAAGAAGGACGGATCTCTGCGACCTTGTATTGATTACCGAGGGTTGAACAGCATCACGGTAAAGAATACTTATCCTTTGCCGTTGATGTCTTCAGCTTTCGAGAGGTTCGAGAGGAGAGGTTGGTTGGCTTCACAAAGTTGGACTTACGTAATGCTTATCATTTGGTCCGCATCAGGAAGGGGGATGAATGGAAAACCGCTTTTAACACCCCCAGGGGGCACTTTGAATATTTGGTTATGCCGTTCGGGCTGTCCAACTCCCCAGCGGTTTTCCAGGCACTGGTCAATGACGTGCTGCGAGATATGGTCGATCAGTTCATATATGTTTACCTGGATGACATATTGATATTTTCTTCTTCTCTCCAGGAACATGTGCAGCATGTCAGACGAGTGCTTCAGAGGCTGCTAGAGAATGGGCTTTTTGTTAAGGCGGAGAAATGCGCTTTTCATGCACAGTCTGTCCCTTTTCTAGGGTACATCGTTTCGTCTGAGGGAGTACGTATGGATCCTGAGAAGGTTAAGGCTGTGGTAGAGTGGCCAAGTCCAGATTCCCGTAAGGCCCTACAGAGGTTTCTGGGGTTCGCTAACTTTTACCGGCGTTTCATTCGCAATTTCAGCCAACTAGCCGCGCCTCTGACCGCCTTGACCTCCCCCCGAACTCCGCTCAGGTGGTCAGACGCAGCCCAGACTGCGTTTGCCAAACTCAAAGGCCGCTTTGTTTCAGCCCCAATCCTTGTTACCCCTGATTCTTCACGGCAGTTCGTGGTGGAGGTCGATGCGTCAGAGGTGGGGGTAGGTGGAGTGTTATTCCAGCGTTCTCCCTTAGATGACAGGATGCACCCATGCGCGTTTGTCTCATCGTTTATCTCCTGCTGAACGTAACTATGACATTGGTAACAGAGAGTTGTCAAGCTAGCATTGGAGGAATGGCGTCATTGGTTGGAAGGGTCGGGGATACCTTTCATTGTCTGGACTGATCACAAGAATCTGGAATACATTCAAACTGCCAAAAGATTGAACTCCAGGCAGGCTCAGTGGGCACTTTTTTTCGGTCGTTTTGATTTTTCTCTCTCGTTCCGCCCGGGTTCCAAAAAT
This sequence comes from Tiaroga cobitis, assembly GCA_030578255.1. Classification (NCBI taxonomy): domain Eukaryota; kingdom Metazoa; phylum Chordata; class Actinopteri; order Cypriniformes; family Leuciscidae; genus Tiaroga; species Tiaroga cobitis. The sequence continues at coordinate 27,258,664 of CM060591.1, read as the reverse complement.
GTAAAACCTGATTCTTTGTCGCGCATTTTTGACCGTTCCGAACGCCTGTCTACTCCCGAGTGCATTTTACCCGAGACCCTATTTGTCTCCACACTCACATGGGAGCTCGAGTCGAAGGTCAGGACGGCCTTAGAAGGGGTAACGCCTCCGCCCGGGTGTCCACCAAACCGCTTATTTGTGCCGGAGGGAATACGGTCCGACGTCGTCCAGTGGGGGCATTGTTCCAATGTGGCTTGTCATCCAGGAGTCAGTCGTACTAAGTTTTTAGTCAAGCAACGATTCTGGTGGCCACTTATGGCTCGTGACATTCACAGTTTTGTTTTGGCTTGCTCAGTTTGTGCCACTGGTAAGACTTCCAATCGACCCCCTGATTGGTTACTTCAACCGCTGCCGGTCCCTTCGAGACCCTGGTCCCATATATCGCTAGATTTTATTACCGCCCTCCCACCCTCCCAGGGTAATACAGTCGTTTTGACCGTGGTGGACCGGTTCTCGAAGGCGGCCCATTTTATTCCCTTGCCCAAATTACCCTCAGCCAAGGAGACAGCGTTGACCGTCGTAAACCACGTCTTTCGCTTACATGGCCTCCCGATAGACGTGGTTTCCGACAGAGGACCCCAATTTGTGTCCAAATTTTGGCGAGAGTTTTGTAAGTTACTGGGGGCGACTGTCAGTCTGTCCTCAGGGTTTCACCCCCAGAGCAATGGTCAAACTGAGAGAGCCAACCAAGATTTGGAGAGAACGTTGCGATGTTTGGTTTCCAAGAATCCTTCTTCGTGGAGTCAGCAACTGTCAATGGTGGAGTACGCCCACAATACGTTACCAGTGTCATCCATGGGCCTATCTCCGTTTGAGTGTAGTGTAGGTTACCAGCCACCAATTTTTCCTAGTCTGGAGTCCGAAGTCGCGGTCCCCTCCGCCCACGCCTTCGTCCAGAGGTGTCACCGCACTTGGACTAGAGCCCGCGAGACTCTACTCCAAGTGAGGGCACGCACCAAGGCCAAAGCCGATCGCCACCGGCGGAGGCCTCCCGTATACGTCGTCGGTTCCAAAGTGTGGCTTTCAACCAAGAACATTCCTCTCCGATCCGTCTCGAATAAACTCGCTCCCAAATTTATTGGCCCATTTGCTGTCACCAAGATCGTTAGCCCGGTGGCAGTCCGCCTCAAACTTCCTCCTGCGTACAGGAGAATTCATCCCGTGTTCCATTCAAGCCTGTGTTTTATTCACACATTAATCCGCCAGTCCCGGTTCCCCCACCGCCGCGACTCGTAGATGGGGAACCATCTTATTCGGTCAATCGTATTCTGGACTCTAGACGGAGGGGACGCGGAGTCCAGTACTTGGTGGACTGGGAAGGTTACGGTCCGGAGGAGAGAAGTTGGGTACCTGCTAGAGACATTCTGGATCACTCTCTCATTGATGATTACAATCACCAGGTAAGAGAGTCTGGGGACGCCAGGAGGCGTTCCTAGGAGGGAGGGTACTGTCACGGTTCACGAATTCATTGTGTTCTTCGTGTCTCGTGTCTTTGTTGTTATACGTGTGTGGGTGTGTGAGTAGAGGGCGTGGTCAGCCCGTCAACGCTGATCAGCGTGCAGCTGGTTTCACTTTCTGTCACCAGCTGCAGCTCATTCACTTACCTATTTATACTCACTGTTTTGTCTTTGTCAGATCGTTGTTTGGTGTTCTTGTTGTGTGTTCCTGAGTTCCGGTTGACGTCCCGTTCTTGTGCCTTGGTTCTCGTTCCTGATTCTGGTCGTGTCTTCGTCTCCGTGTCTGGATTACCACTCAAGTCATCATCTTCACCATCTACCTTCCATCTTCACTCTGTTGGCCATCGACGTCCCTGCGCTACACCCTGTGTCTCTCCTTGTTCTGACCAATATTATTAATAAACTGAGTTACTTGCATATTGCATCCTTGCCGTGATTGTCGTGACAATATTAGCTAGAAAGAAAGAAAGATTAGCTAGAAAGAAAGAAAGATTAGTTAGAAAGAAAGATTGGTAAGAAAGATTAGTTAGAAAGAAAGAAAGATTAGTTAGAAAGAAAGATAGATTAGTTAGAAAGAAAGAAATATTAGTTAGAAAGAAAGCAAGAAAGAAAGAAAGATTAGTTAGAAAGAAAGAAAGAAAGATTAGTTAGAAAGAAAGAAAGATAGATTATTTACTAGTTAGAAAGAACAAAATATAGGTTAGTTAGAAAGAAAGAAAGAAAGATTATGTAAGTTGTACTTTTTTTTTACAATTGTAAAAAGGCGTTTTTGAAGCCTAAAGTGGGCGGGCCCGGCCGTCGCCATCTTGGCAGTGCGTCACCTTTTGTCACTACCGAATAAATTAAAATGGGCAAAGACAGCCGATTGAAAAAGTAAAGTCAATGAAAAAGTCAATGGTTAAAGTTCATGTTTTTGCCCTAAGAAATATTATAATAGTGAAGGCGTAACTAAAGTGAGACTATTTACTTTACTTTTTTATCAACTTTATTAATCCCACAAGGTTAAGAGCATGTATACAACAGTACATAACACAGATCACACACATTTCTCACAACAACCAAGCAGTCAACTATGTGTATCGTGATGCATTATTATTCTGCTAGTTAAAAATGTATTAGTAACTTACAATATTGCTCTAAGCTTGTGCATGTGAGTGACAGTGATTCAAGCACATGTCAGTCGGCATCTCACGTCAAGTTCGTAAAGAGCTTTAATTCTCTGATTTTGGCCGCCTCAAAGTTTCTCAGATGGGTCAAACCAACGATATTACCTCAGAAGTTCAAGTAAATGAACTAGAAATCCGCGCTCATTCAAGGGTGTGCATCTATTGCATGGACGGAGAGAACGCACTGAGATCATCAGAAATCCATTAGTCCATGTGAAGGAAACAGCTGGAAACACAGCGCTGGTCGTTCTCTCCATACTCAACACGACGGAATCCAACGGCGTGCACGGGCGAAGGTATAATACATGTATTAAATTGTATGAAATAATCCCGGAAAAAGCAGAAACACAGCTGAGGGTGACGCTAACAGACAGCAGACAAACGACTAGCAGTGAAAGCAGCTGCAATCCACCTGTCACTCAAGTGGCCACACCCTTAATTATGCAGAACTTTAAGCCTTAAATATAATTTAAACAGATGAGTTGTAAAAAAAATTCACCCCCCTCACAGTCGTCATGAAGGGCAAAATTAGCACATAGACCAAAAAACTATTTGCCACCAGGCTGTAAACATGTTTTTTTCTGCTGTGAAGTTAGACATTTTAACATGGGGTTTTAACTCGCTTTTGCAGTCAGCCTCAAGCGGCCACTCGATGAATTGCAGTTTAATTCACTTCCGTGTTGGCTTCAAGAGAGAGACGGGGAGGTTGCCCCTTGGTCGGCCCCTTGGATCACCAAAATTAATATTAAAGAGGTGTGTGAACTCGCAAGTATGATGTCAGGCACTGTAATTTGCTCTGGCCCCCTTCCTGTACGCAGGAGTGATGAGATAGTTAGCAGATTGGCCTCACTCAATGGTTGGCTGTCAAAGTGGTGTCCGCAGAATAATATAGAATTCATAGACAATTGGAAAAGTTTTTGGGGCAAGCCTGATCTGTTGAAAAGAGATGGTATCCATCCCTCCTGGGCTGGTGCTGCTCTTCTCTCTAGTAATTTGGCTCATAGTCTTAGAGATAAAACATGACAATCTGGGGCTCAGTTTAGGAAGCAGACAGACTGGCTAAACTGACCGTCTGCTAGCGACCTCACGTCACCAAGGTCAGATAAATCCCATCACATAGAGCCTCTTTCACCTAGATATCATCATATAGAGACTGTGTCTGTTCCGCGAATGTGGAAATCCAAAAAACGTCAGGTTAAAAATGTAATTGATGTTCAACAAATAAAAAACAGATATAATACAGATGAGCAAATGATAAAGCTTGGGTTGCTGAATATTCGATCCCTTACTTCAAAATCTCTCATAGTTAATGATATGATTTCTACGGAGCCCGGGAAGTCACCTGTGGGGGAAAAAAAACAATCCGTGGCGACGGTTTTGCAATCTGTCCCCTTAGTTTATAAACTGTACTCACAAATTCTTAAACTGTTCCCTCAGTTTAACAATTCGTGGCCACGGATTAATAAACCGTACCCACGAGTTCCTAATCCGTGCTCTCAGATTTCTAAACCGAGCCTTCAGTTTTTGCAATCTGTACCCACAAATTCATAAACGGTGCCCACGCTTTCGCAATCCGTACTCACGGATTTGTGGCCCCTCCCCCAGTCTGTGCCGCATTCTTCAACCAGGCCTCCTGGTTAGGTGCAGGATGCATTGCATTGTGTTTAAACCTCATTTTTTTAAATGGATAATTTCTTGGATTTTCTAATAAACTACATTTAGTCTACTTGTATCTTTAACGTCCATTTTTGGGAGGAAAAAGCTCAGTATAGAATAAGCAAAAATAGACTTCACATATAAAAAAAAAAGAAATATTACACAAACACATTTCCAAAACTGTAAAAGGTTAGGTTACCTTTAAAAAAATAAAACATTCATAAATGATTTTATGATAAACATATTACTGTCTTCAGTGAACTCATTTATAGTAATAAACGCAAATAATAATAATTATCATTATTTTTTATTAGGCTACATAGGCCTATTTAGAAGACGCTTTTATCAAAAAAAAGAACAAAGCAATTCGTCAAATGTCAGTCATAATACAAGTTAGACAATAATAATACAGGGCTAAGATTCTCACAAATAAACACATAGTTTTTGACGCATAACCAAGTGTTTTTGGGCGGAGCGCGCACTGCATGGAACGTGAGGCGCCCGCGCAAACACTTGTATTTTCCTATCAACAGTGGAAACAACTTTAAATAATCTATCATTTCTGGTCATACAGAAAAAAATTATACATCATTCGCAACTACTTTTATTTGTGTAAACTCATAATAACAAGAAAACGTTGTGCTTTTGTAAAATAAAATAAAACAATCAGGCGCGCTTTCATTATCTCCGGAGCGCGTCTCAAATGAACAGAAACAATAGCCTATCTAAAGCTTGAAATGTCCACTTTTAAATGAACAAATTCGAATCGAAAGCAAATACCGTCTGATTAATCCGAAAGGTGCATTTCTCGGTGCATCCGCTTTACAGCGGAGATTGAGATATGTTTAGCCGACACTAGAAAACAGTTTATTTAAACAATAAAAATCCCTCGTTATTTTTCAGACACATTTATTATGATTAGACTATAAATCACCTATAAATCATCTCTCTGTATGGTTCCAAAGACATGGCTCTTCTCATTTAGCACTGCGGGAAAAATATAATTTCCAGGTTCTAATTTGATTTTAGAAAGTAAAATCGAATTTTTTTCCATATTAATTTGCGAATATTTTAAATGTTTAATAAAGGGGCAAAAAGTCATAAACAAAAATCTGAAAATACGTCAATGTTCTTTATTTTTTTGCGCACAAACACGATAGCCTATGCGTCAAAAACTTGTGTTTATTTGTGATAATCTTAGCCCTGTATTATTATTGTCTAACCTGTATTATGACTGACATTTGACAATTGATTTGTTCTTTTTTTGGGATAAAAGCGTCTTCTAAATAGGCCTATGTAGCCTAATAAAAAATAATGATAATTATTATTATTTGCGTTTATTACTATAAATAAGTTCACTGAAGACAGTAATATGTTTATCATAAAATCATTTATGAATGTTTTATTTTTATAAAGGTAACCTAACCTTTTACAGTTTTGGAAATGTGTTTGTGTAATATTTCTTTTTTTATATGTGAAGTCTATTTTTGCTTATTCTATACTGAGCTTTTTCCTCCCAAAAATGGACTTTAAAGATACAAGTAGCCTAAATGTAGTTTTTTTGAAAATCCAAGAAATGATCCATTTAAAAAAAATGAGGTTTAAACACAATGCAATGCATCCCGCACCTAAACAGGAGGTCTGGTTGAAGAATGCGGCACAGACTGGGGGAGGGGCCACAAATCCGTGAGTACGGTGTACAAACCCGTGAGTGCGGATTGCGAAAGCGTGGGCACGGTTTATGAATTTGTGGGTACAGATTGCAAAAACTGAAGGCACGGTTTAGAAATCTGAGAGCACGGATTAGGAACTCGTGGGTATGGTTTATTAATCCGTGGGCACGAATAGTTAAACCGAGGGAACAATTTAAGAATTCGTGAGTACAGTTTATAAACTGAGGGGACGGATTGCAAAATCGTCGCCACGGATTGTTTTTTTTTTTCCCCACAGGTGACTTCCCAGGCTCCGTAGTTTTCCGATTATAATCTTGATATGCTGTGTTTGACAGAAACCTGGCTAAAACCAAACGATTACATTATTTTAAATGAGTCAACCCAACAAGATTACAGTTATAAACATGAACCTCGTCTGAAAGGCAAAGGGGGAGGTGTTGCTGTAATTTATAGTAATATTTTCAAAACCACTAAGAAAACTAAATATACTTCTTTTGAAGTATTGGTGCTTAATGTAAAAATATATAGTGTAAACGATAAATCACATTTGAGAATTATGCTGGCTACTGTATACAGGCCACCAGGGCACCATAAAGATTTTATCAAAGAATTTGCGGACTTTCTATCAGAATTAGTATTGGCTGCAGATAAAGTACTAATTGTTGGTGATTTTAATATACATGTAGATAATGAAAAAGATGCATTGGGATTGGCATTTAAATACATTGTAAACTCAATTGGAGTTAGACAACACGTGTCAGGACCTACTCATTGTCCTAATCATACTCTAGATCTAATATTATCACATGGAGTAGATGTTGATGCCGTTGAAATTCGGCAGCAGAGCGATGACATCTCAGATCATTATCTAGTCTCATGTAAATTACATTTAGCCAAGGCTGCAAAGCCGACCCCGTGTTATAAATACGTTAGACCTATAACTTCTGCCACTAAAGATTGCTTTATCAATAATCTTCCTAATCAGTTTTATCATCTCAGCATCCCGGATAGCTTAGAAGAACTTGATATTGCAACAGAAACGTTTAACTCTCCCTTTTCCAGCACTTTAGACGCAGTTGCTCCGTTGCGCTTAAAGAAGATTAAAGAAAATAGTCCAACGCCGTGGTACAGCGAGCACACTCAGGCCCTTAAGAGAGCAGCCAGAAAAATGGAGCGCAACTGGAAGAAAACTAAACTAGAGGTATTTCGGATATCGTGGAAAGAGAGCTCGATTGCTTACAGAGAGGCTTTAAAAGCTGCTAGATCTGCTTATTTTTCAACCCTATTAGAAGAAAATAAACATAATCCAAGGTATTTATTTGAAACAGTGGCTAAACTAACGAAAAAGTAAGCTTCAAGCTCAGAAATGTCCAAGCAACACAGCAGTGATGACTTTATGAACTTCTTCACTTATAAGATTGATAATATCAGGGACAAAATTATAACTATGCAACAGTCTACCACAGTATCGCATCAGGGAGTGCATTGTAGTCTCCCTGAGGAAAAATTTGATTCATTTGTTGCTATAGGAGAGGAAGAATTCTGCAAACTCGTTAATTCATCTAAATCAACAACTTGTATGTTAGATCCTATACCGACTAAGCTACTGAAAGAGATGTTTCCAGAGGCCATATATCCTCTTTTTAATATAATTAATTCACCTTTGTCTCTAGGATACGTACCAAATACCTTTAAACTGGCTATGATAAAACCGCATGTTAAAAAACCACAACTTGATCCTACAGAATTAGTCAATTACAGGCCGATCTCGAATCTGCCTTTTCTGTCAAAGATATTAGAAAAAGCAGTATCTTCACAACTATGCTCCTTTCTAGAAAGAAATGATATCTGCGAGGATTTTCAGTCCGGATTTAGACCGTACCATAGTACTGAGACTGCTCTAATTAGAGTCACAAATGATTTGCTCTTATCATCCGATCGTGGTTGTATCTCTCTATTAGTGTTACTCGATTTTAGTGCTGCATTTGACACCATTGACCACAACATTCTTTTAAATAGACTAGATAACTATGTTGGCATTAGTGGAATTGCACTAGCGTGGTTTAAATCATACTTAACTGACCGTTATCAGTTTGTAGCAGTAAATGAAGAGATGTCTTATCGATCACAAGTTCAGTATGGCGTACCACAAGGCTCAGTACTAGGACCGTTGCTGTTCACTCTGTACATGCTACCATTAGGAGATATCATTAGGAAACATGGAGTTAGCTTTCACTGTTATGCCGATGATACTCAGCTGTATATTTCTTCAAAACCCAACAAAACTTACCAATTCACAAAATTAACGGAATGCATAGCTGATTTAAAAAATTGGATGACTAGTAATTTCCTACTACTAAATTCTGAAAAGACAGAGATTCTAATTATTGGACAAAAAACTTCCACACGTAATAACCTAGAATACTGTCTAACACTTGATGGCTGCTCTGTCAAGTCTTCGTCGTCGGTTAGGAACCTGGGTGTGCTCTTTGATACCAACCTTTCTTTTGAAAGCCACGTGTCTAGTATCTGTAAAACTGCATTTTTCCATCTTAAAAATATATCTAAAATACGCCATATGCTCTCATTGGGAAATACGGAACAATTAGTTCATGCGTTCATGACCTCAAGGCTAGACTATTGTAATGCTCTACTGGGTGGTTGCCCTGCCCGCTTAATAAATAAACTACAGCTAGTTCAAAACGCTGCAGCTCGAGTTCTTACCAGAACCAGGAAATATGACCATATTAGCCCGGTTCTGTCAACACTGCATTGGCTCCCTATTAAACATCGTATAAATTTTAAAATATTTTTGATTACTTACAAAGCACTAAATGGTTTAGCTCCGCAGTACTTAAGCGAGCTCTAAACGCATTATAGTCCTTCACGTCTATTGCGATCTCAAAATTCCGGCCAGTTGATAATACCTAGAATATCTAAATCGACTGCTGGCGGTAGATCCTTTTCCTATTTAGCACCAAAACTTTGGAACAGTCTTCCTACCATTGTCCGGAAGCAGACACACTCTGTCAGTTCAAAGCTAGACTAAAAACACATCTCTTTGACCTAGCATACACATAATACATTATAGACTTCTATAAATCAATGTTAGGCTGCATAGATTAGGTCAGCTGGAACTGGGAACACTTCCCTTAAATCTTGATGTACTTGTTACATCATAAGAAAGAATGGCATCTACGCTAATATTAGTGTCTTTGTTTATCCCGAGGTTTTCCCGCAGCCTGCCGGATCTAGGCCGTATCCAGATCTGACGAAGGAGATCCGCCTGGACCCGATGACAATGCAGTGCTGAAGTGTCAACTATCCTCTCCCTATGGAGGATCCCTTTTCCCACTCTACAGATAAAGCGTTGTGAATTTCGGTTCGCGTACCCCGAAGTGATAAAATAAAACAAAGTTCTGTATCAAAATTTATAGGCAAGACAAGTAGTTTGTTTAGGCATGGGTTGTATGGAATTACAAACCTGCGCACATATTTTCAAAAGCACATAACTATAGAATCAATTCTGAATGAGCATGTGAACGCCGTCAGCGTTAATCACAGGTTCGCGTTTAAAGTCTGATCATTTCGACGGAGGTGAATCAATCAAAATTAACTTTAGCTGGAAATAACATTATTCAAGAACCGCTATAAAGCCAAAACAATCTCTGTTACCTTAAATTATATGTTTATCTCTGTAAAGCTGCTTTGAAACAATCCATTGTTAAAAGCGCTATATAAATGAAGATGACTTGACTTGACACCTTAAGACTGATAAGAGTTTACGACCCCAAAAAAGGAATGTGCAGAGGGCTGTGACACTCTCCTAATTCTTGCTGAGGAGGAGAAATTAACCCTTTTAATCCTATATATTATATATATATATATATATATATATATATATATATATATATATATATATATATAACCATGTGATAAATGCATTAACATGCATCTAATTCTCCATCTCATGATTTTCCTTTTATGTGGTTTGGCCTATGTCTTCATTCTCTCTTCTAAACTATTTTGGTCTGAAATATGACTTGCATACTATGGTTAACCAAAATCATATGTGTATCTTCACATATCTTCGTCCCCCATTTGTTAATTTACATTACATTTTGCTAACTTTATGACGCATTAGTATTATAAGAATCTTGTAGATTATTTTCGTAAACACCCAATGAAATTAAACATTCAAATGCCCTGCTAGAACACAAAGGGTCGTAAAAACTCCTTCCAAAGGGACCGCTTCGTATTGGCTCACGCACCTTCAGAGGGTGTGACATCTTCACGCTTTAAAAATCACTGATCACAAGATTTGCTCTCATCCTCTTAGCTCTCTAAGCCTCTTGCTCTCTTACTCTCTTGGTCCTTCCTGAGAAGTCCTAATGTGAAGATGACGCTGAACTAGAAGTCCCTCAAGACCCCCCAAGCTTGCGCCAGGCTGCGGCCTTGTCTTTCCATTCACCAAAGATCCTCTGACTCCCACTGGTTCTCTCTCATCAAGACCACATCAGCAAAGATCAACTGGAGCCTCAACAAATTGCTTCAGGACAGTTTAATTCAAATGGGCGAGACATGCAAGTATCAAACTTAGTCTCATTATTTGATACATTACATTAACATTACAGTATCCTTACCCCTTTTTAAGAAGGGCGTGTTAGAACTAAACTGATGGTTTGCTCAAGGCTGTTGATCTGCTGAACTTCAAACAATGCTATAAATTCTTGCTTTCCTGTATTCTGCCTCAGCTCTCTTCCCCTTGGTAAACTTTTAGCATTTATGTATGTGCATGTTAGAGTAGTTTTAATGTTGAGTCTAGTTAATAAAATCTTGTTCATGTCACACGTATAGTTGTCCGTTTCTCAAGCTCATATCTGGAGTCACTAATCATAGATCTTGACTACTTGCTGTTAGTAGTACTTATGGTGCGTTCATGTGCTATTGTAATTATGGTAAATACCAAAAGCCGATGTGGAAAATGCACATGAACACCCCCTCATGTGGTATTTTCCACTGGGCAACTCGTAGAATATTTTGATGCACGAGTTGCCGAGATGTGATAACCTTTGACCTTTTCAAAATGGCGGAGAGCAACGCGAGAGTCGTTAATGGTAAAAATATGTACTATTCATGATCTAGAAAATATACAGCATATTATTTACCGTTTGGGTTTTTGATAAATCATTTTCTTGCTGTAGCAGATGACTTAAGCAATCTAAAATAGTTTTAGCTAAATAACAGGTCTGGATCTCCATCTTTTTACCACATTACGACAACAAAAGCACTTGAATGCAACACACTGGTAAATACCAGTTCACAAGTGGAAAATATAATATTTTCCATAGCACGTGAACGCACCATTAGTAAGAAAGATACAGTGTTGTATAAAGTACTAGAAAGCAATACTTGAGTAAAAGTACAAGTATCGTCCTAGAAAAAGACTTTGGTAGAAGTGAAAGTTACCTTTTAGAATATTACTTAAGTAAAAGTCTTAAAGTATCTGATATATACTGTACTTAAGTATCAAAAGTAATTTTCTGATATTTAATGTACTTAAGTATTTGAAGTAAAAGTAAAAAGTTTACTTTTTTTTTTAAAGCAAGCGGTTAGAAGTTTGATTGTGAACTTTTATTGTGGCCGTTCGAAAGGAGAGAGGGAACGAGTATTGCGTAGCCGGCCGCACTAACCTGGCGAGTTGTCGCTTCAGTCGTTAAACCCATAGGTTAAACCTGCTATAATGGCGAATTCAGGGGACTATTATAGGCTAAGGCCACGCCCCCTTAGCAGGCTCTGACGTGTAATGACGTGGGGCTAGCTCATTGGTCGCACGTCAGAGGCGCCCGCGCCATTGGATATGCAGTTGCCGCAGCACAGCCGATGAGCGAGCTAGACGCTCAATGTGCTAGCTGTGCAGCTGCAAATGCGTTTCACACATAGGCTTCAGTAAATCAAGGAAAAGGAGTTTCCCCCCGGTCCTCCAGTAGGTGCTTCCATGGCGGTTTCAGTTGTGCTTCCTCCTCCTTTGGCAACAAACGAGCATTACGCAGAAATAGAGCGTGCAGAGCGTGCGTAATGCAATCTAGGAGCAGTGATTCGCCAAACCTCCCTTATTGCAGTCGCACACATTTCTTCTTATTTTTATTGTATAGTAACGAGTAACGAAGATTCTTCGTGGAAATATAACGGAGTAAAAGTATACATTTTATCTAGGAAATGTAGTGGAGTAAAAGTGAAAGTAGACATAAATTTAAATAGCGAAGTAAAGTACAGATACGTGAAATTTCTACTTAAGTACAGTAACAAAGTATTTGTACTCCGTTACATTACAACACTGGAAAGATATTTCCCATGCCCCGGAAATGTACATTTCTATTAACTAATTAATTCATAACCAATATTGAGTGTTCACGGTATGAACCGAGTAATTGGTTGTAATGTTAATGTAGCTACATCAAGTTAACCCGATTAACTGATCCAAATATTCATAGTCAATAATAACAAGTTATGAATGATTATACATATTTTATAGAGCTAATTTGCTACACCACTGATGAGTCTTGATGACGTTACGTCAACGTGTCGTTCCAGCTTTAAATGAAACGAATGAATATATACATTTTTCTAAAGGTGATTTAAGATTTACTGTAAAAAGCTGATGAAATCTGATTTACTGCTGGCAGCCGTGTTTTTTTATGTATTCGAGTCATATTAGAGCATATGTTAGGACGTCCACCAAAGATTATAGATACCAATTTTCAACAGGGATTTTCAGTTTCAACTAAGGATTTTTCACTATTCATGGGACTATTTACACCTGGTCAGTTCATGTGTTTTCTCTGATCATGAAAAGACAAGGTGTTAATGCCCTTTGAAACACTTTAGAGACTGATTTAAATCCAATCGCTCAAACCAATTTAGGAGGTTGTTTGAGACGCATTTCAGACTGAACTGGACAAGTGTAAATGTATCTGGTTGTTGAAGCCATATAAGTAAAATTTACTCCCTCCAAAATGGTCCAAAATACCAGCTCCCAGTAGCCAGATATGACTGCGCTACCGCAACACGCATCTCCACAGATATGGCCCAACAGAGATGAACAGTTGAGGATCTTTCTTCTGCAAGCAGATGCACAAACTGCAGCAAAGAAAATGTAATATTCGGCATCACATCCTGAAGACTTTATATATTTCATATATATTTATATTTCATTAAAATATTCTCCCCCAACACTTGCGCAGCTCTCTCTCCTTGTGCAGTCTTTTCGATCTTGAAAAAAGCTGACGATGAACAAATTGTAGCGCATATCTGTTGTTTTTGGTGACGTGAACTTTACGGAGACACATTATGTGGCCAAGTGAAAATTAAACCGTTTTAACAAATCGGTTAGCTATCTGATCAGTAAAAACACATTAAGTGTAAATAGGCCTCATATTTACCTCAGAGAGGTTTTCCTTACACAGGGGACAGTTAGGGTTGTGGTCCAAGCAGCGCTCCAAACACTTGAGGCAGAAAGTATGTCCACAGGGTGTGGTGACAGGCTCATAAAACAGTCTGCAATGAGTGAGGAGGTTTTAGATGTATACAAAATTAAGAATTATTTTCAAGAGAGAATTTATTATTACCTCATGCAGAGAGAACATTCAAAGTCTGCACTGTCCAAAAGCTGCGATGGAACTTGCCTTTCCCGAGAAAAAGTAGGGAGAGTTTTGGATGAATTCACCTTGTCTGGAAATGAAGTAAATGGAGAAAAATAGAGAAAAATAGAGAAAAATAGAGAAAAAAAGGTTTGTAACACCAGCCACAGAGATATTAGCGCCAAGTACAAAATTCTTTACTTCACAATATTTGTTCAAAGTAATTTTTTTCCCCCAGTTGAATAATTCAAGGATTTAAACCCCATACCTTCTTTGAGCTGTTTGCTGGGTGGCTCAAAGTCCTTAGCATCTTCTGTCCATTTCCTTTTTAGGACGGGTGGAACAAAAAGTGAAGAGAGGCCAACAGAGTTTACATTTTCAGATCTTTGTAAAATATTAGATTTCCCATCTTTGAAATTACTGCAACTGAGTGTTTGTTCCTAAGGGGGGAAAAAAGAATGGTTTTAGCATTGATGATGCAGTAGTCCTATACTATGATTCTAAAAATGGCTTGAAAAGCAAAATTGGTTTTAAAAACATTCAGGCCCGGTTTCACAGACAGAGCTTAAACTAAGCCAGGATTAGGCCTTAGTTCAATTAGGGTATTTAAGTAGCTTTAATAAACGTACCATAGAAGACAAAAAAACAATACTGGTGTGCATTTTGAGACAAAAAAGATTTTAAGATTTGTCAGTGCAAGTTACTTTAAGTTAAAACAGCTCAAACATGCATTTTAGTCTAGGACTAGCTTACGCCTTGTCTGTGAAACCGGGGGTCATCAGTGTGATATCTTCATTGTAGCAAATTGTTGAAATCAATTGCATCTGTGAACACATATGCAGTAACCTTGGAGCAGCCTGCTTTGGCTCCATCGCTATGAAGAGAGGAGTGAAGCGAACTGTGGAGGGATGAGGGTTTGATACGAGGGGATGGGCCAGCTGGAAGGGGTTGTAGGAACATAGCCAGACCCTCATTCACAAAGACTGAAGAGAACATGTGACTTAGGATCTGTAGAAACACAGATACAGTTGTACAACAATAATGTTGGCATGGACATGCAAAACATCACATTGCAGTCACCTAACACTGATCACTTCTTAAATTAAAGAAACTAAGCGATTAAGTAGGACTGCATGATTAATCATTTCTAAACCGAAATTGCGATTTTCAAATGGCTGCGATTATTAACGTAGACAGTTTGCCATTAACTGTGCGGTTTCATTTGTTTATTTTAGTGTTCGAGGGTAAGTTTGTAATTGGTCTTTCTTTGATGCTGTGCAAACCACCACAACAAACTTGTAGCTCTTTTAAAAACAATTTGCCTTTTAACTCAATTTTGATAAGAAAATAAATAAATAAAATTAAAATTAAAATTGCAATTAGATTTTTTTTCTTTTTCAAAATAGTTCAACCCTAGAAGTATGCTTTAAAATTACCATCTAAATCAGAGGAGAAACCATCATGTGAGGAGATCTGCCAGACAAAGGCTGACATATGCTGTTAAGACCCTGAGATATTTTGTGTTTATATCAACTGTCCTTGTGTGTTTACTGCCTGTCTCTCTCTCTCTTTCTCTCTCTCTGTAGATAGGTTTGTGTTTCATATGGGCGTTGCCTCTGTTAACCTGTGGAAGACTCTGATTGGTCCTGCTAAGCACCTGACCCGGATATAAGGACCGCCCCTAACACTCAATGGAGGCCTTTGAGCCTCGTTGACTGTGCTTAATGCCATTGTGCTTTGCTGTCGTTCGAATTGATTGTGTTCCTCTTCACCCTTGTTCATTTCGTCCTCATTTAATTGAGTAAGAGTGTCGTGCCAGAGAGATTGTTAGTGTTTAGTGAAACTGTGAGTGTGTGTTTGTTGATTGTAATCTTACTTCTAATATTCTCTTTTATCTGACAATTGCCTGATTGACTAAGCCTTGGATTCCGATTTGTCGCCACGAGACTTTGTAAATAAGTGTGTAAATATTCTTGTAAATACATTTTGCCAGATTAAGGGATGTAGGGGGTTTGACGCCAATTTATTTGTACCTCTTTTTAACCTTGTTTATGGTTAAGGGAGTTAGGTAAGTTAAACTGTATTTTGTTTTCTTTATCTTTCGTTTGAGGTCATTTAGGTTCTAAAAGAAGATTGTTTTGTTTGTTATTTTGCCCTTGTCTGCCCCTGATGCTAACCCTTTATTGCAAATAAAGCTCCTGTTATTTGTCATCTCTCTGGTAGTGTGACTCTCTTCCTTTTTCTTGTTGCGGTTGACCCCTAGCGGTCGTAACAATGCAAATACACAGATAAAATGTACCTTCTGAGCCTCCAGTTTTACAGCGATCCAGTCAGATTTCAAAGCCACACAGAATAAATACTCCCGTAAAGCCTCTTCACTGCGGCCGGCGCCCCTGAACGCTGTGGCCTTAATGTAGTGAGCCTGTTAACAGATAACATGGTAAATAAAAGTAACTAAAGCCCAACAACACAAAACCGCAATATTTAAAATTAGTGCTGGGTATTAGTGCATATTAACGCAGTTTTTTTAATTATTATTTCGAAAGTTCGTTGCTCTCTGGCTCTGAATACACATAGGCCTACAGTCAAACTATGATCACAGGAGGGGTGGGATGTTGGTCAGCCAGCAAATAACCCACCCAAACAAGCAGTGGAGGGGCTTTGGCAGGTTCTCTCAGGTGAACAGAAAGGGAGACAGCGCTCCGCGAGTGAATGACAGGCGCTCTATGGATAGTAACCATGGCAACGGCTTCTGTGCGCTACGCAGCTGTAGTCTTTTTAACTTAAATTAAAATTATACATAACTTTACCTGATAGGCCTGCGTTTAGTTTAGCGGGGATGCTCTGCCATGTGAATTCCCTCCTGTTGATGTCCTGATAACTATTTAGATTCTGTAAACTCACAAACAGCGAGCCGAGGATCAGTCTCTCTTCCAATGATTTGTGCTGCGCGTCGTGTACAAAAAGTTAGATAATTCAACTTCGGCAACGCGCGGGCGCGTGCGTGAGGCGAGCTTGACCGCAACAGTTTCACAGGAACGCACCCGTTTGTCGCTGCACCTGTGCTCGACCACTTCACCTCACTCTAGGCTGATTTATAATTCTGTGTCGGACCTACGCCGGAGCCTCTACGCTATAGACTACGCGTTGGTTTTCATTATATATCTGCGTCGTTGTCCGCGTTGACGCGCAATTACACATGCAGAGGGAGAGTGTACGCGCACTACACAGCTACGGCGTGAGTTCGACGCAGAAGTATAAATTGGGCTTTACCTCTGTTTAATGTAATCTTACGTGGGAAACCATCGCATGCCATGACCAAACCTAAGCTGCTATCAGAGAAGTAACGTTGGTCGACTTATATCTGTAGTAGTGATCATGACCCTTTTAGACTGTTTCTGCTGCTTCCTGATACAAGATACCTGTTCAGAAAAAAAAAGAAAACTGGACTCGTTTTAACAAGCTAGCTAAAAAGTAATCCCCTGGCAGTGGCAAATAGCTTTGTTTAAATATTTGATTTAATTACATTAATGTTTAGCTTGAGATTTACAAGAAATATTTTATTGATATTGTGTAAAGGGAATACTGCTGGTATAAAAGCACCTTATTTGTTTAAAGTTTTTGCAAACCACATGTTATTGCACTTGTGTAGCAGTACATTTAAATCAAAAGTGCGCAATACAGTACTTTAGAATTCATTATTCAATTCTGCGCGTAACAATGCGATTAATCGCAAGAAAATAATGCGATTAATCGCGATTAAATTTTTTAATCGTTGCCCAGCACTATTTAAAATACACTGCAAGCAGCGGGGACGGGCACAAGAACTATGGCGCCTATGCAACCCGCTGGCTTTAAGAAAACAATCCACAGAGGGCACATGTACTCTGGTAGTCTTTGGTTGCTAGTGACCAAACAAAATAAAAAATGTTAATATTAATTTTATTTATTTATTTGACTTCATCAGAAGTACAAAACTTGGTGACTTCTGTCGCACTTGCTATGTGAACATGCAAAAAACTTTGACACGAATGGAAAGGCTAAATGGTCCTTAAAAAGGCATATTTGTATTTTTAGAGGTCTAAAAGGCCTTCAATTTTTCCAAACATTATTAAATATGTGACATCTTTCATGTCAAACTCTTCAATTGTATCACTAAATTCAATTAGAATAAGACCGCTGCATCAAATGGCATTCAGATTAATTTATCTACTGAGACTGTTAAATGAAGCTCAGAGCTGGCATTAATGCATTTACACTGCAAAATTACAACTGCATAAATAATGTTATGAGATGGTCTGTTCTCATTCCATCCATCCATCCATCCATCCATCCATCTTCTGGCCCAGACTTCCCTCTCCCTAGACACTTCCTCCAGCACTTCCGGGGGGACACCGAGGCGTTCCCAGGCCAGCCGGGAGACATAGTCTCTCCAACGTGTCCTAGGTCTTCCCCGGGATCTCCTCCCAGTGGGACGTGCCCGGAACACCTCCCCGGGAAGGCGTCCAGGAGGCATCCGGAACAGATGCCCGAGCCACCTCAGCTGACCCCTCTCGATGTGGAGGAGCAGCGGCTCTACTCTGAGCTCCTCCCGAGTGACCGAGCTTCTCACCCTATCTCTAAGGGATCGCCCAGCCACCCTGCGGAGAAAGCTCATTTCGGCCACCTGTATCCGGGATCTTGTCCTTTCAGGTCATGACCCAAAGCTCATGACCATAGGTGAGAGTAGGAACGTAGATTGACCGGTAAATCGAGAGCTTTGCCTTACGGCTCAGCTCCTTCTTCACCACAACAGACCGGTACATCGACCGCATTACTGCAGAAGCTGCACAGATCCGTCTGTCAATCTCCCGTTCCATCCTTCCCTCACTCGTGAACAAAACCCCAAGATACTTAAACTCCTCCACTTGAGGAAGGATCTCTCCACCAACCTGAAGTGAGCAAGCCACCCTTTTCCGACTGAGGACCATGGCCTCGGATTTGGAGGTGCTGATTTTCATCCCAGCCGCTTCACACTCGGCTGGAAACCGTCCCAGTGCATGCTGAAGGTCCTGGTGTGAAGGGGCCAACACGACAACATCCTCCGCAAAAAGCAGAGAGAAAATCGTGTGGTCCCCAAACCTGACACCCTCCGGCCCCTGGCTGCGCCTAGAAATTCTGTCCATAAAAACTATGAACAGAACCGGCGACAAAGGGCAGCCCTGCCGGAGTCCAACATGCACCGGGAAGAAGTCTGACTTACTACCGGCAATGCGAACCAAGCTCCTGCTTCGGTCATACAGGGACCGGACAGCCCTTAGCAAAGGAACCCGGACCCCATACTCCCGGAGCACCCTCCACAGGATGCCGCGAGGGACACAGTCGAATGCCCTCTCCAAATCCACAAAGCACATGTGGACTGGTTGGGCAAACTCCCATGAACCCCCCAGCACCCTGTAGAGAGTATAGAGCTGGTCCAGTGTTCCACGGCCCGGACGAAAACCGCGCTGTTCCTCCTGAATCTGAGGTTCCACTATCGGCCGTATTCTCCTCTCCAGTACCCTGGCATAGACTTTCCCAGGGAGGATGAGAAGCGTGATCCCCCTGTAGTTGGAACACACCCTCCGGTCCCCCTTCTTAAAAAGAGGGACCACCACCCCGGTCTGCCATCCCAGAGGCACTGTCCCCGACCGCCACGCGATGCCGTAGACAGCCCCACAACATCCAGAGACTTGAGGTACTCAGGGCGGATCTCATCCACCCCCGGTGCCCTGCCACCGATGAGTTTCTTGACTACCTCGGTGACCTCAGCTAGGGTGATGGACGAGTCCACCTCTGAGCCCCCAGCCTCTGCTTCCTCAATAGAAGACGTGACGGCGGGATTGAGCAGATCATCGAAGTATTCCTTACACCGTCCGACGACATCCCCAGTTGAGGTCAACAGCCGCCCACCTCCACTGGAACACTTCCCTTCAATATTGATGTACTCGCTACATCATAAGAAGAATGGCATCTACGCTAATATTAGTGTCTTTGTTTATCCTGAGGTTTTCCTGCAGCCTGCCGGATCCTGGCGGTGTCCAGATCTGACGAGATCCGCCTGGACCCGATGACAATGCAGTGCTGAAGTATCCACTATCCTCTCCCTATGGAGGATCCCTTTCCCACTCTACAGATAAAGCGTTGTGAATTCCGGCTCGCGTACCCCGAAGTGATAAAATAAAACAAAATTCTGTATCAAAATTTATAGGCAAGAAAAGTAGTTTGTTTAGGCTGGGTTGTATGAATTACAAACCTGCGCACATATTTTAAAAAGCACATAACTATAGAATCAATTCTGAATAAGCATGTGAACGCCGTCAGCGTTAATCACAGGTTCGCGTTTAAAAGTCTGATCATTTCGACGGAGGTGAATCAATCAAAGTTAACTTTAGCTGGAAGTAACATTGTTCAAGAACCGCTATAACGCCAAAACAATCTGTTACCTTAAATTATATGTTTATCTCTGTAAAGCTGCTTTGAAACAATCCATTGTTAAAAGCGCTATATAAATGAAGATGACTTGACTTGACTGTAAACAGCGTTGGTAGGGCATTGTTTCCCTCTCCTGAGGCGCCGGACAGTTTGCCAGAATCTCTTCGAGGCCAGCCGATAGTCCTTCTCCATGGCCTCACCGAACTCCTCCCAGGCCCGAGTTTTTGCCTCCACAACCACCCGGGCTGCAGTCCGCTTGGCCTGCCGGTACCTGTCAGCTGCCTCAGGAGTCTCACAAGCCAACCAGGCCGATAGGACTCCTTCTTCAGCTTGACGGCATCCTTTACTTCCGGTGTCCACCACCGGGTTCGGGGATTGCCGCCTTGACAGGCACCGGAGACCTTACGGCCACAGCTTCGAGCAGCCACTTCGACAATGGAGGTGGAGAACATGGTCCACTCAGACTCAATATCTCCAGCCTCCCTCGGAATCCGGTCGTGGCTCCGCCGGAGGTGGGAGTTGAAGATCTCTCTGACAGGAGACTCGGCCAAACGTTCCCAGCAAACCCTTACAGTACGCTTGGGTCTGCCGAGTCTGTCCAGCCTCCTACCCCGCCATCGGATCCAACTCACCACCAGGTGGTGATCAGTTGACAGCTCCGCCCCTCTCTTCATCCGAGTGTCCAAGACGTACGGCCGCAGGTCAGATGAAACGACCACAAAGTCGATCATCGACCTGCGACCTAGCGAAACGAACACCATGTCCAAGCATAAGGGTGTCCACCAGTGCACGTGGCACCAGGACACCCTTATGCTTGGACATGGTGTTCGTTATGGACAAACTGTAACTAGCACAGAAGTCCAATAACTGAACACCGCTCGGGTTCAGGTCGGGGGGGCCGTTCCTCCCAATCACGCCCCTCCAGGTGTCACTGTCGTTGCCCACGTGAGTGTTGAAGTCCCCCAGTAGAACGACAGAGTCCCCAGTCGGAGCACTTTCCAGCACTCCTCCCAGAGACCCCAAGAAGGCCGGGTACTCTGCACTGCCGTTTGGCCCGTAGGCACACACGACAGTGAGAGACCTATCCCCGACCCGTAGGCGCAGGGAAGCGACCCTCTCGTTCACCGGGGTAAACTCCAACACATGGTGGCTGAGCTGGGGGGCTATAAGCAGACCCACACCAGCCCGTCACCTCTCACCATGGGCAACTCCAGAGTGGTGAAGAGTCCATCCTCTCTCAAGGAGTGTGGTTCTAGAGCCCAAGCCATGCGTAGAGGTGATCCCGACTATCTCTAGTTGGAACCTCTCAACCTCACGCACCATCTCAGGCTCCTTCCCCGCCAGCGAGGTGATGTTCCACGTCCCTAAGGCTAGTTTCCGTGGTGAAGAGTCCATCCTCTCTCAAGAAGTGTGGTTCCAGAGCCCAAGCCATGCGTAGAGGTGATCCCGACTATCTCTAGTCGGAACCTCTCAACCTCACGCACCATCTCAGGCTCCTTCCCCGCCAGCGAGGTGATGTTCGACGTCCCTAAGGCTAGTTTCCGTGTCCAGGGATCGGGTCGTCGAGGCCCCCGCCTTCGACTGCCGCCCGATCCTCTCTGCACCGGCCCCTTATGGCTCTTCCTGCAGGTGGTGAGCCCACGGGAAGGCGGTCCCACGTCGCTCCTTCGGGCTGAGCCCGGCCGGACCCTGTGGGGAGAGGCCCGGCCACCAGGCGCTCGCATACGAGCCCCAACCCCGGGCCTGGCTCCAGGGTGGGGCCCCGGCTGTGCCATACCAGGCGACGTCACGGTCCTTGAATTTTTTTCCATCATAAGGGGATTTTGAACCACTCTTAGTCTGACCCGTCGCCTAGGACCTGTTTGCCTTGGGAGACCCTACCAGGGGCATATAGCCCCAGACAACATAGCTCCTAGGGTCATTCGGGTACTCAAACCCCTCCACCACGTTAAGGTGGCTCATTCTGTTCTCATTCATTTTTCAATTTAATATTGAAAGCAGAAAAATAATTATCTATAGGCATGGGTTCGAAAAAATAACATGTAAGATATAACAAGCCAGTTGGATAGTGCCATTAAGCGTTACGGCGAAGAAAAAATATGATGCCATATCTCTATGAAGCTACAGAAATGTGCCACAGAAATATTAACTGATTATTTCAGAAATATTAACCCTCTGGGGTCGGCGGTATCGACCGACCCCAGAGGGTTATTATTTTTTTCTTATTTTCTTTTTTTCTTATAAGTGCAAAAGTGACTCAAAATACTCTGCTGATTTTGATCTTACATATAAGTGCTATACATCATTAGATCCTGTTAAGTGTCTATTTTTTTTGTGTATACTCACAATAAAAACAAAGTTTTGTGCTTTTTGTCAAATAAAGAAAAATAAACATGATGCGCTTTCTCTCTGTCAGTGAAGTCCATTCTGAAACGCATCCGAAAATGAACTGTAACTCAGTAAATACTCGTCACAGAGACACGAGAGATTTCTCTTTATGAAGCTGAAATTCTCTTCTTTTAAATGAAGTAATTTATATACAAAACAAATGTTCTCAGTTTATGTAATCTGTATGAAAAGAGAGAGATGTCAGTCTTTTTCCTTTCAGCTCATTACTGTATGTTCACACCGCCGCCGCCGCTTTGGACGCAAAGAAGCTCTGGCCGCTCTGTCAAGGACGCTTGTCAAAAAGCACGTTGACGCTCTGACGTAGCAGGGAGAAGAGAAGTGTCACAACATGAAATGTAATAAACAGAAAAAACAAGCGATACATTGAAGAAACCTTTTATAATGAGAGCATTTTTATAACCGTTTTGGTCGCATTTGGTCAGGGAAAAAAATAATAATTAGCTATTATTATTATTATTTGCATTAGGCTATTATTTGCATTAGTGCAATTGGTCAAATCGTTGTCACCGTGAGCAAATGAATTGCATTCCCGCTTAAAACGAGCGTTCGAAAATATTTAAAATAAAAGTTGCGCTCATTCTCAAATGTGTATCACTGGATCATTATGGAAAATCACGAAGTTGTTGTGTTTGGACAGAGACACATTTGAGTATCTATCAGAAACGGTTTAAACCTAAAATGCTCCGCGAAATGGACGACATGACAAATGCCGAAAGAATGAATGAAACTGGCGGTAACTTTTTGGTGGGCCAGATGTTGTAGCCGTAAACCTCCCGTTTGACACAACTCATTAATGCACTGCACTAAAATGCTTCTTCTACTTTTAATTACTTTTGCGCATTTAATAAGGATAAAATGATCTGCAAACAGATCGTACCATTCACATCAAGCAAGGAAGACTAGCATGCTACAGTGCACTGATCATTGTTGTGCAATTATTTTTCTCCTAGTTAAAAATATTATAAATCATCAGCACGCACTTCACCAACTCACCGGAGACACCAACAATCCAAACTATTTTATCCCATGCCTCGTTCTTTTGTAACTGGTCCCTGTAAGCAAACAACGTCATATCATATATGATAGGAAACCCAACAACAGCGATTATCAGCTTCTCCTCCATTTTCTCGGAACTAATGTTTTGGTAGGAACGAAAGTTCACATCGTATGTTTCTCCGGAATCAGCCAGAGTGAAGGACGTCTTTATTCTGATTGGTTGCTGGCGTTTTGCCGTTGCTTGCCGCTGTACCGCGTCATAGCTCATTACCATAAAGTTGAGCTTCTTTCAACTTTCTGATTGACGCTCAAAACGCCCAAAACACGACGCCGAGGGATTTGACGCTCCTTGCAGCTGAGAGAAGCCAGCTTCCATTGAAAATGAATGACTTCCGGCCGCTTTGGAAGCTCAAGTCGGCGGCGGTGTGAACGTAGTTATAGCTTATTATGTGTTAATCTGACACGCCCACTGAGAGTACGCACTATTTAAACGCAAATGTTGAGGCAAGCCTTGCCAATGACCACATCAGCTGGATAAAACATCCAGTTTAATAAGAGTCTTGTACTTTACCTCGTCTTGCTGCGCTGTGAGGAATAATACCATCGTAATAATCCTGGAATAGTTACCTCAGAAGTGCTGGTAGTTTCATTTCGAGGAGCACAGATTCAGCTGATGAAGTAAGTTATTTATTCTTAAGTGGTTTGTTCTAATCGCGTTATTGAATAGTTTCTGTAAACCTCAAAAAGACTGTTTAAATATGAATTGCGTGTCTGTGTGTGAATTAATGAATGAACGGCACAGACACACGTGCGCGATGTTACTACAACATCTGTGCGGTTCATTCACTCTCGCTCCTACATTAGTAAACGTTATTTTTACATGAACACATCCAAACTATATTGCTATAGCCTACTGAGATTTGTTCTAATCGCGATATAGAATAGTGTCTGAAAACGCAAAATACTGTTTAAATATGAATCGGGTGTCTGTGTGTGTGTGTGTGAATGATTGAACGCACAGATGCTTACTGTTACAGACGAAATATGAAAGACAACATTTCGTTGACTAGTTTTATATAGATTATAAAGTTTTTACTATAAAATAAGCTTTTGTTAAACAGTTTCTGCTCATATGTTAAATATATAGTATGTTTTGTCAAAAATAAACTAATCAACTGTTATAGTGTTTGTTCCAATGCAAGCTGTATCAAAATATTGAATCCTTAACTGAAATATGTATGATAGAATGTATTGGCCTACTTTAAAAAATACTTTAAGACATTTATGAAAAAAGACAATTTTCTTTTCAAGATGTTTACAACTCTAACTTTGAACCAATTCTATAGAATGGCCCATATAACCTATTTGAACAGGATTTGTTTCCAGGTATGACTAAAAATGTGCTTTGACTTTAATTTATATTTTGATTGTATACATGTGTGTGTGTGTGTGTGTGTGTGTGTGTATGTATAATTTTTATTATATACATACACATCATGTGGTTGAAGGAGCGTGTGTATGTATAATTTTTATTATATACATAATTTTTAGTATATACATGTATATACACACACACACACACACGTCATGTGGTTGAAGGAGCGAAACTAAACGCAGACGATATGCAGACTAACAGGGATTTATTGAGGCACAAAACAGAAAACAAAAACCCACGAGGGGGCAAAACAGGACAGAAGGGCAGTACAACTAGACTAAAACAGGAAATAAACTAGGACTAGATACTGACTGATAATGACAAGATGAAGAAAACAAACAGCTACACAAACTCACAATTCTTGATACAATATTCAGACAAAGTACTCACAGGACTCTCACAAAGAGTAACACGCAAAGTTTGACAATAGTTGACAGTGTACCGACACAGGACAGCAAACACAAGGGGATTAAATAGGGAACACTAATGACGAGGACAGGTGAAACTGACTAGACAATAATGACAAGACAACAAGGGGGTGGGGTATCTAACGAGACAACACAAGGTTTATTGGTAAAAAACAAGAAAACAAAACCCACGAGGGGGCAAAACACAGACGGGACAGGGAAACTTAGGCTGACAAGACTAGACTATGACTGTACAAAAAACAAACAATACTACTAATAAAATGTTCACAACCCGCCCAATTTCTAAACTGTCTGTACTTGCAAAGGTCCTAGAGTCTTTAGTAGACACCCAACATAAGGGCTTCTTGCAAAATTATAACATACTTTGCCCGGCACAATCAGGCTTTAGGGCAAAGCATAGCACCATTACTGCAGCTACTAAGGTGCTTGATGACATCATCTGTGACCTTGACAATAAGATGAGCTGTGCAGCCCTGTTCATCGACTTGTCAAAGGCCTTTGACACAGTTGATCACTGTATTTTGCTTGAGAGGCTCAGGGACGTTGGCTTGGGAACTAAGGCAGTTGATAGGTTCAGAAACTATCTTGCCAACAGAACTCAAACTGTAGTTGTCGATGGGCATAGTTCTGCCCCACTGGGTGTCCGGCGAGGTGTCCCTCAAGGGTCTATCCTTGGCCCGGTCCTATTTACTATTTACATAAACACCATTGCCTCTGTAGTAGATAATGGCAAAATACACCTCTATGCAGACGACACAGTACTATATTGTTCCGCCCCCACCCTAGCTCAAGCTTACCATTCACTACAGCAATCTTTTAATTTATTACAGGCCACCTTCATTGATTTTCGATTGGTTTCAAACGCTAGTAAAACTAAGGTGATGCAGTTCACAAAGTCTCGCACAGCACCCGCATCAACTGCACTAGCCATTTCCACACTGGATGGGAAGGGTGTTGAAAATGTTTCATCTTATAAATATCTTGGTCTGTGGATTGATGAACAGCTAACTTTTAAAGTTCATATTAAAAAATTAGTGAGAACGCTGAGAGTAAAGCTTGGTTTTTATTTTAGAAATAAATCCTGTTTTACTCTCCAAGCTAGGAGGAAATTGATTGGTGACACTTTCTTACCAGTCTTGGACTATGGGGATATTACTTATATGCATGCTGCTTCTACCACGCTGCATACACTTGACACAGCATACCATGGTGCATTACGGTTTATTACTAATGCCAAGCCCCGCACTCAACACTGTCGTCTTTAAGAGGCGACTGGTTTTAGCTCTTTAGGTTTGCGTAGATGGTTTCACTGGCATATTTTTATTTATAAAGTCATTAATGGTAATTTACCAAGTTATCTTACTAGTCTGTTGACCTGGAATCATTCCACTTACAATCTACGCTTTGTTAGCATTCTGGCTCTAAAAATCCCACATATAACAACTGAATTTGGTAAGTCTGCTTTTATTTATGCTGCTCCATGGTGTTGAAATTTGCTCCAAAAAGTATTGAAGCTTTCTGTTTTTATCCCACTATAACATTTTAAACAATTACTTAAATGTTCCAAATTTCAACAATGTACATGTTTTCAATGACCCCTTTATGTCATTCTTAAATTATTTTACATGTATTGTAAATCTGCTTTGTTCTGTTTGTTTTTGTGTTTCCGTGTAACTTGTCTAATTGTTGCCCCCAGGGCTCCCTTGTAAAAGAGATTTGAATATCTCAATGGGACATCACCTGGTAAAATAAAGGATAAATACTAAATACTAAATACAAAATAAAAATAAAAATTAAATTAAAATTAAAAATAAAAAAAAAAATAAAAATAAAAATAAAAATAAAAATAAAAAACGACAAGACTTTCCACAAGGTACTCACAGGTAAGATAAGCACAGAGAATGACACACAATGAACCGACACAGGACAGCAAACACAAGGGGATTAAATAGGGAACACTAATGACGAGGACAGGTGAAGCTGACTAGACAATAATGACAAGACGATGATAACAAGGGGGGCGGGGTAAGGTAACGATACAACACAAGCACATGGTCCAAACAACAGGCCACGCGCTTGTACACAAAACAAAACATGGGTCTGCCATGATCCTGCCACAAGTCAAGTCAAGTCATCTTCATTTATATAGCGCTTTTAACAATGGATTGTTTCAAAGCAGCTTTACAGAGATAAACATATAATTTAAGGTAACAGATTGTTTTGCCTTTATAGCGGTTCTTGAATAATGTTATTTCCAGCTAAAGTTAATTTTGATTGATTCACCTCCGTCGAAATGATCAGACTTTAAACGCGAACCTGTGATTGACGCTGACGGCGTTCACATGCTCATTAAGTTGGCTTGGAGAGCCAACTTACTGAAATCCTATTTAAACTTATTAAGTTGGCTTGGAGAGCCAACTTACTGAAATCCTATTTAAACTTATTATTATTATTATTATTAAGTTGGCTTGGAGAGCCAACTTACTGAAATCCTATTTAAACTTATTATTATTATTATTATTATTATTCTTACTCAAATTTACAACTCTAACTCCTCCTAGAGCTTTAACTCCACATACTCCAAACTCGGCACGGACACTCAAACTGTTCTGACTCGGTGTGCTATATCTTTTCTAACTGATCGGACTTACAGTTTTCTTAAAAATTAATATTAAATATCATAAAATTCCCATAGACTTTCATTGCAGCATGTTCAAAATGAGCCAAGGCTACGGTGGCCCAGTAGTGCACAACATAAAAACTCAAATCTAAACTCCCTGAAGCCCTAGACTCAATTAAACTACCATTCAATGTACTAATAAACTTCTATCTATCTATCTATCTATCTATCTATCTATCTATCTATCTATCTATCTATCTATCTATCTATCTATCTATCTATCTTTCTAAATAATCTATCTATCTATCTTTCTAACTAATCTATCTATCTATCTTTCTAACTAATATATCTATCTATCTATCTATCTTTCTAACTAATCTATCTATCTATATCTATCTTTCTAACTAAACTATCTATCTATCTATCTATCTATCTATCTATCTATCTATCTATCTATCTATCTATCTTTCTAAATAATCTATCTATCTAACTAATCTATCTATCTTTCTAACTAATCTATCTATCTATCGATCTTTCTTTCTAACTAATCTATTTATCTTTCTAACTAATCTATCTATCTATCTATCTATCTATCTATCTATCTATCTATCTATCTATCTATCTATCTATCTATCTATCTATCTATCTATCTATCTTTCTAAATAATCTATCTATCTATCTTTCTAACTAATATATCTATCTATCTTTCTAACTAATATATCTATCTATCTATCTATCTATCTATCTATCTATCTATCTATCTATCTATCTATCTATCTATCTATCTATCTATCTATCTTTATTTCTTTCTAACTAATCTTTTCTTTCTTTCTAACTAATCTTTCTTTCTTTCTTTCTTTCTTTCTTTCTAACTAATCCATCCTTCTTTCTTTCTTACTGATCTATCTTTCTTTCTGTCTTTCTAACTAATCTTTCTTTATTTCTTTCTAACTAATCTTTCTTTATTTCTTTCTAACTAATATTTTCTTTTTTTTCTAACTAATCTTTCTTTCTTTCTTTCTAATTATCTTTCTTTTTACCTAATCTTTCTTTCTTTCTTTCCAACTAATCTCTTTCTTTCTTTCTTTCTTTCTTTCTTTCTTTCTTTCTTTCTTTCTTTCTTTCTTTCTTACTGATCTATCTTTCTTTCTATCTTATCTTTCTTTCTGTCTTTCTAGCTAATCTTTCTTTATTTCTTTCTAACTGATCTTTTCTTTCTTTCTAACTAATCTTTCTTTCTTTCTTTCTTTCTTTCTTTCTTTCTTTCTTTCTTTCTTTCTTTCTTTCTTTCTTTCTAACTAATCCATCATTCTTTCTTTCTGACTAATCCATCTTTCTTTCTTTCTAACTAATCTTTCTTTCATTCTTTCTAACTAATCTTTCTTTCTTTCTAAGTAATCCATCTTTCTTTCTTTCTAACTAATCTATCTTTCTTTCTTTTTAACTAATCTATCTATCTTTCTTTCTTTTTAACTAATCTATCTATCTTTCTTTCTTTCTAACTAATCTTTCTTTCTTTCTTTCTTACTGATCTATCTTTCTAACTAACTAATCTTTCTTTCTTTCTAACTAATCTTTCTTTCTTTCTAACTAATCTTTCTTTTTTTGTAACTAATCTTTCTTTCTTTCTAACTAATCTTTCTTTCTTTCTTTCTAACTAATCTTTCTTTCTATTTATCTATCTATCTATCTATCTATCTAACTAATCTATCTATCTTTCTAACTAATCTATCTATCTATCGATCTTTCTTTCTAACTAATCTATTTATCTTTCTAACTAATCTATCTATCTATCTATCTATCTATCTATCTTTCTAAATAATCTATCTATCTATCTTTCTAACTAATCTATCTATCTATCTTTCTAACTAATCTATCTATCTATCGATCTTTCTTTCTAACTAATCTATTTATCTTTCTTACTAATCTATCTATCTATCTATCTATCTATCTATCTATCTATCTAAATAATCTATCTTTCTAACTAATCTATCTATCTATCTTTCTAACTAATATATCTATCTATCTATCTATCTTTCTAACTAATCTATCTATCTATATCTATCTTTCTAACTAAACTATCTATCTATCTATCTATCTATCTATCTTTCTAAATAATCTATCTATCTAACTAATCTATCTATCTTTCTAACTAATCTATCTATCTATCGATCTTTCTTTCTAACTAATCTATTTATCTTTCTAACTAATCTATCTATCTATCTATCTATCTATCTATCTATCTATCTATCTATCTATCTATATTTCTAAATAATCTATCTATCTAACTAATCTATCTATCTTTCTAACTAATCTATCTATCTATCGATCTTTCTTTCTAACTAATCTATTTATCTTTCTAACTAATCTATCTATCTATCTATCTATCTATCTATCTATCTATCTATCTTTATTTCTTTCTAACTAATCTTTTCTTTCTTTCTAACTAATCTTTCTTTCTTTCTTTCTTTCTTTCTTTCCTTCTAACTAATCCATCCTTCTTTCTTTCTTACTGATCTATCTTTCTTTCTGTCTTTCTAACTAATCTTTCTTTATTTTTTTCTAACTAATCTTTCTTTCTTTCTTTCTTTCTAATTATCTTTCTTTTTACCTAATCTTTCTTTCTTTTTCTTTCTTTCTTTCCAACTAATCTCTTTCTTTCTTTCTTTCTTTCTTTCTTTCTTTCTTTCTTTCTTACTGATCTATCTTTCTTTCTATCTTATCTTTCTTTCTGTCTTTCTAGCTAATCTTTCTTTATTTCTTTCTAACTGATCTTTTCTTTCTTTCTAACTAATCTTTCTTTCTTTCTTTCTTTCTTTCTTTCTAACTAATCCATCATTCTTTCTTTCTGACTAATCCATCTTTCTTTCTTTCTAACTAATCTTTCTTTCATTCTTTCTAACTAATCTTTCTTTCTTTCTAAGTAATCCATCTTTCTTTCTTTCTAACTAATCTATCTTTCTTTCTTTTTAACTAATCTATCTATCTTTCTTTCTAACTAATCTATCTATCTTTCTTTTTAACTAATCTATCTATCTTTCTTTCTTTTTAACTAATCTATCTATCTTTCTTTCTTTCTAACTAATCTTTCTTTCTTTCTTTCTTTCTTACTGATCTATCTTTCTAACTAACTAATCTTTCTTTCTTTCTAACTAATCTTTCTTTCCCTTTCGTAGTCACTCCGAGTTACGTCGGATGACGGAGAATGGGGGTTTCGCCAGAAAGCCAATCCTCTTCGAGTATTAAAAAACGAGCCTATGGCAATGAAATGCCATGGGTCTGCGGAATTTGCATAATGTATCTCCGCCTCACTGCGTGAGTATTTAAGGAGAGACACCTGCAACAGCAGATCATGTTTTCGCTTCGGAGCCAAGAGAATCTCTTCACTCCACAAGCCAAATCCTGAGTATTCTCAGTGACTACATCTCTTCGAGACGAGCGAACTCTCTGATGTTGGTGTGACGGCGGTCCAGCGAGTTTCATATTGCCTGCGATCTGAGCAGTGGTCTGCCGGTCTGTGTGTCTCTCCCTGGTCGCTTCAGCATCCGCAGAGTTTTTTTCCTCTCACTAAAAGAGCGTGCACGCGGCACGTCTTTTTAAAGACGCGTCTTTCTAAAGACGATCTGCCCGTGTATTTCTGAGTGCGGTATTCTGATAGATTCAGCTGTTGAGCGCGAGCGCTGTTTGGCGTGTTTGGGCTTTGATCACGCTCGGACAGCGCTCGTGGGTGTGTCACGTTCTCTCAGTGGGAACGTGACCATCGCAATGTATACGGTCGAGACTCTGTGAGCTCATTTGAGTGAGAGTCCCCTCATCCATCACCCGATCTATTTTTCTCCACGTGAGATAATACTTCGGCTGGTGGCCAGGGTGACTAAGACGTCAGGTCTGGAACTAACCGACGAAAATTCCTCGGTCCACACCCCGTCTTTCACGTTGCAACCCACGTGGTCCCGAGTGGATTCGCCGGCCCGCCCGCGGGCCCGCGTTCTCATTCGGTCCACCAGCTGATGAAATCATGTTTATCGCCGCATCACAAGGTGAGCTGGAGTCCTCTGGAGATGGCTCGTCTGTGCTGCTGTCCTCGGATGTGCTAGCATAGCGAGCTTGATTCAGAATTCACAGCTATGCTTTCCCGGGCTGCCACGAGTATCGGGTTTGTGTGGAAAATTCTGCCATACCCCGAGCACTTGAGGCTGATGATTGGTTTTTGGGGGTGGCGAACCCAAATCCTTTCTACCCGGATGTGCATGAAGAGGCCATGAGATCGTGGAAGTCTCCTTTGACTTTTCGCGACTGCTCTGCGGCCTCTTCCGCCTTCTCTGCCCTCGTAGAGGCCGCAGTCTACGGTACACTGGGGTTCCCCCCTGTGGAGTGTTCTGTGGCAACACTTAGGTGTCCCCACAGCGCCTCCACCTGGCGTGGCAACCCTAAGCACCCCCCCAATGCCTGTAGGTTCTTGTCTACTCCGGTGGCGGGGACCTATAGAGCTGCGGGGCAGGCTGCCACCTCACTGTGTGTTTGCCATCCTTCTGGGTGTTCAGTGACATGCACGAGGGTAGGGCTGATTCAGGGCTCATCCTTGAGCTGCCTGCCGTCACCGACCTTGCTCTACGAGCGACGAAGGTGACCGCACGCTCCCTGAGTCAGGTGATGTCCACATGTGTGGTCAGACATTTCTGGCTTAACCTGGTTGATGTGCGCGAGGCTGAGTGAACCAGTTTCCTCAACTTCCCCATATCCCAGGCTGGCCTCTTCGGCGGCGTGGTCGAGAACTCTGCCCAACAGTTCTCGGCCGCCCAGAAGTGGACTGTGGCTTTTTTCTGACCCTGCGGCTTCTGCTGCCAATCAGCCGGCGGCTCAGACGCTTCAGTCCGCTTGCCGTCGAATGCGCCCTCCTGCGACTTCCGCCCCCTCCCGCCCGGCCCCAGCAGCACCGGGCCGGGCCGTGGAGGTGGTCGCAGGGAGGTGCCCCTGCCCGTACCAGCCCCGCAGCCCCGCTGTACGCCAGGCTATGCGGCGCTCCCGTTACGGGCAGCTCAGTTATGGCTTGCAGTTCTCATGGAGTGGTTGCAGGCCCACTCCTTCCCCCGGTGGAGGGCTGGGGGAGAATCTTTTAAAAAAGAGCTGCATCCCATCTCTGAACACGCAGAGCTGGACGGCAGTGCGCGACGCCCCCGAGCCTCGCCACTCTCGTTCCCCTCTGTCTCTGAGGGTGCGGATGACAGTGCGTGCCGTCTCCAGACCACACCACTCTCGTCCCCCTCTATCGCCAGACCCCTGGCAGAGCAGACCCCCGCGGAACGCTGGTCCTTCCCTGGTCTCCTCTGTCAGGACGCGGAGCATGACTGTGCACGCGTGCTGGGCCGCTATGCCACCCTCACCTGTGCCGGTCACTCCGCTCCGCTGCCCCTCCGGGGGGACGCCTGTGGCTCGGATGATTCCACTGGATCAGTGTTTGGTGGCTTGGTTAGAGCTCCCCAATCTGTCCTGTTGGGTCGCCCGAATGATCAGGCTCGGCTATGCGATTCAGTTCGCACGGTCTCCTCCCCGCTTCAGGGGAGTCCGCTTACTGTGGTCGGTGGCTATGCCCCGATCATGAGAGCGGAGGTTGCCACCCTGCTGGCGAAGGGTGCAATCGAGGCTCTCCCTCCAGCCGAGGTGGAGTTACGGGTTTACACCCCGTACTTCATTGTCCCCAAGAAAACCGGTGGGTTACGGCCAATCCTGGACTTGCGCGTCTTGAACCGCTCCCTTCACAGGCTGCCGTTCAAGATGCTCACGGCCAAACGCATTTTCGAATGCGTGCGGCCACAGGATTGGTTTGCAGCGATAGACCTGAAGGACGCCTACTTTCATGTCTCCATTTTACCTCGACACAGACCGTTTCTTCGGTTTGCTTTCGAGGGGCAGGCATACCAGTACGCGGTTCTCCCATTCGGGTTGGCTCTGTCTCCTCGCGTCTTTACGAAGGTCGTCGAGGCAGCCCTTGTTCCCCTACGCGAACACGGGGTTCGCATCCTGAATTATCTCGACGACTGGCTAATATTAGCTCACTCTCGAGATCAGGTTTGCGAACACAGAGATCTAGTGCTCCGGCACCTAGCCCGTCTGGGCCTTCGGTTCAACTGGGAGAAGAGCAAACTTTGCCCCTTGCAGAGGATCTCTTTTCTCGGTATGGAGATAGACTCGGTCGCCATGTCCGCGCAGCTTACGAGCGAGCGCGCACACTCACTGCTGACTTGTCTTCGACAGTTCGAGGGCAAGAGTGCGGTCCCACTGAAACTTTTTCAGAGGCTCCTGGGGCATATGGCATCAGCAGCCGCAGCAACGCCACTCGGATTGCTTCATATGAGACCGCTTCAGCTGTGGCTTCGCGATCGAGTCCCGAGGTGGGCATGGCATCGCGGTACGCTCAGAGTTCTAATAACTCCGACCTGCCGTCAGACCTTCACCCCGTGGCGGAACCTCATCTTTCTACGGGCCGGAGTTCCCCTAGAACGAGTTTCCAGGCATGTTGTCGTCTCCACAGATGCCTCTGCCACGGGCTGGGGCGCCATGTGCAATGGACATGCAGCCGCGGGCTCCTGGACAGGACCCCAGCGCCTCATGCATGTCAATTGCCTCGAGTTGCTGGCAGTACGCCTTGCCCTGCACCGCTTCCGTGCGTTGCTCCTGGGTCAACACGTACTTGTCCGCTCGGACAATACCGCGACTGTAGCGTACATCAACCGTCAGGGTGGTCTACGCTCTCGCTGTATGTCGCAACTCGCACGCCACCTCCTCTTATGGAGTCAGAAGCACCTGAGGTCCCTTCGTACTATTTACATTCCTGGAGTGCGGAACCGTGCAGCCGACGAGCTGTCTCGGCTCCGGCCAACCTCTGGCGAATGGAGACTCCATCCCCAGTCGGTCCAGCTGATATGGGACCAGTTCGGGGACGCACAGATAGATCTGTTTGCCTCCCACGACTCATCCCATTGCGCCCTGTATTACTCCCTGACCGAGGGCACGCTCGGCACGGATGCACTGGCGCACAGCTGGCCGCAGGGCCTACGCAAGTATGCGTTTCCCCCAGTGAGCCTTCTCGCACGGACTCTGTGCAAGATCAAGGAGGACGAGGAGCAGGTCTTATTGGTCGCCCCATACTGGCCCACCAAGACCTGGTTCTCCGAACTGATACTCCTCGCGACAGCACCTCCTTGGCCAATTCCTCTGAGGAAGGACCTCCTTTCTCAGAGACGGGGCACCCTTTGGCACCCTCGTCCCGATCTTTGGAGACTCCACGTGTGGCTCCTGGACGGGACGAGGCAGGTTTGAGTACCCTGCCACCAGCGGTGGCGGCTACCATCACTTCCGCTAGAGCATCGTCCACGAGACATGTCTATGCGTTGAAGTGGAACCTCTTCGTTAACTGGTGCTCTTCTCGCCGAGAAGACCCCAGGAGATGCTCGATCAGCGTTGTGCTTTCCTTCCTGCAAGACGGGTTGGAGCGAAGGCTGTCTCCCTCCACCCTGAAGGTGAATGTGGCCGCTATCGCCGCATATCACGAAGCAGTTGAAGGTAAGTCTCTTGGAAAACACGACCTGATCCTCAGGTTCCTGAGAGGAGCGAGGAGACTGAATCCTCCTCGCCCTCCTCTCGTTCCCTCTTGGGACCTCTCAGTGGTCTTAAGTGCCCTGCAGAGGGCTCCCTTTGAGCCTCTGCAATCAGCTGAGCTTAAGATCCTGTCAATGAAGACAGCGCTCCTGGTTGCGTTGGCCTCCATCAAGAGGGTAGGGGACCTGCACGCATTCTCCGTTGACGAAGCGTGCCTGGAGTTCGGGCCCGGTCACTCTCACGTGATCCTGAGACCCCGGCCTGGATATGTGCCCAAGGTTCCCACCACTCCCTTCCGGGACCAGGTGGTGAACCTGCAAGCGCTGCCCCGGGAGGAGGCAGACCCAGCCTTGGCACTGCTCTGTCCAGTACGCGCCCTCCGTGCTTACGTAGACAGGACGCAGTGTTTCAGGACCTCAGACCAGCTCTTTGTCTGTTATGGTGGGAAGCTGAAGGGAAAGGCTCTCTCCAAACAAAGGTTGTCTCACTGGATAGTGGACGCCATTGCTTTGGCATACCAGCAGCAAGGTCGACCATGCCCCCTTGGTGTGACCGCCCACTCCACCCGGAGTGTGGCGTCCTCTTGGGCTTTAGCGCGTGGCGCCTCGCTAACAGACGTCTACAGAGCTGCAGGCTGGGCGACACCTAACACATTCGCCAGATTTTACAATCTCCGAGTGGAGCCAGTCTCCGCCCATGTACTGTCTTTTTCAAGCTAACATGGGAGCTGTTAAGTGTCTCGCTTGCTCGCCATTCCACTCCACGGACTGGATACGTGCGATATTTCCTCAGGTGAGCCTTCCTCTCTGAAGCCCTGAGTTCCTCCAGCACTGTTGACGCTGGCGCCAGTGTCTATTGCCTGTGCGTCGGCTAGGTGCCTCCGTGTGCATGGTTCCTCCTCTGAGTAACCCCCACATGTGTATTTCCACTGTAAGCCTCTTTGAGCCTGTGTCTTTCCCTCGGCAAGTCACCTGCCACTCCTG
Organism: Tiaroga cobitis; assembly: GCA_030578255.1. Lineage (NCBI taxonomy): Eukaryota > Metazoa > Chordata > Actinopteri > Cypriniformes > Leuciscidae > Tiaroga > Tiaroga cobitis. The sequence goes on along the minus strand of CM060591.1, from coordinate 27,222,110 downwards.
GAGTTGAAAGTAGATGCCACCCTACGGGCTGGTCACTCCAGTGTTCCTCCATATGTAGCCCCCTTGGGCCATATGTGTATTCTTAAGTCCTCCCTATGGGTAGGCATGCTGCGGCATATCTCCCATGAGATATGCTTCCCAGTGTACCTTGGTATTCCTGTGTTAAGTAGGACTCCTTCGTCCGTGCCTATATCACGACAGGGACGTCAGACTTCGCAGGGCACTGGAAGACAGCTGTGAAGGTGGCGTGATTACACTCTTTCTTTCTAACTAATCTTTCTTTCTTTCATTCTTTCTAACTAATCTTTCTTTCTTTCTTTCTAAGTAATCCATCTTTCTTTCTTTCTAACTAGTCTTTCTTTCTTTCTAACTAATCTATCTTTCTTTCTTTTTACCTAATCTTTCTTTCTTTTTACCTAATCTTTCATTCTTTTTACCTAATCTTTCTTTCTTTTTTCTTTCTTTCTTTCCAACTAATCTTTCTTTTTTTCTTACTGATCTATCTTTCTTTCTAACTAACTAATCTTTTTCTAACTGATGATCTTTTCTTTCATTCTTTCTTTCTTTCTAACTAATTTTCTTTCTTTCTTTCTAACTAATCTTTCTTTCTTTCATTCTTTCTAACTAATCTTTCTTTCTTTCCAAGTAATCCATCTTTCTTTCTTTCTTTCTAACTAGTCTTTCTTTCTTTCTTTTTAACTAATCTATCTATCTTTCTTTCTTTTTAACTAATCTATATATCTTTCTTTCTAACTAATCTATCTATCTTTCTTTCTTTTTAACTAATCTATCTATCTTTCTTTCTTTTTAACTAATCTATCTATCTATCTTTCTTTTTAACTAATCTATCTATCTATCTTTCTTTCTAACTAATCCTTCTTTCTTTCTTTCTTTCTAACTAATCTTTCTTTCTTTCTTTCTTTCTTTCTTACTTTCTAACTAATCTTTCTTTCTTTCTTTCTAACTAATCTTTCTTCTTTCTTTCTTTCTTTCTTTCTTTCTCTCTTTCTAACTAATCTTTCTTCTTTCTTTCTTTCTTTCTTTCTAACTAATCTTTCTTCTTTCTTTCTTTCTTTCTCTCTTTCTAACTAATCTTTCTTCTTTCTTTCTTTCTTTCTAGCTAATCTTTCTTCTTTCTTTCTTTCTTTCTTTCTTTCTTTCTTTCTTTCTTTCTTTCTTTCTTTCTAACTAATCTTCTCTCTTTCTTCTTTCTTTCTTTCTTTCTTTCTTCTCTCTTTCTTCTTTCTTTCTTTCTTTTCTTTCTAACTAATCTTTCTTCTTTCTTTCTAACTAATCTTCTTTCTTTCTTTCTTTCTTTCTTTCTTTCTTTCTAACTAATCTTTCTTTCTTCCTAATATTTCTTTCTTCTTTCTTTCTTTCTTTCTTTCTTTCTTTCTTTCTAACTAATCTTTCTTCTTTCTTTCTTTCTTTCTTCCTAATATTTTTTTCTTTTTTCTTTCTTTCTTTCTTTCTTTCTTTCTAACTAATCTTTCTTTCTTTCATTCTTTCTAACTAATCTTTCTTTCTTTCTTTCTAAGTAATCCATCTTTCTTTCTTTCTAACTAGTCTTTCTTTCTTTCTAACTAATCTATCTTTCTTTCTTTTTAACTAATCTATCTATCTTTCTTTCTTTTCAACTAATCTATCTATCTTTCTTTCTTTTTAACTAATATATCTATCTATCTTTCTTTCTTTATAACTAATCTTTCTTTCTTTCTTTCTTTCTTTCTTACTGATCTATCTTTCTAACTAACTAATCTTTCTTTCTTTTGTAACTAATCCTTCTTTCTTTCTAACTAATGTTTCTTTCTTTCTAACTAATTTTTCTTTCTTTCTTTCTAACTAATCTTTCTAACTGATCATCTTTTCTTTCTTTCTTTCTTTCTTTCTTTCTTTCTTTCTTTCTTTCTTTCTTTCTTTCTAACTAATTTTCTTTCTTTCTTTCTAACTAATCTTTCTTTCTTTCTAACTAATCTTTCTTTCTTTCTAACTAATCTATCTTTCTTTCTTTCTGACTAATCTTTCTTTTTTCTTTCTAACTAATCTTTCTTTCTTTCTTTCTTTCTTTCTAACTAATCTTTCTTTTTTTCTTTCTTTCTTTCTTTCTTTCTTTCTTTCTTTCTTTCTTTCTAACTAATCTTTCTTTTTTTCTTTCTAACTAATTATCTTTCTATCTTTCTTTTTTCTTTCTTTCTTTCCAACTAATGTCTTTCTTTCTTTCTTTCTTACTGATCTATCTTTCTTTCTATCTTATCTTTCTTTTTCTAACTAATCTTTCTTTCTTTCTTTTTACCTAACCTTTCTTTATTTTTACCTAATCTTTCTTTCTTTTTACCTAATCTTTCTTTCTTTTTTCTTTCTTTCTTTCCAACTAATCTTTCTTTCTTCTTTCTTACTGATCTATCTTTCTTTCTATCTTATCTTTCTTTCTGTCTTTCTAACTAATCTTTCTCTATTTCTTTCTAACTAATCTTTTCTTTCTTTCTAACTAATCTTTCTTTCATTCTTTCTAACTAATCCATCCTTCTTTCTTTCTGACTAATTCATCTTTCTTTCTAACTAATCAATCTTTCTTTCTTTCTAACTAATCTATCTATCTTTCTTTCTTTTTAACTAATCTATCTATCTTTCTTTCTTTTTAACTAATCTATCTATCTATCTTTCTTTTTAACTAATCTATCTATCTATCTTTCTTTCCAACTAATCCTTCCTTCTTTCTTTCAAACTAATCTTTCTTTCTTTCTTTCTTTCTTACTTTCTAACTAATCTTTCTTTCTTTCTAACTAATCTTTCTTCTTTCTTTCTTTCTTTCTCTCTTTCCAACTAATCTTTCTTCTTTCTTTCTTTCTTTCTTTCTTTCTTTCTTTCTTTCTAACTAATCTTTCTTCTTTCTTTCTTTCTTTCTTTCTCTCTTTCTAACTAATCTTTCTTCTTTCTTTCTTTCTTTCTAGCTAATCTTTCTTCTTTCTTTCTTTCTTTCTTTCTTTCTTTCTTTCTTTCTTTCTTTCTTTCTTTCTTTCTAACTAATCTTTCTTCTCTCTTTCTTCTTTCTTTCTTTCTTTCTTTCTTCTCTCTTTCTTCTTTCTTTCTTTCTTTCTTTTCTTTCTAACTAATCTTTCTTCTTTCTTTCTTTCTAACTAATCTTCTTTCTTTCTTTCTTTCTTTCTTTCTTTCTAACTAATCTTTCTTTCTTCCTAATATTTCTTTCTTTTTTCTTTCTTTCTTTCTTTCTTTCTTTCTTTCTTTCTTTCTTTCTTTCTTTCTTTCTAACTAATCTTTCTTCTTTCTTTCTTTCTTCCTAATATTTCTTTCTTTTTTCTTTCTTTCTTTCTTTCTAACTAATCTTTCTTTCTTTCATTCTTTCTAACTAATCTTTCTTTCTTTCTAAGTAATCCATCTTTCTTTCTTTCTAACTAGTCTTTCTTTCTTTCTAACTAATCTATCTTTCTTTCTTTTTAACTAATCTATCTATCTTTCTTTCTTTTCAACTAATCTATCTATCTTTCTTTCTTTTTAACTAATCTATCTATCTATCTTTCTTTCTTTTTAACTAATCTTTCTTTCTTTCTTTCTTTCTTACTGATCTATCTTTCTAACTAACTAATCTTTCTTTCTTTTGTAACTAATCCTTCTTTCTTTCTAACTAATGTTTCTTTCTTTCTAACTAATTTTTCTTTCTTTCTTTCTAACTAATCTTTCTAACTGATCATCTTTTCTTTCTTTCTTTCTTTCTTTCTTTCTTTCTTTCTTTCTTTCTTTCTTTCTAACTAATTTTCTTTCTTTCTAACTAATCTTTCTTTCTTTCTAACTAATCTTTCTTTCTTTCTAACTAATCTATCTTTCTTTCTTTCTGACTAATCTTTCTTTTTTCTTTCTAACTAATCTTTCTTTCTTTCTTTCTTTCTTTCTTTCTTTCTTTCTTTCTTTCTTTCTTTCTTTCTTTCTAACTAATCTTTCTTTTTTTCTTTCTAACTAATTATCTTTCTATCTTTCTTTTTTCTTTCTTTCTTTCCAACTAATGTCTTTCTTTCTTTCTTTCTTTCTTTCTTTCTTACTGATCTATCTTTCTTTCTATCTTATCTTTCTTTTTTTCTAACTAATCTTTCTTTCTTTCTTTTTACCTAACCTTTCTTTCTTTTTACCTAATCTTTCTTTCTTTTTACCTAATCTTTCTTTCTTTTTTCTTTCTTTCTTTCCAACTAATCTTTCTTTCTTCTTTCTTACTGATCTATCTTTCTTTCTATGTTATCTTTCTTTCTGTCTTTCTAACTAATCTTTCTTTATTTCTTTCTAACTAATCTTTTCTTTCTTTCTAACTAATCTTTCTTTCATTCTTTCTAACTAATCCATCCTTCTTTCTTTCTGACTAATTCATCTTTCTTTCTAACTAATCAATCTTTCTTTCTTTCTAACTAATCTTTCTTTCTTCTTTCTTTCTTTCTAACTAATCTTTCTTTCATTCTTTCTAACTAATCTTTCTTCTTTCTTTCTAACTAAATTTTCTTCTTTTTTTCTAACTAATCCATCTATCAAACTTCAAACTATTTTAAACTTCTTCAAACTCTCTGGTCTGGCTTTTTCAAGCCAACTTAAAGTTTGTCTCATCAAACTTTTTACTAGTTATTATTATTCTTCTTACTCAAATTTACAACTCTAACTCCTCCTAGAGCTTTAACTCCACATACTCCAAACTCGGCACAGACACTCAAACTGTTCTGACTCGGTGTGCTATATCTTTTCTAACTGATCGGACTTACAGATTTCTTAAAAATTAATATTAAACATCATAAAATTCCCATAGACTTTCATTGCAGCATGTTCAAAATGAGCCAAGGCTACGGTGGCCCAGTAGTGCACAACATAAAAACTCAAATCTAAACTCGCTGAAGCCCTAGACTCAATTAAACTACCATTCAATGTACTAATAAACTTCTATCTATCTATCTATCTATCTATCTATCTATCTATCTATCTATCTTTCTAACTAATCTATCTATCTATCTATCTATCTATCTATCTATCTTTCTTTCTTTCTTTCTTTCTTTCTTTCTTTCTTTCTTTCTAACTTTCTTTCTTTCTTTCTAACTAATCTTTTTATCTTTCTAAATAAACTATCTATCTATATCTATCTTTCTAACTAATCTATCTATATCTATCTGTCTATCTATCTATCTATCTATCTATCTATCTATCTATCTATCTATCTAACTAATATATCTATCTATCCATCTATCTTTCTAACTAATCTATCTATCTTTCTAACTTATCTATTTATCTTTCTAACTAATCTTTCTTTCTTTCTTTCTTTCTTTCTTTCTTTCTTTCTTTCTTTCTTTCTTTCTTTCTTTCTTTCTTTCTTTCCAACTAATCTTTCTTTCTTTCTAACTAATTTTTCTTTCTGTCTTTCTAACTAATCGTTCTTTCCAACTAATCGCTCTTTTCTTTTTTCTTTCTTTCTAACAAATCTTTCTTTCTTTCTTTCTTTCTAACTAATCTTTCTTTCTAACTATTCTTTTTTTCTTTCTTTCTGTCTTTCTAATTATTCTTTCTTTCTAACTAATCGCTCTTTCTTTTTTCATTCTTTCTTTCTAACAATTCTTTCTTTTTTCTTTCTCTTTAACTAATCTTTCTTTCTAACTATTCTTTCTTTCTTTCTAACAAATCTTTCTTTCTTTCTTTCTAACTAATCTTTCTTTCTTTCTAACTAATCTTTCTTTCTTTTTTTCTAACTAATCTTTTTTTCTTTCTCTCTTTCATTCTTTCTTTCTTTCTTTCTTTCTTTCTAACTAATCTATCTATCTATCTATCTATCTATCTATCTATCTATCTTTCTTTCTTTCTAACAAATCTTTCTTTCTTTCTAACTAATCTTTCTTTCTTTCTAACTAATCTTTCTTTCTTTTTTTCTAACTAATCTTTTTTTCATTCTTTCTTTCTTTCTTTCTTTCTTTCTTTCTTTCTTTCTTTCTTTCTAACTAATCTATCTATCTATCTATCTATCTATCTATCTATCTATCTATCTATCTTTCTAACTAATCTTTCTTTCTTTCTAACTAATCTTTTTTTCTTTCTTTCTTTCTAACTAATCTTTCTTTCTTTCTAACTAATCTATCTTTCTTTCTTTCTAACTAATCTTTCTTTCTTTCTAACTAATCTTTCTTTCTTTCTTTCTAACTAATCTTTCTTTCTTTCTAACTAATCTTTCTTTCTTTCTTTCTAACTAATCTTTCTTTCTTTCTAACTAATTATCTTTCTTTCTTTCTTTATAATTAATCTATCTTTCTTTGTAACTAATCCATCTTTCTTTTTTCTTTCTTTCTTTACAACTAATCTCTTTCTTTCTTTCTTCCTTTCCAACTAATCTCTTTCTTTCTTTCTTTCTTTCTTTCTTTCTTTCTTTCTAAATAATCTTTCTTTCTTTCTAAATAATCTTTTTTTCTAACTAATCTTTTCTTCTTTTTTCTTTTTTTAACTAATCTTTTTTTCTTTTTTAACTAATATTTCTTTCTTCTAAATAATATTTCTTTCTTTCTAACTAATCTTTCTTTCTTACTAATCTATCTTTCTTTCTTTTTTCTTTCTATTTTTCTTTTTTCTTTCTTTCATTCTTTTTTACTAATCTTTTTTCTATCTTTCTTTCTTTCTTTCTTTCTTTCTTTCTTTCTTTCTAACTAATCCATCTTTCTTTCTTTCTAACTAATCTTTCTTTCTTCTTTCTTTCTTTCTAACTAATCTTTCTTTCATTCTTTCTAACTAATCTTTCTTTTTTCTTTCTAACTAAACTTTCTTCTTTCTTTCTAACTAATCCATCTATCAAACTTCAAACTATTTTAAACTTCTTCAAACTCTCTGGTCTGGCTTTTTCAAGCCAACTTAAAGTTTGTCTCATCAAACTTTTTTCTAGTTCAGAATTGATTCTATAGTTATGTGCTTTTGAAAATATGTGCGCAGGTTTGTAATTCCATACAACCCATGCCTAAACAAACTACTTGTCTTGCCTATACATTTTGATACAGAATTTTCGTTTTATTTCATCACTTTGGGGTACGCGAACCGAAATTCACAACGCTTTATCTATAGAGTGGGAAAGGGATCCTCCATAGGGAGAGGATAGTTGACACTTCAGCACTGCATTGTCATCGGGTCCAGGCGGATCTCCTTCGTCAGATCTGGATACGGCCAAGATCCGGCAGGCTGCGGGAAAACCTCGGGATAAACAAAGTTCCAGCTGACCTAATCTATGCAGCCTAACATTGAATTATAGAAGTCTATAATGTATTATGTGTATGCTAGGTCAAAGAGATGTGTTTTTAGTCTAGCTTTGAACTGACAGAGTGTGTCTGACAGAATGGTAGGAAGACTGTTCCAAAGTTTTGGTGCTAAATAGGAAAAGGATCTACCGCCAGCAGTCGATTTAGATATTCTAGGTATTATCAACTGGCCGGCATTTTGAGATCGCAATAGACGTGAAGGACTATAATGCGTTAAGAGCTCGCTCAAGTACTGTACAAGTACGCTAAACCATTTAGTGCTTTGTAAGTAATCAACAATATTTTAAAATTTATACGATGTTCAATAGGGAGCCAATGCAGTGTTGACAGAACCGGGCTAATATGGTCATATTTCCTGGTTCTGGTAAGAACTCGAGCTGGGGCGTTTTGAACTAGCTGTAGTTTATTTATTAAGCGTGCAGGGCAACCACCCAGTAGAGCATTACAATAGTCTAGCCTTGAGGTCATGAATGCATGAACTAATTGTTCTGCATTTCCCAATGAGAGCATATGGCGTATTTTAGATATATTTTTAAGATGGAAAAATGCAGTTTTACAGATACTAGACACGTGACTTTCAAAAGAAAGGTTGGTATCAAAGAGCACACCCAGGTTCCTAACCAACGACGAAGACTTGACAGAGCAGCCATCAAGTGTTAGACAGTATTCTAGGTTATTACGTGTGGACGTTTTTTGTCCAATAATTAGAATCTCTGTCTTTTCAGAATTTAGTAGTAGGAAATTACTAGTCATCCAATTTTTTATATCAGCTATGCATCATACACAAGACTAGGAAAAATCAATGATATGGCAGAATCATGACAACACATACATATATACATATACATATATATATATACATATATATATATATATATATATATATATATATATATATATATATAGTCCTTGCCTTCTTTCTTGTGTGACACACCTGAATGAAAGGCTCATTATGCAGGTCATTGTCTTCTCAGGTGAGAACCACCTAATTATTCATGAGGGAGTTGGGCCGTTCACACCCATCCGCATATTGCCTTTCCAAACATAAAAATGTTTTTCACAATTTAAATTGATCTATTGTTTTATGTGAATAATTAGTCAGGATGATTTTCAGATCATTTTGAAGCAAAAACTCTAGGCTACAACATCCATTAGTCAAAAGTCTTGTGGACACATATTTAGTGTGTGTTTTGTGGCCTTATTTCAGAAACTTTCATTTTTAGTTTTTTCAATAACCATGTATAAACAATATTCTCTCAAAAATACAAACATGTACATACATGTTGCTCATATATTATGGTAGCCCTGTTTGTGCTAAATAGAGTGTAATTACACCGGTTCCATTAATATGTTTATAAGCAACTGAAAAAAGCACAAATGTCAGGGGATGTCAAAACATCTCAAGGATGCACACCTGGCATCCCCCTCGAAGTGGTTCTCATTCGCGCTTTAATATGTTTTACACTAGGGCTGACTTCTCACAGTCGAGGATTCGACGATTCGATTCGGAGAGGTCTGATTCGACTATGAACCTCATAGTCGAACAGTAGGGAAGTGTTATGTAACCAATAGGGGTGTGACGGTTATTATATAACCGTGAGACCGACGGTTATAGTTGAACACCATCATTAGAACTCTATAACCGCCAAAACCGTGCTATTAAAACATTTTTTACAAACATTTTTTATCGTAGAGAATGTTTAAATACTAATATCATCTTAACGGAGGCGGAGTTAGTGGTGCTTTGGAGGCTGAGTGCTGGAGATGATTCGGGAGAGGTCTGTGCCCCTTTACGGATCAGAGCGCGCGCTGACACGGAGTAAAGCCTTGTTTATACTCGACGCGTCCGCACGAGCGCGAAGGTGCGCACGGCAAAAAATGACGCGTTGGGTGCGCAAGACCGGCAAGACCCCATTCCGCTTGGCTGTGTCGTGTGCACAGTTTTTTTTGTAACAGCGCGCGCGGCGCCGCATCCGAGGATGAACGACTTCAAGCCGAATCTGCTCTAGCATGTACGTCTCACCGCACGCAGTTTGCGCGTCTAAATTACAAAGTTCATTGCAAAGTTTTTGTTTACTGTGTGTGATTTATTTAAAACAAAGCATGTTCATTGCAACGTTTTTTTTTTGTTGTTGTTAAGGATTCATTTAATGGAAAGCACATTCACTTCTAGTTGTCTTGCTGTTCATTTTAAATAAACGTAGAGCGAGTTGTCCTATAACAGACGAACGTCTAGCTGCTATCTAAAAAAAAATAAAAAGGTTCGACTATCAGTCGACTACGGTAAAATCTAACGAATCAGATTCGACTATGAAAATCCTTAGTCGAAAACAGCCCTATTTTACACTATAAAATCTGGTGAAATATAATTCTTAACATATAACTTCGTTATAGCTACTTAATAAATATATTTGCTTCTTCTTGGACTACAACGTTCCTGCAACGGGAGTATTCTCTGGCTAGAGCGCAGAACAGCGGAGTTTGTATGGACAGAAGTGCATGCCTGAGCTTGTATTTTGGGTTAAGCTGCGTTGCTTTGACATTGTGGAAAAAAGAATAATAAAAACAAAATGTACTATCCTTTTTACCAGTTATTATCAATCTAAATTAATCTACTGCAAAATATTAATTGAAATTTGTGATGTTATTGAAATTGTTAGTTATTGCTACCGTATTCTTTATTTAGGCTATTACAGTTCGTTCATTTATTTTTCGTTTTTCTTTATTTAAAGTTCGTTTTTCTATATTTAAGTTTCTTTTTTATTTATTTAAAATTCGTTTTTATTTATTTAAATTTCGTTTTTATTTATTTAAATCTACCCTACTTTGTCAGTGAGAAAAATATTATAAGACTACCTCATTAAAAATATCGCTCAAGTTAACAGACCTGTGTGTGTTTTATATCACTAGTGCAGTATCCGTTCTCGGAGCATATAAGCTCTGCTCGCCCCTTCATTTAAATCTACCCTACTTTGTCACTAATTTGTTAGTGAGAAAAATATTAGACTACCTTATTAAAAATATTGCTTAAGTTAACAGACCTGTGTGTGTTTTATATCACTAGTGCAGTGTCCGTTCTCGGAGCGTATAAGCTCTGCTGCGTGAGGCGCGCGCTTCCCGCTCACGCTGTTCTGTAGTTTATTAAGAATTTATTAATTCTGAACATGTCGCGTCTCGCCTGTCTATCTATATTGCACCAAATACGACACTGCACTCCTTGTGAAGTCGTTTGGATGAACGGTTCTCGAAATAATCAAAATGCAAACGGACAGACATCCAGGGATTAAAGTTCTACGTCGCTACAATGGATTTCCGTTAATTGCAGCGAGTCTATGTCGGATTTCCGTCAATTGCACGGTTCCCGTCTGTCCTTATGTCTTAAATTCACTTCATCATTTTAAGGCTGTAAATAGGCTTTCATTTCTCAAATAGTGTAATAAATGTCTTAATTTTAGTTTGAATAGGTCTTAAATTAAGGAAAGACGAGGTGTATTCACACTGCTGAGGGGGATGTGATCAAAGCCTGGAGTGGACAGAAGCACGTTCCTCTCTTCACTGTAAGCATTCTGTAATCACTTCACTCATAGTCCACTCCGGATTTTCAATTCCTGCTCAATTTTAAATTTTCCTACAGAAAAACTAACATGTGAAAAGACGCTTACAAGTAAAAAAATTTTTAATAGTTGGTTGGGATGAGTAACTGAGTATTTAATTATAGGATATCAAATAGGTTGTGCGATTGTCTAAAAAAATCGCCATGTTTTCGCTGTTGAAGCGTTCATGTAACATGTAAGGGTGCGCTGCCAATAACCTAAAAGCTGTCAAAAAGAACCGGCAAAAGTAATGATTATGAATATGTCAAATATAGCAAGGAGACATTTTAATTGTTTATTAATAAACAAGTGTTTTCTGTCAGTGTCGGCTCACTCGGCTGGAAAGATGAAGTTGACAATGCTGACTCGTGATCTTCGCAGTAGGCCTACCATAGTGAACGCGCCAGAGAGAAATGCACTTTTCCTACGGATTACATAAGCAGAGAGCAGTCTGTTTTCTTTCGTTCTGAATGGTTCTAGTAGACATTTCAATATAGATATATTTCTCAGCTCTGTGAGGCAAGTAGGCTACCTTACGCTAAGTTTCGGTTCATTTATGAGACGAGCTCCAGTTCACCAGTGGCGCCTCCGTGTGGTGATTTATCTCTGCTATATTAACTTCTTATTTATTAAATCCAGGTAATTGGTTCATGAAACATTGATTAAAGCTATGGTATACGATGTTAAAAATTGGTAGAGAAAGCCTGAGACGGTAGGGAAGTTTTAAAAAACTCATCCCGCCCCTCCACACACACACCCCTTCCCTCTGTGCTACCTGATCCCTAAGCTATGTCACGTTTGAGTTCACGTCAACGAAAGACTAGCAACACATGAAATGTTCTGCTAAGGTTTTGAGTAATTGTTATTGCAGCACACAGCCCCTCTTGTTCAAATTCCGATCGGCTCGAACAGAAACCCGCTAGGCATACTGAAATATATTCGAACACTTCAAGAAATATAATTACTTTGACCTGTGATAGGCGATGCTAAACGGCTAACATTGCCAATGCCGACCGCAGCATGAGCAAGGTGTCAAACTGATAAAAAGCTATTTATGTAACACACGTCACAACATAAAAGTATAAATAAATGTTTACCTGCTCAACAGAAAGTCAGCCGTGTCAGCGTCGGTTTTCAGTCCCAGATCTCCCTGAAGCTTCCTCCAACGGTCAATGGTGGACCCCACATTTTTTATTTTATTTATCTCTGCTCTTTCCTCTACAGACTTTCTCTTTCGTCCAAAATTTACAGTAGGGGCAAGCAGGGGCCGCTTGCTGCTGTTGTTTATATTTTATCCATTGCTGATCTGACGCTACTTAGCTAACTACCATAGACTGTCTGTCAGCTGCTTGCACGCGTAAGGAGGGGGGCGGGGTCGGGTGCGGTTGGGTTGGAGACGCGAGCGCCAGGCGGAGTTTCAAGTGGAGCTGGTGATTGGATGAGAGCAGTTGACCAATGTAAGCTGTCCGGCCGGATTTTTTTCATTCTTTTTTCTATTCATATTGTTAGGATTGTACTATATAACCATAACCAGCATATAAACGAGGATGTTAATAATGAACAATCTTTGAAATCGTATACCCTAGCTTTAAAGTTAATTTCGTTTTGTATTAATTGTATCTTAATTTTAAAGAAAGGCTTTGTGCTTTCTGTTTGAGGTCTCTGTGAAAGTTTTAGTGCCGCTTCCAGAGAACTGTCACGTCCGTAACATGTTTTTTTTCTGTTTTTTTTTAAATGAGAACACGAAAAATAAAATAAAATGAAAATTTTATGTTCTGGGGAGAACCAACCCTTCTTCATTCGGTAGTAGGCCTATTACTTTTGGTTTGTGCAGTGTAATTCACAGAATTAGGTAGCCTACTAAAACAATATTTTGCCACCTAAAAGTTAAAGTTGTTTTGTGTCACGTCCGTAACGCATGTGTATTTCCCTCATATTAAATATAAAATGCATGTGTAGACTTATATTTTTCTAATGTCTGGACTCCTTTATTATAGAATTTTTACAGTAAAATATCCAAAAACCACTAGGCCAATGTTATATATTTTGTTTAGTTGATTACTTACAATATCCCCAATGTTTCCAACTATTTGTAAATCGTGAGAAAATTGCAATTTTAACCAAGGAAACGGGACGAGAGTGAGCAGGGGTGAGGAGTCGCCAGTCAATGGCGTCATATCCGCGTTACCCTCGGTTTCCGCTCGTACTGCCATAGTAACCATGGCGACAGACGTGGACAACTGGGTTATGATTAGCAGGACGCTCACGCTGTTGTTGTTTTGTTCAAACATTATGGACCATGGGAAGCAGACTTTGAGACAAAAAGAGGACTAGAACGAAGATCAAAATATTTCGAGATGCCGAGAGCTCCACGTCCGCGACTAACTTCGACTTGACTGAGACGCGAGTGCTGCACGTACTTTATTAGACAGGTGAGCAAATGTACATAAAACTAATCAATGTTATTTAGTGAATATGTATGAATATGATCTGTATGTTATTCTAATGTTGATCTAGCTTACTGCTAGTCTCATATAGCCAACAAACAACCTAACTAACAACATTCAACACACTCAAATGCCGTTTAGTGTGATAGTGTAACTGTTAGAGCAAGTGAAACAGTGCTGCGTTACCTCAAGTTTAATTTGTCTAATAAACTGACATGTGTGAGTATTAACTCAGCACTTGCGTGTAGTTCGGTAGAATAAAATGTCCTTATTCCTTAACCCTCTGGGGACCAAGGGGTTTTTGGGGCCCTTGGGATGTTTTGACATGCACTGACATTTGTGCTTTTTTCAGTTATTTATGAAGATGTTAATGGCAAAGGTGTAAATTCACTCTATATAGCACAAACGGGGCTACCATAATATGTGAGCAACATGTATGTACATGTTTGTATTTTTGAGAGAATATTATTTCTGCATGGTTTTTGAAAAAACTAAAAATAAAAGTTTCTGAAATAAGGCCACAAAACACATATTGATTATTTCTTCACAAGACTTTTGAAAATTGTATCACATAGTCTAGAATATTTGCTCCAAAACTATGTGAGAATCATCCTGACTACTCATTCAGATAAGACAATAAAGTATTTTAGAATGTGTATGACGTGTTTTGTTTGAGAAAGCTTTATGCGAGGAGGCGTGATCTCTCATTAATATGTGTGGCATTTCACACCTGAGAAAGACAAAGACCCTCCCATAATGGCCCTATTAGGTGCTCTCAGGCCATATCATTATGAGGAGCCTTGCACAAAGAATGAGGAGATTTAAAAAAGAATGGCTTTTAGATTGTTTGGATTTATTTTAGGGCTGTCAAACGATTAAAATATTTAATCGCGATTAATCGCATTAATGTCATAGTTAACTCACGATTAATCGCAATTATTTTTATCTATTCTAAATGTCTCTTGATTTTATTTTTGTCCCATTATTTTTTCTCATTTTAATGCTCTATATCAACATGGAAAAGTGGATCGGCTTGCTTTGTGCAAATGTTTTTTTATTGAAAACAACATTGGCATACACTGTGTTCAATTTCACACTAACATTCTCACTTGGAGCAAATAATCTCTCAATGTAACACTGTAACATCAATAAAAGGGTGAAAGAAATACTGACGAGGTCCTGATATTGACGAGGGGGCGGAGAATTCGCATCAGCTGTGTGTGTGTGTGTGTGTGCGCGCTTGGCCATCAAGTGGTATTTCAGACTGGACGCGCTGCGATGATGATAGCTCAGTTCACAATGACAAAACACACAGATCACTTTGGTCTTGTCAATGGAACTTTTTGCAACTTTTTAGAAGTAAACTTTCCATTCAGAATCTTATTGGCATCCATTTCGGCGTCTCGCGCTCATCATCCACTCAAAGCGTAACGTTAACCAACAATTTGGCCGGCTCGCAAACCCAAACAAGTGTGTGCGGCGCGCCTGTTGTTTTGTTTCCGGTCTAGCTAGATCCGCTTGCGCTTTGGTCGACGAAGCAACAAAACGTCCTCGCACGGCGCAAGCCATTGAAATGAATGGGTTTCATAGCGCAGCGCCGCGTCCTGTTGCAAAAGCATGTGAAAAAAACTCCAAAGTTTGCTAGGCCAAAAAGTCCGTTAATCGCGCGATAAAAAAATTGACGACGTTAAAATGGGTTTGCGTTAACGCCGTTAATAACGCGTTTAACTGACAGCCCTAATTTATTTACAACACACACACAAACACACACACTGCTTAGAATAAGTGAACACCCCCATGCTAAAGTTGACTAAAAAGAGGAATAAAAAATCTTAATACCTTAATTAAAAAAATGAGGAAAACTCCAACCTTCAGGGACATGAATAATGTCCTTGAATTCTTTGTGAATGAATAATGTATCGCAAATAATTAAATGTTCTTCTTTAAAATACAGGGTGCATACGTCTGGACACTTCTATCACACACCCTTCACCATATAGACATGGTTTTATTTCAGTTCAAAGTTAGAGTTGGAAACATCTTGAAAAGAAAATGGTCTTTTTCCATAAATGTCTTAGTTTGATCATACATATTTCAAAGTTGAGGATTCATTATTTTGATATAGCTTGCATTGGAACAAACACTATAACACCTTAGTTGATTAGTTTATTGACAAAACATACTATATATTTAACATATGAGCAGAAACTCCTAACTAAAGCTTATTTGATGTCTATTTTAGAGTAAAAACTTTATACTCTATCCAAAATTAGTCAACAAAATGTCGTCTTTTATTTCGTCTATAACAGTACGTATCTGTGCGTTCATTCAGTCATTCATTCATTCATTCATTCATTCATTCATACACACACACACACACACACACACACACACACACACAAACATGATTCACATTTAAACAGTATGCTATTTTTCCATTTGGAAAACGTTATTCTATATCGCGATTAGAACAAAGCACAAGCATAAAACACTTACTTCTGAGCTGAATCTGTTGCTCCTCCTCGCGGTGAAAATAAACCAGCACTTGTTCTGAGGTAGGTAAATGTCCCAGGATTATTCCTCATATCCGCGCAAGATGACAGTAGATTAATCTGACTAAAAAATATAGTGTGTTTTCAGAGTTTATGGGCGTTAACACGTCTCAATTTGGTGCTTCACATATTTGCGTTTGAATAGCGCGTGCTCTCCGTGGGCGTGTCACATTACCAAAGATAATGAGCTGAGAGAAAGATAATTAGAATGGCTGACACGTCTCTCTTTTTATATAGATGACATAAACGGAGAATATTTATTTTAGTTTTGAATCGGATCATTTAAAAGTACAAACTCAAATGATTTAAAAGATATATTGCTCATGTCTGGGTGAATAGTATTTGCTGAGTTTTGTTGAAGATTAGAGACGTGCTCCAGAAAAAAAGTTCACGGTGACTGAGAGGCAGAACGGACACCCTGTTTATATTCTTTATTTTACAAAAGCACAATATTTTATTTTGATTGTATGTGGGCACATGAAAGACATTTAACAGATTATTTTCTCATATTTCTTAACTCTATATGAACAGAAATGATGGTAGTACTTTAAGTATATTTTTATGCTATGTGAAAAAAAACGAGCAAAACGCGTCAGCGCGTTTCTGGTCCCCAGAGGGATAATATCCGCGGGACTCGCGTTGCGTGTGACGCTGGTATACGTCTCTCATTAGCAATCGCGCCCTGCTTCATACCACAGTCATGTTAAAAACATCAAAGTATTCACTCATCCATTAAAGATCCATCAGCTTGACGACAAGATCCATAATTCCGCTTATTGCTTTGCGCCATCGATATACGCCTGTGTTATTGTAAGAGGTTAGCGACCTCTGGTGACAAAAAATCCTACATATTGTACCTTTAAATGAAAGACACTACAAACAAAATTGGTTTACCATTGGTTAAAATGTCCCTGGTTTGAATATCACAATAGGAAAGCATTGTTTCTATTCAAAATCTTGTTTGAATATTTTCACTTGTGTGAAAGGTTCTTAATCTAATGAGGTTTTAAAACCATGCTTTGTATAGGTGCATCTCTACACCGATTCCTACCTTTGGCCACAAGGGACGGAGTTGGCACATGGTGTCTGCATCCTTGATTGCTTGGCTGAAATTCTTCATTTCCAAAAGCAGCTCTGCCCGCCGAGCCAGAAGCCAACATATAGAGGGCTCTGTAGAGAGAAAAATGGGTTTTACTTAAAAGTAGGGCTGGGAGATAAAACGATATAGTATAATTATCGCGATATACTTTTCCTCGATAAAACAACACCAAGAGTTCCACGCCATGGACTATTTATCCGCTCGGCTCAAAGTTCAAACGGCAGCGCAGCGCGAGCTTATTAGAGCAGATGCGTTTAATCGCTGATCGGTCTCGGTCATGCGACCACTAAACAGCGCTGTGAGATCCAGTGAGAAGCGCATGAATTCGATAAAGAACACAAATGTTTCGTGATTTAAACTAGTTTAAAGCCCGATGAAACAGCGCTGACAAACAGGAGCAACGAGGGATGCGCCGAAATTCCGTCCAAAAGAGAAAAAAAGCCAAAAATATAAGCCAAAAATATAGAGCCCCGCCCCTCCTCTCCGTGTTCAGCGGGGTTGCACTCTCGTGCAGCATGTTTAGTAACTTTTCAAGCAGCTCCGGTTCCAAAGATGCACAGCTTCGAAGCAACTGCTCTGTTTCGTTCCGTGTGTGCGCTCTGCTCAATGTTCCGCTCAGTGCGTGCGCTGTGCTCTCTTTGTCGTTCACGGCCCAAATGCTCCACTCGGGCACTCATTATCACCGTGAAAGCAAAATAAAGTGCCGACATGAAATTTCTCTGGACTTATTTCTGTTTGCAATAGCCCTACTGTGCTGTAACATGGTGAGGATTTCTGTCCAATTTTTGTGCGTTACTTTAGATAAAAGTATGGTTATTATTTTATTTTTATTGGCTTGTATTATTTTCAGTAAAATCATTGATTATTTCATTAAAAAGTCTAATAATAATAATAAAAATAATAATACAATTATAGAAAACAAATTAATTTAAAATAAGGAATTTATAAATATTAAAAAAAGAAAAAAATCATTTTCGGTTTCGGTTTTCGGCCAAGTGCATCCAGAATTTTCTTTTTCTGCCCAAAATTTTCATTACGGTTCATCGCTAGGAGAAACACTGTGTGCAACGATACAGTCAGAAGACGTTTTAGTGTACAAATCGCCATAATTTGCCATGGATTTACTGTAGTAACACTAACTGCACCATGGTATTATGGCAGAAATTTTAGATATTCATATCGAATTTTATTATATTATTAATGCAATAGGGTTCTGCTGAACAGAATGAAAGAGCCCGTTGACGCCCTACTTAGAGACCAACAGGCTGGCTTTCACAAAGATCGATCCTGCACTGACCAAATTGCAACGCTGCGAATTATAGTTGAACAGTCGTTAACCCTCTGGGGTCTGAGTGGGTTTTGGGGCCCTGGGTAAGTTTTGACATACCTTGACATTTCTGCTTTTTTCAGTTCCTTTAAAACATATTAATGGCTAATGTATGCATGTATGCTTGTATGCATGTATGGGGCAGCAGTGGCTCAGTGGTTCATGTAGGTTGTCTACAAACCGGGAGGTTGGTGGTTCAATCCCCGGTTCCACCTGACCAAGTGTCGAGGTGAGCAAGACAACTAACCCCAGCTGCTCCTGACGAGCTGGATGGCGCCTTGCATGGCTGACACTGGCGTCGGTGTATGAATGAGTGAGTGAATGTGAGGCAAAATGTAAAGCGCTTTGGTGGTCACACTTGTTCTGTGAAAGCGCTATATAAGTGCAGTCCATTTACTATGTTTGTATTTATGAGAAAATAACGTTTATGCGTGTTTTTAAAAAATAACTAAATGTCAAGTCACTGAAATAAGACCATATAACACATGGTAAACATTGGTTCACAAGACTTTTCAGAGCTGCATCTTGTAGCCTAGAGTTTTTTCTTCAAAATGATGTGAAAATTGTCCTGAGCACTCACTCATACAAAACAATATAGCCATTTAACTTTTGTAACACACTTTTAGTGTCCGAATGGCTGTATGCGTGGGAGGGGTGAAACATCATTAATAATGCAGTGATTCACACCTGAAGAGACAAAGACCCTCCCCTGGGAATATCAATGAGGAATGTGACAGAGGGAACTATAGAGAATGAAAGTGAGGAGACTTAGGCCATGTCCACACGGACACGGGTATTTTTATAACCGGAGTTTTTCCTACAGCGTTTTTAAAAAAAAATCCCGTCCACACATGCTCGGTCTCCGTCTACATGAAAACGTAAAAACACACAATCAAGCGCGGTCAAGAGCATGCCACGCCAGCAGGCGGCGATATAAACCTTAACCCTAAAGCCACGTTGGCCAATCAGAAGCGCAAATCTGATGTCAAACACAGCTGATAACGGCGCACACTCTGACGTCGCAAGGCAAAAACCCCGGTTTCACTGTCTACACGACAACACTGTAACCGGCGTTTCTGAAAATCCTCACCCTGGCAGGGGTTTTCAAAAATGATCGGTTTCAGTCCGTTTTCGTGTGGACGAACGGTTATAAAAAAAGTCACGGTTATAAAAATACCCGTGTCCGTGTGGACAGGGCCTTAATGATTGAATGTACTGTTTGTAGTTTATTCACAAAATTAAGTTTAAGTTAAAAGTAGTAATCTGGCTATACATTTTCTTTACATAAAAACTTTACTTAAAAACTTTAGACCCACACTACCGTTCAAAAGTTTTAGGTCTGTACGTAAAAAAAAAAAAAGTCTTCTGCTCACCAAGGCTGCATAAATGCATTTAATTCAATAAAAGGTAGTAATCTCACCATAAATGTATTTAATTAAATACTACTTTTCCTATTTTTACTTTAAGACCGGGGTTTTAAGCAAGGAAAACTACAATTTACCTCAACAAGGACATAATGAACGACACTCGCCTCATTCGTGGAGGTGGAAAAACAAGTTCTTTGTTACATGCAAGATTTATTGTATTAACATTTAAATGCAAAAGAAAAGGCATGAGAGTCGGCTGTTTTGTCAATTTTAAGTTTTACTTTAAAATGTTTGCGATTTTAATATAAGTACACGGTTAAATATTTGACCACTTGCTTGAGCAACTTAATATATATAGAAGTAATGCATGGAATTATAGGCCTACGTTGTTTAAATTGTGTTTAAACGTGCATACGTCCATTTAAGTTGTATATGTGTACAAAGAGAATCGCAATGCTGACAAAACATTTTTTTTTAATAAAAGATGCTGCATAACTTAATAGTGCTGCATAATATATTAATAGTGCTGCTTAAAATGCTGCATAATAAAAAATAGTGAGTAGGCCTATGTGTTTGTGGTACAGCCGCGGATCAGTTACGCACTGCAAACGCAGCATATGTGAAAGCAATATAGCGCGTGTTGCTCCTGTACCGCATACGCACCGCAACATGCACCGCATACGGAGTATGTGTGAAACGGGCGTTATACATTTTAATACCCTGAATACTGGATGGCAAGTCTGGAAATAGTCCAACCAGTAATGTACATGTTTATATAAAATAGCTTGTCAACTAATGTAAGTTTAAAAGACTTACTCATCCGAAATTGTATCCACGGCTGGATCAAGTCGCTCTTCAAAATAACGTTCGTCATCAGAGTCCCGCTCTTCTTCTGAGGAAAATGTGAACTCGTCATCACTATACAGGACGAGCACAGCAAAGTGAATGAATCTAATGATGTAACTTGCTGCTTGTAAGGCATTTGCCTGGGGCCTTTATCTATTTTGCATAGATCACCTCACACATTATCTTATGAATAGCGTGCTCTGCGAGTGGGTGTGAACACATTAACGATAATTAGGTGAGACAGGAGAAACTGTACTTTTCTTTAGTTTCATACAGATTACATTGCATGAGAATATTTCTTTTAAATGTGAATTGTTTTATTTAAAAGTAGACATTTAAAGCTTTATTTAGATGTATGTTTCATGTTTGTGTGTTAAGTATTAGCTAAGTTTCAGTTGATTTTTCAGACTTGTTTCAGAAAGATTTTTGCGGAGACAGAGTGAGCTGAAAGCGCACCCTGTTTATTTTCTTTGTTTTAAAAAAACACTAGGTTTTGATGTTAATGTGAGTGTACACAAATAAAAGAAGACCCCCTATACTTTATAATCATGTATTGATTTTATTTATATGACCAAAAATGACGAAGTATTTTAAAGGGTTAGTTCACCCAAAAATGAAAATTAAGTCATTAATTACTCACCCCCATGCTGTACCAACCACGTGAGACCTTCGTTCGTCTTCGGAACACAAATGAAGATATTTTTGATTAAATGTGACAGCTGGATCACTCCTCCGTAGGCTCCCTAAGGGATTGAAACCTGACGGCCCAGAGAGTCAATGAAGAAAATGTTTAAATATTCCATGTCACAACAGTGGCTCAACTATAAGTTTATCAAGCGACGAGAATACTTTTTGTGCGGAAATAAAACAAAAATAACGACTTTATTCGACTATTCCTTTTCTTCCTTGTAGGCCTGAAACGAGACTTAAAAAGATTATGCGCGTCGTGGAAATCTCTTGAAGTCTCGTTAAGTCTTGATAAACTTATAGTTGAGCCACTGTTGTGACATGGAATATTTAAACATTTTCTTCATTGACTCTCTGGGCCGTCAGTTTTCAATCCCTTAGGGAGCCTAAGGAGGAGTGATCCAGCTGTCACATTTAATAAAAAATATGTTCATTTGTGTTCCGAAGACGAACGAAGGTCTTACGGGGTTGGTACAGCATGGGGGTGAGTAATTAATGACTTAATTTTCATTTTTGGGTGAACTAACCCTTTAAGTCTAAGTTGCTGCTATGTGAAAAAAATCCAGCAAAATGCGCCGGCGTGTTTGCCGACCCCAGAGGGTTAAAGTGGAACTCACCCCTCTACATCAACTTCCTCGACTACGAGAAAGCATTCGGCAGCGTGGACAGAGAGACCCTATGGAAGCTCCTACATCATTATGGGATACCTGAAAAAATCTCCACCATTATCAGGAACTCATATCAGGATCTAAGCTGTAAAGTGATACATAGAGGGCAACACACGGAGACATTCCAGGTAAAGACAGGCGTCAGATAAGGATGTCTACTCTCGCCATTTCTCCTTCTACTTGCAATCGACTGGATTATGAAGACCTCTACAGCTCAAAGAAGGAATGGAATCCAGTGGACACCTTGGAAGCAGCTAACTGACTTGGACTTCGCAGATGACTTGGCCCTACTATCAGACACCCAGCCGCAGATGCAGGAGATGACAACCAATCAACCAAGACCAAAGTCAGGATCTTCAATACCAATGTAAAAGCAGTTCTTCTATATGGAGCAGAAACTTGAAAAACAACAGTTGCCATCACAAAGAAAACACAAGTCTTCATTAACAACTGCCTATGCAAGATACTAAATATCCATTGGCCAGAGACCATCAGCAACAATGAACTCTGGAATAAAACTAATATCTCTGATGATACATAACCAAGTGGTTTAGAATTTAGTATTCCCTCCACTTCAACAAGAACAGTAGACAGTACTTCGTCAGATACAATTTGGTCTTTAAGTACTACATGAAGACAGGATTTTACGGAGCGGATTTCACGCTCCCAGGCTCCACCAAAATGAGGTGCATGTGGAGGATTAAACTGAAATGAAATACTCCGTTCACTTAGTTTCTCTTTGATTGCTGGCTCAAGTGCAGAAAAACTTTCTTGGAGTTCTCGATTCCCACCTCTGAAATTTGTGCCCTGGTCTGATATTAATTCAAAGGGTTTGCCTCGTCGTGCAATGAAACGATGTAAAGCCCTGAGAAAGGAGTCAGTGTCCATATTATGCAGAAGGTCTAAGTGGATACACCTCGTAGTGAGACACTTGAAAATGATTCCCCAGCGTTTTTTTATGTCTTCTGCCTATCTTTACTGTAAATGCTCCGAAGCAATCAACTCCAGTTGACCAGAAAGGAGGCTGGTATAAGCAAAGACGAGCAGCAGGAAGATCAGCCATTTTGGGGTTAACTGGATTACTGCACCATTTCCTGCAGTCTCTGCATTGGTGTTGATATTTCTTTATAGCTTGTCGCCCTCGGATAACAGTATGTTCTTTGTACCTCTGCGAAGACACGTTCAGGACCAGGATGAAGCAGTTGGTTGTCGTAGTCTTGTATTATGCGTTTAGTGATGGGGTGATCATATTGCCAGTACAATAGATGTAAAGTATCAATCTCAAGTTTCTCAGCTTTGCGAAGGTGACCTCCTACTCGAATTAATCCCATGGTTTGATCATATTCAGGTGACAAGAGTACTTAACCAACTGTTGGCGCGTATGACCTTAGCATTCTGAAGTGCATGGACTTCATCGGGGAAACTATCCTGCTGGGCTTGTCTCAGAAGAAGCAGTTCAGTATCAATGCGCTGTGAAGCTGACATTGGGGGTGAAACCTATCCCATATACAGACTGGTAGGTAGCTTGGACTAAGTCTGCCCATGTTGTGTGCTGCTCTGGATCTGGTAGGGAGGACTGAAGTACGGCAACATGAGCACAGAAAAATAGCACCTCTGCATGCCTACCATAGGAAGATACTGCAGTTCATTGGTCCACTCTTGCCATTTGTTGAGCATCTCATTTTTAATGCAGTCATCCAAGCCTCTTTTGTTTATCCATAGATCTTGAACAAGGATTTTGCCAGGGTATTTTAAGGCAAAATTTACCCAAGAGGGTCATAAGAAGCTAGCACTCTATAAATATTGCGCATGGTAGGCTCTTCTGTTGATAGTGACCTGTTTCGATAGCCAAGCTTGTCAGAGGGGCAATGCTAAGAGAGCCCGAGTGTCGATTCTTGTGGTTCTATCTTGTTTACGGTCAGCCATAACTCACAGCTTATCGATCGTGCCTCAGTTGGTAGATGAGCAATTACCTCCGGGTAGTTACTGGCCTATTGTCTCATTTCAAACCCCCCAGCTGATAGTACAGCTCTCATTTTGTCTATTAGCTGTTTGGCTTCATATGTTGTGGGAAGGGACTGCAAACAGTTATCCACATAGAAGGATTTCAATACTGAGTCTACTACCTCTTCATTGCTGTCACGATGGTCCAAGGCATGACGCTGAAGAGCATAAATGGCACAACATGGACTACATGTGGTTCCAAATGGCAGAACACGCCACTCAAAGATGTCAGGACTAGGGCTGAAACAACTAATCGATTTAATCGATTAAAATCGATTATTAAAATAGTTGTCAACGAATGTCATTATTGATTAGTTGGTCTGCTTACGTCACTGGGAGCGTTTACTGGTGATTGGTTGAAACAGGCCAATCATGATGCTCTCTGTCTTACATGCGCTGCGCTTCATGAGAGACACGCAAGGTCTCTCTCCCTTCGCCGATCTGCCGTGCGCGCAGAGACCGAGATCTTTTTTACAGTCTATGTTTGGAGCACAGTCTCTTCTGTCTCGCATGCCCGCTCTTGCTTGCGCGCTCTAGATTCCGGGAGTTTGAACTAATTTGCGGGCATCAGGCAGCCGCTATCAATATGCGGGTGACTTCTGGAACTTCCGCGAGACTTGTGATGTCTAGAGATGCACCGATTACAATTTTCTAGGCCGATCCCGATTCCGATTTTTCCTTGAGTTTGACCTGCCGATACCGATTTTAGCCGATTCCGATTTTATTTTTTCAAACCACTTTACAGCACACACAAAAATTTATTTTCTATCTTCTCTTTAATAGAACATTTTGCATAGAACATTTTTTGAACCGATAATCGCTATAAAATAGAACTATATAAATGACTCCTGGTGTGGGAAATTCCCACACATCTAAAGTGCAGTGTTATGGAAGAACCATTTCCTTTTCACATCCAATATCCAACTAAAAAAATCTGATATATTTAGCAAACTAAACTTCTGTATGAAAACAGGTAATGGCAATAAAATAATATAACAAATAAAATAAATATAGTATAAAGATTGCAGTATAAAGATATTTCTCTCTCTCTCTCTCTCTCTCTCTCTCTCTCTCAATCACTTGTACATCAATGGCAAGTTATATTTCTCAAACAGTTCTTCTCTCATCTGACACATGTCCAGCCAAGCTAAACAGGACAAGTGGAGCATGTGCAGGGAAACGATTGGGAAATAATAAAAACAAGTTTAAATGGGTACATTTTCTATAAATATTTTTGAGTCTTCATTTTCTTTCTGACATAGCCTAGCCTACTTCAGTTCTTGTTAAAACACACCAGACATGCAAACTCTTTGCATTTTGGGCACTTTTTGGATGAAATCATATTTATTTTGTCCATCAAAAATGTGCTTTCACTTAAATTGAGCGCAGCAAAAATAGACTCAGCGCTGAAACCCGCGCTTCACTGTTGCTCACGCGACGCTCCTGCCCGACGCTCACGCGCTGCTCCGGCTCCGGGGTGAATGCACTCATTGATTAACATGCACGCCGAACAAAAAAAAAAAAACGCGCTGCACCTTGCGGTGTGAAACGGCCGTAATTCACGAGGTTTCCTACATGTGCGCGTTCCGTGTGCACGTGTGATGCTGATGTTGCGTGATGTTAATCATGCGGCGCCTGAGTGCATTTGACCGGCATAAAATCGGATTATGCCAGACTGACCGGCCGGTCGCCGATCACGGCCGATCACGTGAAGATCGGCCGATTCCGGTCACCAGCCGATCAATCGGTGCATCTCTAGTGATGTCTGTATTTTGTCTCAAGCATCAGGTTGCGCAATCAGTTCGCTCGCAACATAAGTGATGGAATAAAATAGCGCTACCGCAGAAATAGGTTAAATTAAAACGGTGTTTACAAAGTGAAGCACTAAATATAAAGGCAGTTAATAACAGCAGCAGTAAAAGATTGTTTTTTAGTCACTGTACTCAGTGGTTTTCAGCGAATGCTTGTGCACTAATTCATAATTTTTCCTGTCCTTTTAATCAAGCCTGTTAGCTTGCTGCGTACCTCCATTCGGTTCTCTTTTTATAGCAGTTGTCTACTATTAAGTTTTAATTGTTTTTAAAACAATTTTTGAAACGCGATCTACTGCGGCTCTATGTTCACACGCTTGTTTTCAGTCTTTCTATATTTATTTTATCAATTATCCTTATAATTCAATTAATTTTAAATAAAAATTAAATTAATTATATATTTGGGATGTTTTTAGTTTATATCTTCACATCTAAACAACATGTTTGTGTAAATTTGTTTTAACAAAAATTGTGGATATAATTTTTAATTAATTTTACATTAACCCTCTGAGGTCGGCTATCGCGCCGGCGCGACGAGCTCGATTTTTTCCTTATCAGTGCAAAAGAGAATAAATTACTCTGTTGATTTTGATCGTACATATAAGTGTTGTACATCATTAGATCATGTTAAGTCTCTATTATTTTTGTGGGTACTCACAATAAAAACAAAGTGTTGTGCTTTTCGTCAAATAAAGAAAAATAAACATGATGCACGTTTTGCCTTCTCTCTGTCAGTGAGGTCCACTCTGAAACGCGTCCGTAAAATTAACTGTAATTCAGTCAATACTTGTCACAGAGATACGAGAGATTTCTCTTTATGAAGCTTGCATTCTCTTCTTTTAAATGAAGTAATTTATGAAAAAAAACAAATATTTTCAGTTCATGTAATCCGTTTGAAACCAAGGAGAGGTACAGTTTTTCGTTCTCCCTTCATTATTTTTAATGCTTTTCACATGGTAAATACGTAGGTGATATATGCATCGCACACACGGACACGCCCCCCGATCAATGCCACAAAAACACGAAGTTTCTTCATCAGATTCACTGATAGTTCATCACGTTTTGAGGATGGCACGCTACTCCGGTAAAGATGCCCTTCAGATGATTCTGGAAAGCGAGGAAGAATTCACCTTTTCCTCAGAGGAAGATTGCAACTCAGACGAGGAACGGCTGCATTTTCAAGAACGGATTGATCCCGCCGAGGATACAAGTTCGGAGTAAGTTGTTTAGTGTTATCATAGGCTAACCAAAACAGAACATTTATATATAAAAATATATGGTGTATATATATATATATATATATATATATATATATATATATACACCATATATTTTTATATATAAATGTTCTGTTTTGGTTAGCCTATGATACTACATATCATGCATAAATACTACTGTCTTATCCGTAATATATCTTGTTTGTGAATATCTGCTTAGGTTATACAATGTGATTTAGTGCAAATATATTTCAGCCTCCGGTAAAATATGCCATACTGTCTAAATACAATATATTTTTATATATAACTGTTCTGTTTTGGTTAGCCTATGACACTACATATCATGCATAAATACTGTCTTATCCGTAATATATCTTGTTTGCGAATATCTGCTTAGGTCATACAATGTGATTTAGTGCAAATATATTTCAGCCTCCGGTAAAATATGCAATACTGTCTAAATACAATATATTTTTATATATAAATGTTCTGTTTTGGTTAGCCTATGACACTACATATCATGCATAAATACTGTCTTATCCGTAATGTATCTTGTTTGCGAATATCTGCTTAGGTTATACAATGTGATTTAGTGCAAATATATTTCAGCCTCCGGTAAAATATGCAATACTTTCTAAATACAATATATTTTTATATATAAATGTTCAGTTTTGGTTAGCCTATGATATTACTTATCATGCGTAAATAATGTTTGAAATTTAGTGATGTGTCGTTCGCGAACGATCCGCGTACATCTGCGTGTATCACTAAATACGTGCGGCCTATATGGCCCATCAACAGATACTCGCGGTGACGCGGTCAACGGGCCATCAATAGATATTTCTCCGTCCCATGGCCCATCAACAGATATATACATACATTGTGCATCCATACCCATTAAATGTCCATCAGTTTACTTTGGATAATGTATGCTAACAGTTTTTTTGTTTGTTTTTTAGGAATGCGGCTGCATCACACTCTCCTTCTCCAGCACCGCAGAGGGGCACGCAGGTGTCCTTCAGTTCTCAGTGCGATCGAGAATCATACTGAGTAAGTGCACAGATGTAATATTTTACTGATGAAATGTAATTGTGTTAACAACGTCATAATATACAAGTACCTATTCTTGTGTGAAATGTTGTCTTTTTTTATCCATGGGCATTATTGATTGATAATGATAATAATTTCTTTGATTGTTTTATCAGCATGCTCACACTTTTTATTTATTTAATTTTTTTACAGATGTGACAATGAACATGTCCAAGCACCTGTTCTGAAGAGAGCTAAGGCAAACAAGCAGGCGAGCAACAGGCAGTCCACTCTGTCATGGAAAACAGAGACTGATGTTGACATTGATCCACAGACACTGCGATTCCTTCCTGCACGGGAAACTGGACCGCAACTGAGCTCTGTAGACTCACATTCCCCCATGAGTCTTTTCAAACTACTTTTTTCAGAAAGTGCTGTGTCAACTCTGTGCCACAACACCAATGCTCAGGCTGCCAAGGCAACTGCAAAGGGCTGCAAATATAAATGGACAGATGTCAGCATTCAGTGTTTCCCCTAGGATTTTTTTTCAGGGGGGGGGGGACTGCTAGTGTTGCGGAGCGGGCGTGTTACGGATACGTGGTGTAATTTTTTTAGCAATCAAAAAGAGTGTCTAATCAATTGAAATAATGTATTATGAATCATTAAACTTATACAACATTTAAAAAAAATGTATGCAAAAAAATTTCACACTAAATCTGTGTTGTGTTTTTTCTGGTAATAAAATGAAGACATAAAACAAATTGTAGCATTTATCATCAATTTAATTCATTTGAAATTAAATAAACTTTTTGTCAAATAGCGTGCTTTACTGTTAAAATTTAAACATAGATTATTCCTTAAATTCAGTTTTGATGATAATTTATTTGGATTAGTGTTAGTATTATTACATTGGGAAATATGTAAATTCTACTGTACAACAGTAATATATTTCTGTCAAGTTAAACCGAACTTTTATTTTGACGGGTTGCCGTGAAGACCATTAGAGTTTCTGTGTGTTTTTGTCATGATGATAGTTTTTCTCAAATGAAGCGGTTAAATGATCACGAAGTGACTTTCGGAGTGGATCTAGAGCAGGGGTGGGCAAACTTTTTGGCTCAAGGGCCACACTGGGTTTTAAAATTTGACAGAGGGCCAGCCCAGTGGCAGATTATACCAGCAAACACATTTACGTGGATACGTGGATCACGTAATTTACGTGGTAAATTAATTTATATGCTATAGATATCCCCATTTAGCATTGTTATATTTTGGGGTTATTTATTTTTTTTTATTTTTTTTATATATATTTATATTCTTTTTAAATATTGTTTATCCTTAGTATTATTTAATGGGCCTAACAGTAAATTAGAAACAAAACACCAGCAAGTGTACACTTAGAAGAGTAAAAATTAGAGAAGGTTACGTTAATTCAACTTTATTAAAACTCCATATGGTAATCAAATTGCACTTAATACACAAACGTCATACATTTGTGAAAAAATAAAATAAACAAATATACCAATTTGTTTTAAGTATGATAAATAAAACGTAAAAAACAAAAGCAGATAAGAACATTTAATAAACACAAAACCGGTTTCTGCGCTTAAGTCGCTGTCTGTTCAAGGAGTGCTGAAATGTCAATGATTCAATCGTGCCAACGTTCTGTTTCCTGGGATATTAGTTATAAATTACATATGACAAATTACAAAAAACGGTCTGACTCTGCAGCATGAGCTTTGCAATGCAACAGTTATTTAGTCACTGAATGGTTTCCATGGTGACGCGTCATTGCTTGTCACGTGACACACCGCAGCACAGCCACAACAGCTCTGAGTGAATGATGATCTGCTTTATTCAAGTATTGCAGGAAAAAGGCAAAATGAATGTGTGACAGGGATGTGGTTCAGTGAATGGGTGATGGAAGGAGACACAGGGTCGGCGAATACTGGGGCTCGTGCACTTTATTAAGTTACTTTCTCTCCCCACAGCGCTTATACACGCGCTCACACAATTAATTCAGAATATTTCAAAAATAAATCGCATATAAAACAGTACTCTTCCCGCTGGATACAGCTTCTCAGGTCACAAATGCAGCAACACTTTCCACTGAATACAGCTTGCAGGCCAGCCTTTTCTCTCTCGACAGCGTGCACGAGCTCCCAGCAGTCTCTCTCTCCCCACTCTGTCAGCACGGCCCGCTTACCGCTCGGCCCCGCCCTCGCTCTCCCGCTACAGACCTCGCTGAACCAGGCCCCCCTCGCCACCGAATGCAATTTTTAAGACATTTTTTTCAAATATTCGACGGGCCGGATTAAACAGCCTAACGGGCCGTATGTGGCCCGCGGGCCGTAGTTTGCCCACCCTGCCCGCCTGGAGAGGAAGTTCATGCATTTATGTCTTCATATAGACAAAAAAACAGCGCAAGCGTCATACGTGCTTCAGTGTGTGTGTGTGTGTTTGTGTGCGTGTGTGGTAAATGAAACTGCGTGTCGGCTGCACCATTCATTCAAACAGAACATGCAGGATTCGTATTTAAATTGTTGTTGTGGTTTAATATCCACACACACTTGTCTACATCGCGATTTGATTTCAAGTGTACTGAACTGCTTTCTATTTATTCCTCAAAAGATTTACAAATTCCGCATAAATTCCTTTTTATGACTGGATTTCGTCAGCATTTTAGGGGGGGCGGGGGGTCGTTTTGGGGGGGCGGGCCGCCCCCCTAAAACAATGGTAGGGGAAACACTGGCATTAGTGAGATGTACCGCTACATTGGGCTGCTGTTTTACATGCCCATGGTGAAGATGAGCTCCATCAGTGACTACTGGCGGCAATGCAGTGTTTTCTCCGTACCCTTTCCAGCTACAGTTATGTCCAGGGACAGATACCGCACCATTTCATGGAATGTGCACATGAGTCACCCAGATGCAGATAAAGATAATGACAGAAAGAGGGGCACAGCTAGGGTCAAACCCCTCATGGACACTATTCGTCATGCTTGTAAAGCCATCTATCATCCTAAAAGAAACTTTTATTTTGCTCACATTTGATTTGCTTAGAGCCCGCATCAACGGGGCATAAGCATTTACTGTGAGATACCTGACTTTACTTTTGTTTATTTATCGCTCACAATTGCTTTGTTTATAGCCGACTGATTATTATTTTTATTTTGCTCATATTTGATTTGCTTAGAGCAAATTTAGAACATTGAGTTCCTCCACATAGAGGAATTACAATAAAACAGATTGAAAAACAAAACCTTTGAATCTCCTCTCATTCAGTATTCAGGCTGCCACACTTGATGGGCCATTAACCATTGGGGGAGTGTCTGTCACACCCCTGGTCTGAATCTCATTCATATTGATCGGCCATTACCACTCCCACGCATAAACCTCTTCTGACAAAAAAAATGATTTTCAAAGTTTGAATCAATGTTTTGTTTTATGTGAACGATTAGGCAGGATGATTTTCACATCATTTTGAAGCCAGAACTCGAAGCGACAACATCCATTAGTCAAAAGTCTTGTGGACACATATTTAGCATGTGTTTTGTGGTCTTATTTCAGCAACTTTCATTTTTATTTTTTTCAATAACCACGCATAAACATTATTCTCTTAAAAATACAAACATGTACATTAGGGATGTGCATCTCCATAGCTGAGGCCGATGCGATACGCATCTCGATGCATAGCCGACGACACGATACATTAAAGATACATATAAGCAGCTAGGGCTGGGTACCGAGTTCGGTACTTTTTAGGTACCGACCGAATTGCCTCGGTACTACCGAGTATCGAAACATGTCTTGTTTTTCGGTACCAAATTTCGGTACCTAAGTGGTTAATCTCGTCAACGTCAGTGAAACATGCATGCAGCATGATTGGCTGTGGAGGAAAAACACTAGTTTACGCGGCTGCCCAGAGACTTGGCTTGTCGCATGTGAGGCTGTAGTGTGTGTGTGTGTGTGTTTGCCAGAAGCACGCGATGCAATATTTTCGACAAGATAATTGCTGCCAAGACCGGTAACACGGTAAATCTGATAAGGCAAAGCGGTGTGTCATACAAAGCACACCGAACGCGAATAGAGCGTCAAATAGGCGTCTATCGCGTCTAGTTAGACGCTTCAATCTTCCGCTCGAGTTCAAAACGCGTCGCCCAATTCGCATCATTCGCGACGCCCGGCGCGAATGATGCGTCTATCCCCGTCTTTGACTTTGTATCTAATCTACTAGCGCAAATAATTAAATTCGCGTTCGGTGTGAACAGTGAACACACCATTAGTAAACACTTGTTCATTAATAAACAATTAAAATATCTCCTTGCTGTTGTTTCCCGACACATCCATAGTCATTAGGCTACTTTTGCCAGTGCTTTGCGGCAAGCTTGATGTGTGCGGAGCGCGAGGCATATATCCCGCCCCCTAGTAGCCTATATTTAATTTAATTCACATTTATTTGTATAGCATTTTTCACAATACATATCGTTTCAAAGCAGCTTTACAGAAAATGAATGTGTCTAAATTACAATTTAGAGTGATCTGTTATCAGAGGTGACAGTGTAATGCATTTCTATTAATTTTCATTCAATTTCATTGTTAAACAATGCATTAAGTTAAGGAAGAAACAATGAGCTCATTGAAGTAAAGAATACATGTTGTTAAATGATTAGGAAACATAGAAAACTTCAGCATTGGTGCTTTTTTACATACTCAAAATATGAGTGTAAAAAAGTCAACAAACTGAACAAAAAAAAATAAAAATTAGGTAATGTTATATTGTTAAACAAAATTGGTATCGAAAAAAGTATCGTTCAGGAACCGGTATCGAAGTCAAGGTATCGGTATCGGTATCGGTATCGAACATTTTGTTACGATACCCAGCCCTATAAGCAGCTACCGATGCGATGCAATACGATTCACTACTATTACGATGCGGTGCGATCCGATTTCGATTCGATTCAACGCGATGCGATTCAATGTAATATGATGCAATGGAGAAAAATATAATGCAATTAAATATAGTATAGCCTCCATCTCTCTGCAGACTAGTGATCATAGACATGGCCGTGAACGAATCGTTCTTTTGAACCGGTTCTTTTTAGTGAACCGGTCGAACCAGTAGCTACACTAAATTGAACTGAATCGTTCAAAACAGTTCGCGTCTTGCGTCAGTGCTGATCCACAAGTTACTAAAGTTACTCACTTTCAGACATGCCTGACAGTCCCTCCGAATCGAAATAAACCAATATCCCGAAGTATATTTTACTCCAGGAACAGTTCACTGAACTGAGACATGTTGGTGCCACTGCTGAGAGAAATGATGAGCACGAGCAGCTGATACTGCGCATCCGCGTACTACCGAACGCACAGGTACAGTGGTTCTGGGATCACCAGTACAGAACCGAGAACTGTTGACTGAGCTTGTGTGTCATCTTCGTGCCAGTTATTCAGCCAATAAAGTGTAGGCCTATATATTTCATAGAAAATTATGTCTAGTACTATATAAATACAAAGGTTTAATTTGCATCTTTTTTTCAAACGACCCGACCGACCGCGACCCGAATATCATTACAAATATTTTTGGATGACTCATAACTGCGGGTGACCGCGGGTGACCGCAGGCACCCGCTCATTTTGGATCAACCCGCGCATCACTGCCAAGTACCGGTGGTACCGAGTACCCGGCCAAACCCGGTTCTGGATGCGCGCGCATGCATGCACGAAGGGCGTGAAGTTGCGTCCTCTTCATGAAAGCGCTGAGACATGGCGACCGGCGGCGCTGCTGATAGCGCGGGGCTCCATACTAACTTTTTTACTAGGAGCACTGAAGCCGATATATACCATGATATAGTGTCTGTGTATATTAAACTGCAAAAAATACTATTTAAATATTAACCCTGCATGTTCTGCTTGTCTCTGTGTGAATGAATGGCGCAGGCGCGCGGTTTCATTTAACGTTACCTCACACACACACACTGAAGCACGAGTGACTCTCGCGTTGTTTTCAGTCTCTGCTGCCTCACGATATGATGACATGATTCATGATTCAATTCATCTCCAGAGCCACTCCGAGAGTCACTTCATGAGCATTTTACCGTTTCATTTGAGAAAAACTATCGTCATATCATACACGCACAGAAACTCAAAGGTCTTCACGGCAACCCGTCAAAATAAAAGTTCGGTTTAACTTAAAGAAATTGACAGAAATAATTATATTTAAGCTACTGTACATAGATTTAACAACGTTTCCATTAATTAAAAATACTACTACCGTACTACTAATAATAAGTACATAGAAGGTTGCTTATTTTTCACTTGATTTGTTTATAAGCAATATTTCTCAATATCATCAATATTTTCGTTTAAACAGCATGTAGCCTTCAGTCCTTTCATACATTTACCGTCATAAATAATAACGTCATTAAATTGAATTAAAAAATTTTCAAACTGAAAAATAGTTCAAACTGATTTTGCTGTGGTACCGAAATTGGTACCGAGAACCGTAAAATTTTAATGGTATCGGTACCGACTACTGGAATTTTGGTACCGTGACATCCCTAACATGTTTATAAATAACTGAAAAAAGCACAAATGTCAGAGCATGTCAGAACACCTCCAGGACCCAGAAAACACCTCAGACCTCAGAGGGTTAATCATGGTTGTCAACTTGCCATCAGCAATTATCATTAAAAACAAAGCAAATATTGATATTAGTAAAACTCAATGTGTGGCTTTTGCACTTTTTAAAGTACACTTTTACACATAAATACCCTTGTGGCGAGCAGGACAAGGCTGAGGGACGTGAGAGGACGGCGCGAGGCGTGAGTGATAATAAACAACACCTGTGAGACGCACCGGTCTTGCATCTCTCACGTCCCTCGGCCTCGTCCTGCTCGCCACAACCCTGATTTAGGGTTTTATTTAGTTATAATAAACATAAAAGCAAATTGAAATTTTTATCCGATTAATCGATTAATCGAAAAAAACAATCGTTCGATTAATCGATTATCAAAATAACCGTTAGTTGCAACCCTAGTCAGGACTCCTCTCCTTTTCCAGATCTCTCCATAAGAAGCACAGCAATGGCTGATCTTCTGGAAGTAGGGGCACTTGGTGAAACATTGAACGAATGTCACCACTGATGGCCACAGGATAGTGTCGGAATCTGAGGGGAACTCCCAGTAAAGATGAACCCAACGTAGGTCCTGGAAGTAACTGATCATTCAGTGAAGCTTGGTGGAACTGATAAGAACAGTGAACTCTTCTGTACCTTTAGCCTCTTCAGGAGTGAGTTTTATTGCATATCCTGCTTGCTTTAGTTTTTGGATTTATTAATTGTAGACGTCTGCTAGCTCTGAATTTTGATTCAAATGGCGCTCAGTGGCCCTTAAAAGAGACATGACTGATTCTGGACCTGCATGCAAGGCCTTTGCACTACCTCTAGGAAGAAGAGTTCCAGCATAGCGAGAGACTCCATCTACTTCTACTCTCTTTGTTTTTGTTTCCAGCATCTGAAGAGCATCTCTGTCCTGCTTGGATCGTGTAATGTCTTTCATAGGCTGAAAGGGAAGTATGTCTACTTGCCATAACTTATCAACATGATGAGACAGATCTTGTGTAGGAGCATGGAACAGCGAGATGTTCAAACAGGTAGTTTCCAATGGCTGGTCTAGGAATCTAGTTGGACGCTGGATGACCCAGCCTAAACGTGTACTAACCGCCACAGGACTGCCTAATGGGCCCATAAGTACTGGAGCTATCACCGTAATGAGTTGTGGGTAATCAGAACCGATAAGGAACATGGGCTGTACCTCTTTGAAAGGTATAATAGGAACATCTCTCAGATGTGCAAACTTGTGCTTTAGAATCTCTACAGGGCAGGATTGTTTGGCAATGTCCAGCTCTTGTGCTGTAAAGGCAGTGTGTATCTTGTGACGAATGCTAGGATTCACAGAGGCAGACACTTCAAATGAGA
Source organism: Tiaroga cobitis (assembly GCA_030578255.1). Classification (NCBI taxonomy): domain Eukaryota; kingdom Metazoa; phylum Chordata; class Actinopteri; order Cypriniformes; family Leuciscidae; genus Tiaroga; species Tiaroga cobitis. The sequence goes on along the minus strand of CM060591.1, from coordinate 27,186,218 downwards.
CTTATGCACCCTGGATCTCTACTACCTCTTGTCTAATTGTTCTGAGGGCAAGTGATTAATCTGCCTTATCCAGATCAAGGTAATGCACTGCTGTGGGAAGAATTATGGTTCTTTCAAAGCCATCATCTAGAATAGCATAAGTGTCCAATATTCTCCCTTTTCTATGAAGTCTGACCTGGACCACTTTCAACATGACTCGGCCAGAATGAGTAACCTGATCAAGGTAAACTGTGCAGGGTACTGTATTCACAGTAAGGATGCTCTTATTGATGTTGGATGCGATATCATGGAGAACTGACAAATGTTGTTCACCGCAATTGGAACATGGCCTTTTCAGGGTGCAGTATGAAGGCTCATGTCTTCTACCACACCTACAGCATCTGTTGTTGTCCTTTATCCATGTTGTTGTTTGTGCAACATTTAATTAGCCCAATTCAGGACAAGAATTGAGGTAATGCTGTTGATATTTGCAGAAGGGGCAGTACATATTAAAGCTTTCATGTTTCTTTAGCTTTGTCTGGTGTAGAGGAGGCAGAAGGCTTCTCTGTCACATGATCCATGCCATAGTAGATTGTGGATTGTACCTTTGGTGGCTTTGGTGGTTTTTGTTCTCTATTCTCAAAGTAAGGTCTATCTGAACTGTAGATCTCAGCTGCTCTCCTCGATATCTAAAGCCCTTGTGATTTTTTTCTCTAGCCATTCTGCGAACTCAGGAAGAGTGTAGGTTCTATCAGTGCCATTCTTGAGAATGCCCTTGGCCATACAATATTCAACGAAGCAATCTCTATGAGAGGATAGGCCCCCTTCCTGTTCGCAGGAGTGATGAGATAGTTAGTCGATTGTGTTCACTTAACCCTCTGAGGTCGGCTATCGCGCCGGCGTGATTGTCTCGCTTTTTTTCTTATCAGTGCAAAAGAGACTCAAAATACTCTGTTGATTTTGATCTTAAATATAAGTGGTATACATCAATCGATCATGTTAAGTGTCTATTATTTTTCTGTATACTCACAATAAAAACAAAGTGTTGTGCTTTTCGACAAATAAAGAAAAATAAACATGATGCAAGTTCTGCCTTCTCTCTGTCGGTGAAGTCCATTCTGAAACGCGTCCTAAGATTAACTATAACTCCGCAAATACTTGTCATACAGGCACGAGAGATTTTTTCTTTATGAAGCTTGAATTCTCTTCTTTTCAATGAAGTAATTTATATAAAAAAAACAAATATTCTCTGTTTATGTAATCTGTATGAAAAGAGAGTGATTTCAGTATTTTTTTCCCCAGCTCATTACACTTCATTACGCGTTAATCTGACACGCCCACGGAGGACGCGCGCTATTCAAACGCAAATGTTGAGGCAAGCCATGACAACGCCCACATCAGCCGTTCCACCGCGGCGGTAAAATGTGTGGTGTATTTGCTGCCTTTTACCGCTAAGAGGCGCTACAATCATAGACTCTGAAAAGTGTTTGTTTATTCTCCCTATTGCGTAATATGCTGCCGCGCATTCAGAGCGATTGAAAGCTGGTAGCATATGAATTCAAGTGAAACGTAGTTAAAATAATTAATAATCACAATGCTGAAATTAGGCTACTAAAATTTAATTGAATAAATAATGAAAACAATTCAACATAAAACATTGCAATAAAAAACATTTAGGCTACATCAATGAGGCTTTCGAACAGCATACAGACGGTAGCTCAGTGGTTAACGCAACAACTTGAGATTCAAGGAGCTTCAATCGACCCGAGATCGAATCTCAGTGTAGCATACATGTTTTTAACCGATGTTGGCAGACAGCGTTTATATTTTACCACCTTGATGCTTAAATAGGTAACTGTTTATAACTGTTTACTTATTTAAAGTCAAGAGTTTTGTTTAATTATCATTACAACATACATTTGCTACATTCCCGTAGAACCACAGCCGCTGCACAAACGACAAAAACCGATGTCAGCCGAAGATTGTCAGCCGATTGCGTCAGAAAATGAAAATGAAGAAGCTCGTATTTAGTCTGCTAAATCATTGTGTAATGTAAAAGAACACTTAAATTACTTAAGTTTGAAACCAAGTTCGAACATTTCAAGGTTTAAATAAAGTGTCGGGACAGTTTTTTTTTTTTTTAAACAGGATTGCATCGAGTTTAGAGTTTATTTCTTTTGCGATGCAAAATAAGAAACACTAGGCTAATCTTATTCTTGCGACATTTTAAATTTGTATTGCCAAAGAAATTACAGCTAAATTAAACAATTAAAACAGTACAAAACGAAAATTGTCCAAAGCAACATAGCCTAATTAAATTAAAAACATGGGTTTTTCTTTGCCTCTCTCGCGCTGGATCTCTTTTTAGCAAGTTTATTTAGTCTCCCTCGCTGCACCCGCCGGGTCTCTCTCGAAATTAAACATTTAAAAACATGTAAAAACACATCATACAGCTGATAATACTGTATATGTCGCTGCGTGTCAGCCATACAAATCACGAAAAAAATATTTAGCCTTTAATTGTTGCTTCAAAGACACAGCATGCCTTGTTGAATTCACCTTACAATAACTTCAATTGAAATTTTGTGTGAAAAAAAAACTTTAAATAGGCTACAATAAATAAACTACAATATTTATAATTTAATAAGATATGTTATTACATTTGGACACAGATTTATCCTTACAATAATTTTGCCTGCTCATTAGGCTGGCTATCCGACAATCTACATATGAAAGAGGAACATTAACACCTTTGTCCAGCAACTGTCCCTCCAACCCCCCACAGGCTATCGGAGTCTGAGGCTGACTTAACACAAAGAGAAGTCGCAATTCACACTTAAATCGCTATTCTAGACAGTGTTGATAATGAAGGAATTAAATGATTTAAGTTACATGTAGACTAGTGATATTTCTGTCATAAAAGTTTATTACTAAATATTTCATTATTTCAATAATTGATGAAATAAAACTGGTTTGGGCCTGCCTTTTCCAAGCAAAACTAAATATAATCTGAAAAAACGCATGTTAATGTGTTGTCATGAACAAAAAACTCAATATTATTCTACAGGGATCTTTGGATCCTTAACCAGGCATGCAATTAATTAATTTTTTTTTTTTTTGTAGCTATTATTCAAATAAATATCGAACCACGGTGCTTCGTGGTAATGCTGCTAAATTAAATAACATTTATAGAATAATTATGAACTTAAATGAAACAGTATCGCAACATTTCGACAAATAAATTATTTGATCTGTTTTTACATTTTAATTCAGGGCGATTTAGCCTACAAAATGGAGCGAGATTTTCACCCTTGTCTTGTCATTTTCTCATTGGGAAGCGCTTACATTGAGTATAGATCCTCTGTACCTCTCGTTTTCATATGGATTACATAATCAGATAACATTTATTAGCCTAAATATTTAGACATTTAAAGACTTTAGACATGAGCTGAATCGGCTTTTGGTTCATTTTTGTGACGCGCAGTTCCCGGAGACAGAGACGACAGATATAAACTGTTGTCGTTAGCCTAATAATATGAATAAAAGTTTACAGTTTTGAACGATGTAAGCTACTCTACTCTTATCTGTATGACCAAAAAATTACGGAGTCGCCTATTAAGTTATTTTAGCTGTAATGAGAAAAATAAATTGCCAGAATAAAACCCGACTTTAGAAAAATGCATAGGGCCACTCGGCGTGGTGTGCCAAAACACTTATAAACTTCAATATTTCATTCAAAATCATCTCAAAACGCTTTGTGAAATTTGAAAAACCGTGCATGCATTAGGCCACTGGAACTAATGAACAACTGAAACGCTGGTTTTGATTTTATTGTTTGTCGTTTAAACGTGCCTGTTGCATATCTCTATTTTATATATTTGATATGGTCTATTGGTGAAGTAGCCTAGCATTGATTAGCTACACTGTTAACAATTTTCTTGTATTTTTACAGTACAGTACTGGCAGCAAGGTTGCCAGCATGGTACTGTATTTCGATTTACAGTAACTGTACTGTAATTCAATTTACAGTACACACGAACAGTACTGTAAACTACAAAACAGTATTGTACTGTATTTTTACTGTATTTTGTCATTTTTGTCTGCTTCTGTTGTAATTAATTATACGGTATTGTACTGTAATATCTATACTGATACATTATTGCAAAACGTAATTTTCAAATTACTAATGATATTATAACTATATAATATGTAGTTATTACAGTATATAAATCTATAGGTAATATGCAACTTCAGAATAACTGCAAATCAAAAGACAATCCAAACAATGTTCTGGTCAAAAAAAATTTTTATTGATCAATTACACTATTAAAACCATGTATGGTGAACGCATTTAAAGGGATAGTTCACTTTGAAATAAATTTTTGGTATGTTTTAGCTTACCTCAAGGGCATCTAAGATGTAGGTGTCTTTGTTTCCGCAGTAGTTTCAATTTTGATATTTTTAGGTCAGTCATATAATATAATGCAGGTCGCCCGCGCCCTCAGATCACTTGGATGTGGCTGTGATTACAAGAGGTAAAAACGATATAAATACTGCTCGTTTTCTCATACAAACCGCTCGTTTCGTGTCTTAGGCCATCAATGTGTACTTACATTTACGAGTCATTAAATCATGTTTAATTTGGACTTCTCTGTGCATGCTCTTTGAGGAAGTGACCATAGACCTGCATTATATGACTGACAGACAAGAACGGTTTGACCTAAAAATATCAAAATTGAAACTAATGCGGAAACAAAGACACCTGCATCTTGGATGCCCTTGAGGTAAGCTAAAACATACCAAAAATTAATTTCAAAGTGAACTATCCCTTTAAGAAGAGGTTGAGAAACTGCATGACTTGCAGCTATAGCTGGACATACTTAAAGGGATAGTTCGGCCAAAAATGATATTTAACCCATGCATTACTCACCCTCAAGCCGTTCGAGATGCATATGTCAATCTTGTTTCAGATGAACACATTTTCAGTTATTTTAGAAAATGTCTTAGACCCTTCAGTGGATATAATGTGAGGCAATGGGGTCCACCTCCTTCAAGTCCCAAAATGTGCATACATCCTTCACAAAAGTAATACATCCGGCTCCAGGGGGATAAACGAAGGCCTTCTGAGGGTAATCCGTGCGGTTTTGTCGAAAAAATATACATATTTAAAACTTTATAAATGAAAATATCTGACTTCCGGCAACGATCGATGCGCGTTCACACGCTTTCGTGTTTTGTTTTGCTCTGCTCTCTGGCTGCGCTGGCGCGTTCGTTCTACGTCACGACGGTTCCTACGCTACGTCCTACCTCGTACGCCGACTTCCATCACCCGTGAACGCGCGTCGATCGTTGCCGGAAGTCAGATATTTTCATTTATAAAGTTTTAAATATGTATATTTTTTCGACAAAACCGCACGGATTACCCTCAGAAGGCCTTCGTTTATCCCCCTGGAGCCGGATGGATTACTTTTGTGAAGGATGTATTCACATTTTGGGACTTGAAGGAGGTGGACCCCATTGCTTCACATTATATCCACTGAAGGGTCTAAGACATTTTCTAAAATAACTGAAAATGTGTTCGTCTGAAACAAGATTGACATATGCATCTCGAACGGCTTGAGGGTGAGTAATGCATGGGTTAAATATCATTTTTGGCCGAACTAGCCCTTTAAAAACTTGGCTGGGATTTTGAGGTGGTACTGGAACCTTGGACCGATGACCAAAACTGAAAAAGACATGACACACAAAAACACATATGACAAAATCTGTTAGCCACAGCACCAAAGGTGAGCAGACAGACAGTGGAAGAGAGAGAATTCTGTTGAAATAACAAAAACAGCCACAAAAAAAAAAGTTTTATAACTTTAAGTTTAAAACATTGTATTAACATGGCTAATACTTACATAAAACTCCTTCCCAGGCTGCAAATTGTCCCACACTGTAGAGCTGTAAGAAATCAAAATAAATATTATTCAGTTAACGGTTATGTGTTTCTTGTTGAGGAAATATCTCATAAATCTGCTTACAATACATCTAAGTTAGGTTAATAAAACATAAGCTTCACTTGACCTCTCTAAATATTCTAACTTGATTTTTTGGCATGCATTTGACTTGTCTTTATTGGCTAATATATCATTAACTCTGATAGTCTGAAGTTTTTCAACAATTTACACCTTTATTTATATTTTTAATTATTATAATAATCGTTATAAATGGGTCTCCCGCCTAAAAAGAAATGAAGTAAAAGACTAAACTGGTACCAATAGCCAATCTCTCTAAGCACAAATAAATCACCCATTTTGCGTTGCAAAGGAAAGTGCAGTGTTTTTAAGCCTTGCACGCGTCTTATTTTGTGTCTAAACGACTTATTCAATTTGGTCCAGTATTGATCATAAAATCATCAAGTTCGCCATTCGGGAAACGGACTGCAAATATAGCAGTTTGAGCAAAATGTATATAACGTTATGTCTATTATAAGTGCTTGTTTTTACCACTGACAGGCTCGGGTGTTCCCTACAGAGATAGGCCCAACAGTTAGACTAACATGATGTCAAATGCAGTAATTTTATCTCGCAGACCATCGTAAAACACATTTAATTAAAACTCGACAGAAACAAAATAAAACTCACAAAAGACCATCTCGATTTGTCTTTCCACCGTTCCCGCAATCACCAAATCTTTTTTGTTCGAAATAAAACGTAAGGTAGCCTATTGTTAATTCACGGAGTTATAACGTTAGATTTGAAAATGTCAGGACAAGCAGCAGGGTGAAAGAGCAGATAACGTTAACAAACTTAACAGTGTTTTTGCAACCGTCGCTGGCTAAACTTCCACTGTCATTTCACATTAAAAGCTATGTAGGCTACACACTATAGCGTAAAATCCTAAAACCTTATTATAAAATTCAAAATGAACTTACCAAATTTCCAGATATCCGCAGAGTGAGATATCCGCGCAGAGTGAGTGAACTGCCGCAGTTGTGCTCTGACGTCAGTCAGGCGGCGCGCGCGCTCTCTGTTTACAGCAACCCTTTATTTTTGCCTGGCATATTACAGCCAGGTTACAGCTAGGTTACAGCAACACTAAAATGTACTGTAAAATGTTCCCGCTCAAACAAAATTACCCAGAATGCAATGCAAATTACGGTATTTTACTGTAATATAGAAATGCAGTATTGTACTGTAGGTTTTTACAGTACTGTGCTGCTAAATCTACAGCGAAAGTTAACAGTGTACTGTGGAGGGAGGGGTGTGGGGATTAAAATAATTCAGCAGAAGCAGGGATGTTTAGACCAGAAGGAAATCCCCGTCCCCCCTGGCTAGGGCTGGGTACCGAGTTCGGTACTTTTTAGGTACCGACCGAATTGCCTCGGTACTACAGAGTATCGAAACATGTCTTGTTTTTCGGTACCAAATTTCGGTACCTAAGTGGTTAATCTCGTCAACGTCAGTGAAACATGCATGCAGCATGATTGGCTGTGGAGGAAAAACACTAGTTTACGCGGCTGCCCAGAGACTTGGCTTGTCGCATGTGAGGCTGTAGTGTGTGTGTGTGTGTGTGTGTGTGTGTGTGTGTGTGTGTGTGTGTGTGTGTGTGTGTTTGCCAGAAGCACGCGATGCAATATTTTTGACAAGATAATTGCTGCCAAGACCGGTAACACGGCAAATCTGATAAGGCAAAGCGGTGTGTCATACAAAGCACACCGAACGCGAATAGAGCGTCAAATAGGCGTCTATCGCGTCTAGTTAGACGCTTCAATCTTCCGCTCGAGTTCAAAACGCGTCGCCCAATTCGCATCATTCGCGACGCCCGGCGCGAATGATGCGTCTATCCCCGTCTTTGACTTTGTATCTAATCTACTAGCGCAAATAATTAAATTCGCGTTCGGTGTGAACAGTGAACACACCATTAGTAAACACTTGTTCATTAATAAACAATTAAAATATCTCCTTGCTGTTGTTTCCCGACACATTCATAATCATTAGGCTACTTTTGCCAGTGCTTTGCGGCAAGCTTGATGTGTGCGGAGCGCGAGGCATAGGCTATATCCCGCACCCCAGTAGCCTATATTTAATTTAATTCACATTTATTTGTATAGCATTTTTCACAATACATATCGTTTCAAAGCAGCTTTACAGAAAATGAATGTGTCTAAATTACAATTTAGAGTGATCTGTTATCAGAGGTGACAGTGTAATGCATTTCTATTAATTTTCATTCAATTTCATTGTTAAACAATGCATTAAGTTAAGGAAGAAACAATGAGCTCATTGAAGTAAAGAATACATGTTGTTAAATGATTAGGAAACATAGAAAACTTCAGCATTGGTGCTTTTTTACATACTCAAAATATGAGTGTAAAAAAGTCAACAAACTGAACAAAAAAAAATAAAAATTAGGTAATGTTATATTGTTAAACAAAATTGGTATCGAAAAAAGTATCGTTCAGGAACCGGTATCGAAGTCAAGGTATCGGTATCGGTATCGGTATCGAACATTTTGTTACGATACCCAGCCCTACCCCTGGCAAATCACACTTTACTTAAAACCATTTTTTTTTAAACTCTAGGTTGGTTGTAGGGAATCAAAAAAAAAAATATATATATATATATATATATAAATATATATATATATATATATATAGCCTATATATATATATATATATATATATATATATATATATATATATAAAAAAATTTTTAACAGAACTGCTTTTGAAATTACGATTGGTAGCCTATTATTATACAGATGCAAAGTCGTTCTGTTGGATTTGTTCCTTAGTGTAAAGTGGAAATGCATGGTAATTTTATTTGATAAATATAAGCAAAAAACTGTATGGTGTAACAGAGTTTTAGAGCTAGACAAATCTCTCTGCATTAATGAATATAAAATTTACAGTAGACCATGTTTGATCGGGATTCGAACCCGTGTCATCTTGATGGTCAAACCGTAAGTTCTACCGCTCGGCTATGAATTTACTCACTGAGAATTTCCCAAACTTTCTCACATGAGCGAGAAAACGTTTTGTCGTTAGCCTGTGAGTGTAGGCCTATAGCCTACTGCATGAATAAAAGTAGACCTTTTACAGTTTTAAAAGATGATATCTTATCTGTATGACCAACAATTACGGAGTAGGCTTTAGCCTATTAAGTTCTTAGCTGTTATGAGAAAAATAAATTCAAATGAACGCGCCGCCGCGTTTGTCAAACTCTAATTCAACATGCCAGAATAAAGCCAGATTTTAGAATAATGCATAGCGCCACTCGGCGTGGTGTGCCAAAATATCCTAATTATAAACTTCAATATTTCATTCAAAACCATCTCAAAACGCTTTGTGACATTTTAAAAAGCCGTGAATGTATTAAGGCCACTGGAACCAGGATTGTAACTGAAACGCGCTGCATGTCTAAATACAGGAGCAGAAGCGCTGGTTCAGATTGTATTGTTTGTTGTTTAAACGTGCATGTTGCATATTTAAAAAAAATATTTGTTAAAAATAAATGTTTGTTGTAGGCTTATTTGGAAATGACCATAACTTATAGTATTTCATCCTTACTGTTAATTGCCCCACTTACGTTTTGCTAAATGTCCCTTTGCGCCACCTGGCGGTCATTTCGCGAACTACTTATTTTTACGGCGGTGGATTTGCCGCGGCGGTAATAGGCATTCTGGTTGACTACCTACTGTACTTTAGTAAACGTTATTTTTACATGTACACATACAAACTATATTGCTATAGCCCACTGAGATTTCTTCTAATCGCGATATACTAGTGTCTGTAATGACAACATTTCGTTGACTAATTTTGGATAGATTATAAAGTTTTTACTATAAAATAGACATCAAATAAGCTTTAATTAGACAGTTTCTGCTCATATGTAAAATATATAGGATGTTTTGTCACAAATAAACTAATCAACTGTTATAGTGTTTGTTCCAATGCAAGCTATATCAAAATAATGAATCCTTAACTTTGAAATATGTATGATAAAATCTATTGCCTACTTTAAAAAATAATACTTTATAAGACATTTATGGAAAAAGACAATTTTATTTTCAAGATGTTTCCAACTCAAACTTTGAACCAATTCTGCAGAATTGCCCATACAACCTATTTGACCAGGATTTGTTTCCAGGTATGACTAAAAATGTGCTTTTGGCTTTCATTTATATTTTGATTGTTTGTATATATATATATATATATATATATATATCGTCGCTGCCCGATGAAACTCACGTATGTCTAAAACGGTTACTTTTCAGGAAGTGAAAAAAAACAGCGTCATTTCACAGCAGTTGACCGTAGCATTGTCATACTTGGTACGGGATCTTTAAATGTAACCATATTCTTGCCAGTGTAATGATATAATCCACATTTTACCAAAATCAAGTTTAAATGGACATACGTGCATATTTTACAGTAACGGTGGTCGATACGCGTTCTTCCGATCATTAATTAGAATGACCAAGTCGCGTTTCAGATGACAGCTGAATAGGCTACGCTCAGTTTATTAAGGCGAGGCACGGCAGGCAAAAACATCGGGTTTTTTTATCAGTCAATTTTGAGATTTTGGGATATTTGTCTTCAATAACATGTCTTCTTTCAGACTTGTGGTGAAAAAAAGTCTGAAATACACATTTAGGTCTTTATTTTACTACACTTTGTCTGTTTGCGTCTGTAGATTTCTCATAAAATTATCAAAAGTTGTCATTATAAATCATCCCTCTGCCCCGCTATAATTTGATCAGTTTGACTAAAAAAAAAAGTATAAATCTTATCAATGAGACCAAGTTTATTTACATACTAGCAAGCAAGCTAATCTGTGAAGAACTAAGTTAGCCTGTGGACAATTACTTCATCTAGACCATTTACCGGTAAATAACAGCTGTGAATATATAATAAACTTGAGAACAGTTGTCAAAAACAAACGTTTGCTGATACTTTACCTCACAGTGTTAGCTATTCGGCTATCCAATGCTGAGCCTCCAGAGACGAACTTCACGAGACCGGCGAGATGCCTCCACAGGGCGGGAGATACGCGGCGTGATTGACAGCTTTGACAGCAAATGGATATACGTGGAAATCAGATGACATGATTTCACAACTTTTCATTGGTCATTTAGATAATGTGAAGCATACTGTATTGAGAGTGAGGAGTCACGTGCCGATTTGGGCGGGGTCTGAGCCGGTCGGCCATGATGGTAGGAGACGCTATCGGTTGCCAGGGGCAACGCCTTCAGAACTTCACAGAGGCGCGACTAAAACATTCCAGAAATAGCGAAAGAGAGACAGCGCAGCTTAGTATTTGTTTACATTTTACATTTTACCGATACGCCGCAGTTTCTTTGGAAGATATGGAGAAGGAAGAGAAATGAAAGGGGTTCTATCGGGAGAGACTAAATAAAGAGAAACTGCTTGTCAATAAACTGACAGCAGCAACAGCGAGCAAAGTCTGCTTTCAAAAGCAACACATTTCAGCACAGTTCGCCTTTTATTTAACACAAACGAACGAAATGAATACTCTGTTATTCATTTAGAGTTGTTTCATTTGTTATAGATATATCTGTACCGCGAAATGTTTTAAAAAGACACTTTTTTAATGACGTACGATTCGCATTGACAGGGGAATGTCCGAACTGTTCGCTTAACGTTGCACGGCAGGTGCAAATGCACGTATCTGATTCATATCAGATTTATTTCCACATATGAATGAGGCCTGAAACATCAAGTATGACTGAACTCTCGCAGTTTAACGTTACAAGTTTTGGGGTTTTTAAGTCTTATTGCACCCAGCCGCAGCAGATTTGTTCAGCTTCTAATGACTTAAAGCTTCTGAACTCTTGCATTGTGTAGGCAGTAACGTTAGTCACTGATACAATAAACAAACCAGGTAATTAACTATGTCAGCGTATGTGAAAGGTGGTAGTGCTTTGGGTCTTTCGTCCATTCTGTAGCAGGTCGTACGGGGCCATATGTTGATGTCAAGTAGTTTCTCTAAATAACGCTGCTTGGTGTTGTTATAGTCTCTCCCGATAGAGCCCCTTTCCTTTTGCTTCCCCCTTCTTCATTTATTCCCAAGAAACGGTGCCTTATCGCAAAAATGCAAACAAATATCAAGCTGCTCTCTCTCTCTCTGTCGCTATTTCTCTCGGTCTCACGGTCAAAGTAACCATGACAACGGATAGCGTATCCTACCAAGATGGCGAATCCTTCCCACAATGCAACGCGGAGTGATACGCGTTACGTCACCTTCTCATTCTCAATACGAAAATGAACCTGGACATTCTATCCGTCGAAAAATCTCAAATTCGGCAAAATGGACATACGCGGTTTTCATCGGACAGCGACGATATATATATATATATATATATATATATATATATATATATATATATATATATATATATATATATATATTTATTTATGTATTTATTGTCCTTGCATTCTTTCTTGTGTGACACCCCTGAATGAAAGCTCATTATTATGCAGGGTCATTGTCTGCTCAGGTGAGAACCACTTAATTATTCATGATAGGGGTTGGGCCGTTCACGCCCATCCGCATATTGCCTTTGCAAACAAAATTTTTTTTTCACAATTTAAAACAATCTATTGTTTTATGTGAATGATTAGACAGGATGATTTTCAGATCATTTTGAAGCCTAAACTCTAGGCGACAAGATCCATTAGTCAAAACTCTTGTGGACACATATTTAGTGTGTGTTTTGTGGCCTTATTTCAGAAACTTTATTTTTTGCTTTTTCAATAACCATGCATAAACAATATTCTCTCAAAAATACAAACATGTACAAACATGTTGCTAACATATTATGGTAGCCCTGTTTGTGCTAAATAGAGTGTAATTACACCAGTGCCATTAATATGTTTCTAAGCAACTGAAAAAAGCACAAATGTCAGGGCATGTCAAAACATCTCAAGGACCCCAAAAACACCTCAGACCTCAGAGGGTTAATGGCTGGTTGTCTAAGTGGTGTCTGCAAAATAATATAGAATTCATAGGTCAGGTTTGCCCCAAAAACTTTTCCAATTGTCTGTTGAAAAGAGATGGCATTCATCCCTCCTGGGATGGTGCTGCTCTTCTCTCTAGTAATTTGGCTCATAGTCTTAGAGATAAAACATAACAAGTTGGGCTCCAGGTCAGGAAGCAGACAGACTGGCTAAACCGACCGTCTGCTAGCGGCCTAGTGTCACCAAGGTCAGATAAATCCCATCACATAGAGCCTCTTTCACCTAGATATCATCATATAGAGACTGTGTCTGTTCCCCGAATTTGGAAATCCAAAAAACGTCCAAACCCATCTAAGGTTAAAAATGTAATTGATGTTCAACAAATAAAAAACAGATATAATACAGATGAGCAAACGATAAAGCCTGGGTTGCTGAATATTCGATCCCTTACTTCAAAAGCGCTCATAGTTAATGATATGATTTTAGATTTTAACCTAGATGTGCTGTGTTTGACAGAAACCTGGCTAAAACCAAACGATTACATTACTTTAAACTTTAAACTTACTTTAAATGAGTCAACCCCACAAGATTACAGTTATAAACATGAGCCTCGCCAGAAAGGCAAAGGGGTAGGTGTTGCGGTAATTTATAGTAATATTTTCAAAACCACTAAGAAATCTAGTTTTAAATACACTTCTATTGAAGTGTTGCTGCTTAATGTAAAATATATATTGTGTAAACGATAAATCACATTTGAGAATTCTGCTGGCTACTGTATACAGGCCACCATAAAGATTTTATCAAAGAATTTGCCGACTTTCAGAATTAGTATCTGTTAGCAATTAGCAATTAATTGTTGGTAATTTTAATATACATGTAGATAATGAAAAAGATGCATTGGGATTGGCATTTAAAGACATTGTAAACTCAATTGGAGTTAGACAACACGTGTCAGGACCTACTCATTGTCGTAATCATACTCTAGATCTAATTCTATCATATGGAATAGATGTTGATACCGTTGAAATACTGCAGCAGAGCGATGACATCTCAGATCATTATCTAGTCTCATGTAAATTACATTTAGCCAAGGCTGCAAAGCCGACTCCGTGGTATAAATTTGTTAGACCTATCACTTTTGCCACTAAAGATTGCTTTATTAATAATCTTCCTGATCAGTTTCATCATCTCAGCATCCCAGATAGCTTAGAAGAGCTCGATTGCTTTCAGAGAGGCTTTAAAAGTTGCTAGATCTGCTTATTTTTCAACCCTACTAGAAGAAAATAAACATAATCCTACACTCAAAAAGGATTTTTTCTTTAAACACATTGTTGGGTTGATTGTGCTGGGTCAAAATGCTGGGTTGTTTGGGGTACTGCAAACACATTTATGGGTTGTTCATGCTGGGTCAAATGAGTTGAAAGGGGGTCATTCACAAATAAACCGGCAGTTGGGTTATTTTGACCAAGCAACTGGTTTATTACGTTTTCATTCTTTGCGGAACATTCTGAATTCTTCACTTCTGACACAAGGAACACGCCACTCAGAGCAGGCAGTGTTTTTATGTTAAGTTTATATGAATGTTTACCTATATTTTCACCGAGTTGTGGTAACAGCAAGCTAATTTCACTGTTCAACATAATCTTTTGATATGGAAGTGTGAGGGGTAACGTATTCTGTGAAACATTAAATAGCTAGCCGGCTAGATTTTTTTACAAAATGCCGCATCGTTAAATCCTTAGTTGCAAATCCAGCTATATCAGCAGCCTTTTTGAAATATGCAGTTTAAATTGTAAATTCATCACGTAATTATCGTATTCATTGTGGACGTTGCGTATTTAAAAGTTAGGAAAGCGGTTTGAATAAATACAAGCGCAGTATGTTTTAGTCCCTCAGGGCTCGCACGTAAAATCGTCGCGAAATGAGTCTAGGCAAATGTAGCTAACGTTAGTGAGTCGTGTGTGAAAAGTCTGCTGGCATATTTAGCTACTCATCAAAACAGAAGAAGTGACTGGGGTAGGTTCCAGCACAGTCTGCATTTGTCTTCTGTAATGTCTCTGTCGGAACCCAGGATCGTTTTTGTACACAAACAAAACTTTCAAGAGCTTGATAGTTTTTTTTTAGTAAACGTATGACGTGCAATCTTTACAAACAACGACTGAGGAAAGGAGAAATGAATCGATTTCATGTTAATAATTTTCTCGCCCTGAAACCCCATTACAAGTTGTTAAAACTTGAGGTAACGTCACTAAGACTAATTTAGTATGACAGTGATCATGTAACGGTCACCAGCTGGAGTGCCCTTGAGAGCCACCAGAGGGCACTCCAGATAGGACTATTATCACTCACAAACTACATTTCCCATAACTCACTGCCCGGACTCACCATCACTGATCACATTCACCTGTACCTCATTCACTGATTGTATTCACCTGTCTCATCATCCTGTTAGTCTGTCTATTTATACCATGTTCATTCAGTCACCGCGAAGTCTTGTTTAAGTGTTACACTGCATTTCTGAGCATTATCCACCTGAGTTTGATTCCTGTGTTTGACCTGTGGATCGTTTATCGTTGCTGACCCTTATCTGCCTGCCCTGACCCTGGACTGTTTCACTGGACTCTGATTCTCTCTGCCTGCCTCGACCCTTTGCTTGTATCTGGTTTGTCTCTGCCTTGTCTCCGTTGCCCTGTTTTGCTGTTGTTGATCCCTGCCTGTTTGACTACTCTTAATAAACGCTGCGAATGGATCCCCTTGTGTCTGCTGCATCGTAACAGATCATGTAAAATTATCTACTTGGTTACCAATGAACACCAGGGCAGAAAAGTCAGAAA
This sequence comes from Tiaroga cobitis, assembly GCA_030578255.1. Classification (NCBI taxonomy): domain Eukaryota; kingdom Metazoa; phylum Chordata; class Actinopteri; order Cypriniformes; family Leuciscidae; genus Tiaroga; species Tiaroga cobitis. Next base: position 27,170,438 of record CM060591.1, on the reverse strand, counting down.
TGCTACTTTTGAAAATGAATTGTTATATAGGCTACAGCATACTATTTAAATGTTAATGCAACTATGTATGGTCAAATTGTTTAGCTGCTAAATGGGGAGACAGCTTCGAAGGACCTGCAACTCTGCTTCCACCATCCATCTACTGGAGAGGAGGGAAGGTGTTCAGACCCATCATCACAGAGGAGGCCCAGAGATCCTTTATTGACATGCAACCTTGTAAGATTTGCTTTAGTCGTTCTACTTTAATAAGGGTAGACGTTTGCACTGTTTGATATGCTTGATAACTATAAAAATAATTTAGGGTTAGAATAATTAAAGCTGCAATGCTCTCTGCCGCTATCTCTGTTTGAAACATAAAATTGCTCCTTTTTTTCTTCTTCTTTTATAGATTTTTGTTAATTTTTAAAGCTGCAGTCCATAACTTTTTTGTGTTCAAGATGTGCAAAATGTATATAATGTATAAAATGTAAATCATGAATCCATTTTCCAAATCGTTTTTTTTTTTTTTTTTGTCTTATCCTGAATCACTAACAGTACACCTATAAGTGTTTATATTCAGACTATTTTATACTGGCGGAGTAGCACAGTACCTGGGAGGCTCGTCCTAGACATATCTCTTATTCTCTTACTCTCTTATTACTAAAATTCAGTTTGCAAATACTGAATGTAAATAGACATTTTGTTTGTTTTTCATATTTGGTAATGTTTGCAATTTTTTTTTGTACTTCCACAAAAAAAGCTTAACTTAACTTGCATGTCAGTTATATTGCAAAACCCTAAGTGATTGTGTGTAATCAACAGGTCTGGACCAACATGGTTGAATATTTACAGAGTGAAAGGACTGGATCATTGCTTGATGCACTTTCTGTGCCTCAGGGACGAGACGAGGGGGATATGTCAGACCTTTGCCATTGTTCCAGGCCACACCATCGAGTTTCTTTGGGCTCGTTTACACTGCAGGTCTTGATGCCCAATTTTGACTTGTTGCCTGTATCTGATTTTTTTTGACCGTCCGTTTACACATACTTTCAATTGTGACCCATTTCTGATTCATGTGTTTACACTTGACATACTATCTGAAACATCGCACATGCTTAAAGGGGTTTCTTGCACAGGTGGACGAAATATGCGAAATATGCTTGATGCTAATCGTAATCGTATAAGAGTTTAAATGAGTTGCTTAATGACTTTTAAAGGTGCACTGTGTAATATTTTGGAGGATCTGTTGACAGAAATCCAATATAATATACATAACTATGTTTTCAGTGGTGTATGACCTTACTTAATGAACCTTAACACTTGTATTCAATACTTGTATACAAAAAAGTATTAAAGAAATGTATTAATGTAAAGGAAAAAAAAGCAATTAAATGAGATTGAAATCACATACAGTGGCCTCTCAGATTTATTGTATTACAGAGACAATAATTATTTTACATTCGTAATATAACAAATATTTGTTACTAATTTTATTAAGGCAATGAGACAGGAAATAACCCAGCACACGAGTAAGACTTAACCCAGCAAGAGGGTTAATTTCACCCACTGGTTGGGTCAAATGAATGACCCATAAATATGGGTTAAATGGTAAAACCCAGCACTTTGGTCAAATCAACCCAGCGCGTGTTCCGTCCAATAGTGACCCAGCAGCGTGGTTAAGGTTGGGTTATTTTTTAACCCTGCATTTTTTAGAGTGTAGGTATTTATTTGAACAAGTGGCTAAACTAACGAAAAATAAAGCTTCTAGTCCAGAAGTTTCTAAGCAACACAGCAATAATGACTTTATGAACTTCTTCAATTATAAGATCGATAATATCAGGGACAAAATTATAACTATGCAACCGTCTACTACAGTATCGCATCAGGGAGTGCATTATAGTATCCCCGAGGAAAAGTTTTATTAATTTGATGCTATAGGAGAGGAAGAATTTTGCAAACTCGTTAAATCATCTAAATCGACAACTTGTATGTTAGACCCTATACCAACTAAGCTACTGAAAGAGATGCTCCCAGGTGTCATAGATCCTCCTCTTCTTAATATCATTAATTCGTCTTTGTCTCTAGGATACGTACCAAAAACCAAAAGCTGGCTATGATTAAACCGCTTGTTAAAAAACCCGCAATTTGATCATAAAAAATTAGTCAATTACAGGCCGATCTCGAATCTGCCTTTTCTTTCAAAGATATTAGAAAAAGCAGTATCCTCACAACTGTGTTCCTTTCTTGAAAGAAATGGTATCTGCGAGAATTTTCAGTCAGGATTTAGACCGTACCATCGTACCGAGAAAGCTCTCATTAGAGTCACAAATGATTTGCTCTTATCATCCGATCGTGGATGTATCTCGCTATTAGTCTTACTGCTTGAACTTAGTGCTGCATTTGATACCATTGACCACAACATTCTTTTAAATAGACTAGAAAACTATGTTGGTATTAGTGGAATTGCACTAGCATGGTTTAAATCATACTTATCTGACCGTTATCAGTTTGTAGCAGTAAATGAAGAGATGTCTTATCGATCACAAGTTCACTATGGCGTACCACAAGCCTCAGTACTAGGACCGCTACTGTTCACTCTTTACATGCTACCATTATGAGATATTATTAGGAAACATGGAATTAGCTTTCACTGTTATGCCGATGATACTCTGTATCAGTATATTTCTTCAAAACTTAACGAAACTTACCCATTCACAAAATTAACGGAATGCATAGCTGATATAAAAATTGGATGACTAGTAATTTCCTACTACTAAATTCAGATTCTAATTATTGGCCAAAAAAACTTCCTCACGTAATAACCTAGAATACTGTCTAACACTTGATGGCTGCTCTGTTAAGTCTTCGTCTTCGTAAACTTTGTAGGTTGTCTACAAACCGGAAGGTTGGTGGTTCAATCCCCGGTTCCACCTGACCAAGTGTCGAGGTGTCCATGAGCAAGACACCTAACCCCAGCTGCTCCCGACGAGCTGGATGGCGCCTTGCATGGCTGACACTGCCGTCGGTGTATGAATGAGAGAATGAATGGGTGAATGTGAGGCAATATGTAAAGCGCTTTGGTGGCCACAGCGCTATATACATGCAGTCCATTTACCATTTTACCATTCGTCGTCTGTTAGGAACCTGGGTGTGCTCTTTGATACCAATCTTTCATTTGAAAGTCACGTGTCTAGTATCTGTAAAACTGCATTTTCCATCTTAAAAATATATCTAAATTACACCATATGCTCTCATTGACAAATGTGGAATAATTAGGTCATGGGTTCATGACCTCAAGGCTAGATTATTGTAATGCTCTACTGGGTGGTTGCCCTGCACGCTTAATAAACAAACTACAGCTAGTTCAAAACGCTGCAGCTCGAGTTCTTACCAGAACCAGGAAGTATGACCATATTAGCCCGGTTCTACCAACACTGCATTGGCTGCCTATTAAACATTGTAAGTAATCAGCAATATTTTGAAATTTATACAAAGCACTAAATGGTTTAGCTCCGCAGTACTTGAGCGAGCTCTTAACGCATTATAGTCCTTCACGTCTATTGCGATCTCAAAATTCCGGCCAGTTGATAATACCTAGAATATCTAAATCGACTGCAGGCGGTAGATCCTTTTCCTATTTAGCACCAAAACTTTGGAACAGTCTTCCTACCATTGTCCGGGAAGCAGACACACTCTGTCAGTTCAAAGCTAGACTAAAAACACATCTCTTTGACTTAGCATTCACATAATACAGTATCAACTTCTATAATTCAATGTCAGGCTGCATAGGTTAGGTCAGCCGGAACTGGGAACGCTTCTATTAAATCCTGATGTACTCGTTACATCATAAGAAGAATGGCATCTACGCTAATTTTAGTATCTTTGTTTATCCCGAGGTTTTCCCGCAGCCTGCCGGATCCAGGCCGTTTCCAGATCTGACAAAGGACCTTCGCCTGGACCGATGACAACGCAGTGCTGAAGTGCCAACTAGCCTCTCCCTATGGAGGATCCCAATTTCACTATACAGATAAAGCGTTGTGGAAATTAGGGTTCACGTACCAACCCAGAAGTGATCAAATAAAATAAATTCTGGGTAACACTTTATTTTAAGGTGCTTGTAATAAGCAGTAATTAACAGTTAACCCTCTGGGGTCGGCAATCACGCCGGTGTGATCTGCTCGCTTTTTTTCTTATCAGTGCAAAAGAGACTCAAAATACTCAGTTGATTTTGATCTTACATATAAGTGTTATACATCATTAGATCCTGTTAAGTTTCTTTTTTTTGTGGATACTCACAATAAAAACAAAGTGTTGTGCTTTTCACCAAATAAAGAAAAACAAACATGATCCGAGTTCTGCGTTCTCTCTGTCAGTGAAGTCCATTCTGAAACGCATCCTAAGATTAACTGTAACTCCGCGATTACTTGTCACACAGGCACGAGAGATTTTTCTTTATGAAGCTTGAATTCTCTTCTTTTAAATGAAGTAATTTATATAAAAAACAAATATTCTCAGTTTATGCAATCCGTTTGAAACCAAGGAGAGGTCCAGTTTTTTCTTTCTCCCCTCATTATTTTTAATGAGTTGAGGCCGCCACGCCCCCGGCGCTATTCACATGTAAATAATTTAGGTGATAGCGCACACGCCCCCGATCAATGCCATAAAAACACAAAGATTCTTCATGAGATTCACTGATAGTTCATCGCGTTTTGAGGATGGCACGCTACTCCGGTGAAGAAGCCCTTCAGATGATTCTGGACAGCGAGGATTCACCTTTTCCTCAGAGGAATTTGAAACTCGGACGACCAACGGCAGCATTTTGAAGAACGAATTGACCCCGCCGAGGATACAAGTTCGGAGTAAGTTGTTTAGTGTTATATAATTCCTTTTCTGATTATAGAGCTCAAATGAATTTTCAGACTATATTTTTGCCTAGTTTTGGCTAGCTTTTGACATAGGAAAGATTACCTCACAGTCACAATATCCCTATACGCTCGTGTAAACTTTTTAAATGTGATATTAGCCTACTACATATATTTCACTCAGTTTTGAGATTAGTTTATGACACTGATTATCATGCTAAAATACTGCCTTATGCGTAATTTATTTTGTTTGCAAATAACTGCTTAGGTTATAATGATTTAGTGAAATATATTTCAGCCTCCGGTAAAATATGTGATACTCTCTAAATACAATATATTATTTATGTATACATGTTCAGTTCGGCTAACTGAAATAAAACCATGTCTATATTGTGAAGGGTAGTCAACTTTAGCATGGGTGTGTTCACTTATTCTAAGCACTGTGTGTGTGTGTGTGTGTGTGTGTGTGTGTGTGTGTGTGTATATATATATATATATATATATATATATATATATATATATATATATGTGTATATATATATATATATGTGTGTGTATATATATATATATATATATATATATATATATATATATAATTAAATCGCAATTTTTTCTACAATGCATGCCCAAAGTCGTGCAGCCATATAGTTTCTCTTGATATCAGCATGTTCAAAGGTGTTTATTTTTTTATTTATTTTTTTACAGGGAGAGATGCCACTGATGAGTCCTGCTGACTTCAACATTCAACAGTCTCTGTACATGAACATGGTAAAATGAAAAATCAAACACCTTGGAAATGACAGGTATGTACTATGTTTTAATGGCACAAAGTTGTGTGACTGTTCAAGCCTCTGTCTTTAGATCAGTGTGTTTACTAATGTGTTTTTTTGTCCTTTGTTGTGTATCTTTGGATTATGTTGTCTTGTAAATAAATCCAAACAATCTAAAAGCCATTCTTTTTTAAATCTCCTCATTCTTTGTGCAAGGCTCCTTATAATGATATGGCCTGATAGCACCTAATAGGGCCATTATGGGAGGGTCTTTGTCTTTCTCAGGTGTGAAATGCATACATATTAATGAGAGATCATGCCTCCTCGCATAAAGCTTGCTGACACAAAACACGTCATTAAAAAAGTAAAAATACTTTATTGTCTTATCTGAATGAGTAGTCAGGATGATTCTCACATAGTTTTGGAGCAAATATTCTAGGCTATGTGATACAATTTTCAAAAGTCTTGTGAAGAAATAATCAATATGTGTTTTGTGGCCTTATTTCAACAACTTTCATTTTTATTTTTTTCAATAACCACGCATAAACGTTATTCTCTTAAAAATACAAACATGTACATACATGTTGCTTAGATATTATTGTAGCCCAGTTTGTGCTATATAGAGTGAATTTACACCTTTGCCATTAACATGTTTATAAATAACTGAAAAAAAGCACAAATGTAAGGGCATATCAGAACATCCCAATGGCTCCAAAAACACCTCAGACCCCAGAGGGTTAATAAGACACTTATAAGACCTTATAAGATGCATATAAGATGCATATAAATTAATTTTATTTATTTATTATCTTTAGTTAATGCTTATATGCATCTTATATGGATCTTATAAGGTATTATTAACTGCTAATTACTGCTTATTACAAGCACCTTAAAATAAAGTGTTACCAAATTCTGTATCAAAATTTATAGGCAAGACAAATAGTTTGTTTAGGCATGGTTTGTAGGGAATTACAAACTTGCGCACATATATTCAAACGCACATAACTATAGAATCAATTCTTAATGCGCATGTGAACACCATCAGCGTTTATCACAGGTTCGCGTTTAAAGTCTGTTTAGAGAGAACGGTGTCATCTTAGCGGACTTTTTCAATTTAATAACAAATGATAATTTCGACGGAAGTGAATCAATCAAAACTAACTTTAGCTAGAAAATAACATTAATATAATTTAAGGTAACAGAGATTGGTTTGGTTTTATAGCGGTTCTTGAATAATTTTATCTCTGTAAAGCTGCTTTAAAACAAATCTACACTGTTAAAAGCGCTTATATAAATGAGGATGACTTGACTAGAGGATGTGAGCTTGGTGAGCAATCTATCGTCATGGGAACCACACATAAGTTCAGTCTTTGAAGACCCCTCCAATGTATTGAGGAGACCAACCAAAGTGCTAACTGATAAAGCAAAGTCCTCAAAGCCTTGAGCATCCCCTGGTTTCAGTGGAGGTGTGTGGAGAATGTTGCCAATTTCTCCCTGTATCAGTTGTCGGGGCTGCCCATAGAGATGTTGCAAAGCTTGCATGGCTCGAGTATAAGGCATAGGATCATACATGTATATCTGTGATGGTCAAGTAACACTTGAGATTTATAGTCCTCTGTCAAATGGAGATGTGGGCCAAGGATGCCACCAAGTCCATTTTTTACCAGAGCAAATTCACTCTCCTTCCCAGTGGTGAAATTGAGCTTAGGTTTAGGTATTCCATAAGAGAATGCAATAGCCATATCCACCATGCTTGGAACTTGAACTGCTGGCTGTACAGTAGAAGAGAATGGTGCAGGATATGGCTGTTGCTGAAGTATTGCGTCTGGGGGTCTGGAAGGCCAATAGCCCTGTGCGTATGGATCTGAATAATTCACAGATTGCAGTGGGGGAGGTTCTGAGTACTGAAACATCAGAGGCTGTGCAGGAGCAAATGCTGGTAATAAATGTGTGAACTGTGGTGGTACATAAATGGGATTTACCGTATTTCTCTGCACAGAGGTCATAGGAAGTGCATAAACTGGCGGTTTGCCGGTTACAGTTCGGTACACCGTAGACTTAGATGTCATTGGAGGTATGCATCGTTGTCCAAAGGACTGGACTTGTGGCTGAAATGTCTGCTGAAGATCACCAGGTTGTTGATAAACATATGACTGATGTATCATACCTGCTGGAACAGACTCTGTGCGTGGCTCATGTCGTGCTACATGACGTTCAGTAACAGGGACAGATGCTGGACGAGACAAGGGCTGTTGAACCTGAGGTAATTACCCTGGTGACAGGTGGACTGGAGATTGACTGTGTGGCTGAGGTAATCCTGTGGTTGATAAGTGTGCAGGTATCATTTGAGAGGAGTACCAAGAAGAGTGATATTCCAAGATTATCAGGGCTTTGTGGACCTGGTCTTGGTCTGCATAGAGAAAAGTCAAGTCAAGTCGCCTTTATTTATATAGCGCTTTTTACAATACATATTGTATCAAAGCAGCTACACAGTGATAACATGAAAATAATACAACAAAGTTTGTTTCTAGAAGAAAATTGCGTCAACGTCCACCTTAAGTAAGGCAGATCAATAATAATGTTGAATAGTCAAGTCAAGTCATCTTCATTTATATAGCACTTTTAACAATGGATTGTTTCAAAGCAGCTTTACAGAGATAAACATATAATTTAAGGTAACAGATTGTTTTGGCGTTATAGCGGTTCTTGAATAATGTTACTTCCAGCCAAAGTTAACTTTGATTGATTCACCTCCGTCGAAATGATCAGACTTTTAAACGCAAACCTGTGATTAACGCTGACGGCGTTCACATGCTCATTCAGAATTGATTCTATAGTTATGTGCTTTTTAAAATATGTGCGCAGGTTTGTAATTCATACAACCCAGCCTAAACAAACTACTTTTCTTGCCTATAAATTTTGATACAGAATTTTGTTTTATTTTATCACTTCGGGGTACGCGAGCCGGAATTCACAACGCTTTATCTGTAGAGTGGGAAAGGGATCCTCCATAGGGAGAGGATAGTTGACACTTCAGCACTGCATTGTCATCGGGTCCAGGCGGATCTCCTTCGTCAGATCTGGACACGGCCAGGATCCGGCAGGCTGCGGGAAAACCTTGGGATAAACAAAGACACTAATATTAGCGTAGATGCCATTCTTCTTATGATGTAGCGAGTACATCAAGATTTAAGGGAAGTGTTCCCAGTTCCGGCTGACCTAATCTATGCAGCCTAACATTGAATTTATAGAAGTCTATAATGTATTGTGTATGCTAGGTCAAAGAGATGTGTTTTTAGTCTAGCTTTGAACTGACAGAGTGTGTCTGCTTCCCGGACAATGGTAGGAAGACTGTTCCCTGTAGGACTGTAGGAAGATATTAAATGTCCCCAACTAAGCAAGCCAAAAGCCAAGGCAACAGTGGCAAGGAACCAAAACTCCATCAGGTGACAGAATTGAGAAAAAAACCTTGGGAGAAACCAGACTCAGTCGAAGGGCCAGTTCTCCTCTGGCCAACGAAGGAACAGTGTATGATTCGGGCAGCATTACAAGTCAAATTGGATCGGAACATTTAGACTATTTATCCATTTCCATCTGTTTGGAAGTCGAAGTAATCACGCCGGTATGGACACAAGTTGTTGAGGATCAGTGCCGATGGTTGTCGTGTCGATGAGGCCTTCACAGGGCTGATGAGGCTGGCACTTCAGGATGCGTTGGGATGGGTCCAGGCCCAGGTCCACCATAGAGGGTCCCTCGGGATAAGCGGAGAGACTAATATTAGCGTAAACGCCATCCTTCTTATGATGTACCAAGAACATCAGGATTTACGGGACGTGAAAAAGGCAAGCTGGCACTACGTTGCTGGATGGACTGCTGCTGACGGCCTGAGTGAGGGACTGACCTTTGATGTTCAGCACCTGTGCAATGGGAGTAGAGCAAGTCCTGATGCATGCGTGGTGAACCTTTGCCTTGCTCAAGAGACATTTGTAATGTGCTTTGTAGTTCAAATTTGCAGGTCAAATTTATAGCACCCATAAATCCGAGTGCGCAGCGCCGTTGTTTTATCTATTAGGCCCATATAAAAGCCAGACAACGCTAAATGTTCAGTTTTCGGATAATATAATTTACATATTAAAGTGTTGTAATAAATTAAATGTAACAATTATATTAATACTTTTATAAAAATACCAACAGAGTTGCTTTATGCAAGTAAATGGTGGTCTAATTAGGGCCCGAGCACCGGTGGTGTGAGGACCCTCTTGGAATTGCTCTGTTTATTATTAGGGCCCGTTTTCCTTAGGATTCTTCTTCTTCTTCCTCCTCCTTTTGGGCACTTTTGGGGCCCTTAACGTACTCGAAAACTCTTGAGACTTTCCACACGGGTCAGAACCCGCGGCCATCAGGGCCTGGCTGAAGCTGGTACCCGGGCGTGGCAAGGGGGCTCAACAGCACCCCCCGGAACGGGGTCCAAAAACTTGGTCCATAAATCAAACACGCTTGAATGTACTAAAATGAAACTCGGTACACATTTAGATATCATCGGGCCAAACAACTTTCATGCTCTAAGTTTTACGCCAGCCCAACAGGAAGTCGGCTATTTAGGATTGTTTGGAAAACGCATGCAATGGAATTGAAAGTACTCCTAGAGAATTGATCCAAATGCCACGAAACTCAGTCAGCGTGAAGTCAAGACATTGAGAATGAAAAATTGCCAGGGGATTTTTGATATCTGGAACGGTTTGGCCGTGGCGAGGAAACAAATTTATGGCGAATAATGGAAACAGGAAGTGTGTTATAACTTAAGCATACATTAACTGATCTTGATGAAACTTCAGCTGTGTGTTCGCTGTAAGAGGCCGATCACATGGATGTGACTATTGTGAGTCAAAGTTATAGTGCCACCAACTGGCAGTAGGAAGTGTGTCACTTTCTAAATGCTTTTGACAAAAGTTATCTACAGTAACAAAACTCGGTATGTATATTGTACTCTTCGAGCCGAACAACTTTCTAATTTACAGTCATTAGCTACGACCAACAGGAAGTCAGATATTTTGGTTTGAATGTGGATTTCAGATTCTGAGTTTTTAGCTACTCCTCAGTTTATTTTATTCACGCCAAACTTTTTCAACATGATAAAAATACATTAAAGATGATAAATTGTGAACGGATATTGAATATCTCAAACGGTTTAGCTATGGTGAGGGATTAGGTTAATGTCAAAAAAAGAATCAGGAAATGTCTCATATCTTTCTAAAATGTAATTATACACCATTTATTTTTATATAAAATTACACAAATATTAGAACTAAACCCCTTTTATTCCTTTTTTTCAATTAAAAGATTTATGTAAAACAGCCAGAATGGTTGTTTAGTCAAAAAAAAAATTCCAAATCATACATAGTCTTATACTGCCCTCTTGTGTTCAAAATCAGGTAGGCCTATTTTATTTATATATAAATATATTAGGGATGTTACTATGGAAATATTTTCCCACCGGTTAATCAATGTGTGACACGGCTGGGGGCTTTAAAATCGCTAACTTGGAAGCGAAAGTAAAATACGGACGTCCGCACAAGACATTAATAATGGTGCAGAGTAGAGCGAGCTTTTTCAATTAATTCCTATGGAAGTAGGAATGAACTAAACAACGTTCACTCTGTTCTACTCGTCCCTCACCGTGGGCGCGCACAGTTATGAATGCCTGTGCAGCCGTGAGCATTTTAGTTTAATTTTAAAATTAGCGCCATTTCATTATTACTTTAATTTATTTAACAAAAACACATATTTGTGTACACTCGCAATAAAACACAACATTAAGTAAACACTTTGCAGTTTGAATGATGTCCTGTATAGGGCTGGGCGATAAAACGATAAAAATATGTATCGCGATAGACACGTGATCGATATCAATAAAAAAAATGTGTTTGATAAAACGTTCGATATTTTTTTCTTCGTCGGAAGAAACTACAGGTTGCAAAGCAAGTTTGGTTGCATTAACAAAGACACTCACTCTCTGGTAACCTAGCAACGTAGGGAGTGAGACGCTAACAGGCAATCATGTAACGGTGTCCATTTGGTTGCGCCATATCGTTGTCTCGTGCTGCTGGATTCCTCTTCAGTAACCGGCGATTGATAAGCAGAAAATGAGTGCCCTTCATCTGCATGCCATGCAGGCTAGAATTGCTAAACATTATTGGATAATTCGCTCTATTCGCGTTTGATGTGAACACAGCATAATGAACAGGCTGCGATGTCAAGATTGCAATGCTGGAGTGTGTCTGTGTGTGTGTGTGTGTGTGTGTGTGTGCACGAGAGAGAGAGAGAGAGAGAGAGAGAGAGAGAGAGAGAGAGAGAGAGAGAGAGAGAGAGAGAGAGAGAGAGAGAGAGAGAGAGAGAGAGAGAAGGCACGGGCGCGGGATAGAGAGACACGCGGGCGCGATCGAACAGTGGAGACATAAAAACATACTCCGTCATTTTGTTAATACAGGACATCATTCAGTCTGCAAAGTGTTTACTTATATTTGTGTAGGCCTATACTCGCAATAAAACACAACATTGTGCTTTTGTCACACTGTATTTCTTGTCAAACTGTGACCTACAACTGTCACACACACACCAGTTTAAAAGCAAAACATATTTATCCAACCCCTTTTTAAAACAGTCTGTGTTCCATCTTTTGGACATTCATCATATCGCATTGGTTTTCATTTCTTGTCCTCAAAACAGAGCACTATTCTGTTTATTTTTAAGTTACACATTGATTAAAAAATAAATTTAAATGTGTTGGTAGTATTATTTTATACGGAAATCAATCATTTATAATTCTGATGAGAATAAAGTTAGGGTTAATTAAAATTAAGGAAAACAAATATATTGATCTGAAATATAGCAAATTAATTTTAAATTCATTCAGGTACAATTACCAAACATATCTCAAGGTCTTTTATCTTTTTATTAGTTTAATTAAACCAATTATATAAAACTATTATCAGTGCACTATAAATAAACTGGTTCTATGCCTTTATTAATAAAACTTATTTAAAAAATACAAGGTTTAAGACATTTATAAAAATGCCTTCTATATTTCTGTTTTGATTTTCACTCCATTGTACCGAAATCGTACCGAAGCGTGATGTCTGAACCGAACCGTGACTTCTGTGTACCGTTCCACCCCTAGTATTGTCGTCATACTATGAATTACGTTAAGCTATGGTAAAAGTGGTACCGCCAGACCTGGAGATCGGCTGAATGGTTTCCTAAACGGTAAACAAACAATTGTTTATTCGAGGGGAGGTGGAAAATGAGCTTAATTCCCCAAATGGTGGAATATCCCTGTAACGTTAGCTAGGCTTATCGTTAGCCGGGTGCTCTGCCCTGACTTATGATACAGTGTGTAAGATACAAACTTCCGGGTTGGCACTCAAAGATTTTTGATAAGTATGCTGATTTTTGTTAAGTCACGCTCAGAAATGTGTCATTTGCATATTAAAATCTCAAAAAAAATCAAGCAGGGGGCACGTACGACCACAAACCCCCACCACCCACGTCCTGCCACTGTCACCTTTTTTACTCTGAGGAGTTTGCAGGTCTGATTGTGAATTTAGAGTTATGTTTACATTTTAATAATTTGAGTTTTCCATGGCTGTGTTGACATTGCTGTCTTGGGATTGTAATCAGAGAAAGGTTAAGTTTAAAATAAAAAAATTTAAATGTAATATATTTTTTCTCCTGGTCCTTATTTTAAATGGGTCATAAAAAAATCAATAATTATCGATATCGACCGATATGAAACACTGATATCGTGATACAGTTTTCAGCCATATCGCCCAGCCCTAGTCCTGTATGAAGAAAATGACGGAGTATGTTATGTGTAACACTGTTCAATCGAGTCACCCACACACACACACAAATTCCAGCATTGCAATCTTGACATCGCAAGCCTGTTCATTTATATATATCTGCTATATATTAGATCAATATATATGTTTTCCTTAATTTTAATCAACACTAACTTTATTCTCATCAGAATTATATTTTTTTGTATAAAATAATACTACTGAAAAAACACATTTGATTTTCTAACTTAATCAATGTAGAACGTGTAACTTAAAAATAAACAAATTAGTACTCTGTTTGAGGCCAAGAAATGAAAACCTATGCAATATGATGGATGTCCAAAAGATGGCACTCCCAGACTGTTTTTAAATGGGGTTGGATAAATATCTTTTTGCTTTTAAACTGTGTGTGCCTTGGTGTCTGTTAGTTAGTGGCAAGAGTTTAACCCTTGTTTAAGTTTAAGGCCTTGTCTTCTCGGATATATATATATATGTGCGGAACTACCAGAGCCGTTCGGCAGATAGCGAGCAGATGCAGCATATGTGTTGTATCGAGGCAGGGTCAGGCCAGGGGGATCCATTTGCAGCTTTTATTAAGAATGGTCAAGACAGGCAGGGTGAGCAATGGCAAACAGGGCAGAACAGAAAAGGCAGAGACAAACCAGGTTGACAGGCAAAGGGCCGAGGCAGGCAGCAAGAATCAGAGTCCAATAAACAATCCAGATCGGGGTAGGCAGAATGTAGTCAGCAACGTTAAACAATCGGTCAAATACAGAAATCAAACATGGGAGATGATGGCCGGGCAAAATCCATATAAGTGGCTATTGTGGTTCACGATCAAAGGCCCTGTCCAACATGGCACACTTCATATGAATTTTCAGTCTTGTGTACTTATTTCATGTGTCCGTTAAATCCATGAGACCGTCTGTAGGGTGTCTCATTTTTCATTTTAGGTTTCAGAAGGTTGCTCACGCATACTTTGTGGTTGATTTGTGCCCTCGAAACGTTTATATAGGCCTATATTTTTTTATATTTTTGTTTATATAATTTTTATTTATATTATTAGGCCCATTTATTTATTTAATTTTACAGCAGGTTGCATGTACAATGGATAGGCTATAAGCCCATTTAAATTTTAATCATGTGCGTTGTGCAAAATTTCAGTTATCAAAATTCTGGCCTAATAGTTAATTTACTTTTAAAACTTTTATGTAGCCTATATTTTTGTTTATATATTTTTTATTCATATTATTAGGTCAATTTAGTCGTTTAATTTTACAGGACTTTTTGCTATCGTCCTTCTTACATAGGCTAGGCCTAATTTGTAATTTGAAATAAAACATTTCTATTTGGAAAATGTTGTTGTTGCTCTTTAGTTCTTTGGGTGGTAAGCCTGTGGTCTAAGCTAAAAGTGAAGTACTTGCAGATTTTTTTCCTTTTTTGGAGCGAGCGGGGGCGATTTGAGTGGAGCGCGAAGCAAACTGCGTTGAGCGCTGAGCGATAATGAGCGGAACGGTCTGATGTGGCTTTGAGCGGCGGAGTGGAGGGGTGAACCGTTCCGTGAGCGAGGAGCTGAGATTCTCACCGCTCCACTCCGCTTATATGCTCTGTTACTGAGTGCCCTGTTACAGTGTTTACTTCCTTTTTGTTCACATATTCATATATTTTTAAAAAATTACTTTATTTGTTAAAAATACTGTAATTAGATGGCAACTTCTTGAATCTGCAATCCTAAGTGTAAACTAGGGGTGTGACGATAACCGCATCACCGCAATATCGCGTTAATGAGATCCCTACTGCGGTGTGAGGTCATCACCGCACTTTTTTTTTGTGCTGAAAGCTACAGGAGTGCATATGGTGTGTGATATGAACTATAAGCACATTAATCTTTGCTTATAATTTACTGTATTCCGCGAGTCCTATGTTCAAGGGCTTCTGGAGAAAAAAATATGATTACCAGTGCGCACGAAATTACCAGATTACTGAGTGCTCTGTTACAGTGTTTACTTCCTTTTTATTCACATATTCATATTTTTTAAACAATTACTTTGTGAAAAATACTGTAATAGGATTGCAGATTCAAGAAGTTGCCATCTAAAGTATAAGCTAGGGGTGTGACGATAACCGCATCACCACAATATCGCGTTAATGAGATGCCGAGCGCGGTGTGAAAGTTACAGGAGTGCATATGGTGTGTGATATGAACTATAAACATTAATCTTTGCTTATAATTTACTGTATTCCGCGAGTCCCATGTTGAAGGGCTTCTGGAGAAAAAAAAAACGCTTCCTGCGCAAGGGAGGGACAGTCCATTAAACATATGGGGGATTTATGGAGAGGGAGAAGGAGGAAGTGCGCCATCATCTTCTCCTCCTCCTCCTCCAAAAAAAAAAATGGAATCTTGCGGACCTGCTTGGAAAGAGAAAAGCACAATCCTCCAATCCAGTCCCAAAACGAATCCGTGCAGACACTGAAGTCGCAAGGTATTTGCAGGAGGAAGCCCTCGATCTGCACTCTGATCCGCTTGCCTGGTGGCGGGATAATCAGGCTCGATTCCCTCTTCTGTCGAAAGTTGCCAGAAAATATGACTATATGCGCTACGAGCACTCCCTCGGAGCGTGTATTCAGTGCGGCTAGCAACATTGTCACTCTTTTAAGATCCTCGCTGAAGCCAGACAAATTTAACATGTTGGTTTTCCTGTCACGAAACCTGAAGACCGAAAAATAAAGCAGCAGGACTTGATGATTCACTTAAGCGGCCCAACAGCCGAACACTTGTTCAGACTATTGCTCTTATTTTATTTTAACCGCCAAACCGCGAAATTTTGTGCTTCTTCACCGTGGTAAGAAAAAATCCCATACCGTCACAGCCCTAGTATAAGCATGTTTATTTTAAAGCTACACTGTGTAACTTTTTTAGTTTATTCTTAGCTAAAAACACTTAGTTCTTTCAAAAATATATGTGCTCATTAATGTATATTTACTTCGTTCAAGTAATAAAGTATTCTCGTGAGTGTAAAATTTGATTCATTTGTTGCTATAGGAGAGGAAGAATTCTGCAAACTCGTTAATTCATCTAAATCGACAACTTGTATGTTAGATCCTATACCGACTCAGCTACTGAAAGAGATGTTTCCAGAGGTCATATATCCTCTTCTTAATATCATTAATTCATCTTTGTCTCTAGGATACGTACCAAAAACCTTTAAACTGGCTATGATAAAACCGCTTGTTAAAAAAACACAACTTGATCCTCCAGAATTAGTCAATTACAGGCCGATCTCGAATCTGCCTTTTCTGTCAAAGATATTAGAAAATTATCTTCACAACTGTGTTCCTTTCTTGAAAGAAATGATATCTGCGAGGATTTTCAGTCCGGATTTAGACCGTACCATAGTACTGAGACCGCTCTCATTAGAGTCACAAATGATTTGCTCTTATCATCCGATCGTGGTTGTATCTCTCTATTAGTGTTACTCGATCTTAGTGCTGCATTTGACACCATTGACCACAACATTCTTTTAAATAGACTAGAAACCTATGTTGGCATTAGTGGAATTGCATTAGCATGGTTTAAATCATACTTAACTGACCGTTATCAGTTTGTAGCAGTAAATGAAGAGATGTCTTATCGATCACAAGTTCAGTATGGCGTACCACAAGGCTCAGTACTAGGACCGCTGCTGTTCACTCTGTACATGCTACCATTAGAAGATATCATTAGGAAACATGGAGTTAGCTTTCACTGTTATGCCGATGATACTCAGCTGTATATTTCTTCAAAACCCAACGAAACTTACCAATTCACAAAATTAACGGAATGCATAGCTGATATAAAAAATTGGATGACTAGTAATTTCCTACTACTAAATTCTGAAAAGACAGAGATTCTAATTATTGGACAAAAAACTTCCACACGTAATAACCTAGAATACTGTCGAACACTTGATGGCTGCTCTGTCAAATCAAAGTTAACTTTAGCTGGAAATAACATTATTCAAGAACCGCTATAACGCCAAAACAATCTGGTACCTTAAATTATATGTTTATCTCTGTAAAGCTGCTTTGAAACAATCCATTGTTAAAAGCGCTATATAAATGAAGATGACTTGACTCAAGTCTTCGTCGTCAGTTAGGAAACTGGGTGTGCTCTTTGATGCCAACCTTTCTTTTGAAAGCCACATGTCTAGTATCTGTAAAACTGCATTTTTCCATCTTAAAAATATATCTAAAATACGCCATATGCTTTCATTGGGAAATGCGGAACAATTAGTTAATGCGTTCATGACCTCAAGGCTAGATTATTGTAATGCTCTACTGGGTGGTTGCCCTGCACGCTTAATAAATAAACTACAGCTAGTTCAAAACGCTGCAGCTCGAGTTCTCACCAGAACCAGGAAATATGACCATATTAGCCCGGTTCTGTCAACACTGGATTGGCTCCCTATTAAACATCGTATAAATTTTAAATTATTGTTGATTACCTACAAAGCACTAAATGGTTGAGCTCCGCAGTACTTGAGCGAGCTCTAAACGCATTATAGTCCTTCACGTCTATTGCGATCTCAAAATTCCGGCCAGTTGATAATACCTAGAATATCTAAATCGACTGCAGGAGGTAGATCCTTTTCCTATTTAGCACCAAAACTTTGGAACAGTCTTCCTACCATTGTCCGGGAAGCAGACACACTCTGTCAGTTCAAAGCTAGACTAAAAACACATCTCTTTGACCTAGCATACACATAATACATTATAGACTTCTATAAATTCAATGTTCGGCTGCATAGATTAGGTCAGCCGGAACTGGGAACACTTCCCTTAAATCTTGATGTACTCGCTACATCATAAGAAGAATGGCATCTACGCTAATATTAGTGTATTTGTTTATCCCAAGGTTTTCCCGCAGCCGGCCGGAACTAGGCTGTATCCAGATCTGACGAAGGAGATCCGCCTGGACCCGATGACAATGCAGTGCTGAAGTATCCACTGTCCTCTCCCTATGGAGGATCCCTTTCCCACTCTACAGATAAAGCGTTGTGAATTTCGGCTCACGTACCCCGAAGTGATAAAATAAAACAAAATTCTGTACCAAATTTATAGGCAAGACAAGTAGTTTGTTTAGGCATGGGTTGTATGGAATTACAAACCTGCGCACATGTTTTCAAAAGCACATAACTATAGAATCAATTCTAAATGTGCATGTGAACGCCGTTAGCGTTAATCACAGGTTCGCGTTTAAAGTCTGATCATTTCGACAGAGGTGAATCAATCAAAGTTAACTTTAGCTGGAAATAACATTATTCAAGAACCGCTATAACGCCAAAACAATCTGCTACCTTAAATTATATGTTTATCTCTGTAAAGCTGCTTTGAAACCATCCATTGGTAAAAGCGCTATATAAATGAAGATGACTTGACTCGACTATAATATGCCATTGAAAATACATACGGGTAAGGGGTTCTAATGTCGGTCGCCATGTTGCCCCTCCATCTTGAAAGTACATTAGCCAAAGAGGGACATCAAGCTTCGCCTTTCACGTTTTAACACTCGATGGCACCGTGTCGAGGAGGTCGTACTGGAAGACATATTAATATTGGAGTCCATTGGCCACCGTAGGAGTTAACCCTCTGGGGACCAAGGGGTTTTTTGGGGCCCTTGGGATGTTTTTACATGCACTGACATTTGTGCTTTTTTCAGTTATTTATAAACATGTTAATGGCAAAGGTGTAAATTCACTCTATATAGCACAAACGAACCACCATAATATGTAAGCAACGTGTATGTACATGTTTGTATTTTTGAGAGAATATTATTTATGCGTGGTTATTGAAAAAACTAAAAATAAAAGTTTCTGAAATAAGGCCACAAAACACATATTGATTATGTCTTCACAAGACTTTTGAAACTTGTATCACATAGTCTAGAATATTTGCTCCAAAACTATATGAGAATCATCCTGACTACTCATTCAGATAAGTCAATAAAGACTTTTAGAATGTGTATGACGTGTTTTGTTTGAGAAAGCTTTATGCGAGGAGGCTTGATCTCTCATTAAAGGGTTAGTTCACCCAAAAATGAAAATTAAGTCATTAATTACTCACCCCCATGCTGTACCAACCCCGTAAGACCTTCGTTCGTCTTCGGAACACAAATGAAGATATTTTTGATTAAATGTGACAGCTGGATCACTCCTCCATAGGCTCCCTAAGGGAATGAATCCTGATGGCCCAGAAAGTCAATGAAGAAAATGTTTAAATATTCCATGTCACAACAGTGGCTCAACTATAAGTTTATCAAGCGACGAGAATACTTTTTGTGCGAAAAAACAAACAAAAATAACGACTTTATTCGAATATTCCTTTTCTTCCTTGTAGGCCTGAAACGAGACTTCAAGAGATTTCCACGACACGCCCGCGCGAGAACTTAACTGAGGTAGTTGAAGGAGATCGCAATTCTCGCGCATGCGTCGTGGAAATCTCTTGAAGTCTCGTTTCAGGCCTACAAGGAAGAAAAGGAATAGTCGAATAAAGTCGTTATTTTTGTTTTATTTCCGCACAAAAAGTATTCTCGTCGCTTGATAAACTTATAGTTGAGCCACTGTTGTGACATGGAATATTTAAACATTTTCTTCATTGACTTTCTGGGCCATCAGGATTTATTCCCTTAGGGAGCCTATGGAGGAGTGATCCAGCTGTCACATTTAATCAAAAATATCTTCATTTGTGTTCCGAAGACGAACGAAGGTCTTACGGGGTTGGTACAGCATGGGGGTGAGTAATTAATGACTTAATTTTCATTTTTGGGTGAACTAACCCTTTAATATGTATGCATTTCACACCTGAGAAAGACAAAGACCCTCCCATAATGGCCCTATTAGGTGCTATCAGGCCATATCATTATAAGGAGCCTTGCACAAAGAATGAGGAGATTTAAAAAAGAATGGCTTTTAGATTGTTTGGATTTATTTACAACACACACACACACACACACTGAATAAGTGAACACACCCATGCTAAAGTTGACTAAAAAGAGGAATAAAAAATCGTAATGCCTTAAAAAAGAGGAAAACTCCAACCTTTAGGGACATGAATAATGTCCTTGAATTCTTTGTGAATGAATAATGTATCGCAAATAATTAAATGTTCTTCTTTAAAATACAGGGTGCATACGTCTGGACACTTCTATCACACACCCTTCACCATATAGACATGGTTTTATTTCAGTTCAAAGTTAGAGTTGGAAACATCTTAAAAAGAAAATTGTCTTTTTCCATAAATGTCTTAGTTTGATCATACATATTTCAAAGTTGAGGATTCATTATTTTGATATAGCTTGCATTGGAACAAAAACTATAACATCTTAGTTGATTAGTTTATTGACAAAACATACTATATATTTAACATATGAGCAGAAACTCCTAACAAAAGCTTATTTGATGTCTATTTTAGAGTAAAAACTTTATACTCTATCCAAAACTAGTCAACAAAATGTCTTTTATTTCGTCTATAACAGTGCGTATCTGTGAGTTCATTCATTCATTCATTCACACACACACACACAGAAACATGATTCACATTTAAACAGTATGCTATTTTTCCGTTTACAGACACTAACGTTATTCTATATCGCGATTAGAACAAAGCACAAGCATAAAACACTTACACACTTCTCAGCTGAATCTGTTGCTCCTCCTCGTGGTCAAAATAAATCAGCAGTTGTTCTGAGGTAGGTAAATGTCTCAGGATTATTCCTCATAGCCGCTCAAGATGACAGTAGATTAATCTGACTAAAAAATATAGTGTGTTTTCAGAATTTATGGGCGTTAACACGTCTCAATGTGGTGCTTCACATATTTGCGTTTGAATAGCGCGTGCTCTCCGTGGGCGTGTCACATTACCAGAGATAATGAGCTGAGAGAAAGATAATTAGAATGGCTGACACGTCTCTCTTTATATATAGATGACATAAACGGAGAATATTTATTTTAGTTTTGAATCGGATCATTTAAAAGTAAACTCAAACGATTTAAAAGATATATTGCTTATGGCTGGGTGAATAGTATTTGCTGAGTTTTCAGTCCTTCCAGAAAATGGTGTTTTCTGGCAGAGTGGGGCTAGTTTTTTTAACTAATGGTTACAAAAACTACTTAAATCACGCAGGAGTAAATATGCATATCAAAACAAACAGTTGACAAAAGATTGCAATACGACGTATTTGGAGAGAGAAAGTTAGAGTGTGAGAGAGAGAGAGAGGGAGAGAGAGAGAGAATGGGTGAGAGAGAGTGAGTTAGAGAGAGAGAGAGAGAGAGAGAGAGAGAGCACAGTTCAAACAGTTCGACCGAGACCCAAAGGATTCTAACATTAATCTAGACAACTTTAACCCTCTGAGGTCGGCTATCGCGCCGGCGCGATAGTCTCGCTTTTTTCTTATCAGTGCAAAAGAAACTCAAAATACTCTGTTGATTTTGATCTTACATATTAAGTGTTGTACATCATTAGATCGTGATAAGTGTCTTTGTTTTTATTGTGAGTATCCACAAAAAAAATAGTGTTGTGCTTTTCGCCAATTAAAGAAAAACAAACATGATGCGCGTTCTGCCTTCTCTCTGTCAGTGAAGTCCATTCTGAAACGCGTCCTAAGATTATTTTTAATTCCGCGAATACTTGTCATACAGGCACGAGTGTTTTTCCATAATGAAGCTTGAACTCTCTTCTTTTAAATGAGTTAATTTATATAAAAAAACAAATATTCTTAGCTTATGTAATCTGTATGAAAAGAGAGAGATGTCAGTATTTTTCTTTCCAGCTCATTATACCTAATTACGCGTTAATGTGCCACGCCCACGGAGAGCGCGCGCTATTCAAACGCAAATGATTTTAGACAAGCCGTTCAAACATGCCAACGCCCACCAGCTGGATTATAAAACACATCGTGTTTAGTAAGTATTCTTGTACAGCTGTGTACACAGCGTATCCTTTCACTGTGAGGAATATCTAACCCTGAAAAATGTACCAGAAGTGCTGGTAGTTTCATTTCGAGGAGCAACGGATCCAGCTGATGTAGTAAGTCATTTATTCTAGTGCTTTGTTCTAATCGTGATATTGAAGTGTCGGACTGTAAACCGCAAAAAGACTGTTTAAATATGAATTGCGTGTATGTGTGTAGGCTAAATGATGAGTGAACGGCAAAGGCGCGCGCGCTTTGTTTACAGTTATACAGCGCGTGTCTGTGCCGTTCATTCACTCTCGCACCTACATTAGTAAACGTTATGTTTACATAAACACATCTTAGTAGGCTATAGCAATATAGTTTGTATGAGTAAAAATAGACTGAAATATGTTGAAATAAAATGTCTGTATAAGCAACAAGCTGCAAATTCACATGTATATACTAATATATCATACACAATATATTACAGACTAAATATGAATGTTTAGACACGATTTTGTGATTAGTTTTGGATAGCTTATAAAGTTTTGACTGTAAAAAAAGACTACTGTCACATTAAATAGGTACGCTTTTGTTCACCAATTTCTGCTCATAGTTAAATATACTATAGTATGATGTTTTGTCAAAAATAAAGTAGGTATATTGAATTATCAACTAAGATGTTATTATAGTGTTTGTTCCAATATTCAAACTAATGAATCCTTACCTTTTTTTAATACGTATGATAAAATGTATAGTTTTTACAAAGAAATACACTTGAAATATTGTTAAAATTATAATTGTTGTTGTAATTGTAACCTATTTGTAATTGGTTACAATTTCTAATTGTAAAATATGTATAGGCTATATAGATCATTTCTTTTGTCCTTGCATTCTTTGGGATCCTGTGACACACCTGTGTGAAAGGGCTAATTAATATGCAGCTCATTATGCGGCACATTATCCGGCCTTTGTCTTCTCAGGTGTGAACACGCCTCCACGCATATTGCCTTTCCAAACCAAAGGTCTCTAATAAAATTTAAATCAGTGTATGTGTTTGTGTAAATGATTAGGCAGGATGATTTTCAGATCATTTTGAAGCAAAAATTCTAGGCAACAACACTGATTAGTCACAAGTCTTGTAGACACATATTTAGTATGTGTTTTGTGGCCTTATTTCAGACACTTTAAGTTTTAGTTTTTTCAATAACCATGCATAAGCAATATTCTCTCAAAAATACAAACATGTTTCATAATTGTTGCTGAGAAATTACGGTAGTCCAGTTTGTGCTTTATTGAGTGAATTTACACCTTTGCCATTAACATGTTTATAAATAACTGAAAAAAGCACAAATGTCAGAGCATGTCAGAACACCTCAAGGACCCCAAAAATCCTTAGACCTCAGAGGGTTAAGCAGCACTTAATTGAGATTTGTACGTTACTTTTACGGCTCCTTTGTGTGCAGTTGTGTTACAAAGGCAGCGTGGTTGGAGTTGTCTGGAGTGTCTTCCAATAGGAGGCAGATGTTTGCGATTGCTTCAGCTGCGGTCCGTGAGAAACGATAAATCTTAGGGCTTGTTTCGTTCGTGAATACACTGACCGAAGTCAACTATCAAACTGAGGTAGATCAAAATAAAAGAAAACTTAGATTAAAACAAAGTAGGAAAACGACGAAGAAGGAAAACTCCGGCTGGAGTTTAGCAAGAAAGTTTAGGCATCTCTCTCTGGCGTAGGAAACTGCAAAGAGGAGAAGGTGGCGGTCTATTTTAAAGGGGCGAGGGACACGCCTTTCTCACGTGTCTGATCCAATCGTTTTGCAGGAAGGCGGGTCGGCAGACCTTGTGATTCACGCCTTCCGGATCATGTGCATAGTGGATAAAACTTGTTCGAAATACACTTCTAAACTAGTATTAATAAAAGCATGCAACATATGACATTTTGGGTTGATGATTCAATCTTCTTTGCTTATTCTGATTACAACCATACCAAGTTCGGCATTCCTAGGGCTTAGTAAAATGCAGATACATGATTTATCGTGATTAAACGGATGTTAAATTGATCACATATCATAAAAGCTTACAGTTATACCAGTTTTGTCATCAGGGAATCATGAAGCACAACCAGAAAAATATTTCACGCATTTTACAGGGTGATTTTGACCATAGTGTTCAGAATGATTGTCTCTCGTGTATGTGTGTGCGTGTGTGAAAACCGTGCTGGCTTCCGCCATAACCACACCCATTGACCCGATCCAAACCCACCTTGCCTACTCCTTGGGCAGTGCCATTCCACTGTACGTTGACCCCGCACAGCGAGAGGTAGGCTTCCTCTTAAACTTACCCGTTATAGAATCAAGCCGCATCTACCGACTCAAAGACATTGTCAACGTGGGATTTTGGCAGAGCAATACTTACTTCAAGGTACGGACACCTGACGTGGTAGCCTACCACGACAGCGACCCTCAGCTGTACCTAGCCCCAAACCTGCACATGTGCACCCGCACCAAAGATTTCCACTATCTCTGCCCTAGCAAGCCGTTCCTCAGAGACAACACTGATGGGATCTGCGGCCTGCAACATCTGGCCAGCGACGCACGTTGCCCGGCGGATGCTAAACCCCGCAGTCAAGTCACCGAGACGCAAGCCGAGATTGTGGGAAACCGATGGCTCGTTAACACTCCGGTACGGTCAGCGACACTGACCTACGACCAACACGACACCGCTACGCGTGTCAACCTGCTGAACCAGACCATGTGGATCCAAGTTCCACGAGGAGCCATCCTCCACCTGGACGACCTAGCCTTGTACCACCTCCCGAGTGAAGAATACCAAGCTGAACTAGAGATTCCACCCTTCTTCCGGGAGCGCAACTTCACTCTCGATCCAGAACTAGAGCAATGGATTCAGAAAGGGGGGCCACAGATCGTTGACATCGCTCCCCCGGACACAGCCCTCCAAGCCTTGTCCAGGATGCCTATCCTGAACGCCTCACCAGTCGTCCAGGCATGGACCGCCGCTGACACTGCTGTGTGCATTTCAACGATCATCGGACACACACTAACCTTGGGCCTGGCCTACGTCCTGTACCGACGAGTCAACGAGATGCGAGCCTCTGCAGCCAGGCTCACCCAAGCCATGTCCGTGGGGTTCCGTAAGGGCCCCCGGAAAGAAGACTCTCCGCTAGAGAACGCGGAGAACCTCATTGAGCTGAGCACCCAGTCCTAACCCCATCTGCAATACCCGACTCTCATGAGTTACCTACCATCTGACCCATGTGATCGTGATGGCTCAACAGGCCCACCCATACGGGTCCTGCCGAACCATCAAGGGGGGAATGTAGCCTTGATCAGATGGTCAGATCTGCCATTTTCCTAAACTACTGGTTTTGCATTATTTTAATTCAGAGACTGACAAAAGTGTCATGGGACTGTTGATTAGGTTACCGAGTCAGTCACAAAGTCTCTCTGTTGTAATTTGCCACCCAAAGCAAATGGGGCTTGGACTTGATTAAATTACGATTCTGATTCACACACTGGAGTTTGCCACGAATGGTTAAACAAAGAAATGCATTGCTTGTCACATGTGACACAGACATGTGACCAAAGGGCCCAACTTGGAATCAGAATCACGCGGAAGAACCCCTCCGAAGGTGACAAGACGAACATTGTCCATTCAGATAAGCGCACACACGTGGAATCCCCCTTTAAGAACTCTGAATACACACACACATACACAGAACAGAAGATGACCAAAAGTTCTCCGCGTGACCGACCGCCGGGTGAACTCGCTCATACACACACACGCACACACATACACGAGAGACAATCATTCTGAACACTATGGTCAAAATCACCCTGTAAAATGTGTGAAATATTTTTCTGGTTGTGCTTCATGATTCCCTGATGACAAAACTGGTATAACTGTAAGCTTTTATGATATGTGATCAATTTAACATCCGTTTAATCACGATAAATCATGTATCTGCATTTTACTAAGCCCTAGGAATGCCGAACTTGGTATGGTTGTAATCAGAATAAGCAAAGAAGATTGAATCATCAACCCAAAATGTCATATGTTGCATGCTTTTATTAATACTAGTTTAGAAGTGTATTTCGAACAAGTTTTATCCACTATGCACATGATCCGGAAGGCGTGAATCACAAGGTCTGCCGACCCGCCTTCCTGCAAAACGATTGGATCAGACACGTGAGAAAGGCGTGTCCCTCGCCCCTTTAAAATAGACCGCCACCTTCTCCTCTTTGCAGTTTCCTACGCCAGAGAGAGATGCCTAAACTTTCTTGCTAAACTCCAGCCGGAGTTTTCCTTCTTCGTCGTTTTCCTACTTTGTTTTAATCTAAGTTTTCTTTTATTTTGATCTACCTCAGTTTGATAGTTGACTTCGGTCAGTGTATTCACGAACGAAACAAGCCCTAAGATTTATCGTTTCTCACGGACCGCAGCTGAAGCAATCGCAAACATCTGCCTCCTATTGGAAGACACTCCAGACAACTCCAACCACGCTGCCTTTGTAACACAACTGCACACAAAGGAGCCGTAAAAGTAACGTACAAATCTCAATTAAGTGCTGCTTAAAGTTGTCTAGATTAATGTTAGAATCCTTTGGGTCTCGGTCGAACTGTTTGAACTGTGCTCTCTCTCTCTCTCACTCACTCTCTCTCACCCATTCTCTCTCTCTCTCCCTCTCTCTCTCTCTCACACTCTAACTTTCTCTCTCCAAATACGTCGTATTGCAATCTTTTGTCAACTGTTTGTTTTGATATGCATATTTACTCCTGCGTGATTTAAGTAGTTTTTGTAACCATTAGTTGTGTTATTAAATTCCATAATCTTTTGAAGTGAATCTGTCTCATGGTCCTATGCTTGAAGCCTCTGTGAATGTCAAAGGTCTGTAAAGTTACCAAAGCTCTACCTCGGTTAACTATTTTTAAAACGTCTGAAAGTGCCGTATACGAGAAAATATTTCCTTGTGGCCACAGGAAATATTCACTCTGTTACAGGCAGGTAATATTGTGATATAAGGAAGTTTTCGGCTCCAGTCCGCTGGACGGACAGCTAGACGAATAACTGAATTGGAAACACATGTAAATTTACCCTGATAATTAACCTGACTTAACTAACCTAGATATTAATAATTACTACGAGCTATCGTGTTAATTATTCATATATGGTGAGGTTTAGTCCATTCCCTATTTGGGATAATTCAATTTATGTATGCGATTACATACTCATGATCTAATGAATAATATTCCCCATTTGAGTTAATAATTTCCCCAAAACCAAAGTCATTGTCGCTACAACTGTCTAACACTTGATGGCTGCTCTGTTAAGTCTTCGTCGTCGGTTAGGAACCTGGGTGTGCTACTTGATTCCAACCTTTCTTTTGAAAGCCACGTGTCTAGTATCTGTAAAACTGTATTTTTCCATCTTAAAAATATATCTAAAATACGCCATATGCTCTCATTGGGAAATGCGGAACAATTAGTTCATGCGTTCATGACCTCAAGGCTAGACTATTGTAATGCTCTACTGGGTGGTTGCCCTGCACGCTTAATAAATAAACTACAGCTAGTTCAAAACGCCGCAGCTCGAGTTCTTACCAGAACCAGGAAATATGACCATATTAGCCCGGTTCTGTCAACACTGCATTGGCTCCCTATTAAACATCGTATAAATTTGAAAATATTATTGATTACCTACAAAGCACTAAATGGTTTAGCTCCGCAGTACTTGAGCGAGCTCTTAACGCATTATAGTCCTTCACGTCTATTGCGATCTCAAAATTCCGGCCAGTTGATAATACCTAGAATATCTAAATCGAATGCAGGCGGTAGATCCTTTTCCTATTTAGCACCAAAACTTTGGAACAGTCTTCCTACCATTGTCCGGGAAGCAGACACACTCTGTCAGTTCAAAGCTAGACTAAAAACACATCTCTTTGACCTAGCATACACATAATACATTATAGACTTCTATAATTCAATGTTAGGCTGCATAGATTAGGTCAGCCGGAACTGGGAACACTTCCCTTAAATCTTGATGTACTCGCTACTAGGGCTGTCACTTTACGTTCGAAAATCGATTGCACAATCGATCGGACCAACCAACACAAGTATCGAAAACGAAAATAGGGAATCGATTTTAACGGCCTTTTTTTTTTCTTTTACCAAAAATGTGTTTTAAGTGGACAGATCAATACAGTGCACAGAACATGTAGGATGTTGGAAAATAACAATGTCTTTTCTGTTAACCAAATGCTTTTTAATGTTCGCTATTAGGCTACTTCAATGCAAGTGAACAAGCGCGCCATTATTTGTTGCTTAGTGACGTGTGTGTTCAAGTAAGCCAGAAATGCGCAGATTCTGCGCTATACGCTGTATTTAATATATCATTAGGACTCACGAGTTGCGTATTTACGCTAAATCCGCGCAGATTTGGCTTACACGAACTTCCACAGCAAAGAAAGTGAGTAAACATAGAAACACGCCAGATTGGATCGTGATTTGACAGCGTTTTCCGCCAAAGTTCATTTTTACCCGCATTTGGCGAGTTGGAGGGTGTTAATTTCAATCCCTGAATGTTGCGCTCCTGTTTGTCATTGTGCTGAAACTTCACGCCAATAAATCATCAGAAATATTGCTGACTTGTGCGGGTCTCAAGCGCCCTCTTTACGCTCGTCCTAATGCCTGTTAGTTTCCGTGGATTTGCCTATATTTGGCGATGAAAATGGAAACGTCTTTAGACAGGGAAAATCGATTTTACAATCGATTCAATGAACACTTACGTCTCAAAAATCTAACAGGATTTTTTCACAAAAGTGACAGCCCTACTCGCTACATCATAAGAAGAATGGCATCTACGCTAATATTAGTGTCTTTGTTTATCCCGAGGTTTTCCCGCAGCCTGCCGGATCCTGGCCGTGTCCAGATCTGACGAAGGAGATCCGCCTGGACCCATTGACAATGCAGTGCTGAAGTATCCACTATCCTCTCCCTATGGAGGATCCCTT
Organism: Tiaroga cobitis; assembly: GCA_030578255.1. NCBI lineage: Eukaryota > Metazoa > Chordata > Actinopteri > Cypriniformes > Leuciscidae > Tiaroga > Tiaroga cobitis. The sequence continues at coordinate 27,141,036 of CM060591.1, read as the reverse complement.
TCCCACTCTACAGATAAAGCGTTGTGAATTCCGGCTCGCGTACCCCGAAGTGATAAAATAAAACAAAATTCTGTATCAAAATTTATAGGCAAGAAAAGTAGTTTGTTTAGGCTGGGTTGTATGAATTACAAACCTGCGCACATATTTTAAAAAGCACATAACTATAGAATCAATTCTGAATGTGCATGTGAACGCCGTCAGCGTTAATCGCAGGTTCGCGTTTAAAAGTCTGATCCTTTCGACGGAGGTGAATCAATCAAAGTTAACTTTGGCTGGAAGTAACATTATTCAAGAACCGCTATAACGCCAAAACAATCTGTTACCTTAAATTATATGTTTATCTCTGTAAAGCTGCTTTGAAACAATCCATTGTTAACCCCCTGGGGTCTGAGGTGTTTTTGGAGTCCTTGAGATGTTCTGACATGCGGTGACATTTGTGTTTTTTTTCAGTTGCTTATAAACATATTAATGGCACAGGTGAAATTACACTATATTTAGCACAAACATGGCTATGATAATATGTGATATAATATGTATGTACATGTTTGTATATTTGAGAGAATATTGTTTATGCGTGGTTATTGAAAAAACTAAAAATGAAAGTTTCTGAAATAAGGCTAAAAAACACATAATAAATATGTGTCCACAAGACTTTTGACTAATGGATGTTGTTGCCTAGTGTTTTTTCTTCAAAATGATCTGAAAAACATCCTGCCTAATCATTCACATAAAACTGTGAATTGGGTTTTATTGTGAAAAACTTTTTTTTGTTTGCCAAGGCAATATGCGAATGGGCTTGAACAGTCCAAGCCCCATCATGAATAATTAGGTGATTCTCACCTGACCCGCATAATAATGAGCTTTTCATTCAGGTGTCACACAAGCAAAAATTGAAAGGACAACATACACACACACACACACACACACACACACACACATACACACATACATATGAATAGTTCAGATGCAAAAGCCTCTAGTGCCATTTGAAATTTTCTTCTAGAATAATAATTTTTATCAAGCTTGTATATTTAAGTTCAGTAATTTCACTTAAATGGCAATGAAGATTACCTAATAATTGTCATTTAAGTGAAATTACTGAACTTAAAATGTACAAGCTTGATACAAATTATCATTCTAGAAGAAAATTTCAAATGGCACTAGAGGCTTTTGCATCTGAACTATTCATATAATCAAAATATAAATGAAAGTCAAAAACCCATTTTTAGTCATACCTGGAAACAAATCCTGGTCAAATAGGTTATATGGGTCATTGTATAGAATTGGTTCAAAGTTAGAGTTGGAAACATCTTGGAAAGAATTTTTTTTCCATATAAAGTAGGCTATTATAAGCTTGCATTGGATAACAGTTGATTAGTTTATTTTTTACAAAACATAGGCTACTATATATTTAACATATGAGCAGAAACTGTCTAACTAAAGCTTATTTGATGTCTATTTTATAGTAAAAACTTTCTAATCTATTTCGTCTGTAACAGTAGGCTATGCATCTGTGCGTTCGTTTGTTCACACACCCAGACACCCGATTCATATTTAAACAGTCTTTTTGGTTTTACAGATACTATTCTATATTACGATTAGAACAAATCTCAGTAGTCTTACTAATGTAGGAGCGAGAGTGAATGAACGCACAGCGCGCGCGCGTCTGTGAATTCGTCCATTCATTCGCACACAGACACGCATTTAAAATTTAAACAGTCTTTGTGCAGTTTACAGACACTATTCAATAACACGATTAGAACAAGGCACTTAAGAATAAATGACTTACTACATCAGCTGAATCCGTGCTCCTCGAATGAAACAGGTAACTTTTCCAGGAATCATTCCTCACTGTGCAGCAAGACGAGATAAAGGTTAGCGCGTTCTGATGTGGGCGTTTTCATGGCTTGCCTCAACATTAACGTTTGAATAGCGCGCACTCTCAGTGGGCGTGGTCACATTAACACGTCATACACTATAATTAGGTGAAAGGAAAAAGACCGACATCTCTCTCTTTTCATACAGATTACATCAACTGAGAATAGTTGCTTTTTTATATAAGTTACTTCATTTAAAAGAAGAGAATTTCAGCTTCATAAAGAGAAATCTTTCGTGTCTCTGTGACAAGTATTTATTGAGTTACAGTTCATTTTTCGGACGCGTTTCAGAAAGATTTTTGCGGAGACAGTGTGAGCTGAAAGCGCACCCTGTTTATTTTATTTATTTTACAAAAACACAAGGTTTTGATGTGAATAAGAGTGTACACAAAAAAAGAAGACATTTAACAGTATTGAATGATGTGTAACACTTATATGTAAGATCAAAATCAACAAAGTATTTTAAGTTTGTTTTGCACTGATAAGAAAAAAAGTGAGCAGATCACGCCGGCGTGATTGCCGACCCCAGAGGGTTAACCCTCTGAGGTCTGAGGTGTTTTTGGGGTCCTTGAGATGTTTTGACATGCCCTGACATTTGTGCTTTTTTCAGTTGCTTAGAAACATATTAATGGCACTGGTGTAATTACACTCTATTTAGCACAAACAGGGCTACCATAATATGTTAGCAACATGTTTGTACATGTTTGTATTTTTGAGAGAATACTGTTTATGCATGGTTATTGAAAAAACAAAAAAATAAAGTTTCTGAAATAAGGCCACAAAACACACACTAAATATGTGTCCACAAGAGTTTTGACTAATGGATCTTGTCGCCTAGAGTTTAGGCTTCAAAATGATCTGAAAATCATCCTGTCTAATCATTCACATAAAACAATAGATTGAACGGCGTGAACGGCCCAACCCCTATCATGAATAATTAAGTGGTTCTCACCTGAGCAGACAATGACCCTGCATAATAATGAGCCTTTCATTCAGGGGTGTCACACAAGAAAGAATGCAAGGACAATAAATACATAAATAAATATATATATATATATACAAACAATCAAAATATAAATGAAAGCCAAAAGCACATTTTTAGTCATACCTGGAAACAAATCCTGGTCAAATAGGTTGTATGGGCAATTCTGCAGAATTGGTTCAAAGTTTGAGTTGGAAACATCTTGAAAATAAAATTGTCTTTTTCCATAAATGTCTTATAAAGTATTATTTTTTAAAGTAGGCAATAGATTTTATCATGCATATTTCAAAGTTAAGGATTCATTATTTTGATATAGCTTGCATTGGAACAAACACTATAACAGTTGATTAGTTTATTTGTGACAAAACATCCTATATATTTTACATATGAGCAGAAACGGTCTAATTAAAGCTTATTTGATGTCTATTTTATAGTAAAAACTTTATAATCTATCCAAAATTAGTCAATGAAATGTTGTCATTACAGACACTAGTATATCGCGATTAGAAGAAATCTCAGTGGGCTATAGCAATATAGTTTGTATGTGTACATGTAAAAATAACGTTTACTAAAGTACAGTAGGTAGTCAACCAGAATGCCTATTAACGCCGCGGCAAATCCACCGCCGTAAAAATAAACCAGTCGCATTTCAAAGTAGTTCGCGAAATGACCGCCAGGTGGCGCAAAGGGACATTTAGCAAAACGTAAGTGGGGCAATTAACAGTAAGGATGAAATACTACAAGTTATGGTCATTTCCAAATAAGCCTACAACAAACATTTATTTTTAACAAATATTTTTAAATATGCAACATGCACGTTTAAACAACAAACAATACAATCTGAACCAGCGCTTCTGCTCCTGTATTGAGACATGCAGCGCGTTTCAGTTACAATCCTGGTTCCAGTGGCCTTAATACATTCACGGCTTTTTAAAATGTCACAAAGCGTTTTGAGATGGTTTTGAATGAAATATTGAAGTTTATAATTAGGATATTTTGGCACACCACGCCGAGTGGCGCTATGCATTATTCTAAAATCTGGCTTTATTCTGGCATGTTGAATTAGAGTTTGACAAACGCGGCGGCGCATTCATTTGAATTTATTTTTCTCATAACAGCTAAGAACTTAATAGGCTAAAGCCTAGTCCGTAATTGTTGGTCATACAGATAAGATATCATCTTTTAAAACTGTAAAAGGTCTACTTTTATTCATGCAGTAGGCTATAGGCTTACACTCACAGGCCAACGACAAAACGTTTTCTCGCTCATGTGAGAAAGTTTGGGAAATTCCCAGTGAGTAAATTCATAGCCGAGCGGTAGAACTTACGGTTCGACCATCAAGATGACACGGGTTCGAATCCCGATCAAACATGGTCTACTGTAAATGTTATATTCATTAATGCAGAGAGATTTGTCTAGCTCTAAAACTCTGTTACACCATACAGTGTTTAGCTTATATTTATCAAATAAAATTACCATGCATTTCCATTTTACACTAAGGAACAAATCCAACAGAACGACTTTGCATCTGTATAATAATAGGCTACCAATCGTAATTTCAAAAGCAGTTCTGTTAAAAAAATTTTTTTTATATATAGGCTATATATATATATATATATATATATATATATATATATTTTTTTTTTTTTTTTTTTTTTTTTTTTTTGATTCCCTACAACCTAGAGTTTTTAAAAAAATGGTTTTAAGTAAAGTGTGATTTGCCAGGGGGGACGGGGATTTTCTTCTGGTCTAAACATCCCTGCTTCTGCTGAATTATTTTAATCCCCACACCCCTCCCTCCACAGTAGCTAATCAATGCTAGGCTACTTCACCAATAGACCATATTAAATATATAAAATAGAGATATGCAACAGGCACGTTTAAACGACAAACAATAAAATCAAAACCAGCGTTTCAGTTGTTCATTAGTTCCAGTGGCCTAATGCATGCACGGTTTTTCAAATTTCACAAAGCGTTTTGAGATTATTTTGAATGAAATATTGAAGTTTATAAGTGTTTTGGCACACCACGCCGAGTGGCCCTATGCATTTTTCTAAAGTCGGGTTTTATTCTGGCAATTTATTTTTCTCATTACAAAATAACTTAATAGGCGACTCCGTAATTTTTTGGTCATACAGATAAGAGTAGAGTAGCTTACATCGTTCAAAACTGTAAACTTGTATTCATAATATTAGGCTAACAACAACAGTTTATATCTGTCGTCTCTGTCTCCGGGAACTGCGCGTCACAAAAATGAACCAAAAGCCGATTCAGCTCAGTCACGATAAGAAATCGGCTATGTCTAAAGTCTTTAAATGTCTAAATATTTAGGCTAATAAATGTTATCTGATTATGTAATCCATATGAAAACGAGAGGTACAGAGGATCTATACTCAATGTAAGCGCTTCCCAATGAGAAAATGACAAGACAAGGGTGAAAATCTCGCTCCATTTTGTAGGCTAAATCGCCCTGAATTAAAATGTAAAAACAGATCAAATAATTTATTTGTCGAAATGTTGCGATACTGTTTCATTTAAGTTCATAATTATTCTATAAATGTTATTTAATTTAGCAGCATTACCACGAAGCACCGTGGTTCGATATTTATTTGAATAATAGCTACAAAAAAAAAAAACTTAATTGCATGCCTGGTTAAGGATCCAAAGATCCCTGTAGAATAATATTGAGTTTTTTGTTCATGACAACACATTAACATGCGTTTTTTCAGATTATATTTAGTTTTGCTTGGAAAAGGCTGGCCCAAACCAGTTTTATTTCATCAATTATTGAAATAATGAAATATTTAGTAATAAACTTTTATGACAGAAATATCACTAGTCTACATGTAACTTAAATCATTTAATTCCTTCATTATCAACACTGTCTAGAATAGCGATTTAAGTGTGAATTGCGACTTCTCTTTGTGTTAAGTCAGCCTCAGACTCCGATAGCCTGTGGGGGGTTGGAGGGACAGTTGCTGGACAAAGGTGTTAATGTTCCTCTTTCATATGATAACCAGCCTGATGAGCAGCCAAAATTATTGTAAGGATAAATCTGTGTCCAAATGTAGGCCCCATATCTTATTAAATTATAAATATTGTAGTTTATTTATTGTAGCCTATTTAAAGTTTTTTTTCACACAAAATTTCAATTGAAGTTATTGTAAGGTGAATTCAACAAGGCATGCTGTGTCTTTGAAGCAACAATTAAAGGCTAAATATTTTTTTCGTGATTTGTATGGCTGACACGCAGCGACATATACAGTATTATCAGCTGTATGATGTGTTTTTACATGTTTTTAAATGTTTAATTTCGAGAGAGACCCGGCGGGTGCAGCGAGGGAGACTAAATAAACTTGCTAAAGAGAGAGGCAAAGAAAAACGCATGTTTTTAATTTAATTAGGCTATGTTGCTTTGGACAATTTTCGTTTTGTACTGTTTTAATTGTTTAATTTAGCTGTAATTTCTTTGGCAATACAAATTTAAAATGTCACAAGAATAAGATTAGCCTAGTGTTCCTTATTTTGCATCGCAAAAGAAATAAACTCTAAACTCGATGCAATCCTGTTAAAAAAAAAAAAAAAAACTGTCCCGACACTTTATTTAAACCTTGAAATGTTCGAACTTGGTTTCAAACTTAATTTAAGTGTTCTTTTACATTACACAATAATTTAGCAGACTAAAGACGAGCTTCTTCAGTTTCATTTTCTGATGCAATCGGCTGACAATCTTCCTTCATCAGTTTGTCGTTTGTGCAGCGGCTGTGGTTCTACGGGAATGTAGCAAATGTATGTTGTAATGATAATTAAACAAAACTCTTGACTTTAAATAAGTAAACAGTTATAAACAGTTACCTATTTAAGCATCAAGGTGGTAAAATATAAACGCTGTCGGCCAACATCGGTTAAAAACATGTATGCTACACAGATTCGATCTCGGGTCGACTGAAGCTCCTTGAATCTCGAGTCTATGATTGTAGCGCCTCTTAGCGGTAAAAGGCAGCAAATACACCACACATTTTACCGCCGCGGTGGAACGGCTGATGTGGGCGTTGTCATGGCTTGCCTCAACATTTGCGTTTGAATAGCGCGCGTCCTCCGTGGGCGTGTCAGATTAACGCGTAATGAAGTGTAATGAGCTGGGGAAAAAAATACTGAAATCACTCTCTTTTCATACAGATTACATAAACAGAGAATATTTGTTTTTTTTATATAAATTACTTCATTGAAAAGAAGAGAATTCAAGCTTCATAAAGAAAAATCTCTCGTGCCTGTATGACAAGTATTTGCGGAGTTATAGTTAATCTTAGAACGCGTTTCAGAATGGACTTCACCGACAGAGAGAAGGCAGAACTTGCATCATGTTTATTTTTCTTTATTTGTCGAAAAGCACAACACTTTGTTTTTATTGTGAGTATACAGAAAAATAATAGACACTTAACATGATCGATTGATGTATACCACTTATATTTAAGATCAAAATCAACAGAGTATTTTGAGTCTCTTTTGCACTGATAAGAAAAAAAGCGAGACAATCGCGCCGGCGCGATAGCCGACCTCAGAGGGTTAAATTAGGGTATCTGAAGGTAATTATACAACATTTTCTGTTTGTTTTACATAGAAAAGTCTAAACTTTGACAAGGAGTTCTTGTAGATGGATTGGATTATCTTAAAAATATACCAAATAATACCGTATTAAAACAGAAGTCTTTGTTTTAATTATGTAATTTTAAGGCATTTCTGCAATATTTTTAAGTTTTTATACAGATTTTAACATTCGTTTAACATTTAACAGACATTTTTTAAGAGATTTTTTTTTTTCTTTCTACAGCAGTTTGACTGTTAAAATACAGAAAACGTTTACGGTTAATAACCGTTTTTTTTATTTTATTTTTTTTATTATAAAATACGTTTTTTTACTGTAATTTGACGGTAAGTGGTTGGCAACTTTTCTGGCAGACTTTTTACCCTTATTTTCCGGAAAAAAAAATTTACAGTGTATGTGCCCCCCATCCCAATTTAACCTTTGTTTATAAGTGTTCTTTAGCCTGTTGATTTTTATTCATGGTATTCAGCTACAATGAAATGTTTTGCAATAAGACATAAATGCATTCACATAAATGTGAATGAGATCCAAGTTTGTTAACTTATTGGAATCGAAAATTGAAATCATTAAAATTCAAACGATATACAACCCAAAACATGTCCTTCTTATTTTCATTCGTATGTGATGACATGCTGAGGTGAGGGTTGCAAAGTTTCTAGAAACTTTTACAGAATTTTTAGAAGCTTTTCAGGAGATTCCGCCCTTCTATGTAAAGTGCTTTGATTGCTGAGAAAAGCACTATATAAAATGTAACAAATTGATTACTATTATTATAAATGTATCTTTGATTAAAAAAAAGCTAAAACTACATGTAATGAGCTCTAGAGAGCTCTTAAAATATGCTTCAGAGATATTGGACTTTGGCATAAGGGTTAGTCTGTTCAGACGACCACAACACATCTCTGAAGTTACAGCAGAGATTGTGTCAACTGGACTCTCCCCTGTGAAGGCCTCATCAACACGAGAGCCATCGGCACTGATCCTCAACAAACCTGTCTCCATACCGGCATGACTCCGATCTTTAACCAGATGGAACTAGATAATATTCTGAATGTTCCAATCCAATCTGACTTCTGACCTATAATGCTGCCTGAATCATAATCATACACTGTTCGTTCGTTGGCCAGAGGAGAACTGGCCCCCCGACTGAGCCTGGTTTCTCCCAAGGTTTATTTCTCCATTCTTTCACCTGATGGAGTTTTGGTTCCTAGCTACTGTCAACTTTTTCGCCTTTGGCTTGCTTAGTTGGGGACATTTAATTTAATATTCAACAATATTATTGATCTGCCTCCATTGACACCATTATATGAAGAACTGAACTGAGCTGGACGATGACATCACGGTTTTCTCCAGGAATTCCTATATAAATTAACTAAATTAACATTTTTTACAACAAAAATTAACCATCACTGAACTTACTTGAACTGGACTGTGACGCTATTTTCTTCTAAAAACAAACTTTGTTGCATTATTTTCCTGTTATCTCTGCAAAGCTGCTTTAAAACAATCTGTATTGTAAAAAGCACTATGAATAAAGGTGACTTGACTTGTTTAGCAGTGAGAAAATTATTCAGACAAATTTGTTTCTCAGCATTTACAATGTGTGATATGACTGAAGGTGGAACTCTACATTTCTCATATGACAGACACTGAGTCAGCACTGGGAATGAAAGCAGGCAACATTCGTGTTTACTTTCAAACTGCCCGAGCAGCATATTGTGAGAAAAAAAAAATACAGCACTCAAACCGCCTACACTGCCACCACAGGGTTTCTGCAGGGTTTAGTCAGTCAAATTTAAGACTTTTTAAGACCTTTTTATGACCCTTATGATTTAAATTTATGACCTACACGAATTACGAAAAATAACTTCCTTTCAAAAGTCTTTTTTATTGACTTTCATTAAAAGTAATAAGTTTCATTATTTAAAGGTTCCATTTTCTTAAGAGTAACAAACTGAAGGCTCCCTTTTCCTAAGTCTCAATAACACAGGAACAACACTTAACAATTATCACGATAATATATCAGTCAATATCGATAATTATCACGATAAATGTCAAATCTTTATTTCTTTCAAGTTTAAAGGCAAATTTTCTTCTCCTAACTGAAAGTTGTAGAAACCAGAGCGTTAATTGTGGTTTTAAACTAGGCTGCTCTTTATTGTCAGAACATATCATGACAAACACTTGCCAAACAGGTGAACATTTCACAAATCTGAGGTAGAACATTCAAACATGTGTAATTTTTCCTTAACAAAATTAATATCTTTATTGGAAAATTAATTTCTTAGTTTCTGCATGTGCTAATGGAGGATATTGTTTCGAGTCTTGAAACAGGTTTGTGTTGCCTGACTTTGATGGCACGTTTCTTCATGAAATGTATGAAAAACAGTATAGCCTAAATACATTAAATACTGTAATTATATTCCATTAGTCCTTTAATACATTGTCTATATTAATAATATAATACACTTCAATATGTATTGCCCACATTTCATGGTGCAGTTAATATACTAGGCTAACGTTATAGTAAATCCATGGTAATTATGGGAATTTGTAGACGGAAAAGCTTCCGACTGTCTCGTTGCGCACAGTGTTTCTTCTGTTCGTCAGCGCCGTTTCATCTGCCTTTAAACTGGTTTAAATCACTTGAGACATTTGTGTTCTAAGCTGAATTCAAGCGCTTCTCACTGGATCTCGTGAGCGAGACCGATTAGAGTAAACCAGAACGCGTCTGCTCTAGTGAGCTCGCGCTGCCGTTTGGACTTTGAGCCGAGCGGATAAACAGTCCGGGAGGCGCGCGCGGTTCAAATGAGTTTCGTTATAGAGAAAAAATTATATCGCGATAATGAATGAATGAGCATATCTATTTAAGACGTGGCTAAATGTAATTTATGACCTTGTATGGAAAATCCGGACGTTTTTATGACTTTTTATGGCCTAAAATTCTTATTATTAAATTTAAGACGTTTTATGACTTTTTATGACTCCGCGGAAACCCTGCACCATGTGAGAGACCAGAAGAAATTCTGCCAAAACTCTAATTTACAAACATAGAAGTGAGGCTCACTATGAGAAAAACTCAGCTTTCTGCTTTTACGCTTTGTCTCTGTGAGTGACCTGCTAATGGTCGATCTACATTTACCCAAGTGGGTAATCCATCAGCCGGACACTGAAGCTACCCTGGGGGCCGCCATTGGTTAGCAAGCCATCACCTGCTGTTAGCATTCCATTGACTCCCATTTATTTTGGCATCACTTTGACAGCGAATAACTTTACATCTGAGTCATTTAAAGACCCCATTTGTCCATTGTTAATTTCTAAAGAAACACGACAAAAGGCATGGATACCTTGTATCTAGCCCTGTAGAAGCAGTTTTTGTAAAAATAGGCTAACGATTGCGTCATAACCACACGACTCTTTGTCGCACAGTAGAGAAATCACCGTATAGACAGGAGGAGAAGCTCGCAGGCAATCGGGGGGACGTGGAGGCATAACGTCCGATAAAGTCATAGAGAGTCATAAAGTTGATCCTGCTGCAAACTCATGGACAGCTCCTACTCACGGTCTCCCTCTCTGCAAGATTCGGAAGAGAATGATTCAGATTCCTATTGGCACAGCTACTAGAAGACTTACAACTGTCAGACAGGTTGCTCACGTCACATCTACATCCTCAAGCTCAGTTTGAGCCTGCGCAGTACACTCAGCCATCAGGAAGTGAGTGCTTCTAATTTACTTCAATTTTCTCCGTTGAAGTCTATGGGGTCGCTGTGTCCATTTCTTTTACTGTCTATGACATTACCCAGCATAGAGCTTAGAATACAGGCTCTAGAGGAAAAATTAGGTTAAGCATGATCCGTGGAATTAACACATCCTCATCAAGTGCAAACATTTTGGTTCTGTATATCTTGTAAAATCAAAATGTGTTAGGATACATTTGAACCGACCTACTTAATTGCCATATTTTTATTTCTTTTACACCATCATGTAACCTACCAGGGTAGGAAACAACATTCTAATAATGCCTGAAGGGGGGGGGAGGGGGAACTTTAAACAAAATAATTTTTATATCTATTAGGACATCATCTTTTCCATTTGGCATTATATATGTCTTTAGACATGAAATTTATGTTATACAAATTAGTTTAATCAATGTCTGGCTAACATGTTGGACAAAGCATGTAACCTTTAACAGTGTCTTTGCTTTCCAGTAGTTTCACTGTTTGGTCAACATGACAGCTTATTGGCGGGTCTCATTTCGAAGGATGCACCCTACGACGTAGGTCGCATTTGTCAGCTATACAGGTCACCATCTCATTTTAGAAAAGCAACCAAGACTATCATTCCTCTTGAAGCACAATTACTGTAATTTCTTTCTTATTTTGAAATGTAATTGTTGCTTTTCTGAAATGAGACGGTGACATATGTGGCTGTCAAATGATACCCCCGGAGGGAACATCCTTCAAAATGAGACAGCGTGTATTTCTCACACTTCAAATACTGAGCAGGTCTAATGCAATGACCTATACTTTTTTTTGAGAAACCCAGACTTGAGCTAAAACAAGAACCTAACACAGCAACCTGAACAAAATTAATTTGTAAACAAAATGTCTGCATTAATTCAGTAATAATCATTATTGTGCATAATTAAATGTGTAGACATACTGCTTGGAAAACGTTGGGTTGGGCTGATAACATGCAACAAAACCAACAATAATGGTTGTTGTTTGGTAATTGTGATCAACAAGACATCAGTGTACCTACCTTTTACCATCCTGACAGCTCAATGAACCCCAATTCTATATATGTAAATTATATTAGTCACGTTGTTACAAAACATCTTTGAGAGTGCACAATGTCTTTGAGAGTGCACGATGCACAATGTCGTCCCCTGTGGCTGTTTCATCAGTCTCTCGGAAAGTAGGTCAGTTCTTTACAAAATACTCGCTGCAATAAATTGGGTGAAAGGCCGCTTATACATAAGAATAAAACAGTCTCTTACCTAGTTCCATCGCCTTGTTGAACTTCGGTATGGCGTTGGATAAGTCCTGTTTTTTCCAAAGACATTCCCCCTCCAACCAGTATCGTCTCGCTTTGCTTTCCGAATTGAACCATTTGTCAATCAAGCCACTGACAATAAAATTTACTCTGAGTCCGTCCACATTTAATTCTCTTGGTGTTTTGTTCGTTTTTAAACGACAGCTTCTGCACTCTTTAGTCAAGTCATCTTCCAGACAGCGCTTACAGAAAGTGTGTCCACACACCAAAGACGTCGGCTCCGTTAACAAGCACTTGCAAAGGCGACATGAAAACAAATCTAAGTTCTGCTCTTCCTCTAACTCGTCACTCTCAAAACATCTGTTTTCGGAGTTAAAATCCACGCTTATTGTCTTACTGTCACACTGCTCTTTCGTCCGTATCTTATGCGCTATAACTTCAACTAAAACCTGCAGTTCATTGGGACTCAGTGCCTGAAGGTTTGCAGCGATGCAGTACGATTCCAACGCATCGCCTATGCGTCCCCCACGGGCCAGGGCATCAGCTTTCCGCAGACAGAGACCACGGTCGGTATGCTCGAGCTCGGCTAGCTGAGAGGAATAGATCTCCGCGGCCAGATCGAAGTCTCCAGCCCGGCACGCCTCGTCCGCCACCCCAAGCATTTCCGCACACAAACCCGGTGCGGTCGGGTTAGAGAGGTCGTGCATATAATGTTCGGTGTGATTTTGAATCCCAGAATCCATTTTCTGCTACTCCACATGAAATGCTAATTATCATTTAGGAAAACGGTAAAAATAGCAACGTATATATAACCATTTTCATGGCTGACGTTTAGATGACCCATTAGTTTTATATAAGACCCGATGTCTCCGGCAGCGGCACTCTGTGTAATCCTCGAGAACTCTTTCGATCGGAATACATTTTAAAACACTCCTTCTCCGGGACTCTTTTGTTCTGATACTTCTAGAGGATGTCCATGTCTTTTACGAGCCACTGGAAACTGTAAATATGAATAACTTGTTTTAACAAAACGGAGACAGTTGCGATATTACATTTGGTTCGCACTAATACGGGAAAGAATGATACCTACCGTCTGTCTGTCTGTCTGTCTGTCTGTCTCTCTCTCTCTCTCTCTCGCTCGCTCGCTCGCTCTCATTCACGTAAGAAGCACGTGACGTCAGGATTGAGGTCCCATTGGTGTGTTATATAGCGCACTTATATAATGATTCAAACGGTTGTATAACCTAAAAGGGGCAGGTATGTAGAAAATAAGAGATAATTTCATACTTTAAAAAAAGGCTTTTTGATAATGTATAAATAAATTTGTAGATTTATGCAGCTTGATGCATTGGCTGTACCTTTTATGAACATATCCAAACTTTATATAATATATTACTCATTTGTTAAAAACATTATGAACACAAAAATACATCAGTTTTTGCACAGGCCTACAGGTTAATTTACACACAAAAACTGTTAAAAAAAAGTACCACACTTAAATGACTATTTTTTCATTTGTATTATTAAATCTTCATAGCATGTCAGTGAAAAGTGTCAAGAATTAATTTCTTGGATCTCCAAGTGCACTTAATCCCTGTAGTAATCCTACACTAACCTGAGATAGTTAAAAGTTATCCTGATGAAACACCTGTTTGAAGAAGCAAACAATACCCACCACTTTAAAGTCACCACAAAATCAAAATTGGCAATTGTTATTGTTTATGGAATGTTGCACTGTTTATTATAAAGGATGTATCCATGCACATATTGTTATTATTTTAAAATAATAATATAGATTTTTTAGTTAAAACACCGTGTGAGGGCTGGGCAATAAGTTTGTCCAGTTGCCAGACAAGTTTCAGTCATTCCCTTCCAGCAACCTGTCACTCACATGAAACTGAGGATTATGAAAAATGTTTAGGTTTCAATGTATACATTTTGGCATAATGACAAATTTATTTCAGAAAGAATTACTATTATGTGATGTAAATCACTGCCATCGATTAATGTCAGTTCAAGATGTCATCAATGTTCAACCTGACATGATAACAAGATGTGCAATTACAATAATTGTGTCCCAAATCATGGTTGAAAAGAGTATGCCAAAAGTCCCCAAATGGTCTACTATTACCGTAGTAATTTCCGTTGCATGGCACACTAAAGGCTGATGCCATTGTTTTCTACAGAGCTGCTCTATAGACGATTTTTTATTTAATAATGTATAATCTTTACAATGTAACAGTAACTGAATCAACACTGAACTGACTTCAGCTGAACAATGACACTATTTCCTATTTAGGGCATTTTTTAGAAAGGAACATTTAAAAAAAAAGTAGTAGAGAATCAATGAATCATGAATAATTTAAAACCATAAAACAAATAACATTTAATCAATTAACCCTTGTGTGCTGTTGGGGACGTTTTCAGCCACTACGGGGTATTTTTGAGTCTTAATTTGGCCATAACTTTCTCCGTGTTTCAGCAAATGGAATGATTTTTGGTGACAAATCTTATTTTGACACATATTTTGGGAAAATGCTTTGAAAATTTTCAAAAACTCAACAGTACACTGTGGGCAAATTCAATACCCTTTCGTTATGTTCGTGGCTGAAAACAGCCACTACTTTAAACTGCTGTAAAAATGTATCAGATAAATATTTTTTTCAATTTTTTTTGCATAAATCTATTAATCAACCTCAGTCCTGTTCAAAACTACTAAATGTTTTTAAAAAAATCAGGATTTTAACTCTTTAATTGCCAAATTTATAAATCATGTCACAGATTTGGAAAAAAAAACAAACAAAATGACTTATTTTCAATATAAAATGTGATTGTGGACTGGATTTTTTTTTACCTTTTATCACAGTCTTGGACATGTCAAAGATTAGAAACAACATTGGTTTTGATGCATTGTTAGTTTTTGTGCAGCATCAGATTTTAACTTTTTCTCCCTCATTTACTGTTCGTGGCTGTTTTTGCCCCATTGACTTCCATTATAACCACATTTTTTGATTGCAAAGCCATGACACCATGTAATCATGCTTTTTTGATTGTTGGTGGTTTTCCCTGTTGGGAAGAGGTAAAATTTGTAATTTTTACTGTTGATAACCAGGTGGCACCATTAACCCTTTAGATAGGCCTGTTAAAAAAAAAGCTTAGTTTCTGGCTTTTACATGGAGTTGTATGGAGTATAATGGCATATTAAAGTGTGTGTGTGTGTGTGTGTGTGCGTGTGTGTGTGTGTGTGTGTGTGTGTGTGTGTGTGTGTGAGGGTGAGAGAGAGAGTGTGAGAACTCACCTTGATGCGTCTGAGAAAATCAAAATATGCACCTCAGCTCTCAGAACTACATGGAGTAAACAAAAACAAAGTAAGTGTATTGATGCATCTGCTGCCTTTTGATGGTGAGAAATGCAGACTAAACAAAAAAAAATCAAGTGGATTTAAAAACTTGCATGCAAACCTGCTGGTCATTTGATGGTGAGCAGCAAAGCAACATGAGAAAGGGCTTGACTTGTAGTGAAGTGTTAGAGATGATGCAGCCTGACCCCTCCAGCGAGCTGCAGGATGTATTGTCTTCTCCCTCTGACACCACAGACTCAGGAGAGTCAGATCCTAATTTGGATGTGGCACCCTCATCATCCTCTCTAGCTTCCACTGAAGGCGAGGAGGATTTGGAGGATCCTGGATCTGGGTGGATTGGGAGAACCGGCGAAGTGTAGTTTTCCACCAACGCGGCGACAACTCCCTTTCTTCAGCCTGCCAGAGGCGTGACTCCAGGGGCGACGCGCTATGCCATCGCAAGGGTCCAGAACATGGATTCTGTGTTTAATCTGTTTTTTTACAAAGATGATTGACCTCATTGTCAGCATGACCAACCTCCATGGGCGCCGCATAATGAGAAACTGGACCAAATCCTCCGGACCAAATCCTCCGAATCCTCCTCGCCTTCACTGGAAGCTAGAGAGGATGATGAGGGTGCCACATCCAAATCAGGATCTGACTCTCCTGAGTCTGTGGTGTCAGAGGGAGAAGACAATACATCCTGCAGCTCGCTGGAGGGGTCAGGCTGCATCATCTCTAACACTTCACTACAAGTCAAGCCCTTTCTCATGTTGCTTGCTGCTCTTCTCACCATCAAATGACCAGCAAGCTTGCATGCAAGTTTTTAAATCCACTTGATTTGTTTTTGTTTACACTGGGAGGAGACCCCGGGGAAGACCTAGGACACGCTGGAGGGACTATGTCTCCCGGCTGGCCTGGGAACGCCTCGGTGTCCCCCTGGAAGAGCTGGAGGAAGTGTCTAGGGAGAGGGAAGTCTGGGCATCTCTGCTTAGACTGCTGCCCCCGCGACCCGGCCCCGGATAAGCGGAAGAAGATGGATGGATGTTTTTGTTTAGTCTGCATTTCTCACCATCAAAAGGCAGCAGATGCATAAATACACTTACTTTGTTTTTGTTTACTCCGTGTAGTTCTGAGAGCTGAGGTGCATATTTTGATATTCTCAGACGCATCAAGGTGAGTTCTCACACTCTCTCTCTCACACTCACACACACACACACACTTTAATATGCCACTATACTCCATACAACTCCATGTAAAAGCCAGAAACTAAGCTTTTTTTTAACAGGCCCTATTAAATAGGCCCTAACAAATAACATTTAATCAATTAAAAAGTAACTTTAGTCTAATTATGAGTATTTAAAAACATAATATAATCTAACTAAAAGTACTTGAATTTTGGAATCTGACTATGTAATCCAAATTACATGTAGTCAGTTACTTGTAACCCCCTGTCAGGCGATTTAGGGTTTAAGTAAAAGGGATAATGGTTCACTAGAATCTAGATGATTAATTGTAGGAACACTAGACCAGGGGCCCGTTCTTCATACGTTGCTTAAAACATCCGAGATCAAATGAGACATCCATCATCGTGCTAATCATGATCCTGCTAATTGGGTTCTTCGAACACACATGTTGTTTATGATTAGTATCGCTGGATTGAATTATCTGAGATAATTGCGCGTTCATGCGCTGGTTTAAAAGGGGATATGTATCGATAGTAGAAACATTGATCAGCTGCTCACCGTGGCCAAAGAGCGCGCTCAGTCTTCACCGCAGCAGAGCAAGAGTTATTGCTTGAAGAATATGCAGAATTTGAAAACTTAAAAGTTTTCACCTCAAATGTGCAAAAGCCAGGAGAAAGGGCTGGCAAAAAGTACCAAATTAAGTTTGTAGTGACCCATGTTAGATGTTTTAATCACTTATTTTATTACAGTATATATTTTTGTATTTTAATAATTTCATTAATAACTTTGTTCATTGTAATGTCAGAAGTAGTAAATATGATTCACCACCTGTCTAAATGATTGATTGACAGGTGGGCGTGGCTTTCCTTTGATCTTCCCCCGCCCCTTCCGGTTCCTCCCCTTCCTGTCCCGCCCCTTCCGGTTCATCCCCTTCCTGTCCCGCCCCTTCCAGTACCACCCCTTCCGGTCCCGCCTCTTCCTGTTACCTTTGACCCAGTTCCGCCCCTTCCTGTTAACTTTGACCTAGTTCCGCCCCTTCCTGTTAACTTTGACCTAGTTCCGCCCCTTCCTGTTAGCTTTGACCTAGTTCCGCCCCATCCGGTTAAACTTTCTGTCAAAATGATGGATCATGCCCTTTGATCTAATTCCGCCCCTTGCGGTTAAACTTTCTGTCAAAATGATGGATGGTGACAGTTAGTTTGATCGTTTGAAGTTAGTTTGATCAAGAAAAAAGGGGGGCTTAAAGGATGTTGTAAGGGGGTGTACAGTTAAGACCCAGAACCAGATATGAAGAATGCAGACCCGGAGTCAGAATTATAAAAAATTAAAGAAAAGTTTTACTGAAGATAGTTTGCAGTTTCATCAGCAGAAGTCAGCTTCAAGACTCACACAGGAGTTCGTAGGCCGCCTCGCTTACAGTTACAAAGATCACAGCAGTTATACCATTTCCAAGGTCTAAGCTACGTCATTGCTTACAGGTTGAATGATTCTCATTGGCTAAGAAACATTAAGAGCCTAAACAATTTAACACATGTGAGGAGATAGGGGTGCCTATCGCCATTAGTAAAGATAGTTGTCGTCCACTCAATAGATTTAGGTCTGTGGTGGCCTCGCAGGTTAGAGAAGGGCGCCGGGTTGTCTGGTCCGAACGTCCAGAACCTACATAGAATGTCATACGCACACACACACAAATAACAGACACTAGCAAATAACAGCTCCCATCAAGGCTGAAGAGAGTCTGAGCTCCTTATTATCAGTTAAGTATACCAAAACATAATGCTAAAACATTCACTCGTTTGGGAGAAAAACAGATAACTGGCATTTACTCCCAAGGAAGGAAATATACTGGAAAGAATACATTTTAATACAACAATTAAAGTTCGATAGTACGCTCAATATAGCTTGACCATCTTGACTTGGATCATCTGTGTCCACGCTGCCTTTAGGACCCTATATCAACCTTTCTACTGATCCCAGAGAAAGAGACAAACGGCCTTGTCGGTTACGTGGCCTTCGTGTCCTGCGTGTACTACGTGCAATCTCAAAGTAAGATTGGAATGCACCTAAAAGAAACTGGTTACTTCCATCATATGCATTTAAGAAAATATAATTTCACAAGCACAAAGAATATAAAAATGAGTATGTGATAATGAATATATTTGATTATTGATTTTTATAAAGGAAGTATAAAAGCATTCAAAAGGATTTATGATTATAGATGTATTTGAAGAGGCAAGGGATTTTGACCAACCCTTCAATGTTAACATAAGCTTTGATGTTACAGTTACAAAGTGATGATCACGGTTAGTTTGATCGTTTGAAGTTGGTGTTTTGTTACCGCAGCCCCAACCATAACCCTGAGCTTATCACGGGCAGCTGTGAAAGTGATAAGAAAAAAATGTGGAAGTTTATCTGTTCTGTAAAAAAGAATTTAAAATAAAACCTCACACAAAAACCACTAAATGTACTAAATAAATGTATGAAATAAATGTACAACTATTCACTGAACCAAGCATTTGAGTTAATAAAATGGAGCCACAAAAATATTCCAAACAGTTAAAACTGTATTACAGAGTTGAAGAAAAAACATACACCTTATGTAAAACCTCACACAAAAAGTTTAAATAAATGTACAACTATTCACTGAATCAAGCATTTCAGTTTAAATAAAATGGAGCCACAAAAATATTCCAAACAGTTAAAAATGTATTACAGACTTGAAGAAGAAACATACACCTTATGTAAAACCTCACACAAAAAGTTTAAATAAATGTACAACTATTCACTGAATCAAGCATTTCAGTTTAGATAAAATGGAGTCACAAAAAATATTCCAAACAGTTAAACATGTATAGAGTTGAAGAAAAAAAAACACATACAGCTTATGTAAAACCTCACACAAAAAGTTTAAATAAAATGGAGCCACAAAAAATTGCAAACAGTTAAAAATGTATTAGAGAGTTGAAACAAAAAAAACATACAGGTGAGGACAATATGTATCCAGTGGCGGTTCTAGAGGGAGGCCAGGGGGGGCCAGTGCCCCTGTGACAAAAAGCTTGGCCCCCCTTGTGGCCCCCCTAAATGTGGAGTTTGAAATAATTTTTACAAAACTGTTTTTTGCTATCGTTGTAATCGTATGCGTATTATTTTTTATTATTCTATCTTTGTGGATTTGCATTTTCACGTGACAATTCGCATCACATTCGCGGGAATCGCGGCAGAGTAGGCTAACGTCTGTCTCCTGCACGCGAGAGAGGAGAGAAGGAGAAAGTTGGTAAATGTCAGTTCAGTTGTAAGTTCATTCTTTATGTGCGTATGGGGTGTGATGATGTGTAGCCTATTGTCTATTATGATATTGTAATCATTGTTTTAACTATGTACGAGGCACTGTGAGCTGACATCGCATTTGTCTATCGTCCTTTCACTGCTGTGTGCAGTTCATAGGTAGGCTATGTCACCAAATTAGTTTTTGTCTTATATTTATATCATATTATGTTCTTATATTAGAATATCACATCAGCAAGAGTGCCGTTTTCCCGTGCACAATTGCAACTGTGATATTTATGTTATACAACAGTTAAATTAAGAATAAGTTAACTTTGGGAGTTACCTTTTAGACACAATATTGTCAATATTGTTTGTTTTCCCTTTTCGCCGACTAGAATTTCATAATGAAACCGTAGCAGAGTCTCAATGCAACACAGCGATGATTTATTGACTAGTCTGAAATCTGCGTTTTGAACGAATCACTTGCTTCTTTCCCGAATGAATCAGCCGTTTGAACAAATCGGTTGAATGAATGAATCCCTCTTACAGGGACTTGCCGCCGCCTACTGGCGGTTTTAGTTTCATATTTAAAGTATCCTTTAATTAAAACGTTAAAATTAGAAATCATTTGATATTTAAATATTGATTTTAAAAAAATCTCATAGCTTTATTTATGCAATTGTAAATGGAGTGTAAATATATTAATGCCACTTCTGTGTCACCTCTGCACTGCAAAGATGGATTTTGATTGAATTAATTAATTTGACTGATAACAGTGGTACTGTATAATTATTGTATAATTAAGTATTATTGTATAAATAAGTATAATTATTGTTTAATTTGAATGTTAGTATTTGACATAAAAGGTGATGCATTGCATAACTCTAAATCAGTTTAGAAAAAATATCCATATATAGGTGAAAATGCCCCTGGAAATCAGTTTAAGGTGGCAAATATTGCTCCTTAATTAAGAAATTTATTTCTGTCACTGCTGTGAACTGACCACTGCATATAATATGAAAAATATTAATATCTCCGTGAGTCAGCTGTCAACAACAGGCCTAAACCAGCCATGGCACCAGCACAAAAACACAATCAGTAAAATATCATCTAATTATTATCAACAAAACGTTGAAAATATTTAAATATATTTTTGTCAATATTGCACACCCCTACGGTATTAATTTTGATTTCTTTAGGTCTTAAAAAGCCTTAAATTTGACTTTAAAAAGTGTGCAGGAACCCTGTAAACGGTTAGACGTAGTTACCCAAGTCAGTTATTTTCAGTAAATGAAGTAATAAGCTTCTTGGTCCCCATTGCTTTTGCTCTATAGTTCTCAAAATGAAGAGAAAGAAGGACATCATGTCTATTACAGTCACTGTGACTAATACTGAATATGTAATGCAAATGTAAAAATATAATGGAAATGCAAATACATTGTTGAATGATTATAAACACGGTATTTTGCCTGTTAATGCCTGCAGCAGTGCAGAAAATGATAGGACAACAATAAGGTCTAAATGTAACTGGCCCCTCTAACAGTACAACTGGCCCCAGCTTGGCCCCCCCAGTTGAAATGGGCTAGAACCGCCACTGTATGTATCATATATTTCACACTAAAGTTGAAAAACTATGTTCATTTGAATGAAATGGTTATAAAATTTACATTTAGTCATTCACATATATTTGACACTGACTTGTTGTGGCTGACTTGCTTCAATACCCTTATTTTCTTAAACATTAATAAAATAAAGCAGATATATCATTTCAATCATTATTTTATCAAAATCTAGAATTGTTCCCCATTCTGCTTAAAACATTCTTCATATCATGTTAATCCCTGTCAATCATACAATGCCTTATTTTATTCTAAAACTGACTTTTCATTTCACCATTTAAACAGTTAATTTGACTTCCATAAATTCTGTCAGACCATGTCTATTTTCATCACATATAGTTTTCTACTATATTTCTCCTTTCTTTTCCCTACATGCCAGTTCCCTCATTATCCTCTCCTTTCTTTTCTCAAACATGCCAGTTCCTTCATTATCTAACCAGTACATGATTGTTTGAACAATCCCCACACACACATATCTCACACACCAACCTTTTTGTTTTTTCACTTCCCTCTTCCACCAAGTCTCACTTACAGTTCCCTCTATTTCACACAGACAGCCTTATTGCTTCTTGCTACTTCAATCCTTGTCATATAAATTTAAGTTCTATAGACATCTAATGTCATGCATCCATTTACTGGATGAAGTAAAAAAAACATTATTTCTCCTGGCAGTCCGACATTTTATCTTCAAGCCAACAATCCATTATCTGTTCACATTTTTTACACACATGTTGAACGCAGACACAACTTTTGTTTCTCACTGCTCTGTTCAACTGATTCCCGCACCATCTTTAATGTTGTGGCGCTCAATACCTCATTTGACAAAACACCGGTGTACCAAATTTCGCAAGCTTGCTTTTGAGACATCCCCATACCGGCTGTTTTCTGTTCTCTGTGGATTTTCTCTTCAACGCGCGTTTTCTTTAATCTGTTAGGCGTCCCTAACAAATCCGACTCTTTTCTTTTAACCCAAATCGGTCGGGTTGCACTTATTAGTGCCCTCCTAATTATGGTTTACCAAAAAAAATCTTTTCTGGCTCCCCCTAATTAGCCTCAGCACCTAAAAAACAATTTGCTCCGTGGTGGAACAACTGATCTTCAGGTTACCTATCTGTTTGAAACCTCTTGATCCGTTACAGATCTCAGTTAATCTCAGATAATTTTCGTATCTGTTTGAAACCTCTTGATCCGCTACAGATTTCAGTTAATCTCAGATAATTTTCTCTCGTATCTGTTTGAAACCTCTTGATCTATATATAGATCTCAATTAATCTCAGATTTCGTACCACAGAAACAGCCCTCAGCCAATATGGTTCAATTTCACTCTTCCCCCAATTAAACCGAATTTAAATGACCCTTACCAGAGACGTTGTTTCGTGCCACTTGCGGGTTCTTTAGATTCCAGTGGTCGATTCTCCCGGCCCTGATATCGGTCGGCCCCTCTCTCTCAAGTTTACGAGGTAGAGCTGGAACTTACTTAGTCCAGGTGGCCAAACACCGTCCGATCTCAGGTCCAGGAGGCATGTCCAAGGAATATCACTTCTGACACCAAAACTGTTGTGGCAAAAATTCTCAAACAAACATCACTGCGTAAGAGACACTCAGAGTCAAATTATATAAAATAGAAGTATTTATTCTTGCAAGAATAGGAGCAGTCTAATACACAGTTGTTACCCTGTGCAGAAGAGTGACACCCCCCAAACAGACTGAACTAGCTTTTATCTTAGTTTCAAGGCCTTCTTCCCCCCAGAGCCTTCCTCCCAGTAGTTTTCCATAGACGTCACTAGTTGGCCCACTAAGCTCCCCTGCACCAAATGGCCTTCTGACATCTAGGTCAGAGGTCCTTGTTCGTCTGTTCTCTGGAGTGTCTCCCTCTTCTGCCTCCCCAGGTACATAAACAGTATCCTTTCCCACTACAAGTGAGAGACACACATGTGACATTCTTTGAATCATCTATATTTAACTAAAGATCAATGAATATCATTAAAATTGCCACCACAGACTCAAGTTGAAAAACCATGCTGTTCAATTAAAAGTACATAAATTAAACAAAAATAAAATCATCTTACTGTTTCACCATGGTTGAAAAAAAAAACCACAAGTGTTTCCCCTGAAGTCTTTTCTCTCTGTCAGACCAGCGTGTGGCTGGCCTGGTATCTGTTTTTGTGACACGTTCCTGACCCCATTGAGAAATATCTTACACAACAGTTAAAAAGCATTGTGTTCCTTTAAAAGTGTATAAATTAAAATATATCATATATAAAATAAATAGTTTACTAATTTAACTAAAGTTGAAAAGCATGTTGTTCATTTAAAATCTTACTAAATTACTAAAGTTGAAAATCATGCCGTTCATTAAAAAAACTTACTAAATGACTGAAGTTGAAAAGCATTCTGTTCATTTAAAATAAATATTTTACAAATTTACTGTGCCAATTATGTTAGATTTAGATAAAAATAAAATCATCTTATACATTTTCACCAGGGTTGAAGAAAAAAAAATCAGACAGGTAGTGCCTGCCAGCATGGACAGTGTGCATGACAAATAAGTGATATCATCGCTGTTTTCGTACCACCGGTAATAAATTACTTTTAATTCATAAGACTTATTTTCAGGAGTCACAGTTATCAGTGAAATATGGCGCTTGTGTAATCAAAAGGTCTGCCTACCCCCTGGGAATGTGAATTGGCCTTGAACCTAAACACTTCCATTCATAGAGTACTGAAAGAATATAGTGGACACACAGCTCCGCCGTTTTCCCATAGTTTTCCACAGGCTCTTACTGTAAAAGGCTATAAAATAGCCAAGACACATGGACGTGTGCCATACCCCATGTCTGCACCAAAAACTTTTTCACCCTTTGACCACCTCATCAAAAATGCAAAACAGTGAGTACTTTCTCTATAATTCATTTATGCTACGGTGTTGTTTATCTGTATTATGCAATGATGTTTAATTTGAAAAATTGTTTATACATAAGGAAAAGACGGTATAATTCATTAGTGATTTAAATAGCCCAGGCTACGTATTTGTTTTATCTACATAATGCTATTAGTATTTTTATCTGCTGTAACTGGTGATACAGATATTAAAATGTATCTACTATATTAATTTATCAAAGTATGGGTTTAAAAATATGGAGCATTGTATTATGATATCGATGTGATACAGATATTAACATGTATCTACTATATTAATTTATCAAAGTATGATTTTTTTTAAAATATGGAGCATTGTATTATGATATTGATGTGATACAGATATTAACATCTATCAACTATATTAATTTATCATAAAGTATGATTTAAAAAATGTACCACATTGTTTATGTTCATTATGCTATGTTTTTTTTAAACCATATCACAAAAGTATCAGTTTAAGATGACTGTTTTACAGCAATGTTTATTTTGTATTATGCTATGTTGTTTTAACTGTTGTATTTATCTGATGTAACTCAAATCTGCAGCATCGTTTATTTAAGCTGCGGGGTTTCCATAAAGGACCTTAAAATAAATGTTTTGGATTTATTCAGTTTTAAATCTTATTTAGAGATTATTTTAGTCAGACATGCTTATATGTGCATAGAGCTATTTTATTCCTCTTCAGTTACTTACTTTTTAAATTTTGGTATTACTTTTTAATTCTTCTTTTACGCTGTCTTTGATTTTAACTTTTAGCAATTTGCATGATAAATTGATTAACATGTATGCTATATGAATGACACTGTCACAATGTGATAAGCAAAACATATAAAAGTCGAGTCAAAGCTATTTATATAGGCTAGCGCTTTTCATTGCCATTTAAAATAACATGGTCTTTCCTTCTCTCTCTCTCTCTAGAGACAGCAAACACTGCAGGACAATCAGGTATCCAAGCAGTGTTGGGGTAGTTACTCAAAAAAAGTAATTAGTTACTAGTTACTAGTTACTTCTATAAATTGTAATGAGATTACTTTACTAGTTACTGCGTTTGAAAAGTAACTTCACTACTTATTACTTTACTTTCCCGTTTCTTAATTTACCGTGTGGGTACATGGACAAATATCATAGCCCTATCATAGCCCTTAGTCTGTCTGCATAGTGTTTATTGTATAAATCTATACAAAATGGCATGTAAAACCATATGAAAGAACAATATCCCTGTCTGCACAAAGAAATATATCTCACTGTAAAATCCACAAACAACAGGATAAAGGAGGCTATGGTGCGGTCATTTTAAAATGGGGTCAACACACAAGTTTTAAAACACAGGCTTTGGGAAACATGAGAATAAAACTCTTCTCCTGAGAACAAAACCATCTTTTTATTCGACTCATGGCAATAAAAACAAAAAATGAAGTGGTCAATGAAAAATAATAAAATAAAGGTCACTTTTAAATTTTTAATCTTAATTTAAAATGCATTTTTCATGGCGATTCAATGGTCGGCAGGGGAAGTATGTCTTCTACAATGAACCCTGCAACAAGCCTGTTCATTTCGTTTTGTGTTACCTGCTGTGCTCCAAGACTTGAGAAAAGTTTTTGTAACAGCGCGCGCGGCGCCGAATCCGAGGACGAACGACTTCAAGAAGCCGAATCTGCCCGAGCATGTGCGTCTGACCGCACCGGCACACAGTTTGCGCGTGTAAATCAGTTGCTTACAAAATGAGCCTACAATATCATAAGCCTTTTTAATAAAAAGATCCAAGGTCCACGAAACTTAATGAAATGTTTAGTGAAATCAGAAAATATTTAAGAGATCGTTGATTTAGTTCTAGTCTACATAGGCCTACATGTTTTTATATCCACATGTTTTGTTCTAATGTCACAAATAATAATCTCAGTAGGGATGTCCCGATCAGGTTTTTTTGCCCTCGAGTCCGAGTCATTTGATTTTGAGTATCTACCGACACCGAGTCCCGATCCGGTACTTATATAATACATAAAAAAAAGAATAAAGAAGAGAGAAAAAACAGATCCAGGATCTTCCTTATTTTTTATTTAATTCACCTTATTTTAACATTCAACATTCAAACAGAGCACGTCTGTGAGGTAGCTTGAACAATCAAGTAATAAATAACATAAAATCTTCACTTTTGGACTTTAGTGCAACAGTAAATATAGAAAAAGTCTAATATAAAAACAAATAGCACCTCAACTTAAAATACCCGGCAGGCATGTAAACAAAAAATAAAAATGTTTTAAAAGTGTATAAAAAAATAATTAGTATATATATATATATATATATATATATATATATATATATATATATATATATATATATATATATATATACATATTAGGGGTGTAACCAGTGGCGGTTCTAGAGGGAGGCCAGGGGGGGCCAGTGCCCCTGTGACAAAAAGCTTGGCCCCCCTTGTGGCCCCCCTAAATGTGGAGTTTGAAATAATTTTTACAAAACTGTTTTTTGCTATCGTTGTAATCGTATGCGTATTATTTTTTATTATTCTATCTTTGTGGATTTGCATTTTCACGTGACAATTCGCATCACATTC
This sequence comes from Tiaroga cobitis, assembly GCA_030578255.1. Taxonomy (NCBI): domain Eukaryota; kingdom Metazoa; phylum Chordata; class Actinopteri; order Cypriniformes; family Leuciscidae; genus Tiaroga; species Tiaroga cobitis. Next base: position 27,113,669 of record CM060591.1, on the reverse strand, counting down.
GCGGGAATCGCGGCAGAGTAGGCTAACGTCTGTCTCCTGCACGCGAGAGAGGAGAGAAGGAGAAAGTTGGTAAATGTCAGTTCAGTTGTAAGTTCATTCTTTATGTGCGTATGGGGTGTGATGATGTGTAGCCTATTGTCTATTATGATATTGTAATCATTGTTTTAACTATGTACGAGGCACTGTGAGCTGACATCGCATTTGTCTATCGTCCTTTCACTGCTGTGTGCAGTTCATAGGTAGGCTATGTCACCAAATTAGTTTTTGTCTTATATTTATATCATATTATGTTCTTATATTAGAATATCACATCAGCAAGAGTGCCGTTTTCCCGTGCACAATTGCAACTGTGATATTTATGTTATACAACAGTTAAATTAAGAATAAGTTAACTTTGGGAGTTACCTTTTAGACACAATATTGTCAATATTGTTTGTTTTCCCTTTTCGCCGACTAGAATTTCATAATGAAACCGTAGCAGAGTCTCAATGCAACACAGCGATGATTTATTGACTAGTCTGAAATCTGCGTTTTGAACGAATCACTTGCTTCTTTCCCGAATGAATCAGCCGTTTGAACAAATCGGTTGAATGAATGAATCCCCCTTACAGGGACTTGCCGCCGCCTACTGGCGGTTTTAGTTTCATATTTAAAGTATCCTTTAATTAAAACGTTAAAATTAGAAATCATTTCATATTTAAATATTGATTTAAAAAAAATCTCATAGCTTTATTTATGCAATTGTAAATGGAGTGTAAATATATTAATGCCACTTCTGTGTCACCTCTGCACTGCAAAGATGGATTTTGATTGAATTAATTAATTTGACTGATAACAGTGGTACTGTATAATTATTGTATAATTAAGTATTATTGTATAAATAAGTATAATTATTGTTTAATTTGAATGTTAGTATTTGACATAAAAGGTGATGCATTGCATAACTCTAAATCAGTTTAGAAAAAATGTCCATATATAGGTGAAAATGCCCCTGGAAATCAGTTTAAGGTGGCAAATATTGCTCCTTAATTAAGAAATTTATTTCTGTCACTGCTGTGAACTGACCACTGCATATAATATGAAAAATATTAATATCTCCGTGAGTCAGCTGTCAACAACAGGCCTAAACCAACCATGGCACCAGCACAAAAACACAATCAGTAAAATATCATCTAATTATTATCAACAAAACGTTGAAAATATTTAAATATATTTTTGTCAATATTGCACACCCCTACGGTATTAATTTTGATTTCTTTAGGTCTTAAAAAGCCTTAAATTTGACTTTAAAAAGTGTGCAGGAACCCTGTAAACGGTTAGATGTAGTTACCCAAGTCAGTTATTTTCAGTAAATGAATTAATAAGCTTCTTGGTCCCCATTGCTTTTGCTCTATAGTTCTCAAAATGAAGAGAAAGAAGGACATCATGTCTATTACAGTCACTGTGACTAATACTGAATATGTAATGCAAATGTAAAAATATAATGGAAATGCAAATACATTGTTGAATGATTATAAACACGGTATTTTGCCTGTTAATGCCTGCAGCAGTGCAGAAAATGATAGGACAACAATAAGGTCTAAATGTAACTGGCCCCTCTAACAGTACAACTGGCCCTAGCTTGGCCCCCCCAGTTGAAATGGGCTAGAACCGCCACTGCTACTGGGTCATTCTACGGAAATGTCAATTTTTCTGTCCCTAGCCTTTACAGAAATATTACACTTAAAAAAACACTTTAGAATTACAATTCATTTACATTTTAAAATAAAACAATATGTTATTTGAACAATTACACCACCTTGAGCCATCAAGTGGCAATATTTTATTTTTTATTAACTATATAGAATTCCAAGCACCACAGAAGTGCTCGTCCCCACAGTCATGTACAGAGGGAAAATGCTTTATTTGGAGGTCAATAACAGTTTTTTTTACACCATTTAAAATAGAATAATGTATACCTAACTATCTAATATATTATGTAAATTACATAAAAAAACGAAATGCAGAATAAATATTATCAAATTTATAATGAAAGTAGTGGTCCCCTGGAGTTGTGTCACTGGTGTTACCGTTAAACAAAAATCTCTTATTTTGAAATAAAAATCACACTGATGACATCACTTTAATTCCTTCTTCCAATTTCCTGAATTTCTATGAAGAAAAGCCCATAATAAATCCTCTGTCTCTTTTTAGTTATCAGAAATATTCTCATTTATCTCATGATTTCATATAAAGCTTTTAGTTGAAGTCACTGGTATGACCTACTTTGTTGTTAGGTAATTGTAAAAAAAAAAAGAGAATACAATTGGATTAAACTACTTAGTTTAGTTAGTATACCATGATTGACAACATATGTTTGATACCTTGCAGCAGCCATTTTGTAAAATGAATTTTTCATGAAAATTGTCACTGGTGTTACTGCCACTGGTGTCACCTTTCTTAACACAAGTAACACCAATGACTCCCATTTATAGATAAACTTTATTCAAAGCTATTCATTTAGATTATATGCCAAATGTAACAATTTAGTCTCATCTACTTAATTATAGTTGAAGAATAATGATCTTTGGTCTTTTGCATGTCATTGGTGATTCATTGTGTCACTGGTGTTACTGTCTTTTTTTTCTGTCACATTAAATACAATGCCATATCTGACATGATAATAATTTTACATCCTTTTAATTCTGCTACACTCAAAAGTTAAGATTTAAAGGATTGCATCATTACTTGATTTTAACTTGTTTTCAAATATTTTCATTATTATAGCAAATACAAGGTTGCGCAAACTAACTAACCTCATTCAAGCACACTTTTAAAAAACCTGATTCAAATAAATAAAACATAATCTCCTTATTTGTTGCATTATTATTATTTTTTGGTAACTCTGACTACATGTGGTGAAAGAAAATTTAAATAATATTTCATAAAAACATTTAATATTGCCAAAGAAGTAAGGTAACACCAGTGACAAAAAACGGTACATGCGGTCTTTAAATAAATGCACAAAAAATATAAAAAAATCATTAAGCTGTCATTTATGCGTATTCATAAAGCCAAAGGGTAATCTAATAATGTGGTGTAAGTTTAAATGTTAGAAAAAGAAATACATTTTAAGACATCTTGCCATGCCAAAAGTGGACGTTTCTGTAGAATGATCCTACTAGCGATTTGATTGGAGACCAACAGCCAATCACAATTGACCTTTAATTTTCCGATTGGTTGATTTTGTTGCACACTTGTAACGCTGATGCAAGTTGAGCGAGCGTGTGTGTGAAGACTTGAGCGCGCGTGTGTGTCAAGCACGCGTGTGTGTGAAGAGTTGAGCGCGCGTGTGTGTGAAGAGTTGAGCGCGCACAGAACTAAGAGGTTGAGCGAGAGAGAGAGAGGGACTTGACAGAGCGCAGATAATAAGTTTGTGAGAGCACCTGAGTAAACTGCGTGAGAGGGTTATTATTGCACGTTATAGCAAATACATTTATTGAGCACGGAATCGTTTTTTCTTTGCTCAAACGATTTTTTTTTTTGCGATTGTTAATTTCTGTTCAAAATATAATGCAATGTGCTTGCAAAATATAGTTATCTGTGCTCAAAACTTATAATTACTCGCTCAGGAATGAGGCACATATATAACGCCATAATTTTGAAATGTTAATTAAAATACATTGTTTTCAAAACATAATGTTAACCAAAAGCTTATTGTCACGTTAGAATTTCAGTTAGAATTTCGAGTTCCCTCAGATCGCGCCATTTTCCCTTATTTCTGGCGCTCTGCACGCTATTATAGTACCATTCTTAGTTTCTTATAATTGTTAAAGGTTAACTCTCCCAAAAATGCAACCTAGAGCCTTTTTGTGAATCTACCCGTGGCAAACCTTCGTTTAAAAGCATAACTTAAATATGACGGAAGATTAAGATTGACCGTAGGCTATTTCAGAGGTGGAAAGAGTAATAAAATATTCTACTCAAGTAAAAGTACTACTACTTCAATGAAATTTTACTTGAGTACAAGTAAAATTACCGGTCAAAAAATCTACTCAAGTAAAAGTAAAAAGTAGCTTATTTAAAATTTACTCAGAGTAAAAGTTACTGAGTTACTTTTTTAACAGCGGGGTGGGCGACTCTCCCGTGTATGGTTGTAATGGTAGGAGATTTTCACAGTATGATAACGTCTATTATTATTATCATCAGTTAAAATGACAGTTAAATTAATGAAAACAGTTTTTTTTTTTTTTTTTTTTTTTGCTTTTATTATAACAAACTTGAAACCATTTGTTTGTTTTGTTAATTTGTTAATCAATAAAACATGTCCAATCAATAAAATTTGATAAATGATAATGAATTAGATTAACAACTTATTTTTAACGTTAATAATTTATTAAAATGTTTAAGAATAATATTGTCCTATGAAATGTATTTATTCAGAAAATGAATGTTTCTTTTTATGATTTAATCCAAATATATTATCAAAAACGGTGGAAATCAAATTTAAATTTAAACTTGTGTCCTTTTGGGGAAGCGCTGCAAAAACGGATTTACTAAATTAAACCATGGACAAAAAATATATTCCTTTAATGTTTAAATAAAATGTATTATTATTATTTTGAGAAGTAGAATAGTAATATAGTTGTAGTGAAGACCAAAAATGTAGAAAAGTGTTTTGACAATGGTTTTGTTTTTCTCAAATAAAATGATGAAAATGCTCATTAGGCGTTCTCTCAGAGCAGCTCTGGAAATGTTCATGTATCATATCCTCAAATTGTTTGTGAGACGCTGAAAACACCTGAAACGTCACGCCCACTTGAGTATGTAGTAGAAAAAGCGGCGCAGCTCAGCAGAACAAATAGGGATATATTTACATGCAGTATTTTTGTGCTTAAATATATTCAAAGACCATGTCGCGATTGGATTTATTGCACAGTTCTACTTTCCATATATTCATGCATCCATTATTTTGCGTGTTTTACGTGACATCTGCGTTATGTGAATGCCATTTTCATGACTGGATTCTGGGATTCCCTCTGCATCACGTAAGTCATTCGGCCTTAAATTATAATCGGGACATACCTTTCTCTGCAGGAGGGATGGTGTTTCCTATGTATCCTCCTTTTTCAGCCACTTTGCGTCCACATTTTTTGCAAATTGGATATTTATATCCTCGAGGACAACCACGTTTTTTTTCTACAAAGTATTTTCATACTGGCCACAATCCGCTTCATAAGAATTCGAGGGCGCTTCGTTTTCAGCTTCAGCTGGGTCTGCGTCACCTTTCTAGCGCCTCCCGCCCTTCAACCAATGCAGTAGTTTCTGGAGTGTTTTTTTTTTTTTTTCTCCCTTGTATTATTATTTTTTACTCAGTAACGGATGTGATTTCAAATGTAGCGAAGTAAAATACTTCAAACAAAATGTACTTAAGTAAAAGTAAAAGTACAGATTTTAAAAACTACTTTAAAAAGTAGAAGTACACAAAAAAATTACTTAATTACGTAACGCGAGTAAATGTAATTCGTTACTTTCCACCTCTGCCGTATTTTAGCTGTTGTTGTTTCTGGCCGCCGGCTTCTTGGCAGTCAAAAATAGTCGAAATAATACTGAATTGTGTATTATAACAAGTTGATTGGAGTTGAGACTCCAGCTTAAAAATTGTACCACTGTTTTACAATATAAATCCCACAATGGCAGCAATTTCTTAATGTTTATAAGATGTGCACATTAAACACTCAAAAGGTAAGCAGGACTTATTAATATTTCGAATTTAATTAACGTTGCCAGACAAGCCTGTTTAATCTGTCTGCTACCGTCTATATTGTGATCACAGAACAGCGCGATACAGCGACCATTTTAACTTTTATTCTAAAAGTGTGCACATTCAATAAAATATTTAGGCTACATTCTTGATGTTTAATTTTAAATAAATCTTAATAAATGTCTATTTTGTCACAGAACAACTAGTTTTCACTGAATTATGAGATCTGAGAAGCTTTAACACCATCTCGGCAACCCTTTGAATTCCTGTGCTATTTTTTCCTTTCTTTATTTAGTGCTAATTCAAAAACAACTGCACAAAAGATACCCAATATAGTTACACCTTAGAATACTGTTTCAAATAATTAGTAATTCATTTTGATGGATTTGGTAACACACATGTACATTATTTTAAACATTTACAGGGGTAAGTCGTGATTTTATTGCCTTCTGAATCCATAATGTCAGTGTATGTATTGTGTATTGTATGTATTGTGTATCTATCTAGTGTATGACTCGATACACAATACACACAATAGATTACTACTTCTGATGTAAAATAGCCATCGATTAACCTATGGCTGCACGATTTGGGAGGAAATGTAATTGCGATTCAGGTTAATTTTTTGTGTTGTCTCCCCCATAATGATAATCTTGTTTTTCCTTAGGTTGGCATGGTGGACTCACTCTCGCTCTTATCCAAGGTAAATTATCAACACTATCACCCCTCACATGTGTTTTATTTAACTAAATACATCATAATCAGCTAAAAAGCATGCGCAGGTCACTTTACTTCCTGAACAAGTGCGCACCCGAGTCCGTGTTGCTTTCACATTTACGCGAACCGCGGCACGGATCGAGTGCAACCGAACTCAGAGCGCCTCCTCCAGGCTGTCTCGGGTTTGGTACCCCAGTGCGGGTCCGCATGACAGCGTTCACATTAGTGATTTTTCATGCAAACAGTGCTCCGTTCCGAACTAAACTGCCAGTGTGAAAGCACCCTAGACTTTTCAAGTAAGCCAACTTTAGTAGCCTACTGTACACGTTAGCGCCTATTTGTTTACGCCAGTAACTGCTAGCTAGGAATTCGCAGGCTAAGTGACTGAGGGTGCTTTCACATTGGCAGTTTTGTTCGGTAACTAACTAACGTTAGCCCAGTGCATAACAACAATCGTTGATTGCTGAACAGAAATCGTGTCAGATGGAGTGTTATACAAGTAGCCTACTGTAAGGTTGAGGATGGCCTTATGCAATCTTTACACTGTATAGTCTATGTCTTGACAATGAATTTTATATCCAATACTATTGTATTTCCTGAAAAATGTCAAGGTGGAGATAACTGCTTTGCTGCAAGGGCTCAAATATGGAATTTAATCTCAAGTGAGATTAGATCTTGGGCCAGTAGAACCAAAGCCCGTCTAGAACCTCTGGGTAGAACTATCTACATCCCGGAAGCTTACTGAAAAAAAAAATCGAAAAAAATAACAGACTACAGCGAGACTAATGGATTAAAACTTGTTTTGGTAAGTATTTTTTATTATTATTAACTTAAAAGTGCCTTGTTAGTTTTGTGTATTATAATGCTGTTGTGTTGTTTAACTTACAATATTACAGTACATCTCCTATTGTGACTAAAGTTAGTTTGACTTATCCCTTTCAAGCATTCTGAACGCTAGCACAGCCGCAGACTGTCATGTTTGATGGTGGCTAGAGAAGACATCTATCCATAAAATACATTTTTCGTCTTCTTTGTGCTGCGTGGTGATTGGAGACCAACAGCCAATCACAATTGACCTTTAATTTTCCGATTGGTTGATTTTGTGGCACACTTGTAACGCTGATGCAAGTTGAGCGAGCGTGTGTGTGAAGAGTTGAGCGAGCGTGTGTGTGAAGAGTTGAGCGCGCGTGTGTGTCAAGACTTGAGCGCGCGTGTGTGTGAAGAGTTGAGCGCGCGTGTGTGTGCAGAGTTGAGCGCGCACAGAATTAAGAGGTTGAGCGAGAGAGAGAGAGGGACTTGACAGAGCGCAGATAATAAGTTTGTGAGAGCACCTGAGTAAACTGCGTGAGGTTTGTGAGAGCACCTCAGTAAACTGCGTGAGAGGGTTATTATTGCACGTTATAGCAAATACATTTATTGAGCACGGAACCGTTTTTTCTTTGCTCAAACGATTTTTTTTTTTTTGCGATTGTTAATTTCTGTTCAAAATATAATGCAATGTGCTTGCAAAATATAGTTATCTGTGCTCAAAACTTATAATTACTCGCTCAGGAATGAGGCACATATATAACGCCATAGAAAATGACAGCAGAATGAGTGAAGCCTTGTTTATACTCGACGCGTCCGCACGAGCGCGAGTCTCCGCTGACTGCGCGCGCACCTCTCCAAACGGACGAGGCGTTTATACTTGACGCGCTCGCCGTTGTGCTATTCTGTGAAACGACAGGGGGCGACTCCGAGTAATTCTCCTCTAAAACACCAGGAATCAGCAGTGAAGAAGTAGTTTGCCGTTTATTAGTAGTTTATTAATTGCTGATTCATATAAAAAGAGTAATAAATGCAGTAGGTTTATTGTACGTTCACTGCATGTAATCTAGTTAAACAACTGAAACCTTATTGAAGAGTGTTTAAACCTTAATTTCATCAGCAGAGCTTACTTCTGCTATTGTAGGCTTATTTTTTTTAAATATAGGCAGTTCAGACAAGTGCAAACTGGGTGCTTAATGCAAGTGTGTTCCTATTCACAAAATGAGAGGCTTTTACTCGCCCATCAATGCAAATGTCTCTGTGTATAGAAGGATCATAAACATGGTGGTACAGACGTACCAGTTCGGCCAGATTCGGCTCGAAGTCGTTCATCTTCGGATGCGGCGCCGCGCGCGATGTTACAAAAAGTGCCGTGCACACCGCCAGGCGAAATGGGGTCTTGCGCACCCAACGCGCACGACCGCCCACACCGCAATGACGTCATTTTTGCCGCGCGCAGCTCGCGCTCTTGCGGACGCGTCGAGTATAAACAAGGCTTGAGAGTGCAATGGCGCCCGCGCGGTTCAGGGCGTGGAGTGGGGGATGGGAATTGCTGAATGAAATCTCGCGAGATCCATCCTGCCAAAGTTTTGTACACTTTCAAGTCTTTTTTTTTTTTTGCCCTTTTTCTCTGTATCTGCAGGCTCTTCCTTTTAAATTGCAAAAAAATGGGTACAATTGCAATTGTGTTGGTATTTATAGATTTGTAATAGATTAAAGTCACATGTTAAAGTGTCAAAATAACAACAAAAAAAAATTCAAAGGTGCAGTGTAATCAATCTTTGGCATTGACTGTTTGCACTTGTCTTGGTAAACTGAATTAGTCCCCTTGTAGCCCATTTTCAACCCATGTACTCAATTTCCCATTAGTGAACCAACTAGGTCCCATATGGGGAGCCCACCTGGGTTTGCCCATGTTGGACCTACTTAGTTGACCCAAGTGGGCCCCAGATAAGATGCCCATTTTGAGCCCATGCCCACTCTGTACCCACGTAGCCCATGTGTAACCCATGTGGGCCCCACATACACGTGTTTGCTGGGATGGGTCACTACAAACTTAATTTGGTACTTTTTGCCAGCCCTCTATCCTGGCTTTTGCACATTTGAGGTGAAAACTTTTAATTAAGTTTTCAAATTCTGCATATTCTTCAAGCAATAACTCTTGCTCTGCTGTGGTGAAAACTGAGCACGCTCTTTGGCCTCGGTGAGCAGCCAATAGCAGTGTTGCTGACTATCGAAACATATCCCCTTTTAAACCAGCGCATGAACGCGCAATTATCTCAGATAACTCAATCCAGCGATACTAATCATAAACAACACGTGTGTTCGAAGAACCCAATTAGCAGAATCATGATTAGCACGATGATATCATCTTGGATGTCTCATTTGATCTCGGATGTTTTAAGCAACGTACGAAGAACGGGTCCCAGGGCTGCGTTCCAGTCCAAAATTGTCATGCCCTTCACTCGCTAACTTCCCTCCATCTTGTTCACTTGGATGTACGTCATTGCTTATGTTGCACGAGTGCCCAATACTGGCAGAGACTGCATTTGGCTGAATTGAAACGTCCTAAGCCCTTGATCACTTAGAATCAGCCATGGAGTTGATTTATTATTTAAATTTTTTTTCCTTTAAGAATTTGTTTAATGCAGCATCCAAATGTATATAGGTGTGTTTGGGTTGTTTTAAATTAAAAATATATAATTCATATATCAGAGTTGTTTGTGGTGGTGGTGATTAGACGAGATCTGTGGTGACGTCACAATTGTGTAGCATTGTGGTATATGGAACTGCCTGAAGTGTACATATGAAGTAGACTCGCTCCCTCGGTCAAAATCGAGGGAACAAGTGTCTGTCCATATAAACTTCCCTCGTCCACTTCACGAAGTGGAACGCACTTCAAAATGGCGGCAGGGATTGCCCCAAGGGGAAGTGCTTAGGGAAGTTCGCAAGTGTGTGTCTAAAAGTGGACTGGATCGCAGCCCAATCTGACTGAACAGAGGGAAACTAAATACAGATACAATTGAACACAAACGAGGTGAGGACAGGTGACACAGATGATGATGACGATAAACAGGTGGGTAATGAGGGAGTGAGTTCAGGTGTGAAGAAACAAGGGATTCTGGGAAGTGTAGTGAAGACGAAGACAGGATGGTGCAGACGATGACTGTGACAATACTTTAACCATCGTCTGCTCCACCGGACTTGTTCTGCCAGAGCGGGGGAGAGAGAGAGCAAGAGCGAGCACAAGATAGCACAAGAGAGGGCACAAGAGAGCACAAGAGAGAGCACAAGAGAGAGAGATTATGTGTTCGGGTCTAAGATTTTAAACTCAAAGTTTTTTTCCAACCTCCCGGATGGGTTCTGACCAATTAGGAGGTGGCCCTATCTTCTTCTTATCGTAAGTCATGGGTTATCTGTGATCTCCTTGTTCTCCAGCACCAGCAGAGAGAACAATAGGCCACAGTTTAGACATTATTACTATTACAAGAATACAAAACATTTTACACAGATTTCAAATCAAACCATCTTCTTTTTGAATTAAAAATACGATCCTGCTGACAGGAAACACGGCACACTTTCATTCACACACCTAATATTTATAACAATTATGAATTGTATGGCATCTAAGCAAATGAGACCTACACATATAACATAGAATTATGTGGTTGCATGATGTGATTATAAGTCCATCGAGAATTGTTCTGGGATGAGTTTTTGGATTTCGATATGTAAAGTGTTAGTGTGTAGAGTTTGTGGGGTTTAAGCCATTCCGGTCTAAGGTCATGGAATAGTTCGTGCTGAAGTCTGTTTGGTCCCCATGTCATGGGACCTTGGACCTTAAGAAAGAGTAGTCTGTTAGTCGCAGGGGTCAGGTGACCTCTTGTTAGGGCCTCTTGTTTCACCATTTCTGAACAGATCTGTTCTTGCCAAATTATAAAACATTGACAACGTCCTTCCTTTAGTTAAACAATAAAAAGTATTTTTTGGTTGTAGAGCCTGGGGTAACCTGGAATGTGAAGCCTCTTTCGTGTGATTATGTTTATGTGATTAGGCATGGGTTGTATGGAATTACAAACCTGCGCACATATTTTCAAAAGCACATAACTATAGAATCAATTCTGAATGAGCATGTGAACGCCGTCAGCGTTAATCACAGGTTCGCGTTTAAAGTCTGATCATTTCGACGGAGGTGAATCAATCAAAGTTAACTTTAGCTGGAAATAACATTATTCAAGAACCGCTATAACGGCAAAACATTCTGTTACCTTAAATTATATGTTTATCTCTGTAAAGCTGCTTTGAAACAATCCATTGTTAAAAGCGCTATATAAATGAAGATGACTTGACTTGACTTGACATGTATGAAAGCTTCAATTGTGTTTGGTTCATTCTCATAGTTGCTACAATTACACCTTTCACCAGGGTGACTCTTTGCAAGTCGTTGCAATGGGCTTTTCCTCATTGGCAAGGGAAGATCATTGTCAGCGTCCTTGGTCCCTCACTTCCTGTTGTGGGGGGTTGCTGAACTTGGTTGGTGTATTTTAAGTTGAGAGGCATGGACTCAAATCTCACTCTACTGATCAATGCACAGGCCTCTTCTGAGATTACAAAGCACAGTCACTAGTTCTTTTTGTTAGAACTGTCCCAGAAACCTTTCTGGAATTGGCCTGCCGTCATCTGTGAATGAAACCTGAATTATTTCTGTTAGTGACAACAACATGTATTAAATCATCTGCTCACCTGGCCCATTGTCCTTCTTGGTGTTACCTGTAGAATGGTCATGTGGGCTTGAGTGGTTTCCTGGCCCCTTTTGGGGCTTTCTGCTTTCATTAACAGCAAGGCTTGAACTCATCCCATTTGTTTTTCATAAATTTGACTTTTCATCATCATATTTCTAACTTCTTTACCAATTAGTCAATTCAACTCAGTTCCACTATCAGCACACTATTTATTAAGTATCTTGGACAACACTCAACCCACTTGGCTACAAGACAAAAGTTACAAGACAATATTTTATACTTTTGACAAAGAATCAGCTCCATCATGATATGCTGAAAAGAAAGTCAGATGTGTTATGCGCTGCGCAAATGTGGCACTGTTTTTCCATTCTTTTTTTTTCTATTGCCACTAACAGTTCCGACCAGGAAATTTAACCAAATTCATCCATGGTCATTATTTTATTGGGCAGAATTTGCCCTGTGGGCCCACATATTACATTTTAGATACAGCTTTATTGGCAAAATAATTGATTTGCCTCAGTGTCTCTTCAAACATCATCTCTCACTCCATTCATACTCAGTCACTTCCATTGGCCAAAATACATTCTTGTGGCTGCTTCAGCAGGTTGTGCTCTAAATGCAGAACTTATCATTTTAGTGGTGGAATGCCACAAGGTCTGATCAGGTCAACACAACTAAACACTATTGAGAAGTGACAGTGATCATAAAGTTTAGTTTAACACCGTTGTTATAAACCCTTTTTTTCTTTTTACAAATTCTAATAGGCTAAGTATTTTTGAATAATAGGCCTAGGCTTGATGCAGTTGAGAGTGAGACAGCCAATTGCAATTTCTCAAATGCATTCTGTCATTTGTTGTACTAATTTTTCCTATTCTTTTTTTTTTTTTTTCATGAGCTGCTTTAAGAATAAACTCGGAGATCTCTGCATATTCATCATGGATCCATGGCCAACGACATTTCCATCTCATTATCCCAGTTTTGACAGCATTTGTAACTTCATAATTTTGGACTTTTGGAGTTATATATTTTTCTCCAATCTATCTCTAGAAAATTACCAAAACAAGATGGAGTGACCAGTATAATTGTTTTGCCAACAGTAATAATTATTCTTTGACATTTTGTGTCTCTTTTTCTTTGCCATAATTCTATCATGATTTAAGCCCTATAGTTGTTGAATATAATAGCCCTCACTATACCAAATCCAGCCTCAGTTTGAACTATTTGGTGAGTTGGATCCCAATGTCATGGTTGTGGTGTAGAAAGAAGATGCAGGGTCAAAAGCTCCAATACAAAGATTTACTTAAAAATAAAACAACAAACAGGTACAGGCAGGCGGGCAGAGAGTACACACAAAAACACAGTAACATTAACAAGAACCGACCAAGACTGAACTGAAACACAGGGCTTAAACACAAGGGCAAACAAGCTAAACGAGAAAACAAGGGGCGTGGTATAAATTAACAAACGAGGAGCGGGAAAACAGGGAACAGGACTGAACCAAATGCACAAAGACAGGGGGAACACAGATATCACAATACCCACTTCTCTCTATGGGCGGCTCCCGACGCCCAACAAAACAGGACACAAGACAGTTCGGGAGGGTGGTGGAGCGGAGGCGGTCCCGGGGGAGGGATGGAGGGCCAGGTCCGCGCAGGGAACGGGACCAGGGCCTTGAAATGGCAGGCATGGGCCATGGAACCTGGGCGGACCTGGGCCATGGAACGTGGGCGGACCTGGGCCATGGAACCTGGGCGGACCTGGGCCATGGAACGTGGGCGGAGCTGGGCGTGCAGGCGGCCAGGGCGGAGCAGGACGAACAGGCTGCCAGGGCGGAGCTGGCAGTACCGGTGGCCAGGGCGGAGCAGACCCCTCGGGCGGCCAGGGCGGAGCAGACCCCTCGGGCGGCCAGGGCGGAGCAGACCCCTCGGGCGGCCAGGGCGGAGCAGACCCCTCGGGCGGCCAGGGCGGAGCAGACCCCTCGGGCGGCCAGGGCGGAGCAGACCCCTCGGGCGGCCAGGGCGGAGCAGACCCCTCGGGCGGCCAGGGCGGAGCAGACCCCTCGGGCGGCCAGGGCGGAGCAGACCCCTCGGGCGGCCAGGGCGGAGCAGACCCCTCGGGCGGCCACGGCGGTGAAGACCCCTCGGGCGGCCACGGCGGTGAAGACCCCTCGGGCGGCCACGGCGGTGAAGACCCCTCGGGCGGCCACGGCGGTGAAGACCCCTCGGGCGGCCACGGCGGTGAAGACCCTTCGGGCGGCCATGGCGAGTACCTACTGCCCCCCCCCCCCCAAAAAAAATTTCTTGGGGGTAGCTATGGGGTCATAGGCTGGAACAGGCGCCGTCTCAGAAACAGACCGCCGCTCAGGAACAGACCGCGGCTCAGGAACAGACCGCGGCTCAGGAACAGACACCGGCTCGGGAACAGACACCGGCTCAGGAACAGCAGACACTGGCTCCGGCTCAGGAACAGCAGACACTGGCTCCGGCTCAAGTGTGAGCACAGCCCACACACACCACATGGCTGTGGCCATAATGGCCAGTGTTGCGGTCACTGAGGGCTCAGGCATAGCGGTGGTCATAACTACTGAGGGCTCAGGCGGCGCATACGTGGCGTGAACGGTCTCTGGCTGAGCAGACCTGATGTGAACGGTCTCTGGCTGGGCAGACGTGACGTGAACAGTCTCTGGCTGGGCAGACGTGACGTGAACAGTCTCTGGTTGGGCAGACGTGACGTGAACAGTCTCTGGCTGGGCAGACGTGACGTGAACAGTCTCTGGCTGGGCAGACGTGACGTGAACAGTCTCTGGCTGGGCAGACGTGACGTGAACAGTCTCTGGCTGGGCAGACGTGACGTGAACAGTCTCTGGCTGGGCAGACGTGACGCGGACAGTCTCTGGCTGGAAGTGGCTGACGTGAAGCGGCTCTGGCTGGACGTGGCTGACGTGAAGCGGCTCTGGCTGGACGTGGCTGACGTGAAGCGGCTCTGGCTGGACGTGGCTGACGTGAAGTGGCTCGGCTGGACTGGACTGAACCAGCGGTGAAGGCTCGGCTGGACTGGACCAGCGGTGAAGGCTCGGCTGGACTGGACCAGCGGTGAAGGCTCGGCTGGACTGGACTGAACCAGCGGTGAAGGCTCAGCTGGACTGGACTGAACCAGCGGTGAATGCTCGGCTGGACTGGACCAGCGGTGGAAGCTCTGGACCGGACGAGACCAGCGGTGAAAATCTTGTGCTGGGCTAGTCCGGCGGCTCCGGATCAGGAAAATCGCCATGCGGAGGATAGTGTCGTGGGACTTGTCGACCACCTCCTCCCCTGCAACCTCCTCGAGTTCCGGAGAACTTCGCCAGACAAGTCCCCCGAAACGACTCACCATTACGGATGGAAGATCTCGCTGGAGCCTTAGCCGCTACTGTTTCCACATATCCCTCGAGTGTACGACCATTCCGAAATCCAGTCCTCCACCTTCATTTTAGTCTTGGTCGGTTCTTAGCCAAAGCTCAAATACAAAGATTTACTTAAAAATAAAACGACAGACAGACACAGACAGACAGACACAGACAGAGACAGACACAGACAGACAGACAGACAGACAGACAGACAGACAGACAGACAGACAGACAGACAGACAGACAGACAGACAGACAGACAGACAGACAGACAGACAGACAGACAGACAGACAGTACACACAAAACACAGTAACATTAACAAGAACCGACCAAGACTGAACTGAAACACAGGGCTTAAATACAAGGGCAAACAAGCTAAACGAGATAACAAGGGGCGTGGTATACATGAACACAAACGAGGAGCGGGAAAACAGGGAACAGGACTTACCCATATGCACAAAGACAGGGGGAACACAGACAGACATCACAACACCCACTTCTCTCTTTCAGTGTGTTTTCTTTTTCTTATAGGGATGGATGATCATTGGAGTTGCCACACCTGTGGTACCCGTAAGGTTCAGTTCTTCTGTTTTTAGATAATCCGTGTCGAAGCTGCTTAGCTGTCGCTCTGCATGTGTCATCAGCCTATGCTGTCACTCAAAGGCCTGTGCCCGTATTCATAAAGATTCTAAGAATCCTCTCAGAAAATTCTTAATTTAGCTTAAGAACTTTTACGTAGGAGTCTTAGCTTAAGAGCAATTCGGGACCGATCTGAGAGCAACTCTGAGTAAGGAAAAGACAAAAACTCTCATCTTAGTGAGGAGGCGGGGTTGACCCCATTGCTATGTATGACACAATCTTTTAAAGACTGTGATTGGTTGGTTGTCCAAGAAGGAAAAAAAAGAGCCATTTTAGGTATAGAGTTTACACACACACACACACACACACACACGCACATTATATTTATGTATATAAATCCTTTTTTTTACCTTGCTGTTAATTTCCTAAGGTATTTGATTGGCTTAGAATGATAAAAATTGTTCCACTCTTTCCAATTACACTGATTGCTGTTTATTTAAGTGGTGGTTTGAATGTTTGTTTTAATATAGCAAACATGGATTAAAAAACAAGAAAGACGAGAAAGCCCGACTGGTCAGAAGGACCGTGTTTACTGTTAGCCCAGTTAGTGAATGAACACTAGGCCATGCCATCATTAAAGAAAATTTGGGGCCGGGTGTCAGAGCATGGAGCGAGAAGCGGACGTGGGAGCTTATAGCGCAAATGATTAACGGTTCATTCCCCTGCTTGTGCGCACCAGGGAAGCCTGCTATATTCATAAATGCAGTTTTTTTGAGCCTGCAAGGTGGGAATGTCCAGTGGAAACTAAATGAACTGCAACACAATAAGAGGTTCTGAAAGTGCTGTAATGTTTGTGTGATCACTGCTTACAGAAGGTGGTGACGCAAAAAACATGATTCACACGTGCGTAGACAATTTCACATGCGTGAAACCTAATTCACGTACACACAAAAAAAATTCACGTGCGTGAAAAAAAATATATTCACAAAAAGCAATTCACATGCGCAAAATAAAATTACATATTCATAAAAACATTTCACAAATGCAAAACACAATTCGTAGATATACAACTGTGCACAAAAACCCTTGAATGTTTAAAATGTACGAGAATGTCCTTGAATTTGAATGTGCAAATCGTCATTCACATACGAATCGCCATGGATGTGTGTGTGTGTATTTTTGAGACTTTCCTGGCAGCGCTTACTCGTAAAACAGAGCAGTCGTACTCGTAAAACAGAGCAGTCGTACTCTTTAGCCAATCAGATTTAAGCTTATCAATCGACCAATCAGGTTCACGTGAGGGCGGGCCTATCTGCATGTCACGTCATCAGCTTTCGACTAGTGGCTGAGCATGGCTGAGCAGAGGTAAGTGCAGTTACTCGTTCATTTCTGTGTTAACTGAAGTTAAAGAAGCTTGAGATCAGTTGAAGCAATAGGTTATGAACTATAACTGATGTAAGCAAGTGCTGTTGTAATCAGATGTCCCATATCGTGTCAAAAATGTAGATGAATGATGCTTGTTTTGTTGTATTTTAGCTGTACAGACAGCTCTCACAGCTACAATCATCACGCTAATGAGTGCAAAACAATCATCTGTGGGCAATACCCACCCTAGCTCTCTCAGCACTGTCCTCATCGAGATTGTTCTTATAATGGTGAATAGACCTATTTTAATGAGCACCCACTGTTTATTTGCCATTTGTGTATGTTGTTAAATTATTAACACTTGTTTCCCTGTGTTTTTCAGGATTACTCCCCTTTGGTGTGACATCTGGATAGCAGTCAAACATCTTAATCCATGTTTCTTTATTCTCTTTTATACTTTTTTTTGTATGAATATCTTAATTGGTAACACTTTACAATAACGTTTCATTAGTTAGCATGAACTAATAATGAACTGCACCTAAACAGCCTTTATTATTTTTTGTTAATGTTAATTTCAGCATTTACTAATACTTCATTCAAATCTGGTTAACATTAGTTAATGCACTGTAAACTAACAATAAACAGCTGTATTTTTAACTAATGTTAACAAAGATTAACAAACACCACAACAAATGTATTCCTCATGGTTAGTTAATACATTATATTATACATTATATTATACATTATATACATATAACTAAGTTAACTAATGTATAGTGTTACCAATATATTCAACATGGTTTTGTGCTGTATTGTCATCTTAGGTTTTTTATTGTCATCTTAAGGCCTCACAGGACAATATTGTGAAGCATTAATTTTACTTTGCCTAATAAAATAGGCAAATCTTATTTTATGCTGATAAAACAGTTACTTATCATAGAGAGGCTATTAAGATTATGCGACTAAAATTACTCAGTAAACTCTATTCAAATACCATACCATCACTTAATTTCCCACGTCCTCTGCCTGCACTCTGCACCTCTTGTACTATAGGTTTTTACTATTTTAAATATCATGAGAAAATCTGATGTCCTAAACTGAACACAATTCATTTGTTCACTTTTCACTTGATGTATTACACTTAAATTTACATACTTTAAAAGCAAAGTAGACTCTGACTGGATCTCCCATATGGAAAAGGTTTGCAAAAAACACCTGTGATTCTTCCAACAGAATATTGTAAGGGACATATATGCTGCAAAATCCACATCTATAAATTGCATAATATTAATGTATTTTTAATCATATATGTCATATACTGTATGTCCTACATACAAAAGCCATATAGATTTTCTTGATGTAAAAACGTAGGAAAATAATGCTAATTTAATATTCATGTCCAGCATATATCTTAAAGTATTAAAGTATTAGCTCACTTTCAAACTCTCCCTGATGTCATCCAAGATATCCATGTCTCTCTTTCTTACATTTTTTATACACAGAATGGACTTCAATGGCAACCAACTATTCAAATGTTCAAAGAAGTTTCAAAAGTTTCAAATGTATATATATATATATATATATATATATTTATTTATTTATTTTTTAGAAAATGACCGATCGTTTCACTAGATAAGACCCTTATTTCTTGACTGGGATCGTGTCGAGACTTTGAAGCTACATTGAGACGGACATTTGAACCTTCTTTGAACATTTGAATATTTGGTTACCATTGAAGTCCATTCTGTGTAGAAAAATCCTGGAATGTTTTCCTCAAAAACATTAATTTATTTTCGACTGAAGAAAGAAAGACATGGATATCTTTGATGACATCAGGGTGAGTAAATTATCAGAATTATTAGGTTTTTTTTTGAAAGTGAACTAATAAAACACAGTGCAGTTTACCAATCAGTGTAAGGCTGCAGCAGTTCACTCATGCTCTTGCTCTTATCTTGTGGAGCCCTAAGAGGAGCCCTATGCCTATAGTCAATCATGGTTATACTGTATAATCAACATAGATGAAACACAATATTTAAAACTACACACACACAAGCACACATTTTAATTACAAAAATTATTTATTAGAGTGTATTCTGCAAGATACAGTTGAATATTTTACATACCAATAGTTTTTTATTTTAAATTCTTTTAAAATATTTTTTTTTTATCATTTTCATTTGTGACAATTTCTCTAAACTTTATCACCGTACTAAGATAGTATACTATTCTTAACCTACAAACATAAAACTTTCCTTAATGTCGAAGTGATTCCTATGCATATCACCACCAGAGTTCATGTCACATATACAAAAATATATTCCAGCCAATTTTCAACATTTTATTCACTGTTCTAGAAACATATTTGACTCAACTTTGTTAATTTGTCGCACCCTCTGATCTAAATAACACTGTGATGAGTTACATCCGGGACATTTACGCGCTGTTTTCCAAGATGGCTCCTGTCTGTATGCGCTAACTGTACTGTCTGTGTAAAGTATCTTCTTATTAAACTGTCTATACACTTACAAAGTTCTCAATGCTTCGGTTTGCATGTAAGGACACTCATTATGCTGCCGTGTTAGTGTGGGGCTAATTTGAGCCTTGTTAATGGTATTAACTAGCGATCTCTTTTTGCTTACTCGATGCCCAATATACTAGCGTTATAAACTAAACTGTTTTTAGAGATAAAACTCTTTATATTCGATTATCATGAAAACAAATCTCAGGGAACGATTTAGTCTGTACCAATGTGTTATTACACCCGAGGTTCATTTTGCGCCGGAGTTGTCCTTTAATGAAATCTGAGAGCTTCCTGCCCCTCCATTGACAGTCTATGCAACTACCACTTTCAAGCCCCAGAAAGGTATAAAGGTACATCATTATGCTGCGTTCACACCAGACGCGAATAGCTCGTCAAATTCGCGCCTACCGCGTCTAGTTATACGCTTGATGATTGATGTTAGATGTTTGAACTTTTTCCAACATAAACTTGCTGTATTTATAAAACACAAATTTTATTAATTGTAATCGGTCTGGTTTTGTGTTGTGTTGTCTAGAGAACCAGCACTCCAGGATTTTTCGAGAAAGTTGGATCTGCACAGCCGTTCCTGCTCTATGAAACTACTGTTAGCAACTGGACACAACTGATCCACTCGTATCCTGCGACTGATCCACTCGTATCCTGCAACTGTTCTTCATCTGCTGAATGTTGTTGACTCGAGCACTGCTGGACTGTTGCAGAGTCGAAGGTACTGAATCAACTTCACTGTCACAGGACTTAACATTCACTGACATGTTCAGGATTTGAAGTATTACAGACCATTTGATAAGCAGCTTTCATATAATTCTGATGACAGAAATGCCTATAGTGTGCATTCATTGTTTATTTTAAAGGTTAACCTATGATGTAAAGGGGCTTGTTCGTTAATAAAATAAATAGTTTGTTAAAACCACTGTTTGCATTTTGCCTTTATTTTTTACTTTACAATGAACAGAATTCTGCTATAATCCCAGACTAAGGTTACAATTTAACTTTCTGGATTGTTTTGAAATAAAGTTTTGAAAGAGTAATATACAGTGATGTGTTTATTTCAAAGTGAATTTATTCTTTTCAGATTAAATGATTTGTCAGTTTATTTTACAGTTCTTTAAAGTAGGTAATGCAGAACCCTAATAAGAAAAACTGGTAACTCCTTTTGTGTTTTTCTTTGTAAAAAGGTGTTCTATCAACACCAGGATGGTGTAATACTCGACTCCTAAGGCTGAGAAGAATTCCATGATGAATGATTTTCATCTTCTTTTAAAGTGTTAGGTCGACACCAGAACAGTGTAGAATTGTAACTCTGCCAGTGTTTGCCACAAAGCTGCACCCAGCTCTGTAACAGTGTTGTTGTTCTCTGCATTGGTGGTCATATTTTACTCTTAGTGTTCATATTGTAACACTGTGTCAGTGTTGCGCGAGGAAACACTTCTGAAAGTGTTGAGATTTCCAGATTTCAAATTTACTGTTCAAATCCTGAAGGAAAAGGACCTGTCCTCATAAAGGTCAGAGATATTTTGACACTACATCCTCCAACCAGCTTCTGCACTGTACAATTTCCAAATTTGCAAACTTCATATAAGTGATGTTGGTCATCTTAACATGAAATCTGTATGACACACTTTATATAACACGTATAAAAAAATGACACAAAATGTGTATAAATCCTATAGGACTTTAATTTGACTAGCATATGATTCAATATAAGAACTTTAAATGATTTGTATATGAATTTAAGTTATTTTCTACTAATACCATATACGATTGCATACTTTTGTCATGTACAACTCATATAAGACTTTTTACAGTATTCATATATGACGCAAAAATCCCCTATAAGTTATATGTGTGCTATTTAGTAAGAAAGGGGCCATAATCGGTCTGATTTTGTATAGGACATGTATTGGTCTTACATGAAACACATAAGGTAATTCTGGCCAATTTAAGTAAGGAAGATATATGGTTGCTGTATATGAACCATGCAGGTTTTTTTTATATGGGCTCACAACTCTGGAAGAGACGTATATTTCTCTGTACTGAATGTTGTGCTTCATACTTAAGACTGCCAGTTCATGATCTTCATATGTAACAGCCAGGAACATTAATCATGTCATTTTATATATATTTTATTCCCAAAGGATTTCGGAAACTTTCAAATTAATAAAACGTGTACATCAAATTGAACCATGTCTTTGAATCTTTTAATTCTGACAAGAACATTTAATAATGCATGCATAGCGGGGCTGTATTCCTAGAGCGTGTACATAATTTGATTTCCATTACACGAGAGTAGATGTTAAAACTTCATGCTGATTTCGCCAAGATAAGCAACACTAAGATGTAGCTTTACAGTAAACTATGCTTCACCCATTTACGCTTCTTTCCATATGGTGGTGTGACTCCCCTTCTGTCTGGCGTTAACGACTGCAGTGTACATAGTACACAGTGTATATAGTCCGCAGGAGACAAATGAATACAGTAACAATGCATCACTTTCAACCTCTTGTTGAAACAACTGTCAAAATGGATGGCTTGCAACATGACTGTTTTCAAAGATTTACAGTAGGAATGGTAAGATCACAGTACTGGTTGTCTGCAACTTCATACATCATCTGTCTCGGAAATCTGAAACAATAAAACTACATAATATATGATGCTTAAAACAAAACATGTCTCTATATATGCACGTCATTACATACATTATCATCAGTTGAATGTGTGGTGGACTGTGGACAGGACATGAAAATCCATCAATACTAAAATTAAATGCTTATATTCACATGTGGACTAAACAGCAGTTAATAAACTATTGCATCAACTGATCTCAAGCTTATTTAACTTCAGTTAACACAGAAATGAACGAGTAACTGCACCTCTGCTCAGCCATGAACTAGTCGAAAGTTGATGACGTGACATGCAGATTGGCCCGCCCTCACGTGATACTGATTGGTCGATTGATAAGCTTAAATCTGATTGGCTAAAGAGTACGACTGCTCACGCGCTTTCTCCCGCGCATTCACGGTCACCACGTGCTGATTCGTTCGGACAATATAGCCGTGGTCTCCTATCTAAACCGTCAGGGCGGAGTCAGATCCAGGAATCTCTTCCGGCTGACAGAACGCATCTTAGTTTGGTCTCAGTGTCACCTGCTCTCGCTCAGAGCGACGCACGTGCCGGGCCATCTGAACGACGGTCCAGACAGTCTGTCCAGGAACCCCATTCCCCCCGGGGAATGGTCCCTGCACACTTTTACAGTTCAAAAAAGCGGATATTCGGCAGAGCAGAGGTGGACCTCTTCGCCTCAGAGGAGAACACCCACTGCCCAATATTTTTCACAAAGAGCGAGCCCAGACCTGGCCCAGCCGCCCGCTTTATGCTTTCCCTCCGGTTTCTCTGCTACCACAGGTGCTTCAGAGAATCAGGGAAACACGCCACTCGGTGCTCCTCATAGCCCCGCGTTGGGAGGGTCAGACTTGGTTCCCGGAGCTTACTCAGTTGTCACAGACAGCCCCGTGGCCGATCCCAGTCATAGCAGATCTCCTCTCCCAAGCTCGCGGCACGATCTGGCATCCCCACCCAGAGCGCTGGGCGCTACATGCGTGGGTGATCAACGACTACCCGTTGCTTTGCCAGAGGGAGTGTTAAACACGATCATGCAGGCTAGAGCGGCTCCTACTAGAAGGCTCTAAGCATCTAAATGGTCTGTGTTCTCTAAATGGTACACCGACAGAAAATTGGACCCACGGTCATGCGAGGTTCCTTCCTTGCTAGTTTTTCTCCAGGAGATGTTGGACAAGGGCAGGTCCCCGTCCACTCTCAAGGTGTATGTGGCAGCCGTCGCAGCGTTTGTTGAACCCCGGCGCGGCCAGTCACTGGGCAAAAACGACTTGGTCACCCACGTCCTCAGGGGAGCTAGAAGGATGAACCCCCCACGCCCCCCTTCGGTGCCGATTTGGGACCTTTCCATAGTTCTCGAAGCTATGAAAGCCCCCCCATTTGAACCGTTAAACACCGTGGACCTCAAATACCTTTCGCTCAAAGCCGTTTTTCTGCTCGCGCTCGCGTCAGTAAAACGTGTGGGAGACCTTCACGCGCTGTCCACTAGCGCTTCCTGTCTCGAGTTTGGGCCCAATGACTCCTTAGTCGTTCTCAAACCTAGACATGGTTATGTCCCAAAAGCGATTGGTACCCCGTTCAGGGCACAAGTTATTTCCCTATCGGCTCTGCCTGCATCCGATAGCGAATCTGACGCTAATCTCCTGTGTCCGGTCAGGGCCCTGAGATTATACATTACTCGCACTGCTCCGGTCAGACGATCCGAGCAGCTTTTCGTTTCGTTCGGTGGGCGCACCAAAGGGTTGGCCGCCTCGAAACAGACTCTATCAAGATGGATAGTTGATGCCATTGCAGCCGCATACGCATCAAAAGACCTGCCATGTCCTCTGGGCATCAGGGCTCATTCCAATAGAGGCATGGCCTCATCCTGGGCATGGTCCAGCGGAATTTCCATTCACGACATTTGTGTGGCAGCGGGATGGGCTTCCCCCTCCACCTTTGTCAGATTTTACAACCTGGAAGTTCCTGCCTTGCAGGCTAAACTACTAGCAGTCTAGTATGTTACAGCTCTTCTGGTTGAGCTGCACTATAGGGAGTTATTCACACAGACCGGTTTCGCTCTGTCCCTCTCTTTCATGTGCTTATCTACGACACAATCACCGGCCCGCTCTGCTGGCCTTTGTCACATGTACATATATTTATTCCCACTCATAAGGGCCCCCCGGGGTCTCACCTGGGACTCGTAGTGGATGCTTAGCACGCACGGCGTTGACCAGGTGTTCCCGTAGCGTAAGCTAGCTTACGCAATACGAGAGAACCTCTCGTAAGAGAACGAATCGGTTACCTAACGTAACCTCGGTTCTCTCTAGATGAGGGAACGAGTATTGCGTTCCTGGCCGTGCTTGTGCTACTAGCGTTCTCGCTTCATTCTATGAAAAACCAGAGTTGACAGCCTGGGACGCCAAGATATACTCTCTGACCACGCCCGTTTCGGCGGGCTCTGACGCAATGAGAGCATGTCAGACTCTCATTGGCCGAGAGTTCATCTGCGTCTCCTCATAGGCTTAAGCAGTTCTCTGTGAGCGAACCAATGAGCTGCCAGCTAGCCGCTCATGGTCTGCTGCAGCTGAACTGTGTTGACAATGGATACAAAATTATAGGATAATTTTTGGCTTCAATTTCTCAGAAAAGATTAATCTTTCCCGTAGCGTAAGCTAGCTTACGCAATACTCGTTCCCTCATCTAGAGAGAACCGAGGTTACGTTAGGTAACCGATTCGTTTTATCGTAGTTTTTGTACCAAGTCAAGTCAATGGAGTCTGACAAAAACTACGATA
This sequence comes from Tiaroga cobitis, assembly GCA_030578255.1. Taxonomy (NCBI): domain Eukaryota; kingdom Metazoa; phylum Chordata; class Actinopteri; order Cypriniformes; family Leuciscidae; genus Tiaroga; species Tiaroga cobitis. Next base: position 27,088,399 of record CM060591.1, on the reverse strand, counting down.
AAACCAGTTGGAAAGCATCTTTTGCAGCGATTTTTGTGTGAGCGTATCAGTGAACACCCCTGACCACTCGGTGAGTTTCACGTCTTTGTAAACTAAAGTTTAATGCATTTTATGAATGATTGTTCCATTGCACGTAGACAACCATTATGTGGGTGTCCTAACACACAAACCTACAATTCTCGGGACAACAGCATTTGTCCAAATTCCAATCTTAACCGTTCTATTTCTTCAAAAACGATCTTAAAACAGGGCTTTAAGTGTTGTGTGTTTACAGTATTCAGGGATTGTCTTATTCATTTTTATGTTCAACACACTTCAAGTGTCTTCAAGTGTTCATGTTTGTTTCATACTTTATATTCAAGTATGCATTCCTAACAACCTATGTTTAATGCACCTCAGTATTATTTATTTATTTTATTATTTTGTTTTAGAATGTTTGCAACTTTGCAGTTTGCACAAGTTAAAGATAGACAGGGTTGTATGATGTTTGTGTTTACAAATAATATGCATCTTGTTGTTGCACTGGCAAGTTGAAGTGCAAGTTGTAGATCATAAGTATGTGTTCCTCAATGGCTTATATTTTGGGCACATTGTTGCACTTTAGCAATTTCTCAAATAAAGCCACAATTGCCAAAGTAAGAATGTTTTTATTCCTGGCTTTCTTTGGAGTAAAACAGTGATTCCACTGTTACCACTTTATCTGTGTGTAATGTTCTAGTAGCTCAAAGTTTTTTGCTGTTTAAACTTTAAACCATTCCTTTATTACTGTGATTACTGGTGAAAATAGCATTTAATATTCAAGGAAAAACTATAACTTGAAATATGGGGATAAAAGGTTTCTGCCCAATGTGACAATGAAGTACAGCTTGGCAATGGCATCACTGCATCTCCATCAATGAGAAAGTCTAGTTTATTATGCTAAGGTTTTAAGGTTAGCTGTTGTTTTATGAATTGCAATACTTGCTACAACCTGTAAAGCCTAAGCCCATTTCCAATTCTTTTTAACCTAAATTAATTTGTTAAAGACTACTTTTTTTTTTTTTACTAAAATTGACTAAAACTTGACTAAAACCTTTTTGTGTTTTCGTCGACTAAAACTTGACTAAAACTATTAAGTTTATAAGTGACTAAAATGTGACTAAAACTTAAAAGCATTTTCGTCCAAAAGACTAAGACTAAGATTAAAACTAAAAGGGCTGCCAAAAACAACACTGATTAAGATGAGCTAAAAAAGTCTGCAAGAGTTTCAGAGTTTGATAGCCTAGCTGATAATAACGCCGTATCAGAGTAGCCAGCTCTAGTATGATAAGCTTTTAGCATTTTAATATGGCATACTCGCTTCTGACGTTCGCACGAGGAGTTCGCACCACATAATTGGTCTCACTCTTTTTCTCAAGGATCACATATGGTCCACTAAATCGTGCAGATAAAGCAGATCCAGGAATGGGAAGTAAGACCAAAACTTGATCACCAACAGCAAAAGATCTATCAACGGCACATTTGTCATAACGCGCCTTCATTTCCCCCTGAACTTTAGACAAAGATTCTCGGGCCAGTGTAGAAGCTTTCTGTAGTCATTCACGGAACTTACTTATATAATCTAGCACATTTGTTTTCTCAACATTCTCGATAACTAACATCCTCTCTTTCAGGGCTTTCAGAGGACCTCTGACTGTATGCCCAAAGACCAACTCTGATGGACTAAATTTAAGAGATTCCTGCATGGTTTCACGAATTGAAAATAAAAGCAATGGGACTCCTTCATCCCACTCGTTTCCTGTCTCAATGCAATATTTCTTCAACATAGATTTTAGTGTCTGGTGGAACCTCTCTAACACTCCCTGACTCTGGGGATGATACGCGCTAAATATACGATGTGTGCTATTTGGGGACTCGAAAACTTGGGAACACAGCTTAGATAAAAAATTGGTGCCCTGATCGGTTTGCACAATCTGTGGTAAACCGAAAGTCGAGAAAAACTTTGTTAAAGTTTTAACAACCACTTTGGCTTAATCTTACGAAGTGGAATGGCCTCTGGGTACCTGGTAGCAGTACACATGATTGTAAGTAGGAACTGGTTACCAGATTTTGACTTCGGTAATGGCCCCACACAGTCCACTATCACGTGTTCAAAAGGTTCACCCAACACTGGGATTGGAATCAAAGGAGCCAGTGGAATCACCTGGTTAGGTTTTCCCGCGTATTGACAAACGTGACAGGCAGTGTTGGGAAAGTTTATTTTCTACATGAACTAGTTTAAAGTTCAGTTCACAAATTTTAACATGAACTAGTTCAGTTCATAGTTCATACTTAAAAAAAAAATTTTCCATATGTTGCTGCGAGCTTCTTCTTTTTTTTAAATAATTATTGCCACAGCCCATATACAACCACAGACAGCATTTATTTTATCGAAGGGCAAAGTTTGCACAGAAATGTAAGATTTTTCCCATCCTCACCGCCCCTCGTATGTGTACAACACTACTTGGCAATAAAGTTGATTCTGATTCTGATTCTGAAAACTTGTTTAAATGATCATACGACGCCTCCTCGCTCACTGCTTTGTCGAGCTCATGCTGCTTTTTGTTTTGATAACGCATGCGGCGGTGCGACACTGGTGGCTGGTGTTGCCAGATTGGGTGTTTTTTTCGCTACATATTAAGGCCTGTTTACGGTGTGTTTTAGCCAGGTTTTCGCCTGGAAGGCTCTATAGAAATCTGGCACCCTATTGAACGAAGTTAAACTGAGAGAGCGTGCGTTCACAGACATCAGGATGAACGAGTTCACAGTAACGTTCATCAGGCAGTAATTCAGTACGTTCAGTTCACGTTCGCCCAAAATATGAACGAGTTCATGAACTATCGTTCATTGAACGCGTTCAGGCACAACACTGGTGACAGGTCTTACATTACTGAATCACATCCCGCTTAAGACCATACCAGAAAAAATGTTGAGGAACACGATTATAGGTTTTTGTTACCCCTAGATGTCCTTACAACAGGTGATCATGCACCAAAGACAAAACCTGCTGGCGAAAAACAGTGGGAACCACCAGTTGATAAACTACATTCCACTCGTTCTCTATAGTATTACTTTGTGCCATTTTCGCATAAGTAAACCATCCTTAACCAAGAATGAAACATTGTCCAATTTATCGTTCTTCACTGACTTAAAACACTTTGCTAACGATGGATCATCTTTTTGAGCTTCAATGAGCTTTTCACGAGTTATGGTTAATGACAAAGGATCACTCACTACAACCTCCCTCACCTGGTCATTGTCACAAAACCTGGTCTCCACAACCTCCTCCGTCGTCCCATCTGTACACTAGAAAGAGTCAGATAAAGAAATGTCATTCCCTTTTTTAGATTGGGCCCTTGTAACAACGCACGCAGGAAATGCACTTGGGTATTTCTGAAACAACTCATCTGTCTTAAGATGAGTCAATGGAGTGTCTACCACTTCCAGCAAAGCTGTTACCTGCCCCCCGGCTAAATCATTACCTAAAATAAAAGACACACCTTTCACTGGTAATACTGGACGTACTCCTACCTCCACAAAATCGGTCACCAAGTCAGACTAGAGATGGATGCGATGTATGGGTACCCTTATCACCTCCATACTGAAACTCTGCAAGTAGTGATACTATGTGTCAAAAATGATTTATGACCCTTGATTTATGGCCCTTGATTGATGGATTTGACAGGTGATGGGGGATGGGAGGGGGGTTTATGACAGGATATGAGGATGGGGGAGGGTTTTATGACAACACATGGTTTTGTGTGACCTTTTGGCCGTGCTTGGTTCCAGTGTGTTTACGATGCGTGTTTACGACCCGCCCGGCAATCTGCTTTTGTGTGACTGTAAGGAATGTTTTCAGGGAGAGTTTTTATTATATCAGGATAATGTTCACAGAACGTTGAAATTTGCACATGAAGAGGTCTGACACGGATTTTCAGCCGGCAGTGCATCATCCATATTGTCTGTGGGAGAGAATGAAACAAATGAGTTTAAAGAAATAGCATTGATGACAAATAAAAGCTTATAAAATTAAATTAAATTTAGATGTTAAGTGTATTACACATTTAAAACATGTGTTGAACTTAATGATGCGACTGTTATGCGTCTGACTAAAGTCACAGACTCTTAAATCTTTCTGATGAGATGAAATGTCACAAATTAGTTTTAAAAATAAAAAGCATTACGTTTAAATAAAACATATAAATTAGTGAATAATAGTTCATATTATATAAAATTATATTACCAAGCATACATATTTTAATATATTACATTGGTGATATAGGTTCACACTGCGATATACGGACTAACATGTATAAATAAAACACATAAAATAATTTAAACAATCTGTTAAATTACCACATATGCAAATTTTAATCTAATGCACCACGAAATACTGTCTTGAATAGATAAATAAAACATAAAATAGTGAATGATAGTTGGTATTATATTAAATATGTTGTTAAATTACCAAGTATACACATTTTAATCTAATACATCAGGGTTATAGGCTCACACTGCAATATACTGACTTACATAGATAAATAAAACATATAAATTAGTGAAACATATTATTTGAAACAAGCTGTTAAATGACCAAGTATACAAACTTTAATCTAATACACAGCAAAATACAGCCTTACACAGATAAATAAAACATAAATTAGTGAATAATAGTTCATATTATTTGAAACAAGCTGTTAAATTCCCAAGTACACAAACTTTAAATCTAATAGATGCAAAATACCACCTTACACAGATAAATAAAACATATAATATAGTGAATAATAGTGCGTATTATTGTATAAGTATATTATAAGCATTTTAATCTAATGCACAACAATATACTAGTCTAGTAGCCAACTAGGTGAACCTGGAAATGTTGAGTACACCAAAATTTTATTGCAGAAATGTGAAGTATGGGTCCCCAGCATACAGAAACTGCCGGATGCTAATTTGCATATGTTGAGCAATTTGCATAATTAGCATTATCAGCTTAATCGTCCATTTTGACCAGATATTTTGCACTCTATGGCCAATTTTTACAATATGTGAGTGGTTTTCAAGGTTTTAGAGGATGCTGATTTCATTTCTGGCATTTTCAGATTTCAAAGAGCTCATTTGTATTACATATTTTGATTTATTTAGGCAAATTTTGATTACTTTCAGGCATCATTTTAGGTTATTTTTATGGTAAACAAAATAATCTTACATTTCAGAATCATGAGTGCTCTTGTGAATGTTTATGCATTGATTTCAGGGTGTAGTGAGGCTGAATCCCCTCCTGACACTTTTGAAGATTCAAAATTGCTTTTTGGATAAACGATGAATCTTTGATAGGCTAAATGTTATGCATTTCTGGAGGAAAAAGCAATGCGGGAATTTGACATAACTTGGATCATGCAACTATACGATACATATTAATGGGGTAGCTTTTTAAGACACCCAATGAGATGACATCACCTAAGCCCATCACCATGTGTGATCAACGAACTATGTACAAATATACACTATATACATACCATACAAGACAGGCACCGCAAGTGGCTAGGGCAACGCCCGCATGGCAGAAAGGCTGCCCAGGTTGGTCCACAAGTCGCAAGATCCAACAAGGACCCAGTTAAAACTCCGCCAGACGCAAGAGTTAAAACTGAGTCTGGGCAACCCGGGTCAGCCCGCCAGACGCAAGGCTAAGCAAGAGGGCCTCACCTCCGCACCACACAAAGCACACACTGGCTACCGCCTTCAGGCAAACTGCTATGCCTCACAATTAATTAACAAAAGGCAGCCTCATCATCTTCACTATCCTCGTCTGGTCTGTCATCATCTTCTTCAGACCCTTCATCCCTCTGTTTGTGTTCTTGGTGTTGTGTAAATATGTTGCAGCATATACCATCATTGCCTTTGCAGGAACAATAACTGGTACAGGCCAGACCTGCAGCTGCACAGCTGCACTTTGCTGATGTGCAAGGTTTCAACCCAGCTTTGCAACCACAGCTGACAACATCTAACAAAGCAGGAGGAGCAACTGGACTTGAATCCTGGGTGGGCATAATCAGTTCCTCTTCTTGCTTTAGGCCCATCTTCTTGTCCCATCCAAACAAGGTGATATCCACAGCCGGTGGATCAGGCTGGTCTGCTGCTTACCATAGCAGCACCTGTAGGTGGGCACGTCTTCCATGAAGGCGCATATTGCGCTCTGTAGTGTTTTCAGTGCTGGGGGTCTTTTGCGCTTTCTGTAAATTTCATACCGGCCTGCATCCAAGGTTACAGAGTTCCTCTGATTGTACAAAGCCAGAAAGAAAGCCCTCATTGCTTTTGTGATCTGTAAGTCTGTGGCTTCTGCCTCTCCAATACAGTGGAGAAGCTTACCAGGTACGACTCTCATGGCCTTGAGTGCAGACACCTTCCCCTTCCCGACAGGATATGAGGAGGTATCACATCCCGAAAGTGCATGCATGGCCAGAATGGAACCACATTGGTCACCCAGATTCTCTGCAGTTGCATTTATGCTGAGAACAGTACCATTCCATTTTTCCATCTGTAGGTTAGTAGTGATACCAGCCTTCCAACACCCATAAACCATGAGCACAAAGACATCTGTGTCATCACTGAGAATGTGAACAGTTGAAGCCTCATGTCTGACAGCATCTAACATGTAAGATATAAGTGATATATCGGCCTCATCATGAGTGTCAATGCTGTCAGCTTTACTGACCATCATGATCTTACTTCCTACATTGAAAGTACACAGGAGTTCGCTCAGCCTTTGTTTGTGCTTGTTTTTCAAGATTTTGTCTCGACTAGGTAGAGGTGTAGTCAATGAGAGCTTGTACTCTGTGGAGCTCTCTCCTGCTCTTCTATGTCTCTCGTGGTCCTTGGCAGACACCTGCAAATATCTGTCAAAGATGACAAACGTTTGGGTGTCGTAACAATTAAGCCGACGTCCCATGCTGGCAGCAAGATCTGCCACTGTCCCAGACGATGGCCAAACCACGTGATAAATGAGCTGGGATGCATCCACAATGACAACATCTAGTGGCTGGGGATTGCAGACTGGAATTCCGAGCTGCTGGACAAGCACTGACTTATTGCCCTTTCGGAGGCATCCATTGTCATCAATGATAGACAAGGGGACTGGGTTAAGCTAATATTTGAAGAGAGAAGAGAGCTCAATTTTTCTCTGACCTCCCACCACCAACAGTCGAGCAAATAATGACTCAAGGTCACAAACAACCTTCCCACTGACCTTCATTCCCTTTTTCTGGAACTTCATAGTCACTACTTTGTTAGAGATGGGTGCAATCATTTCTAGAGCGAGAAGTATATGAGCTGTAGCACGATTTGTGACATAACACAGAAGCTGATGAAGCACCATCAGTAGCAATAATGTTTGACAAAGTCTCATGTATGGCTGTGTCTCCGAGCTCCTCGCTCTTAATTAGCATAGTAGCGATTCCTTTGGACCCAGATATTTTAAAGTCGCCATCTTTGCCACTGCATGGTGCAAACAGACACTTCTTTCCCGACATTTTGACCTGATCAAACCAATCTCTCTTTGTTTTGAAAGTATCTAGAGTAACCCTAGAGAATGTTCCTCCACAACAACTTGAGAAAGCAGCAATAACACTGAATATCGACTGTTTTTAATCCTTTCCCAATCAAACCTGATGTCAAAGTCTGAATTTAAAAAAAAGAAGAATCCAAATTTTTTAAATAATGGTAACTAATGTTAGAACACCAGATTTAGCCACAAAATGGATCTGACTAGAAATTCACAATGTATTGAACAATACTGTCCTTATAACTCTTTCCACCTTTTATCTTAATGTGAAAACATAAGTAATGTCAACATTAAAATGTCAACATTAAATCACTTGACTGACTTTTGTACGAATATTAAGGTGATATAAGAAAAAAACATTTGCAAGGTGAATTTTGACTTTAAAACTATAGACTATGCTCCCTTGATTTACAACATACTTATTACAACTACAACAGCTAGCTGCAACAGTTTATTTTCATAAAAACATGACTGGACCTCAAGAAATGTAAACAAAATTAGGTTATCAACATTCACATCAAAGAGCAAGAGCTCTTGTGATTCTGAAATGTGAAATTATTGTGTTTACCATGAAAATAACCCAAAATTTTGTCTGAAATTAATAAAAAATGTGTCTAAATGTATCCAAATTTGTTATAGAATTACCATTTTGGAGTCTGATAGTGCCAGAAATGAAATCAGCATTCTCTAAAACCTCTAAAACCACTCACATATTGTAGAAATTGGCCATACAGTGCAAAATATCTGGTCAAAATGAACAATTAACCCTCTGGGGACCAAGGTGTTTTTGGGGTCCTTGAGATGTTTTGACATGCTCTGACATTTGTGCTTTTTTCAGTTGCTTAGAAACATATTAATGGCACAGGTGAAATTACACTCTATTTAGCACAAACAGGGCTACCATAATGTGTGACCAACATGTATGTACATGTTTGTATTTTTGAGAGAATATTGTTTATGCATGGTTATTGAAAAAACTAAAAAATAAAGTTTTGAAATAAGGACACAAAAAATTACTAAATATGTGTCCACAAGACTTTTGACCAATGGACGTTGTCGCCTAGAGTTTTTGCTTCAAAATGATCTGAAAATCATCCTTCCTAATCATTCACATAAAACAATAGATTGTTTTAAATTGTGAAAAACGTTTTTTTGTTTGCCAAGGCAATATGCGGATGGGCGGAACAGCCCAACCCCTATCATGAATAATTAAGTGATTCTCACCTGAGCAGACAATGACCCTGCATAATAATGAGCCTTTCACTCAGGGGTGTCACACAAGAAAGAATGCAAGGACAATATATATATTTATTGTCATTGCATTCTTTCTTGTATATATATAGCCTACACACACATATATATATATATATATATATATATACAAACAATCAAAATATAAATGAAAGCCAAAAGCACATTTTTAGTCATACCTGGAAACAAATCCTGGTCAAATGCTATATGGGCCATTCTACAGAATTGGTTCAAAGTTACAGTTGGAAACATCTTAAAAAAGAAAAAAGTCTTTTCCCATAAATGTCTTATAAAGTATTATTTTTTAAAGTAGACCAATACAATAAAAATAAACCAGTCGCATTTCAAAGTCGTTCGCGAAATGACCGCCAGGTGGCGCAAAGGGACATTTATCAAAACGTAAGTGGGGCTAATGTCAATTAAAAGTAAGGATGAAATTCTACAAGTTATGGTAATTTGCAAATAAGCCTACAACAAATATTTATTTTTAAACAAATATTTTTAAATATGCAACATGCAGGTTTAAACAACAAACAATACAGTCTGAACCAGCGCTTCTGCTCCTGTATTGAGACATGCAGCGCGTTTCAGTTACGATCCTGGTTCCAGTGGCCTTAATACATTCACGGCTTTTTAAAATGTCACAAAGCGTTTTGAGATGGTTTTGAATGAAATATTGAAGTTTATAATTAGGATATTTTGGCACATCACGGAGTGGCGCTATGCATTATTCTAAAATCTGGCTTTATTCTGGCATGTTGAATTAGAGTTTGACAACGCGGCGGCGCATTCATTTGAATTTATTTTTCTCATAACAGCTAAAAGAACTTACTGCGTAATTGTTGGTCATACAGATAAGATATCATCTTTTAAAACTGTAAAAGGTCTACTTTTATTCATGTAGGCTAAAGTAGGCCTACACTCACAGGCTAACGACAAAACGTTTTCTCGCTCATGTGAGAAAGTTTGGGAAGTTCCCAGTGAGTAAATTCATAGCCGAGCGGTAGAACTTACAGTTCGATCATCAAGATGACACGTGTTCAAATCCCGATCAAACGTGGTCTACTCTAAATTTGATATTTAATAATGCAGAGAGATTTGTCTAGCTCTAAAACTCTGTTACACCATATATACAGTTTTTTGCTTATATTTATAAAATAAAATTACCATGCATTTCCATTTTACACTAAGGAACAATAGTATCCAACAGAACGACTTTGCATCTGTATAATAATAGGCTATACCAATCGTAATTTCAAAAGCAGTTCTGTAAAAAAAGTAATTATATATAGCCTATATACCTATATATATTTTTTTTTTAATTAGGCCTATTTTTATTTTATTTTTTTGATTCCCTACAACCTAGAGTTTTTAAAAAACATGGTTTTAAGTAAAGTGTGATTTGCCAGGGGGGACGGGGATTTCCTTCTGGTCTAAACATCCCTGCTTCTGCTGAATTATTTGAATCCCCACATCCCTCCCTCCACAGTAATCAATGCTAGGCTACTTCACCAATAGACCATATCAAATATAAAATAGAGATATGCAACAAGCACGTTTAAACGACAAACAATAAAATCAAAACCAACGTTTCAGTTGTTCATTAGTTCAAGTGGCCTTAGTGCATGCACGGATTTAAAAAATTCACAAAGCGTTTTGAGATTATTTTGAATGAAATATTGAAGTTTATAATTAAGTGTTTTGGCAGACCACGCCGAGTGGCCCTATGCATTTTTCTAAAGTCGGGTTTTATTCGAACTTTTGCTAACCACAAAAGTTTATCTGTCGTCTCTGTCTCCGGGAGCTTCGCGTCACAAAAATGAACCGAAAGCCACTTCAGCTCAGTCACTATAAGAAATCGGCTATGTCTAAAGCCTTTAAATGTCTAAATATTCAGGCTAATAAATGTTATCTGATTATGTAATCCATATGAAAACGAGAGGTACAGAGGATCTACTCAAACATGTAGCCTATGTAAGCGCTTCCCAATGAGAAAATGACAAGACAAGGGTGAAAATCTCGCTCTGATTAAATGTAGCAGGCTAAATCGCCCTGAATTAAAATGTAAAAACAGATCAAATGATGTATTTGTCGAAATGTTGCGATATTGTTTCATTTAAGTTCATAATTATTCTATACATGTTATTTAATTTAGCAGCATTACCACGAAGCACCGTGGTTCGATATTTATTTGAATAATAAAAAAATTAAAAAAAATTAATTCACAAATTGCATGCCTGGTTGTAAGGATCCAAAGATCCCTGTAGAATTTAATATTGAGTTGAACATTTTGTTCATGACAACAAATTAACATGCGTTTTTTCAGATTATATTTAGTTTTGCTTGGAAAAAGCTGGCCCAAACCAGTTTTATTTCATCAATTATTGAAATAATGAAATATTTAGTAATAAACTTTTATGACAGAAATATCACTAGGCTACGTAACTTAAATCATTTAATTCCTTCATTATCAACACTGTCTAGAATAGCGATTTAAGTGTGAATTGCGACTTCTCTTTGTGTTAAGTCAGCCTCAGACTCCGATAGCCTGTTGGGGGGTTGGGGGGACAGTTCAGTGCTGTAGCGTGCGCGCAGGACAATAGGCCTAGGTGTTAATGTTCCTCTTTCATATGGAGAGTGTCGGATAACGCAGCGACATATACAGCACTATCAGCTGTATGATGTGTTTTTACCCTGAAATGTTTAATTTAGAGAGAGACCCGGCGCGCGCAGCGAGGGAGACTAAATAAACGTGTTAAAAAGAGATCCAGCGCGAGAGAGGCGAAGAAAAACGCATGTTTTTAATTTAATTATGTTGCTTTGTACAATTTTCGTTTTGTAGGCCTACTGTTTTAATTGTTTAATATAGCTGTCATTTCTTTGGCAATACAAATTTAAAATGTCGCAAGAATAAGATTAGCCTAGTGTTTCTTATTTTGCAACCCTGTTTTAAATTTAAAAAAACTGTCCCGACACTTTATTTAAACCTTGAAATGTTCGAACTTGGTTTCAAACTTAAGTAATTTTAGTGTTCTTTTACATTACAATAATTTAGCAGACTAAAGACGAGCTTCTTCATTTTCATTTTCTGATGCAAGGCTGACAATCTTCCTTCATCAGTTTGTTTCCTTTGTGCAGCGGCTGCGGTTCTACAGGAATGTACCAAATGTATGTTGTAATGATAATTAAACAAAACTCTTGACTTTAAATAAGCAAACAGTTATAAACAGTTAGCTATTTAAGCATCAATAAGGTAAAATATAAATGCTATTGACCAACATCGGTTAACAACATATATGCTATAGTGAGATTCGATCTCGGGTCGATTGAAGCTCCTTGCAGCTCGTGTTGTTGCGTTAACCACTGAGCTACCGTCTGTACGCCAGTAACTGTTTATATTGCAATATTTTATTTTTTCATTATTTATTCAATTTCATTTCAGTAGCCTGATTTCAGGATTGTGATTATGAATTATTTTAACTACGTTTCACTTGTTGAATTCATCTGCTACCAGCTTTCAATGGCGCAGCGGCATATTACCCATTAGAAAAGAATAAACGAACACTTTTCAGAGTCTATTATTGTAGCGCCTCTTAGTGGTAAAAGGCAGCAAATACACCCCACATTTTACCGCCACGGTGGAACGGCTGATGTGGGCGTTGTCATGGTTTGCCTCAACATTTGCGTTTGAATAGCGCGCGTCCTCCGTGGGCGTGTCAGATTAACGCGTAATGAAGTGTAATGAGCTGGGGGAAAAAATTCTGACAGCACTCTCTTTTCATACAGATTACATAAACTGAGAATATTTGTTTTTTAATATAAATTACTTCATTGAAAAGAAGAGAATTCAAACTTCATAAAGAAAAATCTCTCGTGCCTGTATGACAAGTTTTTGCGGAGTTATAGTTAATTTCCGGACGCGTTTCAGAATGGACTGCACTGACAGAGAGAAGGCAAAACTCGCATCATGTTTATTTTTCTTTATTTGACAAAAAGCACAAAACTTTATTTTTATTGTGAGTATACAGAAAAATAATAGACACTTAACAGGATCGAATGATGTATAACACTTATATGTACGATCAAAATCAACAGAGTATTTTAAGTCTATTTTTCTGCTATGTGAAAAAAAAAACGGCAAAACGCGGGGGCGCGTTTCTGGTCCCCAGAGGGTTAAGCTAATTATGCTAATTATGCTAATTCTGAAAATTGCTCAACATATGCAAATTAGCATCTGGCAGTTTCTGTATGCTGGGGACCCATACTTCACATTTCTGCAATAAAACTTTGGTGTACTCAACATTTCCGGGTTCACAATGGGGCTCTATGGGCTGGCTACTAGACTATAAACTAACATATTCAAGTTTATATAGTAACAAGCTTTCAGTTGAACAGCTTATAGAGTAAATAAAATAAGCATGGAACTGAACCTGATCTTGTACACAGCGACAATAACCCACACAGGAACGGATAAATTTTTACTGATTTTATTGGCAATTCTTGCAAAGTATAACAGTATTGTAACAGAATTTATTCATACTGGCTTCTATACAAGCAGATACAATTTTAAATCTCACTGCAAAACATCAAGCCAAATAGGAAAATAAGCAAGTATTTTTATGTACAGTTCTAAGCATAAGTTTAGACACCCATGCTAAAGTTGTTTAAAAAGAGGAATAAAAAAATCATATTTTGGAAATTAGTCTTAATGCCTTAATTAAAAAAATTAGGAAAACACCAATTTTCTTTGTGAATGAATAATGTATCGTAAACAAATAAATGTTCTTCCTTAAAATACAGGGTGCATGAGTCTGGACATTCCTATGTTAAATCCCCATAGTGGCAGGCAGATTTTTATTTTTAAAGGCCAGTTCTTTCATGGATCCAGGATACTATGCATCCTGATAAAGTTCCCTTGGCCTTAGGAATATAAAATAGTACTTTCCATAAGATCATCACTTAATGCAAATCAAACCAGCTATTAGGCTAACTGAAATAAAACCATGCCAATCTCTAGGTATGATGAAGGGTTTGTGATGATGTGGGGCTATTTTAATTCCATCTATTTTAGTGTCCTGACTTTTGCCCACTGTATTTTAAGGAAGAACATTTATTTATGTACGATACATTATTCATTCACAAAGAAATTAGAGGCCTTAAAGGTTGGAGTTTTCCTAATTTTTTTAATTAAGGCATTATTTTAACATTGATAGATCAATGTCCAAAATATTATTTTTTATTCCTATTTTTAGTCAACTTTAGCACGGGTGTCTAAACTTATGCTTAGCACTGTACATAAATCATTGGCAATACAACACTTGAGTAGTTAATATGACTAATGACTGCTTTTTTAGTCCCTTTCATATGGATTTGGCAAAGGTGCAATGTACAAATTGTCAACTGTTTCAACAACAACACATTTACTTATCATATCAGGCCAAATGGCACTGATGGTTCCATTCTTCCTAACCTCATGCACAAAAGTACATTTATTTGTGAATCTTTACATAAAGGCCTGCTAGATTTAACAAGTACCTCAACTAAAGCACAGCAATGTTTGTGTCATGATCCTGTCTCTTTCTCTGTCTCCCTCTGCTGGCCACACACACACACACACACACACACCTCGCTTCACTTTCATTACTGACAGCTGTTATCACTTTTCATTACACTCATTCCTCTCCACCTGTTCCTCATCTCCTCTCATTATCTTGGCTTCTTCTACCCTCTCTTTCCCTGTCTTGTTGTCAGATTGTTTGATGTCTCAGATGCTCATTTACCAGAGTCTTTCTCAGTCTTGTCCTGTCCTGTCCTGTCCTGTCCTGTCCTGTCCTGTCCTGTCTTGTCCTGTCCTGTCCTGTCCTGTCTTGTGTGTTCTACGGAATACTTCTACTGGAATTATCCTGTGCTCATCATTATACATCCACAGAACCTTACCTGCCTAAAGCTGATAACCTGCTACGTGCTCGTCACCTGTATCCAGCTCTGTGAGTTACAAGAGCCGTTGCTTCACCAGCCTTCTGTTCATCCCTACCAGTACCACAGAGGAGATTTATGTTCATGTGATATTGCCTGCTCTACTGGATTCTTCGGTTGCTGATTATTATTGATCTTTCAGTTTGGATTACCTGTGGTCTGACATTTTGATTCTATTAAAGAACTGTGATTGTCACTCTCGCTTTTGAGTCCTCTCTAACCGCATCACAGAATAATCTGACCAGAACATGGACTCAGCGAGTGGCAGCGCGTTCCAGTCTGCTGTCGAACACCAGGGCGCTCTCCTGGGCAAGCATGAGGAGGACATTTCCACCGCCAGATACGCGGTCGAGACGCTGGCCGCTCAGATGTCAGATCTTTCCTGTCTGGTCCACAATATGCGCCTCCAGCCTTGTCGCTCTTTTCTAACCCAGTGCGAGGTGGTATTTTCCCTACAGCCCGTGACGTATGCGAAGGAGCGGACTAAGGTCGCTTACGTTATCTCCCTTCTCGCTGACCGGGCTCGGGAATGGGGAGCGGCTAACTGGGAGGCTGAGAAGGATTGCATCTTTAGCTTCTCGCTATTCAAGGATGAGATGATCCAGGTCTTCGACCAATCAGTGTCTGCTGTTCCCCCTATTTCTTCTGTTTCTGTTTTTCAGGAGGAGGCAGGGGATTTGTCTGGATTACCGGAGGAGTATCACGATTTGCGGGGGGTATTCAGTCGTTCCCGAGCCACTTCTCTCCCCCCTCACCGCCCGTACGACTGCAGTATCGATCTTCTCCCGGGTACCAAGATTCTACTCCCTTTCGGCTCCTGAACGGGAGGCGTTAGAGAATTATCTGTCTGAATCTCTTACCGCTGGCACCATTGTTCCGTCCTCGTCTCTAGCCGGGCTGGGTTTTTCTTTGTTAAAAAGAGGGGTGGGTCTCTGCGCCCCTGCATAGATTATCGGGGGCTGAATGACATCACTGTCAAGAATCGCTATTCCTTGCCACTGATGTCATCGGCCTTCGAGATCTTGCAGGGTGCAAAGATTTTTTCCAAGCTCGATCTCCGTAACGCTTATCACCTCGTACGATTTAGAGAGGGGGACGAGTGGAAGACCGCCTTCAACACACCCCTCGGCACTTTGAATATAAGGTTCTTCCTTTCGGATTGGTCAACGCCCCCGCCGTCTTTCATGCTCTTGTCAATGATGTCCTTCGGGATATGCTCAACATATTCGTGTTTGCCTATATCGATGACATATTGATTTTCTCACCCTCTCTCCAAGTCCATGTGCAACACGTTCGCCGCGTTCTCCAACGCTTATTTGAGAATCGACTCTTTGTCAAGGCTGAGAAATGCTCTTTTCACACGTCCTCTGTAACATTCCTGGGCTCTGTCATCTCTGCAGAGGGGATTAGTATGGATACGACTAAGGTACCGACTGGCCCGTTCCTGATTCTCGTGTCTCGTTACAATGCTTCCTCGGTTTTGCTCATTTTTATCGCCGCTTTATACGCAATTTTAGCCAAGTAGTCGCGCCGCTTACTGCCTTAACCTCAGTTAAGTCCAGTTTAAGATGGTCAGAATCCGCTCAAGAGGCTTTTGACCGTCTAAAAACCCTCTTTACCTCTGCGCCCATTCTTCTCATGCCGGATATCACAAGACAATTTGTTGTCGAGGTCGACGCTTCTGAGGTGGGGGTAGGTGCCGTTCTTTCTCAACGGTCAGCCTCTGATAACAGGATACACCCGTGCGCTTTCTTCTCTCACCGACTCTCTCCCGCAGAACGTAATTAAGATGTCGGTAATCGCGAACTGCTCGCCATCCGCCTGGCCTTGGGTGAATGGCGACAGTGGTTAGAGGGCTCCTCTGTCCCTTTTATCGTCTGGACTGACCATTGTAATTTGGAATATATCCGTTCCGCTAAGAGACTGAATGCTCCCAAGCTCGTTGGGCGCTATTTTTTACGCGTTTCGACTTCTCCATCTCATACCGCCCTGGCTCTAAGAACGTCAAGCCTGACGCGTTGTCTCGTCTCTTTGATTCCTCGACCACCGTCACATCCCAGGAGGAGATTATTCCTCCCGGTCGTGTGGTGGAAGCTACGGTTTGGGGAATCGAGAGACAGGTGAAGCGCTCTCTTTCTCATGTCGCCACCCCACGAAACTGCCCTAGGGGCTATCTTTTTGTCCCGGTGCCTACACGCCTGGCCGTCCTTCAGTGGGGTCATTCTTCCAAATTGACTGCCCATCCCGGCGTCCGGGGCACTATCGTTTTTATCCGTCAGCGTGTCTGGTGGCCAACCTTGGATCGTGATGCGCGCCGTTTCATCGCCTCCTGTTCTATCCGTGCCCAGACCAAGGCTGGGAATTCCCCACCTGCTGGTCTGCTGCGTCCGCTGCCGGTCCCTACTCTTCCGTGGTCCCATATTGCTCTCGACTTTATTACCGGTCTTCCCCCTTTGACCGGTAATACCGTCATCCTGACTGTAGTTGACCGTTTTTCTAAGTCTGCTCATTTTATTCCCCTCGCCAAGCTCCCCTCTGCCAAGGAGACAGACCAGATTATGGTTAATCATGTGTTTAGATTACACGGGTTGCCCACCGACGTTGTTTCCGATAGGGGGCCGCAATTTTCCTCGCAGTTTTGGAAAGAGTTCTGTCGCCTCATTGGTGCTACCGCCAGCCTTTCCTCGGGTTTTCATCCCCAGACTAACGGTCAGGCCGAACGGGCCAATCAGATTGTCGCCCCCATTCTTCGCAGTCTAGTTTATTGTAATCCTGCGTCCTGGGCAGAGCAGCTCCCCTGGGCGGAATATGCTCATAACTCTCTCCCATCTTCTGCCACGGGGCTCTCACCCTTTCACTGCTGTCTCGGTTATCAGCCCCCTGTTATTCCTATCACAAGAGACCAATTCTAACTGTCCATCCGTTCAGGGTTTCATCAGTCGTTGCAAGCGTACTGGGAAGAGGGTAAGATCTTCTCTTTGTCGTTCGAGAAGACGCAAGAGCATCTCTGCCAATAAGTCTCGTGTCAAGAGCCCTCGCTATAGTACTGGTCAGAGAGTGTGGCTTTCCACTTCCAATTTACCTCTCCAGTCCGAGTCTCGTAAGCTGGCACCCCGTTTTATCGGACCATTCCGCATAGTCAGGATCATTAACCCGGTCGCTGTCAAGCTCTGTTTGCCGCCTAATCTTCGTCGTGTTCACCCTGTGTTTCACGTCTCTTGTATTAAGCCCGTTAATCGCTCGCCCTCTCGCGCCTTGTTTTCCACGGTTCGTATTGAGGGCTCTGCTATATACACTGTCCGCAGAATCTTGGAGATGCGCCGTCGGGGTCGTAGGCATCAATATTTGGTCGATTGGGAGGGGTATGGTCCTAAGGAGAGAAGCTGGGTTTCCCCCCGGGACATCCTGGACCCCTCGCTCATTGATGATTTCCTCCGGTCTAGCCAGAGTTCCTCCTCGGGAGTGCCAGGAGGCGCTCATTGAGGAGGGGGTACTGTCATGATCCTGTCTCTTTCTCTTTCTCCCTCTGCTGGCCACACGTGTTTTCTGGTGGTATTAATCTGGGGCCCGTTCTTCGTACGTCGCTAACTCAGTTAGCTGGATTTGATTGTTGGCGATTTGGCATGATCTTGGATTGTTTGGTTCATCGAAGCTCATCCTAGACTTGCTGTCATAGCAACAGGTCCGTAAGCTTGAACCTGCTCGCGAGCAGGCTCAACTCATGTTAACAGAATTAGATCGCGGCTTTATAAGCAGAGCTGATAGGGGAAGTCTTTTAACGCAGCGCGATAGTGTACTTTTTGAGAGATATAATTTTTTCTCATTATTCGTGAGGATGTCGTTTACATCATTAATTTTTTGAAAACGCACATTAAATGTTCGTTTCGTCGGAGTTGGCCTTTAATAAGAGCACAAACTGTGTGCATTGTCCTGCGACTTTTTGTGAGTGGCTCTTTCATGCAGAGAATTTGATAAGTGCTGTCTGTCTGTTGTGCCATTCGCAAAGTTTAGTTTTTTTGTGGCATTTCCAAGCCACTTAAGACCCAATGTTGTAGGCTATAGCAGTTTTTTTTTTTTTGCCAACGCAGGTACATGTTTTTTTTTTTTTTGCCAACGCAGGTACATTATAATTTTTAAAGAAAATCATGCAATCATGACCATGTCGATTAATATGACTTACAGTAGCCTATATGTCCCTCAGGCTTCCCTAATGTGATTGGTGCCATAGACTGCACATGTTCCCATCAAGGCCTCAATGAAGGGGATTTTGTGAACAAAAAGGGGGATCACAATGTAAATGTGTAGGCAAGTTACTATAGTGATTCTTAATATTCCAGATTCTTAATATTATATAAAAAAAAATTTAAAAGGCAGTTGACAGACTAAAATCTCTTAGATGATGTGTGACTATGTTCCATTTCACAAATGTGGAAGCAAAATGGCCAGGATCTGTGCATGACTCAAGAATTTTCAGAGATTTACATTTATGCACATTATTTGAACGTCGTAAGGGAAAATATAAATATCAAGCTCACTGTGTTATATACACAAAGGCAAACAGGTGTTGTATGACCCCATTCCCTGACCCAAACCCCAGACCATGCAGCTCTATCAGGACAAGGCCACACAATGAAGTGAACTTTGGCCAACTAAAGGGAAGATTTCAGTGTCTGAAAAGTCTGAGGGTTGCACCTGACAGGGCCTGTGACATTGCATGTGCCATATTATTGTAAAGAAAAGCCAGTGATTAAGTCATCTTTTGCCTGCAATAAGAGACATTATGCAAGGTCAGCAATAGTGCTCTGTGTGAAATATTAGCACTTAATCTGAAGTTCCTTTGAAGCAACTCTATCTCTAGTGACAGTTTTCATTCTTTAAGTTGTCAAGTTTTGGGGGTTGTGGGGTGGGGTGGGGGGATGTGATCAATGACTCATGGCAACATCTTTTTTTACATTAATGTAGTTTCACACATGTTTCACAAGTCAAGGCAATTCATTACTACTCAAGGTTTAACAGTTGATATGACTGGACCAGCCATTGTGATTATAGGCCTACTTAATTTAATGCAGCAACAAATTATTTTAGCAACTCTTCTGCCGGGTATAATGTGGGGGTGCAGGACCACCACCTGTTTGTTTTTCTTTTCGTTTTTTTTTCTCAGCCTTTTGCTTGGTTGCTTTTATAAACAGGCAAACATTTATAACAGTGCCTTTTAAAAGAGACTAGTATAAGTTGCTCAAATTACCATTATGTAGAATATTCTAGTACTTCACTTTTACTTGTTCCCATGTTGTAGTAGTGGGTGGTGACTCTGACAGTAGTAAATATGATTCACCACCTGGCAAAATTATTGATTGACAGGTGGGCGTGGCTATCCTTTGATCTTCCCCCGTCCCTTCCGGTTCCTCCCCTTCCTGTCCCGCCCCTTGTCCCGCCCCTTCCGGTTCCTCCCCTTCCTGTCCCGCCCCTCCCGGTACCACCTCTTCCGGTCCCGCCTCTTCCTGTTACCTTTGACCCAGTTCCGCCCCTTCCTGTTAACTTTGACCTAGTTACGCCCCTTCCTGTTAACTTTGACCTAGTTCCGCCCCTTCCTGTTAGCTTTGACCTAGTTCCGCCCCATCCGGTTAAACTTTCTGTCAAAATGATGGATGATGACCTTTGATCTAGTTCCGCCCCTTGCGGTTAAACTTTCTGTCAAAATGATGGATGGTGACAGTTAGTTTGATCGTTTGAAGTTAGTTTGATCAAGAAAAAAGGGGGGCTTATAGGATGTTAACATAAGCTTTGATGTTACAGTTACAAAATGATGATGACGGTTAGTTTGATTGTTTGAAGTTGGTGTTTTGTTACCGCAGCCCCAACCATAACCCTGAGCTTATCACGGGCAGCTGTGAAAGTGATAAGAAAAAAATGTGGAAGTTTATCTGTTCTGTAAAAAAGAATATAAAATAAAACCTCACACAAAAAACACTAAATGTACTAAATAAATTTATGAAATAAATGTACAACTATTCACTGAACCAAGCATTTCAGTTAATAAAGTGGAGCCACAAAAATATTCCAAACAGTTAAAAATGTATTACAGAGTTGAAGAAAAAACATACACCTTATGTAAAACCTCACACAAAAAGTTAAAATAAATGTACAACTATTCACTGAATCAAGCATTTCAGTTTAAATAACAAAAAAGTCACAAAAGTCACAAGTCACAAAAAATATTCCAAACAGTTAAACATGTATAGAGATGAAGAAAAAAAACACATACAGCTTATGTAAAACCTCACACAAAAAGTTTAAATAAAATGGAGCCAAAAAAAATTGCAAACAGTTAAAAATGTATTAGAGAGTTGGAAAAAAAACATACAGGTGAGGACAATATGTATCATATATTTCACACTAATATATCATATATTTTCACACTTTCACACTATGTACATTTGAATGAAATGGTTATAAAATTTACATTTAGTCATTCACATATATTTGACACTGACTCAAGTTGAAAAACCATGCTGTTCAATTAAAAGTATATAAATTAAACAAAAATAAAATCATCTTACTGTTTCACCATGGTTGAAAAAAAAACACAAGTGTTTCCCCTGAAGTCTTTTCTCTCTGTCACACCAGCGTGTGGCTGGCCTGGTATCTGTTTTTGTGACACGTTCCTGACCCCATTGAGAAATATCTTACACAACAGTTAAAAAGCATTGTGTTCCTTTACAAGTGTATAAATTAAAATATATCATATATAAAATAAATAGTTTACTAATTTAACTAAAGTTGAAAAGCATGTTGTTCATATAAAATCTTACTAAATTACTAAAGTTGAAAATCATGCCGTTCATTAAAAAAACTTACTAAATGACTGAAGTTGAAAAGCATTCTGTTCATTTAAAATAAATATTTTACAAATTTACTGTGCCAATTATGTTAGATTTAGATAAAAATAAAATCATCTTACATTTTCACCAGGGTTGAAGAAAAAAAAATCAGACAGGTAGTGCCTGCCAGCATGGACAGTGTGCATGACAAATAAGTGATATCATCGCTGTTTTCGTACCACCGGTAATAAATTACTTTTAATTCATAAGACTTATTTTCAGGAGTCACAGTTATCAGTGAAATATGGCGCTTGTGTAATCAAAAGGTCTGCCTACCCCCTGGGAATGTGAATTGGCCTTGAACCTAAACACTTCCATTCATAGAGTACTGAAAGAATATAGTGGACACACAGCTCCGCCGTTTTCCCATAGTTTTCCACAGGCTCTTACTGTAAAAGGCTATAAAATAGCCAAGACACATGGACGTGTGCCATACCCCATGTCTGGACCAAAAACTTTTTCACCCTTTGACCACCTCATCAAAAATGCAAAACAGTGAGTACTTTCTCTATAATTCATTTATGCTACGGTGTTGTTTATCTGTATTATGCAATGATGTTTAATTTGAAAAATTGTTTATACATAAGGAAAAGACGGTATAATTCATTAGTGATTTAAATAGCCCAGGCTACGTATTTGTTTTATCTATATAATGCTATTAGTATTTTTATCTGCTGTAACTGGTGATACAGATATTAAAATGTATCTACTATATTAATTTATCAAAGTATGGGTTTAAAAATATGGAGCATTGTATTATGATATCGATGTGATACAGATATTACGAATGTACAGATGTTACGAAACTGAATACAATCAGTGACAATGAGGTACAGGTGAATGTGATCAGTGATGATGAGTCCAGGCAGTGAGTATGGGAAATGTAGTTTGTGAGGAAGAGATCATAGTTTCTTGTGGAGCGCCCTCTGGTGGCTCTCGAGGGCACTCCAGCTGGTGATCGTTACATAGCCCCCCCCCCCAATGAGCGGCTTCCAGACGC
Organism: Tiaroga cobitis; assembly: GCA_030578255.1. NCBI lineage: Eukaryota > Metazoa > Chordata > Actinopteri > Cypriniformes > Leuciscidae > Tiaroga > Tiaroga cobitis. The sequence goes on along the minus strand of CM060591.1, from coordinate 27,065,712 downwards.
TCCAAAACTGTCCAGGTGGGTGGTGGCATGGAGGCGGATCCGGGGGCGGGATGGAGGGCCAGGTCCGTGGAGCAGAAGAGGACCTGGAGACTGCGACAGGACGGAAGGCCAGGGCGGAGCAGACAGTCCATCGGGCGGCCAGGGCGAAGCAGACAGTCCATCGGGCGGCCAGGGCGAAGCAGACAGTCCTTTGGGCGGAGCAGACAGTCCATCGGGCGGCCAGGGCGGAGCAGACAGTCCATCGGGCGGCCAGGGCGGAGCAGACAGTCCATCGGGCGGCCAGGGCGGAGCAGACAGTCCATCGGGCGGCCAGGGCGGAGCAGACAGTCCATCGGGCGGCCAGGGCGGAGCAGACAGTCCATCGGGCGGCCACGGCGGTGAAGACCCCTCGGGCGGCCACGGCGGTGAAGACCCCTCGGGCGGCCACGGCGGTGAAGACCCCTCGGGCGGCCACGGCTCAGGAACAGACTCTGGCTCTGGCTCAGGAACAGACTCTGGCTCTGGCTCAGGAACAGACTCTGGCTCTGGCTCAGGAACAGACTCTGGCTCTGGCTCAGGAACAGACTCTGGCTCTGGCTCAGGAACAGACTCTGGCTCTGGCTCAGGAACAGACTCTGGCTCTGGCTCAGGAACAGACTCTGGCTCTGGCTCAGGAACAGACTCTGGCTCTGGCTCAGGAACAGACTCTGGCTCTGGCTCAGGAACAGACTCTGGCTCTGGCTCAGGAACAGACTCTGGCTCTGGCTCAGGAACAGACTCTGGCTCTGGCTCAGGAACAGACTCTGGCTCTGGCTCAGGAACAGACTCTGGCTCTGGCTCAGGAACAGACTCTGGCTCTGGCTCAGGAACAGACTCTGGCTCTGGCTCAGGAACAGACTCTGGCTCTGGCTCAGGAACAGACTCTGGCTCTGGCTCAGGAACAGACTCTGGCTCTGGCTCTGGCTCAGGAACAGACTCTGGCTCTGGCTCTGGCTCTGGCTCAGGAACAGACTCTGGCTCTGGCTCTGGCTCTGGCTCAGGAACAGACTCTGGCTCTGGCTCTGGCTCAGGAACAGACTCTGGCTCTGGCTCTGGCTCAGGAACAGACTCTGGCTCTGGCTCTGGCTCAGGAACAGACTCTGGCTCTGGCTCTGGCTCTGGCTCAGGAACAGACTCTGGCTCTGGCTCTGGCTCAGGAACAGACTCTGGCTCTGGCTCTGGCTCAGGAACAGACTCTGGCTCTGGCTCTGGCTCAGGAACAGACTCTGGCTCTGGCTCTGGCTCAGGAACAGACTCTGGCTCTGGCTCTGGCTCAGGAACAGACTCTGGCTCTGGCTCTGGCTCAGGAACAGACTCTGGCTCTGGCTCTGGCTCAGGAACAGACTCTGGCTCTGGCTCTGGCTCAGGAACAGACTCTGGCTCTGGCTCTGGCTCAGGAACAGACTCTGGCTCTGGCTCTGGCTCAGGAACAGACTCTGGCTCTGGCTCTGGCTCTGGCTCAGGAACAGACTCTGGCTCTGGCTCTGGCTCAGGAACAGACTCTGGCTCTGGCTCTGGCTCAGGAACAGACTCTGGCTCTGGCTCTGGCTCAGGAACAGACTCTGGCTCTGGCTCTGGCTCAGGAACAGACTCTGGCTCTGGCTCTGGCTCAGGAACAGACTCTGGCTCTGGCTCTGGCTCAGGAACAGACTCTGGCTCTGGCTCTGGCTCAGGAACAGACTCTGGCTCTGGCTCTGGCTCAGGAACAGACTCTGGCTCTGGCTCTGGCTCAGGAACAGACTCTGGCTCTGGCTCTGGCTCAGGAACAGACTCTGGCTCTGGCTCTGGCTCAGGAACAGACTCTGGCTCTGGCTCTGGCTCAGGAACAGACTCTGGCTCTGGCTCTGGCTCAGGAACAGACTCTGGCTCTGGCTCTGGCTCAGGAACAGACTCTGGCTCTGGCTCTGGCTCAGGAACAGACTCTGGCTCTGGCTCTGGCTCAGGAACAGACTCTGGCTCTGGCTCTGGCTCAGGAACAGACTCTGGCTCTGGCTCTGGCTCAGGAACAGACTCTGGCTCTGGCTCTGGCTCAGGAACAGACTCTGGCTCTGGCTCTGGCTCTGGCTCAGGAACAGACTCTGGCTCTGGCTCTGGCTCAGGAACAGACTCTGGCTCTGGCTCTGGCTCAGGAACAGACTCTGGCTCTGGCTCTGGCTCAGGAACAGACTCTGGCTCTGGCTCTGGCTCTGGCTCAGGAACAGACTCTGGCTCTGGCTCTGGCTCAGGAACAGACTCTGGCTCTGGCTCTGGCTCAGGAACAGACTCTGGCTCTGGCTCTGGCTCAGGAACAGACTCTGGCTCTGGCTCTGGCTCAGGAACAGACTCTGGCTCTGGCTCTGGCTCAGGAACAGACTCTGGCTCTGGCTCTGGCTCAGGAACAGACTCTGGCTCTGGCTCAGGAACAGACTCTGGCTCTGGCTCTGGCTCAGGAACAGACTCTGGCTCTGGCTCTGGCTCAGGAACAGACTCTGGCTCTGGCTCTGGCTCTGGCTCAGGAACAGACTCTGGCTCTGGCTCTGGCTCAGGAACAGACTCTGGCTCTGGCTCTGGCTCAGGAACAGACTCTGGCTCTGGCTCTGGCTCAGGAACAGACTCTGGCTCTGGCTCTGGCTCTGGCTCAGGAACAGACTCTGGCTCTGGCTCTGGCTCAGGAACAGACTCTGGCTCTGGCTCTGGCTCAGGAACAGACTCTGGCTCTGGCTCTGGCTCAGGAACAGACTCTGGCTCTGGCTCTGGCTCAGGAACAGACTCTGGCTCTGGCTCTGGCTCAGGAACAGACTCTGGCTCTGGCTCTGGCTCAGGAACAGACTCTGGCTCTGGCTCTGGCTCAGGAACAGACTCTGGCTCTGGCTCTGGCTCAGGAACAGACTCTGGCTCTGGCTCTGGCTCAGGAACAGACTCTGGCTCTGGCTCTGGCTCTGGCTCAGGAACAGACTCTGGCTCTGGCTCTGGCTCTGGCTCAGGAACAGACTCTGGCTCTGGCTCTGGCTCAGGAACAGACTCTGGCTCTGGCTCTGGCTCAGGAAATAGACTCTGGCTCTGGCTCTGGCTCAGGAACAGACTCTGGCTCTGGCTCTGGCTCAGGAACAGACTCTGGCTCTGGCTCTGGCTCAGGAACAGACTCTGGCTCTGGCTCTGGCTCAGGAACAGACTCTGGCTCTGGCTCAGGAACAGACTCTGGCTCTGGCTCTGGCTCAGGAACAGACTCTGGCTCTGGCTCTGGCTCAGGAACAGACTCTGGCTCTGGCTCTGGTTCAGGAACAGACTCTGGCTCTGGCTCTGGCTCAGGAACAGACTCTGGCTCTGGCTCTGGCTCAGGAACAGACTCTGGCTCTGGCTCTGGCTCTGGCTCAGGAACAGACTCTGGCTCTGGCTCTGGCTCTGGCTCTGGCTCAGGAACAGACTCTGGCTCTGGCTCTGGCTCTGGCTCAGGAACAGACTCTGGCTCTGGCTCTGGCTCTGGCTCAGGAACAGACTCTGGCTCTGGCTCTGGCTCAGGAACAGACTCTGGCTCTGGCTCTGGCTCTGGCTCAGGAACAGACTCTGGCTCTGGCTCAGGAACAGACTCTGGCTCAGGAACAGACTCTGGCTCAGGAACAGACTCTGGCTCTGGCTCAGGAACAGACTCTGGCTCAGGAACAGACTCTGGCTCAGGAACAGACTCTGGCTCAGGAACAGACTCTGGCTCTGGCTCAGGAACAGACTCTGGCTCTGGCTCAGGAACAGACTCTGGCTCAGGAACAGACTCTGGCTCAGGAACAGACTCTGGCTCTGGCTCAGGAACAGACTCTGGCTCAGGAACAGACTCTGGCTCAGGAACAGACTCTGGCTCAGGAACAGACTCTGGCTCAGGAACAGACTCTGGCTCAGGAACAGACTCTGGCTCAGGAACAGACTCTGGCTCAGGAACAGACTCTGGCTCAGGAACAGACTCTGGCTCAGGAACAGACTCTGGCTCTGGCTCTGGCTCAGGAACAGACTCTGGCTCTGGCTCTGGCTCAGGAACAGACTCTGGCTCTGGCTCTGGCTCAGGAACAGACTCTGGCTCTGGCTCTGGCTCTGGCTCTGGCTCAGGAACAGACTCTGGCTCTGGCTCTGGCTCTGGCTCAGGAACAGACTCTGGCTCTGGCTCTGGCTCTGGCTCAGGAACAGACTCTGGCTCTGGCTCTGGCTCAGGAACAGACTCTGGCTCTGGCTCTGGCTCTGGCTCAGGAACAGACTCTGGCTCTGGCTCAGGAACAGACTCTGGCTCAGGAACAGACTCTGGCTCTGGCTCTGGCTCAGGAACAGACTCTGGCTCTGGCTCTGGCTCAGGAACAGACTCTGGCTCTGGCTCTGGCTCAGGAACAGACTCTGGCTCTGGCTCTGGCTCAGGAACAGACTCTGGCTCTGGCTCTGGCTCAGGAACAGACTCTGGCTCTGGCTCTGGCTCAGGAACAGACTCTGGCTCTGGCTCAGGAACAGACTCTGGCTCTGGCTCAGGAACAGACTCTGGCTCTGGCTCAGGAACAGACTCTGGCTCTGGCTCAGGAACAGACTCTGGCTCTGGCTCAGGAACAGACTCTGGCTCTGGCTCAGGAACAGACTCTGGCTCTGGCTCAGGAACAGACTCTGGCTCTGGCTCAGGAACAGACTCTGGCTCTGGCTCAGGAACAGACTCTGGCTCTGGCTCAGGAACAGACTCTGGCTCTGGCTCAGGAACAGACTCTGGCTCTGGCTCAGGAACAGACTCTGGCTCTGGCTCAGGAACAGACTCTGGCTCTGGCTCAGGAACAGACTCTGGCTCTGGCTCAGGAACAGACTCTGGCTCTGGCTCAGGAACAGACTCTGGCTCTGGCTCAGGAACAGACTCTGGCTCTGGCTCAGGAACAGACTCTGGCTCTGGCTCAGGAACAGACTCTGGCTCTGGCTCAGGAACAGACTCTGGCTCTGGCTCAGGAACAGACTCTGGCTCTGGCTCAGGAACAGACTCTGGCTCTGGCTCAGGAACAGACTCTGGCTCTGGCTCAGGAACAGACTCTGGCTCGGCAGACGAACAGTCTCTGAATCAGCCATCTTGTCCGAAGACACAGGCTCAGAAAGAGGATCAGTCTCTGGATCGGCAGAAGTGACGTGAGGGTCAGTCTCTGGATCGGCAGAAGTGACGTGAGGATCAGTCTCTGGATCGGCAGAAGTGACGTGAGGATCAGTCTCTGGATCGGCAGAAGTGACGTGAGGATCAGTCTCTGGATCGGCAGAAGTGACGTGAGGATCAGTCTCTGGATCGGCAGAAGTGACGTGAGGATCAGTCTCTGGATCGGCAGAAGTGACGTGAGGATCAGTCTCTGGATCGGCAGAAGTGACGTGAGGATCAGTCTCTGGATCGGCAGAAGTGACGTGAGGATCAGTCTCTGGATCGGCAGAAGTGACGTGAAGCTCAGTCTCTGGATCGGCAGAAGTGACGTGAAGCACGGGCTTGGTGGGTACAGTGGGTTCAAGGAGTTCCTCATCTACCACATCCACCGTATACACTGAACCGCTTAACCAGTTCAATATAGCCAGTTCAATATAGCTCTCTAATGTCCTGTGAGGCTCATGCAAGGGCATGAATGAACTGAGCGGTTCTGATAGCCCTCCTCGGAAGAAGATCATCAGGCATTCCTCGCTCATAGAGGTGAAAGGTGCCAGCTTGATAAAATCTTCTACGTACTCCTCAATCAAACGATTCCCCTGACGGAGACACAGGATTTGGACTGCTGTGTCCATGGCTGATATCGCTGCTGGATCTGGGTGTGGCGAAGTCTTCTGTTACGAAACTGCTCCGAGACTTGGAGGTGAAGATCCAAATGCAGCTTTATTATAGAATAGTCAAACAGGCAGGGATCAACAACAGCAAACAGGGCAATGGAGACAAGGCAGAGACAAACCAGATACAAGCAAAGGGTCGAGGCAGGCAGAGAGAATCAGAGTCCAGTGAAACAGTCCAGGGTCAGGGCAGGCAGAGAAGGGTCAGCAACGATAAACAATCCACAGGTCAAACACAGGAATCAAACTTGGGAGGATAATGCTCAGAAATGCAGTGTAACACTTAAACAAGACTTCGCGGTGAGTGAATGAATGAACATGGTATAAATAGACTGAGACTAGCAGGATGACAAGACACAGGTGAATACAATCAGTGACAATGAGGTACAGGTGAATGTGATCAGTGATGATGAGTCCAGGCAGTGAGTATGGGAAATGTAGTTTGTGAGGAAGAGATCATAGTCTCTTGTGGAGCGCCCTCTGGTGGCTCTCGAGGGCACTCCAGCTGGTGATCGTTGCAATTAACATGTATCTACTATATTAATTTATCAAAGTATGATTTTTTTTTAAAATATGGAGCATTGTATTATGATATTGATGTGATACAGATATTAACATCTATCAACTATATTAATTTATCATAAAGTATGATTTTAAAAATGTACCACATTGTTTATGTTCATTATGCTATGTTTTTTTTTAAACCATATCACAAAAGTATCAGTTTAACATGACTGTTTTACAGCAATGTTTATTTTGTATTATGCTATGTTGTTTTAACTGTTGTATTTATCTGATGTAACTCAAATCTGCAGCATCGTTTATTTAAGCTGCGGTGTTTCCATAAAGGACCTTAAAATAATTTTTTGGGATTTATTCCGTTTTAAATCTTATTTAGAGATTATTTTAGTCAGACATGCTTATATGTGCATAGGGCTATTTTATTCCTCTTCAGTTACTTACTTTTTAAATTTTGGTATTACTTTTTAATTCTTCTTTTACGCTGTCTTTGATTTTAACTTTTAGCAATTTGCATGATAAATTGATTAACATGTATGCTATATGAATGACACTGTCACAATGTGATAAGCAAAACATATAAAAGTCGAGTCAAAGCTATTTATATAGGCTAGCGCTTTTCATTGCCATTTAAAATAACATGGTCTTTCCTTCTCTCTCTCTCTCTAGAGACAGCAAACACTGCAGGACAATCAGGTATCCAAGTAACATGTTAGTATGGTTTATATTTTATTTTTAATGAGAAAACATTATAGAGTACAACAGGTGGTTTCTGGGAGTAAAAACATTTACTTTCTCCATACGGAAATTCATTTTAAAGACAGACCTACTGTGAGCTAAGAGGTTGTTAATACATGGTATTTGCTTCTGATAAAGCCTTCAGCTTATTTTTTTGTAAATAATCGTGTTTCACAGTTGAACTCCTGGTGAAAACTACATTATCCATGAGCCATGATGCTGTAGTGAAAATTATGTCAAACACACTCCAAAATAGCTCAGGCCACTCCCATGAAGCACTGCGAATGACATAATCTCCCTAACCTCTCAAAATACTGAAATGTTTGGATAATGTATGCATATTTTGCATATTTATATATAAATATATATTTTTTAAAATCACTATGGGAAATAAGAATGAAAAGGGGGTTGGGGAGACACTGTTGCACTCTATGTATAATGAACAATTGACAGATGAACTGACAGATATTTTATGTAAACAGGCAAAATCTCTGCATCTGATGATGGCCATGTGTTTTCGCCGATCATAACTGGTTTAACTATTGACTCCTTTGAGATCAAAATGACTTCTGCCAAACCAAATGTGCCTGCATATTGTAAGTGTAATACACGAGAAACGATTAATACACGAGAAACTATTAAAACAGTTTTCGCCTATGTAATGTATAAAATTATTCTTAATTAATCAGTCGTAGTTAACTATTTGGGACCAATTTTAAGGAAGGTTACATTCTGGTCTAACAGTGTCATGTACAAATTTGCAATACAGAATTGTTTTGTGTTTTTGGTACTATTGGATCGAGTTTTGTAGAATTTATTTTATGCGGTGTAATGCTCCTGGATTATTCAGACTCAGAATTGTAACTATTACTATAGCCTTTATCAGCCATTTATTTTACTGCAGACTTATCAACCTTATTTATTTACTGCAGATTTGATCAAAGCCAAATACTGCCCAACGGGGATATTGGGAAAGAAGAGAAACAGGATAATACAAGGTTAGATTCAATATTTATATTCTTTCCCATTTTGCCTTCATTTTCCCTTTTCCTGTTATTGTTTTAATTTTTATATGCTCAGATCATCAAAGGTTTCTGAAAGCAAACACCAGTCAGTTGGTTGAAAAAGTGAAGAACATTGAAATTGACAATCTTGATTACTCAATGAATCAGTTACAAATGTGCGAGCGAATCCAACACACCAGATGAAGATGAGGGAACCGCTTGACTATGTGAATTGTGAAAGCATTGCCAACGACCTGGTCAACGCTTTGTTCAAGCATGAAGAATCTTTCATGAAGAAACTGCAATAACAACTGTTGTAGCCTATTCTTTGGCATTATGCACTTAAACAGTTTTTAAAAAATAAAATGTTTTTAATAATTGATTGGTGATGGAGTTTTCATTTTTGTATTTAGAACCAAGTATATTGTACAAGTAAGAAGAAACCAAACTTGCCATATAATGATATATTGCACATAATAAACTGGCAAAGTTTGTATTCCTTAAAAAAAAAAAAACAGGCATTGTTTGAGAACCCTAATATTGGTGTAATCTCTGCGAGGTCTCAACCACAAACGCAAAACTTTGTGGTGGGTGATACGGGCATAGCTTTATTAAAGGAAAATATTATGGAAGTAATTTTCAAACTATATTTTATTTATTTATATTATGGTTTTCATGTTGATTTAAAGTTTTTGATATTAACTAATACCTTTATTTTTTACATCCAGCACAAAATTTTGTTCAAAAATCGTTCTCTGACCCCAAATAATCAGATAATGGTGTGTTCACAATCTACAATTAGATATTATCCTGCTTAGTATGTGTCTAAATAGTTGTGCTTAAATGTTTGGATGTATTTTTACACGCCAACATATTTTGTCACACCGTAGTGATGCAAAGTTACACACTCTTGTAAAGACTATGGTCTAACTTTAAAACATCATCTTTATACATGAATTCAAAAGACCAAATCACTAATGGCGCTTTTCCACTACACAGTACCAGCTCGCCTCGGCTCGACTCGCCTTGGCTCGCCTCGACTCGGCTCGCCTTGGCTCGCCTCGACTCGGCTCGCTTTTCGCTCCGTTTTCCATTGCAGAAAGTACCGCCACAAATAGTACCCGGTCGTCATAGCGACGCATTTCGTTCCTCGTTGCCCTATCAAGCTCTCGCTGGATCCTCTCTTCGGCAACCAAACAAAGGAAAGTCTGCACCTCCTCGTTTGACCACGGCGTATTCTTCCGAGTTGCCATAATAATAGTAGTAAGTTTAGTAACTATCTCTGGCCAAACTATTTAAAAATGGCGGGGTTATTTATTCTGGATACTCCATCTGGCGCGTGCAATGATGCCGCAGATTCTCTGTGACCAATCAGCAGTCGGCATTGTTTTCACGTCACATTTTAGTATCGCCTTAGCTCGCTTAGAACCTCGCCGGAGGTGGTACGAAAAAAAGTACCCGAAAGCAGGTACAGGTACAACTTTTACACAGTGGAAAAGCAAACAAAGGCGAGTCGAGTCGAGCCGAGCCGAGCCGAGGCGAGCTGGTACTGTGTAGTGGAAAAGCGCCATAAGAAAGGAGGGGTGACAAGCACCGTTTATAATAAATAGACAAAAGTTTGCAAATGATGGTTTTATTACTAGTAGTAATAGGATACACCACCTGTCAATTTGATTGATTGACAGGTGGGCGTGGCTATCCTTTGATCTTCCCCCGCCCCTTCCGGTTCCTCCCCTTCCTGTCCCGCCCCTTCCGGTTCCTCCCCTTCCTGTCCCGCCCCTTCCGGTACCACCCCTTCCGGTCCCACCTCTTCCTGTTACCTTTGACCCAGTTCCGCCTCTTCCTGTTAACTTTGACCTAGTTCCGCCCCTTCCGGTTAAACTTTCTGTCAAAATGATGGATGGTTACCTTTGATCTAGTTCCGCCCCTTGCGGTTAAACTTTCTGTCAAAATGATCAATTGTTTGAAGTTTGTTTGATCTAGTTCCGTCCCCTTCCTGTTAAACTTTCTGTCAAAATGATGAATTGTTTGAAGTTTGTTTGATCTAGTTCCGCCACTTGCGGTTACAGCTTCTGTCAAAATGATGGATGCTGACAGTTTGTTTAATCGTTTGAAGTTTGTTTGAGATGTATTGGACTTTGTTGTTACAGTTACAAAGCGATGGATTGTTTGAAGTTTGTTTGATCTAGTTCCGCCCCTTGCGGTTACAGCTTCTGTCAAAATGATGGATGCTGACAGTTTGTTTAATCGTTTGAAGTCTGTTTGAGATGTATTGGACTTTGTTGTTACAGTTACAAAGCGATGGATTGTTTGAAGTTTGTTTGATCTAGTTCCGCCCCTTGCGGTTACAGCTTCTGTCAAAATGATGGATGCTGACAGTTTGTTTAATCGTTTGAAGTCTGTTTGAGATGTATTGGACTTTGTTGTTACAGTTACAAAGCGATGGATTGTTATTTTTTAGCGTATCCCCTCGCTATGCCTAAGCTTATGTAACAAGGTTATTTTAGTTGTTATTTTCACTCAAAATCCTCCTGTTTAATTTAAATGTAATCTTGTTTCTTTTATATAATTATATGGACTATTTTGTTTTCTGAGTCGAGATGTATATGATTTGTTGCACATTTGTTGAAGTGCATTGTTGCTTTAAGAGTACATACTTGTTCTGGCGCGCTCCGCTCGGCTTGCTCACTCAGTTCACTTCATGCTGAGTCGAGAGGAGGTTATCTCGTGGCTCGACGAGCCATCAAATGAAAATAAAGACCGTGCTATACAGTAAGAGGGTTGAAGCTTCTTTATTGAATTCGTCAACACAACACAACGCAGAGTGGAGTCCCATCACGTGGGGCTCGTTACAATGGTGCCGTGACCTTTAAGGATCCATCCAAAGACGACGCCTGTTCGTTCGCCGGTGGAGGCTGCAGTGACTGGTTTTAGGTATTTTTTTTCCAAGGACTGAAGAACTATATTATATTGAAGCGGAGTGGACTGTTTTTTTTTTTTCTCTCTCTCTCTCTCTCAAGGAATCACAGCATCAATTCAAATTAAGACTTTCAACCAATTAATTGCTTATTGCTTATTGTCTTTAGCTTATGCTGTTCAGAGTGATATTTTTGTTCGTTTATTTCTCTGTTGAAGTTAATTGATTAACACATTAGAAAAACATGGCTGAGGGTGTCAGTAAATTTGAGGTGGACGACAAAGTGTCATTTGACCAAAGTAGCCGACTTGGTAGGGGGAGGGGTCTTTTCAGAATTCCTTCTGAATCTGAACCAAGAACACCAGGGCCTACTAGCAGTGTATTTGGTACACCAGTTCTGACTTCCACAAGATATGTAGATCGTGCCATGGCAAATCCAGTTGATCGAAATCCAGATTTGGGTTCTCTCATTAATGAAATAGCTGAAAAAGTGGGTCAGTCCATTACTGCTCAGTTACGATTTGATAGAAATACGCATGGCAGTAATTCTGAAAAACCAACTGAGATGTCACTGTCTAATGTCAAACTAGTGATGCAATCAGATGTAAAAGAGCCGCCTATATTTAGGGGTGATGGCTCGGACAAACTGACTGTAGAAGAATGGGAAAATCTGATGTCTCTGTACCTGAGGAAACGTGCCATTCCGATCCATGAACAGTCACAAGAAATCTTGGATAGGCTTATGGGGAAAGCAGGTGATGTAGTGAGAATTAAATTGCGCAATCACACATCCGTTGATCACAGCAAGAGCACACAATTGATTTTTGACATTTTAAAACAGCACTTCAGTACAATCGCCTACTCTAGCATGCCCCTGGCCGATTTTTACAATACTTTGCCGATGCCCTCCGAAAATGTTATGGAGTATTGGATCAGGTTGAACAAGACAATGGATGTTGCGAAGGAATGTTTAGAGAGACAAGGTCGGCGTATTTGTGATCCTAGCCATGAGATCAGTATGATGTTTATTAAGCATTGCCCAGATCAGTCTCTTTCCAATGTTTTCAAATTTAAATCAGCAGAAAAATGGTCGGCCTGTGAGCTACAAGAGAGGCTTGATGAACATATGCAGGAACGAAAAGCTCAAACTTTTGCAAAGTCGCACAGTTTGTATAAAACAGAGCGCAGGGTTTGCACTCAGGGCACAAATGTTGAGACGTCTGCATTTAACCCCGACTGGTCAGTTCCACCTTCTCCCCTAGCACAGTCTGGCAGTGACACTGCCTGTATGAAAAGCCTAGTGAGTCTGTTAGACCGTCTTGTCACTCAGCAGACCCAATTTCAAGCCAGCCCTCATCAAGCTGCAAAGTTTCAGTCTTACCGCAAACCATGTAGAGTTTGTAAATCCTTGGATCACTCCACAGTGTCTCACTGCAGACAGGAAGACCGATGTCTGAGTTGCTTAACTCCGGGGCATTGGAAAAAGGACTGCCCTCAGCGAGCCAATCATCGCCAACACCAGTTGAGCAGTGATACTAGTAGACCATCTCAGCATTTAAACTAGACAACCCATGTCAGGGAAGGGGTGATGTGGGTATAGACGTTAATGCCCTTCATGAAAAATGTGATCCTGCTCAGCTATACGAAGAGAATTGTAATAGTGCTCCTAATGGAACCAAGATAATTGTTCAATCCAGTCGAACAGTTGAAGCTTTCAGTAGCCTTTTCTATGTTCCTGTGCGTGTCAATAGCCATGTTCAACTTAACGGAATGCTTGATTCCGGTTCTATGGCATGTACAATCAGTAAAAATGCTGAAGAGAAAATCAGATCAGCTGGTGTCTTGCCTGTGATGAAACATTCTGAAGAAAACATTGTCTTGGTTGGTTGTGGCGGTCAGCATACACAGCCTGAGGGTTTCTATGATTTAGAGATCCAGTTCTTTGGCATCCAATGTGTTGTCCCCTGTTTGGTCGTGTCTGGCCAACGTGATGATCTTATATTGGGCTCTAATATCATCAAACACTTGATTCATGAGCTGAAGAGCAGCAGCGATTATTGGGACATTGCTTGTAGACCTGATCATCAGCTTACCGGAGACATTCAGCAGTTCTTGTCAATGTTCACAGGTGTTGATCGCTGGAAAGGGGAAACTTTCCCTGATAAAATAGGCACAGTAAAACTCACTCAAGCAGTAGTGCTCTTGCCAGAGCATGAACATTTGGTTTGGGGCCGTCTACCAACTAACGCACCCATGTCACCTGGCAGCACAGTGATTGTTGAGCCGACCAATTCCAAAGCTTTGCCCCGTAATATTCTAGTCGGCCGCCTTGTCACACCAATCTGGGGCGATAGGTGGGTGCCTATGACAGTTATAAATCCAACAGATAAAGTGGTTACGTTGAAAAGAAACTGCAAGCTAGCTGACGTGTTTCCTTGCATTGCATCTGAGGATTTCGAGATTTTCTCAGGTCTACATATTGCTCCAGTGAAAACAGAGTCAGATGTCTCATGTACTTCCTGTCCCATGAATCAGAAGGATGACAGTTTGTTAGAACTTGGGCTTTGTGATATTAACATTGACTGGAGTCAGATCAGTGACTCTTGTAAGTCTGAGCTAACCCGGTTACTAGCAGATTATCAAGACATCTTCTCTAAACAACCATTGGACTGCGGTGAAGTCAAAGAATATGTACACCGTATACGGTTAACTGATGATCGACCCTTTCGCTTGCCTTATAGGCGAGTGCCTCCTGCTCACTATGAGAAGTTAAGACAAGTTCTCACTGACATGGAAGAAAGCGGTATCATCAGGAAGTCTTCGAGTGAGTATGCATCACCATTGGTGATGGTGTGGAAGAAGGATGGTGGGTTGCGTATTTGCACAGACTTCAGGTGGTTAAATGCCAGAACCGTGAAGGACGCACATCCCCTGCCACACCAGGCTGATTGCCTTGCTGCGCTTGGAGGAAATTGCTTCTTTAGCACAGTGGACCTCACATCAGGGTTTTATAATATACCGATGAATGAGGAAGACAAGAAGTATACGGCTTTCACCACACCGCTGGGCCTTCATGAATATAACCGTATGCCACAAGGGCTTTGTAATAGCCCCGCTTCCTTCATGAGGATGATGCTTGGAATCTTCGGGGATATGAATTTCTCAAAGCTTTTGTGCTATCTTGATGACCTTCTTGTCTTTGCACCATCTGAAAGTGAGGCTCTTTCCAGGTTGCGCACAGTGTTTCAGAGACTAAGGGAGAACAATCTGAAATTGTCCCCTAAAAAATGTCATCTTCTTCAAAGACGAGTCAAATTTCTAGGCCACATCATTGACAATAAAGGAGTGTCTGTTGATCCAGCCAAAGTGGAGGTAATCTCAAGGATGACAGCTCAAGACTTGATGGAAAATGATGGCTGTACACCCTCTGTCAAAAGACTTAAATCCTTTCTTGGCATGGTATTCTACTATCAGCATTTTATTCCCAGCTGTTCTTCCATTGCAAAGCCTCTGTTTGCACTTACTGCAGGACAGAAACGGCGAGGGAGGTTGGCAAAAGATAAAAAATACCAGGGCACTTACCGTAAACTTACCACAGCTGATTGGACAGCAGAGTGCGAGGCTTCTTTTAACAACTTGAAGATCAGTTTGCTGGAGTGTGCCGTGCTTGCTCATCCTGATTTCAAGGAGCCCTTCATTCTTTCAGTTGATGCTTCATTGGATGGTTTGGGGGCTGTGTTGTCTCAAGTGCCCAAAGGAGAGTTTAGGGCCAGACCAGTTGCTTTTGCGAGCAAGACTCTCAGTGTGTCACAGCGCAGATACCCAGCTCACAGACTGGAGTTTATGGCCTTAAAGTGGAGTATATGTGAAAAGTTTAGCCACTGGCTGAAGGGACATAAATTCACAGTCTGGACTGATAATAATCCCCTGATTTACATTTTGACTAAGCCCAAGCTTGATGCTTATGAGCTTAGATGGGTCTCAAAACTGGCGTCATACACTTTTGACCTGAGACACATTCCTGGTAAAGCGAACGTGGTAGCAGATGCTCTGAGCCGCGACCCTTTTGCCAATTCTATCGGGCAAAGGCTACTGGTTGAACCATACCCTTTCTTGGTAGAAGCCGCCAATAATGTAAAGGAGGATTCTGTTCAAGACGTTTTCAAGCTCAGCTGCCAGGTTCAATCCTACAAGTCTGCGGAGTTCTCTTCACCCAGAGCTGAATATGAAGCGGATGACATCAGAGCTCTTTGTCAATTTCATGGACATTGGATGGACGCAGCTGAAACCAGAGCACTTCAGTTAGTCCAACATGGGCAGTGGACAGAAGGTTTCCCGGACACATTCCCTGTGTTTTGTAAGCAAGAGCTTCAGCAAAGTCAGCAAAACGATCCTGCCATCTCTTATGTGTTGCCCTTTGTTGTCCGCAGAAAACGTCCATCAAGGCGTGACAGACATGGTGCTAGTACACAAGTGCTAAGGATGATTAAACAGTGGGATAAGCTGGAAGTTCAAGACAATGTGTTATATAGAGTAACAAAAGATCCTGCGACAAAACAGAGAAGATTCCAATATGTGTTACCGGGTTGTTTGAGAGATCGAGCTCTCACTGGCATCCATGATCTTGCCGGACATCAGGGACAGGACCGGACTCTCTCTCTCGCGAGACAGCGTTTTTACTGGCCTGACATGGAGAAGAACATCAGAGATTATGTCAGATCTTGTGAGAGATGTGTCTTTGCAAAGTCACCAGAGCCTTCTGCCCGGGCTCCTCTGGAGAGCATTAAGAGCTCAGCGCCAATGGAGCTAGTATGCATAGATTTCTGGTCGGCTGAAGACTCCAAGCAGCGGTCAGTGGATGTACTAGTAGTTACCGACCATTTCACTAAGCTTGCTCATGCGTTCCCCTGTGCCAATCAAACCGCAAAGCAGGTGGCGAGAAAGCTTTGGGACAATGTGTTCTGTGTCTACGGGTTCCCTGAAAGAATACACTCTGACCAGGGAACCAATTTTGAGAGTAATCTCATAGCTGAGCTCCTTCATCTGGCTGGTGTTGCTAAATCTCACACCACGGCTTACCATCCAATGGGGAATGGTGGTACAGAACGATTTAATCGAACGTTAGGGAACATGCTCCGCTCTCTTCCTCTGAAGGCAAAATTGCAATGGCCGCAGCACATCCAAACTCTGACGTTTGCATACAATGCCACCATTCATGAGACTACTGGTTATGCGCCTTTCTTCTTAATGTTTGGCCGTATACCCAGACTACCAGTAGATGTCATGTTTAGACAGGTCCTTGATAACCCAGAGGTTGCCGATTATGACTCCTATGCCAAATCCCTGTTGTCTTGTCTGGAGAGTGCCATGTTGATTGCCCAGAAGCATTCATCTGTTGAACAGCAGCACCAAGCTCAACAATACAACAAGCGGGTCAAGGGCACTTACCTGTCTGTGGGAGATCGGGTATTAGTGGCTAACAAGTCTGAAAGGGGAAAAAGGAAGTTGGCTGACAAATGGGAGAATGGACTATACACTGTTGTCAATGTGAATCCAGACATTCATGTCTATAAAATAAGAGATGGAGAAGGCCGGACAAGAGTTGTGCATCGGAATTTATTGTTGCAAGTGAATTTCTTGCCAATCTCCAGCGGAGGTGAAGGATTGAGACCCAGTGAAATGGACCAGCCATTGATTGGTGCAGATTCTGATATGAATGATCCTGGAGTTGAACAGACCGCAATGATTGACACATCAAGCCAGTCAAACACACAGGATTCTTCAGGCTTTATATGCGATATATCAGTTGTTTCACCTGCAGGCGATCCGATCCAGGCTGACATGAGTGATTCAAATTTGATAGACACAGTGCCTGCAAACAACGCACTGCATTCAGATGTCTACGGACCCCGAACGTTCACATTCGGAAAAAGTCGCACCACACTTACCTTATGTTGAAGCATTGCCTCCTGTTGATGCACATCGTCATACGGAGATTGTTGAACCTGTTAGAACCAGAGTAGGGAGAATAGTTAAATCTGTTAATAGACTAATTGAATCCATGGTGCAGACACCAATCTTGAGAGGTTAAGACATTTTAATTGAGTGTTCACTTTTGGAGATATGATGTACCGACAATGTTTGTGAAAGATGCCCAGGTTAATAGGCCAAGTGTTGTGTGGCGTATTAGGCGTCACATTAACCCACGGGGAATACGAGACTTGATCAACCTCTTATTTTCCTGAACCTTGAAAGTGAGGTAACTTCTATGTTGGTTACATGAATTAGATTTATGCTTCACTTGTGCCAGCCAAGTGAGTTTAATCGAAAGGGTATTTATGGTACATTGAAGGATTTTGGTGAAATTAAGGAGGGGTAAATGTAACAAGGTTATTTTAGTTGTTATTTTCACTCAAAATCCTCCTGTTTAATTTAAATGTAATCTTGTTTCTTTTATATAATTATATGGACTATTTTGTTTTCTGAGTCGAGATGTATATGATTTGTTGCACATTTGTTGAAGTGCATTGTTGCTTTAAGAGTACATACTTGTTCTGGCGCGCTCCGCTCGGCTTGCTCACTCAGTTCACTTCATGCTGAGTCGAGAGGAGGTTATCTCGTGGCTCGACGAGCCATCAAATGAAAATAAAGACCGTGCTATACAGCAAGAGGGTTGAAGCTTCTTTATTGAATTCGTCAACACAACACAACGCAGAGTGGAGTCCCATCACGTGGGGCTCGTTACACTTATCATAGCAGGTGTGTGTGAAAGTGATAAGAAAAAACTGTTATAGTTTATCTGACACAAGCGTAAAAAATAAATGTATTCAGTGAAGCATTTCCGATTAAAAACGGAGACATTAAAAATGTATTAGTTAAATAATATGAAACATACAGTTTATGTAAAACCTCACCCCAAAAAACACTAAATGTACTAAATAAATTAATGAAATAAATGTACAACTATTCACTGAATCAAGCATTTCAGTTTAAATTAAATGGAACCACAAAAATATTCTAAATGGTATTGGAGTTGAAGAAATAAACACATACAGCTTATGTAAAACCTCACACAAAAAGTTTAAATAAATGTACAACTATTCACTGAATCAAGCATTTCAGTTTAAATAAAATGGAGCCACAAAAATATTCCAAACAGTTAAAAATGTATTAGAGTTGATGAAAAAAAAAAACACATACAGCTTATGTAAAACCTCACAAAAAGTTTAAATAAAGTGGAGCCACAAAAAATTGCAAACAGTTAAAAATGTATTAGAGAGTTGAAGAAAAAACATACAGGTGAGGACAATATGTATCATATATTTCACACTAAAGTTGAAAAACATTATGTTCATTTAAATGAAATGGTTATAAAATTTACATTTAGTCATTCACATATATTTGACACTGACTCAAGTTGAAAAACCATGCTGTTCAATTAAAAGTATATAAATTAAACAAAAATAAAATCATCTTACTGTTTCACCATGGTTGAAAAAAAACCACAAGTGTTTCCCCTGAAGTCTTTTCTCTCTGTCACACCAGCGTGTGGCTGGCCTGGTATCTGTTTTTGTGACACGTTCCTGAGCCCATTGAGAAATATCTTACACAACAGTTAAAAAGCATTGTGTTCCTTTAAAAGTGTATAAATTAAAATATATCATATATAAAATAAATAGTTTACTAATTTAACTAAAGTTGAAAAGCATGTTGTTCATTTAAAATCTTACTAAATTACTAAAGTTGAAAATCATGCCGTTCATTAAAAAATCTTACTAAATTACTGAAGTTGAAAAGCATTCTGTTCATTTAAAATAAATATTTTACAAATTTACTGTACCAATTACCGTATGTTAGATTTAGATAAAAATAAAATCATCTTACATTTTCACCAGGATTGAAGAAAAAAAAAAAATCAGACAGGTAGTGCCTGCCAGCATGGACAGTGTGCATGACAAATAAGTGATATCATCGCTGTTTTCGTACCACCGGTAATAAATTACTTTTAATTCATAAGACTTATTTTCAGGAGTGACAGTTATCAGTGAAATATGGCGCTCGTGTAATCAAAAGGTCTGCCTACCCCCTGGGAATGTGAATTGGCCTTGAACCTAAACACTTCCATTCATAGAGTACTGAAAGAATATAGTGGACACACAGCTCCGCCGTTTTCCCATAGTTTTCCACAGGCTCTTACTGTAAAAGGCTATAAAATAGCCAAGACACATGGACGTGTGCCATACCCCCATGTATGGACCAAAAACTTTTGCACCCTCTCTTCTATGACCATCTCATCAAAAATACAAAACAGTGAGTACTTTCTCTATAATTAATTTATGCTACGGTGCTGTTTATCTGTATTATGCAATAATGTTTAATTTGAAAAATTGTTTATACATAAGGAAAAGACGGTATAATTCATTAGTGATTTAAATAGCCCAGACTAGGTATTTGTTTTATCCACATTATGCTATTAGTATTTTTATCTGCTGTTACTGGTGATACAGATATTAAAATGTATCTACTATATTAATTTATCAAACTATGGGTTTAAAAGTATGGAGCATTGTATTATGATATCGATGTGATACAGATATTAACATGTATCTACTATATTAATTTATCAAAGTATGATTTTTTTTTTTAAATATGGAGCATTGTATCATGATATTGATGTGATACAGATATTACAATCTATCTACTATATTAATTTATCATAAAGTATGATTTAAAAAATGTACAACATTGTTTATGTTCATTATGCTATGTTTTTTTTTAAACCATATCACAAAAGTATCAGTTTAACATGACTGTTTTACAGCAATGTTTATTTTGCATTATGCTATGTTGTTTTAACTGTTGTATTTTTTATCTGATGTAACTAAAATCTCCAGCATCGTTTATTTAAGCTGCGGGGTTTCCATAAAGGACCTTAAAATTAATGTTTTGGATTTATTCAGTTTTTTAAATCTCATTTAGAGATTATTTTAGTCAGATATGCTTATGTGCATAGGGCTATTTTATTCCTCTTCAGTTACTTACTTTTTAAATTTTAGTAGGTTACTTTTAATTCTTCTTTTACGCTGTCTTTGATTTTAACTTTTAGCAATTTGCATGATAAATTGTTTAACATGTAAGCTATATGAATGACACTGTCACAATGTGATAAGCAAAACATATAAAAGTCAAGTCAAAGCTATTTATATAGGCTAGCGCTTTTCATTGCCATTTAAAATAACATGGTCTTTCCTTCTCTCTCTCTCTCTCTCTAGAGACAGCAAACACTGCAGGACAATCAGGCATCCAAGTAACATGTTAGTATGGTTTATATTTTATTTTTAATGAGAAAAAAATTATAGAGTACAACAGGTGGTTTCTGGGAGTAAAAACATTTACTTTCTCCATACGGAAATTAATTTTAAAGACAGATCTACTGTGAGCTAAGAGGTTGTTAATACATGGTATTTGCTTCTGATAAAGCCTTCAGCTTATTTTTTTGTAAATAATCGTGTTTCACAGTTGAACTTCTGGTGAAAACTACATTACCCATGAGCCATTATGCTGCAGTGAAAATTATGTCAAACATAGTTCCCTTTCAAGGGAACTTCGAGCTGCGTTTGAGACGCGGTGGGAACGCTCTGCGTGATTGCGTCATGAAGCACGTGTAAAATCAGTCCAATGGAAGCCCGATACGTCATGGGTGACGTCATAGACCAGGAAACTATAAAGCACCCTTGAAAACAGACCGCGACAGCTTCTGTAGTCTTCAGCAAGCGCTCTCTGTGATTCTGTCCTTGTCTATTTATTGTTGTTTGTCAAGCCCAATATATATATCACTATCTATCATTATGGCGAGCAAAGCAATATTATAGACGTTGTGTTGTTCCCTGCCCTCGTTACATCACGGGTGGGGACACACATCAGCTTTTTGTTGCTGTTTGGGAGTGGAGTATGCAACAGTCATTTCTCGAGGGATCTGACTGTGCATTGCGAGAAGCTGTCCGTGAGGACGCTCCGCTCCCGCCGGGCGTTCTTCGAGGAGGACGGTTCGGTTCGCGTTCCCCGAGCGGGTCTCTCTGTTGCCGAGGCTCGGAGACGGCTCGTATTTCGGGGTTCGTAAACGGATCTGACAGCGGGGGTTGGGACGGGCTCCGCCCTTTCTCAGCTTTCACATGCCAGATCTAGTGTGCTGCGATTTCCAGTTCCGAGGAATTGGTATCGTTAGTGTTTTGTTTTAAAAGAAGGAGAACAAAACAAATACAAATCTTTATAAAAAGGCAGATGTTTGAGTTTTCAATGAATACATTTTCCAGCTCATAACTCTGTTGAATAAAGAGGAGCTTTTTTAAAGAAAAAAAAGGAGGTTTTATCTAGTGCTGTTGCCAGTTAAATATTTACTGGCCAGCTGAACATTATGAGATTGAAAATAAAGAAGAGTTTGTTAAAGATGAACTGTATCTTAAACAGAGAAAACTCTGTATCTCAGCCTCCTCGTCGGGGACTGTGGTTTTTCCCTATCTCCACACTGAGGTGTCGAGATCGTGGAATAAACCGGTTTGTATTTTATGTGTTTAATCCCCAGATGTCTGACTATAGTAATGTTTGGGTATTAAGTATCATAGTATGACATTGCCTCGGGTTAAAGAGACGCTTACGAGCTTTCTCTCTCCCGAGTCGGCGTCATCGTTATTAACCCCGACGTTACCCACCAGCCATCTTAAATAATGAATACATTTTTTATTAGGCAGCGCTGGTGGGTAAAGTATGTAAGGACATGGATGAATGTGAGGGGCAACTCTCTGAGGAGGGTCGCAGCGCTGCCAGTTCGGTTGTTTCCTGCTGGTGGCCACAGAGTGATATATGTATGTATATATATATATATATAAGTTTTTCTGATATAAAGATAAAGGAAAATAAAGATATAATTATGTCTGTTCTTCTGGACGCTCCGCTTTCAAGAAAACTGAGATATAAACCTTTCATCATTCTTCCTCACCAATCTAATGTTCCTGAGATATTAAGCTCCTCTCAGCACAAAGTGCAAAACAGAGCGTCGCCATTCGGGCTCCTCCGCAATTGAGGGGTACCTGGGTGGCGGTCGCAGTCTAGCCAGTTAGAGACATGCAAGATCTGAGGACTGTTTTATCTCTAAAATAGCTTTGACAAAGAAGAAGCCCTGACGCCGAGGCGATCAGGCTTCTAAGGGTGGTCCCCTCTGGGGTAGGGACGGTTTTGAGAAATCGTTTCTCCTCAGCGCCCTTTGGGGTGCGACTCTCTGAGGAGGGTCGCAGTACTGCCAGTTTGGTTTCCCTGCCGGTTCGCCGTTTCAGGGCACCAAGGTGTCAGTGTCCCCAAACGAGCCTTCAAATAAAAAAAAGAAAAAAAAAAAAAGAAAAAAAAAAAGAAGAGCAGTCAGTTCGGTTTCCCTGCCGGTTCGCCGTTTCAGGGCGCCGAAGTGCCTGCTTTTTTCAACGATCCTCCGAGGAGGGTCGTAGGAACTAAGCTAGTTAGAGGTAGGCAAGATCTGAAGACTGTCATCATCTCTAATAAAGCTTAGACAAGAAGTCCTGTCGCATGAAAACGAGGCTATCAGGCTTCTGAGGGCTCCTCCGGGGCAGGGACGGTTTTGAGAAATCGTTTCTCCTCGGCGACCTCTGGGGTGCGACTCTCTGAGGAGGGTCGCAGCGCTGCCAGTTCGGTTGTTCCCTGCCGGTTCGCCGTTCAGGGCACCGAGGTGTCAGCGTCCCCATACGATCCTCCGAGGAGGATCGTAGAGCGGTCAGTTCGGTTGTTCCCTGCCGGTTCGCCGTTCAGGGCACCGAGGTGTCAGCGTCCCCATACGATCCTCCGAGGAGGATCGTAGAGCGGTCAGTTCGGTTGTTCCCTGCCGGTTCGCCGCTTCAGGGCACCGTAGTGACTGTTCAACCAAGGGACGGTTTTGAGAAATCGTTTTTCCTCTGGGGTGCAACTCTCTGAGGAGGGTTGCAGCGCTGCCAGTTCGGTTGTTCCCTGCCGGTTCGCCGTTCAGGGCACCGAGGTGTCAGCATCCCCATACGACCCTCCGAGGAGGGTCGTAGAATGGTCAGTTCGGTTGTTCCCTGCCGGTTCGCCGCTTCAGGGCGCCGTAGTGACTGTTCAAATAAATCCAGAGGCCAGTCTTGAGAGACTGGTTCCCCTAGTAAATTTCTGGCAGCGTGGAAACTACTGCCACATATTTCTCAGTGGGTCCTGCACACTATAGAAAAGGATTTCAGAATTCAGTTCGGTTCTCGTTCGCCCAGATTTCTAGGGGTCCTCCTTTCATTGGTGGACCCCGAGCAGGCTTTGGTTATGGAGCAGGAAGTACTATCACTTCTGCAAAAGGAGCTGTAGAAGGGGTTCCTCCTCCCAGCAGACAGCCATTACTTCATTGTTTCCGAAAGAGGATGAGGTGGTTCCCGAGGTTTGTTTTCGGGGGCGAAGCATACCATTATTGGGTTCTTCCATTCGGCCTAGGTTTATTACCCCACACCTTTACAGTATGCGTGGATGCAGCTCTGGCTCTTCTGAGACTCCAGGGCATTCGCGTATTATACTACATCAATGATTGGTTGTTCCTAGCTCAATCTGAGTTTATGGCAGTTCGGCATCGAGATGTCGTTCTGTGTCATTAAGGATGTTGGGGTTGCCTCTCAACGCCAAGAAGAGTGTGCTCTGAGGACCACTTTTCTAGGTGTAGCAATTCTACAGCAAACGTAATGGGGTATATCTAGGCCAGTCACTCACTGTGAAACAGTTTCAGACGGGTGGGTCTCATGGCAGTTGCGTCCAACGTTTTACTTTTGGCCTTCTGTTCATGAGACCCCTGCAGTGGTGGCTCAGGACCAAGGGGTTTTCTCCGAGGGGAAATACGTTTTCGCATGATCAAGGTCACGCGGCTATGCCTTCGTGCTTCGGTCATGTGGAAGAACCTTGGTTCCTCGCCCAGGCCCAGTGTTGGGGGCTTCTTGTCGACGCATATTGCTATCGACGGATGCTTCCCTCACAAGTGGGGGCGATCATGAGTGGTTGCTCGGCGAATGGCGGACAACACACTGATGGTCTCGTATATCAGAGCAGATATCCTGTTGAGGCAGGGGCTGAGGCCCAGGGGATTGGAGACTTCACCTCGAGGTGGTGGAGCTTCTTAGGGAGAACTTTGGTCTAACTAAAGTCAAGTCGACCTTTCACATCGTTTGTACAACGCATTGCTCTATATGGTTCCCCCTCACGCAGCCAGCTCTTCGCGGACTGGATGCGATGATGCAGGTGTGGCCGAGGCTGCACCTGTACGCATTTCCCCCGATATCTATGCTCCCGGAGGTTCTGGAAAGGGTTCGCCGGGAAGGGGCCCGTCTGTTACTAGTAGCCCCTTTCTGGCCGACTAGAGTTTGGTTCTCGGACTTGGTGTCTCTTCTGAGCGGCTCTCCTATGGAGATTCCAATCAGGAGGGACCTGCTGTCCCAGGTAGAGGGCACGATATTTCACCCTCGACCGGAGTTGTGGAAACTGTGGGCCTGGCCTCTGAGGGGGCCAGGCTCATAGAATCCGGTCTCTCGACTGAGGTCGTTGAGACCATTCTCCATTCCAGAGCCCCTTCCACGAGAAAACTGTATGCGCTGAAATGGAAATTATTCTCCACCTGGTGTGGTGAGCGTCAGTTAGATCCTGTTAACTGCCCTGTTGGTTCAGTTCTCGATTTTCTGCAAGACCGTTTCTCTGCTGGATTATCTCCTACCCCTCTGGGGGGTACTTCTATTGGGAGAGATCCTCTGATTACTCGTTTTCTCCGTGGTACATTGAGGTTGAGACCTGCACTGCACTCCAGAGCACCGGCTTGGGATTTAGCCATTGTACTTGAGGGTCTGGCTCTGGCTCCGTTCGAGCCCATTGAAGAGGTTTCAGAAAAATTCCTCACTTTGAAAGCTTTATTTCTCCTTGCTATTTCATCTATCAAGAGAATTGGAGATTTACACGCCCTGTCGGTTGCTCCGTCATGTTTGGAATTTGCACCTGGTATGGTGAAAGCATTTCTATACCCTAGACCAGGTTATATTCCTAAGGTCCCATTCAATGTTGGGGGCCCAATAGTGCTGCAGGCCTTTTTCCTCCACCTTTTAATACCCCAGATCAGGAACAATTGAACCTGTTATGTCCAGTTCGGGCATTGGATGCCTACGTTCACAGAGCTGCCCTGTGGCGTAAGTCAGAGCAATTATTTGTATGTTTTGGGTCACTCAGAAGAGGGCGCCCTGCATCTAAACAGGTTATGAGCAAGTGGATAGTCGAGGCTATTTCACTAGCTTATGAAGCGGCCGGTCAGCCTTCACCTATGGCTGTACGGGCCCTTTCTACAAGGAGTATGGCGGCCTCTACGGCCTTAATTTCGGGTGTTTCCCTTCTTGACATTTGTAATGCGGCAGGTTGGTCCTCTCCACATACATTTGTCAGGTTTTATGACCTTGACCTCTCCACTCCTGGGGCGAGGTTGCTTGCTTCTAGTGTGCGCAAGGACTTCACACAGAACGGGCATTTGTCACTATGGCGTAGTGGGTATGGGGTTCCCACCGCGTCTCAAACGCAGCTCGAAGTTCCCTTGAAAGGGAACGTCTCAGGTTACGTATGTAACCCTGGTTCCCTGAGAGGGAACGAGACGCTGCGTTTGCCTGCCATACTTCCTGCATGCCCTGATCGACTTGCTTCAGACTTTTTCAGAAGCTGTCGCGGTCTGTTTTCAAGGGTGCTTTATAGTTTCCTGGTCTATGACGTCACCCATGACGTATCGGGCTTCCATTGGACTGATTTTACACGTGCTTCATGACGCAATCACGCAGAGCGTTCCCACCGCGTCTCAAACGCAGCGTCTCGTTCCCTCTCAGGGAACCAGGGTTACATACGTAACCTGAGACGTTTTTTTAAAAAGCAACACACTCCAAAATAGCTCTGGCCACTCCCATGACGCACTGCGAATGACATAATCTCCCTACCATTTCAAAATACTGAAATCTTTGTATAAGCTATATATGCATATTTTGCATATTTATATATAAATATATATTTTTTAAAATCACTATGGGAAATAAGACTGAAAAGGGGTTGGGGAGGCACTGTTGCACTCTATGTATAATGAACAATTGACAGATGAACTGACAGATATTTTATGTAAACAGGCAAAATCTCTGCATCTGATGATGGCCATGTGTTTTCGCCGATCATAACTGGTTTAACTCTTGACTCCTTTGAGATCAATATGACTTCTGCCAAACCAAATGTGACTGCATATTGTAAGTGTAATACACGAGAAACTATTAATACACGAGAAACTATTAAACCAGTTTTCGCCTATGTAATGTATAAAATTATTCCTAATTAATCAGTCGTAGTTAACTATTTGGGACCAATTCTAAGGAAGGTTACATTCTGATCTAACAGTGTCATGTACAAATTTGCAATACAGAATTGTTTTGTGTTTTTGGTACTATCGGATCGAGTTTTGTAGAATTTATTTTATGCGGTGTAATGCTCCTGGATTATTCAGACTCAGAATTGTAACTATTACTATAGCCTTTATCAGACATTTATTTTACTGCAGACTTATCAACCTTATTTATTTACTGCAGATTTGAGCAAAGCCAAATACTGCCCAAACGGGGATATTGGGAAAGAAGAGAAACAGGATAATACAAGGTTAGATTCAATCTTTATATTCTTTCCCATTTTGCCTTAATTTTCCTTTTTCCTGTTGGTTATGAATCAATGATTCGGTTACAAATGTGTGAGCGAATCCAACACACCAGATGAAGACGAGGGAACCGCTTGACTATGTGAATTGTGAAAGCATTGCCAACGACCTGGTCAACGCTTTGTTCAAGCATGAAGAATCTCTCATGAAGAAACTGCAATAACAACTGTTGTAGCCAATTGTTTGGCATTATGTACTTAAACAGTTTTTTAAAAAATAAAATGTTTTTAATAATTGATTGCTGATGGAGTTTTAATTTTTGTATTTAGAACCAAGTATATTGTACAAGTAAGAAGAAACCAAACTGGCCATATAATGATATATTGCACATAATAAACACTGGCAAAGTTTGCATTCCTTAAAAAAACAGCCAATGTTTGAGAACCCTAATATTGGTGTAATCTCTGCGAGGTCTCAACCACAAACGCAAAACTTTGTGGTGGGTGATACGGGCATAGCTTTATTAAAGGAAAATATTTTAGTAATTTTTTAGTCAAGTAATTTTTTCAAACTATATTTTATTTATTTATATTATGGTTTTCATGTTGATTTAAAGTTTTTGTTATGAACTAATACCTTTATTTTTTTTACATCCAGCACAAAATTTTGTTCAAAAATCGTTCTCTGACCCCAAATAATCAGATAATGGTGTGTTCACAATCTACAATTAGATATTATCCTGCTTAGTATGTGTGTAAATAGTTGTGCTTAAATGTTTGGATGTATTTTTACACGCCAACATATTTTGTCACACCGTAGTGATGCAAAGTTCCACACTCTTGTAAAGACTATGGTCTAACTTTAAAACATAATCTTTATACATGAATTCAAAAGACCAAATCACTAAGAAAGGAGGGGTGAAAAGCACCGTTTATAATAAATAGACAAAAGTTTGCAAATTATGGTTTTATTACTATTCAGATAGTTAGCCGATGTCACTGTTTCACATGTTGGACCGTATGTGTTTTAGGTAAAGACTTTTCTTTGAGAGCCGTCAACATTCAGTGTTTATAGGAATAAATGACCGTTGATAATTTAAGTGATACTATTTCTGTTTGAGAACTAAATTGATACTTTGTGTGATTCCACAACATAGATAGAGGGAAGGTTGCACTAAACAAAGTATTGACATGCTGCAAGTATTACTTACTTAAGTACGTAATACAGCAGTTTAATCAGCTGGTGCTTGATAACTATTAAAATTATTAAACAACCCTCAATTCGGTAATGATGCGATATTGATATCACGTTTTAATTTCAACTCAATGCGCTAAAGGTCTATAACTGAACTTTAACGTCTTAATATTTGGTAAAAGTTAACTTAAAGCCTTACTTTCTAGACGCTTTTTATGGAACTTGTTGCGAACATTCACCCATCCCTATGTTAAAAAAAATTGTATATATATATATTTTTGGTGTAATTAATAGAATTCTCTCTGGTGGTATATGCATAACTTCTTCATGACTTTACTTATGATTCAATGAGGCTTTAATCCTACGTAGCGGTTTACGACGTCATGACGATGACTCCCCTATACAACTCCTCCTACGGGGCGGGCTGAGCACTATCAGTTGTCCTGATAAACTCTACACAGAGCCCAGCCTCTTTTTTCACACACAACCCCTGGCTCTAGCTCTAATTGTCGCGGACTGCTGTGCTACTGCAACATTGATCAAAAGTCGAAGGAATTGATCAGAAGTTCATGTTTGACAGACGCAAACTACACTTTTTTCGACTCACACTTCTGACCCAAAAACTTTGTTAACGCACAAGGCCTGTACGATTGTGCTGTAAGGACTTCCAGGAGATTCCAGGACCTAACAGAATCTTTCACCATTGAATAGGGAACCGAAAAATCTGAAAACTTCAGAAATGGCGACGCAAAAGCTGATGGAGAGCAACTCCCCGTTGAGTTCTGGCGTAGCGGGGACACTGCGTCATCCGGCGTGTGATTGCGCCACGGGGAAAGAGTGTCGTTTAAGAGCCACGCTAGACTCTATGTTTAAAGATCATTTTAGAGGCCCGATGGTTAGCTTGATGCACAGGATCATCGAGGCTGCGTTTGATGAGAATAACGATTGTGCGAGGGATACCAAACGTGTAAAAAATCTCAAAAAAGAAATGGATGTCATAAGAGGCTTGGTTGGATCCTGGACAGATGTTACGCCCATGTTTATAAACGGCAAAGAACCGGTCGGCGTAATCCTCAGAAAAGTTCTGGATGTGATGCATGAATCTCGTGAGGAATTCGAAGTTGACGGTCTACTCTGCATGTGTACGTTTGTAACAGATCTCTGTGTGTCACTGTTGTCAAAAAATGTAAAAACAGATGTTGATGAAATAGTTCAAAGTCTGGTCAGCTATGCCCTAGAGCAAAACATGATTGCGTGCCGCGACTTTGTATTCTGGCTGGATCACCTGTAAATGTCGTCATTGTTTTACTTTTTTTACTTCACTATGTTGAAATAAAAAAATGACACAATTGTATTTTGGGGTCATGTCCGAGCTCATAAAAACAGTATTACACAACTTATTCTATAGGAGGTAAAAAAGTTATTATATATTAGAAAGTAGCTAGGATGTATTTTTATTTTGCGCATGCTTTAAGTTAACTTTTACCAAATATTAAGACGTTAAAGTTCAGTTATAGACCTTTAGCGCATTGAGTTGAAATTAAAACGTGATATCAATATCGCATCATTACCGAATTGAGGGTTGTTTAATAATTTTAATAGTTATCAAGCACCAGCTGATTAAAATGTTTCTTCAAACAAAGCGACAAAAGTCATTTTCTGATGAACTGTGTTTTGTTGTAGGCCCAGATTTTGAGATTTTAGAACATAGATTTTAAAAACATAGATCTACCTAGATGTTTTACAAGGAAAAATATTTCAGAGATCCTTGTGCAGTATTCTAGGGTTAAATTATAAAATGTACATTTAAGGGTTATTTAAAAATGGTATAATAAAATAATGTGGTATCATTTTATTAAATCAAGCCAATTCATGTGAATACTGTCGTATATGATCAAAGAGAAGACCCTAGAG
Organism: Tiaroga cobitis; assembly: GCA_030578255.1. Taxonomy (NCBI): domain Eukaryota; kingdom Metazoa; phylum Chordata; class Actinopteri; order Cypriniformes; family Leuciscidae; genus Tiaroga; species Tiaroga cobitis. The sequence continues at coordinate 27,035,924 of CM060591.1, read as the reverse complement.
TTCACTACAGCAAACTGTAGGAAACAGATATCCATGGGTGAAAGTGTAAAGAAGACACCATACAAAATATGATAAGGGTTACGATAGTGTTGTTAAAAATGAAACCGTGATGAACACTAGCACTGTTAAACATGCGGTTCAATAACAATGTTCAATATAAACAAGAATCCAACCCTAATGTGACTGAGCGTGTTTCACATATAACTGCTGATAGTTAGATATAATTTATCTAACCATTGATATTTGCGATATGTTAAAACATTTTGATGATGAGGCCAAAAACTGCTTACCACATGTTTTCATAACTTACTGCTTACCGTCTGTTTTCTGGATCAGGCCTAAAAGACCCCTGACTAAAACTCTTGTGTCAAAGAAACGGTGTAGACGGAATAAATAATGAATCATCCCAGCTTTCAGGTAAAAAATATCAACGGTAATTCATTAGCTTAACTGTTGTTTAGCCACGTAGAAAAAATAACCGACTGTGCTGTGAAATGGGGAATAGCTAGACGAGTTTGAAGTATAATAGTTTTATAGGTAACAGAAAAACAGCAATACTCATCTTTCATGTCGTTGTTTCGTAGACATAGCAGAAATATGAAAATAATAACTAATTTTAGAAATAATATTCTAAAAGAAATATGATTTGTTTAGTCTTAAACACTCATGTAGAAGGACCGTAATTCTCTTTATGCTATATTTGTGCATATTTTTCATAAATTCCTATATGTTTGACCACGCTCGGAGACTATAGTTTTTGCAAACTGTACAAAAACAAAAAGAAGTAAGATGTAAACGGCCTAATTGACTAGTATATAAAATGTCAATTACAAACATACAAAACTGATCACAAGTGGTTTTTCGTATTTGCTTTAAATGGCTCATGTTGTATTTACTTTTTAGCAAGTTGATCACTAGAATTAATTTTAAACACCAAACTTTGTTTAACAGTCTTAATGATTACGCCTCTCCCAGTGCAATAGTCAGGTGCGATTCTGTTGTAATAGTTTAAGTGTAAAACAGCATGCGCTTACTTTTCGCGTTAATACTTACTTATAAGTAACTTAAGTAAGTAATACTTGCAGCATGTCAATACTTTGTTTAGTGCAACCTTCCCTCTATCTATGTTGTGGAATCACACAAAGTATCAATTTAGTTCTCAAACAGAAATAGTATCACTTAAATTATCAACGGTCATTTATTCCTATAAACACTGAATGTTGACGGCTCTCAAAGAAAAGTCTTTACCTAAAACACATACGGTCCAACATGTGAAACAGTGACATCGGCTAACTATCTGAATAGTAATAAAACCATAATTTGCAAACTTTTGTCTATTTATTATAAACGGTGCTTTTCACCCCTCCTTTCTTAGTGATTTGGTCTTTTGAATTCATGTATAAAGATTATGTTTTAAAGTTAGACCATAGTCTTTACAAGAGTGTGGAACTTTGCATCACTACGGTGTGACAAAATATGTTGGCGTGTAAAAATACATCCAAACATTTAAGCACAACTATTTACACACATACTAAGCAGAATAATATCTAATTGTAGATTGTGAACACACCATTATCTGATTATTTGGGGTCAGAGAACGATTTTTGAACAAAATTTTGTGCTGGATGTAAAAAAAATAAAGGTATTAGTTCATAACAAAAACTTTAAATCAACATGAAAACCATAATATAAATAAATAAAATATAGTTTGAAAAAATTACTTCAATAATATTTTCCTTTAATAAAGCTATGCCCGTATCACCCACCACAAAGTTTTGCGTTTGTGGTTGTGGGAAAGAATATAAAGATTGAATCTAACCTTGTATTATCCTGTTTCTCTTCTTTCCCAATATCCCCGTTTGGGCAGTATTTGGCTTTGCTCAAATCTGCAGTAAATAAATAAGGTTGATAAGTCTGCAGTAAAATAAATGTCTGATAAAGGCTATAGTAATAGTTACAATTCTGAGTCTGAATAATCCAGGAGCATTACACCGCATAAAATAAATTCTACAAAACTCGATCCGATAGTACCAAAAACACAAAACAATTCTGTATTGCAAATTTGTACATGACACTGTTAGATCAGAATGTAACCTTCCTTAGAATTGGTCCCAAATAGTTAACTACGACTGATTAATTAAGAATAATTTTATACATTACATAGGCGAAAACTGGTTTAATAGTTTCTCGTGTATTAATAGTTTCTCGTGTATTACACTTACAATATGCAGTCACATTTGGTTTGGCAGAAGTCATATTGATCTCAAAGGAGTCAAGAGTTAAACCAGTTATGATCGGCGAAAACACATGGCCATCATCAGATGCAGAGATTTTGCCTGTTTACATAAAATATCTGTCAGTTCATCTGTCAATTGTTCATTATACATAGAGTGCAACAGTGCCTCCCCAACCCCTTTTCAGTCTTATTTCCCATAGTGATTTTAAAAAATATATATTTATATATAAATATGCAAAATATGCATATATAGCTTATACAAAGATTTCAGTATTTTGAAATGGTAGGGAGATTATGTCATTCGCAGTGCGTCATGGGAGTGGCCAGAGCTATTTTGGAGTGTGTTGCTTTTTTAAAAAACTATGTTTGACATAATTTTCACTGCAGCATAATGGCTCATGGGTAATGTAGTTTTCACCAGAAGTTCAACTGTGAAACACGATTATTTACAAAAAAATAAGCTGAAGGCTTTATCAGAAGCAAATACCATGTATTAACAACCTCTTAGCTCACAGTAGATCTGTCTTTAAAATTAATTTCCGTATGGAGAAAGTAAATGTTTTTACTCCCAGAAACCACCTGTTGTACTCTATAATTTTTTTCTCATTAAAAATAAAATATAAACCATACTAACATGTTACTTGGATGCCTGATTGTCCTGCAGTGTTTGCTGTCTCTAGAGAGAGAGAGAGAGAGAAGGAAAGACCATGTTATTTTAAATGGCAATGAAAAGCGCTAGCCTATATAAATAGCTTTGACTTGACTTTTATATGTTTTGCTTATCACATTGTGACAGTGTCATTCATATAGCTTACATGTTAAACAATTTATCATGCAAATTGCTAAAAGTTCAAATCAAAGACAGCGTAAAAGAAGAATTAAAAGTAACCTACTAAAATTTAAAAAGTAAGTAACTGAAGAGGAATAAAATAGCCCTATGCACATAAGCATATCTGACTAAAATAATCTCTAAATGAGATTTAAAAAACTGAATAAATCCAAAACATTAATTTTAAGGTCCTTTATGGAAACCCCGCAGCTTAAATAAACGATGCTGGAGATTTTAGTTACATCAGATAAAAAATACAACAGTTAAAACAACATAGCATAATGCAAAATAAACATTGCTGTAAAACAGTCATGTTAAACTGATACTTTTGTGATATGGTTTAAAAAAAAAACATAGCATAATGAACATAAACAATGTTGTACATTTTTTAAATCATACTTTATGATAAATTAATATAGTAGATAGATTGTAATATCTGTATCACATCAATATCATGATACAATGCTCCATATTTAAAAAAAAAATCATACTTTGATAAATTAATATAGTAGATACATGTTAATATCTGTATCACATCGATATCATAATACAATGCTCCATACTTTTAAACCCATAGTTTGATAAATTAATATAGTAGATACATTTTAATATCTGTATCACCAGTAACAGCAGATCAAAATACTAATAGCATAATGTGGATAAAACAAATACCTAGTCTGGGCTATTTAAATCACTAATGAATTATACCGTCTTTTCCTTATGTATAAACAATTTTTCAAATTAAACATCATTGCATAATACAGATAAACAGCACCGTAGCATAAATTAATTATAGAGAAAGTACTCACTGTTTTGTATTTTTGATGAGATGGTCATAGAAGAGAGGGTGCAAAAGTTTTTGGTCCATACATGGGGGTATGGCACACGTCCATGTGTCTTGGCTATTTTATAGCCTTTTACAGTAAGAGCCTGTGGAAAACTATGGGAAAACGGCGGAGCTGTGTGTCCACTATATTCTTTCAGTACTCTATGAATGGAAGTGTTTAGGTTCAAGGCCAATTCACATTCCCAGGGGGTAGGCAGACCTTTTGATTACACGAGCGCCATATATCACTGATAACTGTCACTCCTGAAAATAAGTCTTATGAATTAAAAGTAATTTATTACCGGTGGTACGAAAACAGCGATGATATCACTTATTTGTCATGCACACTGTCCATGCTGGCAGGCACTACCTGTCTGATTTTTTTTTTTTCTTCAATCCTGGTGAAAATGTAAGATGATTTTATTTTTATCTAAATCTAACATACGGTAATTGGTACAGTAAATTTGTAAAATATTTATTTTAAATGAACAGAATGCTTTTCAACTTCAGTAATTTAGTAAGATTTTTTAATGAACGGCATGATTTTCAACTTTAGTAATTTAGTAAGATTTTAAATGAACAACATGCTTTTCAACTTTAGTTAAATTAGTAAACTATTTATTTTATATATGATATATTTTAATTTATACACTTTTAAAGGAACACAATGCTTTTTAACTGTTGTGTAAGATATTTCTCAATGGGCTCAGGAACGTGTCACAAAAACAGATACCAGGCCAGCCACACGCTGGTGTGACAGAGAGAAAAGACTTCAGGGGAAACACTTGTGGGTTTTTTTCAACCATGGTGAAACAGTAAGATGATTTTATTTTTGTTTAATTTATATACTTTTAATTGAACAGCATGGTTTTTCAACTTGAGTCAGTGTCAAATATATGTGAATGACTAAATGTAAATTTTATAACCATTTCATTTAAATGAACATAATGTTTTTCAACTTTAGTGTGAAATATATGATACATATTGTCCTCACCTGTATGTTTTTTTTTCAACTCTCTAATACATTTTTAACTGTTTGCAATTTTTTGTGGCTCCACTTTATTTAAACTTTTTGTGAGGTTTTACATAAGCTGTATGTGTTTTTTTTTTCTTCAACTCTAATACATTTTTAACTGTTTGGAATATTTTTGTGGCTCCATTTTATTTAAACTGAAATGCTTGATTCAGTGAATAGTTGTACATTTATTTAAACTTTTTGTGTGAGGTTTTACATAAGCTGTATGTGTTTTTTCTTCAACTCCAATACCATTTAGAATATTTTTGTGGTTCCATTTAATTTAAACTGAAATGCTTGATTCAGTGAATAGTTGTACATTTATTTCATTAATTTATTTAGTACATTTAGTGTTTTTTGGGGTGAGGTTTTACATAAACTGTATGTTTCATATTATTTAACTCTAATACATTTTTAATGTCTCCGTTTTTAATCGGAAATGCTTCACTGAATACATTTATTTTTTACGCTTGTGTCAGATAAACTATAACAGTTTTTTCTTATCACTTTCACACACACCTGCTATGATAAGCTTAGGCATAGCGAGGGGATACGCTAAAAAATAACAATCCATCGCTTTGTAACTGTAACAACAAAGTCCAATACATCTCAAACAGACTTCAAACGATTAAACAAACTGTCAGCATCCATCATTTTGACAGAAGCTGTAACCGCAAGGGGCGGAACTAGATCAAACAAACTTCAAACAATCCATCGCTTTGTAACTGTAACAACAAAGTCCAATACATCTCAAACAGACTTCAAACGATTAAACAAACTGTCAGCATCCATCATTTTGACAGAAGCTGTAACCGCAAGGGGCGGAACTAGATCAAACAAACTTCAAACAATCCATCGCTTTGTAACTGTAACAACAAAGTCCAATACATCTCAAACAAACTTCAAACGATTAAACAAACTGTCAGCATCCATCATTTTGACAGAAGCTGTAACCGCAAGTGGCAGAACTAGATCAAACAAACTTCAAACAATTCATCATTTTGACAGAAAGTTTAACAGGAAGGGGACGGAACTAGATCAAACAAACTTCAAACAATTGATAATTTTGACAGAAAGTTTAACCGCAAGGGGCGGAACTAGATCAAAGGTAACCATCCATCATTTTGACAGAAAGTTTAACCGGAAGGAGCGTAACTAGGTCAAAGTTAACAGGAAGAGGCGGAACTGGGTCAAAGGTAACAGGAAGAGGTGGGACCGGAAGGGGTGGTACCGGAAGGGGCGGGACAGGAAGGGGAGGAACCGGAAGGGGCGGGACAGGAAGGGGAGGAACCGGAAGGGGCGGGGGAAGATCAAAGGATAGCCACGCCCACCTGTCAATCAATCAAATTGACAGGTGGTGTATCCTATTACTACTAGTAATAAAACCATCATTTGCAAACTTTTGTCTATTTATTATAAACGGTGCTTTTCACCCCTCCTTTCTTATGGCGCTTTTCCACTACACAGTACCAGCTCGCCTCGGCTCGGCTCGGCTCGACTCGCCTTTGTTTGCTTTTCCACTGTGTAAAAGTTGTACCTGTACCTGCTTTCGGGTACTTTTTTTCGTACCACCTCCGGCGAGGTTCTAAGCGAGCTAAGGCGATACTAAAATGTGACGTGAAAACAATGCCGACTGCTGATTGGTCACAGAGAATTGCACGCGCCAGATGGAGTATCCAGAATAAATAACCCCGCCATTTTTAAATAGTTTGGCCAGAGATAGTTACTAAACTTACTACTATTATTATGGTAACTCGGAAGAATACGCCGTGGTCAAACGAGGAGGTGCAGACTTTCCTTTTTTTGGTTGCCGAAGAGAGGATCCAGCGAGAGCTTGATAGGGCAACGAGGAACGAAAGGCGTCGCTATGACGACCGGGTACTATTTGTGGCGGTACTTTCTGCAATGGAAAACGGAGCGAAAAGCGAGCCGAGTCGAGGCGAGCCAAGGCGAGTCGAGCCGAGGCGAGCTGGTACTGTGTAGTGGAAAACGTCTCAGGTTACGTATGTAACCCTGGTTCCCTGATAGGGAACGAGACGCTGCGTTTGAGACGCGGTGGGAACGCTCTGCGTGATTGCGTCATGAAGCACGTGTAAAATCAGTCCAATGGAAGCCCGATACGTCATAGGTGACGTCATAGACCAGGAAACTATAAAGCACCCTTGCAAACAGACCGCGCCAGCTTCTGAAAAGTCTGAAGCAAGTCGATCAGGGTGTGCAGGAAGTATGGCAGGCAAACGCAGCGTCTCGTTCCCTATCAGGGAACCAGGGTTACATACGTAACCTGAGACGTTCCCTTTCAAGGGAACTCGAGCTGCGTTTGAGACGCGGTGGGAACCCCATACCCACTACGCCATAGTGACAAATGCCCGTTCTGTGTGAAGTCCATTGCGCACACTAAGAAGCAAGCAACCTAGCCCCTGGAGTGGAGAGGTCAAGGTCATAAAACCTGACAAATGTATGCGGAGAGGACCATCCTGCCGCATTACAAATATCAGGAAGGGAAACCCCTGAAATTAAGGCCGTAGAGGCCGCCATACTCCTAGTAGAATGGGCCCGTACAGCCATAGGTGAAGGCTGACCGGCCGCTTCATAAGCTAGTGAAATAGCCTCGACTATCCACTTGCTCATAACCTGTTTAGATGCAGGGCACCCTCTTTTGAGTGACCCAAAACATACAAATAATTGCTCTGATTTACGCCACAGGGCAGCTCTGTGAACGTAGGCATCCAATGCCCGAACTGGACATAACAGGTTTAATTGTTCCTGATCTGGGGTATTAAAAGGTGGAGGATAGAAGGCCTGCAGCACTATTGGGCCCCCAACATTGACAGGGACCTTAGGAATATAACCCGGTCTAGGGTATAGAAATGCTTTCACCATACCAGGTGCAAATTCCAAACATGACGGAGCAACCGACAGGGCGTGTAAATCTCCAATTCTCTTGATAGATGAAACAGCAAGGAGAAATAAAGCTTTCAAAGTGAGGAATTTTTCTGAAACCTCTTCAATGGGCTCGAACGGAGCCAGAGCCAGACCCTCAAGTACAATGGCTAAATCCCAAGCCAGTGCTCTGGAGTGCAGTGCAGGTCTCAACCTCAATGTACCACGGAGAAAACGAGTAATCAGAGGATCTCTCCCAATAGAAGTACCCCCCAGAGGGGTATGGTAGGCCGAAATAGCCACCACATAAACTTTTAAGGTGGAAGGAGATAATCCAGCAGAGAAACGGTCTTGCAGAAAATCGAGAACTGAACCGACAGGGCAGTTAACAGGATCTAACTGACGCTCACCACACCAGGTGGAGAATAATTTCCATTTCAGCGCATACAGTTTTCTCGTGGAAGGGGCTCTGGAATGGAGAATGGTCTCAACGACCTCAGTCGAGAGACCGGATTCTATGAGCCTGGCCCCCTCAGAGGCCAGGCCCACAGTTTCCACAACTCCGGTCGAGGGTGAAATATCGTGCCCTCTACCTGGGACAGCAGGTCCCTCCTGATTGGAATCTCCATAGGAGAGCCGCTCAGAAGAGACACCAAGTCCGAGAACCATACTCGAGTCGGCCAGTAAGGGGCTATTAGTAACAGACTGGCCCCTTCCCGGCGAACCCTCTCCAGAACCCCCGGGAGCAACGATATCGGGGGAAAAGCATACAGGTGAAGCCTCGGCCAAACCTGCACCATCGCATCCAGTCCGAGAGGAGCTGGGTGCGTGAGAGAGAACCACATGGGACAATGGGTTGTATTTGAGGATGCGAAAAGGTCTATCTGAGCACGACCAAATTTCTCCCAAAGGAGCTCCACCACCTCGGGGTGAAGTCTCCACTCCCCGGGCCTCAGCCCCTGCCTTGACAGTATATCTGCTCCCACATTCTGACGCCCCGGAATGTAAACTGCTCTGAGAGATAGCAACTTTCCTTGGGCCCATAGGAGGATCTGATGGGCCTGCTTGCAAAGGTGACGTGACCTCAGACCCCCCTGATGGTTGATATATGATACCACCGACGTGTTGTCCGTACGGACCAACACATGATGGCCTCTCAGGTCTGGCAGGAAATATTTGAGAGCTCGAAATACCGCCATCATCTCCAAGCGATTTATGTGCCATGACAGATGATGGTCCTGCCAAAGACCTTGCGCCGAGCGGCCACTCATGACCGCCCCCCATCCCGTGAGGGAAGCATCCGTCGAAAGCGTGACGCGTCGACAAGAAGCCCCCAGCACTGGGCCCTGGGCGAGGAACCAAGGTTTCTTCCACATGACCAAGGCACGAAGGCATAGCCGCGTGACCTTGATCTTGCGGAACGGATTTCCCCTCGGAGAAAACCCCTTGGTTCTGAGCCACCACTGCAGGGGTCTCATGTACAGCAGGCCAAAAGTAATCACGTTGGACGCTGCTGCCATGAGCCCCAACAGTCTCTGAAACTGTTTCACAGTGAGTGACTGGCCTAGTTTTACATTCTTTACGGCTGTGAGGATCGCAGAAATCCGAGCAGGAGATAGACGTGCCTGCATTGTGGTCGAATCCCAAATTACACCTAAAAAAGTGGTCCTCTGAGCAGGGAGGAGAACACTCTTCTTGATGTTGAGCCGCAACCCCAACTCCTTTATGTGAGACAGAACGACATCTCGATGCCGAACTGCCAACTGCTCTGACTGAGCTAAAATCAACCAATCGTCGATATAATTTAATACGCGAATGCCCTGGAGTCTCAAAGGAGCCAGAGCTGCATCCACGCATTTTGTAAAGGTGCGGGGTGATAAACCTAGGCCAAACGGTAGAACTCGATACTGGTAAGCTTCGCCCCCGAAAGCGAACCTCAGGAACTTCCTGTGATGAGGATGGATGGATACATGAAAGTAAGCGTCTTTCAGGTCTATTGTGACAAACCAGTCCTCGGACTGAATCTGTGATACAATTTGCTTTAGTGTGAGCATCCTGAACTTGAGTTTCTGAACTCTGCTGTTTAACTGGCGCAGATCTAGAATAGGACGCAACCCTCCATCTTTTTTCGGAACAATGAAGTAACGGCTGTAAAACCCTGACTCTCTGCTGGGAGGAGGCACCCCCTCTATCGCTCCTTTTTGAAGAAGTGTCAGAACTTCCTGCTCCATAACCAGAGCCTGCTGTGGGTCCACCACTGTGGGAAGGACCCCTTGAAATCTGGGCGGACGAGAACCGAACTGAATTCTGTAACCCTTCTCTATTATATGCAGGACCCATAAAGAAATATTTGGCAGAAGTTTCCACGCTGCCAGAAATTCTGATAAGGGAACCAGTCTCTCGAGACTGGCCTCTGGATTTGATTGAACAATCATTTCGGCGCCCTGAAGCGGCGAACCGGCAGGGAACAACCGAACTGACCGTTCTACAATCCTCCTCAGAGGATTGCATGGGGACGCTGACACCTCGGTGCCCTGAAACGGCGAACCGGCAGGGAACAACCGATGTGGCAACGCTGCGACTCTCCTCGGAGAACCGCCCCCCGGAGGGCGCCAAAGAGAAACGGTTCCTCGGAATCGTTCCTCCCTGGAGGGGACCACCCTCAGAAGCCTGGCACACTTGGCGTCAGGACTTCTTCTTAGTCCAGGTTCTTTTAGACATGACAGTCCTCAGATCCTGTCTGCCCCCAGCAGGCCTGGACTGCGAACGCCACTCGGGAACCCCAGATTGTGGAGGAGCCCGAGCAGCAACGCTCTGTTTCTGCTGGTATCTGTATGAGGAGCTCGTAGACGGACGAGGCTGCTCAACCTTTATATTGCGTGCAGCCTCGGGGACATTAGACCGGCGAGGAAGAAACCTCTGAAACGCAGCCGCTTGTTTTTTTATTTTCTTGAAACCTATCGACAACACAATTTATAGCATCGCCGAACAGACTTGTAGGAGAAACCGGTGCGTCCAGAAGAACAGATCTATCTTTGTCCTTTATCTCAGAAAGATTCAACCATAAATGACGTTCCGTGGCCACCAGGGCTGCCATAGAACGGCCCACAGATTTGGCCGTCTCCTTGGTGGCCCGGAGAGATAAATCTGTCGTGCGACGTAATTCTCGAATTGCATCAGCACTAACTTCCTCACATTCATCTATGTCCCTCAGCAGGTCAGCTTGATAGGCTTGTAATATCGACATTGTATGAAGGCATGCTGCCGCCTGACCTGCTGCCGAATACGCTTTACCCACCAGCATTGATGTATTTTTTAATGGTCTGGTGGGTAACGTCGGGGCTTTCAGTGATGACGCTGACTCGGGGGAGAGATAGCTCGCAAGCGTCTCTTCCGCACGAGGCATCGTCAAATAACCGTAATCATCAATACCTCTCACTTTACTGTAATTAATTACTAGTTTGAGGATTATGAACTCTGAAAGATGCCGGTTTATTCCATGATCTAGACACCTCAGTGTGAAGATCAGGAAAAAACGGGAGCTCCCGACGAGGAGGTCGTGATCTAGATGGTAAATAACGATCATCTAGAAGACTCTTTTTTGATTCAACATCAATATCATCAGCTGGCCACTCAATATTTAATTTAGTAACAGCACGAGATAAAACCTCCATTAACTCCTCATCATCGGGGATATGAGCTGGCGAAAACTCAAAATCCCCCATATCAACGACATCCGGATTGTAATTCCGCAATGTAATTCCGCAATGTAAAGTCAATGGGAGTTTTTTCCGAGTTTGATCGTAGTTTTTAGGAAAACCGTAAGTCCGATCAGTTAGAAAAGATATAGCAACTAACTTCAGACCAGTCCAAAGGTCTAGTCTGAGTTTGGAGTTTGTAGAGTTAAAGCTCTAGGAGGAGTAGCAGTCAACAGTTTTCTAAGAAGAATAATAATAATAACTAGAAAAAGTTCGTCGAGACAAACTTTAAGTTGGCTTGTGAAAGTTTGGACCGCAAAGTTTGAAGAAGTTTAAAGTAGTTTGAAGTTTAAATTAGTTTAAAGTTTAAATTAGTTTGAAGTTTAAATTAGTTTAAAGTAGTTTATAGTTTAACTTAGTTTAAAGTTTAAAATAGTTTAAATTAATTTAAAGTTTAAATTAGTTTGAAGTTTAAATTAGTTTAAAGTAGTTTAAAGTAGTTTAAAGTTTTAAATAGTTTAAAGTTCAAAGTAGTTTAAAGGTTAAAGTATAGTTTCAAGTAATTAAATGTTGCTAGGGTGTTTCTAGTGGGTTGCTAGGTGGTTTCTAAGGTATTTTGAGTGGTTGCTAGGGTGTTCTGGGTGGTTGCTAGGGTGTTCTAGGGTATTTTAGGTGGTTGCTATGGTGTTGCTAGGGTGTTTTAAGGTATTTTGGGTGGTTGCTAGGGTGTTGTTAGGGTGTTCTACGGTATTTTGGGTTGTTGCTATGGTGTTGCTATGGTGTTCTAAGGTATTTTGGGTGGTTGTTAGGGTGTTGCTAGGGTGTTCTGAGGTATTTTGGGTGGTTGCTAGGGTGTTATGGGTGGTTGCTAGGGTGTTCTAAGGTATTTTGGGTGGTTGCTAGGGTGTTCTGAGTGGTTGCTATGGTGTTGCTATGGTGTTCTAAGGTATTTTGGGTGGTTGCTAGGGTGTTGCTAGGATGTTCTGAGGTATTTCGGGTGGTTGCTATGGTGTTGCTAGGGTGTTCTAATGTATTTTGGGTGGTTGCTAGGGTGTTCTAAGGTATTTTGGGTGGTTGCTAGGGTGTTGCTAGGATGTTCTGAGGTATTTCGGGTGGTTGCTAGGGTGTTGCTAGGGTGTTCTAAGGTATTTTTGGTGGTTGCTAGGGTGTTGCTAGGGTGTTCTAAGGTATTTTGGGTGGTTGCTATGGTGTTGCTATGGTGTTCTAATGTATTTTGGGTGGTTGCTAGGGTGTTCTAAGGTATTTTGGGTGGTTGCTAGGGTGTAGCTAGGGTGTTATAAGGCATTTTGGGTGGTTGCTAGGGTGTTCTAAGGTATTTTGGGCGGTTGCTAGGGTGTTCTGGGTGGTTGCTAGGGTGTTCTAAGGTATATTATGTGGTTGCTAGGGTGTTCTAAGGTATTGTGGGTGGTTGCTATGGGGTTGCTAGGGTGTTCTAAGGTATTTCAGTTGGTTTCTAGGCTGTTCTGGGTGGTTGCTATGCAGTTGCTAGAGTGTTCTGGGTGTTTGCTATGGTGAACTATTTATGAGTTTAAAAGTTCATAAGTGTATGAATTCATGAGAGTTCATACGTGTATGAATTAATGCATTTATAAGTTCATGAGTTTATAAGTGTATGAATTTATGAGTTTGGAGTTTATAAGTTTAAATGAGTAAGAGTTCAGAGTTTATTAATTTATGAGTTTGAGTTCATAAGTGTATGAATTCATGAGTTTATAAGTGTATGAGTTTATAAGTGTACGAGTTTATGAGTTTAAAGTTTAAATTAGTTTGAAGTTTAAAGTTTAAATAAGTTTGAAGTTTAAAGTTTAAATAAGTTTGAAGTTTAAATTAGTTTGAAGTTTAAAGTTTAATTTAGTTTGAAGTTTAATTTAGTTTAAAGTAGATAGATAGATAGATAGATAGATAGATGGATGAGTGTCATAGATAGATGAGTTTATTAGTTTGAATGAGTCTCAATGGCTCATATAGTATATAGAATGGCAGTTTGATTCAGTCTAGGGGTTCATTAGTGTATGAATCCATGAGAGTTCATTAGTGTATGAATCCATGAGAGTTCATTAGTGTATAAATCTATGAGAGTTCATTAGTGTATGAATTCATGAGAGTTCATTAGTGTATGAATCCATGAGAGTTCATTAGTGTATGAATCCATGAGAGTTCATTAGTGTATGAATTCATGAGAGTTCATTAGTGTATGAATTCATGAGAGTTCATTAGTGTATGAATTCATGAGAGTTCATTAGTGTATGAATTCATGAGAGTTCATTAGTGTATGAATCCATGAGAGTTCATTAGTGTATGAATCCATGAGAGTTCATTAGTGTATGAATCCATGAGAGTTCATTAGTGTATGAATTCATGAGAGTTCATTAGTGTATGAATTCATGAGAGTTCATTAGTGTATGAATTCATGAGAGTTCATTAGTGTATGAATTCATGAGAGTTCATTAGTGTATGAATCCATGAGAGTTCATTAGTGTATGAATCCATGAGAGTTCATTAGTGTATGAATCCATGAGAGTTCATTAGTGTATGAATCCATGAGAGTTCATTAGTGTATGAATTCATGAGAGTTCATTAGTGTATGAATTCATGAGAGTTCATTAGTGTATGAATTCATGAGAGTTCATTAGTGTATGAATCCATGAGAGTTCATTAGTGTATGAATTCATGAGAGTTCATTAGTGTATGAATTCATGAGAGTTCATTAGTGTATGAATTCATGAGAGTTCATTAGTGTATGAATTCATGAGAGTTCATTAGTGTATGAATTCATGAGAGTTCATTAGTGTATGAATTCATGAGAGTTCATTAGTGTATGAATTCATGAGTTTCTATGTTTATGAGTTTATAAGTGTATAAATTCATGAGATTTTAAGTTTAAATGAGTAAGAGTTCAGAGTTGATTAATTTATGAGTTTAGAGTTTATAAGTTTAAATGAGTAAGTGTCCAGAGTTTATTAACTTATGAGTTTAATAGTTTATGAGAGTTTATAAGAGTATGGGTTTATGAATTTAGAGTTTATGAGTTTAGAGTTTATAAGTTTAAATGAGTCTAAGAGTTCAAGTTTAGAGTTTATTAATTTATTATGAGTTTAAGAGTTTAAGATTAGATAGTTAGAAGTGTCATTGATGAGTTCATTAGTTTAAATGTGTCTCAATGGCTCATATAGTGTATAGAATGGCAGTTTGAGTCCAGGGCTTCAAGGGATTTAGATTTGAAATTTTGACAGTTGGGGAGTTTGACAGTCTGAACATTCCGCAATGTTAAGTCAATGGGATTTTCAAATGGTTTTTTTCGAGTTTTGATCGTCATTTTTAGGAAAACCGTAAGTCCGATCAGTTAGAAAAGATATAGCACACTAAGTGAGAACAGTTTGAGTGTCCGTGCCGAGTTTGGAGTATGTGGAGTTAAAGCTCTAGGAGGAGTTAGAGTCAGAAATTTTAGGGGGCAGAAGAATAATAATAATAATAATAATAATAAGTTTAAATAGGATTTCAGTAAGTTGGCTCTCACAAGCCAACTTAACTAGAAAAAGTTCGTCGAGACAAACTTTAAGTTGGCTTGTGAAAGTTTGGACCAGAAAGTTTGAAGAAGTTTAAATTAGTTTGAAATTTAAAGTAGTTTAAAGTTTAAATTAGTTTGAATTTTAAAGTAGTTTGAATTTTAATTTAGTTTAAAGTTCAAAGTAGTTTGAAGTTTAAATTAGTTTAAAGTTTAAAGTATAGTTTGAAGTAATTTAAAGTTGCTACGGTGTTTCTAGTGGGTTGCTATGGTGTTCTGGGTGGTAGCTAGGCATTTGTTAGGGTGTTCTGGGTGGTTGTTAGGCGGTTGCTAGGGTGTTCTGGGTGGTCGCTAGGCAGTTGCTAGGGTGTTCTGGGTGGTTGCTATGGTGTTCTAGGTGGTTGCTAGGTAGTTGCTAGGGTGTTCTGGGTGGTTGTTAGGCGGTTGCTAGGGTGTTCTGGGTGGTTGCTAGGCAGTTGCTAGGGTGTTCTGGGTGGTTGCTATGGTGTTGCTAACGTGTTCTAAGGTATTTTGGGTGGTTGCTAGGGTGTTGTTAGGGTGTTCTAAGGTATTTTGTTTGGTTGCTATGGTGTTGCTAGGGTGTTCTAAGGTATTTTGGGTGGTTGCTAGGTAGTTGCTACGGTGTTCTGGGTGGTTGTTAGGCGGTTGCTAGGGTGTTCTAGGTGGTTGCTATGGTGTTCTGGGTGGTTGCTAGGCAGTTGCTAGGGTGTTCCGGGTGGTTGCTATGGTGTTGCTAGGGTGTTCTAAGGTATTTTGGGTGGTTGCTAGGGTGTTCTGGGTGGTTGCTATGGTGTTGCTAGGATGTTTTAAGGTATTTTGAGTGGTTGCTAGGGTGTTATGGGTGGTCGCTAGGCGGTTGCTATGGTATTTTGAGTGGTTGCTAGGGTGTTCTGGGTGGTTGCTATGGTGTTGCTAGGATGTTCTAAGGTATTTTGGGTGGTTGCTAGGGTGTTGTTAGGGTGTTCTAAGGTATTTTGGTTGGTTGCTATGGTGTTGCTAGGGTGTTCTAAGGTATTTTGGGTGGTTGCTAGGGTGTTCTGGGTGGTTGATAGAGTGTTGCTAGGGTGTTCTAAGGTATTTTGGTTGGTTGCTATGGTGTTGCTAGGGTGTTCTAAGGTATTTTGGGTGGTTGCTAGGGTGTTCTGGGTGGTTGCTAGAGTGTTGCTAGGGTGTTATAAGGTATTTTGGTTGTTTCCTAGGGTGTTCTGGGTGGTTGCTAGGGTGTTGCTAGGGTGTTTTGAGCGGTTGCTCGGGTGTTCTGGGAAGTTGCTTTGGTGAACTATTTATGAGTTTTAAAGTTCATAGTATGATTTCATGAGAGTTCATAAGTTTATGAATTCATGAGTTTCTATGTTTATGAGTTTATAAGTGTATACATTCATGAGATTATAAGTTTAAATGAGTAAGAGTTCAGAGTTTATTAATTTAGGAGTTTAGAGTTTATAAGTTTAAATGAGTAAGTGTCCAGAATTTATTAATTCATGAGTTTAATAGTTTATGAGAGTTTATGAGAGTATGAGTTTATGAATTTAGAGTTTATGAGTTTAGAGTTAATAAGTTTAAATGAGCCTAAGAGTTCAATTTTAGAGTTTATTCATTTGTTATGAGTTTAAGATTAGATAGATAAGTGCAATAGTTAGATGAGTTTATTAGTTTCAATGAGTCTCAATGGCTCATATAGTGTATAGAATGGCAGTTTGATTGAGTCTAGGGCTTCAAGGGATTTAGATTTGAAATTTTGACAGTTGGGGAGTTTGAAAATCTGAACATTCCGCAATGTAAAGTCAATGGGAGTTTTTTCCGACTTTGAGCGTCATTTTTAGGAAAACCGTAAGTCCGATCAGTTAGAAAAGATATAGCAACTAACTTCAGACCAGTCCAAAGGTCTAGTCTGAGTTTGGAGTTTGTAGAGTTAAAGCTCTAGGAGGAGTAGCAGTCAACAGTTTTCTAAGAAGAATAATAATAACTAGAAAAAGTTCGTCGAGACAAACTTTAAGTTGGCTTGTGAAAGTTTGGACCGCAAAGTTTGAAGAAGTTTAAAGTAGTTTGAAGTTTAAATTAGTTTAAAGTTTAAATTAGTTTTAAGTTTAAATTAGTTTAAAGTAGTTTATAGTTTAACTTAGTTTAAAGTTTAAAATAGTTTAAATTAGTTTAAAGTTTAAATTAGTTTGAATTTTAAAGTAGTTTGAAGTTTAAATTAGTTTAAAGTTTAAATTAGTTTTAAGTTTAAATTAGTTTAAAGTAGTTTATAGTTTAACTTAGTTTAAAGTTTAAAATAGTTTAAATTAGTTTAAAGTTTAAATTAGTTTGAATTTTAAAGTAGTTTGAAGTTTAAATTAGTTTGAAAGTTAAAGTAGTTTAAAGTTTAAATAAGTTTGAATTTTAAAGTAGTTTTAAGTTTAAATTAGTTTAAAGTAGTTTAAAGTTTTAAATAGTTTAAAGTTCAAAGTAGTTTTAAAGGTTAAAGTATAGTTTCAAGTAATTAAATGTTGCTAGGGTGTTTCTAGTGGGTTGCTAAGTGGTTTCTAAGGTATTTTGAGTGGTTGCTAGGGTGTTCTGGGTGGTTGCTAGGGTGTTCTAGGGTATTTTAGGTGGTTGCTATGGTGTTGCTAGGGTGTTTCAAGGTATTTTGGGTGGTTGCTAGGGTGTTGTTAGGGTGTTCTAAGGTATTTTGGGTGGTTGCTAGGGTGTTGCTAGGGTGTTATAAGGCATTTTGGGTGGTTGCTATGGTGTTCTAAGGTATTTTGGGTGGTTGCTAGGCTGTTGCTAGGATGTTCTGAGGTATTTCGGGTGGTTGCTAGGGTGTTGCTAGGGTGTTCTAAGGTATTTTTGGTGGTTGCTAGGGTGTTCTAAGGTATTTTGGGTGGTTGCTATGGTGTTGCTAGGGTGTTCTAAGGTATTTTGGGCGGTTGCTAGGGTGTTCTAAGGTATTTTGGGTGGTTGCTAGGGTGTTCTAAGGTATTTTGGGTGGTTGCTAGGGTGTTCTGGGTGGTTGCTAGGGTGTTCTAAGGTATTTTGGGTGGTTGCTAGGGTGTTGCTAGGATGTTCTGAGGTATTTCGGGTGGTTGCTAGGGTGTTGCTAGGGTGTTCTAAGGTATTTTTGGTGGTTGCTAGGGTGTTGCTAGGGTGTTCTAAGGTATTTTGGGTGGTTGCTATGGTGTTGCTAGGGTGTTCTAATGTATTTTGGGTGGTTGCTAGGGTGTTCTAAGGTATTTTGGGTGGTTGCTAGGGTGTTGCTAGGATGTTCTGAGGTATTTCGGGTGGTTGCTAGGGTGTTGCTAGGGTGTTCTAAGGTATTTTTGGTGGTTGCTAGGGTGTTGCTAGGGTGTTCTAAGGTATTTTGGGTGGTTGCTATGGTGTTGCTATGGTGTTCTAATGTATTTTGGGTGGTTGCTAGGGTGTTCTAAGGTATTTTGGGTGGTTGCTAGGGTGTTGCTAGGGTGTTATAAGGCATTGTGGGTGGTTGCTAGGGTGTTCTAAGGTATTTTGGGCGGTTGCTAGGGTGTTCTGGGTGGTTGCTAGGGTGTTCTAAGGTATATTATGTGGTTGCTAGGGTGTTCTAAGGTGTTGTGGGTGGTTGCTATGGTGTTGCTAGGGTGTTCTAAGGTATTTCAGTTGGTTTCTAGGCTGTTCTGGGTGGTTGCTATGCAGTTGCTAGAGTGTTCTGGGTGTTTGCTATGGTGAACTATTTATGAGTTTAAAAGTTCATAAGTGTATGAATTCATGAGAGTTCATACGTGTATGAATTAATGCATTTATAAGTTCATGAGTTTATAAGTGGATGAATTTATGAGTTTGGAGTTTATAAGTTTAAATGAGTAAGAGTTCAGAGTTTATTAATTTATGAGTTTGAGTTTATAAGTGTATGAGTTTATAAGTGTACGAGTTTATGAGTTTAAAGTTTAAATTAGTTTGAAGTTTAAAGTTTAAATAAGTTTCAAGTTTAAATTAGTTTGAAGTTTAAAGTTTAATTTAGTTTGAAGTTTAATTTAGTTTAAAGTAGATAGATAGATAGATAGATGGATAAGTGTCATAGATAGATGAGTTAATTAGTTTGAATGAGTCTCAATGGCTCATATAGTATATAGAATGGCAGTTTGATTCAGTCTAGGGTTTCAAGGGATTTACATTTGAATTTTTGACAGTTGGGGAGTTTGAAAATCTGAAGATTCCGCAATGTAAAGTCAATGGGAGTTTTTTCCGAGTTTGATCGTAGTTTTTAGGAAAACCGTAAGTCCGATCAGTTAGAAAAGATATAGCAACTAACTTCAGACCAGTCCAAAGGTCTAGTCTGAGTTTGGAGTTTGTAGAGTTAAAGCTCTAGGAGGAGTAGCAGTCAACAGTTTTCTAAGAAGAATAATAATAATAACTAGAAAAAGTTCGTCGAGACAAACTTTAAGTTGGCTTGTGAAAGTTTGGAACAGAAAGTTTGAAGAAGTTTAAATTAGTTTGAAAATTTAAATTAGTTTGAAATTTAAAGTAGTTTAAAGTTTAAATTAGTTTGAATTTTAAAGTAGTTTGAATTTTAATTTAGTTTAAAGTTTAAAGTAGTTTGAAGTTTAAATTAGTTTAAAGTTTAAAGTATAGTTTGAAGTAATTTAAAGTTGCTACAGTGTTTCTAGTGGGTTGCTATGGTGTTCTGGGTGGTTGTTAGGCAGTTGCTAGGGTGTTCTGGGTGGTTGCTAGGGTGTTCTGGTTGGTTGTTAGGTGGTTGCTAGGGTGTTCTGGGTGGTTGCTATGGTGTTCTGGGTGGTTGCAAGGCAGTTGCTAGGGTGTTCTGGGTGGTTGCTATGGTGTTGCTAGGGTGTTCTAAGGTATTTTGGGTGGTTGCTAGGGTGTTCTGGGTGGTTGCTATGGTGTTGCTAGGATGTTTTAAGGTATTTTGGGTGGTTGCTAGGGTGTTCTGGGTGGTCGCTAGGCGGTTGCTAAGGTATTTTGAGTGGTTGCTATAGTGTTGCTAGGATGTTCTAAGGTATTTTGGGTGGTTGCTAGGGTGTTGTTAGGGTGTTCTAAGGTATTTTGTTTGGTTGCTATGGTGTTGCTAGGGTGTTCTAAGGTATTTTGGGTGGTTGCTAGGTAGTTGCTAGGGTGTTCTGGGTGGTTGTTAGGCGGTTGCTAGGGTGTTCTAGGTGGTTGCTATGGTGTTCTGGGTGGTTGCTAGGGTGTTCTGGGTGGTTGCTAGGGTGTTGCTAGGCAGTTGCTAGGGTGTTCTGGGTGGTTGCTAGGGTGTTGCTAGGCGGTTGCTAGGGTATTCTGGGTGGTTGCTAGGGTGTTGCTAGGCGGTTGCTAGGGTATTCTGGGTGGTTGCTAGTGTGTTGCTAGGGTGTTCTGGGTGGTTGCTAGGGTGTTGCTAGGGTGTTCTGGGTGGTTGCTATGGTGTTGCTAGGCGGTTGCTAGTGTGTTTTAGGTGGTTGCTATGGTATTCTGGGTGGTTGCTATGGTGTTACTAGGTGGTTGGTAGTGTTCATCTATGGTTACTATAGAGTTTTTATAATGTTCATGGCATGATTTAGCACTTAGCTATTCAATATTAGCATGTAGCTATTCACAGCTAGCATGTTAAGCATGTTGAAAGTCCTGTGTGCTAGCATGAGTCAAAAGACCCAACCCCTATCGCGATACAATGTTCTGATGCTGAGATATAGCTGTTACAAAATGGTTGCTAGGGTACTCTGTTTGGTTGCTAGGGAGTGGCTTTGCTGCTGCCAATCATGAAACTCCAAAGGCTGCTTGTCAGTATGAATGATATAAACCAACCCCCATCTCTATACCATGTTCTGATGCAGAGATGTAGGTCTTGCAAAATGGTTGCTAGGGTACTCTGTTTGGTTGCTAGGGAGTGGCTTGGCAGCTGCCAATCATGAAACTCCAAAGGCTGCTTGTCAGTATGAATGATATAAACCAACTCCCATGCCTCTGTGACATTCAGAATGGACGATATTCCTCTTTGGATTTTGGTTGCTAAGGTGCTCGACAATGGTTGCTAGGGCGTGGCTAGGAAGTGTTGAGGTGATTCATGATTGGCTGTTTGCTGCCCCGAGTCAAACGAGACCACCCTCATGTTTCTATGACACTTCTATCCGGAGATATCCCTTTGATCTCTTTCAATGGAAGTCTATGGGAGTTGTTGCTAAGGGTGCTCTAAATGGTTGCTAGGGCGTGGCTTAATAGCTTCACAATAATCCTGAGAGACTGATTGGTCGTCCGAGTAAAATGAGCCCGCCCCCTTGTCTCTACGACACTGTGATCCAGAGTTATGTTCAATATAAATGCGGTTTCTATGGTGTAGGACGGCCCATTTCATGGGCCGTCCTACACCATAGTAAGTCAATGGGGCAACTATGGGCAGCTCCTGCCCCCCAGGGGTGCAACTTTTACCCCATTGTGAGGTATGTTCTTACAGAGCCTGCCAGCCTCATCAAATGTGGTAAATTACAAGTTTCTGAGAAATCATCGGTCAGTGCTACGTGTCGTCAAAGTTTGTGGCAGTGTTAAGTCTATGGGATTTTTTTACCCAATTATTTGCCCCTGGGGCGAACACCGTACCCCCGATCGCTAAGAAAAGTCACAGCACACCTCTCCTCAATAATCCGCACAATTTGACGCCTCAATCAGGGGTGTGTGATGTCGGCGTGTATTTTTTAACAGATAATTACTGTGGAGTTTTTATTTGGAGTTTTTATAGAGTTTTTATAGAGTTTTTATAGAGTTATTTAGTATGGCACGAGGCCTGCGGCCTCGTGCCTATCGCCCACGGTTGCTAGGGTGCTGTAACTGGTTGCTATGGTGTGGCTTTGAAGATTTAGGGCCATTACTTATTGGCTGCTTGATAAAATAAATCCTCCTAGGGAGAGAGAGAGGTCTGCCTGACAGCAGGGCTGTCAGGCCCTTTTGTGTCTGTGTGAAAATGACAGTTGGGATTTGAATTTTTGAAAGTTCCGCAATGTTAAGTCAATGGGAGTTTTTTCCGAGTTTGATCGCAGTTTTTAGGAAAACCGTAAGTCCGATCAGTTAGAAAAGATATAGCAACTCGAGTCAGAACAGTTTGAGTGTCCGTGCCGAGTTTGGAGTATGTGGAGTTAAAGCTCTAGGAGGAGTTAGAGTTTGAAATTTTAGTCTCAGAAAAAGAATAATAATAATAATAACTAGAAAAAGTTCGTCGAGACAAACTTTAAGTTGGCTTGTGAAAGTTTGGACCGCAAAGTTTGAAGAAGTTTAAAGTAGTTTGAAGTTTAAATTAGTTTAAAGTTTAAATTAGTTTGAAGTTTAAATTAGTTTAAAGTAGTTTATAGTTTAACTTAGTTTAAAGTTTAAAATAGTTTAAATTAATTTGAAGTTTAAATTAGTTTGAAAATGTAAATTAGTTTGAAATTTAAAGTAGTTTAAAGTTTAAATTAGTTTGAATTTTAAAGTAGTTTGAATTTTAATTTAGTTTAAAGTTTAAAGTAGTTTGAAGTTTAAATTAGTTTAAAGTTTAAAGTATAGTTTGAAGTAATTTAAAGTTGCTACAGTGTTTCTAGTGGGTTGCTATGGTGTTCTGGGTGGTTGTTAGGCAGTTGCTAGGGTGTTCTGGGTGGTTGCTAGGGTGTTCTGGTTGGTTGTTAGGTGGTTGCTAGGGTGTTCTGGGTGGTTGCTATGGTGTTCTGGGTGGTTGCAAGGCAGTTGCTAGGGTGTTCTGGGTGGTTGCTATGGTGTTGCTAGGGTGTTCTAAGGTATTTTGGGTGGTTGCTAGGGTGTTCTGGGTGGTTGCTATGGTGTTGCTAGGATGTTTTAAGGTATTTTGGGTGGTTGCTAGGGTGTTCTGGGTGGTTGCTATAGTGTTGCTAGGATGTTCTAAGGTATTTTGGGTGGTTGCTAGGGTGTTGTTAGGGTGTTCTAAGGTATTTTGTTTGGTTGCTATGGTGTTGCTAGGGTGTTCTAAGGTATTTTGGGTGGTTGCTAGGTAGTTGCTAGGGTGTTCTGGGTGGTTGTTAGGCGGTTGCTAGGGTGTTCTAGGTGGTTGCTATGGTGTTCTGGGTGGTTGCTAGGGTGTTCTGGGTGGTTGCTAGGGTGTTGCTAGGCGGTTGCTAGGGTGTTCTGGGTGGTTGCTAGGGTGTTGCTAGGGTGTTGCTAGGGTATTCTGGGTGGTTGCTAGGGTGTTGCTAGGCGGTTGCTAGGGTATTCTGGGTGGTTGCTAGGGTGTTGCTAGGGTGTTCTGGGTGGTTGCTAGGGTGTTGCTAGGGTGTTCTGGGTGGTTGCTATGGTGTTGCTAGGCGGTTGCTAGTGTGTTTTAGGTGGTTGCTATGGTATTCTGGGTGGTTGCTATGGTGTTACTAGGTGGTTGGTAGTGTTCATCTATGGTTACTATAGAGTTTTTATAATGTTCATGGCATGATTTAGCACTTAGCTAATCAATATTAGCATGTAGCTATTCACAGCTAGCATGTTAAGCATGTTGAAAGTCCTGTGTGCTAGCATGAGTCAAAAGACCCAACCCCTATCGCGATACAATGTTCTGATGCTGAGATATAGCTGTTACAAAATGGTTGCTAGGGTACTCTGTTTGGTTGCTAGGGAGTGGCTTTGCTGCTGCCAATCATGAAACTCCAAAGGCTGCTTGTCAGTATGAATGATATAAACCAACCCCCATCTCTATACCATGTTCTGATGCAGAGATGTAGGTCTTGCAAAATGGTTGCTAGGGTACTCTGTTTGGTTGCTAGGGAGTGGCTTGGCAGCTGCCAATCATGAAACTCCAAAGGCTGCTTGTCAGTATGAATGATATAAACCAACTCCCATGCCTCTGTGACATTCAGAATGGACGATATTCCTCTTTGGATTTTGGTTGCTAAGGTGCTCGACAATGGTTGCTAGGGCGTGGCTAGGAAGTGTTGAGGTGATTCATGATTGGCTGTTTGCTGCCCCGAGTCAAACGAGACCACCCTCATGTTTCTATGACACTTCTATCCGGAGATATCCCTTTGATCTCTTTCAATGGAAGTCTATGGGAGTTGTTGCTAAGGGTGCTCTAAATGGTTGCTAGGGCGTGGCTTAATAGCTTCACAATGATCCTGAGAGACTGATTGGTCGTCCGAGTAAAATGAGCCCGCCCCCTTGTCTCTACGACACTGTGATCCAGAGTTATGTTCAATATAAATGCGGTTTCTATGGTGTAGGACGGCCCATTTCATGGGCCGTCCTACACCATAGTAAGTCAATGGGGCAACTTTGGGCAGCTCCTGCCCCCCAGGGGTGCAACTTTTACCCCATTGTGAGGTATGTTCTTACAGAGCCTGCCAGCCTCATCAAATGTGGTAAATTACAAGTTTCTGAGAAATCATCGGTCAGTGCTACGTGTCGTCAAAGTTTGTGGCAGTGTTAAGTCTATGGGATTTTTTTACCCAATTATTTGCCCCTGGGGCGAACACCGTACCCCCGATCGCTAAGAAAAGTCACAGCACACCTCTCCTCAATAATCCGCACAATTTGACGCCTCAATCAGGGGTGTGTGATGTCGGCGTGTATTTTTTAACAGATAATTACTGTGGAGTTTTTATTTGGAGTTTTTATAGAGTTTTTATAGAGTTTTTATGGAGTTATTTAGTATGGCACGAGGCCTGCGGCCTCGTGCCCATCGCCCACGGTTGCTAGGGTGCTGTAACTGGTTGCTATGGTGTGGCTTTGAAGATTTAGGGCCATTACTTATTGGCTGCTTGATAAAATAAATCCTCCTAGGGAGAGAGAGAGGTCTGCCTGACAGCAGGGCTGTCAGGCCCTTTTGTGTCTGTGTGAAAATGACAGTTGGGATTTGAATTTTTGAAAGTTCCGCAATGTAAAGTCAATGGGAGTTTTTTCCGAGTTTGATCGCAGTTTTTAGGAAAACCGTAAGTCCGATCAGTTAGAAAAGATATAGCAACTCGAGTCAGAACAGTTTGAGTGTCCGTGCCGAGTTTGGAGTATGTGGAGTTAAAGCTCTAGGAGGAGTTAGAGTTTGAAATTTTAGTCTCAGAAAAAGAATAATAATAATAACTAGAAAAAGTTCGTCGAGACAAACTTTAAGTTGGCTTGTGAAAGTTTGGACCGCAAAGTTTGAAGAAGTTTAAAGTAGTTTGAAGTTTAAATTAGTTTAAAGTTTAAATTAGTTTGAAGTTTAAATTAGTTTAAAGTAGTTTATAGTTTAACTTAGTTTAAAGTTTAAAATAGTTTAAATTAATTTAAAGTTTAAATTAGTTTGAATTTTAAAGTAGTTTGAAGTTTAAATTAGTTTGAATTTTAAAGTAGTTTGAAGTTTAAATTAGTTTAAAGTAGTTTCAAGTTTTAAATAGTTTAAAGTTCAAAGTAGTTTAAAGGTTAAAGTATAGTTTCAAGTAATTAAATGTTGCAAGGGTGTTTCTAGTGGGTTGCTAGGTGGTTTCTAAGGTATTTTGAGTGGTTGCTAGGGTGTTCTGGGTGGTTGCTAGGGTGTTCTAGGGTATTTTAGGTGGTTGCTAGGGTGTTGTTAGGGTGTTCTAAGGTATTTTGGGTGGTTGCTATGGTGTTGCTATGGTGTTCTAAGGTATTTTGGGTGGTTGCTAGGGTGTTGCTAGGATATTCTGAGGTTTTTGGGTGGTTGCTAGGGTGTTGCTAGGGTGTTCTAAGGTATTTTTGGTGGTTGCTAGGGTGTTCTAAGGTATTTTGGGTGGTTGCTATGGTGTTGCTAGGGTGTTCTAAGGTATTTTGGGTGGTTGCTAGGGTGTTGCTAGGATGTTCTGAGGTATTTCGGGTGGTTGCTAGGGTGTTGCTAGGGTGTTCTAAGGTATTTTTGGTGGTTGCTAGGGTGTTCTAAGGTATTTTGGGTGGTTGCTATGGTGTTGCTAGGGTGTTCTAAGGTATTTTGGGTGGTTGCTAGGGTGTTGCTAGGATGTTCTGAGGTATTTCGGGTGGTTGCTAGGGTGTTGCTAGGGTGTTCTAAGGTATTTTTGGTGGTTGCTAGGGTGTTCTAAGGTATTTTGGGTGGTTGCTATGGTGTTGCTAGGGTGTTCTAAGGTATTTTGGGTGGTTGCTAGGGTGTTCTAAGTTATTTTGGGTGGTTGCTAGGGTGTTCTAAGGTATTTTGGGTGGTTGCTAGGGTGTTGCTAGGGTGTTATAAGGCATTTTTGGTGGTTGCTAGGGTGTTCTAAGGTATTTTGGGTGGTTGCTATGGTGTTGCTAGGATGTTCTGAGGTATTTCGGGTGGTTGCTAGGGTGTTGCTAGGGTGTTCTAAGGTATTTTGGGTGGTTGCTATGGTGTTGCTAGGGTGTTCTAAGGTATTTTGGGTGGTTGCTAGGGTGTTCTAAGGTATTTTGGGTGGTTGCTAGGGTGTTCTGGGTGGTTGCTATGGTGTTCTAAGGTATTTTGGGTGGTTGCTAGGGTGTTGCTAGGATGTTCTGAGGTATTTTGGGTGGTTGCTAGGGTGTTCTAAGGTATTTTTGGTGGTTGCTAGGGTGTTGCTAGGGTGTTCTAAGGTATTTTGGGTGGTTGCTATGGTGTTGCTAGGGTGTTCTAATGTATTTTGGGTGGTTGCTAGGGTGTTCTAAGGTATTTTGGGTGGTTGCTAGGGTGTTGCTAGGGTGTTATAAGGCATTTTGGGTGGTTGCTAGGGTGTTGCTAGGGTGTTATAAGGCATTTTGGGTGGTTGCTAGGGTGTTCTAAGGTATTTTGGGCGGTTGCTAGGGTGTTCTGGGTGGTTGCTAGGGTGTTCTAAGGTATATTATGTGGTTGCTAGGGTGTTCTAAGGTATTGTGGGTGGTTGCTATGGTGTTGCTAGGGTGTTCTAAGGTATTTCAGTTGGTTTCTAGGGTGTTCTGGGTGGTTGCTATGCAGTTGCTAGAGTGTTCTGGGTGTTTGCTATGGTGAACTATTTATGAGTTTAAAAGTTCATAAGTGTATGAATTCATGAGAGTTCATACGTGTATGAATTAATGCATTTATAAGTTCATGAGTTTATAAGTGTATGAATTTATGAGTTTAGAGTTTATAAGTTTAAATGAGTAAGAGTTCTAAGTTTATTAATTTATGAGTTTGAGTTCATAAGTGTATGAATTCATGAGTTTATAAGTGTATGAGTTTATAAGTGTACGAGTTTATGAGTTTAAAGTTTAAATTAGTTTGAAGTTTAAAGTTTAAATAAGTTTGAAGTTTAAAGTTTAAATAAGTTTTAAGTTTAAATTAGTTTGAAGTTTAAAGTTTAATTTAGTTTGAAGTTTAATTTAGTTTAAAGTAGATAGATAGATAGATGGATAAGTGTCATAGATAGATGAGTTTATTAGTTTGAATGAGTCTCAATGGCTCATATAGTGTATAGAATGGCAGTTTGATTCAGTCTAGGGTTTCAAGGGATTTACATTTGAATTTTTGACAGTTGGGGAGTTTGAAAATCTGAAGATTCCGCAATGTAAAGTCAATGGGAGTTTTTTCCGAGTTTGATCGTAGTTTTTAGGAAAACCGTAAGTCCGATCAGTTAGAAAAGATATAGCAACTAACTTCAGAACAGTCCAAAGGTCTAGTCTGAGTTTGGAGTTTGTAGAGTTAAAGCTCTAGGAGGAGTAGCAGTCAACAGTTTTCTAAGAAGAATAATAATAATAATAATAAGTTTAAGTACAATATCAGTAAGTTGGCTCTCCAAGCCAACTTAATAATAATAAGTTTAAGTACAATATCAGTAAGTTGGCTCTCCAAGCCAACTTAATAACTAGAAAAAGTTCGTCGAGACAAACTTTAAGTTGGCTTGTGAAAGTTTGGATCGCAAAGTTTGAAGAAGTTTAAAGTAGTTTGAAGTTTAAATTAGTTTAAAGTTTAAATTAGTTTGAAGTTTAAATTAGTTTAAAGTAGTTTATAGTTTAACTTAGTTTAAAGTTTAAAATAGTTTAAATTAATTTAAAGTTTAAATTAGTTTGAATTTTAAAGTAGTTTGAAGTTTAAATTAGTTTGAAAGTTAAAGTAGTTTAAAGTTTAAATAAGTTTGAATTTTAAAGTAGTTTGAAGTTTAAATTAGTTTAAAGTAGTTTAAAGTTTTAAATAGTTTAAAGTTCAAAGTAGTTTAAAGGTTAAAGTATAGTTTCAAGTAATTAAATGTTGCAAGGGTGTTTCTAGTGGGTTGCTAGGTGGTTTCTAAGGTATTTTGAGTGGTTGCTAGGGTGTTCTGGGTGGTTGCTAGGGTGTTCTAGGGTATTTTAGGTGGTTGCTAGGGTGTTGTGTGTGGTTGCTATGGTGTTCTAAGGCATTTTGGCGGTTGCTATGGTGTTGCTAGGGTGTTCTGAGGTATTTTGGGTGGTTGCTAGGGTGTTGCTAGGATGTTCCGAGGTATTTCGGGTGGTTGCTAGGGTGTTGCTAGGGTGTTCTAAGGTATTTTTGGTGGTTGCTAGGGTGTTCTAAGGTATTTTGGGTGGTTGCTAGGGTGTTGCTAGGATGTTCTAAGGTATTTCGGGTGGTTGCTAGGGTGTTGCTAGGGTGTTCTAAGGTATTTTTGGTGGTTGCTAGAGTGTTGCTAGGGTGTTCTAAGGTATTTTGGGTGGTTGCTATGGTGTTGCTATGGTGTTCTAAGGTATTTTGGGTGGTTGCTATGGTGTTCTAAGGTATTTTGGGTGGTTGCTAGGGTGTTGCTAGGATGTTCTGAGGTATTTCGGGTGGTTGCTAGGGTGTTGCTAGGGTGTTCTAATGTATTTTTGGTGGTTGCTAGGGTGTTCTAAGGTATTTTGGGTGGTTGCTATGGTGTTGCTAGGGTGTTCTAAGGTATTTTGGGTGGTTGCTAGGGTGTTCTAAGTTAATTTGGGTGGTTGCTAGGGTGTTCTAAGGTATTTTGGGCGGTTGCTAGGGTGTTCTGGGTGGTTGCTAGGGTGTTCTAAGGTATTTTGGGTGGTTGCTAGGGTGTTCTGGGTGGTTGCTATGGTGTTGCTATGGTGTTCTAAGGTATTTTGGGTGGTTGCTAGGGTGTTGCTAGGATGTTCTGAGGTATTTCAGGTGGTTGCTAGGGTGTTCTAAGGTATTTTTGGTGGTTGCTAGGGTGTTGCTAGGGTGTTCTAAGGTATTTTGGGTGGTTGCTATGGTGTTGCTAGGGTGTTATAAGGCATTTTGGGTGGTTGCTAGGGTGTTCTAAGGTATTTTGGGCGGTTGCTAGGGTGTTCTGGGTGGTTGCTAGGGTGTTCTAAGGTATATTATGTGGTTGCTAGGGTGTTCTAAGGTATTGTGGGTGGTTGCTATGGTGTTGCTAGGGTGTTCTAAGGTATTTCAGTTGGTTTCTAGGGTGTTCTGGGTGGTTGCTATGCAGTTGCTAGAGTGTTCTGGGTGTTTGCTATGGTGAACTATTTATGAGTTTAAAAGTTCATAAGTGTATGAATTCATGAGAGTTCATACGTGTATGAATTAATGCATTTATAAGTTCATGAGTTTATAAGTGTATGAATTTATGAGTTTAGAGTTTATAAGTTTAAATGAGTAAGAGTTCAGAGTTTATTAATTTATGAGTTTGCGTTCAGAAGTGTATGAATTCATGAGTTTATAAGTGTATGAGTTTATAAGTGTACGAGTTTATGAGTTTAAAGTTTAAATTAGTTTGAAGTTTAAAGTTTAAATAAGTTTGAAGTTTAAATTAGTTTGAAGTTTAAAGTTTAATTTAGTTTGAAGTTTAATTTAGTTTAAAGTAGATAGATAGATAGATAGATGGATAAGTGTCATAGATAGATGAGTTTATTAGTTTGAATGAGTCTCAATGGCTCATATAGTATATAGAATGGCAGTTTGATTCAGTCTAGGGTTTCAAGGGATTTACATTTGAATTTTTGACAGTTGGGGAGTTTGAAAATCTGAAGATTCCGCAATGTAAAGTCAATGGGAGTTTTTTCCGAGTTTGATCGTAGTTTTTAGGAAAACCGTAAGTCCGATCAGTTAGAAAAGATATAGCAACTAACTTCAGACCAGTCCAAAGGTCTAGTCTGAGTTTGGAGTTTGTAGAGTTAAAGCTCTAGGAGGAGTAGCAGTCAACAGTTTTCTAAGAAGAATAATAATAATAACTAGAAAAAAGTTTGATGAGACAAACTTTAAGTTGGCTTGAAAAAGCCAGACCAGAGAGTTTGAAGAAGTTTAAAATAGTTTGAAGTTTGATAGATGGATTAGTTAGAAAAAAAGAAGAAAGTTTAGTTAGAAAGAAAGAAGAAAGATTAGTTAGAAAGAATGAAAGAAAGATTAGTTAGAAAGAAAGAAAGAAGAAAGAAAGATTAGTTAGAAAGAAAGAAAGATTGATTAGTTAGAAAGAAAGATGGATTAGTCAGAAAGAAAGAAGGATGGATTAGTTAGAAAGAATGAAAGAAAGATTAGTTAGAAAGAAAGAAAAGATTAGTTAGAAAGAAATAAAGAAAGATTAGTTAGAAAGACAGAAAGAAAGATAAGATAGAAAGAAAGATAGATCAGTAAGAAAGAAGAAAGAAAGATTAGTTGGAAAGAAAGAAAAAGAAAGAAAGATTAGGTAAAAAGAAAGAAAGATTAGGTAAAAATAAAGAAAGATTAGGTAAAAAGAAAGAAAGAAAGAAAGAAAGACATTAGTTGGAAAGAAAGAAAGAAAAAAGAAAGATAGATTAATTATAAAGAAAGAAAGAAAGATAATTAGTTAGAAAGAAAAAAAGAAAGATTAGTTAGAAAGAAAGAAAGAAAGAAAGATTAGTTAGAAAGAAAAAAGAAAGATTAGTCAGAAAGAAAGAAAGATAGATTAGTTAGAAAGAAAGAAAGATTAGTTAGAAAGAAAGAAAGATTAGTTAGAAAGAAAGAAAGAAAATTGGTTAGAAAGAAAGAAAGAAAGAAAGAAAGAAAGAAAGAAAGAAAGAAAGAAAGAAAGAAAGAAAGAAAGAAAGAAAGAAAGAAAGAAAAGATGATCAGTTAGAAAGAAAGATAGATCAGTAAGAAAGAAAGAAAGATTAGTTAGAAAGAAAGAAAGAAAAATTAGTTAGAAAGAAAGAAACAGTTAGAAAGAAAGAAGAATTAGTTACAAATGAAAGAAAGATTAGTTAGAAAGAAAGAAAGATTAGTTAGTTAGAAAGATAGATCAGTAAGAAAGAAAGAAAGAAAGAAAGAAAGAAAGAAAGAAAGAAAGAAAGATTAGTTAGAAAGAAAGAAGGATTAGTTAGAAAGAAAGATAGATAGATTAGTTAAAAAGAAAGAAAGATAGATAGATTAGTTGAAAAGAAAGAAAGATAGATAGATTAGTTAAAAAGAAAGATAGATAGATTAGTTAAAAAGAAAGAAAGATAGATTAGTTAGAAAGAAAGAAAGACTAGTTAGAAAGAAAGAAAGATGGATTAGTTAGAAAGAATGAAAGAAAGAAAGATTAGTTAGAAAGAAAGAAAGACTAGTTAGAAAGAAAGAAAGAAAGATTAGTTAGAAAGAATGAAAGAAAGAAAGATTAGTTAGAAAGAAAGAAAGAAAGAAAGAAAGAAAGAAAAGATGATCAGTTAGAAAGAAAGATTAGTTAGTTAGAAAGAAAGATAGATCAGTAAGAAAGAAAGAAAGATTAGTTAGAAAGAAAGAAAGAAAGAAAGAAAGATGAGTTTAAAAAGAGATAAAGAAAGAACGATTAGTTAAAAAGAAAGAAAGAAAAAAGAAAGAAGAAAGATTAGTTAGAAAGAAAAAAGAAAGAAAGAAAGATTATTTAGAAAAAAAAAAGAAAGAAAGAAGAAAGATTAGTTAGAAAGAAAGAAAGAAAGAAAGAAAGAAAGAAAGAAGAAAGATTAGTTAGAAAGAAAGAAAGAAGAAAGATTAGTTAGAAAGAAAGAAAGAAAGAAAGAAAGAAAGAAAAAGAAAGAAAGAAAGAAGAAAGATTAGTTAGAAAGAAAGAAAGAAAGAAAGAAAGAAAGAAAGAAAGAAAGAAAGAAAGAAAAAGAAAGAAAGAAAGAAGAAAGATTAGTTAGAAAGAAAGAAAGAAAGAAAGAAAGAAAGAAAGAAAGAAAGAAAGAAAGAAAGAAAGAAGAAAGATTAGCTAGAAAGAAAGAAAGAAAGAAGAAAGATTAGTTAGAAAGAGAGAAAGAAAGAAAGAAGAAAGATTAGTTAGAAAGAAAGAAAGAAAGAAAGAAAGAAAGAAGAAAGATTAGTTAGAAAGAGAGAAAGAAAGAAAGAAGAAAGATTAGTTAGAAAGAAAGAAAGAAGAAAGATTAGTTAGAAAGAAAGAAAGAAAGAAAGAAAGAAATAAAGAAAGAAAGAAAGAAAGAAGAAAGATTAGTTAGAAAGGAAGAAAGAAAGAAAGAAAGAAAGAAAGAAAGAAAGAAAGAAAGAAAGAAAGAAAGAAAGAAAGAAAGAAAGAAGAAAGATTAGTTGGAAAGAAAGAAAGAAAGAAAGAAAGAAAGAAGAAAGATTAGTTAGAAAGAAAGAAAGAAAGAAAGAAAGAAAGAAAGAAAGAAAGAAATAAAGAAAGATTAGTTAGAAAGAAAGAAAGAAAGAAAGAAGAAAGATTAGTTAGAAAGAAAGAAAGAAAGAAAGAAAGAAAGAAAGAAGAAATATTAGTTAGAAAGAAAAGAAAGAAGAAATATTCGCTAAAAAAGGAAGAAAGATTAGCTAGAAAGAGAGAAAGAAAGAAAGAAGAAAGATTAGTTAGAAAGAAAGAAAGAAGAAAGATTAGTTAGAAAGAAAGAAAGAAAGAAAGAAAGAAAGAAATAAAGAAAGAAAGAAAGAAGAAAGATTAGTTAGAAAGGAAGAAAGAAAGAAAGAAAGAAAGAAAGAAAGAAAGAAAGAAAGAAGAAAGATTAGTTGGAAAGAAAGAAAGAAAGAAAGAAAGAAGAAAGATTAGTTAGAAAGAAAGAAAGAAAGAAAGAAAGAAAGAAAGAAAGAAAGAAAGAAAGAAAGAAAGAAAGAAAGAAAGAAAGAAAGAAAGAAAGAAAGAAGAAAGAAAGAAAGAAAGAAAGAAAGAAAGAAATAAAGAAAGATTAGTTAGAAAGAAAGAAAGAAAGAAAGAAAGAAAGAAAGAAAGAAAGAAAGAAAGAAAGAAAGAAAGAAAGAAAGAAGAAATATTAGTTAGAAAGAAAAGAAAGAAGAAATATTAGTTAGAAAGAAAGAAAGAAAGAAAGAAAGAAAGAAAGAAAGAAAGAAAGAAAGAAAGAAAGAAAGAAGAAAGATTAGTTAGAAAGAAAGAAAGAAAGAAAGAAAGAAAGAAAGAAAGAAAGAAAGAAAGATTAGTTAGAAAGAAAGAAAGAAAGAAAGAAAGAAAGAAAGAAAGAAAGAAAGAAAGAAGAAAGATTAGCTAAAAAAGGAAGAAAGATTAGTTAGAAAGAGAGAAAGAAAGAAAGAAGAAAGATTAGTTAGAAAGAAAGAAAGAAGAAAGATTAGTTAGAAAGGAAGAAAGAAAGAAAGAAAGAAAGAAGAAATATTAGTTAGAAAGAAAGAAAGAAAGAAAGAAAGAAAGAAAGAAAGAAAGAAAGAAAGAAGAAAGAAAGATTAGTTAGAAAGAAAGAAAGAAAGAAAGAAAGATTAGTTAGAAAGAAAGAAAGAAAGAAAAAAGAAAGATTAGTTAGAAAGAAAGAAAGAAAGAATAGTTAGAAAGAAAGAAATAAAGAAAGATTAGTTAGAAAGAAAGAAAGAAAGAAAGAAAGATTAGTTAGAAAGAAAGAAAGAAGAAAGATTAGTTAGAAAGAAAGAAAGAAAGAAAGAAAGAAGAAAGATTAGTTAGAAAGAAAAAGAAAGAAAGAAAGAAAGAAAGAAAGAAGAAAGATTAGTTAGAAAGAAAGAAAGAAATAAAGAAAGAAAGAAAGAAAGAAAGAAAGAAAGAAAGAAAGAAAGAAAGAAAGAAAGAAGAAAGAAAGAAGAAAGATTAGTTAGAAAGAAAGAAAAATTAGTTAGAAAGTAAGAAAGAAGAAAGATTAGTTAGAAAGAAAGAAAGAAAGAAAGAAAGAAAGAAAGAAAGAAAGATTAGTAAGAAAGAAAGAAAGAAAGAAGAAAGATTAGTTAGTTAGAAAGAAAGAAAGAAAGAATGAAAGAAAGAAAGAAAGAAAGAAAGAAAGAAAGAAAGAAAGAAAGAAAGAAAGAAAGAAAGAAAGAAAGATTAGTTAGAAAGAAAGAAAGAAGAAAGATTAGTTAGGAAGAAAGAAAGAAAGAAAGAAAGAAAGAAAGAAAGAAAGAAAGAAAGAAAGAAAGAAAGAAAGAAAGAAAGAAAGAAAGAAAGAAAGAAAGAAAGAAAGAAAGAAAAAAAGATTAGTTAGAAAGAAAGAAAGATTGGTTAGAAAGAATGAAAGAAAGATTAGTTAGAAAGAATGAAAGAAAGATTAGTTTGAAAGAAAGAAAGATAGATTAGTTAGAAAGAAAAAAGATTAGTTAGAAAGAATGAAAGAAAGATTAGTTAGAAAGAAAGAAAGAAAGAAGAAAGATTAGTTAGAAAGAAAGAAAGAAGAAAGATTAGTTAGAAAGAAAGAAAGAAAGAAAGAAAGAAAGAAAGAAAGAAGAAAGATTAGTTAGAAAGAATGAAAGAAAGAAAGAAAGAAAGAAAGAAAGAAAGAAAGAAAGAAAGAAAGAAAGAAAGAAAGAAAGAAAGAAAGAAGAAAGATTAGTTAGAAAGAAAGAAAGATAGATTAGTTAGAAAGAAAAAAGATTAGTTAGAAAGAGTGAAAGAAAGATTAGTTAGAAAGAAAGATACATTAGTTAGAAAGAAAGAAAGATTAGTTAGAAAGAAAGAAAGAAAGAAAGAAAGAAAGACAGATTAGTTAGAAAGAAAGAAAGAAAAAAAGATTAGTTAGAAAGAAAGAAAGATTGGTTAGAAAGAATGAAAGAAAGATTAGTTAGAAAGAATGAAAGAAAGATTAGTTTGAAAGAAAGAAAGATAGATTAGTTAGAAAGAAAAAAGATTAGTTAGAAAGAATGAAAGAAAGATTAGTTAGAAAGAAAGAAAGAAAGAAGAAAGATTAGTTAGAAAGAAAGAAAGAAGAAAGATTAGTTAGAAAGAAAGAAAGAAATAAAGAAAGAAAGAAAGAAAGAAAGAAAGAAAGAAAGAAAGAAAGAAAGAAAGAAAGAAAGAAGAAAGATTAGTTAGAAAGAAAAAAAGATTGGTTAGAAAGAATGAAAGAAAGATTAGTTAGAAAGAATGAAAGACAGATTAGTTAGAAAGAAAAAATATTAGTTAGAAAGAGTGAAAGAAAGATTAGTTAGAAAGAAAGATAGATTAATTAGAAAGAAAGAAAGATTAGTTAGAAAGTTAGAAAGAAAGAAAGAAAGATAGATTAGTTAGAAAGAAAGATAGATTAGTTAGAAAGAAAGACAGATTAGTTAGAAAGAAAGAAAGATTAGTTAGAAAAAAGAAAGATAGATTAGTTAGAAAGAAAGAAAAATTAGTTAGAAAGTAAGAAAGAAGAAAGATTAGTTAGAAATAAAGAAAGAAAGAAAGAAAGAAAGATTAGTAAAAAAGAAAGAAAGAAAGAAGAAAGATTAGTTAGTTAGAAAGAAAGAAAGAAAGAATGAAAGAAAGAAAGAAAGAAAGAAAGAAAGAAAGAAAGAAAGAAGAAAGATTAGTTAGAAAGAAAGAAAGAAAGAAAGAAGAAAGATTAGTTAGGAAGAAAGAAAGAAAGAAAGAAAGAAAGAAAGAAAGAAAGAAAGAAAGAAAGAAAGAAAGAAAGAAAGAAAGAAAGAAAGAAAGAAAGAAAGAAAGAAAAAAAGATTAGTTAGAAAGAAAGAAAGATTGGTTAGAAAGAATGAAAGAAAGATTAGTTAGAAAGAATGAAAGAAAGATTAGTTTGAAAGAAAGAAAGATAGATTAGTTAGAAAGAAAAAAGATTAGTTAGAAAGAATGAAAGAAAGATTAGTTAGAAAGAAAGAAAGAAAGAAGAAAGATTAGTTAGAAAGAAAGAAAGAAGAAAGATTAGTTAGAAAGAAAGAAAGAAAGAAAGAAAGAAAAAAAGAAAAAAAGAAAGAAAGAAAGAAGAAAGATTAGTTAGAAAGAATGAAAGAAAGAAAGAAAGAAAGAAAGAAAGAAAGAAAGAAAGAAAGAAAGAAAGAAAGAAAGAAGAAAGATTAGTTAGAAAGAAAGAAAGATAGATTAGTTAGAAAGAAAAAAGATTAGTTAGAAAGAGTGAAAGAAAGATTAGTTAGAAAGAAAGATACATTAGTTAGAAAGAAAGAAAGATTAGTTAGAAAGTTAGAAAGAAAGAAAGAAAGAAAGAAAGATAGATTAGTTAGAAAGAAAGAAAGACAGATTAGTTAGAAAGAAAGAAAGAAAAAAAGATTAGTTAGAAAGAAAGAAAGATTGGTTAGAAAGAATGAAAGAAAGATTAGTTAGAAAGAATGAAAGAAAGATTAGTTTGAAAGAAAGAAAGATAGATTAGTTAGAAAGAAAAAAGATTAGTTAGAAAGAATGAAAGAAAGATTAGTTAGAAAGAAAGAAAGAAAGAAAGAAGAAAGATTAGTTAGAAAGAAAGAAGAAAGATTAGTTAGAAAGAAATAAAGAAAGAAAGAAAGAAAGAAAGAAAGAAAGAAAGAAAGAAGAAAGATTAGTTAGAAAGAAAAAAAGATTGGTTAGAAAGAATGAAAGAAAGATTAGTTAGAAAGAATGAAAGACAGATTAGTTAGAAAGAAAAAAGATTAGTTAGAAAGAGTGAAAGAAAGATTAGTTAGAAAGAAAGATAGATTAGTTAGAAAGAAAGAAAGATTAGTTAGAAAGTTAGAAAGAAAGAAAGAAAGATAGATTAGTTAGAAAGAAAGATAGATTAGTTAGAAAGAAAGACAGATTAGTTAGAAAGAAAGAAAGATTAGTTAGAAAAAAGAAAGATAGATTAGTTAGAAAGAAAGACAGATTAGTTAGAAAGAAAGAAAGATTAGTTAGAAAAAAGAAAGATAGATTAGTTAGAAAGAAAAAAGATTAGTTAGAAAAAATGAAAGAAAGATTAGTTAGAAAGAAAGAAAGAAAGAAAGATAGATTAGTTAGAAAGAAAGAAAGATTAGTTAGAAAGAAAGATAGATTAGTTAGAAAGAAAGATAGATTAGTTAGAAAGATAGATTAGTTAGAAAGAAAGATAGATTAGTTAGAAAGAAAGACAGATTAGTTAGAAAGAAAGAAAGATTAGTTAGAAAGAGATAGATAGATAGATAGTTAGATAGATAGAGAGTTAGAAAGAGAGAGTTAGAAAGATAGATAGATAGATAGATAGATAGATAGATAGATAGATAGATAGATAGATAGATAGATAGATAGATAGATAGATAGAAAGATTATTTAGAAAGATAGATAGATTATTAGTACATTGAATGGTAGTTTAATTGAGTCTAGGGCTTCAGGGAGTTTAGATTTGAGTTTTTATGTTGTGCACTACTGGGCCACCGTAGCCTTGGCTCATTTTGAACATGCTGCAATGAAAGTCTATGGGAATTTTATGATGTTTAATATTAATTTTTAAGAAATCTGTAAGTCCGATCAGTTAGAAAAGATATAGCACACCGAGTCAGAACAGTTTGAGTGTCCATGCCGAGTTTGGAGTATGTGGAGTTAAAGCTCTAGGAGGAGTTAGAGTTGTAAATTTGAGTAAGAAGAATAATAATAACTAGAAAAAGTTCGTCGAGACAAACTTTAAGTTGGCTTGTGAAAGTTTGGACCGCAAAGTTTGAAGAAGTTTAAAGTAGTTTGAAGTTTAAATTAGTTTAAAGTTTAAATTAGTTTTAAGTTTAAATTAGTTTAAAGTAGTTTATAGTTTAACTTAGTTTAAAGTTTAAAATAGTTTAAATTTGTTTAAAGTTTAAATTAGTTTGAATTTTAAAGTAGTTTGAAGTTTAAATTAGTTTGAAAGTTAAAGTAGTTTAAAGTTTAAATAAGTTTGAATTTTTAAGTAGTTTGAAGTTTAAATTAGTTTAAAGTTCAAAGTAGTTTTAAAGGTTAAAGTATAGTTTCAAGTAATTAAATGTTGCTAGGGTGTTTCTAGTGGGTTGCTAAGTGGTTTCTAAGGTATTTTGAGTGGTTGCTAGGGTGTTCTGGGTGGTTGCTAGGGTGTTCTAGGGTATTTTAGGTGGTTGCTATGGTGTTGCAAGGTATTTTGGGTGGTTGCTAGGGTGTTGTTAGGGTGTTCTAAGGTATTTTGGGTGGTTGCTAGGGTGTTGCTAGGGTGTTATAAGGCATTTTGGGTGGTTGCTATGGTGTTCTAAGGTATTTTGGGTGGTTGCTAGGTTGTTGCTAGGATGTTCTGAGGTATTTCGGGTGGTTGCTAGGGTGTTGCTAGGGTGTTCTAAGGTATTTTGGTGCTTGCTAGGGTGTTCTAAGGTATTTTGGGTGGTTGCTATGGTGTTGCTAGGGTGTTCTAAGGTATTTTGGGTGGTTGCTAGGGTGTTTTAAGTTATTTTGGGTGGTTGCTAGGGTGTTCTAAGGTATTTTGGGTGGTTGCTAGGGTGTTCTGGGTGGTTGCTAGGGTGTTCTAAGGTATTTTGGGTGGTTGCTAGGGTGTTTTGAGTGGTTGCTATGGTGTTGCTATGGTGTTCTAAGGTATTTTGGGTGGTTGCTAGGGTGTTGCTAGGATGTTCTGAGGTATTTCGGGTGGTTGCTAGGGTGTTGCTAGGGTGTTCTAAGGTATTTTTGGTGGTTGCTAGGGTGTTGCTAGGGTGTTCTAAGGTATTTTGGGTGGTTGCTTTGGTGTTGCTAGGGTGTTCTAATGTATTTTGGGTGGTTGCTAGGGTGTTCTAAGGTATTTTGGGTGGTTGCTAGGGTGTTGCTAGGATGTTCTGAGGTATTTCGGGTGGTTGCTAGGGTGTTGCTAGGGTGTTCTAAGGTATTTTTGGTGGTTGCTAGGGTGTTCTAAGGTATTTTGGGTGGTTGCTATGGTGTTGCTATGGTGTTCTAATGTATTTTGGGTGGTTGCTAGGGTGTTCTAAGGTATTTTGGGTGGTTGCTAGGGTGTTGCTAGGGTGTTATAAGGCATTTTGGGTGGTTGCTAGGGTGTTCTAAGGTATTTTGGGCGGTTGCTAGGATGTTCTGGGTGGTTGCTAGGGTGTTCTATGGTATATTATGTGGTTGCTAGGGTGTTCTAAGGTATTGTGGGTGGTTGCTATGGTGTTGCTAGGGTGTTCTAAGGTATTTCAGGTCGTTTCTAGGCTGTTCTGGGTGGTTGCTATGCAGTTGCTAGAGTGTTCTGGGTGTTTGCTATGGTGAACTATTTATGAGTTTAAAAGTTCATAAGTGTATGAATTCATGAGAGTTCATACGTGTATGAATTAATGCATTTATAAGTTCATGAGTTTATAAGTGTATGAATTTATGAGTTTAGAGTTTATAAGTTTAAATGAGTAAGAGTTCAGAGTTTATTAATTTATGAGTTTGCGTTCATAAGTGTATGAATTCATGAGTTTATAAGTGTATGAGTTTATAAGTGTACGAGTTTATGAGTTTAAAGTTTAAATTAGTTTGAAGTTTAAAGTTTAAATAAGTTTGAAGTTTAAATTAGTTTGAAGTTTAAAGTTTAATTTAGTTTGAAGTTTAATTTAGTTTAAAGTAGATAGATAGATAGATAGATAGATAGATAGATAGATGGATAAGTGTCATAGATAGATGAGTTTATTAGTTTGAATGAGTCTCAATGGCTCATATAGTATATAGAATGGCAGTTTGATTCAGTCTAGGGTTTCAAGGGATTTACATTTGAATTTTTGACAGTTGGGGAGTTTGAAAATCTGAAGATTCCGCAATGTAAAGTCAATGGGAGTTTTTTCCGAGTTTGATCGTAGTTTTTAGGAAAACCGTAAGTCCGATCAGTTAGAAAAGATATAGCAACTAACTTCAGACCAGTCCAAAGGTCTAGTCTGAGTTTGGAGTTTGTAGAGTTAAAGCTCTAGGAGGAGTAGCAGTCAACAGTTTTCTAAGAAGAATAATAATAATAACTAGAAAAAGTTCGTCGAGACAAACTTTAAGTTGGCTTGTGAAAGTTTGGAACAGAAAGTTTGAAGAAGTTTAAATTAGTTTGAATTTTAAAGTAGTTTGAATTTTAATTTAGTTTAAAGTTTAAAGTAGTTTAAAGTTTAAATTAGTTTGAATTTTAAAGTAGTTTGAATTTTAATTTAGTTTAAAGTTTAAAGTAGTTTGAAGTTTAAATTAGTTTAAAGTTTAAAGTATAGTTTGAAGTAATTTAAAGTTGCTACAGTGTTTCTAGTGGGTTGCTATGGTGTTCTGGGTGGTTGTTAGGCAGTTGCTAGAGTGTTCTGGGTGGTTGCTAGGGTGTTCTGGTTGGTTGTTAGGTGGTTGCTAGGGTGTTCTGGGTGGTTGCTATGGTGTTCTGGGTGGTTGCAAGGCAGTTGCTAGGGTGTTCTGGGTGGTTGCTATGGTGTTGCTAGGGTGTTCTAAGGTATTTTGGGTGGTTGCTAGGGTGTTCTGGGTGGTTGCTATGGTGTTGCTAGGATGTTTTAAGGTATTTTGGGTGGTTGCTAGGGTGTTCTGGGTGGTCGCTAGGCGGTTGCTAAGGTATTTTGAGTGGTTGCTAGGGTGTTCTGGGTGGTTGCTATAGTGTTGCTAGGATGTTCTAAGGTATTTTGGGTGGTTGCTAGGGTGTTGTTAGGGTGTTCTAAGGTATTTTGTTTGGTTGCTATGGTGTTGCTAGGGTGTTCTAAGGTATTTTGGGTGGTTGCTAGGTAGTTGCTAGGGTGTTCTGGGTGGTTGTTAGGCGGTTGCTAGGGTGTTCTAGGTGGTTGCTATGGTGTTCTGGGTGGTTGCTAGGGTGTTCTGGGTGGTTGCTAGGGTGTTGCTAGGCGGTTGCTTGGGTGTTCTGGGTGGTTGCTAGGGTGTTGCTAGGCGGTTGCTAGGGTATTCTGGGTGGTTGCTAGGATGTTGCTAGGCGGTTGCTAGGGTATTCTGGGTGGTTGCTAGGGTGTTGCTAGGGTGTTCTGGGTGGTTGCTAGGGTGTTGCTAGGGTGTTCTGGGTGGTTGCTAGGGTGTTGCTAGGGTGTTCCGGGTGGTTGCTATGGTGTTGCTAGGCGGTTGCTAGTGTGTTTTAGGTGGTTGCTATGGTATTCTGGGTGGTTGCTATGGTGTTACTAGGTGGTTGGTAGTGTTCATCTATGGTTACTTTAGAGTTTTTATAATGTTCATGGCATGATTTAGCACTTAGCTAATCAATATTAGCATGTAGCTATTCACAGCTAGCATGTTAAGCATGTTGAAAGTCCTGTGTGCTAGCATGAGTCAAAAGACCCAACCCCTATCGCGATACAATGTTCTGATGCTGAGATATAGCTGTTACAAAATGGTTGCTAGGGTACTCTGTTTGGTTGCTAGGGAGTGGCTTTGCTGCTGCCAATCATGAAACTCCAAAGGCTGCTTGTCAGTATGAATGATATAAACCAACCCCCATCTCTATACCATGTTCTGATGCAGAGATGTAGGTCTTGCTAAATGGTTGCTAGGGTACTCTGTTTGGTTGCTAGGGAGTGGCTTGGCAGCTGCCAATCATGAAACTCCAAAGGCTGCTTGTCAGTATGAATGATATAAACCAACTCCCATGCCTCTGTGACATTCAGAATGGACGAAATTCCTCTTTGGATTTTGGTTGCTAAGGTGCTCGACAATGGTTGCTAGGGCGTGGCTAGGAAGTGTTGAGGTGATTCATGATTGGCTGTTTGCTGCCCCGAGTCAAACGAGACCACCCTCATGTTTCTATGACACTTCTATCCGGAGATATCCCTTTGATCTCTTTCAATGGAAGTCTATGGGAGTTGTTGCTAAGGGTGCTCTAAATGGTTGCTAGGGCGTGGCTTAATAGCTTCACAATGATCCTGAGAGACTGATTGGTCGTCCGAGTAAAATGAGCCCGCCCCCTTGTCTCTACGACACTGTGATCCAGAGTTATGTTCAATATAAATGCGGTTTCTATGGTGTAGGACGGCCCATTTCATGGGCCGTCCTACACCATAGTAAGTCAATGGGGCAACTTTGGGCAGCTCCTGCCCCCCAGGGGTGCAACTTTTACCCCATTGTGAGGTATGTTCTTACAGAGCCTGCCAGCCTCATCAAATGTGGTAAATTACAAGTTTCTGAGAAATCATCGGTCAGTGCTACGTGTCGTCAAAGTTTGTGGCAGTGTTAAGTCTATGGGATTTTTTTTACCCAATTATTTGCCCCTGGGGCGAACACCGTACCCCCGATCGCTAAGAAAAGTCACAGCACACCTCTCCTCAATAATCCGCACAATTTGACGCCTCAATCAGGGGTGTGTGATGTCGGCGTGTATTTTTTAACAGATAATTACTGTGGAGTTTTTATTTGGAGTTTTTATAGAGTTTTTATAGAGTTTTTATAGAGTTATTTAGTATGGCACGAGGCCTGCGGCCTCGTGCCTATCGCCCACGGTTGCTAGGGTGCTGTAACTGGTTGCTATGGTGTGGCTTTGAAGATTTAGGGCCATTACTTATTGGCTGCTTGATAAAATAAATCCTCCTAGGGAGAGAGAGAGGTCTGCCTGACAGCAGGGCTGTCAGGCCCTTTTGTGTCTGTGTGAAAATGACAGTTGGGATTTGAATTTTTGAAAGTTCCGCAATGTAAAGTCAATGGGAGTTTTTTCCGAGTTTGATCGCAGTTTTTAGGAAAACCGTAAGTCCGATCAGTTAGAAAAGATATAGCAACTCGAGTCAGAACAGTTTGAGTGTCCGTGCCGAGTTTGGAGTATGTGGAGTTAAAGCTCTAGGAGGAGTTAGAGTTTGAAATTTTAGTCTCAGAAAAAGAATAATAATAATAATAAGTTTAAGTACAATATCAGTAAGTTGGCTCTCCAAGCCAACTTAACTAGAAAAAGTTCGTCGAGACAAACTTTAAGTTGGCTTGTGAAAGTTTGGACCGCAAAGTTTGAAGAAGTTTCACTTAGTTTGAAGTTTAAATTAGTTTGAAAGTTAAAGTAGTTTAAAGTTTAAATAAGTTTGAATTTTAAAGTAGTTTGAAGTTTAAATTAGTTTAAAGTAGTTTAAAGTAGTTTAAAGTTTTAAATAGTTTAAAGTTCAAAGTAGTTTAAAGGTTAAAGTATAGTTTCAAGTAATTAAATGTTGCTAGGGTGTTTCTAGTGGGTTGCTAGGTGGTTTCTAAGGTATTTTGAGTGGTTGCTAGGGTGTTCTAGGGTATTTTAGGTGGTTGCTATTGTGTTGCTAGGGTGTTTTAAGGTATTTTGGGTGGTTGCTAGGGTGTTGTTAGGGTGTTCTTAGGTATTTTGGGTGGTTGCTATGGTGTTGCTATGGTGTTCTAAGGTATATTGGGTGGTTGCTAGGGTGTTGCTAGGATGTTCTGAGGTATTTCGGTTGGTTGCTAGGGTGTTGCTAGGGTGTTCTAAGGTATTTTGGGTGGTTGCTAT
The DNA here is from genome assembly GCA_030578255.1 of Tiaroga cobitis. NCBI lineage: Eukaryota > Metazoa > Chordata > Actinopteri > Cypriniformes > Leuciscidae > Tiaroga > Tiaroga cobitis. Next base: position 26,992,636 of record CM060591.1, on the reverse strand, counting down.
GGTGTTGCTAGGGTGTTCTAAGGTATTTTGGGTGGTTGCTAGGGTGTTTAAAGTTATTTTGGGTGGTTGCTAGGGTGTTCTAAGGTATTTTGGGTGGTTGCTAGGGTGTTCTGGGTGGTTGCTAGGGTGTTCTAAAGTATTTTGAGTGGTTGCTAGGGTGTTCTGGGTGGTTGCTAGGGTGTTCTAGGGTATTTTAGGTGGTTGCTATGGTGTTGCTAGGGTGTTTTAAGGTATTTTGGGTGGTTGCTAGGGTGTTGTTAGGGTGTTCTTAGGTATTTTGGGTGGTTGCTATGGTGTTGCTATGGTGTTCTAAGGTATTTTGGGTGGTTGCTAGGGTGTTGCTAGGATGTTCTGAGGTATTTCGGGTGGTTGCTAGGGTGTTGCTAGGGTGTTCTAAGGTATTTTTGGTCGTTGCTAGGGTGTTGCTAGGGTGTTCTAAGGTATTTTGGGTGGTTGCTATGGTGTTGCTAGGGTGTTCTAAGGTATTTTGGGTGGTTGCTAGGGTGTTCTGGGTGGTTGCTAGGGTGTTCTAAGGTATTTTGGGTGGTTGCTAGGGTGTTCTGGGTGGTTGCTATGGTGTTGCTATGGTGTTCTAAGGTATTTTGGGTGGTTGCTAGGGTGTTGCTAGGATGTTCTGAGGTATTTCGGGTGGTTGCTAGGGTGTTGCTAGGGTGTTCTAAGGTATTGTGGGTGGTTGCTATGGTGTTGCTAGGGTGTTCTAATGTATTTTGGGTGGTTGCTAGGGTGTTCTAAGGTATTTTGGGTGGTTGCTAGGGTGTTGCTAGGGTGTTATAAGGCATTTTGGGTGGTTGCTAGGGTGTTCTAAGGTATTTTGGGCGGTTGCTAGGGTGTTCTGGGTGGTTGCTAGGGTGTTCTAAGGTATTGTGGGTGGTTGCTATGGTGTTGCTAGGGTGTTCTAAGGTATTTCAGTTGGTTTCTAGGGTGTTCTGGGTGGTTGCTATGCAGTTGCTAGAGTGTTCTGGGTGTTTGCTATGGTGAACTATTTATGAGTTTAAAAGTTCATAAGTGTATGAATTCATGAGAGTTCATACGTGTATGAATTAATGCATTTATAAGTTCATGAGTTTATAAGTGTATAAATTTATGAGTTTATAAGTTTAAATGAGTAAGAGTTCAGAGTTTATTAATTTATGAGTTTGAGTTCATAAGTGTATGAATTCATGAGTTTATAAGTGTATGAGTTTATAAGTGTACGAGTTTATGAGTTTAAAGTTTAAATTAGTTTGAAGTTTAAAGTTGTAATAAGTTTGAAGTTTAAAGTTTAAATAAGTTTGAAGTTTAAATTAGTTTGAAGTTTAAAGTTTAATTTAGTTTGAAGTTTAATTTAGTTTAAAGTAGATAGATAGATAGATGGATAAGTGTCATAGATAGATGAGTTTATTAGTTTGAATGAGTGTCAATGGCTCATATAGTATATAGAATGGCAGTTTGATTCAGTCTAGGGTTTCAAGGGATTTACATTTGAATTTTTGACAGTTGGGGAGTTTGAAAATCTGAAGATTCCGCAATGTAAAGTCAATGGGAGTTTTTTCCGAGTTTGATCGTAGTTTTTAGGAAAACCGTAAGTCCGATCAGTTAGAAAAGATATAGCAACTAACTTCAGAACAGTCCAAAGGTCTAGTCTGAGTTTGGAGTTTGTAGAGTTAAAGCTCTAGGAGGAGTAGCAGTCAACAGTTTTCTAAGAATAATAATAATAATAACTAGAAAAAGTTTGTCGAGACAAACTTTAAGTTGGCTTGTGAAAGTTTGGACCGCAAAGTTTGAAGAAGTTTAAAGTAGTTTGAAGTTTAAATTAGTTTAAAGTTTAAATTAGTTTTAAGTTTAAAATAGTTTAAATTTGTTTAAAGTTTAAATTAGTTTGAATTTTAAAGTAGTTTGAAGTTTAAATTAGTTTGAAAGTTAAAGTAGTTTAAAGTTTAAATAAGTTTGAATTTTTAAGTAGTTTGAAGTTTAAATTAGTTTAAAGTTCAAAGTAGTTTTAAAGGTTAAAGTATAGTTTCAAGTAATTAAATGTTGCTAGGGTGTTTCTAGTGGGTTGCTAAGTGGTTTCTAAGGTATTTTGAGTGGTTGCTAGGGTGTTCTGGGTGGTTGCTAGGGTGTTCTAGGGTATTTTAGGTGGTTGCTATGGTGTTGCAAGGTATTTTGGGTGGTTGCTAGGGTGTTGTTAGGGTGTTCTAAGGTATTTTGGGTGGTTGCTAGGGTGTTGCTAGGGTGTTATAAGGCATTTTGGGTGGTTGCTATGGTGTTCTAAGGTATTTTGGGTGGTTGCTAGGGTGTTGCTAGGATGTTCTGAGGTATTTCGGGTGGTTGCTAGGGTGTTGCTAGGGTGTTCTAAGGTATTTTGGTGGTTGCTAGGGTGTTCTAAGGTATTTTGGGTGGTTGCTATGGTGTTGCTAGGGTGTTCTAAGGTATTTTGGGTGGTTGCTAGGGTGTTTTAAGTTATTTTGGGTGGTTGCTAGGGTGTTCTAAGGTGTTCTGGGTGGTTGCTAGGGTGTTCTAAGGTATTTTGGGTGGTTGCTAGGGTGTTCTGAGTGGTTGCTATGGTGTTGCTATGGTGTTCTAAGGTATTTTGGGTGGTTGCTAGGGTGTTGTTAGGGTGTTCTAAGGTATTTTGGGTGGTTGCTAGGGTGTTGCTAGTGTGTTCTAAGGTATTTTGGGTGGTTGCTATGGTGTTGCTAGGGTGTTCTAAGGTATTTTGGGTGGTTGCTAGGGTGTTTTAAGTTATTTTGGGTGGTTGCTATGGTGTTCTAAGGTATTTTGGGTGGTTGCTAGGGTGTTGCTAGGATGCTCTGAGGTATTTCGGGTGGTTGCTAGGGTGTTGCTAGGGTGTTCTAAGGTATTTTGGTGGTTGCTAGGGTGTTCTAAGGTATTTTGGGTGGTTGCTATGGTGTTGCTATGGTGTTCTAAGGTATCTTGGGTGGTTGCTAGGGTGTTGCTAGGATGTTCTGAGGTATTTCGGGTGGTTGCTAGGGTGTTGCTAGGGTGTTCTAAGGTATTTTTGGTGGTTGCTAGGGTGTTGCTAGGGTGTTCTAAGGTATTTTGGGTGGTTGCTATGGTGTTGCTAGGGTGTTCTAATGTATTTTGGGTGGTTGCTAGGGTGTTCTAAGGTATTTTGGGTGGTTGCTAGGGTGTTGCTAGGATGTTCTGAGGTATTTTGGGTGGTTGCTAGGGTGTTCTTAGGGTGTTCTAAGGTATTTTTGGTGGTTGCTAGGGTGTTCTAAGGTATTTTGGGTGGTTGCTATGGTGTTGCTATGGTGTTCTAATGTATTTTGGGTGGTTGCTAGGGTGTTCTAAGGTATTTTGGGTGGTTGCTAGGGTGTTGCTAGGGTGTTATAAGGCATTTTGGGTGGTTGCTAGGGTGTTCTAAGGTATTTTGGGCGGTTGCTAGGGTGTTCTGGGTGGTTGCTAGGGTGTTCTATGGTATATTATGTGGTTGCTAGGGTGTTCTAAGGTATTGTGGGTGGTTGCTATGGTGTTGCTAGGGTGTTCTAAGGTATTTCAGGTGGTTTCTAGGCTGTTCTGGGTGGTTGCTATGCAGTTGCTAGAGTGTTCTGGGTGTTTGCTATGGTGAACTATTTATGAGTTTAAAAGTTCATAAGTGTATGAATTCATGAGAGTTCATACGTGTATGAATTAATGCATTTATAAGTTCATGAGTTTATAAGTGTATGAATTTATGAGTTTAGAGTTTATAAGTTTAAATGAGTAAGAGTTCAGAGTTTATTAATTTATAAGTTTGCGTTCATAAGTGTATGAATTCATGAGTTTATAAGTGTATGAGTTTATAAGTGTACGAGTTTATGAGTTTAAAGTTTAAATTAGTTTGAAGTTTAAAGTTTAAATAAGTTTGAAGTTTAAAGTTTAAATAAGTTTGAAGTTTAAATTAGTTTGAAGTTTAAAGTTTAATTTAGTTTAAAGTAGATAGATAGATAGATGGATAAGTGTCATAGATAGATGAGTTTATTAGTTTGAATGAGTCTCAATGGCTCATATAGTATATAGAATGGCAGTTTGATTCAGTCTAGGGTTTCAAGGGATTTACATTTGAATTTTTGACAGTTGGGGAGTTTGAAAATCTGAAGATTCCGCAATGTAAAGTCAATGGGAGTTTTTTCCGAGTTTGATCGTAGTTTTTAGGAAAACCGTAAGTCCGATCAGTTAGAAAAGATATAGCAACTAACTTCAGACCAGTCCAAAGGTCTAGTCTGAGTTTGGAGTTTGTAGAGTTAAAGCTCTAGGAGGAGTAGCAGTCAACAGTTTTCTAAGAAGAATAATAATAATAATAATAAGTTTAAGTACAATATCAGTAAGTTGGCTCTCCAAGCCAACTTAATAAGTTTAAGTACAATATCAGTAAGTTGGCTCTCCAAGCCAACTTAATAATAATAATAAGTTTAAGTACAATATCAGTAAGTTGGCTCTCCAAGCCAACTTAACTAGAAAAAGTTCGTCGAGACAAACTTTAAGTTGGCTTGTGAAAGTTTGGACCGCAAAGTTTGAAGAAGTTTAAAGTAGTTTGAAGTTTAAATTAGTTTAAACTAATTTAAACTTCAAACTAATTTAAACTTTAAAGTAGTTTATAGTTTAACTTAGTTTAAAGTTTAAAATAGTTTAAATTAATTTAAAGTTTAAATTAGTTTGAATTTTAAAGTAGTTTGAAGTTTAAATTAGTTTGAAAGTTAAAGTAGTTTAAAGTTTAAATAAGTTTGAATTTTAAAGTAGTTTGAAGTTTAAATGAGTTTAAAGTAGTTTTAAGTTTTAAATAGTTTAAAGTTCAAAGTAGTTTAAAGGTTAAAGTATAGTTTCAAGTAATTAAATGTTGCAAGGGTGTTTCTAGTGGGTTGCTAGGTGGTTTCTAAGGTATTTTGAGTGGTTGCTAGGGTGTTCTGGGTGGTTGCTAGGGTGTTCTAGGGTATTTTAGGTGGTTGCTATGGTGTTCCTAGGGTGTTTTAAGGTATTTTGGGTGGTTGCTAGGGTGTTGTTAGGGTGTTCTAAGGTATTTTGGGTGGTTGCTATGGTGTTGCTATGGTGTTCTAAGGTATTTTGGGTGGTTGCTAGGGTGTTGCTAGGATGTTCTGAGGTATTTCGGGTGGTTGCTAGGGTGTTGCTAGGGTGTTGTAAGGTATTTTTGGTGGTTGCTAGGGTGTTCTAAGGTATTTTGGGTGGTTGCTATGGTGTTGCTAGGGTGTTCTAAGGTATTTTGGGTGGTTGCTAGGGTGTTGCTAGGATGTTGTGAGGTATTTCGGGTGGTTGCTAGGGTGTTGCTAGGGTGTTCTAAGGTATTTTGGGTGGTTGCTATGGTGTTGCTAGGGTGTTCTAAGGTATTTTGGGTGGTTGCTAGGGTGTTCTAAGGTATTTTCGGTGGTTGCTAGGGTGTTGCTAGGGTGTTCTAAGGTATTTTGGGTGGTTGCTATGGTGTTGCTAGGGTGTTCTAATGTATTTTGGGTGGTTGCTAGGGTGTTCTAAGGTATTTTGGGTGGTTGCTATGGTGTTCTAAGGTATTTCGGGTGGTTGCTAGGGTGTTGCTAGGGTGTTCTAAGGTATTTTGGGTGGTTGCTAGGGTGTTGCTAGGGTGTTATAAGGCGTTTTGGGTGGTTGCTAGGGTGTTCTAAGGTATTTTGGGCGGTTGCTAGGGTGTTCTGGGTGGTTGCTAGGGTGTTCTAAGGTATATTATGTGGTTGCTAGGGTGTTCTAAGGTATTTTGGGTGGTTGCTAGGGTGTTGTTAGGGTGTTCTAAGGTATTTTGGGTGGTTGCTATGGTGTTGCTATGGTGTTCTAAGGTATTTTTGGTGGTTGCTAGGGTGTTGCTAGGGTGTTCTAAGGTATTTTGGGTGGTTGCTAGGGTGTTGCTAGGGTGTTCTAAGGTATTTTTGGTGGTTGCTAGGGTGTTCTAAGGTATTTTGGGTGGTTGCTATGGTGTTGCTAGGGTGTTCTAAGGTATTTTGGGTGGTTGCTAGGGTGTTGCTAGGATGTTCTGAGGTATTTCGGGTGGTTGCTAGGGTGTTGCTAGGGTGTTCTAAGGTATTTTTGGTGGTTGCTAGGGTGTTCTAAGGTATTTTGGGTGGTTGCTATGGTGTTGCTAGGGTGTTCTGAGGTATTTTGGGTGGTTGCTAGGGTGTTCTAAGGTATTTTGGGTGGTTGCTAGGGTGTTCTAAGGTATTTTGGGTGGTTGCTAGGGTGTTGCTAGGGTGTTATAAGGCATTTTGGGTGGTTGCTAGGGTGTTCTAAGGTATTTTGGGTGGTTGCTATGGTGTTCTAAGGTATTTTGGGTGGTTGCTAGGGTGTTGCTAGGATGTTCTGAGGTATTTCGGGTGGTTGCTAGGGTGTTGCTAGGGTGTTCTAAGGTATTTTTGGTGGTTGCTAGGGTGTTCTAAGGTATTTTGGGTGGTTGCTATGGTGTTGCTAGGGTGTTCTGAGGTATTTCGGGTGGTTGCTAGGGTGTTCTGGGTGGTTGCTAGGGTGTTCTAAGGTATTTTGGGTGGTTGCTTGGGTGTTCTGGGTGGTTGCTATGGTGTTGCTATGGTGTTCTAAGGTATTTTGGGTGGTTGCTAGGGTGTTGCTAGGATGTTCTGAGGTATTTCGGGTGGTTGCTAGGGTGTTCTAAGGTATTTTTGGTGGTTGCTAGGGTGTTGCAAGGTATTTTGGGTGGTTGCTATGGTGTTGCTAGGGTGTTCTAATGTATTTTGGGTGGTTGCTAGGGTGTTCTAAGGTATTTTGGGTGGTTGCTAGGGTGTTGCTAGGGTGTTATAAGGCATTTTGGGTGGTTGCTAGGGTGTTCTAAGGTATTTTGGGCGGTTGCTAGGGTGTTCTGGGTGGTTGCTAGGGTGTTCTAAGGTATATTATGTGGTTGCTAGGGTGTTCTAAGGTATTGTGGGTGGTTGCTATGGTGTTGCTAGGGTGTTCTAAGGTATTTCAGTTGGTTTCTAGGGTGTTCTGGGTGGTTGCTATACAGTTGCTAGAGTGTTCTGGGTGTTTGCTATGGTGAACTATTTATGAGTTTAAAAGTTCATAAGTGTATGAATTCATGAGAGTTCATACGTGTATGAATTAATGCATTTATAAGTTCATGAGTTTATAAGTGTATGAATTTATGAGTTTAGAGTTTATAAGTTTAAATGAGTAAGAGTTCAGAGTTTATTAATTTATGAGTTTGAGTTCATAAGTGTGTGAATTCATGAGTTTATAAGTGTATGAGTTTATAAGTGTACGAGTTTATGAGTTTAAAGTTTAAATTAGTTTGAAGTTTAAAGTTTAAATAAGTTTAAAGTTTAAAGTTTAAATAAGTTTGAAGTTTAAATTAGTTTGAAGTTTAAAGTTTAATTTAGTTTGAAGTTTAATTTAGTTTAAAGTAGATAGATAGATAGATGGATAAGTGTCATAGATAGATGAGTTTATTAGTTTGAATGAGTCTCAATGGCTCATATAGTATATAGAATGGCAGTTTGATTCAGTCTAGGGTTTCAAGGGATTTACATTTGAATTTTTGACAGTTGGGGAGTTTGAAAATCTGAAGATTCCGCAATGTAAAGTCAATGGGAGTTTTTTCCGAGTTTGATCGTAGTTTTTAGGAAAACCGTAAGTCCGATCAGTTAGAAAAGATATAGCAACTAACTTCAGACCAGTCCAAAGGTCTAGTCTGAGTTTGGAGTTTGTAGAGTTAAAGCTCTAGGAGGAGTAGCAGTCAACAGTTTTCTAAGAAGAATAATAATAATAATAATAAGTTTAAGTACAATATCAGTAAGTTGGCTCTCCAAGCCAACTTAATAAGTTTAAGTACAATATCAGTAAGTTGGCTCTCCAAGCCAACTTAATAATAATAATAAGTTTAAGTACAATATCAGTAAGTTGGCTCTCCAAGCCAACTTAACTAGAAAAAGTTCGTCGAGACAAACTTTAAGTTGGCTTGTGAAAGTTTGGACCGCAAAGTTTGAAGAAGTTTAAAGTAGTTTGAAGTTTAAATTAGTTTAAACTAATTTAAACTTCAAACTAATTTAAACTTTAAAGTAGTTTATAGTTTAACTTAGTTTAAAGTTTAAAATAGTTTAAATTAATTTAAAGTTTAAATTAGTTTGAATTTTAAAGTAGTTTGAAGTTTAAATTAGTTTGAAAGTTAAAGTAGTTTAAAGTTTAAATAAGTTTGAATTTTAAAGTAGTTTGAAGTTTAAATGAGTTTAAAGTAGTTTTAAGTTTTAAATAGTTTAAAGTTCAAAGTAGTTTAAAGGTTAAAGTATAGTTTCAAGTAATTAAATGTTGCAAGGGTGTTTCTAGTGGGTTGCTAGGTGGTTTCTAAGGTATTTTGAGTGGTTGCTAGGGTGTTCTGGGTGGTTGCTAGGGTGTTCTAGGGTATTTTAGGTGGTTGCTATGGTGTTCCTAGGGTGTTTTAAGGTATTTTGGGTGGTTGCTAGGGTGTTGTTAGGGTGTTCTAAGGTATTTTGGGTGGTTGCTATGGTGTTGCTATGGTGTTCTAAGGTATTTTTGGTGGTTGCTAGGGTGTTCTAAGGTATTTTGGGTGGTTGCTATGGTGTTGCTAGGGTGTTCTAAGGTATTTTGGGTGGTTGCTAGGGTGTTGCTAGGATGTTGTGAGGTATTTCGGGTGGTTGCTAGGGTGTTGCTAGGGTGTTCTAAGGTATTTTGGGTGGTTGCTATGGTGTTGCTAGGGTGTTCTAAGGTATTTTGGGTGGTTGCTAGGGTGTTCTAAGGTATTTTCGGTGGTTGCTAGGGTGTTGCTAGGGTGTTCTAAGGTATTTTGGGTGGTTGCTATGGTGTTGCTAGGGTGTTCTAATGTATTTTGGGTGGTTGCTAGGGTGTTCTAAGGTATTTTGGGTGGTTGCTATGGTGTTCTAAGGTATTTCGGGTGGTTGCTAGGGTGTTGCTAGGGTGTTCTAAGGTATTTTGGGTGGTTGCTAGGGTGTTGCTAGGGTGTTATAAGGCGTTTTGGGTGGTTGCTAGGGTGTTCTAAGGTATTTTGGGCGGTTGCTAGGGTGTTCTGGGTGGTTGCTAGGGTGTTCTAAGGTATATTATGTGGTTGCTAGGGTGTTCTAAGGTATTTTGGGTGGTTGCTAGGGTGTTGTTAGGGTGTTCTAAGGTATTTTGGGTGGTTGCTATGGTGTTGCTATGGTGTTCTAAGGTATTTTTGGTGGTTGCTAGGGTGTTGCTAGGGTGTTCTAAGGTATTTTGGGTGGTTGCTAGGGTGTTGCTAGGGTGTTCTAAGGTATTTTTGGTGGTTGCTAAGGTGTTCTAAGGTATTTTGGGTGGTTGCTATGGTGTTGCTAGGGTGTTCTAAGGTATTTTGGGTGGTTGCTAGGGTGTTGCTAGGATGTTCTGAGGTATTTCGGGTGGTTGCTAGGGTGTTGCTAGGGTGTTCTAAGGTATTTTTGGTGGTTGCTAGGGTGTTCTAAGGTATTTTGGGTGGTTGCTATGGTGTTGCTAGGGTGTTCTGAGGTATTTTGGGTGGTTGCTAGGGTGTTCTAAGGTATTTTGGGTGGTTGCTAGGGTGTTCTAAGGTATTTTGGGTGGTTGCTAGGGTGTTGCTAGGGTGTTATAAGGCATTTTGGGTGGTTGCTAGGGTGTTCTAAGGTATTTTGGGTGGTTGCTATGGTGTTCTAAGGTATTTTGGGTGGTTGCTAGGGTGTTGCTAGGATGTTCTGAGGTATTTCGGGTGGTTGCTAGGGTGTTGCTAGGGTGTTCTAAGGTATTTTTGGTGGTTGCTAGGGTGTTCTAAGGTATTTTGGGTGGTTGCTATGGTGTTGCTAGGGTGTTCTGAGGTATTTCGGGTGGTTGCTAGGGTGTTCTGGGTGGTTGCTAGGGTGTTCTAAGGTATTTTGGGTGGTTGCTTGGGTGTTCTGGGTGGTTGCTATGGTGTTGCTATGGTGTTCTAAGGTATTTTGGGTGGTTGCTAGGGTGTTGCTAGGATGTTCTGAGGTATTTCGGGTGGTTGCTAGGGTGTTCTAAGGTATTTTTGGTGGTTGCTAGGGTGTTGCAAGGTATTTTGGGTGGTTGCTATGGTGTTGCTAGGGTGTTCTAATGTATTTTGGGTGGTTGCTAGGGTGTTCTAAGGTATTTTGGGTGGTTGCTAGGGTGTTGCTAGGGTGTTATAAGGCATTTTGGGTGGTTGCTAGGGTGTTCTAAGGTATTTTGGGCGGTTGCTAGGGTGTTCTGGGTGGTTGCTAGGGTGTTCTAAGGTATATTATGTGGTTGCTAGGGTGTTCTAAGGTATTGTGGGTGGTTGCTATGGTGTTCTAAGGTATTTCAGTTGGTTTCTAGGGTGTTCTGGGTGGTTGCTATACAGTTGCTAGAGTGTTCTGGGTGTTTGCTATGGTGAACTATTTATGAGTTTAAAAGTTCATAAGTGTATGAATTCATGAGAGTTCATACGTGTATGAATTAATGCATTTATAAGTTCATGAGTTTATAAGTGTATGAATTTATGAGTTTAGAGTTTATAAGTTTAAATGAGTAAGAGTTCAGAGTTTATTAATTTATGAGTTTGAGTTCATAAGTGTGTGAATTCATGAGTTTATAAGTGTATGAGTTTATAAGTGTACGAGTTTATGAGTTTAAAGTTTAAATTAGTTTGAAGTTTAAAGTTTAAATAAGTTTAAAGTTTAAAGTTTAAATAAGTTTGAAGTTTAAATTAGTTTGAAGTTTAAAGTTTAATTTAGTTTGAAGTTTAATTTAGTTTAAAGTAGATAGATAGATAGATGGATAAGTGTCATAGATAGATGAGTTTATTAGTTTGAATGAGTCTCAATGGCTCATATAGTATATAGAATGGCAGTTTGATTCAGTCTAGGGTTTCAAGGGATTTACATTTGAATTTTTGACAGTTGGGGAGTTTGAAAATCTGAAGATTCGCAATGTAAAGTCAATGGGAGTTTTTTCCGAGTTTGATCGTAGTTTTTAGGAAAACCGTAAGTCCGATCAGTTAGAAAAGATATAGCAACTAACTTCAGACCAGTCCAAAGGTCTAGTCTGAGTTTGGAGTTTGTAGAGTTAAAGCTCTAGGAGGAGTAGCAGTCAACAGTTTTCTAAGAAGAATAATAATAATAACTAGAAAAAGTTCGTCGAGACAAACTTTAAGTTGGCTTGTGAAAGTTTGGACCGCAAAGTTTGAAGAAGTTTAAAGTAGTTTGAAGTTTAAATTAGTTTAAAGTTTAAATTAGTTTGAAGTTTAAATTAGTTTAAAGTAGTTTATAGTTTAACTTAGTTTAAAGTTTAAAATAGTTTAAATTAATTTAAAGTTTAAATTAGTTTGAAGTTTAAATTAGTTTAAAGTAGTTTAAAGTAGTTTAAAGTTTTAAATAGTTTAAAGTTCAAAGTAGTTTAAAGGTTAAAGTATAGTTTCAAGTAATTAAATGTTGCTAGGGTGTTTCTAGTGGGTTGCTAGGTGGTTTCTAAGGTATTTTGAGTGGTTGCTAGGGTGTTCTGGGTGGTTGCTAGGGTGTTCTAGGGTATTTTAGGTGGTTGCTATGGTGTTGCTAGGGTGTTTTAAGGTATTTTGGGTGGTTGCTAGGGTGTTGTTAGGGTGTTCTACGGTATTTTGGGTTGTTACTATGGTGTTGCTATGGTGTTCTAAGGTATTTTGGGTGGTTGCTAGGGTGTTGCTAGGGTGTTCTGAGGTATTTTGGGTGGTTGCTAGGGTGTTATGGGTGGTTGCTAGGGTGTTCTAAGGTATTTTGGGTGGTTGCTAGGGTGTTCTGAGTGGTTGCTATGGTGTTGCTATGGTGTTCTAAGGTATTTTGGGTGGTTGCTAGGGTGTTGCTAGGATGTTCTGAGGTATTTCGGGTGGTTGCTATGGTGTTGCTAGGGTGTTCTAATGTATTTTGGGTGGTTGCTAGGGTGTTCTAAGGTATTTTGGGTGGTTGCTAGGGTGTTGCTAGGATGTTCTGAGGTATTTCGGGTGGTTGCTAGGGTGTTGCTAGGGTGTTCTAAGGTATTTTTGGTGGTTGCTAGGGTGTTGCTATGGTGTTCTAATGTATTTTGGGTGGTTGCTAGGGTGTTCTAAGGTATTTTGGGTGGTTGCTAGGGTGTTGCTAGGGTGTTATAAGGCATTTTGGGTGGTTGCTAGGGTGTTCTAAGGTATTTTGGGCGGTTGCTTGGGTGTTCTGGGTGGTTGCTAGGGTGTTCTAAGGTATATTATGTGGTTGCTAGGGTGTTCTAAGGTATTGTGGGTGGTTGCTATGGGGTTGCTAGGGTGTTCTAAGGTATTTCAGTTGGTTTCTAGGCTGTTCTGGGTGGTTGCTATGCAGTTGCTAGAGTGTTCTGGGTGTTTGCTATGGTGAACTATTTATGAGTTTAAAAGTTCATAAGTGTATGAATTCATGAGAGTTCATACGTGTATGAATTAATGCATTTATAAGTTCATGAGTTTATAAGTGTATGAATTTATGAGTTTGGAGTTTATAAGTTTAAATGAGTAAGAGTTCAGAGTTTATTAATTTATGAGTTTGAGTTCATAAGTGTATGAATTCATGAGTTTATAAGTGTATGAGTTTATAAGTGTACGAGTTTATGAGTTTAAAGTTTAAATTAGTTTGAAGTTTAAAGTTTAAATAAGTTTGAAGTTTAAAGTTTAAATAAGTTTGAAGTTTAAATTAGTTTGAAGTTTAAAGTTTAATTTAGTTTGAAGTTTAATTTAGTTTAAAGTAGATAGATAGATAGATAGATAGATGGATGAGTGTCATAGATAGATGAGTTTATGAGTTTGAATGAGTCTCAATGGCTCATATAGTATATAGAATGGCAGTTTGATTCAGTCTAGGGGTTCATTAGTGTATGAATCCATGAGAGTTCATTAGTGTATGAATCCATGAGAGTTCATTAGTGTATAAATCTATGAGAGTTCATTAGTGTATGAATTCATGAGAGTTCATTAGTGTATGAATCCATGAGAGTTCATTAGTGTATGAATCCATGAGAGTTCATTAGTGTATGAATTCATGAGAGTTCATTAGTGTATGAATTCATGAGAGTTCATTAGTGTATGAATTCATGAGAGTTCATTAGTGTATGAATTCATGAGAGTTCATTAGTGTATGAATCCATGAGAGTTCATTAGTGTATGAATCCATGAGAGTTCATTAGTGTATGAATCCATGAGAGTTCATTAGTGTATGAATTCATGAGAGTTCATTAGTGTATGAATTCATGAGAGTTCATTAGTGTATGAATTCATGAGAGTTCATTAGTGTATGAATTCATGAGAGTTCATTAGTGTATGAATCCATGAGAGTTCATTAGTGTATGAATCCATGAGAGTTCATTAGTGTATGAATCCATGAGAGTTCATTAGTGTATGAATCCATGAGAGTTCATTAGTGTATGAATTCATGAGAGTTCATTAGTGTATGAATTCATGAGAGTTCATTAGTGTATGAATTCATGAGAGTTCATTAGTGTATGAATCCATGAGAGTTCATTAGTGTATGAATTCATGAGAGTTCATTAGTGTATGAATTCATGAGAGTTCATTAGTGTATGAATTCATGAGAGTTCATTAGTGTATGAATTCATGAGAGTTCATTAGTGTATGAATTCATGAGAGTTCATTAGTGTATGAATTCATGAGAGTTCATTAGTGTATGAATTCATGAGTTTCTATGTTTATGAGTTTATAAGTGTATAAATTCATGAGATTTTAAGTTTAAATGAGTAAGAGTTCAGAGTTGATTAATTTATGAGTTTAGAGTTTATAAGTTTAAATGAGTAAGTGTCCAGAGTTTATTAACTTATGAGTTTAATAGTTTATGAGAGTTTATAAGAGTATGGGTTTATGAATTTAGAGTTTATGAGTTTAGAGTTTATAAGTTTAAATGAGTCTAAGAGTTCAAGTTTAGAGTTTATTAATTTATTATGAGTTTAAGAGTTTAAGATTAGATAGTTAGAAGTGTCATTGATGAGTTCATTAGTTTAAATGAGTCTCAATGGCTCATATAGTGTATAGAATGGCAGTTTGAGTCCAGGGCTTCAAGGGATTTAGATTTGAAATTTTGACAGTTGGGGAGTTTGACAGTCTGAACATTCCGCAATGTTAAGTCAATGGGATTTTCAAATGGTTTTTTTCGAGTTTTGATCGTCATTTTTAGGAAAACCGTAAGTCCGATCAGTTAGAAAAGATATAGCACACTAAGTGAGAACAGTTTGAGTGTCCGTGCCGAGTTTGGAGTATGTGGAGTTAAAGCTCTAGGAGGAGTTAGAGTCAGAAATTTTAGGGGGCAGAAGAATAATAATAATAATAATAATAATAAGTTTAAATAGGATTTCAGTAAGTTGGCTCTCACAAGCCAACTTAACTAGAAAAAGTTCGTCGAGACAAACTTTAAGTTGGCTTGTGAAAGTTTGGACCAGAAAGTTTGAAGAAGTTTAAATTAGTTTGAAATTTAAAGTAGTTTAAAGTTTAAATTAGTTTGAATTTTAAAGTAGTTTGAATTTTAATTTAGTTTAAAGTTCAAAGTAGTTTGAAGTTTAAATTAGTTTAAAGTTTAAAGTATAGTTTGAAGTAATTTAAAGTTGCTACGGTGTTTCTAGTGGGTTGCTATGGTGTTCTGGGTGGTAGCTAGGCATTTGTTAGGGTGTTCTGGGTGGTTGTTAGGCGGTTGCTAGGGTGTTCTGGGTGGTCGCTAGGCAGTTGCTAGGGTGTTCTGGGTGGTTGCTATGGTGTTCTAGGTGGTTGCTAGGTAGTTGCTAGGGTGTTCTGGGTGGTTGTTAGGCGGTTGCTAGGGTGTTCTGGGTGGTTGCTAGGCAGTTGCTAGGGTGTTCTGGGTGGTTGCTATGGTGTTGCTAACGTGTTCTAAGGTATTTTGGGTGGTTGCTAGGGTGTTGTTAGGGTGTTCTAAGGTATTTTGTTTGGTTGCTATGGTGTTGCTAGGGTGTTCTAAGGTATTTTGGGTGGTTGCTAGGTAGTTGCTACGGTGTTCTGGGTGGTTGTTAGGCGGTTGCTAGGGTGTTCTAGGTGGTTGCTATGGTGTTCTGGGTGGTTGCTAGGCAGTTGCTAGGGTGTTCCGGGTGGTTGCTATGGTGTTGCTAGGGTGTTCTAAGGTATTTTGGGTGGTTGCTAGGGTGTTCTGGGTGGTTGCTATGGTGTTGCTAGGATGTTTTAAGGTATTTTGAGTGGTTGCTAGGGTGTTATGGGTGGTTGCTAGGCGGTTGCTATGGTATTTTGAGTGGTTGCTAGGGTGTTCTGGGTGGTTGCTATGGTGTTGCTAGGATGTTCTAAGGTATTTTGGGTGGTTGCTAGGGTGTTGTTAGGGTGTTCTAAGGTATTTTGGTTGGTTGCTATGGTGTTGCTAGGGTGTTCTAAGGTATTTTGGGTGGTTGCTAGGGTGTTCTGGGTGGTTGATAGAGTGTTGCTAGGGTGTTCTAAGGTATTTTGGTTGGTTGCTATGGTGTTGCTAGGGTGTTCTAAGGTATTTTGGGTGGTTGCTAGGGTGTTCTGGGTGGTTGCTAGAGTGTTGCTAGGGTGTTATAAGGTATTTTGGTTGTTTCCTAGGGTGTTCTGGTTGGTTGCTAGGGTGTTGCTAGGGTGTTTTGAGCGGTTGCTCGGGTGTTCTGGGAAGTTGCTTTGGTGAACTATTTATGAGTTTTAAAGTTCATAGTATGATTTCATGAGAGTTCATAAGTTTATGAATTCATGAGTTTCTATGTTTATGAGTTTATAAGTGTATACATTCATGAGATTATAAGTTTAAATGAGTAAGAGTTCAGAGTTTATTAATTTAGGAGTTTAGAGTTTATAAGTTTAAATGAGTAAGTGTCCAGAATTTATTAATTCATGAGTTTAATAGTTTATGAGAGTTTATGAGAGTATGAGTTTATGAATTTAGAGTTTATGAGTTTAGAGTTAATAAGTTTAAATGAGCCTAAGAGTTCAATTTTAGAGTTTATTCATTTGTTATGAGTTTAAGATTAGATAGATAAGTGCAATAGTTAGATGAGTTTATTAGTTTCAATGAGTCTCAATGGCTCATATAGTGTATAGAATGGCAGTTTGATTGAGTCTAGGGCTTCAAGGGATTTAGATTTGAAATTTTGACAGTTGGGGAGTTTGAAAATCTGAACATTCCGCAATGTAAAGTCAATGGGAGTTTTTTCCGACTTTGAGCGTCATTTTTAGGAAAACCGTAAGTCCGATCAGTTAGAAAAGATATAGCAACTAACTTCAGACCAGTCCAAAGGTCTAGTCTGAGTTTGGAGTTTGTAGAGTTAAAGCTCTAGGAGGAGTAGCAGTCAACAGTTTTCTAAGAAGAAGAATAATAACTAGAAAAAGTTCGTCGAGACAAACTTTAAGTTGGCTTGTGAAAGTTTGGACCGCAAAGTTTGAAGAAGTTTAAAGTAGTTTGAAGTTTAAATTAGTTTAAAGTTTAAATTAGTTTGAAGTTTAAATTAAAGTAGTTTGAAGTTTAAATTAGTTTAAAGTTTAAATTAGTTTGAAGTTTAAAATAGTTTAAATTAATTTAAAGTTTAAATAAGTTTGAATTTTAAAGTAGTTTGAAGTTTAAATTAGTTTAAAGTAGTTTAAAGTAGTTTAAAGTTTTAAATAGTTTAAAGTTCAAAGTAGTTTAAAGGTTAAAATATAGTTTCAAGTAATTAAATGTTGCTAGGGTGTTTCTAGTGGGTTGTTAGGTGGTTTCTAAGGTATTTTGAGTGGTTGCTAGGGTGTTCTGGGTGGTTGCTAGGGTGTTCTAGGGTATTTTAGGTGGTTACTAGGGTGTTGCTAGGGTGTTCTAATGTATTTTGGGTGGTTGCTATGGTGTTGCTAGGGTGTTTTAAGGTATTTTGGGTGGTTGCTAGGGTGTTGTTAGGGTGTTCTAAGGTATTTTGGGTGGTTGCTATGGTGTTGCTATGGTGTTCTAAGGTATTTTGGGTGGTTGCTAGGGTGTTGCTAGGATGTTCTGAGGTATTTCGGGTGGTTGCTAGGGTGTTGCTAGGGTGTTCTAAGGTATTTTTGGTGGTTGCTAGGGTGTTCTAAGATATTTTGGGTGGTTGCTATGGTGTTGCTAGGGTGTTCTAAGGTATTTTGGGTGGTTGCTAGGGTGTTCTAAGGTATTTTGGGTGGTTGCTAGGGTGTTGCTAGGGTGTTCTAAGGTATTTTTGGTGGTTGCTAGGGTGTTCTAAGATATTTTGGGTGGTTGCTATGGTGTTGCTAGGGTGTTCTAAGGTATTTTGGGTGGTTGCTAGGGTGTTCTAATGTATTTTGGGTGGTTGCCAGGGTGTTCTAAGTTATTTTGGGTGGTTGCTAGGGTGTTCTAAGGTATTTTGGGTGGTTGCTATGGTGTTGCTAGGGTGTTCTAAGGTATTTTGGGTGGTTGCTATGGTGTTCGAAGGTATTTTGGGTGGTTGCTAGGGTGTTGCTAGGATGTTCTGAGGTATTTCGGGTGGTTGCTAGGGTGTTGCTAGGGTGTTCTAAGGTATTTTTGGTGGTTGCTAGGGTGTTCTAAGGTATTTTGGGTGGTTGCTATGGTGTTGCTAGGGTGTTCTAAGGTATTTTGGGTGGTTGCTAGGGTGTTCTAAGTTATTTTGGGTGGTTGCTAGGGTGTTCTAAGGTATTTTGGGTGGTTGCTAGGGTGTTCTGGGTGGTTGCTAGGGTGTTCTAAGGTATTTTGGGTGGTTGCTAGGGTGTTCTGGCTGGTTGCTATGGTGTTGCTATGGTGTTCTAAGGTATTTTGGGTGGTTGCTAGGGTATTGCTAGGATGTTCTGAGGTATTTCGGGTGGTTGCTAGGGTGTTGCTAGGGTGTTCTAAGGTATTTTTGGTGGTTGCTAGGGTGTTGCTAGGGTGTTCTAAGGTATTTTGGGTGGTTGCTATGGTATTGCTAGGGTGTTATAAGGCATTTTGGGTGGTTGCTAGGGTGTTCTAAGGTATTTTGGGCGGTTGCTAGGGTGTTCTAAGGTATTGTGGGTGGTTGCTATGGTGTTGCTAGGGTGTTCTAAGGTATTTCAGTTGGTTTCTAGGGTGTTCTGGGTGGTTGCTATGCAGTTGCTAGAGTGTTCTGGGTGTTTGCTATGGTGAACTATTTATGAGTTTAAAAGTTCATAAGTGTATGAATTCATGAGAGTTCATACGTGTATGAATTAATGCATTTATAAGTTCATGAGTTTATAAGTGTATGAATTTATGAGTTTAGAGTTTATAAGTTTAAATGAGTAAGAGTTCAGAGTTTATTAATTTATGAGTTTGAGTTCATAAGTGTATGAATTCATGAGTTTATAAGTGTATGAGTTTATAAGTGTACGAGTTTATGAGTTTAAAGTTTAAATAAGTTTGAAGTTTAAAGTTTAAATAAGTTTGAAGTTTAAATTAGTTTGAAGTTTAAAGTTTAATTTAGTTTGAAGTTTAATTTAGTTTAAAGTAGATAGATAGATAGATGGATAAGTGTCATAGATAGATGAGTTTATTAGTTTGAATGAGTCTCAATGGCTCATATAGTATATAGAATGGCAGTTTGATTCAGTCTAGGGTTTCAAGGGATTTACATTTGAATTTTTGACAGTTGGGGAGTTTGAAAATCTGAAGATTCCGCAATGTAAAGTCAATGGGAGTTTTTTCCGAGTTTGATCGTAGTTTTTAGGAAAACCGTAAGTCCGATCAGTTAGAAAAGATATAGCAACTAACTTCAGACCAGTCCAAAGGTCTAGTCTGAGTTTGGAGTTTGTAGAGTTAAAGCTCTAGGAGGAGTAGCAGTCAACAGTTTTCTAAGAAGAATAATAATAATAATAATAATAATAAGTTTAAGTACAATATCAGTAAGTTGGCTCTCCAAGCCAACTTAATAACTAGAAAAAGTTCGTCGAGACAAACTTTAAGTTGGCTTGTGAAAGTTTGGACCGCAAAGTTTGAAGAAGTTTAAAGTAGTTTGAAGTTTAAATTAGTTTAAAGTTTAAATTAGTTTAAAGTTTAAATTAGTTTGAAGTTTAAATTAGTTTAAAGTAGTTTATAGTTTAACTTAGTTTAAAGTTTAAAATAGTTTAAATTAATTTAAAGTTTAAATTAGTTTGAATTTTAAAGTAGTTTGAAGTTTAAATTAGTTTGAAAGTTAAAGTAGTTTAAAGTTTAAATAAGTTTGAATTTTAAAGTAGTTTGAAGTTTAAATTAGTTTAAAGTAGTTTAAAGTTTTAAATAGTTTAAAGTTCAAAGTAGTTTAAAGGTTAAAGTATAGTTTCAAGTAATTAAATGTTGCAAGGGTGTTTCTAGTGGGTTGTTAGGTGGTTTCTAAGGTATTTTGAGTGGTTGCTAGGGTGTTTTGGGTGGTTGCTAGGGTGTTCTAGGGTATTTTAGGTGGTTGCTAGGGTGTTGTGTGTGGTTGCTATGGTGTTCTAAGGCATTTTGGCGGTTGCTATGGTGTTGCTAGGGTGTTCTGAGGTATTTTGGGTGGTTGCTAGGGTGTTGCTAGGATGTTCCGAGGTATTTCGGGTGGTTGCTAGGGTGTTGCTAGGGTGTTCTAAGGTATTTTTGGTGGTTGCTAGGGTGTTCTAAGGTATTTTGGGTGGTTGCTAGGGTGTTGCTAGGATGTTCTAAGGTATTTCGGGTGGTTGCTAGGGTGTTGCTAGGGTGTTCTAAGGTATTTTTGGTGGTTGCTAGAGTGTTGCTAGGGTGTTCTAAGGTATTTTGGGTGGTTGCTATGGTGTTGCTATGGTGTTCTAAGGTATTTTGGGTGGTTGCTATGGTGTTCTAAGGTATTTTGGGTGGTTGCTAGGGTGTTGCTAGGATGTTCTGAGGTATTTCGGGTGGTTGCTAGGGTGTTGCTAGGGTGTTCTAATGTATTTTTGGTGGTTGCTAGGGTGTTCTAAGGTATTTTGGGTGGTTGCTATGGTGTTGCTAGGGTGTTCTAAGGTATTTTGGGTGGTTGCTAGGGTGTTCTAAGTTATTTTGGGTGGTTGCTAGGGTGTTCTAAGGTATTTTGGGCGGTTGCTAGGGTGTTCTGGGTGGTTGCTAGGGTGTTCTAAGGTATTTTGGGTGGTTGCTAGGGTGTTCTGGGTGGTTGCTATGGTGTTGCTAGGATGTTCTGAGGTATTTCGGGTGGTTGCTAGGGTGTTCTAAGGTATTTTTGGTGGTTGCTAGGGTGTTGCTAGGGTGTTCTAAGGTATTTTGGATGGTTGCTATGGTGTTGCTAGGGTGTTATAAGGCATTTTGGGTGGTTGCTAGGGTGTTCTAAGGTATTTTGGGCGGTTGCTAGGGTGTTCTGGGTGGTTGCTAGGGTGTTCTAAGGTATTGTGGGTGGTTGCTATGGTGTTGCTAGGGTGTTCTAAGGTATTTCAGTTGGTTTCTAGGGTGTTCTGGGTGGTTGCTATGCAGTTGCTAGAGTGTTCTGGGTGTTTGCTATGGTGAACTATTTATGAGTTTAAAAGTTCATAAGTGTATGAATTCATGAGAGTTCATACGTGTATGAATTAATGCATTTATAAGTTCATGAGTTTATAAGTGTATGAATTTATGAGTTTAGAGTTTATAAGTTTAAATGAGTAAGAGTTCAGAGTTTATTAATTTATGAGTTTGCGTTCAGAAGTGTATGAATTCATGAGTTTATAAGTGTATGAGTTTATAAGTGTACGAGTTTATGAGTTTAAAGTTTAAATTAGTTTGAAGTTTAAAGTTTAAATAAGTTTGAAGTTTAAATTAGTTTGAAGTTTAAAGTTTAATTTAGTTTGAAGTTTAATTTAGTTTAAAGTAGATAGATAGATAGATAGATGGATAAGTGTCATAGATAGATGAGTTTATTAGTTTGAATGAGTCTCAATGGCTCATATAGTATATAGAATGGCAGTTTGATTCAGTCTAGGGTTTCAAGGGATTTACATTTGAATTTTTGACAGTTGGGGAGTTTGAAAATCTGAAGATTCCGCAATGTAAAGTCAATGGGAGTTTTTTCCGAGTTTGATCGTAGTTTTTAGGAAAACCGTAAGTCCGATCAGTTAGAAAAGATATAGCAACTAACTTCAGACCAGTCCAAAGGTCTAGTCTGAGTTTGGAGTTTGTAGAGTTAAAGCTCTAGGAGGAGTAGCAGTCAACAGTTTTCTAAGAATAATAATAATAATAATAATAATAATAATAAGTTTAAGTACAATATCAGTAAGTTGGCTCTCCAAGCCAACTTAACTAGAAAAAGTTCGTCGAGACAAACTTTAAGTTGGCTTGTGAAAGTTTGGACCGCAAAGTTTGAAGAAGTTTAAAGTAGTTTGAAGTTTAAATTAGTTTAAAGTTTAAATTAGTTTGAAGTTTAAATTAGTTTAAAGTAGTTTATAGTTTAACTTAGTTTAAAGTTTAAAATAGTTTAAATTAATTTAAAGTTTAAATTAGTTTGAATTTTAAAGTAGTTTGAAGTTTAAATTAGTTTGAAAGTTAAAGTAGTTTAAAGTTTAAATAAGTTTGAATTTTAAAGTAGTTTGAAGTTTAAATTAGTTTAAAGTAGTTTTAAGTTTTAAATAGTTTAAAGTTCAAAGTAGTTTAAAGGTTAAAGTATAGTTTCAAGTAATTAAATGTTGCAAGGGTGTTTCTAGTGGGTTGCTAGGTGGTTTCTAAGGTATTTTAGGTGGTTGCTATGGTGTTGCTAGGGTGTTTTAAGGTATTTTGGGTGGTTGCTAGGGTGTTGTTAGGGTGTTCTAAGGTATTTTGGGTGGTTGCTATGGTGTTGCTATGGTGTTCTAAGGTATTTTGGGTGGTTGCTAGGGTGTTGCTAGGATGTTCTGAGGTATTTCGGGTGGTTGCTAGGGTGTTGTAAGGTATTTTTGGTGGTTGCTAGGGTGTTCTAAGGTATTTTGGGTGGTTGCTATGGTGTTGCTAGGGTGTTCTAAGGTATTTTGGGTGGTTGCTAGGGTGTTGCTAGGATGTTCTGAGGTATTTCGGGTGGTTGCTAGGGTGTTGCTAGGGTGTTCTAAGGTATTTTGGGTGGTTGCTATGGTGTTGCTAGGGTGTTCTAAGGTATTTTGGGTGGTTGCTAGGGTGTTCTAAGTTATTTTGGGTGGTTGCTAGGGTGTTCTAAGGTATTTTCGGTGGTTGCTAGGGTGTTGCTAGGGTGTTCTAAGGTATTTTGCGTGGTTGCTATGGTGTTGCTAGGGTGTTCTAATGTATTTTGGGTGGTTGCTAGGGTGTTCTAAGGTATTTTGGGTGGTTGCTAGGGTGTTGTTAGGGTGTTCTAAGGTATTTTGGGTGGTTGCTATGGTGTTGCTATGGTGTTCTAAGGTATTTCGGGTGGTTGCTAGGGTGTTGCTAGGGTGTTGCAAGGTATTTTTGGTGGTTGCTAGGGTGTTGCTAGGGTGTTCTAAGGTATTTTGGGTGGTTGCTAGGGTGTTGCTAGGGTGTTATAAGGCATTTTGGGTGGTTGCTAGGGTGTTCTAAGGTATTTTGGGCGGTTGCTAGGGTGTTCTGGGTGGTTGCTATGGTGTTCTAAGGTATATTATGTGGTTGCTAGGGTGTTCTAAGGTATTGTGGGTGGTTGCTATGGTGTTGCTAGGGTGTTCTAAGGTATTTCAGTTGGTTTCTAGGGTGTTCTGGGTGGTTGCTATGCAGTTGCTAGAGTTTTCTGGGTGTTTGCTATGGTGAACTATTTATGAGTTTAAAAGTTCATAAGTGTATGAATTCATGAGAGTTCATACGTGTATGAATTAATGCATTTATAAGTTCATGAGTTTATAAGTGTATGAATTTATGAGTTTAGAGTTTATAAGTTTAAATGAGTAAGAGTTCAGAGTTTATTAATTTACGAGTTTGAGTTCATAAGTGTATGAATTCATGAGTTTATAAGTGTATGAGTTTATAAGTGTACGAGTTTATGAGTTTAAAGTTTAAATTAGTTTGAAGTTTAAAGTTTAAATAAGTTTGAAGTTTAAAGTTTAAATAAGTTTGAAGTTTAAATTAGTTTGAAGTTTAAAGTTTAATTTAGTTTGAAGTTTAATTTAGTTTAAAGTAGATAGATAGATAGATGGATAAGTGTCATAGATAGATGAGTTTATTAGTTTGAATGAGTCTCAATGGCTCATATAGTGTATAGAATGGCAGTTTGATTCAGTCTAGGGTTTCAAGGGATTTACATTTGAATTTTTGACAGTTGGGGAGTTTGAAAATCTGAAGATTCCGCAATGTAAAGTCAATGGGAGTTTTTTCCGAGTTTGATCGTAGTTTTTAGGAAAACCGTAAGTCCGATCAGTTAGAAAAGATATAGCAACTAACTTCAGACCAGTCCAAAGGTCTAGTCTGAGTTTGGAGTTTGTAGAGTTAAAGCTCTAGGAGGAGTAGCAGTCAACAGTTTTCTAAGAAGAATAATAATAATAATAATAATAATAATAAGTTTAAGTACAATATCAGTAAGTTGGCTCTCCAAGCCAACTTAATAATAATAAGTTTAAGTACAATATCAGTAAGTTGGCTCTCCAAGCCAACTTAATAATAATAAGTTTAAGTACAATATCAGTAAGTTGGCTCTCCAAGCCAACTTAATAAGTTTAAGTACAATATCAGTAAGTTGGCTCTCCGAGCCAACTTAATAAGTTTAAGTACAATATCAGTAAGTTGGCTCTCCAAGCCAACTTAACTAGAAAAAGTTCGTCGAGACAAACTTTAAGTTGGCTTGTGAAAGTTTGGACCGCAAAGTTTGAAGAAGTTTAAAGTAGTTTGAAGTTTAAATTAGTTTAAAGTAGTTTATAGTTTAACTTAGTTTAAAGTTTAAAATAGTTTAAATTAATTTAAAGTTTAAATTAGTTTGAATTTTAAAGTAGTTTGAAGTTTAAATTAGTTTGAAAGTTAAAGTAGTTTAAAGTTTAAATAAGTTTGAATTTTAAAGTAGTTTGAAGTTTAAATTAGTTTAAAGTAGTTTAAAGTAGTTTAAAGTTTTAAATAGTTTAAAGTTCAAAGTAGTTTTAAAGGTTAAAGTATAGTTTCAAGTAATTAAATGTTGCTAGGGTGTTTCTAGTGGGTTGCTAAGTGGTTTCTAAGGTATTTTGAGTGGTTGCTAGGGTGTTCTGGGTGGTTGCTAGGGTGTTCTAGGGTATTTTAGGTGGTTGCTATGGTGTTGCTAGGGTGTTCTACGGTATTTTGGGTGGTTGCTAGGGTTTTCTAAGGTATTTTGGGTGGTTGCTAGGGTGTTCTGGGTGGTTGCTAGGGTGTTCTAAGGTATTTTGGGTGGTTGCTAGGGTGTTCTGGGTGGTTGCTATGGTGTTGCTATGGTGTTCTAAGGTATTTTGGGTGGTTGCTAGGGTGTTGCTAGGATGTTCTGAGGTATTTCGGGTGGTTATTAGGGTGTTGCTAGGGTGTTGTAAGGTATTTTTGGTGGTTGCTAGGGTGTTCTAAGGTATTTTGGGTGGTTGCTATGGTGTTGCTAGGGTGTTCTAATGTATTTTGGGTGGTTGCTAGGGTGTTGCTAGGGTGTTCTAAGGTATTTTGGGTGGTTGCTATGGTGTTGCTAGGGTGTTCTAAGGTATTTTGGGTGGTTGCTAGGGTGTTCTGGGTGGTTGCTAGGGTGTTCTAAGGTATTTTGGGTGGTTGCTAGGGTGTTCTGGGTGGTTGCTATGATGTTGCTAGGATGTTCTAAGGTATTTTGGGTGGTTGCTAGGGTGTTGTTAGGGTGTTCTGAGGTATTTTGGTTGGTTGCTATGGTGTTGCTAGGGTGTTCTAAGGTATTTTGGGTGGTTGCTAGGGTGTTCTGGGTGGTTGCTAGGGTGTTGCTAGGGTGTTCTAAGGTATTTTGGGTGGTTGCTATGGTGTTCTGGGTGGTTGCTAGGGTGTTGCTAGGGTGTTCTAAGGTATTTTGGGTGGTTGCTATGGTGTTCTGGGTGGTTGCTAGGGTGTTGCTAGGGTGTTCTAAGGTATTTTGGGTGGTTGCTAGGGTGTTCTGGGCGGTTGCTAGGGTGTTCTAAGGTATTTTGGGTGGTTACTAGGGTGTTCTGGGGGTTGCTAGGCGGTTGCTAGGGTGCTCTGGGTGGTTGCTATGGTGTTCTAATTTATTTTTGTTGGTTGCTATGGTGTTGCTAAGGTGTTGTAAGGTATTTTGGGCGGTTGCTAGGGTGTTATAAGGTATTTTGGTTGTTTCCTAGGGTGTTCTGGGTGGTTGCTAGGGTGTTGCTAGGGTGTTTTGAGCGGTTGCTCGGGTGTTCTGGGAAGTTGCTATGGTGAACTATTTATGAGTTTTAAAGTTCATAGTATGATTTCATGAGAGTTCATAAGTTTATGAATTCATGAGTTTCTATGTTTATGAGTTTATAAGTGTATACATTCATGAGATTATAAGTTTAAATGAGTAAGAGTTCAGAGTTTATTAATTTAGGAGTTTAGAGTTTATAAGTTTAAATGAGTAAGTGTCCAGAATTTATTAATTCATGAGTTTAATAGTTTATGAGAGTTTATGAGAGTATGAGTTTATGAATTTAGAGTTTATGAGTTTAGAGTTAATAAGTTTAAATGAGCCTAAGAGTTCAATTTTAGAGTTTATTCATTTGTTATGAGTTTAAGATTAGATAGATAAGTGCAATAGTTAGATGAGTTTATTAGTTTGAATGAGTCTCAATGGCTCATATAGTGTATAGAATGGCAGTTTGATTGAGTCTAGGGCTTCAAGGGATTTAGATTTGAAATTTTGACAGTTGGGGAGTTTGAAAATCTGAAAGTTCCGCAATGTTAAGTCAATGGGAGTTTTTTCCGAGTTTGATCGCAGTTTTTAGGAAAACCGTAAGTCCGATCAGTTAGAAAAGATATAGCAACTCGAGTCAGAACAGTTTGAGTGTCCTTGCCGAGTTTGGAGTATGTGGAGTTAAAGCTCTAGGAGGAGATAGAGTTTGAAAATTTTAGTCTCAGAAAAAGAATAATAACTAGAAAAAGTTCGTCGAGACAAACTTTAAGTTGGCTTGTGAAGTTTGGACCGCAAAGTTTGAAGAAGTTTAAAGTAGTTTGAAGTTTAAATTAGTTTAAAGTAGTTTATAGTTTAACTTAGTTTAAAGTTTAAAATAGTTTAAATTAGTTTAAAGTTTAAATTAGTTTGAATTTTAAAGTAGT
The DNA here is from genome assembly GCA_030578255.1 of Tiaroga cobitis. Lineage (NCBI taxonomy): Eukaryota > Metazoa > Chordata > Actinopteri > Cypriniformes > Leuciscidae > Tiaroga > Tiaroga cobitis. The sequence continues at coordinate 26,966,642 of CM060591.1, read as the reverse complement.
TTGAAGTTTAAATAAGTTTGAAGTTTAAAGTAGTTTGAAGTTTAAAGTAGTTTAAAGTAGTTTAAAGTAGTTTAAAGTAGTTTAAAGTAGTTTAAAGTTTTAAATAGTTTAAAGTTCAAAGTAGTTTTAAAGGTTAAAGTATAGTTTCAAGTAATTAAATGTTGCTAGGGTGTTTCTAGTGGGTTGCTAAGTGGTTTCTAAGGTATTTTGAGTGGTTGCTAGGGTGTTCTGGGTGGTTGCTAGGGTGTTCTAGGGTATTTTAGGTGGTTGCTATGGTGTTGCTAGGGTGTTTCAAGGTATTTTGGGTGGTTGCTAGGGTGTTGTTAGGGTGTTCTAAGGTATTTTTGGTGGTTGCTATGGTGTTCTAAGGTATTTTGGGTGGTTGCTAGGGTGTTGCTAGGATGTTCTGAGGTATTTCGGGTGGTTGCTAGGGTGTTGCTAGGGTGTTCTAAGGTATTTTTGGTGGTTGCTAGGGTGTTCTAAGGTATTTTGGGTGGTTGCTATGGTGTTGCTAGGGTGTTCTAAGGTATTTTGGGTGGTTGCTAGGGTGTTTTAAGTTATTTTGGGTGGTTGCTAGGGTGTTCTAAGGTATTTTGGGTGGTTGCTAGGGTGTTCTGGGTGGTTGCTAGGGTGTTCTAAGGTATTTTGGGTGGTTGCTAGGGTGTTCTGAGTGGTTGCTATGGTGTTGCTATGGTGTTCTAAGGTATTTTGGGTGGTTGCTAGGGTGTTGCTAGGATGTTCTGAGGTATTTCAGGTGGTTGCTATGGTGTTGCTAGGGTGTTCTAATGTATTTTGGGTGGTTGCTAGGGTGTTCTAAGGTATTTTGGGTGGTTGCTAGGGTGTTGCTAGGATGTTCTGAGGTATTTCGGGTGGTTGCTAGGGTGTTGCTAGGGTGTTCTAAGGTATTTTTGGTGGTTGCTAGGGTGTTGCTAGGGTGTTCTAATGTATTTTGGGTGGTTGCTAGGGTGTTCTAAGGTATTTTGGGTGGTTGCTAGGGTGTTGCTAGGGTGTTATAAGGCATTTTGGGTGGTTGCTAGGGTGTTCTAAGGTATTTTGGGCGGTTGCTAGGGTGTTCTGGGTGGTTGCTAGGGTGTTCTAAGGTATATTATGTGGTTGCTAGGGTGTTCTAAGGTATTGTGGGTGGTTGCTATGGTGTTGCTAGGGTGTTCTAAGGTATTTCAGTTGGTTTCTAGGCTGTTCTGGGTGGTTGCTATGCAGTTGCTAGAGTGTTCTGGGTGTTTGCTATGGTGAACTATTTATGAGTTTAAAAGTTCATAAGTGTATGAATTCATGAGAGTTCATACGTGTATGAATTAATGCATTTATAAGTTCATGAGTTTATAAGTGTATGAATTTATGAGTTTGGAGTTTATAAGTTTAAATGAGTAAGAGTTCAGAGTTTATTAATTTATGAGTTTGAATTCATGAGTTTATAAGTGTATGAGTTTATAAGTGTACGAGTTTATGAGTTTAAAGTTTAAATTAGTTTGAAGTTTAAAGTTTAAATAAGTTTGAAGTTTAAAGTTTAAATAAGTTTGAAGTTTAAATTAGTTTGAAGTTTAAAGTTTAATTTAGTTTGAGGTTTAATTTAGTTTAAAGTAGATAGATAGATAGATGGATGAGTGTCATAGATAGATGAGTTTATTAGTTTGAATGAGTCTCAATGGCTCATATAGTATATAGAATGGCAGTTTGATTCAGTCTAGGGGTTCATTAGTGTATGAATCCATGAGAGTTCATTAGTGTATGAATCCATGAGAGTTCATTAGTGTATGAATTCATGAGAGTTCATTAGTGTATGAATTCATGAGAGTTCATTAGTGTATGAATCCATGAGAGTTCATTAGTGTATGAATTCATGAGAGTTCATTAGTGTATGAATTCATGAGAGTTCATTAGTGTATGAATTCATGAGAGTTCATTAGTGTATGAATCCATGAGAGTTCATTAGTGTATGAATCCATGAGAGTTCATTAGTGTATGAATCCATGAGAGTTCATTAGTGTATGAATCCATGAGAGTTCATTAGTGTATGAATTCATGAGAGTTCATTAGTGTATGAATTCATGAGAGTTCATTAGTGTATGAATTCATGAGAGTTCATTAGTGTATGAATTCATGAGAGTTCATTAATGTATGAATTCATGAGTTTCTATGTTTATGAGTTTATAAGTGTATAAATTCATGAGATTTTAAGTTTAAATGAGTAAGAGTTCAGAGTTGATTAATTTATGAGTTTAGAGTTTATAAGTTTAAATGAGTAAGTGTCCAGAGTTTATTAACTTATGAGTTTAATAGTTTATGAGAGTTTATAAGAGTATGGGTTTATGAATTTAGAGTTTATGAGTTTAGAGTTTATAAGTTTAAATGAGTCTAAGAGTTCAAGTTTAGAGTTTATTAATTTATTATGAGTTTAAGAGTTTAAGATTAGATAGTTAGAAGTGTCATTGATGAGTTCATTAGTTTAAATGAGTCTCAATGGCTCATATAGTGTATAGAATGGCAGTTTGAGTCCAGGGCTTCAAGGGATTTAGATTTGAAATTTTGACAGTTGGGGAGTTTGACAGTCTGAACATTCCGCAATGTTAAGTCAATGGGATTTTCAAATGTTTTTTTTCGAGTTTCGATCGTCATTTTTAGGAAAACCGTAAGTCCGATCAGTTAGAAAAGATATAGCACACTAAGTGAGAACAGTTTGAGTGTCCGTGCCGAGTTTGGAGTATGTGGAGTTAAAGCTCTAGGAGGAGTTAGAGTCAGAAATTTTAGGGGGCAGAAGAAGAATAATAATAATAATAATAACTAGAAAAAGTTCGTCGAGACAAACTTTAAGTTGGCTTGTGAAAGTTTGGACCGCAAAGTTTGAAGAAGTTTAAAGTAGTTTGAAGTTTAAATTAGTTTAAAGTTTAAATTAGTTTGAAGTTTAAATTAGTTTAAAGTAGTTTATAGTTTAATTTAGTTTAAAGTTTAAAATATTTTAAATTAATTTAAAGTTTAAATTAGTTTGAATTTTAAAGTAGTTTGAAGTTTAAATTAGTTTGAAAGTTAAAGTAGTTTAAAGTTTAAATAAGTTTGAATTTTAAAGTAGTTTGAAGTTTAAATTATTTTGAAAGTTAAAGTAGTTTAAAGTTTAAATAAGTTTGAATTTTAAAGTAGTTTGAAGTTTAAATTAGTTTGAAAGTTAAAGTAGTTTAAAGTTTTAAATAGTTTAAAGTTCAAAGTAGTTTAAAGGTTAAAGTATAGTTTCAAGTAATTAAATGTTGCAAGGGTGTTTCTAGTGGGTTTCTAGGTGGTTTCTAAGGTATTTTGAGTGGTTGCTAGGGTGTTCTGGGTGGTTGCTAGGGTGTTCTAGGGTGTTTTAGGTGGTTGCTATGGTGTTGCTAGGGTGTTTTAAGGTATTTTGGGTGGTTGCTAGGGTGTTGTTAGGGTGTTCTAAGGTATTTTGGGTGGTTGCTATGGTGTTGCTATGGTGTTCTAAGGTATTTGGGGTGGTTGCTAGGGTGTTGCTAGGATGTTCTGAGGTATTTCGGGTGGTTGCTAGGGTGTTGCTAGGGTGTTCTAAGGTATTTTTGGTGGTTGCTAGGGTGTTCTAAGGTATTCTGGGTGGTTGCTATGGTGTTGCTAGGGTGTTCTAAGGTATTTTGGGTGGTTGCTAGGGTGTTGCTAGGATGTTCTGAGGTATTTCGGGTGGTTGCTAGGGTGTTGCTAGGGTGTTCTAAGGTATTTTTGGTGGTTGCTAGGGTTTTCTAAGGTATTTTGGGTGGTTGTTATGGTGTTGCTAGGGTGTTCTAAGGTATTTTGGGTGGTTGCTAGGGTGTTCTAAGTTATTTTGGGTGGTTGCTAGGGTGTTCTAAGGTATTTTGGGTGGTTGCTAGGGTGTTGCTAGGGTGTTCTAAGGTATTCTGGGTGGTTGCTATGGTGTTGCTAGGGTGTTCTAATGTATTTTGGGTGGTTGCTAGGGTGTTGCTAGGGTGTTATAAGGCATTTTGGGTGGTTGCTAGGGTGTTGTTAGGGTGTTCTAAGGTATTTTGGGTGGTTGCTATGGTGTTGCTATGGTGTTCTAGGGTATTTTGGGTGGTTGCTAGGGTGTTCTGGGTGGTTGCTAGGCGGTTGCTAGGGTGTTCTAAGGTATTTTGGTTGGTTGCTATGGTGTTGCTAGGGTGTTCTAAGGTATTTTGGGTGGTTGCTATGGTGTTGCTAGGGTGTTCTAAGGTATTTTGGGTGGTTGCTTGGGTGTTGTTAGGGTGTTCTAAGGTATTTTGGTTGGTTGCTATGGTGTTGCTAGGGTGTTCTAAGGTATTTTGGGTGGTTGATATGGTGTTGCTAGGGTGTTCTAAGGTATTTTGGGTGGTTACTAGGGTGTTCTGGGTGGTTGCTAGGCGGTTGCTAGGGTGTTCTAAGATATTTTGGGTGGTTACTAGGGTGTTCTGGGGGTTCCTAGGTGGTTGCTAGGGTGCTCTGGGTGGTTGCTATGGTGTTCTAATTTATTTTTGTTGGTTGCTATGGTGTTGCTAAGGTGTTGTAAGGTATTTTGGGCGGTTGCTAGGGTGTTATAAGGTATTTTGGTTGTTTACTAGGGTGTTCTGGGTGGTTGCTAGGGTGTTGCTAGGGTGTTTTGAGCGGTTGCTTGGGTGTTCTGGGAAGTTGCTATGGTGAGCTATTTATGAGTTTTAAAGTTCATAAGTATGATTTCATGAGAGTTCATAAGTTTATGAATTCATGAGTTTCTATGTTTATGAGTTTATAAGTGTATAAATTCATGAGATTATAAGTTTAAATGAGTAAGAGTTCAGAGTTTATTAATTTATGAGTTTAGAGTTTATAAGTTTAAATGAGTAAGTGTCCAGAGTTTATTAATTTATGAGTTTAATAGTTTATGAGAGTTTATAAGAGTATGAGTTTATGAATTTAGAGTTTATGAGTTTAGAGTTTAGAGTTTATAAGTTTAAATGAGTCTAAGAGTTCAATTTTAGAGTTTATTAATTTATTATGAGTTTAGGATTAGATAGATAAGTGCAATAGTTAGATGAGTTTATTAGTTTAAATGAGTCTCAATGGCTCATATAGTGTATAGAATGGCAGTTTGATTGAGTCTAGGGCTTCAAGGTATTTAGATTTGAAATTTTGACAGTTGGTCAGTTTGAAAATCTGAACATTCCGCAATGTTAAGTCAATGGGAGTTTTTTCCGACTTTGAGCGTCATTTTTAGGAAAACCGTAAGTCCGATCAGTTAGAAAAGATATAGCAACTCGAGTCAGAACAGTTTGAGTGTCCGTGCCGAGTTTGGAGTATGTGGAGTTAAAGCTCTAGGAGGAGATAGAGTTTGAAAATTTTAGTCTCAGAAAAAGAATAATAATAATAACTAGAAAAAGTTCGTCGAGACAAACTTTAAGTTGGCTTGTGAAAGTTTGGACCGCAAAGTTTGAAGAAGTTTAAAGTAGTTTGAAGTTTAAATTAGTTTAAAGTTTAAATTAGTTTAAAGTAGTTTATAGTTTAACTTAGTTTAAAGTTTAAAATAGTTTAAATTAATTTAAAGTTTAAATTAGTTTGAATTTTAAAGTAGTTTGAAGTTTAGATTAGTTTGAAAGTTAAAGTAGTTTAAAGTTTAAATAAGTTTGAATTTTAAAGTAGTTTGAAGTTTAAATTAGTTTGAAAGTTAAAGTAGTTTAAAGTTTAAATAAGTTTGAATTTTAAAGTAGTTTGAAGTTTAAATTAGTTTGAAAGTTAAAGTAGTTTAAAGTTTTAAATAGTTTAAAGTTCAAAGTAGTTTAAAGGTTAAAGTATAGTTTCAAGTAATTAAATGTTGCAAGGGTGTTTCTAGTGGGTTGCTAGGTGGTTTCTAAGGTATTTTGAGTGGTTGCTAGGGTGTTCTAGGGTATTTTAGGTGGTTGCTATGGTGTTGCTAGGGTGTTTTAAGGTATTTTGGGTGGTTGCTAGGGTGTTGTTAGGGTGTTCTAAGGTATTTTGGGTGGTTGCTATGGTGTTGCTAGGGTGTTTTAAGGTATTTTGGGTGGTTGCTAGGGTGTTGCTAGGATGTTCTGAGGTATTTCGGGTGGTTGCTAGGGTGTTGCTAGGGTGTTCTAAGGTATTTTTGGTGGTTGCTAGGGTGTTCTAAGGTATTTTGGGTGGTTGCTATGGAGTTGCTAGGGTGTTCTAAGGTATTTTGGGTGGTTGCTAGGGTGCTGCTAGGATGTTCTGAGGTATTTCGGGTGGTTGCTAGGGTGTTGCTAGGGTGTTCTAAGGTATTTTTGGTGGTTGCTAGGGTGTTCTAAGGTATTTTGGGTGGTTGCTATGGTGTTGCTAGGGTGTTCTAAGGTATTTTGGGTGGTTGCTAGGGTGTTGCAAGGATGTTCTGAGGTATTTCGGGTGGTTGCTAGGGTGTTGCTAGGGTGTTCTAAGGTATTTTTGGTGGTTGCTAGGGTGTTCTAAGGTATTTTGGGTGGTTGTTATGGTGTTGCTAGGGTGTTCTAAGGTATTTTGGGTGGTTGCTAGGGTGTTCTAAGGTATTTTGGGTGGTTGCTAGGGTGTTCTAAGGTATTCTGGGTGGTTGCTATGGTGTTGCTAGGGTGTTATAAGGTATTTTTGGTGGTTGCTAGGGTGTTCTAAGGTATTTTGGGTGGTTGTTATGGTGTTGCTAGGGTGTTCTAAGGTATTTTGGGTGGTTGCTAGGGTGTTCTAAGGTATTTTGGGTGGTTGCTAGGGTGTTCTAAGGTATTCTGGGTGGTTGCTATGGTGTTGCTAGGGTGTTCTAATGTATTTTGGGTGGTTGCTAGGGTGTTGCTAGGGTGTTATAAGGCATTTTGGGTGGTTGCTAGGGTGTTGTTAGGGTGTTCTAAGGTATTTTGGGTGGTTGCTATGGTGTTGCTATGGTGTTCTACGGTATTTTGGGTGGTTGCTAGGGTGTTGCTAGGATGTTCTGAGGTATTTCGGGTGGTTGCTAGGGTGTTGCTAGGGTGTTCTAAGGTATTTTTGGTGGTTGCTAGGGTAATCTAAGGTATTTTGGGTGGTTGCTATGGTGTTGCTATGGTGTTCTAATGTATTTTGGGTGGTTGCTAGGGTGTTCTAAGGTATTTTGGGTGGTTGCTAGGGTGTTGCTAGGGTGTTATAAGGCATTTTGGGTGGTTGCTAGGGTGTTCTATGGTATTTTGCGCGGTTGCTAGGGTGTTCTGGGTGGTTGCTAGGGTGTTCTAAGGTATATTATGTGGTTGCTAGGGTGTTCTAAGGTATTGTGGGTGGTTGCTATGGTGTTGCTAGGGTGTTCTAAGGTATTTCAGTTGGTTTCTAGGGTGTTCTGGGTGGTTGCTATGCAGTTGCTAGAGTGTTCTGGGTGTTTGCTATGGTGAACTATTTATGAGTTTAAAAGTTCATAAGTGTATGAATTCATGAGAGTTCATACGTGTATGAATTAATGCATTTATAAGTTCATGAGTTTATAAGTGTATGAATTTATGAGTTTAGAGTTTATAAGTTTAAATGAGTAAGAGTTCAGAGTTTATTAATTTATGAGTTTGAGTTCATAAGTCTATGAATTCATGAGTTTATAAGTGTATGAGTTTATAAGTGTACGAGTTTATGAGTTTAAAGTTTAAATTAGTTTGAAGTTTAAAGTTTAAATAAGTTTCAAGTTTAAATTAGTTTGAAGTTTAAAGTTTAATTTAGTTTGAAGTTTAATTTAGTTTAAAGTAGATAGATAGATAGATAGATGGATAAGTGTCATAGATAGATGAGTTTATTAGTTTGAATGAGTCTCAATGGTTTATATAGTGTATAGAATGGCAGTTTGATTCAGTCTAGGGTTTCAAGGGATTTACATTTGAATTTTTGACAGTTGGGGAGTTTGAAAATCTGAAGATTCCGCAATGTAAAGTCAATGGGAGTTTTTTCCGAGTTTGATCGTAGTTTTTAGGAAAACCGTAAGTCCGATCAGTTAGAAAAGATATAGCAACTAACTTCAGACCAGTCCAAAGGTCTAGTCTGAGTTTGGAGTTTGTAGAGTGAAAGCTCTAGGAGGAGTAGCAGTCAACAGTTTTCTAAGAAGAATAATAATAATAACTAGACAAAGTTCGTCAAGACAAACTTTAAGTTGGCTTGTGAAAGTTTGGACCGCAAAGTTTGAAGAAGTTTAAAGTAGTTTGAAGTTTAAATTAGTTTAAAGTTTAAATTAGTTTGAAGTTTAAATTAGTTTAAAGTAGTTTATAGTTTAACTTAGTTTAAAGTTTAAAATAGTTTAAATTAGTTTAAAGTTTAAATTAGTTTGAATTTTAAAGTAGTTTGAAGTTTAAATTAGTTTGCAAGTTAAAGTAGTTTAAAGTTTAAATAAGTTAGAATTTTAAAGTAGTTTGAAGTTTAAATTAGTTTAAAGTAGTTTAAAGTAGTTTAAAGTAGTTTAAAGTTTTAAATAGTTTAAAGTTCAAAGTAGTTTTAAAGGTTAAAGTATAGTTTCAAGTAATTAAATGTTGCTAGGGTGTTTCTAGTGGGTTGCTAAGTGGTTTCTAAGGTATTTTGAGTGGTTGCTAGGGTGTTCTGGGTGGTTGCTAGGGTGTTCTAGGGTATTTTAGGTGGTTGCTATGGTGTTGCTAGGGTGTTTCAAGGTATTTTGGGTGGTTGCTAGGGTGTTGTTAGGGTGTTCTAAGGTATTTTGGGTGGTTGCTAGGGTGTTGCTAGGGTGTTATAAGGCATTTTGGGTGGTTGCTAGGGTGTTGCTAGGGTGTTCTAAGGTATTTTTGGTGGTTGCTAGGGTGTTCTAAGGTATTTTGGGTGGTTGCTATGGTGTTGCTAGGGTGTTCTAAGGTATTTTGGGTGGTTGCTAGGGTGTTCTAAGGTATTTTGGGTGGTTGCTAGGGTGTTATGGGTGGTTGCTAGGGTGTTCTAAGGTATTTTGGGTGGTTGCTAGGGTGTTCTGAGTGGTTGCTATGGTGTTGCTATGGTGTTCTAAGGTATTTTGGGTGGTTGCTAGGATGTTCTGAGGTATTTCGGGTGGTTGCTATGGTGTTGCTAGGGTGTTCTAATGTATTTTGGGTGGTTGCTAGGGTGTTCTAAGGTATTTTGGGTGGTTGCTAGGGTGTTGCTAGGATGTTCTGAGGTATTTCGGGTGGTTGCTAGGGTGTTGCTAGGGTGTTCTAATGTATTTTTGGTGGTTGCTAGGGTGTTGCTAGGGTGTTCTAAGGTATTTTGGGTGGTTGCTATGGTGTTGCTATGGTGTTCTAATGTATTTTGGGTGGTTTCTAGGGTGTTCTAAGGTATTTTGGGTGGTTGCTAGGGTGTTGCTAGGGTGTTATAAGGCATTTTGGGTGGTTGCTAGGGTGTTCTAAGGTATTTTGGGCGGTTGCTAGGGTGTTCTGGGTGGTTGCTAGGGTGTTCTAAGGTATATTATGTGGTTGCTAGGGTGTTCTAAGGTATTGTGGGTGGTTGCTATGGTGTTGCTAGGCTGTTCTAAGGTATTTCAGTTGGTTTCTAGGCTGTTCTGGGTGGTTGCTATGCAGTTGCTAGAGTGTTCTGGGTGTTTGCTATGGTGAACTATTTATGAGTTTAAAAGTTCATAAGTGTATGAATTCATGAGAGTTCATACGTGTATGAATTAATGCATTTATAAGTTCATGAGTTTATAAGTGTATGAATTTATGAGTTTGGAGTTTATAAGTTTAAATGAGTAAGAGTTCAGAGTTTATTAATTTATGAGTTTGAGTTCATAAGTGTATGAATTCATGAGTTTATAAGTGTATGAGTTTATAAGTGTACGAGTTTATGAGTTTAAAGTTTAAATTAGTTTGAAGTTTAAAGTTTAAATAAGTTTGAAGTTTAAAGTTTAAATAAGTTTGAAGTTTAAATTAGTTTGAAGTTTAAAGTTTAATTTAGTTTGAAGTTTAATTTAGTTTAAAGTAGATAGATAGATAGATAGATGGATGAGTGTCATAGATAGATGAGTTTATTAGTTTGAATGAGTCTCAATGGCTCATATAGTATATAGAATGGCAGTTTGATTCAGTCTAGGGGTTCATTAGTGTATGAATCCATGAGAGTTCATTAGTGTATGAATCCATGAGAGTTCATTAGTGTATGAATCCATGAGAGTTCATTAGTGTATGAATCCATGAGAGTTCATTAGTGTATGAATCCATGAGAGTTCATTAGTGTATGAATTCATGAGAGTTCATTAGTGTATGAATTCATGAGAGTTCATTAGTGTATGAATCCATGAGAGTTCATTAGTGTATGAATCCATGAGAGTTCATTAGTGTATGAATCCATGAGAGTTCATTAGTGTATGAATCCATGAGAGTTCATTAGTGTATGAATCCATGAGAGTTCATTAGTGTATGAATTCATGAGAGTTCATTAGTGTATGAATTCATGAGAGTTCATTAGTGTATGAATTCATGAGAGTTCATTAGTGTATGAATTCATGAGAGTTCATTAGTGTATGAATTCATGAGAGTTCATTAGTGTATGAATTCATGAGTTTCTATGTTTATGAGTTTATAAGTGTATAAATTCATGAGATTTTAAGTTTAAATGAGTAAGAGTTCAGAGTTGATTAATTTATGAGTTTAGAGTTTATAAGTTTAAATGAGTAAGTGTCCAGAGTTTATTAACTTATGAGTTTAATAGTTTATGAGAGTTTATAAGAGTATGGGTTTATGAATTTAGAGTTTATGAGTTTAGAGTTTATAAGTTTAAATGAGCCTAAGAGTTCAAGTTTAGAGTTTATTAATTTATTATGAGTTTAAGAGTTTAAGATTAGATAGTTAGAAGTGTCATTGATGAGTTCATTAGTTTAAATGAGTCTCAATGGCTCATATAGTGTATAGAATGGCAGTTTGAGTCCAGGGCTTCAAGGGATTTAGATTTGAAATTTTGACAGTTGGGGAGTTTGACAGTCTGAACATTCCGCAATGTTAAGTCAATGGGATTTTCAAATGTTTTTTTTCGAGTTTTGATCGTCATTTTTAGGAAAACCGTAAGTCCGATCAGTTAGAAAAGATATAGCACACTAAGTGAGAACAGTTTGAGTGTCCGTGCCGAGTTTGGAGTATGTGGAGTTAAAGCTCTAGGAGGAGTTAGAGTCAGAAATTTTAGGGGGCAGAATAATAATAATAATAATAATAAGTTTAAATAGGATTTCAGTAAGTTGGCTCTCACAAGCCAACTTAATAAGTTTAAGTACAATATCAGTAAGTTGGCTCTCCAAGCCAACTTAATAATAAGTTTAAGTACAATATCAGTAAGTTGGCTCTCCAAGCCAACTTAATAAGTTTAAATAGGATTTCAGTAAGTTGGCTCTCCAAGCCAACTTAATAATAACTAGAAAAAGTTCGTCGAGACAAACTTTAAGTTGGCTTGTGAAAGTTTGGAACAGAAAGTTTGAAGAAGTTTAAATTAGTTTGAAAATTTAAATTAGTTTGAAATTTAAAGTAGTTTAAAGTTTTAATTAGTTTGAATTTTAAAGTAGTTCGAATTTTAATTTAGTTTAAAGTTTAAAGTAGTTTGAAGTTTAAATTAGTTTAAAATTTAAAGTATAGTTTGAAGTAATTTAAAGTTGCTACGGTGTTTCTAGTGGGTTGCTATGGTGTTCTGGGTGGTTGTTAGGCAGTTGCTAGGGTGTTCTGGATGGTTGCTAGGCAGTTGCTAGGGTGTTCTGGGTGGTTGCTAGGGTGTTCTGGTTGGTTGTTAGGCGGTTGCTAGGGTGTTCTGGGTGGTTGCTATGGTGTTCTGGGTGGTTGCAAGGCAGTTGCTAGGGTGTTCTGGGTGGTTGCTATGGTGTTGCTAGGGTGTTCTAAGGTATTTTGGGTGGTTGCTAGGGTGTTCTGGGTGGTTGCTATGGTGTTGCTTGGATGTTTTAAGGTATTTTAGGTGGTTGCTAGGGTGTTCTGGGTGGTCGCTAGGCGGTTGGTAAGGTATTTTAAGTGGTTGCTAGGGTGTTCTGGGTGGTTGCTATAGTGTTGCTAGGATGTTCTAAGGTATTTTGGGTGGTTGCTAGGGTGTTGTTAGGGTGTTCTAAGGTATTTTGTTTGGTTGCTATGGTGTTGCTAGGGTGTTCTAAGGTATTTTGGGTGGTTGCTAGGTAGTTGCTAGGGTGTTCTGGGTGGTTGTTAGGCGGTTGCTAGGGTGTTCTAGGGTGTTGCTAGGGTGTTCTGGGTGGTTGCTATGGTGTTGCTAGGCGGTTGCTAGTGTGTTTTAGGTGGTTGCTATGATATTCTGGGTGGTTGCTATGGTGTTACTAGGTGGTTGATAGTGTTCATCTATGGTTACTATAGAGTTTTTATAATGTTCATGGCATGATTTAGCACTTAGCTAATCAATATTAGCATGTAGCTATTCACAGCTAGCATGTTAAGCATGTTGAAAGTCCTGTGTGCTAGCATGAGTCAAAAGACCCAACCCCTATCGCGATACAATGTTCTGATGCTGAGATATAGCTGTTACAAAATGGTTGCTAGGGTACTCTGTTTGGTTGCTAGGGAGTGGCTTTGCTGCTGCCAATCATGAAACTCCAAAGGCTGCTTTTCAGTATGAATGATATAAACCAACCCCCATCTCTATACCATGTTCTGATGCAGAGATGTATGTCTTGCAAAATGGTTGCTAGGGTACTCTGTTTGGTTGCTAGGGAGTGGCTTGGCAGCTGCCAATCATGAAACTCCAAAGGCTGCTTGTCAGTATGAATGATTTAAACCAACTCCCATGCCTCTGTGACATTCAGAATGGACGATATTCCTCTTTGGATTTTGGTTGCTAAGGTGCTCGTCAATGGTTGCTAGGGCGTGGCTAGGAAGTGTTGAGGTGATTCATGATTGGCTGTTTGCTGCCCCGAGTCAAACGAGACCACCCTCATGTTTCTATGACAATTCAGTCCAGAGATATCCCTTCGATCTCTTTCAATGGAAGTCTATGGGAGTTGTTGCTAAGGGTGCTCTAAATGGTTGCTAGGGCGTGGCTTGATAGCTTCACAATGATCCTGAGAGACTGATTGGTCGTCTGAGAAAATTGAGCCCGCCCCCTTGTCTCTATGACACTGTGACCCAGAGCTATGTTCAATACAAAATCACAATACAATTTACCATAGTAGGAAAAACGCATGCATTTCAAGGGCCGTCCTACACCATAGTAAGTCAATGGGGCAACTTTGGGCCGCTCCTGCCCCCCAGGGGTGCAACTTTTACCCCATTGTGAGGTATGTTCTTACAGAGCCTGCCAGCCTCATCAAATGTGGTAAATTACAAGTTTCTGAGAAATCATCGGTCAGTGCTGCGTGTCGTCAAAGTTTGTGGCAGTGTTAAGTCTATGGGATTTTTTTACCCAATTATTTGCCCCTGGGGCGAACACCGTACCCCCGATCGCTAAGAAAAGTCACAGCACACCTCTCCTCAATAATCCGCACAATTTGACGCCTCAATCAGGGGTGTGTGATGTCGGCGTGTATTTTTTAACAGATAATTACTGTGGAGTTTTTATTTGGAGTTTTTATAGAGTTTTTATAGAGTTTTTATAGAGTTATTTAGTATGGCACGAGGCCTGCGGCCTCGTGCCTATCGCCCACGGTTGCTAGGGTGCTGTAACTGGTTGCTATGGTGTGGCTTTGAAGATTTAGGGCCATTACTTATTGGCTGCTTGATAAAATAAATCCTCCTAGGGAGAGAGAGAGGTCTGCCTGACAGCAGGGCTGTCAGGCCCTTTTGTGTCTGTGTGAAAATGACAGTTGGGATTTGAATTTTTGAAAGTTCCGCAATGTTAAGTCAATGGGAGTTTTTTCCGAGTTTGATCGCAGTTTTTAGGAAAACCGTAAGTCCGATCAGTTAGAAAAGATATAGCAACTCGAGTCAGAACAGTTTGAGTGTCCGTGCCGAGTTTGGAGTATGTGGAGTTAAAGCTCTAGGAGGAGTTAGAGTTTGAAATTTTAGTCTCAGAAAAAGAATAATAATAACTAGAAAAAGTTCGTCGAGACAAACTTTAAGTTGGCTTGTGAAAGTTTGGACCGCAAAGTTGGAAGAAGTTTAAAGTAGTTTGAAGTTTAAATTAGTTTAAAGTTTAAATTAGTTTGAAGTTTAAATTAGTTTGTAGTTTATAGTTTAACTTAGTTTAAAGTTAAAAATAGTTTAAATTAATTTAAAGTTTAAATTAGTTTGAATTTTAAAGTAGTTTGAAGTTTAAATTAGTTTGAAAGTTAAAGTAGTTTAAAGTTTAAATAAGTTTGAATTTTAAAGTAGTTTGAAGTTTAAATTAGTTTAAAGTAGTTTAAAGTTTTAAATAGTTTAAAGTTCAAAGTAGTTTAAAGGTTAAAGTATAGTTTCAAGTAATTAAATGTTGCAAGGGTGTTTCTAGTGGGTTGCTAGGTGGTTTCTAAGGTAGTTTGAGTGGTTGCTAGGGTGTTCTGGGTGGTTGCTAGGGTGTTCTAGGGTATTTTAGGTGGTTGCTATGGTGTTGCTAGGGTGTTTTAAGGTATTTTGGGTGGTTGCTAGGGTGTTGTTAGGGTGTTCTAAGGTATTTTGGGTGGTTGCTGTGGTGTTCTAAGGTATTTTGGGTGGTTGCTAGGGTGTTGCTAGGATGTTCTGAGGTATTTTGGGTGGTTGCTAGGGTGTTGCTAGGGTGTTCTAAGGTATTTTTGGTGGTTGCGAGGGTGTTCTAAGGTATTTTGGGTGGTTGCTATGGTGTTGCTAGGGTGTTCTAAGGTATTTTGGGTGGTTGCTAGGGTGTTGCTAGGATGTTCGGAGGTATTTCGGGTGGTTGCTAGGGTGTTCTAAGGTATTTTGGGTGGTTGCTAGGGTGTTCTGGGTGGTTGCTATGGTGTTGCTATGGTGTTCTAAGGTATTTTGGGTGGTTGCTAGGGTGTTGCTAGGATGTTCTGAGGTATTTTGGGTGGTTGCTAGGGTGTTGCTAGGGTGTTCTAAGGTATTTTGGGTGGTTGCTAGGGTGTTCTGGGTGGTTGCTATGGTGTTGCTATGGTGTTCTAAGGTATTTTGGGTGGTTGCTAGGGTGTTGCTAGGATGTTCTGAGGTATTTCGGGTGGTTGCTAGGGTGTTGCTAGGGTGTTCTAAGGTATTTTGGGTGGTTGCTAGGGTGTTCTGGGTTGTTGCTAGGGTGTTCTAAGGTATATTATGTGGTTGCTTGGGTGTTCTAAGGTATTGTGGGTGGTTGCTATGGTGTTGCTAGGGTGTTCTAAGGTATTTCAGTTGGTTTTTAGGGTGTTCTGGGTGGTTGCTATGCAGTTGCTAGAGTGTTCTGGGTGTTTGCGATGGTGAACGGTCTCGGTTACTTCCTTGTAACCTTGTTCCCTGAGAAAGCGGAACGAGATGCTGCGCTGCTCAGCGCATTGGGAACGTCTTTAGTCGTGACCAGCTGTGAATATTGTGTGTAACACGTCGATAGAATTGACCCGGAGGTAATATAGCCTCGGTCGATGACGTCATCGGCGCGCACCCGCAACGCGAGGCTATAAATAGATGAGCCGCAGGTGCATCGTCAGGATATTTTGTCTGAAGAGCAGTCCTGGGACATCTTCAGCACGGCAAAGCAGCGCAGCATCTCGTTCCGCTTTCTCAGGGAACAAGGTTACAACGAAGTAACCGAGACCGTTCCCTTTCGAAAGCTACAATCGATGCTGCGCTGCTCAGCGCATTGGGAACGAGAATACCCACGCCGCCGTGCTTGAACATGTCTGGACCCCAACGGTTGTGCATGTGCTCACAAGAACGCAAGAAGGCCTCAGACACTAGCCTGTGATGTTGACTCAAGGACATGAGAGCCCGGAGTGGCATGAACATCCAAACTATAAAACCTTATGAATGTGTGCGGAGAGGACCAACCTGCCGCATCACAAACCTGTTGTAAAGGGGCACCCCTCGCCAAAGCACTAGAAGAAGCGACCCCTCTGGTAGAGTGAGCTCTGAGACCTATAGGCGAAGCTTGACCGCGCGCCTCATAAGCCAAAGCAATTGCATCCCTGACCCAATGAGACATGGTCTGCTTGGTGGCAGCTCCTCCTCTGTTACTACCACCATAACAGACGAATAATTGCTCTGACTTACGCCACTGGCTAGTGCGGTGGATGTAAGCCTGAAGAGCACGGACTGGACACAGTCTATACGATTTCTCCTGCTCCGGCGTTATAAACGGTGGAGGACAGAATGCTTCTAGAATGACCGGATGTACAGACGAAAATGGAACCTTAGGCAGGTAATCAGGATGAGGATGCAAAATTACTTTCACCATTCCTGGGGCAAAGTCTAAGCAGGATGGAGAGATAGACAAAGCCTGCATATCCCCAATCCTCTTCAAGGAAGTTATTGCCATTAGAAAAACCATCTTTAGAGTCAGAAGTTTATCAGACGCTGACTCTATAGGTTCAAAGGGGGTTTCAACCAGACCCTCGAGGACTATAGCTAAATCCCACGAAGGGATCTTGGTTTTTACTGGAGGCCTCAGTCGCCTGGCCCCACGAAGGAAGCGAGAGAGCAGAGGATGTCTCCCGAGCGGCGCCCCGTCAACTAAGGCGTGGCAAGCCGAAAGAGCGGCCACATAAACCTTAAGAGTAGCAGGGCATGTGCCTGTTGATAATTTCTCTTGCATGAAGTCCAGAACTGAAGCAACCTGGCAGTTGACTGGATCTACATTGTGTACAACACACCACCTTTCAAAAACACCCCATTTACCGGCATAACTTTGTCTAGTGGAGGAAGCCCTAGCACTCAGAATAGTCTCAATAACAGCAGGCGAAAGCCCAGTGTCCCTCAGTTGGTTCCCATCAGGGGCCAAACGTGAAGATTCCACAGGTCGGGCCTGGGATGGAATATCGTGCCCTCCGCCTGAGACAGAAGGTCCCTCCTCTCCGGAATCGCCCAAGGCGAGCCGTCGAGGAGAGATATTATCTCCGAGAACCACACTCTGTTCGGCCAACGTGGCGCTATCAGCAAGAGGCAAGACCCTTGTTGGCGAACTCTGGCTAGAACTCCCGGGAGCAAAGAAACTGGAGGAAACGCATACAGGCGCATCTTGGGCCATGAGTGCGCCATCGCATCCAGACCCAATGGAGCTGGGTGACTCAGAGAGAAGTAGAGGGGACATTGCGCTGTCTGCTGGGAGGCGAAGAGGTCCACCTCTGCTTTGTAAAATTTGGTCCAAATCTGTTTCACTACTTCCGGGTGGAGTTTCCATTCCCCTGTCGGTAGTGTCTGTCTGGACAGTAAATCTGCTCCCACATTCAAATGCCCTGGAATATATACTGCCCTGAGTGACAGGAACTTGTCCTGGGCCCAGAGAAAAATCTGCCTCGCTATTCTGTTCAGATTGCGTGAGCGCAGACCCCCCTGATGATTTATATAAGAGACTGCTGCTGTGTTGTCCACCCGCACTAGGACATGACAGCCCCTCAATTGATGGAGAAAATATTTCAGAGCCAGAAATACGGCCATCAACTCGAGGCAATTGATGTGCCAATCGAGCTGATGACCCTCCCATTCCCCTTGAGCTGGACGGCCATCTAAGACCGCTCCCCAGCCCATCAGGGAGGCGTCCGTCGTTAGCAGTCTGCGACGACACTGCGCCCCTAGAGTGGGACCCAAGGCAAGGAACCGGGGTCTGATCCACAGAGATAGTGTACGAAGCCCGCGGCGCGTCACTTTTATGTGCCTTTGAGGATTGGCTCTTGGATGAAATCCTCTGGCTTTTAGCCACAACTGAAATGGTCTCATGTACAACAGCCCCAGAGGAATCACCGTGGATGCTGATGCCATGAAACCCAAAATTTTTTGGTACTGACGAACAGTGAGTTCTTGGCCTAGCCTGACTTTGCTCATGGTCTGCCGAATGGTCTCGATTCGAGCGGGAGACATTTGTGCCCGCATCGTAACCGAATCCCAAACAATCCCGAGATAAGTCGTTCTCTGGGCAGGAGAAAGAACACTTTTCTTGGTGTTGAGTCTCAACCCTAGAGCAACTAGATGAGCTAACACGATGTCTCTGTGTTGGAGCGCCATCTCTCGCGATTGAGCTAGTATCAACCAATCGTCGATGTAATTCAAAATGCGAATGCCCTGGAGTCGTAACGGAGCCAGTGCTGCATCCATGCATTTCGTGTATGTGCGGGGTGACAAGGCCAGGCCGAATGGAAGAACCCGAAACTGGTACGCTTCGCCCCCGAAAGCGAACCTCAGGAATTTCCTGTGTTGTGGCAATATTTCTATGTGAAAATAAGCGTCCTTCAAATCGATCGTGACGAACCAATCGTGATGTTGAATTTGCGTCACGACCGTCTTGACGGTTAACATCTTGAACTTGAGCGCTTTGACTGTACGGTTTAAGCCTCGAAGATCTAAGATTGGACGCACCCCCCCATCCTTTTTGGGAACCAGGAAGTATCTGCTGTAATAGCCTGACTCTCTTTCTGGAAGAGGAACATGTTCTATGGCCTCTTTGCTCAGAAGGGTTTGCAGCTCTTGCGACAGTACATGCATCAGCTCCGATTTCACGGAAGTGAAGATCACGCCGTTGAAACGTGGAGGACGACGAATAAATTGGATTCTGTATCCTATCTGTACTGTGCTTAATACCCACGCAGAAATGCCTGGCAGAAGTTTCCACGCTGCCAGACTTCCTGAGAGTGGTATCAATTTTAATACTTCCTTTTGAGGGGATGTTGGATGTTCCGTGCCCTGTATAACGGCAGGAAACAACGGAACATCCAACATTTCGCTGGAAACCGCTGCCCCCCGAAGCACGAGAGGTGGCGGGGATGGAGAGGTTTTGTGAGGGTAACGGGAAGGGGCGAAAAGATCTTGCATGCGCCCCATCCCGTGGGGGGCTACCCCCACCAGATTGGGCGCCAGACCATCAGGACTTCTTCTTCCTGTTAATAATAGTCCTGAGGTCTGGCTTGGGAGGTTGCTGAGTGCGGCGAACCTGTCCCCAATCCCTGCGAGGGGGAGCACGGTCCGCTACACTCTGCCTCTTTACCTCCCTAGGTTTTGAAGGACCGGGGCGGGGCTGGGTGGCAGACGGCCCCTCCCCTTGAGTGCGGCGAGGAAGAAACTGAACAAACGCTTCCTCGTGTTTTTTAACCTCCTTGAAACGGGTGACCACGGTGTTCACGGAGTCACCAAACAGCCCAGATGGAGAAACAGGAGAGTCAATCAAAAACAGTCGATCCTTTTCTTTAATCCCTGTCAGATTAAGCCACAGATGCCTCTCCGTGCTGACCAAAGCAGACATTGAACGGCCGATGGCACGGGCCGTCTGCTTGGTCGCACGGAGAGACAGATCTGTGGCACGACGAAGCTCAGAAAATGACTCTTCGTCGATCGTACTGCCCGCACTCAAATCCTTCAACAGGTCAGCCTGGTATGCCTGTAACACTGCCATAGTGTGCAGCGCAGCACCAGCCTGACCTGCAGCTTGATAAGCTTTCCCCACTAAAGATGATGTTATCCGACAGGGTTTAGTGGGGAGGGTAGGTTTCTTTATCGAAGATGCCGAGTCGGGAGAGAGATAGCTCGCGAGCGTCTCTTCAACCCGAGGCATCTCCGTATACCCCCGCGCCTCTGCACCCACGATAGTCGAAAAAGTCGACGTCGAGGGCACAAACACGCGAGAAGTATATGGTTTACTCCATGACTTAGATAGTTCGTCATGGAGGTCCTCGAAAAAGGGAAGAGACTGATGTTTTGGTCCCTCCCCTCTGCCACCGGACAGAAACCTATCCCCTAACTTAGACTGTTTGGGGGTCTCTTGTTCGCGTGGCCAGTCAAGCTGTAATCTGGCCACAGCGCGAGTAACCACCTCGAGCAATTCTTCGACAGATCTCTTTTCACGAGAAGAACGCTCAGAGGCTGGCTGCTCACGGTCCGAAGACCCAAGAGATACATCATCCCCCTCGTGAGTCGAAGAAGCACCGGAGCGCGCTTCGAAATCACGGGAAGGGATGCGTGGATCTGGTGACGCAGCAAGCGAAAGGGACGGACCCGTCTCTTGCTCGTCATGCAGATCCATACGAGAGCCCCACGATGATAATGCGGGTGCGGTCTGGAAATAGGACAGACGGGAGCGAAGCATCTTAACAGTGAGCTGGTCACAATGCTCGCACCCGCCCTTCTCTATAGCCAGAACCGCGTGCTCTTCCCCCAAACAAACAAAACAGTAATCGTGTGTATCCAGCTCCGAGATGGGACGGGAGCATGGAGGAACACAACGCTGGCTATTTTGTTGGCTCATTTCTCCTCTTTTTTTACTTTCAAAAACTCTTTGATGTAGCGTGAGAGAGAAAAGATTCGAGAAATGAGAAATTTTCTGCACACTGCCTGACAAAACTAACTCCTAGCAAAGATCTGAGAACAGATGAGAGATAGAGAGAGAGTGTTTGCGTCCACACATGCACAGAATGGTCTGAAGACAAAAGACCTGACGATGCACCTGCGGCTCATCTATTTATAGCCTCGCGTTGCGGGTGCGCGCCGATGACGTCATCGACCGAGGCTATATTACCTCCGGGTCAATTCTATCGACGTGTTACACACAATATTCACAGCTGGTCACGACTAAAGACGTTCCCAATGCGCTGAGCAGCGCAGCATCGATTGTAGCTTTCGAAAGGGAACTATTTATGAGTTTAAAAGTTCATAAGTGTATGAATTCATGAGAGTTCATACGTGTATGAATTAATGTATTTATAAGTTCATGAGTTTATAAGTGTATGAATTTATGAGTTTAGAGTTTATAAGTTTAAATGAGTAAGAGTTCAGAGTTTATTAATTTATGAGTTTGAGTTCATAAGTGTATGAATTCATGAGTTTATAAGTGTATGAGTTTATAAGTGTACGAGTTTATGAGTTTAAAGTTTAAATTAGTTTGAAGTTTAAAGTTTAAATAAGTTTGAAGTTTAAAGTTTAAATAAGTTTGAAGTTTAAATTAGTTTGAAGTTTAAAGTTTAATTTAGTTTGAAGTTTAATTTAGTTTAAAGTAGATAGATAGATAGATAGATGGATGAGTGTCATAGATAGATGAGTTTATTAGTTTGAATGAGTCTCAATGGCTCATATAGTGTATAGAATGGTAGTTTGATTCAGTCTAGGGGTTCATTAGAGTATGAATCCATGAGAGTTCATTAGTGTATGAATCCATGAGAGTTCATTAGTGTATGAATTCATGAGAGTTCATTAGTGTATGAATCCATGAGAGTTCATTAGTGTATGAATCCATGAGAGTTCATTAGTGTATGAATCCATGAGAGTTCATTAGTGTATGAATCCATGAGAGTTCATTATTGTATGAATCCATGAGAGTTCATTAGTGTATGAATTCATGAGAGTTCATTAGTGTATGAATTCATGAGAGTTCATTAGTGTATGAATTCATGAGAGTTCATTAGTGTATGAATCCATGAGAGTTCATTAGTGTATGAATTCATGAGAGTTCATTAGTGTATGAATTCATGAGAGTTCATTAGTGTATGAATTCATGAGAGTTCATTAGTGTATGAATTCATGAGAGTTCATTAGTGTATGAATTCATGAGAGTTCATTAGTGTATGAATCCATGAGAGTTCATTAGTGTATGAATTCATGAGAGTTCATTAGTGTATGAATTCATGAGAGTTCATTAGTGTATGAATTCATGAGAGTTCATTAGTGTATGAATTCATGAGTTTCTATGTTTATGAGTTTATAAGTGTATAAATTCATGAGATTTTAAGTTTAAATGAGTAAGAGTTCAGAGTTGATTAATTTATGAGTTTAGAGTTTATAAGTTTAAATGAGTAAGTGTCCAGAGTTTATTAACTTATGAGTTTAATAGTTTATGAGAGTTTATAAGAGTATGGGTTTATGAATTTAGAGTTTATGAGTTTAGAGTTTATAAGTTTAAATGAGTCTAAGAGTTCAAGTTTAGAGTTTATTAATTTATTATGAGTTTAAGAGTTTAAGATTAGATAGTTAGAAGTGTCATTGATGAGTTCATTAGTTTAAATGAGTCTCAATGGCTCATATAGTGTATAGAATGGCAGTTTGAGTCCAGGGCTTCAAGGGATTTAGATTTGAAATTTTGACAGTTGGGGAGTTTGACAGTCTGAACATTCCGCAATGTAAAGTCAATGGGATTTTCAAATGTTTTTTTTCGAGTTTCGATCGTCATTTTTAGGAAAACCGTAAGTCCGATCAGTTAGAAAAGATATAGCACACTAAGTGAGAACAGTTTGAGTGTCCGTGCCGAGTTTGGAGTATGTGGAGTTAAAGCTCTAGGAGGAGTTAGAGTCAGAAATTTTAGGGGGCAGAAGAATAATAATAATAATAATAATAATAATAATAATAATAAGTTTAAATAGGATTTCAGTAAGTTGGCTCTCACAAGCCAACTTAATAATAACTAGAAAAAGTTCGTCGAGACAAACTTTAAGTTGGCTTGTGAAAGTTTGGAACAGAAAGTTTGAAGAAGTTTAAATTAGTTTGAAAATTTAAATTAGTTTGAATTTTAAATTAGTTTAGAGTTTAAATTAGTTTAAAGTTTAAATTAGTTTAAAGTATAGTTTTAAGTAATTTAAAGTTGCTACGGTGTTTCAAGTGGGTTGCTATGGTGTTCTGGGTGGTTGCTAGGCATTTGCTAGGGTGTTCTGGGTGGTTGTTAGGCGGTTGCTAGGGTGTTCTGGGTGGTTGCTAGGCAGTTGCTAGGGTGTTCTGGGTGGTTGCTAGGGTGTTCTGGTTGGTTGTTAGGCGGTTGCTAGGGTGTTCTGGGTGGTTGCAATGGTGTTCTGGGTGGTTGCTAGGCAGTTGCTAGGGTGTTCTGGGTGGTTGCTATGGTGTTGCTAGGGTGTTCTAAGGTATTTTAGGTGGTTGCTAGGGTGTTCTGGGTGGTTGCTATAGTGTTGCTAGGATGTTCTAAGGTATTTTGGGTGGTTGCTAGGGTGTTCTAAGGTATTTTGGGAGGTTGCTATGGTGTTGCTAGGGTGTTCTAAGGTATTTTGGGTGGTTGCTAGGGTGTTCTAAGGTATTTTGGTTGGTTGCTATGGTGTTGCTAGGGTGTTCTAAGGTATTGGGTGGTTGCTAGGGTGTTCTGGGCGGTTGCTATGGTGTTGCTAGGGTGTTCTAAGGTATTGGGGTGGTTGCTAGGGTGTTCTGGGTGGTTGCTATGGTGTTCTAAGGTATTTTGGGTGGTTGCTAGGGTGTTCTAAGGTCTTTTGGTTGGTTGCTATGGTGTTGCTAGGGTGTTCTAAGGTATTTTGGGTGGTTGCTAGGGTATTCTGGGTGGTTGCTATGGTGTTGCTACGGTGTTCTAAGGTATTTTGGGCGGTTGCTATGGTGTTGCTAGGGTGTTCTAAGGTATTTTGGGTGGTTGCTAGGGTGTTCTGGATGGTTGCTATGGTGTTCTAAGGTATTTTGGGCGGCTGCTAGGGTGTTCTGGGTGGTTGCTATGGTGTTTTAAGTTATTTTTGTTGGTTGCTATGGTGTTGCTAAGGTGTTCTAAGGTATTTTGGGCGGTTGCTAGGGTGTTCTGGGTGGTTGCTATGGTGTTGCTAGGGTGTTCTGAGGTATTTTGGGTAGTTGCTATGGTGTTCTGGGGGTTGCTAGGCGGTTGCTAGGGTGTTCTGGGTGGTTGCTATGGTGTTGCTAGGGTGTTTCAAGGTATTTTGGGTGGTTGCTAAGGTCTTGCTAGGGTGTTCTAATGTATTTTGGGTGGTTGCTATGGTGTTGCTAGGGTGTTCCAAGGTATTTTGGGTGGTTGCTAAGATGTTGCTAGGGTGTTCTAATGTATTTTGGGTGGTTGCTATGGTGAACTATTTATGAGTTTAAACGTTCATAAGTGTATGAATTCATGTGTTTATAAGTGTACAAGTTTAGAGTTAATAAGTTTAGATGAGTAAGAGTTCAGAGTTTATTCATTTTAGTTTAAGAGTTTATAAGTGTATGAATTCATGAGTTATTCACTCACAAACACTCACAGACAGACATGCTCACTAACACAAACACACACAGACACGCTCACTAAATCTAACACACACACACACACACACACACAAGCTCACTAACTCACACACACACACACACACACACACACTTGCTCACTAACTCACACACACACACACGCTCACTAACACACACACTCATGCACATACACTCACAAATGCACACACACACTAACTCGCTCACAGACACACACACATATACACGCATACATTCACTCAGACACACACTCAGTTTATGAGTTTAAAGTTCATAAGTATGAATCCATGAGAGTTCATTAGTGTATGAATTTATGAGAGTTCATTAGTGTATGAATTCATGAGAGTTCATTAGTGTATGAATTCATGAGTTTCTATGTTTATGAGTTTATAAGTGTATAAATTCATGACATTTTAAGTTTAAATGAGTAAGAGTTCAGAGTTGATTAATTTATGAGTTTAGAGTTTATAAGTTTAAATGAGTAAGTGTCCAGAGTTTATTAACTTATGAGTTTAATAGTTTATGAGAGTTTATAAGAGTATGGGTTTATGAATTTAGAGTTTATGAGTTTAGAGTTTATAAGTTTAAATGAGTCTAAGAGTTCAAGTTTAGAGTTTATTAATTTATTATGAGTTTAAGAGTTTAAGATTAGATAGTTAGAAGTGTCATTGATGAGTTCATTAGTTTAAATGAGTCTCAATGGCTCATATAGTGTATAGAATGGCAGTTTGAGTCCAGGGCTTCAAGGTGTTTAGATTTGAAATTTTGACAGTTGGGGAGTTTGACAGTCTGAACATTCCGCAATGTTAAGTCAATGGGACTTTCAAATGGTTTTTTTCGAGTTTCGATCGTCATTTTTAGGAAAACCGTAAGTCCGATCAGTTAGAAAAGATATAGCACACTAAGTGAGAACAGTTTGAGTGTCCGTGCCGAGTTTGGAGTATGTGGAGTTAAAGCTCTAGGAGGAGTTAGAGTCAGAAATTTTAGGGGGCAGAAGAAGAATAATAATAACTAGAAAAAGTTCGTCGAGACAAACTTTAAGTTGGCTTGTGAAAGTTTGGAACAGAAAGTTTGAAGAAGTTTAAATTAGTTTGAAAATTTAAATTAGTTTGAAATTTAAAGTAGTTTAAAGTTTAAATTAGTTTGAATTTTAAAGTAGTTTAAATTTTAATTTAGTTTAAAGTTTAAAGTAGTTTGAAGTTTAAATTAGTTTAAAGTTTAAAGTATAGTTTGAAGTAATTTAAAGTTGCTACGGTGTTTCTAGTGGGTTGCTATGGTGTTCTGGGTGGTTGTTAGGCAGTTGCTATGGTGTTCTGGGTGGTTGCTAGGCAGTTGCTAGGGTGTTCTGGGTAGTTGCTAGGGTGTTGCTAGGCGGTTGCTAGGGTGTTCTGGGTGGTTGCTAGGGTGTTGCTAGGTGGTTTCTAGGGTGTTCTGGGTGGTTGCTAGGGTGTTTCTTGGTGGTTGCTAGGGTGTTCTGGGTGGTTGCTAGGGTGTTGCTAGGCGGTTGCTAGGGTGTTCTGGGTGGTTGCTAGGGTGTTGCTAGGCGGTTGCTAGGGTGTTCTGGGTGGTTGCTAGGGTGTTGCTAGGCGGTTGCTAGGGTATTCTGGGTGGTTGCTAGGGTGTTGCTAGGCGGTTGCTAGGGTGTTCTGGGTGGTTGCTAGGGTGTTGCTAGGTGGTTGCTAGGGTGTTATGGGTGGTTGCTAGGGTGTTCTAGGTGGTTGCTAGGGTGTTGCTAGGCGGTTGCTAGGGTATTCTGGGTGGTTGCTAGGGTGTTTTAGGTGGTTGCTATGGTATTCTGGGTGGTTGCTATGGTGTTACTAGGTGGTTGGTAGTGTTCATCTATGGTTACTATAGAGTTTTTATAATGTTCATGGCATGATTTAGCACTTAGCTAATCAATATTAGCATGTAGCTATTCACAGCTAGCATGTTAAGCATGTTGAAAGTCCTGTGTGCTAGCATGAGTCAAAAGACCCAACCCCTATCGCGATACAATGTTCTGATGCTGACATATAGCTGTTACAAAATGGTTGCTAGGGTACTCTGTTTGGTTGCTAGGGAGTGGCTTTGCTGCTGCCAATCATGAAACTCCAAAGGCTGCTTGTCAGTATGAATGATATAAACCAACCCCCATCTCTATACCATGTTCTGATGCAGAGATGTAGGTCTTGCAAAATGGTTGCTAGGGTACTCTGTTTGGTTGCTAGGGAGTGGCTTGGCAGCTGCCAATCATGAAACTCCAAAGGCTGCTTGTCAGTATGAATGATATAAACCAACTCCCATGCCTCTGTGACATTCAGAATGGACGATATTCCTCTTTGGATTTTGGTTGCTAAGGTGCTCAACAATGGTTGCTAGGGCGTGGCTAGGACGTGTTGAGGTGATTCATGATTGGCTGTTTGCTGCCCCGAGTCAAACGAGACCACCCTCATGTTTCTATGACAATTCAGTCCAGAGATATCCCTTCGATCTCTTTCAATGGAAGTCTATGGGAGTTGTTGCTAAGGGTGCTCTAAATGGTTGCTAGGGCGTGGCTTGATAGCTTCACAATGATCCTGAGAAACTGATTGGTCGTCTGAGAAAATTGAGCCCGCCCCCTTGTCTCTATGACACTGTGACCCAGAGCTATGTTCAATACAAAATCATAATACAATTTACCATAGTAGGAAAAACGCATGCATTTCAAGGGCCGTCCTACACCATAGTAAGTCAATGGGGCAACTTTGGGCCGCTCCTGCCCCCCAGGGGTGCAACTTTTACCCCATTGTGAGGTATGTTCTTACAGAGCCTGCCAGCCTCATCAAATGTGGTAAATTACAAGTTTCTGAGAAATCATCGGTCAGTGCTACGTGTCGTCAAAGTTTGTGGCAGTGTTAAGTCTATGGGATTTTTTTTACCCAATTATTTGCCCCTGGGGCGAACACCGTACCCCCGATCGCTAAGAAAAGTCACAGCACACCTCTCCTAAATAATCCGCACAATTTGACGCCTCAATCAGGGGTGTGTGATGTCGGCGTGTATTTTTTAACAGATAATTACTGTGGAGTTTTTATTTGGAGTTTTTATAGAGTTTTTATAGAGTTTTTATAGAGTTATTTAGTATGGCACGAGGCCTGCGGCCTCGTGCCTATCGCCCATGGTTGCTAGGGTGCTGTAACTGGTTGCTATGGTGTGGCTTTGAAGATTTAGGGCCATTACTTATTGGCTGCTTGATAAAATAAATCCTCCTAGGGAGAGAGAGAGGTCTGCCTGACAGCAGGGCTGTCAGGCCCTTTTGTGTCTGTGTGAAAATGACAGTTGGGATTTGAATTTTTGAAAGTTCCGCAATGTTAAGTCAATGGGAGTTTTTTCCGAGTTTGATCGCAGTTTTTAGGAAAACCGTAAGTCCGATCAGTTAGAAAAGATATAGCAACTCGAGTCAGAACAGTTTGAGTGTCCGTGCCGAGTTTGGAGTATGTGGAGTTAAAGCTCTAGGAGGAGTTAGAGTTTGAAATTTTAGTCTCAGAAAAAGAATAATAATAATAATAATAATAATAATAATAAGTTTAAGTACAATATCAGTAAGTTGGCTCTCCAAGCCAACTTAATAATAACTAGAAAAATTGCATTTCCTGTGGAACATGCGTGTGAATGCTTGAAATGCTTAAATGAAATGCACAAACAACTGCAAAATATTGCTAAACAAGCTGAGATGCACAAACAACTGCAAAATATTGCTAAACAAGCTGAGATGCACAAACAACTGCAAAATATTGCTAAACAAGCTGAGATGCACAAACAACTGCAAAACAGAGCAAAAATGCAAAAAAAGCTTAATTCAAATGCATTAATAAGCTTAAATGTAAAAAAAAGATTAAAAAAATTGTAGAAAACTAAAGAGTTTAATTAGAGAGGTAGAGAAGTAGACACAGAGGTAAATAAATAAAGGGGTAGAGAAAAATACAGAGGTAGAGAAGTAAAGGAGAACAAAAAAAGAAAGGTAGAGATAGATAGATAGATAGATAGATAGATAGATAGATAGATAGATAGATAGATAGATAGATAGATAGATAGATAATTTGGACACAGAAAGTCAAATGCAACAAAAACCTGTAGTAATTAAAGTTCCTTCAGAAAAGAGCTCAGTGACTGTCCACCAATCAGAACACAGGACCAATTATGTGTGTCTCCCTTTGATCTTGTCTAATCAACATCACCTGGGCAATCAGCTTTCCTATATAGACAGAGGCCAAAATCGCTGATACTTGGCCTCGAACAAACCTCCCTAGAGACAAAACTATAGGTTGTATCGGCGAAATGACCTGACCGTGAGCGAGACAAGGCCTTTGTGAACGATGTGATGTATTTTTTTTGTGGATAGAGTTGAAAAAAGGGACCATTTTGGCAAGTTAAAAAAGTGGTTCGTAATGCTCTGATCACAAAAGTTTGACCTGAATTTATAATTGATGCCAATGGAGGATTTTCTGTCACTCTTGTCCTTTGGAAGGACACAGAGACAAAACTATAAGTCCCAGGGATTTACTAAACACACGAGAGGAACCACAACAAAAATACCTACGTTTCAAGTATAATTTTATGCCCAAAGAGTGAAAATTGTGGCCAGGCCAGCGATTTAAAAATTATTTTTTAGCATTAGATTTCAAGCTGGCTCACTCTAGCTTATGACATCATGCACTCTAGCTCTGAACAGTCTCTCTCATTCACTCCCATTATAATTTCAGAAACGGCTTGAAAAACATCATGAGACTAAAGGAGAGATTGTGAAAAAAGTATAATAGATATTGTTGTGGCAAAAATTCTCAAACAAACATCACTGCGTAAGAGACACTCAGAGTCAAATTATATAAAATAGAAGTATTTATTCTTGCAAGAATAGGAGCAGTCTAATACACAGTTGTTACCCTGTGCAGAAGAGTGACACACCCCCCAGACAGACTGAACTAGCTTTTATCTTAGTTTCAAGGCCTTTCTTCCCCCCAGAGCCTTCCTCCCAGTAGTTTTCCATAGACGTCACTAGTTGGCCCACTAAGCTCCCCTGCACCAAATGGCCTTCTGACATCTAGGTCAGAGGTCCTTGTTCGTCTGTTCTCTGGAGTGTCTCCCTCTTCTGCCTCCCCAGGTACATAAACAGAATCCTCTCACTACAAGTGAGAGACACACATGTGACATTCTTTGAATCATCTACTAAAGATCAATGAATATCATTAAAATTGCCACTACAACTCCTCACTTTTTATCATTCTGATTACCCATAATCACAATAATAAACAATAAGACAAATTTTAAGTCATATCATCACACTTATACTTTTCATCTCTGATTTTTGCATAAAATGATCACTCTCCTTGAACCTGTGAAGAAAAGTTTAGAATGAAGAAGCATAAGGCTGTTTTTGTGGGGGAAAAGCCCCGTAATATTTTAGCAAGCAAGTAAACATTTCACTGCGTTGGGCTAAGCGAGAAATCTCTGTTTCTGCGCTCCTGTAAACAGACCCTCAGTCACGACAGTAAGGAAAAGGTAGTTATAACATAGCAAGGAAACAACCAGATAAAAGTAAAATAAAAAAATCCCTCAGTTTCAAACCCTATCTTTGTACGCCATCTCGTAACACGGATGACTGCTGCTTTTAACCCCCTTTAAATCTTTGCCCTTAATCTTTCTCAGAAAATAAACAAATAGAAGAAAAACAAACAGAACATACATTTAACACATATCTCACTGTAGCTCCCACTACCTGTGTCGTCACAATTTTGTTCATCCTTGGGATAGACTGTCATTTTCACAATTGAACAGACAGCATGTTTCCCCTGTCACTGTAATCATATTCACCCATGAATAACAAAATTATTAGAATAACAATCCTAACTCCTATCATTAAGCCTTTTCCATTAATCTACGCCCATCTCCATATTTCATTTACTTCTAATTCAATTTAGTAAGCTCTATTTAATGCCATATTTAACAAAATCTAACCAGAGAAGTCTTATAATTTTATCCATTCTTCTAACCAATGCAGTTGTTCAATATTAACTCTAATATTTCCATTACGGACACAATCAATATATTTTCTACATTTACAATCAAATCAATACTTTTAATTCAAACATGCTGTGGTTCTACTTAATACGCTTCAACAATTATCCCTATAATTTACATTAATTAATAGATCTCTTCCCAAAAACATTTTCCTTAAATATTTCCTAATGAATAAGTAACCAATCAAATCTTTTGATCGACTGTATATCAATACTAAGCCCTATTTTGATTTAATCAAATCAAATCCTCAAAATAATCACAAAACCCCATTCTTCTGTTAAACTTAAACCATCAGTTGGCAGTTGGTTCCTCCTCCAGGCGTGTTGATAATCTCGTTCGCCCCATGGACTATGGGATGGTTGTGGCCTGTTGGTGTTGTCTAAGGTGAGAGGCTTGGACCCAGGTGTCACACTCCAACCATTTTCTGATCCTTATAAGGTTTTCCCTTATATCACGACCGCACCCCCACTGGAGTGAACTGTCACCTGTGAATGGAGACCTTAAGTATTTTGTTAGTGACCGCTTGTCTAGCCGCTCGTCCCCTTTGGTTTGACCTGTGGATTCAACCTGAAACATTATCACCGGATAATTTCTCGCTCACTTAATAGCACTCAGGATCCTTTTCCCCTGAAAAACAATATTTATACATTTGGAACAGAATCAGTTCTGTTTTCTGCAATCCATCCTGACATTCTGTAAAAGGAAAATTTAAGTTTGCGCTGCGCAGGTGTGGCACCTTTCTGCTACAATAATAACCCAGGCCAGGATAGTTAGTCAAATTCATCCATAGCCATCATTTTATAGGGGACATTCTCCCCTGTATCCAAAAGTCTGTATGCTCTGTAAAGAAAAACAAATGTCGAGGTTATTTTCAGATAGTAAAATACGTAGTTTCTTTTGTCTGCTGTGCTGCCATGGCCTTCGCTGCTGCATCTGCCCTAGCGTTTCCTGTTGAAACAGTCCTGCAAATACATGTACAGACAGCAAATTTTGTTTGGGACCCAAGTAAACCATATTTGGCAATTGTTATACCATCTCCCTCTTGATGCACGACACAACTCGAGCATCAATTTAACATAACATTTAACATAGTGTTTTTTATAAAGTTTGCCATCAACACTAACCCAAACGGCGTCCTTCAGCCAAATTTTGCCCAGACATCCTTCTCTGCCTCTGAAACAAAAAATATTACATTCTTCACTTAAAGCCCAATCTCATCTTCTTATCGAAGTATTTGACGGGCAACGTCCCTGAGTCTCACAGCGAATCTTGCTTTTCAGGCCTGTTGTTTGGTCTCTCAAGTCAGTCATCTACAAACATTTCTAAAGTCATCAATTTTCAGGTCAGGTCGTGCTGTACAGACTTGGTCAATGTCAGTCAATCATTTCTCCCCCTTTGTTCACAATTATCATAAATGTTAAGGGCTCTCTTGATACTTCGAAATTGACTTAGCCAATATGTCATTTTGTTGTTGCCATCAAATCTACAATATTTTCATTGATCTCAGCCCATGCCAGATGGTGATCTACAACTACACAATTCCAATTTACACAAATACTTAAACTGATCCAGAACATAATTCAAATCGACATCCTGCATGACAAAAGTATTACTACCAGACAGAGCTTGATGTCCAATCAACTTAAAGCTCGTCCCATGTTCTGTATTGTCTTTTCAACCGTTCCACTCAGAATTATCGGCTTCTTTAAAATTTGTCATTTGCCTTAACCCATCTGTAATGATAAAACTGTTCTGTTCTAATTTCAATACTGTTCTAATATTAGTACCCCAAACTAATACATACAACATAAAGTGCTGTCACCATCACACACACACTCATACTAGACACACACATGTTAACTGCTCATTCTCAATGTTTGCCCTTTCCTTATATCATCGTTAAAAGGATTTAAATTTTAAATAAGATTTTAAACTTCACATATTTTCTGTAGCTTTTCCCTAATTTTACATGGTCTCTTAACCACTTTCAAAGCATGTCTTGTTCATTATTCATTAGATTTTTAGACAAGTCAGCTGGGTTGTTTTGGATTCATTATCATTATTTTCCTTCAGCTTGCTCTAGCAGGCCGATAACAGAAAGACAGACACAGTTACCATTCCTTCCTCCAGCTCAAGCAGTCTCTCTCACTATAAATCCATTTCTTATACAAAATGTAATATTAAATTCATTACAATAACCTTTGACCATCCACCTTTGTTATCCAGACTTAAATCTACAAAGCTGTCTTCATCTTTAGTCACCACCATGTCTAACGACCTTCAGGAGTTAGAACTATGTTATAGACTAGTTCTAAATCAACTTCTATACATTTTCCTTGCCCATAAGGCAACCGACATCAAAAAGTTTTATTACTGTCTCCACAACAATTAATAATGGCAATCCCCCTTACGGTCTCAGCTGGCTCTTGAAAGCCCTTTGCCATTAGCTCTTTGTCTATAATTTTCTTCTCAGGGTGTTGTCCCCCCGGTTTAGTTGCAGACACTTGTCACAATGAAAAACAAGCCATACAACTAATGCGGTTTCTTCTGGTGAGTGGTATAGAGGAGCTTTTGCATCATGGGGAAGACTGGCGTGACTCGTCATAGCTTCATCTCCCCCTAACGGTATAAGGACGCTGCTGGCCTCACAGCTCCTGCTCAACTCTCATACCTGTCTCACATAAAACATCTCCATTCAGGAAATGCCCAGTGACTTTACGTGAGCCCTCTGGCTTGGGTTGCCCCCTGTCTGGCCAAAGAAGGTCTTACCCGTCATGGAGGTGGTCACTCGTGCCCACTGGTGACCGCTTTTTTCCCATCACACAATCGGTTTTCTTCAACAGAACTCAGCTGCTTTCTGGAGCTTAGGAAAGGCACGTTCAAGAGTCACCAGAGCCATTCTCATTGCCTAATATTGTTCACACAGGGAGACAGGTCAATAACAACAGTATTTAATCACTTAAATCCATTATTTTATCTTAAAAGCAGAAACCCTAGCTGCTTAGCCTATACTCAGCGAATTTGGATCATCCGTACGTTCAGTGAACTTTACCTGTAGACGGAGCCATCGGTCCTGAATGGTGGAGACTAAATGAGACAAAGAAGTTACTGGTCCTAAAATAAAATAAAATGTCTTCAAGTTCTGCATTATTATTTTAAAGACTTCTTTAAAGTCATTCAGTTTTACATTTACAAATACAACTTGCCCCTTATGGCAATTGTTTCTTTAAACATCTCTGTCTCTATGATTCTTCAACTGAAACTGTGCTTTACTACAAATAGCTTATCACAGATAACAGCTTTGAGCTGACATTGAATGAGAGAGACTCTGAGACATTCAGGACTGGCACACTGCACTCTCATAAACTTCTAACATCAAACTTTTATCTACCATCCTATAGCTTTATCCCAGCTTAAGGCATATTTGCCAGAAATTACATGTGTTTCCAAATAAACATAATTTTTATAGTTGTCTTTATTTAGACATTACAAATTTCCACTCAGATTGAGTCTCTGTTGCACTGGCAGTTTCAGCCACAGCACACATTAGATCCAGATAAGCAAACTGTTTCATTACAGCCAATAATAAACTTATCTTTTGAAAGCAAAACATCAGCTTCTAGTTCTTTCATGGTCAACTTTTCAAGCTGTTTGTTTAATCAGCATTCAGCAACTGTTAATCCAGTATTGCTTCTGCTTACTTGATCTTAAATAAAAATAATTATTCCAGTTCTCAATAACGTTTCACATTTCTCAATCAGCATTTTAGTTGTCAAGTTCTCAATTACGTTAACTTTGACAAGGCTAGCACTCTCTGCTTGATACATCTTTTGCAATTATTATAAATCATTCGTGAGATTAGTCTCTCTCCTTAATCTAAACCCTTTCTAAAATGTTTAATTAAAACACAATCATCCTGTTAGTTACTTTGATATATTTTGCAACTCACATTTGTTGGAGTCATTAATTTTACATCAACCTGTATTCATCAGTTCACTTTTATAGATCTTTTCTTTCTTATAGGATTCACTTTAAGACTTCAATCTTTTGACCTTGTTTTTATCTCTTATTTCTCAGACGAAAAATGTTACTGTCGTCATTTAAACACTGATCTACTTTCAAACCCCACATTATTATCAGAAATGTGTCACTATCACATTTTCAAACACCTTCTTGGTGGGCATTTAGTTACCTATTAAATTGTCCTGATGACCACCATTAAAACACTCTGTCA
Organism: Tiaroga cobitis; assembly: GCA_030578255.1. Classification (NCBI taxonomy): domain Eukaryota; kingdom Metazoa; phylum Chordata; class Actinopteri; order Cypriniformes; family Leuciscidae; genus Tiaroga; species Tiaroga cobitis. Next base: position 26,932,460 of record CM060591.1, on the reverse strand, counting down.
TCTAGTGAATTTGTTTCAGCCTCAACTTCAGCATCAGACACCTGTCCTTGACTATAGTTTGATCACTGTGAGCTTGCAAACGGCTCCAACTTACTGCACACTCTTGAAGCAGTGTGTGTCCCATTTCAGGAATGTAAACAGAGCCACTGATAAGCAGTTCTCTGTATTCCTTTACAGTCCACCATTCGCGGATTTAATCACAATAGCCAAATCATAATCTTCATCATTATTATAGGCGGAACATAATTTCATGAGCAGCACAGAAAATGCTCAAAATATTCGAATTTGTTTTCTGTCTTTACACATTTCTCCCAGCTTATCTTTTACAAAACATCATCTGCAAATCTCTTCAAAGTGAGATCTTCTGAGCAGAGCTGTTTACAGCATTTGCTCTCTTCTGTCTCACTATTTATTTATTTATTTATTTATTTATTTTCCCGGACTGTTCCGTTACTCTTCATAAAGTGTAACAATTTGTACATCATTATTTTCATTACAACTGGTTTGAAGCCTTTTCCCTTCCATCACATTGTTAGTCTATTTAACTTAATATTATCATTATTGTCTTATCTCTACTGTTTCTCCAAAACAGATTATATTACTCAGTCCGTAAATTACACAGACAACCATTATAGCTACTTGCTTCAATACCCTTATTTTCTTAACATTAATAAAATAAAGCAGATATATCATCATTTCAATCATTTTTTTATCAAAATCTAGAATTGTTCCCCATTCTGCTTAAAACATTCTTCATATCATGTTAATCCCTGTCAATCATACAATGCCTTATTTTATTCTAAAACTGACTTTCCATTTCAACATTTAAACAGTTAATTTGACTTCCATAAATTCTGTCAGACCATGTCTATTTTCATCACATATAGTTTTCTACTATATTTCTCCTTTCTTTTCCCTACATGCCAGTTCCCTCATTATCCTCTCCTTTCTTTTCTCAAACATGCCAGTTCCTTCATTATCTAACCAGTACATGATTGTTTGAACAATCCCCACACACACATATCTCACACACCAACCTTTTTGTTTTTTTTCACTTCCCTCTTCCACCAAGTCTCTATAGACATCTAATGTCATGCATCCATTTACTGGATGAAGAAGTAAAAAAAACATTATTTCTCCTGGCAGTTTGACATTTTATCTTCAAGCCAACAATCCATTATCTGTTCACATTTTTTTTTACACACATGTTGAACACGGACACAACTTTTGTTTCTCACTGCTCTGTTCAACTGATTCCCGCACCATCTTTAATGTTGTGGCGCTCAATACCTCATTTGACAAAACACCGGTGTACCAAATTTCGCAAGCTTGCTCTGAGACTTCCCCATACTGGCTGCTTTTCTCTCTGTTCTCTGTGGATTTCTCACCGCGCGTTCTCTTTATCTGTCAGGCGTCCCCGTTACAGACCCGATTTTTTCTTTTAACCCAAATCGGTCGGGTTGCACTCGTTAGTGCCCTCCTAATTAAGGTTTACCAAAAAAAATCTTTTCTGGCTCCCCCTAACTAGCTTCAGCACCTAAAAAACCATTTGCTCCGTGGTGGAACAACTGATTTTCAGGTTACCTATCTGTTTGCAAACTTCTTGATCCGCTACAAATCTCAGTTAATCTCAGATACTTTCGTATCTGTTTGAAACCTCTTGATCCGCTACAAATCCCAGTTCATCTCAGATAATTTTCTCTCGTATCTGTTTAAAACCTTCTTGATCTATCTATAGATCTCAGTTAAAATCCAGATTACGCACCACAGAGACAGCCCTCAGCCAATATGGTTCAATTTCTCTCTTTCCCCTCTATTAAACTGAATTTGCTTTGCTTACCCAGAGATGTTGTTCCGTGCCACTTGCGGGTTCTTTAGATTCCAGTGGTCGATTCTCCCGGCCCTGATATCGGTCGGCCCCTCTCTCTCAAGTTTACGAGGTAGAGCTGGAACTTACTTAGTCCAGGTGGCCAAACACCGTCCGATCTCAGGTCCAGGGAACACGTTCAAGGAATATCACTTCTGACACCAAAACTGTTGTGGCAAAAATTCTCAAACAAACATCACTGCGTAAGAGACACTCAGAGTCAAATTATATAAAATAGAAGTATTTATTCTTGCAAGAATAGGAGCAGTCTAATACACAGTTGTTACCCTGTGCAGAAGAGTGACACACCCCCCAGACAGACTGAAACTAGCTTTTATCTTAGTTTCAAGGCCTTTCTTCCCCCCAGAGCCTTCCTCCCAGTAGTTTTCCATAGACGTCACTAGTTGGCCCACTAAGCTCCCCTGCACCAAATGGCCTTCTGACATCTAGGTCAGAGGTCCTTGTTCGTCTGTTCTCTGGAGTGTCTCCCTCTTCTGCCTCCCCAGGTACATAAACAGAATCCTCTCACTACAAGTGAGAGACACACATGTGACATTCTTTGAATCATCTACTAAAGATCAATGAATATCATTAAAATTGCCACTACAATATCAAAAAGTTGAATACAACTTTAATAGCTTACAAATTTCTCTACATTTTAAAGTTTAAATGACAGAAATAGCTGAAAGTATGCAGAAGTTGTAGGCTTTGAAAGCAGAAGGAGCATAAAGCAGAATTTGAAAAATTCTCCATTGACTTCCATGTTAAAAAATATGCATAAAAAGATTAATAATTCAAAAAGTATAAAGGTTATAAAAAAGAAAAGTAATAGCACACATGTCCTTGAAAAGCTGCACATTTTGATACTTGAATGGTTTTTGTAGCACAAAGTGGAGAAGAGAAGAAAGCGACCGAAAAACGTACGGAAGAATACGGAATAATAATAATAAAGATTTGGATTTCAAGAGTGTGAATGCTTGAAGCATTCACACTAATAATAATAATAACTAGAAAAAGTTCGTCGAGACAAACTTTAAGTTGGCTTGTGAAAGTTTGGACCGCAAAGTTTGAAGAAGTTTAAAGTAGTTTGAAGTTTAAATTAGTTTAAAGTAGTTTATAGTTTAACTTAGTTTAAAGTTTAAAATAGTTTAAATTAGTTTAAAGTTTAAATTAGTTTGAATTTTAAAGTAGTTTGAAGTTTAAATTAGTTTGAAAGTTAAAGTAGTTTAAAGTTTAAATAAGTTTGAATTTTAAAGTAGTTTGAAGTTTAAATTAGTTTAAAGTAGTTTAAAGTAGTTTAAAGTTTTAAATAGTTTAAAGTTCAAAGTAGTTTTAAAGGTTAAAGTATAGTTTCAAGTAATTAAATGTTGCTAGGGTGTTTCTAGTGGGTTGCTAAGTGGTTTCTAAGGTATTTTGAGTGGTTGCTAGGGTGTTCTGGGTGGTTGCTAGGGTGTTCTAGGGTATTTTAGGTGGTTGCTATGGTGTTGCTAGGGTGTTTCAAGGTATTTTGGGTGGTTGCTAGGGTGTTGTTAGGGTGTTCTAAGGTATTTTGGGTGGTTGCTAGGGTGTTGCTAGGGTGTTATAAGGCATTTTGGGTGGTTGCTAGGGTGTTCTAAGGTATTTTGGGTGGTTGCTATGGTGTTGCTAGGGTGTTCTAAGGTATTTTGGGTGGTTGCTAGGGTGTTTTAAGTTATTTTGGGTGGTTGCTAGGGTGTTCTAAGGTATTTTGGGTGGTTGCTAGGGTGTTATGGGTGGTTGCTAGGGTGTTCTAAGGTATTTTGGGTGGTTGCTAGGGTGTTCTGAGTGGTTGCTATGGTGTTGCTATGGTGTTCTAAGGTATTTTGGGTGGTTGCTAGGGTGTTGCTAGGATGTTCTGAGGTATTTCGGGTGGTTGCTATGGTTTTGCTAGGTTGTTCTAATGTATTTTGGGTGGTTGCTAGGGTGTTGCTAGGATGTTCTGAGGTATTTCGGGTGGTTGCTAGGGTGTTGCTAGGGTGTTCTAAGGTATTTTTGGTGGTTGCTAGGGTGTTGCTAGGGTGTTCTAAGGTATTTTGGGTGGTTGCTATGGTGTTGCTATGGTGTTCTAATGTATTTTGGGTGGTTGCTAGGGTGTTCTAAGGTATTTTGGGTGGTTGCTAGGGTGTTGCTAGGGTGTTATAAGGCATTTTGGGCGGTTGCTAGGGTGTTCTGGGTGGTTGCTAGGGTGTTCTAAGGTATATTATGTGGTTGCTAGGGTGTTCTAAGGTATTGTGGGTGGTTGCTATGGTGTTGCTAGGGTGTTCTAAGGTATTTCAGTTGGTTTCTAGGCTGTTCTGGGTGGTTGCTATGCAGTTGCTAGAGTGTTCTGGGTGTTTGCTATGGTGAACTATTTATGAGTTTAAAAGTTCATAAGTGTATGAATTCATGAGAGTTCATACGTGTATGAATTAATGCATTTATAAGTTCATGAGTTTATAAGTGTGTGAATTTATGAGTTTGGAGTTTATAAGTTTAAATGAGTAAGAGTTCAGAGTTTATTAATTTATGAGTTTGAGTTCATAAGTGTATGAATTCATGAGTTTATAAGTGTATGAGTTTATAAGTGTACGAGTTTATGAGTTTAAAGTTTAAATTAGTTTGAAGTTTAAAGTTTAAATAAGTTTGAAGTTTAAAGTTTAAATAAGTTTGAAGTTTAAATTAGTTTGAAGTTTAAAGTTTAATTTAGTTTGAAGTTTAATTTAGTTTAAAGTAGATAGATAGATAGATAGATGAGTTTATTAGTTTGAATGAGTCTCAATGGCTCATATAGTATATAGAATGGCAGTTTGATTCAGTCTAGGGGTTCATTAGTGTATGAATCCATGAGAGTTCATTAGTGTATGAATCCATGAGAGTTCATTAGTGTATGAATTCATGAGAGTTCATTAGTGTATGAATTCATGAGAGTTCATTAGTGTATGAATCCATGAGAGTTCATTAGTGTATGAATTCATGAGAGTTCATTAGTGTATGAATCCATGAGAGTTCATTAGTGTATGAATCCATGAGAGTTCATTAGTGTATGAATCCATGAGAGTTCATTAGTGTATGAATCCATGAGAGTTCATTAGTGTATGAATCCATGAGAGTTCATTAGTGTATGAATCCATGAGAGTTCATTAGTGTATGAATCCATGAGAGTTCATTAGTGTATGAATTCATGAGAGTTCATTAGTGTATGAATCCATGAGAGTTCATTAGTGTATGAATTCATGAGAGTTCATTAGTGTATGAATTCATGAGAGTTCATTAGTGTATGAATTCATGAGAGTTCATTAGTGTATGAATTCATGAGAGTTCATTAGTGTATGAATTCATGAGTTTCTATGTTTATGAGTTTATAAGTGTATAAATTCATGAGATTTTAAGTTTAAATGAGTAAGAGTTCAGAGTTGATTAATTTATGAGTTTAGAGTTTATAAGTTTAAATGAGTAAGTGTCCAGAGTTTATTAACTTATGAGTTTAATAGTTTATGAGAGTTTATAAGAGTATGGGTATATGAATTTAGAGTTTATGAGTTTAGAGTTTATAAGTTTAAATGAGTCTAAGAGTTCAAGTTTAGAGTTTATTAATTTATTATGAGTTTAAGAGTTTAAGATTAGATAGTTAGAAGTGTCATTGATGAGTTCATTAGTTTAAATGAGTCTCAATGGCTCATATAGTGTATAGAATGGCAGTTTGAGTCCAGGGCTTCAAGGGATTTAGATTTGAAATTTTGACAGTTGGGGAGTTTGACAGTCTGAACATTCCGCAATGTTAAGTCAATGGGATTTTCAAATGGTTTTTTTCGAGTTTTGATCGTCATTTTTAGGAAAACCGTAAGTCCGATCAGTTAGAAAAGATATAGCACACTAAGTGAGAACAGTTTGAGTGTCCGTGCCGAGTTTGGAGTATGTGGAGTTAAAGCTCTAGGAGGAGTTAGAGTCAGAAATTTTAGGGGGCAGAAGAAGAATAATAACTAGAAAAAGTTCGTCGAGACAAACTTTAAGTTGGCTTGTGAAAGTTTGGACCGCAAAGTTTGAAGAAGTTTAAAGTAGTTTGAAGTTTAAATTAGTTTAAAGTTTAAAATAGTTTAAATTAATTTAAAGTTTAAATTAGTTTGAATTTTAAAGTAGTTTGAAGTTTAAATTAGTTTAAAGTAGTTTAAAGTTTAAATAAGTTTGAATTTTAAAGTAGTTTGAAGTTTAAAGTAGTTTAAAGTAGTTTAAAGTAGTTTAAAGTTTTAAATAGTTTAAAGTTCAAAGTAGTTTAAAGGTTAAAGTATAGTTCCAAGTAATTAAATGTTGCTAGGGTGTTTCTAGTGGGTTGCTAGGTGGTTTCTAAGGTATTTTGAGTGGTTGCTAGGGTGTTCTGGGTGGTTGCTAGGGTGTTCTAGGGTATTTTAGGTGGTTGCTAGGGTGTTGCTAGGGTGTTTTAAGGTATTTCGGGTGGTTGCTTGGGTGTTGCTAGGGTGTTCTAAGGTATTTTTGGTTGTTGCTAGGGTGTTCTAAGGTATTTTGGGTGGTTGCTATGGTGTTGCTAGGGTGTTCTAAGGTATTTTGGGTGGTTGCTAGGGTGTTCTAAGGTATTTTGGGTGGTTGCTAGGGTGTTCTGGGTGGTTGCTAGGGTGTTCTAAGGTATTTTGGGTGGTTGCTAGGGTGTTCTGGGTGGTTGCTATGGTGTTCTAAGGTATTTTGGGTGGTTGCTAGGGTGTTGCTAGGATGTTCTGAGGTATTTCGGGTGGTTGCTAAGGTGTTGCTAGGGTGTTCTAAGGTATTTTTGGTGGTTGCTAGGGTGTTGTTAGGGTGTTTTAAGGTATTTTTGGTGGTTGCTAGGGTGTTGTTAGGGTGTTCTAAGGTATTTTGGGTGGTTGCTAGGGTGTTCTAAGGTATTTTGGGTGGTTGCTAGGGTGTTCTGGGTGGTTGCTAGGGTGTTCTAAGGTATTTTGGGTGGTTGCTAGGGTGTTCTGGGTGGTTGCTATGGTGTTGCTAAGGTGTTCTAAGGTATTTTGGGCGGTTGCTAGGGTGTTCTGGGTGGTTGCTATGGTGTTGCTAGGGTGTTCTGAGGTATTTTGGGTAGTTGCTATGGTGTTCTGGGGGTTGCTAGGCGGTTGCTAGGGTGTTCTGGGTGGTTGCTATGGTGTTGCTAGGGTGGTCCAAGGTATTTTGGGTGGTTGCTAAGGTGTTGCTAGGGTGTTCTAATGTATTTTGGGTGGTTGCTATGGTGTTGCTAGGGTGTTCCAAGGTATTTTGGGTGGTTGCTAAGGTGTTGCTAGGGTGTTCTAATGTATTTTGGGTGGTTGCTATGGTGAACTATTTATGAGTTTAAAAGTTCATAAGTGTATGAATTCATGTGTTTATAAGTGTACAAGTTTAGAGTTAATAAGTTTAGATGAGTAAGAGTTCAGAGTTTATTCATTTTAGTTTAAGAGTTCATAAGTGTATGAATTCATGAGTTATTCACTCACAAACACTCACAGACAGACATGCTCACTAACACAAACACACACAGACACGCTCACTAACTCTAACACACACACACACACACACACACACACACACATACTGGTTTCCATGTTGGATGGGGACCAACTTTATGACCATCACCTGTGGGGACCACCCTTTCTAAAGGTTCTAGAGGTATAAAAAAAATTAGGGATACTTACCATAGCTTTGATAACTTATACACGCCTTCAAATATCTGAATTGATGAAGTAATGATTTGACCATGCGCAATGGGGACCTTTGAAACATCGAGTGGACATGTCTTATAGGGACCTACTTTGCATAATATTTGCATAATTCACACAACCTCCCATTTGATTTGTGGGGACCTAATTTGCATAATTCACACAACCTCCCAATTGATTTAAGGGGACCTAATTTGCATAATTCACAGAACCTCTTATTTGATCTGTGGGGACCTAGATAGAACAATAAGTATATCACTATTTGACAAATAATAGGCATTTATATAAAGTAAATCCTCAGATTGCATTTGTCCATTTGCCCTTAAAAATGGATTGAATCTACAACCAAGTAGAATTAAAATATACAGTAGTACAAAACAACTTCGATTAGTTAATGTGGGGAGATAGTGAGGACTGCAAATGGTGCCAGTGATGCAAAGCTTCACTCTTGCATAGAATACCTATGGCTGGTTTCACAGACCTGGCTTAAGATAGTCTCAGACTAAAGTCCGTGTTTAAGCCTACGTTTGATTGGAATAGTAGTGTGATTGAAGTGGATTGTGTGTGAATGGAGAACTGCAACAAAGGATTGCATGCAAGTAGTGAATTATTTTCTGGATATTTTCCAACCCATTTCATAACCACAAGTCAAACATTCAAACCTTTCCACTTCAAACTATTCTTTCTATAATTGTAATTTTTCAGTCACCCTCCCAGCATCACCTGCTACTCATTCACCTGATACTTATTTAAAAAATCTACTACTAATTGAGCTTCAATACATTAATTTACATTACAATGGCTGAATTCAACTTTTATTGAGTTTAACTTCACAAAATAACTCAAATGAAGTCATACCTCAAAACAAATTCCTGATATTAAAAGTATAAAATATATATATATATATATATATAACTTTCACACACATGTGAATTTAAACAAACTACAACTTTAAAATAACTTTATTGTTCGACCAATGCTTTCCGACTGGTGGTCACAGTCATCATAAAACATATGGCAAACAATATTTCAAATAAAGTTATTCTATAGCCTACACGTGTTTCTGTAGTTTTAAAGGGTTAGTAAACCCAAAAACATCTTTAACCTTTTAACATCTTTGAACAAAACCTGCCACGACAGAGTTGGATCTTCACATTATTATTATTTGCACTGGAATTTCTTTTTGTAAGCTGTAATACGATTATAAATGTAAAATTTTACAGTCTTCCAATCGCGGTTCTTAAGCGCTCCTGGTTCAGCTTTCAAACATTTTTCACAGTCACTCTTTGCTGGTACAGTGAGCGATGTGATGAATCGCTGCATGTGCCTTTCCACCGCCTGCACCTCTGTCTGCTACCAGGGTGTCTTCTGGGTACTTTTACCTAAAAGTGGACAGAAAAAATCTATTGAAATGAGAAAGTGTGTGTACTGGAATTCCAATCCAAAGTTCTAAATCCTATTATCAGTATTTATTAGGTCTGCCCTCTAATAGTTAACCACAATTTTATTAGTCGGTTAGTCGCAGGGGAAAAAAAACCCCGCAGGAAATCACGCAGGCTGTGTCGGACAGATCAATAACGGCAGTCGGCAGGAAATCCAAACATTTGCCTATCAGTCATTGACCTTAAATATGGCTTATCACTTGAAACATGCGAGTAGTATCAACCTTACAAGTCGCTCACTCTAATGTTAACCTGATAAATGTGTTATTATTAGACTCATATCTGTGCGTGTGTGGAAAGACGCTTTACATAGAGGCGCCGGCGGGATCATTTTACTTAAAATACTCTTGTCCTTTTATTCATATAGATAAGAGTAATGCAAACTGTAAAGGGTCAAATTTCATTTTCTATTATTTCTGTAAACTCACAATAACTACAAAATGTTTTGCTTTTGTAAAATAATGAAAACAATAAGGATGTGCTTTCTGCTGTCTCAGTAAACTTGAGCGTCACAGAAATGAGCCGAAACTCAGCGTGTACTCACCTCACACACGATAAATATATCTATAGAAAGCTTGAAATGTCTGCTTTTAAAGGAACCAATTCAAGTGTAAAATAATTATTCTCATTATGTAATCCATATGAAACGTGCATATATGCGCGTCACTGCGGAGATGAGTCAGCATCGTTGACTTAATTTATTGGTAATGTTTTCGGCTGCAGATTACAATGTTTAGTAATGGTTCAATGTTTGCCGGTGCGCTGTGGAGCTTTGTGCGCTGATTAGGCTTTGTATTATATAGGCAATTAAAGGCTCATTATTATTAGTTAAGGCTTAGTATAAAAATGTGATTAGTAGTCATTCATTTTAAACTATTAGTCAACTAGAAAAATCTTTAGTCAGCATCTATATTGCAAGAGAAATTATTTGCACTCTATCTATAAATAGAATTACACTGTCAATCAAACAGTGATTTTTGCATTGTCACTTGGCCTGAAATGATCATTGGGGAAAAGGAAAATATATTAAGATCAATGTCTTGGCTGCAAGTTATTTTTATGCATCCATCCACTCAAACTTCTCCAGGAGATACCCTACGTTCACACCGCCGCCGCTCTGCCAGCGACGCCATGGAAATATTTGTGGACGCTCTGATGTAGATCGAATACTTGGTCTTTTTTAAAACTATATTTAAAGGGGCCGCAAAGCAAACAAGCATCTCAATAGTTATTTTTGCAGAAAATTGATCAATGGAAAGAACTTAATTATAGTGACATGTTTGCTAATGAAATAAACCAATTAAAAGCTATTTGTGTGGTGTGGCTTTTGTGTTCATGGTTAAGTGCTATTCTAATTTGCATTCCCGCTGAAAAACAAGTGTTCTAGCGCAAAAATTTTGCCTATAAATAGTGTTGCGTGCCTTCTTATCAAATTCAAATGATCAATCTCTCCTCTATTTTGCTTGGGAAATAATGTGGTCGGAACCAAAAAGTTACTTGACTGCGTTCTCTGGAATCCTCTCAAACGGAGCACTTCTACATTACGATTGGTTGCTGCCGAACCACGTCATTGCTCATTACCATAAATTTGACCTGATTTCAACTTCTCCTCGCCGCTCTCACCGTCCAAGACTCGTCGCCCTCTCTGGAGCTCGCCAGATAGTTATTCCTGATATTTCAATTTATTAGAACAGCTACAGTTCCTACTAGTGCCACAAAGCACCTAGTAGATTCTAGAATCAACCAAGTAACCCTCTAAACAACTACTGATGGGTTCCTGATCATTATGATATTGAAATCCATGTATAGAGGAACAATTTAGTTGCAAAGTGTTCAAGTCGCTAAAATTTTGGTGGAAACGTCTCAAAAAGGGAAACAGCAAAAAACAAAATCAGCATTTAGTGATCTGGTCTGAGATCTGGGTATCAAAGTGCTCCTAAATTGTCTAATTTAGTCTTAGAAATGTGTAAAGAGTTCACCTTTGGAAGAAGGCCTCACAGCACTGGCTCCTGAAGGCATCTCTTCATCTGATGGTGGTCTGCGTCTCTTGGGTGGTGGCGGCATGTCATTCCTCTCGGTAGGAGGAAGTGCCACCTCTGAAGATGGTTCTATAGAAAATAATCAAAGTTCAACATTTTCAGAAAGATATACACTTTAAATGTACTATAGAATGCTGATAATTGTTGTGTTACAAATTTATTAAATGTTTAATTTAGGTTCCAATAGAATAGTATATAAACTGAGAAAGTTTAGTAGACTGAATTTTGCATTTGAGTTATAAATGATGATTATATCAGAGTTTTCCAGTAAGAGATTCCTGCCAGTCCTGTTTCTCTCTATTGTAGGTTAAATGAGTCAGATTACTGAGACTCACTCTTTGGCTCAATCCCAATACACCCCTTGGCCCTAACCCCTCCGTTTTGCGCGTTCACGTCTAGGGGTAGAGTGTCCCTATTCTTGTTGAGATCGAGGGGTAGGGCGAAGGGGTAGGGCTACATAGCCCTTGAAACGGAAATTTTTTAGAGGCACACTCCAAACGGAGGGCTACGAGATAGTTCACAGAATGCATCGCAAATCACCGCGAGATGGGTTCGCAAACGGTTAAACATTTAAATTTAGCCCCAGATGACACCACCATGCACTTTAATTACTCTTATAATAATAATAGAATGATTTGAATTAAGAAATTGTATAATAAATTACCTTTCCGAAACAGAAAAGACATACATTGAGGAAGGAATGTTATAATGAATCTTATATCATCATGTTTCCTCAAAGTTAAGAGCAGCTGCGCTGATTGTCAGTCGTTGTCATGTAGAAATCCTGTAAAAACTCTGTAACGTCAGAGCCATCGCCGACGACTGATGATGTATCGGGTTCATGAAGGGTTGTTCCATTTCGCAGGGGAATATTTCAACCCCATGGCCCTTGTAACTCTGTTTTAAGGGCCAAGGGGTACACTCGAAAACAAGGGGTAGGGGCAAGGGGTGAATTAGGATTGAGCCTTTGTCTTTAAATGGCTCTAGGAGCCCGTTCCAGTCGTTAAATAGTCAGGCTGAGTGGATTATCACCTATGCATCTGAATCACACTGCTATGCTGATGAGATCAGGGCTGGGGAATTTCCGTTAACAAGCAGACTTCCGTACTTCATTTACATGCTTTGTTTTAGAGTGTCTCCACCTCTATGTAAATCCCTCCCCCTTGAAAAGGCATATAGACTACAAGGCACACTGCCTTAATTAGACTAGACTGGGATGACTACAGCGATGCACAGCGAGTTCTCAAAGAATCCTGCTTGAAAGATGTCCCAATGTCTCCTGGTCTCTGCTTCGACTATACACTGTGTTATTGCACTTATGCACTAATTATTTAAAATCATTAAAGTACAATAAACCCTAAACCTGTGCAATTCTTCATTATTGCAAGTATAATTGAACTGCATCTTTACAGCAGACTAGTGTTGCACGATATACCGATACTAGAAAGGTATCGCGATACCCAGCTATTAAAATCGGAACGATATGAAATTTTATTAGTACCGGTACTTTAAGAGTGACATCACTCTAAATAATAAGAGCAGTATTTCTTTATTTTGCGTCGATGTGTGACAGTCGGAGTCAGGACGTGTGTACAGAGCTCTGCTTCCACTGTTTACATTCACTAAACAACGAAAGCAGAACAGTAAAATACACTCACCGGCCACTTTATTAGGTACACCTGTCCAACTGCTCGTTAACACTTAATTTCTAAGCAGCCAATCACATGGCGGCAACTCAGTGCATTTAGGCATGTAGACATGGTCAAGACAATCTCCTGCAGTTCAAACCGAGCATCAGTATGGGGAAGAAAGTTGATTTGAGTGACTTTGAACGTGGCATGATTGTTGGTGCCAGAAGGGCTGGTCTGAGTGTTTCAGAAACTGCTAATCTACTGGGATTTTCACGCACAACCATCTCTAGGGTTTACAGAGAATGGTCCGAAAAAGAAAAAAACATCCAGTGAGCGGCAGTTCTGTGGGCGGAAATGCCTTGTTGATGCCAGAGGTCAGAGGAGAATGGCCAGACTGGTTCGAGCTGATAGAAGGGCAACAGTGACTGAAATAACCACTCGTTACAACCGAGGTATGCAGCAAAGCATTTGTGAAGCCACAACACGCACAACCTTGAGGCGGATGGGCTACAACAGCAGAAGACTCCACCGGGTACCACTCATCTCCACTACAAATAGGAAAAAGAGGCTACAATTTGCAAGAGCTCACCAAAATTGAACAGTTGAAGACTGGAAAAATGTTGCCTGGTCTGATGAGTCTCGATTTCTGTTGAGACATTCAGATGGTAGAGTCAGAATTTGGCGTAAACAGAATGAGAACATGGATCCATCATGCCTTGTTACCACTGTGCAGGCTGGTGGTGGTGGTGTAATGGTGTGGGGGATGTTTTCCTGGCACACTTTAGGCCCCTTAGTGCCAATTGGGCATCGTTTAAATGCCACGGCCTACCTGAGCATTGTTTCTGACCATGTCCATCCCTTTATGGCCACCATGTACCCATCCTCTGATGGCTACTTCCACCATGTCACAAAGCTCTAATCATTTCAAATTGGTTTCTTGAACATGACAATGAGTTCACTGTACTAAAATGGCCTCCACAATCACCAGATCTCAACCCAATAGAGCATCTTTGGGATGTGGTGGAACGGGAGATTCGCATCATGGATGTGCAGCCGACAAATCTGCGGCAACTGTGTGATGCCATCATGTCAATATGGACCAAACTCCCTGAGGAATGCTTCCAGCACCTTGTTGAATCTATGCCACGAAGAATTGAGGCAGTTCTGAAGGCAAAAGGGGGTCCAACCCGTTACTAGCATGGGGTACCTAATAAAGTGGCCGGTGAGTGTATATACGCACAGCGAAACATGCATGATGAGAAAAAGCGCGGGACATGCTCGCGCTGCCGGGCTCAGACCTGAAGAGCGCACACACGCCTTTCACACAGCATGCGATAGTCACTTCAGTTCTCTTTCGTGGATTATTTGGATTGAATAATCAAAATTCTAGGTAAAAATTTACATCCTGACGAGTATTCACGTAAACACAGTCGGGTATGTCTTTAGTGAATGTAAACCATTTGTAAAAATAAACCATATGTGTTCCATTGGGAAGCCTACGTGCAGGCATAAAGGGCCGGACCAGCAGCCTAATATTCTGTGTAATTAATGTTGATGAAACAACAGAAAATAGAGAATCACCCAATGCTTGACTGAATAAATGTATCTATTTATTAAGAATCAGTCAATAGTTAATTTATAGAGTGAAGACTTTATTTTTTTCAGCTACAGTACTAGGTTTATTTAACAGTAGCATTCAAAAAAGAAATGAAGCACTGTTTATTTTATTTGTCTCTATTGTTTGTAATTTGCTTTTTTGCTTATTTTAAATAACAAAAATAGAATTAAATTAAATATCTGTATTGTCATTATAAAATTACATTTAAAATATATTAAATAACTCATTTCATGAAATATTTTGGTCATCCCAACCTGTTCAGAATTGTGAAAGGTTAGCAAATGTTAACATAATTGATAATAATGCCAATGTTGTAAACATCTTTGTAAGGACGTACACACTGGCAGTTGCTAATTATTATTATTTTATTTAATAAAGGGAAGGTAAATGGGTAAAAAAAGCATTGAAGGAACAAATTTTAAATCTTAAACTTTATAAAACAATGAATTGTAAGTTCTGTCATATTTTTCAGTTACTTTTACTGTTTTCATTTTTTTCCCCCATGGTATCGATATCGAGGTATTTTAGTCTGGTATCGTATCGAAGTCATAATTTTGGTATCGTGACAACACTACAGCAGACATTTAATCAAACATAAGCTCAAGCAAACTAAGACATGAAATAAAATGGTTAAATACTCAATCTGACATGGTTCGTTTAGTGCCATGACACAACCAACACGAGAAGAGAGCGGATCAGCTAGCATTTTACGACAAATTTGCACCTTTCTCTTATGAAATATAATTTTTATGGTAGTAAACTCCACAAAAAATATTCACTCCAGAATAAATGTTTAGTGTAAGACATTTTGAAGAATAGCTTGGAGGTATTTGATTCATTACACAAGTAGTGAATCAAGCAGTTTCGTAAAAAACGTTTGTTCAGCATACTGAAGAATCTTTTTTTAATGTTGGCTATGATGTTTCTTCAAGTTAAGTGACTACTAGATTTTGCAGTTATTCAATAGTCTTCAGTGTATTTTGAAAGTAATACAAACCGTCAACAGTAGATGAACAGTGTCCCTCTTGTATGCTCCCGTCTTCCTCATCACAGTCAATAACTTTTTCTGTGGAAGTTCAAAGTACAGCTTAGCAATGGTAAAACACATGGTATATGAATAGATGGTAAACAGAAAAATCAAACAAAAGTCAAATAAAATACCACACCATCAGGAGCTATCCCAATTTCATCCAAGTTCTTGCCATGGAACTCAGCTAATCTTCCTTGCTCAAGAGCCATTAGAACTTTGCTGATCTTGGCAAGTTGCAGGGTCTTCTCAGGGAGACGATAGAACTCACGATGGATTCTTATGTCGTGTCCAAGAAAGTTTGCCAGCTGGTCCATCTCTGTGTCAGTCATATTCAGCACTGTTGAAAGTGTTGCGGCATGCTTTCGCAGTCTTGTAGATGTCAGTGACTTGGGACACTTTGCGCCACACACCTTAGCAAAGCCACGGAGGCAGTCTGACCCTCGAAAATGTGTCATGGCTTCTGGTCTTGCAAACATATAGGGATTGTCTTTCAGAACCCCACAAGCCTCTCTCTGCTTAACAAGGAGTTCTAAGGCACATAGCATTTTTGGAGTCAGAAGAATTGGAACTGGTCGACCACGCTTTCCCCTTGTGATAACCCTTGTGAAGTGTCTGCAGAGTTTTTTTTCCACTTCAGAGAGTGCCCAGTCCACATCTTCATGTGGATCAGAAGTGTCTCTTGATAGAAATGCAGACAAAGGCATGCTCGAAACCTCTCCTTCCCTGCGGCGGTTAAAGAGAATCATCTGGGCTAGACACACCTTTGCCAGCTCCATCCAGGCTTTAGTAGAGGGACTTTCAGAGAGTGTTTTGAACCACTTGTCTTGCACTTCACTGAGATATGTATGCATTTTCTGGACGTCTTCGGTAAAGGGCATGATAGTGGGCACATTCCACTTTGCTTCACTGATGTTCCTCAATGCTGTAGCCGAGATCATCTCGTTCCACTTGTTCTCATGGACTTCTAGAAACTCACTGGCATTCTTTACAAGCTGTTTGTCATTTGAGATTAATCCCTGAGCTTTTAAGAGTTTGCTCACTTTAACCAGGGAATTCCCAAGCTTGTTTGCAAGCGATGGAATCATGAACTTGTCCGTTTCACTGTCATACCCACACGTATACTTCACAGCTTTGACAGTCTCCATGTACTTCTTTGGATTTACACAATCTTCCATCGTTTTTAATGAGGTGACTCTCCTCGCCTTGTGAATCAACCTTCCCAATTCTCGCATCTTCTCCCGCACATACTGTTTATTTTTGGCTGATAGCCCTCCTTTGTTCAACAAGTGCTGCCCAATTTCAGTAATTACTCTGTCATTTTTTATTATATCTGTGATTGGGTCAGGATTCATGGCACTGATTACTCCCCACAGTTGTTTGGTCATGTTTGAAGGCACAGGCCCCGTGTATGTACACATGGACTGAACACGGTTTTTTCCTGGTTTGGGGGGGACTGACTGAGGTTTAAGTCTACAAGAACGCATATGACGCCACAGGACCTTTCTTGTAAAAAGTCCTTGACAGTACGCACAATGCATGAAATCCTCTCCCTGCGCTTTTTTAGGTGGTCGTTTAAATGGCACCAGTTCCCCCTTTCCTGATTCCATAACAGCAGCATTGTGGGCATAGTTCCCTTTGTTGCGAATATAATCCAGCTGTTTTTTTCTCTCTTTTGAACCTTTTGGAAAGCTTAGAGCTCTAGCCACATCAGATGTATTTGCATGTGAACTTTCTAGATGCCTTGCCATCTTAGCGTAAGGTTTGGAGCAATACAAGCAGTAATGTCTCTTGTTATACACTCTACCGCCATCTCTTTTTTGGTATGCTTTAACAACTACGCAGTCTGAACTGGGCTCTTCTACGGTTTCAGATGTTTTAGACGTAAGGCTGTGCATTTTGTCTGACGTTGTTGTGTCACAGTCAGGGGAGCTTACAGAAGCAGATTCATTCATATCCAGTTCATCAAGAAGCTGATGCTTTGTTGGGTTCAGTGTAAGGCTAACATCACTGTCACTGTCACTGTTGGAAGTGGTATCTGGGACATAATTATCTGAACTCTCTGGTGTAGAATCAAAGAGCTCACCAGAATCTTGAAGATCCATGTCTTTCATCTTAAATGAAAAAAATATATATATTAAAAAGTTAATTAGAAATAGGTAGAACTGCTGCATTTAATTAATTGATCATTAACAGACATAAATTGGCAACTATTGTGATAATCAATGTACTGTTCAAGTATTGTTTTGTTTTAAATTTACAAGTTACACGTGATGATTTGCTGCTTCTTACTGTTTGTTATACTAAAGTTCTTAAGTGTAATAAAACGTTTTGGGCAGTTAATCTGACAAAAATAAGGACATCTGATGGGTTTTGGGTTTAATGTAATGGGGATGCAAATTTTTGATTCTCTGATATTTTGTAGTCAAAATGATTTATAACATAAGAATATATTAATTACATAAATTAATTGATATTGCCTTCATATCCAAACACCTTAATCATATGTAAAGAGTGAGCAGAGCGAGCTTCCATAGGAATGAACTCAAATTATGAATGCCCGTGCAGTCGTGCACATTTAACTTTCGCTTTTAAATTATCGAGGATTTTAAAATTTAAAAGAGAAAAACTCCAACGTGTGCATGTAAATATTGCCATTGAATCTCTTGTTGCGACTTGAGAACTTACCATGATACTTTTAGTCCGTCTCAGTCTTGGTACAAAAATTTCATTTTCATTTCGGAGCTGTATCACAATCTGTAAAAAGAAAAGGAAACAGTATATAAACAACATTTTACATTATTACAGTATTTGAAATGTAAAAATAAAAAGCGCAAGAAAAAAATAAAATAATTACTGTCCAGCAAACCTTGCTCGCACACATCTGGATTAAAACCAGCTTCATGGGGACCTTTCACACACAACGTTATAGTTCCTTATGGGGACCAGTTTCATCAAATTCAAAACACAGGTTTGAGCTCAAACACTGACTGAAAGTGTGTTGTGGGGACGTCGTGAGTGTCCATTTTAATGCAACAATTAACGCAGAAAAAAAATCCTCTTGAAGGATAAAACTGGCCCTAAATACTCCACTGCCACTAATCTACTGGACACATGTCGTAAAACAGTTTAATGTACTAATTTACAGCAGATACGCATCAAAATATGCTTACAAAGCACTAAACCATGACAAAAACCTAAATCTTTAGTGATGAATGTGAACGTACCTGTTGAGGAGAGTTGATTTGATCAGATTCATCATCCATCTGAGTCTCTGACTGAAGAGAAGGATCAGAGTTACTCGCTGTGCTGGTATTAACAGGAGCGCTGGTCATCTGTAAGAGACAACATTCAAAATGACAAGATGTTAGATCATGGAAACACAAGAGAGAAATCTGAAGCAGATACCACATGGTTTGAGAATGAGAGACAAATCAACTACATCTAAAACATGCATTCCTGTCCAGTCAAACTCTGTGTGCGCTCACACACATCTGGATTAAAACCGGCTTCATGGGGACCTTTCACACACAACGTTATAGTTCCTTATGGGGACCAGTTTCATCAAATTCAAAACACAGGTTTGAGCTCAAACACTGACTGAAAGTGTGTTGTGGGGACGTCGTGAGTGTCCATTTTAATGCAACAATTAACGCAGAAAAAAATCCTCTTGAAGGATAAAACTGGCCCTAAATACTCCATTGCCACTAATCTACTGGACACATGTCGTAAAACAGTTTAATGTACTAATTTACAGCAGATACGCATCAAAATATGCTTACAAAGCACTAAACCATGACAAAAACCTAAATCTTTAGTGATGAATGTGAACGTACCTGTTGAGGAGAGTTGATTTGATCAGATTCATCATCCATCTGAGTCTCTGACTGAAGAGAAGGATCAGAGTTACTCGCTGTGCTGGTATTAACAGGAGCGCTGGTCATCTGTAAGAGACAACATTCAAAATGACAAGATGTTAGATCATGGAAACACAAGAGAGAAATCTGAAGCAGATACCACATGGTTTGAGAATGAGAGACAAATCAACTACATCTAAAACATGCATTCCTGTCCAGTCAAACTCTGTGTGCGCTCACACACATCTGGATTAAAACCAGCTTCATGGGGACCTTTCACACACAACGTTATAGTTCCTTATGGGGACCAGTTTCATCAAATTCAAAACACAGGTTTGAGCTCAAACACTGACTGAAAGTGTGTTGTGGGGACGTCATGAGTGTCCATTTTAATGCAACAATTAACGCAGAAAAAAATCCTCTTGAAGGATAAAACTGGCCCTAAATACTCCATTGCCACTAATCTACTAGACACATGTCGTAAAACAGTTTAATGTACTAATTTACAGCAGATACGCATCAAAATATGCTTACAAATCACTAAACCATGACAAAAACCTAAATCTTTAGTGATGAATGTGAACGTACCTGTTGAGGAGAGTTGATTTGAGCAGATTCATCATCCATCTGAGTCTCTGACTGAAGAGAAGGATCAGAGTTACTCGCTGTGCTGGTATTAACAGGAGCGCTGGTCATCTGTAAGACACAACATTCAAAATGACAAGATGTTAGATCATGGAAACACAAGAGAGAAATCTGAAGCAGATACCACATGGTTTGAGAATGAGAGACAAATCAACTACATCTAAAACATGCATTCCTGTCCAGTCAAACTCTGTGTGCGCTCACACACATCTGGATTAAAACCGGCTTCATGGGGACCTTTCACACACAACGTTATAGATCCTTATGGGGACCAGTTTCATCAAATTCAAAACACAGGTTTGAGCTCAAACACTGACTGAAAGTGTGTTGTGGGGACGTCGTGAGTGTCCATTTTAATGCAACAATTAACGCAGAAAAAAATCCTCTTGAAGGATAAAACTGGCCCTAAATACTCCATTGCCACTAATCTACTAGACACATGTCGTAAAACAGTTTAATGTACTAATTTACAGCAGATACGCATCAAAATATGCTTACAAATCACTAAACCATGACAAAAACCTAAATCTTTAGTGATGAATGTGAACGTACCTGTTGAGGAGAGTTGATTTGAGCAGATTCATCATCCATCTGAGTCTCTGACTGAAGAGAAGGATCAGAGTTACTCGCTGTGCTGGTATTAACAGGAGCGCTGGTCATCTGTAAGAGACAACATTCAAAATGACAAGATGTTAGATCATGGAAACACAAGAGAGAAATCTGAAGCAGATACCACATGGTTTGAGAATGAGAGACAAATCAACTACATCTAAAACATGCATTCCTGTCCAGTCAAACTCTTTGTGCGCTCACACACATCTGGATTAAAACCGGCTTCATGGGGACCTTTCACACACAACGTTATAGTTCCTTATGGGGACCAGTTTCATCAAATTCAAAACACAGGTTTGAGCTCAAACACTGACTGAAAGTGTGTTGTGGGGACGTCGTGAGTGTCCATTTTAATGCAACAATTAACGCAGAAAAAAATCCTCTTGAAGGATAAAACTGGCCCTAAATACTCCACTGCCACTAATCTACTGGACACATGTCGTAAAACAGTTTAATGTACTAATTTACAGCAGATACGCATCAAAATATGCTTACAAATCACTAAACCATGACAAAAACCTAAATCTTTAGTGATGAATGTGAACGTACCTGTTGAGGAGAGTTGATTTGAGCAGATTCATCATCCATCTGAGTCTCTGACTGAAGAGAAGGATCAGAGTTACTCGCTGTGCTGGTATTAACAGGAGCGCTGGTCATCTGTAAGAGACAACATTCAAAATGACAAGATGTTAGATCATGGAAACACAAGAGAGAAATCTGAAGCAGATACCACATGGTTTGAGAATGAGAGACAAATCAACTACATCTAAAACATGCATTCCTGTCCAGTCAAACTCTTTGTGCGCTCACACACATCTGGATTAAAACCGGCTTCATGGGGACCTTTCACACACAACGTTATAGTTCCTTATGGGGACCAGTTTCATCAAATTCAAAACACAGGTTTGAGCTCAAACACTGACTGAAAGTGTGTTGTGGGGACGTCGTGAGTGTCCATTTTAATGCAACAATTAACGCAGAAAAAAATCCTCTTGAAGGATAAAACTGGCCCTAAATACTCCATTGCCACTAATCTACTGGACACATGTCGTAAAACAGTTTAATGTACTAATTTACAGCAGATACGCATCAAAATATGCTTACAAATCACTAAACCATGACAAAAACCTAAATCTTTAGTGATGAATGTGAACGTACCTGTTGAGGAGAGTTGATTTGAGCAGATTCATCATCCATCTGAGTCTCTGACTGAAGAGAAGGATCAGAGTTACTCGCTGTGCTGGTATTAACAGGAGCGCTGGTCATCTGTAAGACACAACATTCAAAATGACAAGATGTTAGATCATGGAAACACAAGAGAGAAATCTGAAGCAGATACCACATGGTTTGAGAAAGTGAAACATTCATTTTACATAGTTAATTATTGGTTTTTTTTTGTGATTATATTTCACCCATTAGTTGCAACATGGTCATTGTATGCCACATTGGATATGGATCTAATTTATTGGAATAGACATCAATTAGATTCATAGATTTCTAATAGATCAAATTATAATCCATTCAACCAACTTGTTTGCCACATGTTGCCAAAATATGAGCTATTTTGTCCACAGTGTGCTTTGCAACATACTTGTGTTCTCCATGGGTAGTTTTCTCCTCCATAATCATAGGCAATTTCTTCTCCTTCTTTAATGTCATCCAGGGCAAACAGACAAAGGTGAGGCTTTCCATTGACGTCAATTTTCTTCATCTTACAATTTGGATGTTTGTGACAATCATTAACGATCCGCCCATACGATTCATCTTCTCTTGACGCATCAATACTTAAATATGAAACCATGAGAAAAGGATGATTACAAGTACTACAATATACCACCACAAATCAGTGTATTTTTACTATCTTTTTGCATAAGGAATATAGCTTTGGTACAACTTGACTTCTTACCACCATGTTTTCCCTCGCCACTTGAAATCAAACATAAATGCAGCACAGGATGCGTGGTAACGTTTTCTTCTCCTCTGCAGTTCTGCATCATTTATCATATCTCCCCTGTACTCAACAACAAAATCACCTTTGCAAAAGTCACCCTTTGCAAATAGACCACGTCCTGCAAAATACAGATTTTTTCTGATTAACAGATTTTAGGTCTGATTAATTTGCTTATAAGATTATGGTTAGGACATGCATATCTTGGTAAATATTGAATGATAAAATCACACCACCTTACCTTTCACTGCATTGATGTACTTCACATCTAATTTGAATGTTTTGTCAGTCTTTGAAACAACATGATGCATGGCATCCTTAAGGGGGCTGATTCGTGGTGGCATTTCAAACTGAGAGGAAAAAAATAGTGTGAAAAAAATTACACTGAAAATGGAGACACATGCAGAATTCAACTAGCATGTTCAATAAGTAGCCTAGATAAGAATGTTATTGTAATGTTACTGCATTACAATGATATTGTATGTATCAATGTAAGACAAGAAATCTGAACTCTACAATATAATATCATCAGATTTATTGACTGGCACAATGCTAGCCTTGCGGGCATAAACTCACCATTTTCACTCAGGCTCTAATCTCTCACAAAACCAACATCTATAAAATCCCAGATAGCCTTGGCAATTATTTAACTATTCATTTGGTCCGCAACCTAACTAAGTTACTCTTTTGAACGAGCTCACCATACAAACCCCAGTTTATTTTAACTACAGTCATAATTAAAACTAAGTTTATTCATTTATTCTTTTAAAGCTACTTTCCATGTCAGTTTTTGTTTTATTTTAGCCTAACGTTACTTCATTTCTCTGTGAAACACTTTAGTCAAGATCTGTGGCTTGTATATGTTGCCTATGAGTTCATTTAAATGTAAAAACAATTTCTGATCAGTCAAACATAAGTGCTAACGTATATAATATATATATATATATATATATAGGCCTATAAAACGTATCTTTAATTTAAAGTATAAAATAAGCCACCGTCCAACGCAAACTAGACAGAGAAACAAACTTAATAACCGAATCCCTCCATTAGCAATCAGTCAGACTAGACGACACTTTTCAGTTAAAATTAAGTCCTTAACATTAAATTGTATGATTATGTGATCGCTTATTGGAAAAACAGAGAAAATGTCAGGCCACACTTACCGTTAGCCTCAACAATTAGCACTAACATTAACTAGCTAGCCCGCTGCCTAATCTAATTAACCTAACAGTTAACTTAATTGGTTTAATATATGTGCTTACCTTGAGCTTCACTTTTATCCTCTGTAGAAGTTCAGATCCTTAGTTGGCATCTACAGTAAATAATCTTCTTCTTTGTCCTCCATGTGAAGTAACGTTATCAATTAAATACTTGTATTTTCAAGTTGCTGTCGAACTCCTTCCTAACGAGGACCCGGAAGTGGGCGGTACCCAACCATAATTGGAAAATGTGTGTGTGGAAAAGTGAGTGCATTACCAGCCAAAAATGTTTGGGGGCGCAGCAGAGCTCCCGCTACACACACGCATACTACCTGATAATCATGTGTTATGGGCCAATGCTAAAACTCCGCCCAGAACCTTCAGAACAGTTCCACTATCCAATTAAATGGGTTACCCTTATGGGGACCTGATTTTTGGTCCCCACAACGCAAGAGGTCCCCATTAGGTGACTGTGTAAACAGATTCTTGTCCCCACAAAGTGATGATTACCAGAACACAGACAAGCTCACTAACTCACACACACACACACACACACACACACACTTGCTCACCTTTACACACACGCTCACTAACACACACACTCATGCACATACACTCACAAATGCACACACACACTAACTCGCTCACAGACACACACACATATACACGCATACATTCACTCAGACACACACTCAGTTTATGAGTTTAAAGTTCATAAGTATGAATCCATGAGAGTTCATTAGTGTATGAATTCATGAGAGTTCATTAGTGTATGAATTCATGAGAGTTCATTAGTGTATGAATTCATGAGAGTTCATTAGTGTATGAATTCATGAGAGTTCATTAGTGTATGAATTCATGAGAGTTCATTAGTGTATGAATTCATGAGTTTCTATGTTTATGAGTTTATAAGTGTATAAATTCATGAGATTTTAAGTTTAAATGAGTAAGAGTTCAGAGTTGATTAATTTATGAGTTTAGAGTTTATAAGTTTAAATGAGTCTAAGAGTTCAAGTTTAGAGTTTATTAATTTATTATGAGTTTACGAGTTTAATATTAGATAGTTAGAAGTGTCATTGATGAGTTCATTAGTTTAAATGAGTCTCAATGGCTCATATAGTGTATAGAATGGCAGTTTGAGTCCAGGCCTTCAAGGGATTTAGATTTGAAATTTTGACAGTTGGGGAGTTTGACAGTCTGAACATTCCGCAATGTTAAGTCAATGGGATTTTCAAATGTTTTTTTTCGAGTTTCGATCGTCATTTTTAGGAAAACCGTAAGTCCGATCAGTTAGAAAAGATATAGCACACTAAGTGAGAACAGTTTGAGTGTCCGTGCCGAGTTTGGAGTATGTGGAGTTAAAGCTCTAGGAGGAGTTAGAGTCAGAAATTTTAGGGGGCAGAAGAATAATAATAATAATAATAATAATAAGTTTAAATAGGATTTCAGTAAGTTGGCTCTCACAAGCCAACTTAATAATAATAATAATAATAATAATAATAAGTTTAAATAGGATTTCAGTAAGTTGGCTCTCACAAGCCAACTTAATAATAATAATAATAATAAGTTTAAATAGGATTTCAGTAAGTTGGCTCTCACAAGCCAACTTAATAATAAGTTTAAGTACAATATCAGTAAGTTGGCTCTCCAAGCCAACTTAATAATAACTAGAAAAAGTTCGTCGAGACAAACTTTAAGTTGGCTTGTGAAAGTTTGGAACAGAAAGTTTGAAGAAATTTAAATTAGTTTGAAAATTTAAATTAGTTTGAAATTTAAAGTAGTTTGAATTTTAATTTAGTTTAAAGTTTAAAGTAGTTTGAAGTTTAAATTAGTTTAAAGTTTAAAGTATAGTTTGGAGTAATTTAAAGTTGCTACGGTGTTTCTAGTGGGTTGCTATGGTGTTCTGGGTGGTAGCTAGGCATTTGCTAGGGTGTTCTGGGTGGTTGTTAGGCGGTTGCTAGGGTGTTCTGGGTGGTTGCTAGGCAGTTGCTAGGGTGTTCTGGGTGGTTGCTAGGGTGTTCTGGTTGGTTGTTAGGCTGTTGCTAGGTTGTTCTGGGTGGTTGCTATGGTGTTCTGGGTGGTTGCTAGGTAGTTGCTAGGGTGTTCTGGGTGGTTGCTATGGTGTTCTGGGTGGTTGCTAGGCAGTTGCTAGGGTGTTCTGGGTGGTTGCTATAGTGTTGCTAGGGTGTTATAAGGTATTTTGGGTGGTTGCTAGGGTGTTCTGGGTGGTTGCTATGGTGTTGCTAGGATGTTTTAAGGTATTTTGGGTGGTTGCTAGGGTGTTCTGGGTGGTCGCTAGGCGGTTGCTAAGGTATTTTAAGTGGTTGCTAGGGTGTTCTGGGTGGTTGCTATGGTGTTGCTATGATGTTCAAAGGTATTTTGGGTGGTTGCTAGGGTGTTGTTAGGGTGTTCTACGGTATTTTGTTTGGTTGCTATGGTGTTGCTAGGGTGTTCTAAGGTATTTTGGGTGGTCGCTAGGTAGTTGCTAGGGTGTTCTGGGTGGTTGTTAGGCGGTTGCTAGGGTGTTCTAGGTGGTTGCTATGGTGTTCTGGGTGGTTGCTAGGCAGTTGCTAGGGTGTTCTGGGTGGTTGCTATGGTGTTGCTAGGGTGTTCTAAGGTATTTTGGGTGGTTGCTAGGGTGTTCTAGGTGGTTGCTATGGTGTTCTGGGTGGTTGCTAGGCAGTTGCTAGGGTGTTCTGGGTGGTTGCTATGGTGTTGCTAGGGTGTTCTAAGGTATTTTGAGTGGTTGCTAGGGTGTTCTGGGTGGTCGCTAGGCGGTTGCTAAGGTATTTTGAGTGGTTGCTAGGGTGTTTTGGGTGGTTGCTATGGTGTTGCTAGGATGTTCTAAGGTATTTTGGGTGGTTGCTAGGGTGTTTTTAGGGTGTTCTAAGGTATTTTGGTTGGTTGCTATGGTGTTGCTAGGGTGTTCTAAGGTATTTTGGGTGGTTGCTAGGGTGTTCTGGGTGGTTGCCATGGTGTTCTAAGGTATATTGGGCGGTTGCTATGGTGTTGCTAGGGTGTTCTAAGGTATTTTGGGTGGTTGCTATGGTGTTCTGGGTGGTTGTTAGGGTGTTGCTAGGGTGTTCTAAGGTATTTTGGGCGGTTGCTATGGTGTTGCTAGGGTGTTCTAAGGTGTTTTGGGTGGTTACTAGGGTGTTCTGGGGGTTGCTAGGCGGTTGCTAGGGTGCTCTGGGTGGTTGCTATGGTGTTCTAATTTATTTTTGTTGGTTGCTATGGTGTTGCTAAGGTGTTGTAAGGTATTTTGGGCGGTTGCTAGAGTGTTATAAGGTATTTTGGTTGTTTCCTAGGGTGTTCTGGGTGGTTGCTAGGGTGTTGCTAGGGTGTTTTGAGCGGTTGCTTGGGTGTTCTGAGAAGTTGCTATGGTGAACTATTTATGAGTTTTAAAGTTCATAAGTATGATTTCATGAGAGTTCATAAGTTTATGAATTTATGAGTTTCTATGTTTATGAGTTTATAAGTGTATAAATTCATGAGATTATAAGTTTAAATGAGTAAGAGTTCAGAGTTTATTAATTTAGGAGTTTAGAGTTCGTAAGTTTAAATGAGTAAGTGTCCAGAGTTTATTAATTTATGAGTTTAATAGTTTATGAGAGTTTATAAGAGTATGGATTTATGAATTTAGAGTTTATGAGTTTAGAGTTTAGAGTTTATAAGTTTAAATGAGTCTAAGAGTTCAATTTTAGAGTTTATTAATTTATTATGAGTTTAAGATTAGATAGATAAGTGCAATAGTTAGATGAGTTTATTAGTTTAAATGAGTCTCAATGGCTCATATAGTGTATAGAATGGCAGTTTGATTCAGTCTAGGGCTTCAAGGTATTTAGATTTGAAATTTTGACAGTTGGGGAGTTTGAAAATCTGAACATTCCGCAATGTAAAGTCAATGGGAGTTTTTTCCGACTTTGAGCGTCATTTTTAGGAAAACCGTAAGTCCGATCAGTTAGAAAAGATATAGCAACTCGAGTCAAAACAGTTTGAGTGTCCGTGCCGAGTTTGGAGTATGTGGAGTTAAAGCTCTAGGAGGAGATAGTGTTTGAAAATTTTAGTCTCAGAAAAAGAATAATAACTAGAAAAAGTTCGTCGAGACAAACTTTAAGTTGGCTTGTGAAAGTTTGGAACAGAAAGTTTGAAGAAGTTTAAATTAGTTTGAAAATTTAAATTAGTTTGAAATTTAAAGTAGTTTAAAGTTTAAAGTAGTTTGAATTTTAATTTAGTTTAAAGTTAAAGTAGTTTGAAGTTTAAATTAGTTTAAAGTTTAAAGTATAGTTTGAAGTAATTTAAAGTTGCTACAGTGTTTCTAGTGGGTTGCTATGGTGTTCTGGGTGGTTGTTAGGCAGTTGCTAGGGTGTTCTGGGTGGTTGCTAGGGTGTTCTGGGTGGTTGTTAGGTGGTTGCTAGGGTGTTCTGGGTGGTTGCTATGGTGTTCTGGGTGGTTGCAAGGCAGTTGCTAGGGTGTTCTGGGTGGTTGCTATGGTGTTGCTAGGGTGTTCTAAGGTATTTTGGGTGGTTGCTAGGGTGTTCTGGGTGGTTGCTATGGTGTTGCTAGGATGTTTTAAGGTATTTTGGGTGGTTGCTAGGGTGTTCTGGGTGGTCGCTAGGCGGTTGCTAAGGTATTTTGAGTGGTTGCTAGGGTGTTCTGGGTGGTTGCTATAGTGTTGCTAGGATGTTCTAAGGTATTTTGGGTGGTTGCTAGGGTGTTGTTAGGGTGTTCTAAGGTATTTTGTTTGGTTGCTATGGTGTTGCTAGGGTGTTTTAAGGTATTTTGGGTGGTTGCTAGGTAGTTGCTAGGGTGTTCTGGGTGGTTGTTAGGCGGTTGCTAGGGTGTTCTAGGTGGTTGCTATGGTGTTCTGGGTGGTTGCTAGGGTGTTCTGGGTGGTTGCTAGGGTGTTGCTATTGCAGTTGCTAGGGTGTTCTGGGTGGTTGCTAGGGTGTTGCTAGGCGGTTGCTAGGGTATTCTGGGTGGTTGCTAGGGTGTTGCCAGGGTGTTCTGGGTGGTTGCTAGGGTGTTCTGGGTGGTTGCTAGGGTGTTGCTAGGGTGTTCTGGGTGGTTGCTCTGGTGTTGCTAGGCGGTTGCTAGTGTGTTTTAGGTGGTTGCTATCGTATTCTGGGTGGTTGCTATGGTGTTACTAGGTGGTTGGTAGTGTTCATCTATGGTTACTATAGAGTTTTTATAATGTTCATGGCATGATTTAGCACTTAGCTAATCAATATTAGCATGTAGCTATTCACAGCTAGCATGTTAAGCATGTTGAAAGTCCTGTGTGCTAGCATGAGTCAAAAGACCCAACCCCTATCGCGATACAATGTTCTGATGCTGAGATATAGCTGTTACAAAATGGTTGCTAGGGTACTCTGTTTGGTTGCTAGGGAGTGGCTTTGCTGCTGCCAATCATGAAACTCCAAAGGCTGCTTGTCAGTATGAATGATATAAACCAACCCCCATCTCTATACCATGTTCTGATGCAGAGATGTAGGTCTTGCAAAATGGTTGCTAGGGTACTCTGTTTGGTTGCTAGGGAGTGGCTTGGCAGCTGCCAATCATGAAACTCCAAAGGCTGCTTGTCAGTATGAATGATATAAACCAACTCCCATGCCTCTGTGACATTCAGAATGGACGATATTCCTCTTTGGATTTTGGTTGCTAAGGTGCTCGACAATGGTTGCTAGGGCGTGGCTAGGAAGTGTTGAGGTGATTCATGATTGGCTGTTTGCTGCCCCGAGTCAAACGAGACCGCCCTCATGTTTCTATGACACTTCTATCCGGAGATATCCCTTTGATCTCTTTCAATGGAAGTCTATGGGAGTTGTTGCTAAGGGTGCTCTAAATGGTTGCTAGGGCGTGGCTTAATAGCTTCACAATGATCCTGAGAGACTGATTGGTCGTCCGAGTAAAATGAGCCCGCCCCCTTGTCTCTACGACACTGTGATCCAGAGTTATGTTCAATATAAATGCGGTTTCTATGGTGCAGGACAGCCCATTTCATGGGCCGTCCTACACCATAGTAAGTCAATGGGGCAACTTTGGGCAGCTCCTGCCCCCCAGGGGTGCAACTTTTACCCCATTGTGAGGTATGTTCTTACAGAGCCTGCCAGCCTCATCAAATGTGGTAAATTACAAGTTTCTGAGAAATCATCGGTCAGTGCTACGTGTCGTCAAAGTTTGTGGCAGTGTTAAGTCTATGGGATTTTTTTACCCAATTATTTGCCCCTGGGGCGAACACCGTACCCCCGATCGCTAAGAAAAGTCACAGCACACCTCTCCTCAATAATCCGCACAATTTGACGCCTCAATCAGGGGTGTGTGATGTCGGCGTGTATTTTTTAACAGATAATTACTGTGGAGTTTTTATTTGGAGTTTTTATAGAGTTTTTATAGAGTTATTTAGTATGGCACGAGGCCTGCGGCCTCGTGCCTATCGCCCACGGTTGCTAGGGTGCTGTAACTGGTTGCTATGGTGTGGCTTTGAAGATTTAGGGCCATTACTTATTGGCTGCTTGATAAAATAAATCCTCCTAGGGAGAGAGAGAGGTCTGCCTGACAGCAGGGCTGTCAGGCCCTTTTGTGTCTGTGTGAAAATGACAGTTGGGATTTGAATTTTTGAAAGTTCCGCAATGTAAAGTCAATGGGAGTTTTTTCCGAGTTTGATCGCAGTTTTTAGGAAAACCGTAAGTCCGATCAGTTAGAAAAGATATAGCAACTCGAGTCAGAACAGTTTGAGTGTCCGTGCCGAGTTTGGAGTATGTGGAGTTAAAGCTCTAGGAGGAGTTAGAGTTTGAAATTTTAGTCTCAGAAAAAGAATAATAATAATAATAACTAGAAAAAGTTCGTCGAGACAAACTTTAAGTTGGCTTGTGAAAGTTTGGACCGCAAAGTTTGAAGAAGTTTAAAGTAGTTTGAAGTTTAAATTAGTTTAAAGTTTAAATTAGTTTGAAGTTTAAATTAGTTTAAAGTAGTTTGAAGTTTAAATTAGTTTAAAAAGTTTAAATTAGTTTGAAGTTTAAATTAGTTTAAATTAGTTTAAAGTTTAAAATAGTTTAAATTAATTTAAAGTTTAAATTAGTTTGAATTTTAAAGTAGTTTGAAGTTTAAATTAGTTTAAAGTAGTTTAAAGTAGTTTAAAGTTTTAAATAGTTTAAAGTTCAAAGTAGTTTAAAGGTTAAAGTATAGTTTCAAGTAATTAAATGTTGCTAGGGTGTTTCTAGTGGGTTGCTAGGTGGTTTCTAAGGTATTTTGAGTGGTTGCTAGGGTTTTCTGGGTGGTTGCTAGGGTGTTCTAGGGTATTTTAGGTGGTTGCTAGGGTGTTGCTAGGGTGTTTTAAGGTATTTTGGGTGGTTGCTAGGGTGTTGCTAGGATGTTCTGAGGTATTTCGGGTGGTTGCTAGGGTGTTGCTAGGGTGTTCTAAGGTATTTTTGGTTGTTGCTAGGGTGTTGCTAGGGTGTTCTAAGGTATTTTGGGTGGTTGCTATGGTGTTGCTAGGGTGTTCTAAGGTATTTTGGGTGGTTGCTAGGGTGTTCTAAGTTATTTTGGGTGGTTGCTAGGGTGTTCTAAGGTATTTTGGGTGGTTGCTAGGGTGTTCTGGGTGGTTGCTAGGGTGTTCTAAGGTATTTTGGGTGGTTGCTAGGGTGTTCTGGGTGGTTGCTATGGTGTTCTAAGGTATTTTGGGTGGTTGCTAGGGTGTTGCTAGGATGTTCTGAGGTATTTCGGGTGGTTGCTAAGGTGTTGCTAGGGTGTTCTAAGGTATTTTTGGTGGTTGCTAGGGTGTTGTTAGGGTGTTCTAAGGTATTTTGGGTGGTTGCTATGGTGTTGCTAGGGTTTTCTAATGTATTTTGGGTGGTTGCTAGGGTGTTCTAAGGTATTTTGGGTGGTTGCTAGGGTGTTCTGGGTGGTTGCTAGGGTGTTCTAAGGTATTTTGGGTGGTTGCTAGGGTGTTCTGGGTGGTTGCTATGGTGTTGCTAAGGTGTTCTAAGGTATTTTGGGCGGTTGCTAGGGTGTTCTGGGTGGTTGCTATGGTGTTGCTAGGGTGTTCTGAGGTATTTTGGGTAGTTGCTATGGTGTTCTGGGGGTTGCTAGGCGGTTGCTAGGGTGTTCTGGGTGGTTGCTATGGTGTTGCTAGGGTGTTCCAAGGTATTTTGGGTGGTTGCTAAGGTGTTGCTAGGGTGTTCTAATGTATTTTGGGTGGTTGCTATGGTGTTGCTAGGGTGTTCCAAGGTATTTTGGGTGGTTGCTAAGGTGTTGCTAGAGTGTTCTAATGTATTTTGGGTGGTTGCTATGGTGAACTATTTATGAGTTTAAAAGTTCATAAGTGTATGAATTCATGTGTTTATAAGTGTACAAGTTTAGAGTTAATAAGTTTAGATGAGTAAGAGTTCAGAGTTTATTCATTTTAGTTTAAGAGTTCATAAGTGTATGAATTCATGAGTTATTCACTCACAAACACTCACAGACAGACATGCTCACTAACACAAACACACACAGACACGCTCACTAACTCTAACACACACACACACACACACACAGACAAGCTCACTAACTCACACACACACTTGCTCACCTTTACACACACGCTCACTAACACACACACTCATGCACATACACTCACAAATCCACACACACACTAACTCGCTCACAGACACACACACATATACACGCATACATTCACTCAGACACACACTCAGTTTATGAGTTTAAAGTTCATAAGTATGAATCCATGAGAGTTCATTAGTGTATGAATTCATGAGAGTTCATTAGTGTATGAATTCATGAGAGTTCATTAGTGTATGAATCCATGAGAGTTCATTAGTGTATGAATTCATGAGAGTTCATTAGTGTATGAATTCATGAGAGTTCATTAGTGTATGAATTCATGAGAGTTCATTAGTGTATGAATTCATGAGAGTTCATTAGTGTATGAATTCATGAGTTTCTATGTTTATGAGTTTATAAGTGTATAAATTCATGAGATTTTAAGTTTAAATGAGTAAGAGTTCAGAGTTGATTAATTTATGAGTTTAGAGTTTATAAGTTTAAATGAGTCTAAGAGTTCAAGTTTAGAGTTTATTAATTTATTATGAGTTTAAGAGTTTAAGATTAGATAGTTAGAAGTGTCATTGATGAGTTCATTAGTTTAAATGAGTCTCAATGGCTCATATAGTGTATAGAATGGCAGTTTGAGTCCAGGGCTTCAAGGGATTTAGATTTGAAATTTTGACAGTTGGGGAGTTTGACAGTCTGAACATTCCGCAATGTTAAGTCAATGGCATTTTCAAATGGTTTTTTTCGAGTTTCGATCGTCATTTTTAGGAAAACCGTAAGTCCGATCAGTTAGAAAAGATATAGCACACTAAGTGAGAACAGTTTGAGTGTCCGTGCCGAGTTTGGAGTATGTGGAGTTAAAGCTCTAGGAGGAGTTAGAGTCAGAAATTTTAGGGGGCAGAAGAAGAATAATAATAATAATAATAATAATAAGTTTAAATAGGATTTCAGTAAGTTGGCTCTCACAAGCCAACTTAATAATAATAATAAGTTTAAGTACAATATCAGTAAGTTGGCTCTCACAAGCCAACTTAATAACTAGAAAAAGTTCGTCGAGACAAACTTTAAGTTGGCTTGTGAAAGTTTGGACCAGAAAGTTTGAAGAAGTTTAAATTAGTTTGAAAATTTAAATTAGTTTGAAATTTAAAGTAGTTTAAAGTTTAAATTAGTTTGAATTTTAAAGTAGTTTGAATTTTAATTTAGTTTAAAATTCAAAGTAGTTTGAAGTTTAAATTAGTTTAAAGTTTAAAGTATGAAGCAATTTAAAGTTGCTACGGTGTTTCTAGTGGGTTGCTATGGTGTTCTGGGTGGTAGCTAGGCATTTGTTAGGGTGTTCTGGGTGGTTGTTAGGCGGTTGCTAGGGTGTTCTGGGTGGTCGCTAGGCAGTTGCTAGGGTGTTCTGGGTGGTTGCTATGGTGTTCTAGGTGGTTGCTAGGTAGTTGCTAGGGTGTTCTGGGTGGTTGTTAGGCGGTTGCTAGGGTGTTCTGGGTGGTTGCTAGGCAGTTGCTAGGGTGTTCTGGGTGGTTGCTATGGTGTTGCTAGCGTGTTCTAAGGTATTTTGGGTGGTTGCTAGGGTGTTGTTAGGGTGTTCTAAGGTATTTTGTTTGGTTGCTATGGTGTTGCTAGGGTGTTCTAAGGTATTTTGGGTGGTTGCTAGGTAGTTGCTACGGTGTTCTGGGTGGTTGTTAGGCGGTTGCTAGGGTGTTCTAGGTGGTTGCTATGGTGTTCTGGGTGGTTGCTAGGCAGTTGCTAGGGTGTTCCGGGTGGTTGCTATGGTGTTGCTAGGGTGTTCTAAGGTATTTTGGGTGGTTGCTAGGGTGTTCTGGGTGGTTGCTATGGTGTTGCTAGGATGTTTTAAGGTATTTTGAGTGGTTGCTAGGGTGTTATGGGTGGTCGCTAGGCGGTTGCTATGGTATTTTGAGTGGTTGCTAGGGTGTTCTGGGTGGTTGCTATGGTGTTGCTAGGATGTTCTAAGGTATTTTGGGTGGTTGCTAGGGTGTTGTTAGGGTGTTCTAAGGTATTTTGGTTGGTTGCTATGGTGTTGCTAGGGTGTTCTAAGGTATTTTGGGTGGTTGCTAGGGTGTTCTGGGTGGTTGCTAGAGTGTTGCTAGGGTGTTCTAAGGTATTTTGGGTGGTTGCTATGGTGTTCTGGGTGGTTGCTAGGGTGTTGCTAGGGTGTTCAAAGGTATTTTGGGCGGTTGCTATGGTGTTGCTAGGGTGTTCTAAGGTATTTTGGGTGGTTGCTATGGTGTTCTGGGCGGTTTCTAGGGTGTTCTAAGGTATTTTGGGTGGTTACTAGGGTGTTTTGGGGGTTGCTTGGCGGTTGCTAGGGTGCTCTGGGTGGTTGCTATGGTGTTCTAATTTATTTTTGTTGGTTGCTATGGTGTTGCTAAGGTGTTGTAAGGTATTTTGGGCGGTTGCTAGGGTGTTATAAGGTATTTTGGTTGTTTCCTAGGGTGTTCTGGGTGGTTGCTAGGGTGTTGCTAGGGTGTTTTGAGCGGTTGCTCGGGTGTTCTGGGAAGTTGCTTTGGTGAACTATTTATGAGTTTTAAAGTTCATAGTATGATTTCATGAGAGTTCATAAGTTTATGAATTCATGAGTTTCTATGTTTATGAGTTTATAAGTGTATACATTCATGAGATTATAAGTTTAAATGAGTAAGAGTTCAGAGTTTATTAATTTAGGAGTTTAGAGTTTATAAGTTTAAATGAGTAAGTGTCCAGAGTTTCATGAGTTTAATAGTTTATGAGAGTTTATAAGAGTATGAGTTTATGAATTTAGAGTTTATGAGTTTAGAGTTAATAAGTTTAAATGAGCCTAAGAGTTCAATTTTAGAGTTTATTCATTTGTTATGAGTTTAAGATTAGATAGATAAGTGCAATAGTTAGATGAGTTTATTAGTTTCAATGAGTCTCAATGGCTCATATAGTGTATAGAATGGCAGTTTGATTGAGTCTAGGGCTTCAAGGGATTTAGATTTGAAATTTTGACAGTTGGGGAGTTTGAAAATCTGAACATTCCGCAATGTTAAGTCAATGGGATTTTCAAATGTTTTTTTTCGAGTTTCGATCGTCATTTTTAGGAAAACCGTAAGTCCGATCAGTTAGAAAAGTTTGGCCCAGAAAGTTTGAATTAGTTTAAAAGTAGTTTGAAGTTTAAAGTAGTTTAAAATGTTAAATAGTTCAAAGTAAAAAAAAAAAAGAAACATTAGTTTAAAAAGGAAGAAAGAAAGAAAGAATAGTTAGAAAGAAAGAAGAAATATTAGTTAGAAAGAAAAAAGAAAGAAAGATTAGTTAGAAAAAAGAAAGATTAGTTAGAAAGAAAGATTAGTTAAAAAGAAAGAAAAAAAGATTAGTTAGATAGATAGAAAGAAAGATAGATTAGTTAGAAGGAAAGAAAGAAAGATTAGTTAGAAAGAAAGAAAGATAGATTAGTTAGAAAGAAAGATTAGTTAGAAAGAAAGATTAGTTAGAAAGAAAGAAAGATTAGTTAGAAAGAAAGAAAGTTTAAAAGAGATTAGTTAGAAAGAAAGATTAGTTAGAAAGAAAGAAAGATAGATTAGTTAGAAAGAAAGATTAGTTAGAAAGAAAGAAAGATTAGTTAGAAAGAAAGAAAGTTTAAAAGAGATTAGTTAGAGAGAAAGATTAGTTAGAAAGAAAGAAAGATAGATTAGTTAGAAAGAAAGATTAGTTAGAAAGAAAGATTAGTTAGAAAGAAAGAAAGATTAGTTTGAAAAAAAGAAAGAAAGATTAGTTAGAAAAAAGAAAGATAGATTAGTTAGAAAGAAAGATTAGTTAGAAAGAAAGAAAGAAAGATTAGTTAGAAAGAAAGAAAGTTTAAAAGAGATTAGTTAGAAAGAAAGAAAGATAGATTAGTTAGAAAGAGAGAGTTAGAAAGAGAGAGTTAGAAAGAGAGAGTTAGAAAGAGAGAGTTAGAAAGAGAGAGTTAGAAAGAGATAGATAGAGAGTTAGAAAGAGAGAGTTAGAAAGAGAGAGATAGAGAGTTAGAAAGAGAGAGTTAGAAAGAGATAGATAGAGAGTTAGAAAGAGAGAGTTAGAAAGAGAGAGTTAGAAAGAGAGAGTTAGAAAGAGAGAGTTAGAAAGAGAAAGTTAGAAAGAGAGAGTTAGAAAGAGATAGATAGAGAGTTAGAAAGAGAGAGTTAGAAAGAGAGAGTTAGAAAGAGAGAGTTAGAAAGAGAGAGTTAGAAAGAGAGAGTTAGAAAGAGAGAGTTAGAAAGAGAGAGTTAGAAAGAGAGAGTTAGATAGATCGAGAGTTAGAAAGAGATAGATAGATAGTTAGATCGAGAGTTAGAAAGAGAGAGTTAGAAAGAGAGAGTTAGAAAGAGAGAGTTAGAAAGTTAGATAGATAGAGAGTTAGAAAGAGAGAGTTAGAAAGAGTTAGAAAGAGAGAGTTAGAAAGAGATAGATAGAGAGTTAGATAGATAGTTAGATAGATAGAGAGTTAGAAAAAGAGAGAGTGAGATAGAGCGAGTTAGAGAGTTAGAAAGAGAGAGTTAGAAAGAGAGAGTTAGAAAGAGAGAGTTAGAAAGAGAGAGATAGAAAGAGAGAGTTAGAAAGAGAGAGTTAGAAAGAGAGAGTTAGATAGATCGAGAGTTAGAAAGAGTTAGATAGATAGAGAGTTAGAAAGAGAGAGTTAGAAAGAGATAGATAGAGAGTTAGATAGATAGTTAGATAGATAGAGAGTTAGAAAAAGAGAGAGTGAGATAGAGCGAGTTAGAGAGTTAGAAAGAGAGAGTTAGAAA
Source organism: Tiaroga cobitis (assembly GCA_030578255.1). NCBI lineage: Eukaryota > Metazoa > Chordata > Actinopteri > Cypriniformes > Leuciscidae > Tiaroga > Tiaroga cobitis. Next base: position 26,895,569 of record CM060591.1, on the reverse strand, counting down.
GAGAGAGTTAGAAAGAGAGAGTTAGAAAGAGAGAGTTAGAAAGAGAGAGTTAGAAAGAGAGAGTTAGAGAATTAGATAGATAGAGAGTTAGAAAGAGAGAGTTAGAAAGAGATAGATAGAGTTAGATAGATAGTTAGATAGATAGAGAGTTAGAAAAAGAGAGAGTGAGATAGAGAGAGTTAGAAAGAGAGAGTTAGAAAGAGAGAGAGAGAGATAGGTAGGTTCATTAGTACATATAGAATGGCAGTTTGATTGAGTCTAGGGCTTCAAGGTGTTTAGATTTGAATTTTTGAATTTTTGGCAGTTGGTCAGTTTGAAAATCTGAACATTCCGCAATGTTAAGTCAATGGGATTTTCAAATGTTTTTTTTTCGAGTTTCGATCGTCATTTTTAGGAAAACCGTAAGTCCGATCAGTTAGAAAAGATATAGCACACTAAGTGAGAACAGTTTGAGTGTCCGTGCCGAGTTTGGAGTATGTGGAGTTAAAGCTCTAGGAGGAGTTAGAGTCAGAAATTTTAGGGGGCAGAAGAATAATAATAACTAGAAAAAGTTCGTCAAGACAAACTTTAAGTTGGCTTGTGAAAGTTTGGTCCAGAAAGTTTGAATTAGTTTAAAAGTAGTTTGAAGTTTAAAGTAGTTTAAAATGTTAAATAGTTCAAAGTAAAAAAAAAAAGAAACATTAGTTTAAAAAGGAAGAAAGAAAGAAAGAATAGTTAGAAAGAAAGAAGAAATATTAGTTAGAAAGAAAAAAGAAAGAAAGATTAGTTAGAAAAAAGAAAGATTAGTTAGAAAGAAAGATTAGTTAAAAAGAAAGAAAGAAAGATTAGTTAGATAGATAGAAAGAAAGATAGATTAGTTAGAAGGAAAGAAAGAAAGATTAGTTAGAAAGAAAGAAAGATAGATTAGTTAGAAAGAAAGATTAGTTAGAAAGAAAGATTAGTTTGAAAAAAAGAAAGAAAGATTAGTTAGAAAGAAAGAAAGATAGATTAGTTAGAAAGAAAGATTAGTTAGAAAGAAAGATTAGTTAGAAAGAAAGAAAGAAAGATAGATTAGTTAGAAAAAGAAAGATTAGTTAGAAAGAAAGATTAGTTAGAAAGAAAGAAAGATAGATTAGTTAGAAAGAAAGATTAGTTAGAAAGAAAGATTAGTTAGAAAGAAAGAAAGATTAGTTAGAAAGAAAGAAAGTTTAAAAGAGATTAGTTTTAAAGAAAGATTAGTTAGAAAGAAAGAAAGATAGATTAGTTAGAAATAAAGATTAGTTAGAAAGAAGGAAAGATTAGTTAGAAAGAAAGAAAGTTTAAAAGAGATTAGTTAGAAAGAAAGATTAGTTAGAAAGAAAGAAAGATAGATTAGTTAGAAAGAAAGATTAGTTAGAAAGAAAGAAAGATTAGTTAGAAAGAAAGAAAGATTAGTTAGAAAGAAAGTTTAAAAGAGATTAGTTAGAAAGAAAGATTAGTTAGAAAGAAAGAAAGATTAGTTTGAAAAAAAAGAAAGAAAGATTAGTTAGAAAGAAAGATTAGTTAGAAAGAAAGAAAGATTAGTTAGAAAGAAAGAAAGTTTAAAAGAGATTAGTTTTAAAGAAAGATTAGTTAGAAAGAAAGAAAGATAGATTAGTTAGAAATAAAGATTAGTTAGAAAGAAGGAAAGATTAGTTAGAAAGAAAGAAAGTTTAAAAGAGATTAGTTAGAAAGAAAGATTAGTTAGAAAGAAAGAAAGATAGATTAGTTAGAAAGAAAGATTAGTTAGAAAGAAAGAAAGATTAGTTAGAAAGAAAGAAAGATTAGTTAGAAAGAAAGTTTAAAAGAGATTAGTTAGAAAGAAAGATTAGTTAGAAAGAAAGAAAGATTAGTTTGAAAAAAAAGAAAGAAAGATTAGTTAGAAAGAAAGATTAGTTAGAAAGAAAGAAAGATTAGTTTGAAAAAAAAGAAAGAAAGATTAGTTAGAAAAAAGAAAGATAGATTAGTTAGAAAGAAAGATTAGTTAGAAAGAAAGATTAGTTAGAAAGAAAAAAAGAAAGATTAGTTAGAAAGAAAGATTAGTTAGAAAGAAAGAAAGAAAGATTAGTTAGAAAGAAAGAAAGAAAGAAAGAAAGAAGATTAGTTAGAAAGAAAAGAAAGAAAGAAAGAAGATTAGTTAGAAAGAAAGAAAGAAGAAAGATTAGTTAGATAGAGAGTTAGAAAGAGATAGATAGAGAGTTAGATAGATAGAGAGTTAGATAGATAGAGAGTTAGAAAAAGAGAGAGTGAGATAGAGAGAGTTAGATAGAGAGAGTTAGAAAGAGAGAGTTAGAAAGAGAGAGTTAGAAAGTTAGATAGAGAGTTAGAAAGAGAGAGTTAGAAAGAGATAGATAGAGAGTTAGATAGATAGTTAGATAGATAGAGAGTTAGAAAAAGAGAGAGTGAGATAGAGAGAGTTAGAAAGAGAGAGTTAGAAAGAGAGAGAAAGAGATAGGTAGGTTCATTAGTACATATAGAATGGCAGTTTGATTGAGTCTAGGGCTTCAAGGTGTTTAGATTTGAATTTTTGAATTTTTGGCAGTTGGTCAGTTTGAAAATCTGAACATTCCGCAATGTTAAGTCAATGGGATTTTCAAATGGTTTTTTTCGAGTTTTGATCGTCATTTTTAGGAAAACCGTAAGTCCGATCAGTTAGAAAAGATATAGCACACTAAGTGAGAACAGTTTGAGTGTCCGTGCCGAGTTTGGAGTATGTGGAGTTAAAGCTCTAGGAGGAGTTAGAGTCAGAAATTTTAGGGGGCAGAAGAAGAATAATAATAATAATAATAATAAGTTTAAATAGGATTTCAGTAAGTTGGCTCTCACAAGCCAACTTAACTAGAAAAAGTTCGTCGAGACAAACTTTAAGTTGGCTTGTGAAAGTTTGGACCGCAAAGTTGGAAGAAGTTTAAAGTAGTTTGAAGTTTAAATTAGTTTAAAGTTTAAATTAGTTTGAAGTTTAAATTAGTTTGAAGTAGTTTATAGTTTAACTTAGTTTAAAGTTTAAAATAGTTTAAATTAATTTAAAGTTTAAATTAGTTTGAATTTTAAAGTAGTTTGAAGTTTAAATTAGTTTGAAAGTTAAAGTAGTTTAAAGTTTAAATAAGTTTGAATTTTAAAGTAGTTTAAAGTTTTAAATAGTTTAAAGTTCAAAGTAGTTTAAAGGTTAAAGTATAGTTTCAAGTAATTAAATGTTGCAAGGGTGTTTCTAGTGGGTTGCTAGGTGGTTTCTAAGGTAGTTTGAGTGGTTGCTAGGGTGTTCTGGGTGGTTGCTAGGGTGTTCTAGGGTATTTTAGGTGGTTGCTATGGTGTTGCTAGGGTGTTTTAAGGTATTTTGGGTGGTTGCTAGGGTGTTGTTAGGGTGTTCTAAGGTATTTTGGGTGGTTGCTGTGGTGTTCTAAGGTATTTTGGGTGGTTGCTAGGGTGTTGCTAGGATGTTCTGAGGTATTTCGGGTGGTTGCTAGGGTGTTGCTAGGGTGTTCTAAGGTATTTTTGGTGGTTGCGAGGGTGTTCTAAGGTATTTTGGGTGGTTGCTATGGTGTTGCTAGGGTGTTCTAAGGTATTTTGGGTGGTTGCTAGGGTGTTGCTAGGATGTTCTGAGGTATTTCGGGTGGTTGCTAGGGTGTTGCTAGGGTGTTCTAAGGTATTTTTGGTGGTTGCTAGGGTGTTCTAAGGTATTTTGGGTGGTTGCTATGGTGTTGCTAGGGTGTTCTACGGTATTTTGGGTGGTTGCTAGGGTGTTCTAAGGTATTTTGGGTGGTTGCTAGGGTGTTGCTATGGTGTTCTAAGGTATTTTGGGTGGTTGCTAGGGTGTTCTTAGTTATTTTGGGTGGTTGCTAGGGTGTTCTAAGGTATTTTGGGTGGTTGCTAGGGTGTTCTGGGTGGTTGCTATGGTGTTGCTATGGTGTTCTAAGGTATTTTGGGTGGTTGCTAGGGTGTTGCTAGGATGTTCTGAGGTATTTTGGGTGGTTGCTAGGGTGTTGCTAGGGTGTTCTAAGGTATTTTGGGTGGTTGCTAGGGTGTTCTGGGTGGTTGCTATGGTGTTGCTATGGTGTTCTAAGGTATTTTGGGTGGTTGCTAGGGTGTTGCTAGGATGTTCTGAGGTATTTCGGGTGGTTGCTAGGGTGTTGCTAGGGTGTTCTAAGGTATTTTGGGTGGTTGCTAGGGTGTTCTGGGTGGTTGCTAGGGTGTTCTAAGGTATATTATGTGGTTGCTAGGGTGTTCTAAGGTATTGTGGGTGGTTGCTATGGTCTTGCTAGGGTGTTCTAAGGTATTTCAGTTGGTTTTTAGGGTGTTCTGGGTGGTTGCTATGCAGTTGCTAGAGTGTTCTGGGTGTTTGCTATGGTGAACTATTTATGAGTTTAAAAGTTCATAAGTGTATGAATTCATGAGAGTTCATACGTGTATGAATTAATGTATTTATAAGTTCATGAGTTTATAAGTGTATGAATTTATGAGTTTAGAGTTTATAAGTTTAAATGAGTAAGAGTTCAGAGTTTATTAATTTATGAGTTTGAGTTCATAAGTGTATGAATTCATGAGTTTATAAGTGTATGAGTTTATAAGTGTACGAGTTTATGAGTTTAAAGTTTAAATTAGTTTGAAGTTTAAAGTTTAAATAAGTTTGAAGTTTAAAGTTTAAATAAGTTTGAAGTTTAAATTAGTTTGAAGTTTAAAGTTTAATTTAGTTTGAAGTTTAATTTAGTTTAAAGTAGATAGATAGATAGATAGATGGATGAGTGTCATAGATAGATGAGTTTATTAGTTTGAATGAGTCTCAATGGCTCATATAGTGTATAGAATGGTAGTTTGATTCAGTCTAGGGGTTCATTAGAGTATGAATCCATGAGAGTTCATTAGTGTATGAATCCATGAGAGTTCATTAGTGTATGAATTCATGAGAGTTCATTAGTGTATGAATTCATGAGAGTTCATTAGTGTATGAATCCATGAGAGTTCATTAGTGTATGAATCCATGAGAGTTCATTAGTGTATAAATCCATGAGAGTTCATTAGTGTATGAATCCATGAGAGTTCATTAGTGTATGAATCCATGAGAGTTCATTAGTGTATGAATCCATGAGAGTTCATTAGTGTATGAATTCATGAGAGTTCATTAGTGTATGAATTCATGAGAGTTCATTAGTGTATGAATTCATGAGAGTTCATTAGTGTATGAATCCATGAGAGTTCATTAGTGTATGAATCCATGAGAGTTCATTAGTGTATGAATTCATGAGAGTTCATTAGTGTATGAATTCATGAGAGTTCATTGGTGTATGAATCCATGAGAGTTCATTAGTGTATGAATTCATGAGAGTTCATTAGTGTATGAATCCATGAGAGTTCATTAGTGTATGAATTCATGAGTTTCTATGTTTATGAGTTTATAAGTGTATAAATTCATGAGATTTTAAGTTTAAATGAGTAAGAGTTCAGAGTTGATTAATTTATGAGTTTAGAGTTTATAAGTTTAAATGAGTAAGTGTCCAGAGTTTATTAACTTATGAGTTTAATAGTTTATGAGAGTTTATAAGAGTATGGGTTTATGAATTTAGAGTTTATGAGTTTAGAGTTTATAAGTTTAAATGAGTCTAAGAGTTCAAGTTTAGAGTTTATTAATTTATTATGAGTTTAAGAGTTTAAGATTAGATAGTTAGAAGTGTCATTGATGAGTTCATTAGTTTAAATGAGTCTCAATGGCTCATATAGTGTATAGAATGGCAGTTTGAGTCCAGGGCTTCAAGGGATTTAGATTTGAAATTTTGACAGTTGGGGAGTTTGACAGTCTGAACATTCCGCAATGTTAAGTCAATGGGATTTTCAAATGTTTTTTTTCGAGTTTTGATCGTCATTTTTAGGAAAACCGTAAGTCCGATCAGTTAGAAAAGATATAGCACACTAAGTGAGAACAGTTTGAGTGTCCGTGCCGAGTTTGGAGTATGTGGAGTTAAAGCTCTAGGAGGAGTTAGAGTCAGAAATTTTAGGGGGCAGAAGAAGAATAATAACTAGAAAAAGTTCGTCGAGACAAACTTTAAGTTGGCTTGTGAAAGTTTGGACCGCAAAGTTTGAAGAAGTTTAAAGTAGTTTGAAGTTTAAATTAAAGTAGTTTATAGTTTAACTTAGTTTAAAGTTTAAAATAGTTTAAATTAGTTTAAAGTTTAAATTAGTTTGAATTTTAAAGTAGTTTGAAGTTTAAATTAGTTTGAAAGTTAAAGTAGTTTAAAGTTTAAATAAGTTTGAATTTTAAAGTAGTTTGAAGTAGTTTAAAGTAGTTTAAAGTTTTAAATAGTTTAAAGTTCAAAGTAGTTTTAAAGGTTAAAGTATAGTTTCAAGTAATTAAATGTTGCTAGGGTGTTTCTAGTGGGTTGCTAAGTGGTTTCTAAGGTATTTTGAGTGGTTGCTAGGGTGTTCTGGGTGGTTGCTAGGGTGTTCTAGGGTATTTTAGGTGGTTGCTATGGTGTTGCTAGGGTGTTTCAAGGTATTTTGGGTGGTTGCTAGGGTGTTGTTAGGGTGTTCTAAGGTATTTTGGGTGGTTGCTAGGGTGTTGCTAGGGTGTTATAAGGCATTTTGGGTGGTTGCTATGGTGTTCTAAGGTATTTTGGGTGGTTGCTAGGATGTTCTGAGGTATTTCGGGTGGTTGCTAGGGTGTTGCTAGGGTGTTCTAAGGTATTTTTGGTGGTTGCTAGGGTGTTCTAAGGTATTTTGGGTGGTTGCTATGGTGTTGCTAGGGTGTTCTAAGGTATTTTGGGTGGTTGCTAGGGTGTTTTAAGTTATTTTGGGTGGTTGCTAGGGTGTTCTAAGGTATTTTGGGTGGTTGCTAGGTGTTCTGGGTGGTTGCTAGGGTGTTCTAAGGTATTTTGGGTGGTTGCTAGGGTGTTTTAAGTTATTTTGGGTGGTTGCTAGGGTGTTCTAAGGTATATTATGTGGTTGCTAGGGTGTTCTAAGGTATTGTGGGTGGTTGCTATGGTGTTGCTAGGGTGTTCTAAGGTATTTCAGTTGGTTTCTAGGCTGTTCTGGGTGGTTGCTATGCAGTTGCTAGAGTGTTCTGGGTGTTTGCTATGGTGAACTATTTATGAGTTTAAAAGTTCATAAGTGTATGAATTCATGAGAGTTCATACGTGTATGAATTAATGCATTTATAAGTTCATGAGTTTATAAGTGTATGAATTTATGAGTTTGGAGTTTATAAGTTTAAATGAGTAAGAGTTCAGAGTTTATTAATTTATGAGTTTGAGTTCATAAGTGTATGAATTCATGAGTTTATAAGTGTATGAGTTTATAAGTGTACGAGTTTATGAGTTTAAAGTTTAAATTAGTTTGAAGTTTAAAGTTTAAATAAGTTTGAAGTTTAAAGTTTAATTTAGTTTGAGGTTTAATTTAGTTTAAAGTAGATAGATAGATAGATAGATAGATAGATAGATAGATAGATAGATAGATAGATAGATAGATAGATAGATAGATAGATAGATAGATAGATAGATAGATAGATAGATAGATAGATAGATAGATAGATAGATGGATGAGTGTCATAGATAGATGAGTTTATTAGTTTGAATGAGTCTCAATGGCTCATATAGTATATAGAATGGCAGTTTGATTCAGTCTAGGGGTTCATTAGTGTATGAATCCATGAGAGTTCATTAGTGTATGAATCCATGAGAGTTCATTAGTGTATGAATTCATGAGAGTTCATTAGTGTATGAATTCATGAGAGTTCATTAGTGTATGAATCCATGAGAGTTCATTAGTGTATGAATCCATGAGAGTTCATTAGTGTATGAATCCATGAGAGTTCATTAGTGTATGAATCCATGAGAGTTCATTAGTGTATGAATTCATGAGAGTTCATTAGTGTATGAATTCATGAGAGTTCATTAGTGTATGAATTCATGAGAGTTCATTAGTGTATGAATTCATGAGAGTTCATTAGTGTATGAATTCATGAGAGTTCATTAGTGTATGAATTCATGAGAGTTCATTAGTGTATGAATCCATGAGAGTTCATTAGTGTATGAATTCATGAGAGTTCATTAGTGTATGAATTCATGAGAGTTCATTAGTGTATGAATTCATGAGAGTTCATTAGTGTATGAATTCATGAGAGTTCATTAGTGTATGAATTCATGAGAGTTCATTAGTGTATGAATTCATGAGTTTCTATGTTTATGAGTTTATAAGTGTATAAATTCATGAGATTTTAAGTTTAAATGAGTAAGTGTCCAGAGTTTATTAACTTATGAGTTTAATAGTTTATGAGAGTTTATAAGAGTATGGGTTTATGAATTTAGAGTTTATGAGTTTAGAGTTTATAAGTTTAAATGAGTCTAAGAGTTCAAGTTTAGAGTTTATTAATTTATTATGAGTTTAAGAGTTTAAGATTAGATAGTTAGAAGTGTCATTGATGAGTTCATTAGTTTAAATGAGTCTCAATGGCTCATATAGTGTATAGAATGGCAGTTTGAGTCCAGGGCTTCAAGGGATTTAGATTTGAAATTTTGACAGTTGGGGAGTTTGACAGTATGAACATTCCGCAATGTTAAGTCAATGGGATTTTCAAATGTTTTTTTTCGAGTTTTGATCGTCATTTTTAGGAAAACCGTAAGTCCGATCAGTTAGAAAAGATATAGCACACTAAGTGAGAACAGTTTGAGTGTCCGTGCCGAGTTTGGAGTATGTGGAGTTAAAGCTCTAGGAGGAGTTAGAGTCAGAAATTTTAGGGGGCAGAAGAAGAATAATAATAATAATAACTAGAAAAAGTTCGTCGAGACAAACTTTAAGTTGGCTTGTGAAAGTTTGGACCGCAAAGTTTGAAGAAGTTTAAATTAGTTTAAAGTAGTTTATAGTTTAACTTAGTTTAAAGTTTAAAATAGTTTAAATTAGTTTAAAGTTTAAATTAGTTTGAATTTTAAAGTAGTTTGAAGTTTAAATTAGTTTGAAAGTTTGGTGGTTGCTATGGTGTTGCTAGGGTGTTCTAAGGTATTTTGGGTGGTTGCTAGGGTGTTTTAAGTTATTTTGGGTGGTTGCTAGGGTGTTCTAAGGTATTTTGGGTGGTTGCTAGGGTGTTCTGGGTGGTTGCTAGGGTGTTCTAAGGTATTTTGGGTGGTTGCTAGGGTGTTCTGAGTGGTTGCTATGGTGTTGCTATGGTATTCTAAGGTATTTTGGGTGGTTGCTAGGGTGTTGCTAGGATGTTCTGAGGTATTTCGGGTGGTTGCTATGGTGTTGCTAGGGTGTTCTAATGTATTTTGGGTGGTTGCTAGGGTGTTCTAAGGTATTTTGGGTGGTTGCTAGGGTGTTGCTAGGATGTTCTGAGGTATTTCGGGTGGTTGCTAGGGTGTTGCTAGGGTGTTCTAAGGTATTTTTGGTGGTTGCTAGGGTGTTGCTAGGGTGTTCTAAGGTATTTTGGGTGGTTGCTATGGTGTTGCTATGGTGTTCTAAGGTATTTTGGGTGGTTGCTAGGGTGTTGCTAGGATGTTCTGAGGTATTTTGGGTGGTTGCTAGGGTGTTGCTAGGGTGTTCTAAGGTATTTTGGGTGGTTGCTAGGGTGTTCTGGGTGGTTGCTATGGTGTTGCTATGGTGTTCTAAGGTATTTTGGGTGGTTGCTAGGGTGTTGCTAGGATGTTCTGAGGTATTTCGGGTGGTTGCTAGGGTGTTGCTAGGGTGTTCTAAGGTATTTTGGGTGGTTGCTAGGGTGTTCTGGGTGGTTGCTAGGGTGTTCTAAGGTATATTATGTGGTTGCTAGGGTGTTCTAAGGTATTGTGGGTGGTTGCTATGGTCTTGCTAGGGTGTTCTAAGGTATTTCAGTTGGTTTTTAGGGTGTTCTGGGTGGTTGCTATGCAGTTGCTAGAGTGTTCTGGGTGTTTGCTATGGTGAACTATTTATGAGTTTAAAAGTTCATAAGTGTATGAATTCATGAGAGTTCATACGTGTATGAATTAATGTATTTATAAGTTCATGAGTTTATAAGTGTATGAATTTATGAGTTTAGAGTTTATAAGTTTAAATGAGTAAGAGTTCAGAGTTTATTAATTTATGAGTTTGAGTTCATAAGTGTATGAATTCATGAGTTTATAAGTGTATGAGTTTATAAGTGTACGAGTTTATGAGTTTAAAGTTTAAATTAGTTTGAAGTTTAAAGTTTAAATAAGTTTGAAGTTTAAAGTTTAAATAAGTTTGAAGTTTAAATTAGTTTGAAGTTTAAAGTTTAATTTAGTTTGAAGTTTAATTTAGTTTAAAGTAGATAGATAGATAGATAGATGGATGAGTGTCATAGATAGATGAGTTTATTAGTTTGAATGAGTCTCAATGGCTCATATAGTGTATAGAATGGTAGTTTGATTCAGTCTAGGGGTTCATTAGAGTATGAATCCATGAGAGTTCATTAGTGTATGAATCCATGAGAGTTCATTAGTGTATGAATTCATGAGAGTTCATTAGTGTATGAATTCATGAGAGTTCATTAGTGTATGAATCCATGAGAGTTCATTAGTGTATGAATCCATGAGAGTTCATTAGTGTATAAATCCATGAGAGTTCATTAGTGTATGAATCCATGAGAGTTCATTAGTGTATGAATCCATGAGAGTTCATTAGTGTATGAATCCATGAGAGTTCATTAGTGTATGAATTCATGAGAGTTCATTAGTGTATGAATTCATGAGAGTTCATTAGTGTATGAATTCATGAGAGTTCATTAGTGTATGAATCCATGAGAGTTCATTAGTGTATGAATCCATGAGAGTTCATTAGTGTATGAATTCATGAGAGTTCATTAGTGTATGAATTCATGAGAGTTCATTGGTGTATGAATCCATGAGAGTTCATTAGTGTATGAATTCATGAGAGTTCATTAGTGTATGAATCCATGAGAGTTCATTAGTGTATGAATTCATGAGTTTCTATGTTTATGAGTTTATAAGTGTATAAATTCATGAGATTTTAAGTTTAAATGAGTAAGAGTTCAGAGTTGATTAATTTATGAGTTTAGAGTTTATAAGTTTAAATGAGTAAGTGTCCAGAGTTTATTAACTTATGAGTTTAATAGTTTATGAGAGTTTATAAGAGTATGGGTTTATGAATTTAGAGTTTATGAGTTTAGAGTTTATAAGTTTAAATGAGTCTAAGAGTTCAAGTTTAGAGTTTATTAATTTATTATGAGTTTAAGAGTTTAAGATTAGATAGTTAGAAGTGTCATTGATGAGTTCATTAGTTTAAATGAGTCTCAATGGCTCATATAGTGTATAGAATGGCAGTTTGAGTCCAGGGCTTCAAGGGATTTAGATTTGAAATTTTGACAGTTGGGGAGTTTGACAGTCTGAACATTCCGCAATGTTAAGTCAATGGGATTTTCAAATGTTTTTTTTCGAGTTTTGATCGTCATTTTTAGGAAAACCGTAAGTCCGATCAGTTAGAAAAGATATAGCACACTAAGTGAGAACAGTTTGAGTGTCCGTGCCGAGTTTGGAGTATGTGGAGTTAAAGCTCTAGGAGGAGTTAGAGTCAGAAATTTTAGGGGGCAGAAGAAGAATAATAACTAGAAAAAGTTCGTCGAGACAAACTTTAAGTTGGCTTGTGAAAGTTTGGACCGCAAAGTTTGAAGAAGTTTAAAGTAGTTTGAAGTTTAAATTAAAGTAGTTTATAGTTTAACTTAGTTTAAAGTTTAAAATAGTTTAAATTAGTTTAAAGTTTAAATTAGTTTGAATTTTAAAGTAGTTTGAAGTTTAAATTAGTTTGAAAGTTAAAGTAGTTTAAAGTTTAAATAAGTTTGAATTTTAAAGTAGTTTGAAGTAGTTTAAAGTAGTTTAAAGTTTTAAATAGTTTAAAGTTCAAAGTAGTTTTAAAGGTTAAAGTATAGTTTCAAGTAATTAAATGTTGCTAGGGTGTTTCTAGTGGGTTGCTAAGTGGTTTCTAAGGTATTTTGAGTGGTTGCTAGGGTGTTCTGGGTGGTTGCTAGGGTGTTCTAGGGTATTTTAGGTGGTTGCTATGGTGTTGCTAGGGTGTTTCAAGGTATTTTGGGTGGTTGCTAGGGTGTTGTTAGGGTGTTCTAAGGTATTTTGGGTGGTTGCTAGGGTGTTGCTAGGGTGTTATAAGGCATTTTGGGTGGTTGCTATGGTGTTCCAAGGTATTTTGGGTGGTTGCTAGGATGTTCTGAGGTATTTCGGGTGGTTGCTAGGGTGTTGCTAGGGTGTTCTAAGGTATTTTTGGTGGTTGCTAGGGTGTTCTAAGGTATTTTGGGTGGTTGCTATGGTGTTGCTAGGGTGTTCTAAGGTATTTTGGGTGGTTGCTAGGGTGTTTTAAGTTATTTTGGGTGGTTGCTAGGGTGTTCTAAGGTATTTTGGGTGGTTGCTAGGTGTTCTGGGTGGTTGCTAGGGTGTTCTAAGGTATTTTGGGTGGTTGCTAGGGTGTTTTAAGTTATTTTGGGTGGTTGCTAGGGTGTTCTAAGGTATATTATGTGGTTGCTAGGGTGTTCTAAGGTATTGTGGGTGGTTGCTATGGTGTTGCTAGGGTGTTCTAAGGTATTTCAGTTGGTTTCTAGGCTGTTCTGGGTGGTTGCTATGCAGTTGCTAGAGTGTTCTGGGTGTTTGCTATGGTGAACTATTTATGAGTTTAAAAGTTCATAAGTGTATGAATTCATGAGAGTTCATACGTGTATGAATTAATGCATTTATAAGTTCATGAGTTTATAAGTGTATGAATTTATGAGTTTGGAGTTTATAAGTTTAAATGAGTAAGAGTTCAGAGTTTATTAATTTATGAGTTTGAGTTCATAAGTGTATGAATTCATGAGTTTATAAGTGTATGAGTTTATAAGTGTACGAGTTTATGAGTTTAAAGTTTAAATTAGTTTGAAGTTTAAAGTTTAAATAAGTTTGAAGTTTAAAGTTTAATTTAGTTTGAGGTTTAATTTAGTTTAAAGTAGATAGATAGATAGATAGATAGATAGATAGATAGATAGATAGATAGATAGATAGATAGATAGATAGATAGATAGATAGATAGATAGATAGATAGATAGATAGATAGATGGATGAGTGTCATAGATAGATGAGTTTATTAGTTTGAATGAGTCTCAATGGCTCATATAGTATATAGAATGGCAGTTTGATTCAGTCTAGGGGTTCATTAGTGTATGAATCCATGAGAGTTCATTAGTGTATGAATCCATGAGAGTTCATTAGTGTATGAATTCATGAGAGTTCATTAGTGTATGAATTCATGAGAGTTCATTAGTGTATGAATCCATGAGAGTTCATTAGTGTATGAATCCATGAGAGTTCATTAGTGTATGAATCCATGAGAGTTCATTAGTGTATGAATCCATGAGAGTTCATTAGTGTATGAATTCATGAGAGTTCATTAGTGTATGAATTCATGAGAGTTCATTAGTGTATGAATTCATGAGAGTTCATTAGTGTATGAATTCATGAGAGTTCATTAGTGTATGAATTCATGAGAGTTCATTAGTGTATGAATTCATGAGAGTTCATTAGTGTATGAATCCATGAGAGTTCATTAGTGTATGAATTCATGAGAGTTCATTAGTGTATGAATTCATGAGAGTTCATTAGTGTATGAATTCATGAGAGTTCATTAGTGTATGAATTCATGAGAGTTCATTAGTGTATGAATTCATGAGAGTTCATTAGTGTATGAATTCATGAGTTTCTATGTTTATGAGTTTATAAGTGTATAAATTCATGAGATTTTAAGTTTAAATGAGTAAGTGTCCAGAGTTTATTAACTTATGAGTTTAATAGTTTATGAGAGTTTATAAGAGTATGGGTTTATGAATTTAGAGTTTATGAGTTTAGAGTTTATAAGTTTAAATGAGTCTAAGAGTTCAAGTTTAGAGTTTATTAATTTATTATGAGTTTAAGAGTTTAAGATTAGATAGTTAGAAGTGTCATTGATGAGTTCATTAGTTTAAATGAGTCTCAATGGCTCATATAGTGTATAGAATGGCAGTTTGAGTCCAGGGCTTCAAGGGATTTAGATTTGAAATTTTGACAGTTGGGGAGTTTGACAGTATGAACATTCCGCAATGTTAAGTCAATGGGATTTTCAAATGGTTTTTTTCGAGTTTTGATCGTCATTTTTAGGAAAACCGTAAGTCCGATCAGTTAGAAAAGATATAGCACACTAAGTGAGAACAGTTTGAGTGTCCGTGCCGAGTTTGGAGTATGTGGAGTTAAAGCTCTAGGAGGAGTTAGAGTCAGAAATTTTAGGGGGCAGAAGAAGAATAATAATAATAATAACTAGAAAAAGTTCGTCAAGACAAACTTTAAGTTGGCTTGTGAAAGTTTGGCCCAAAAAGTTTGAATTAGTTTAAAAGTAGTTTGAAGTTTAAAGTAGTTTAAAATGTTAAATAGTTCAAAGTAAAAAAAAAAAAGAAACATTAGTTTAAAAAGGAAGAAAGAAAGAAAGAATAGTTAGAAAGAAAGAAGAAATATTAGTTAGAAAGAAAAAAGAAAGAAAGATTAGTTAGAAAAAAGAAAGATTAGTTAGAAAGAAAGATTAGTTAAAAAGAAAGAAAAAAAGATTAGTTAGATAGATAGAAAGAAAGATAGATTAGTTAGAAGGAAAGAAAGAAAGATTAGTTAGAAAGAAAGAAAGATAGATTAGTTAGAAAGAAAGATTAGTTAGAAAGAAAGATTAGTTAGAAAGAAAGATTAGTTTGAAAAAAGAAAGAAAGATTAGTTAGAAAGAAAGAAAGATAGATTAGTTAGAAAGAAAGATTAGTTAGAAAGAAAGAAAGAAAGATTGGTTAGAAAGAAAGAAAGTTTAAAAGAGATTAGTTAGAAAGAAAGAAAGATAGATTAGTTAGAAAGAGAGAGTTAGAAAGAGAGAGTTAGAAAGAGAGAGTTAGAAAGAGAGAGTTAGAAAGAGATAGATAGAGAGTTAGAAAGAGAGAGTTAGAAAGAGATAGATAGAGAGTTAGAAAGAGAGAGTTAGAAAGAGAGAGTTAGAAAGAGAGAGTTAGAAAGAGAGAGTTAGAAAGAGATAGATAGATAGTTAGATAGATTGAGAGTTAGAAAGAGAGAGTTAGAAAGAGAGAGTTAGATAGATAGTTAGATCGAGAGTTAGAAAGAGAGAGTTAGAAAGAGAGAGTTAGAAAGAAAGAGTTAGAAAGTTAGATAGATAGAGAGTTAGAAAGAGAGAGTTAGAAAGAGAGAGTTAGAAAGAGATAGATAGAGAGTTAGAAAGAGAGAGTTAGAAAGAGATAGATAGAGAGTTAGAAAGAGAGAGTTAGAAAGAGAGAGTTAGAAAGAGAGAGATAGAGAGTTAGAAAGAGAGAGTTAGAAAGAGAGAGTTAGAAAGAGAGTTAGAAAGAGAGAGTTAGAAAGAGAGAGTTAGAAAGAGAGAGTTAGAAAGAGAGAGTTAGAAAGAGAGAGTTAGAAAGAGATAGATAGATAGTTAGATAGATCGAGAGTTAGAAAGAGAGAGTTAGAAAGAGAGAGTTAGATAGATAGTTAGATAGATAGTTAGAAAGAGAGAGTTAGGAAGAGAGAGTTAGAAAGAGGGAGTTAGAAAGAGATAGATAGAGAGTTAGATAGATAGTTAGATAGATAGAGAGTTAGAAAAAGAGAGAGTGAGATAGAGCGAGTTAGAAAGAGAGAGTTAGAAAGAGAGAGTTAGAAAGAGAGAGTTAAAAAGAGAGAGTTAGAAAGAGAGAGTTAGAAAGAGAGAGTTAGAAAGTTAGATAGAGAGTTAGAAAGAGAGAGTTAGAAAGAGATAGATAGAGAGTTAGATAGAGAGAGTTAGAAAGAGATAGATAGAGAGTTAGATAGATAGTTAGATAGATAGAGAGTTAGAAAAAGAGAGAGTGAGATAGAGAGAGTTAGAAAGAGAGAGTTAGAAAGAGAGAGAGAGAGATAGGTAGGTTCATTAGTACATATAGAATGGCAGTTTGATTGAGTCTAGGGCTTCAAGGTGAATTTTTGGCAGTTGGTCAGTTTGAAAATCTGAACATTCCGCAATGTTAAGTCAATGGGATTTTCAAATGGTTTTTTTCGAGTTTCGATCGTCATTTTTAGGAAAACCGTAAGTCCGATCAGTTAGAAAAGATATAGCACACTAAGTGAGAACAGTTTGAGTGTCCGTGCCGAGTTTGGAGTATGTGGAGTTAAAGCTCTAGGAGGAGTTAGAGTCAGAAATTTTAGGGGGCAGAAGAAGAATAATAATAATAATAATAATAATAAGTTTAAATAGGATTTCAGTAAGTTGGCTCTCACAAGCCAACTTAACTAGAAAAAGTTCGTCGAGACAAACTTTAAGTTGGCTTGTGAAAGTTTGGACCGCAAAGTTTGAAGAAGTTTAAATTAGTTTAAAGTAGTTTATAGTTTAACTTAGTTTAAAGTTTAAAATAGTTTAAATTAGTTTAAAGTTTAAATTAGTTTGAATTTTAAAGTAGTTTGAAGTTTAAATTAGTTTGAAAGTTTGGTGGTTGCTATGGTGTTGCTAGGGTGTTCTAAGGTATTTTGGGTGGTTGCTAGGGTGTTTTAAGTTATTTTGGGTGGTTGCTAGGGTGTTCTAAGGTATTTTGGGTGGTTGCTAGGGTGTTCTGGGTGGTTGCTAGGGTGTTCTAAGGTATTTTGGGTGGTTGCTAGGGTGTTCTGAGTGGTTGCTATGGTGTTGCTATGGTGTTCTAAGGTATTTTGGGTGGTTGCTAGGGTGTTGCTAGGATGTTCTGAGGTATTTCGGGTGGTTGCTATGGTGTTGCTAGGGTGTTCTAATGTATTTTGGGTGGTTGCTAGGGTGTTCTAAGGTATTTTGGGTGGTTGCTAGGGTGTTGCTAGGATGTTCTGAGGTATTTCGGGTGGTTGCTAGGGTGTTGCTAGGGTGTTCTAAGGTATTTTTGGTGGTTGCTAGGGTGTTGCTAGGGTGTTCTAAGGTATTTTGGGTGGTTGCTATGGTGTTGCTATGGTGTTCTAATGTATTTTGGGTGGTTGCTAGGGTGTTCTAAGGTATTTTGGGTGGTTGCTAGGGTGTTGCTAGGGTGTTATGAGGCATTTTGGGTGGTTGCTAGGGTGTTCTAAGGTATTTTGGGCGGTTGCTAGGGTGTTCTGGGCGGTTGCTAGGGTGTTCTAAGGTATATTATGTGGTTGCTAGGGTGTTCTAAGGTATTGTGGGTGGTTGCTATGGTGTTGCTAGGGTGTTCTAATGTATTTCAGTTGGTTTCTAGGCTGTTCTGGGTGGTTGCTATGCAGTTGCTAGAGTGTTCTGGGTGTTTGCTATGGTGAACTATTTATGAGTTTAAAAGTTCATAAGTGTATGAATTCATGAGAGTTCATACGTGTATGAATTAATGCATTTATAAGTTCATGAGTTTATAAGTGTATGAATTTATGAGTTTGGAGTTTATAAGTTTAAATGAGTAAGAGTTCAGAGTTTATTAATTTATGAGTTTGAGTTCATAAGTGTATGAATTCATGAGTTTATAAGTGTATGAGTTTATAAGTGTACGAGTTTATGAGTTTAAAATTTAAATTAGTTTGAAGTTTAAAGTTTAAATAAGTTTGAAGTTTAAAGTTTAAATAAGTTTGAAGTTTAAATTAGTTTGAAGTTTAAAGTTTAATTTAGTTTGAGGTTTAATTTAGTTTAAAGTAGATAGATAGATAGATAGATAGATAGATAGATAGATAGATAGATAGATAGATAGATAGATAGATAGATAGATAGATAGATAGATAGATAGATAGATAGATAGATAGATAGATGGATGAGTGTCATAGATAGATGAGTTTATTAGTTTGAATGAGTCTCAATGGCTCATATAGTATATAGAATGGCAGTTTGATTCAGTCTAGGGGTTCATTAGTGTATGAATCCATGAGAGTTCATTAGTGTATGAATCCATGAGAGTTCATTAGTGTATGAATTCATGAGAGTTCATTAGTGTATGAATTCATGAGAGTTCATTAGTGTATGAATCCATGAGAGTTCATTAGTGTATGAATCCATGAGAGTTCATTAGTGTATGAATCCATGAGAGTTCATTAGTGTATGAATCCATGAGAGTTCTTTAGTGTATGAATTCATGAGAGTTCATTAGTGTATGAATTCATGAGAGTTCATTAGTGTATGAATTCATGAGAGTTCATTAGTGTATGAATTCATGAGAGTTCATTAGTGTATGAATTCATGAGAGTTCATTAGTGTATGAATTCATGAGAGTTCATTAGTGTATGAATCCATGAGAGTTCATTAGTGTATGAATTCATGAGAGTTCATTAGTGTATGAATTCATGAGAGTTCATTAGTGTATGAATTCATGAATTTCTATGTTTATGAGTTTATAAGTGTATAAATTCATGAGATTTTAAGTTTAAATGAGTAAGAGTTCAGAGTTGATTAATTTATGAGTTTAGAGTTTATAAGTTTAAATGAGTAAGTGTCCAGAGTTTATTAACTTATGAGTTTAATAGTTTATGAGAGTTTATAAGAGTATGGGTTTATGAATTTAGAGTTTATGAGTTTAGAGTTTATAAGTTTAAATGAGTCTAAGAGTTCAAGTTTAGAGTTTATTAATTTATTATGAGTTTAAGAGTTTAAGATTAGATAGTTAGAAGTGTCATTGATGAGTTCATTAGTTTAAATGAGTCTCAATGGCTCATATAGTGTATAGAATGGCAGTTTGAGTCCAGGGCTTCAAGGGATTTAGATTTGAAATTTTGACAGTTGGGGAGTTTGACAGTCTGAACATTCCGCAATGTTAAGTCAATGGGATTTTCAAATGGTTTTTTTCGAGTTTTGATCGTCATTTTTAGGAAAACCGTAAGTCCGATCAGTTAGAAAAGATATAGCACACTAAGTGAGAACAGTTTGAGTGTCCGTGCCGAGTTTGGAGTATGTGGAGTTAAAGCTCTAGGAGGAGTTAGAGTCAGAAATTTTAGGGGGCAGAAGAATAATAATAATAATAATAATAATAATAATAATAAGTTTAAATAGGATTTCAGTAAGTTGGCTCTCACAAGCCAACTTAATAATAATAATAACTAGAAAAAGTTCGTCGAGACAAACTTTCAGTTGGCTTGTGAAAGTTTGGAACAGAAAGTTTGAAGAAGTTTAAATTAGTTTGAAAATTTAAATTAGTTTGAAATTTAAAGTAGTTTAAAGTTTAAATTAGTTTGAATTTTAAAGTAGTTTGAATTTTAATTTAGTTTAAAGTTTAAAGTAGTTTGAAGTTTAAATTAGTTTAAAGTTTAAAGTATAGTTTGAAGTAATTTAAAGTTGCTACGGTGTTTCTAGTGGGTTGCTATGGTGTTCTGGGTGGTTGTTAGGCAGTTGCTATGGTGTTCTGGGTGGTTGCTAGGCAGTTGCTAGGGTGTTCTGCGTGGTTGCTAGGGTGTTGCTAGGCGGTTGCTAGGGTGTTCTGGGTGGTTGCTAGGGTGTTGCTAGGCGGTTGCTAGGGTATTCTGGGTGGTTGCTAGGGTGTTACTAGGCGGTTGCTAGGGTGTTCTGGGTGGTTGCTAGGGTGTTGCTAGGTGGTTGCTAGGGTGTTCTAGGTGGTTGCTAGGGTGTTGCTAGGCGGTTGCTAGGGTATTCTGGGTGGTTGCTAGGGTGTTCTGGGTGGTTGCTAGGGTGTTCTAGGTGGTTGCTAGGGTGTTGCTAGGCGGTTGCTAGGCTGTTCTGGGTGGTTGCTAGGGTGTTGCTAGGGTGTTGCTAGGGTGTTCTGGGTGGTTGCTCTGGTGTTGCTAGGCGGTTGCTAGGGTGTTTTAGGTGGTTGCTATGGTATTCTGGGTGGTTGCTATGGTGTTACTAGGTGGTTGGTAGTGTTCATCTATGGTTACTATAGAGTTTTTATAATGTTCATGGCATGATTTAGCACTTAGCTAATCAATATTAGCATATAGCTATTCACAGCTAGCATGTTAAGCATGTTGAAAGTCCTGTGTGCTAGCATGAGTCAAAAGACCCAACCCCTATCGCGATACAATGTTCTGATGCTGAGATATAGCTGTTACAAAATGGTTGCTAGGGTACTCTGTTTGGTTGCTAGGGAGTGGCTTTGCTGCTGCCAATCATGAAACTCCAAAGGCTGCTTGTCAGTATGAATGATATAAACCAACCCCCATCTCTATACGATGTTCTGATGCAGAGATGTAGGTCTTGCAAAATGGTTGCTAGGGTACTCTGTTTGGTTGCTAGGGAGTGGCTTGGCAGCTGCCAATCATGAAACTCCAAAGGCTGCTTGTCAGTATGAATGATATAAACCAACTCCCATGCCTCGGTGACATTCAGAATGGACGATATTCCTCTTTGGATTTTGGTTGCTAAGGTGCTCGACAATGGTTGCTAGGGCGTGGCTAGGAAGTGTTGAGGTGATTCATGATTGGCTGTTTGCTGCCCCGAGTCAAACGAGACCACCCTCATGTTTTTATGACAATTCAGTCCAGAGATATCCCTTCGATCTCTTTCAATGGAAGTCTATGGGAGTTGTTGCTAAGGGTGCTCTAAATGGTTGCTAGGGCGTGGCTTGATAGCTTCACAATGATCCTGAGAGACTGATTGGTCGTCTGAGAAAATTGAGCCCGCCCCCTTGTCTCTATGACACTGTGACCCAGAGCTATGTTCAATACAAAATCACAATAAAATTTACCATAGTAGGAAAAAAGCATGCATTTCATGGGCCGTCCTACACCATAGTAAGTCAATGGGGCAACTTTGGGCCGCTCCTGCCCCCCAGGGGTGCAACTTTTACCCCATTGTGAGGTATGTTCTTACAGATCCTGCCAGCCTCATCAAATGTGGTAAATTACAAGTTTCTGAGAAATCATCGGTCAGTGCTACGTGTCGTCAAAGTTTGTGGCAGTGTTAAGTCTATGGGATTTTTTTACCCAATTATTTGCCCCTGGGGCGAACACCGTACCCCCGATCGCTAAGAAAAGTCACAGCACACCTCTCCTCAATAATCCGCACAATTTGACGCCTCAATCAGGGGTGTGTGATGTCGGCGTGTATTTTTTAACAGATAATTACTGTGGAGTTTTTATTTGGAGTTTTTATAGAGTTTTTATAGAGTTTTTATAGAGTTTTTATAGAGTTATTTAGTATGGCACGAGGCCTGCGGCCTCGTGCCTATCGCCCACGGTTGCTAGGGTGCTGTAACTGGTTGCTATGGTGTGGCTTTGAAGATTTAGGGCCATTACTTATTGGCTGCTTGATAAAATAAATCCTCCTAGGGAGAGAGAGAGGTCTGCCTGACAGCAGGGCTGTCAGGCCCTTTTGTGTCTGTGTGAAAATGACAGTTGGGATTTGAATTTTTGAAAGTTCCGCAATGTAAAGTCAATGGGAGTTTTTTCCGAGTTTGATCGCAGTTTTTAGGAAAACCGTAAGTCCGATCAGTTAGAAAAGATATAGCAACTCGAGTCAGAACAGTTTGAGTGTCCGTGCCGAGTTTGGAGTATGTGGAGTTAAAGCTCTAGGAGGAGTTAGAGTTTGAAATTTTAGTCTCAGAAAAAGAATAATAATAATAATAACTAGAAAAAGTTCGTCGAGACAAACTTTAAGTTGGCTTGTGAAAGTTTGGACCGCAAAGTTTGAAGAAGTTTAAAGTAGTTTGAAGTTTAAATTAGTTTAAAGTTTAAATTAGTTTGAAGTTTAAATTAGTTTAAAGTAGTTTATAGTTTAACTTAGTTTAAAGTTTAAAATAGTTTAAATTAATTTAAAGTTTAAATTAGTTTGAATTTTAAAGTAGTTTGAAGTTTAAATTAGTTTGAAAGTTAAAGTAGTTTAAAGTTTAAATAAGTTTGAATTTTAAAGTAGTTTGAAGTTTAAATTAGTTTAAAGTAGTTTCAAGTTTTAAATAGTTTAAAGTTCAAAGTAGTTTAAAGGTTAAAGTATAGTTTCAAGTAATTAAATGTTGCAAGGGTGTTTCTAGTGGGTTTCTAAGTGGTTTCTAAGGTATTTTGAGTGGTTGCTAGGGTGTTCTGGGTGGTTGCTAGGGTGTTCTAGGGTATTTTAGGTGGTTGCTAGGGTGTTGTCAGGGTGTTCTAAGGTATTTGGGTGGTTGCTATGGTGTTGATATGGTGTTCTAAGGTATTTTGGGTGGTTGCTAGGGTGTTGCTAGGGTGTTCTAAGGTATTTTTGGTGGTTGCTAGGGTGTTCTAAGGTATTTTGGGTGGTTGCTATGGTGTTGCTAGGGTGTTCTAAGGTATTTTGGGTGGTTGCTAGGGTGTTGCTAGGATCTTCTGAGGTATTTTGGGTGGTTGCTAGGGTGTTGCTAGGGTGTTCTAAGGTATTTTTGGTGGTTGCTAGGGTGTTCTAAGGTATTTTGGGTGGTTGCTATGGTGTTGCTAGGGTGTTCTAAGGTATTTTGGGTGGTTGCTAGGGTGTTCTAAGGTATTTTGGGTGGTTGCTAGGGTGTTCTAAGGTATTTTGGGTGGTTGCTAGGGTGTTGCTAGGGTGTTATAAGGCATTTTGGGTGGTTGCTAGGGTGTTCTAAGGTATTTTGGGTGGTTGCTATGGGGTTCTAAGGTATTTTGGGTGGTTGCTAGGGTGTTGCTAGGATGTTCTGAGGTATTTCGGGTGGTTGCTAGGGTGTTGCTAGGGTGTTCTAAGGTATTTTTGGTGGTTGCTAGGGTGTTCTAAGGTATTTTGGGTGGTTGCTATGGTGTTGCTAGGGTGTTCTGAGGTATTTCGGGTGGTTGCTAGGGTGTTCTGGGTGGTTGCTAGGGTGTTCTAAGGTATTTTGGGTGGTTGCTTGGGTGTTCTGGGTGGTTGCTATGGTGTTGCTATGGTGTTCTAAGGTATTTTGGGTGGTTGCTAGGGTGTTGCTAGGATGTTCTGAGGTATTTCGGGTGGTTGCTAGGGTGTTCTAAGGTATTTTTGGTGGTTGCTAGGGTGTTGCAAGGTATTTTGGGTGGTTGCTATGGTGTTGCTAGGGTGTTCTAATGTATTTTGGGTGGTTGCTAGGGTGTTCTAAGGTATTTTGGGTGGTTGCTAGGGTGTTGCTAGGGTGTTATAAGGCATTTTGGGTGGTTGCTAGGGTGTTATAAGGTATTTTGGGCGGTTGCTAGGGTGTTCTGGGTGGTTGCTAGGGTGTTCTAAGGTATATTATGTGGTTGCTAGGGTGTTCTAAGGTATTGTGGGTGGTTGCTATGGTGTTGCTAGGGTGTTCTAAGGTATTTCAGTTGGTTTCTAGGGTGTTCTGGGTGGTTGCTATACAGTTGCTAGAGTGTTCTGGGTGTTTGCTATGGTGAACTATTTATGAGTTTAAAAGTTCATAAGTGTATGAATTCATGAGAGTTCATACGTGTATGAATTAATGCATTTATAAGTTCATGAGTTTATAAGTGTATGAATTTATGAGTTTAGAGTTTATAAGTTTAAATGAGTAAGAGTTCAGAGTTTATTAATTTATGAGTTTGAGTTCATAAGTGTATGAATTCATGAGTTTATAAGTGTATGAGTTTATAAGTGTACGAGTTTATGAGTTTAAAGTTTAAATTAGTTTGAAGTTTAAAGTTTAAATAAGTTTAAAGTTTAAAGTTTAAATAAGTTTGAAGTTTAAATTAGTTTGAAGTTTAAAGTTTAATTTAGTTTGAAGTTTAATTTAGTTTAAAGTAGATAGATAGATAGATGGATAAGTGTCATAGATAGATGAGTTTATTAGTTTGAATGAGTCTCAATGGCTCATATAGTATATAGAATGGCAGTTTGATTCAGTCTAGGGTTTCAAGGGATTTACATTTGAATTTTTGACAGTTGGGGAGTTTGAAAATCTGAAGATTCCGCAATGTAAAGTCAATGGGAGTTTTTTCCGAGTTTGATCGTAGTTTTTAGGAAAACCGTAAGTCCGATCAGTTAGAAAAGATATAGCAACTAACTTCAGACCAGTCCAAAGGTCTAGTCTGAGTTTGGAGTTTGTAGAGTTAAAGCTCTAGGAGGAGTAGCAGTCAACAGTTTTCTAAGAAGAATAATAATAATAACTAGAAAAAGTTCGTCGAGACAAACTTTAAGTTGGCTTGTGAAAGTTTGGACCGCAAAGTTTGAAGAAGTTTAAAGTAGTTTGAAGTTTAAATTAGTTTAAAGTTTAAATTAGTTTGAAGTTTAAATTAGTTTAAAGTAGTTTATAGTTTAACTTAGTTTAAAGTTTAAAATAGTTTAAATTAATTTAAAGTTTAAATTAGTTTGAATTTTGAAGTAGTTTGAAGTTTAAATTAGTTTGAAAGTTAAAGTAGTTTAAAGTAGTTTAAAGTTTTAAATAGTTTAAAGTTCAAAGTAGTTTTAAAGGTTAAAGTATAGTTTCAAGTAATTAAATGTTGCTAGGGTGTTTCTAGTGGGTTGCTAAGTGGTTTCTAAGGTATTTTGAGTGGTTGCTAGGGTGTTCTGGGTGGTTGCTAGGGTGTTCTAGGGTATTTTAGGTGGTTGCTATGGTGTTGCTAGGGTGTTTCAAGGTATTTTGGGTGGTTGCTAGGGTGTTGTTAGGGTGTTCTAAGGTATTTAAGGTGGTTGCTAGGGTGTTGCTAGGGTGTTCTAAGGTATTTTTGGTGGTTGCTAGGGTGTTGCTAGGGTGTTATAAGGCATTTTGGGTGGTTGCTATGGTGTTCTAAGGTATTTTGGGTGGTTGCTAGGGTGTTGCTAGGATGTTCTGAGGTATTTCGGGTGGTTGCTAGGGTGTTGCTAGGGTGTTCTAAGGTATTTTTGGTGGTTGCTAGGGTGTTCTAAGGTATTTTGGGTGGTTGCTATGGTGTTGCTAGGGTGTTCTAAGGTATTTTGGGTGGTTGCTAGGGTGTTTTAAGTTATTTTGGGTGGTTGCTAGGGTGTTCTAAGGTATTTTGGGTGGTTGCTAGGGTGTTCTGGGTGGTTGCTAGGGTGTTCTAAGGTATTTTGGGTGGTTGCTAGGGTGTTCTGAGTGGTTGCTATGGTGTTGCTATGGTGTTCTAAGGTATTTTGGGTGGTTGCTAGGGTGTTGCTAGGATGTTCTGAGGTATTTCGGGTGGTTGCTATGGTGTTGCTAGGGTGTTCTAATGTATTTTGGGTGGTTGCTAGGGTGTTCTAAGGTATTTTGGGTGGTTGCTAGGGTGTTGCTAGGATGTTCTGAGGTATTTCGGGTGGTTGCTAGGGTGTTGCTATGGTGTTCTAAGGTATTTTTGGTGGTTTGCAAGGGTGTTGCTAGGGTGTTCTAAGGTATTTTGGGTGGTTGCTATGGTGTTGCTATGGTGTTCTAATGTATTTTGGGTGGTTGCTAGGGTGTTCTAAGGTATTTTGGGTGGTTGCTAGGGTGTTGCTAGGGTGTTATAAGGCATTTTGGGTGGTTGCTAGGGTGTTCTAAGGTATTTTGGGCGGTTGCTAGGGTGTTCTGGGTGGTTGCTAGGGTGTTCTAAGGTATTGTGGGTGGTTGCTATGGTGTTGCTAGGGTGTTCTAAGGTATTTCAGTTGGTTTCTAGGGTGTTCTGGGTGGTTGCTATGCAGTTGCTAGAGTGTTCTGGGTGTTTGCTATGGTGAACTATTTATGAGTTTAAAAGTTCATAAGTGTATGAATTCATGAGAGTTCATACGTGTATGAATTAATGCATTTATAAGTTCATGAGTTTATAAGTGTATAAATTTATGAGTTTATAAGTTTAAATGAGTAAGAGTTCAGAGTTTATTAATTTATGAGTTTGAGTTCATAAGTGTATGAATTCATGAGTTTATAAGTGTATGAGTTTATAAGTGTACGAGTTTATGAGTTTAAAGTTTAAATTAGTTTGAAGTTTAAAGTTGTAATAAGTTTGAAGTTTAAAGTTTAAATAAGTTTGAAGTTTAAATTAGTTTGAAGTTTAAAGTTTAATTTAGTTTGAAGTTTAATTTAGTTTAAAGTAGATAGATAGATAGATAAGTGTCATAGATAGATGAGTTTATTAGTTTGAATGAGTGTCAATGGCTCATATAGTATATAGAATGGCAGTTTGATTCAGTCTAGGGTTTCAAGGGATTTACATTTGAATTTTTGACAGTTGGGGAGTTTGAAAATCTGAAGATTCCGCAATGTAAAGTCAATGGGAGTTTTTTCCGAGTTTGATCGTAGTTTTTAGGAAAACCGTAAGTCCGATCAGTTAGAAAAGATATAGCAACTAACTTCAGAACAGTCCAAAGGTCTAGTCTGAGTTTGGAGTTTGTAGAGTTAAAGCTCTAGGAGGAGTAGCAGTCAACAGTTTTCTAAGAAGAATAATAATAATAACTAGAAAAAGTTCGTCAAGACAAACTTTAAGTTGGCTTGTGAAAGTTTGGCCCAGAAAGTTTGAATTAGTTTAAAAGTAGTTTGAAGTTTAAAGTAGTTTAAAATGTTAAATAGTTCAAAGTAAAAAAAAAAAGAAACATTAGTTTAAAAAGGAAGAAAGAAAGAAAGAATAGTTAGAAAGAAAGAAGAAATATTAGTTAGAAAGAAAAAAGAAAGAAAGATTAGTTAGAAAAAAGAAAGATTAGTTAGAAAGAAAGATTAGTTAAAAAGAAAGAAAGATTAGTTAGATAGATAGAAAGAAAGATAAATTAGTTAGAAGGAAAGAAAGAAAGATTAGTTAGAAAGAAAGAAAGATAGATTAGTTAGAAAGAAAGATTAGTTAGAAAAAAAGATTAGTTTGAAAAAAAGAAAGAAAGATTAGTTAGAAAGAAAGAAAGATAGATTAGTTAGAAGGAAAGATTAGTTAGAAAGAAAGATTAGTTAGAAAGAAAGAAAGATAGATTAGTTAGAAAGAAAGATTAGTTAGAAAGAAAGAAAGATTAGTTAGAAAGAAAGTTTAAAAGAGATTAGTTAGAAAGAAAGATTAGTTAGAAAGAAAGAAAGATAGATTAGTTAGAAAGAAAGATTGGTTAGAAAGAAAGATTAGTTAGAAAGAAAGAAAGATTAGTTAGAAAGAAAGAAAGTTTAAAAGAGATTAGTTAGAAAGAAAGATTAGTTAGAAAGAAAGAAAGATAGATTAGTTAGAAAGAAAGATTAGTTAGAAAGAAAGAAAGTTTAAAAGAGATTAGTTAGAAAGAAAGATTAGTTAGAAAGAAAGATAGATTAGTTAGAAAGAAAGATTAGTTAGAAAGAAAGATTAGTTAGAAAGAAAGAAAGATTAGTTTGAAAAAAAGAAAGAAAGATTAGTTAGAAAAAAGAAAGATAGATTAGTTAGAAAGAAAGATTAGTTAGAAAGAAAGATTAGTTAGAAAGAAAGAAAGAAAGAAAGATTAGTTAGAAAGAAAAAAAGAAAGATTAGTTAGAAAGAAAGATTAGTTAGAAAGAAAGAAAGAAAGATTAGTTAGAAAGAAAGAAAGTTTAAAAGAGATTAGTTAGAAAGAGAGAGTTAGAAAGAGAGATTTAGAAAGAGAGAGTTAGAAAGAGAGAGTTAGAAAGAGAGAGTTAGAAAGAGAGAGTTAGAAAGAGAGAGTTAGAAAGAGAGAGTTAGAAAGAGATAGATAGAGAGTTAGAAAGAGAGAGTTAGAAAGAGATAGATAGAGAGTTAGAAAGAGAGAGTTAGAAATAGAGAGTTAGAAAGAGATAGATAGAGAGTTAGAAAGAGAGAGTTAGAAAGAGAGTTAGAAAGAGAGAGTTAGAAAGAGAGAGTTAGAAAGAGAGAGTTAGAAAGAGAGAGTTAGAAAGAGAGAGTTAGAAAGAGATAGATAGATAGTTAGATAGATCGAGAGTTAGAAAGAGAGAGTTAGAAAGAGAGAGTTAGAAAGAGAGAGTTAGAAAGAGAGAGTTAGATAGATAGTTAGAAAGAGAGAGTTAGAAAGAGAGAGTTAGAAAGAGAGAGTTAGAAAGAGATAGATAGAGAGTTAGAAAGAGAGAGTTAGAAAGAGAGATTTAGAAAGAGAGAGTTAGAAAGAGAGAGTTAGATAGATAGTTAGAAAGAGAGAGTTAGAAAGAGAGAGTTAGAAAGAGAGAGTTAGAAAGAGTTAGATAGAGAGTTAGAAAGAGAGAGTTAGAAAGAGAGAGTTAGAAAGAGATAGATAGAGAGAGTTAGAAAGAGAGAGTTAGAAAGAGAGAGTTAGAAAGAGAGAGTTAGAAAGAGAGTGTTAGAAAGAGAGTGTTAGAAAGAGAGAGTTAGAAAGAGAGAGTTAGAAAGAGAGAGTTAGAAAGAGAGAGTTAGAAAGAGATAGATAGAGAGTTAGAAAGAGAGAGTTAGAAAGAGAGAGATAGAGAGTTAGAAAGAGAGAGTTAGAAAGAGATAGATAGAGAGTTAGAAAGAGAGAGTTAGAAAGAGAGAGTTAGAAAGAGATAGATAGAGAGTTAGAAAGAGAGAGTTAGAAAGAGAGAGTTAGAAAGAGAGAGTTCGAAAGAGAGAGTTAGAAAGAGAGAGTTAGAAAGAGAGTGTTAGAAAGAGAGAGTTAGAAAGAGAGAGTTAGAAAGAGAGAGTTAGAAAGAGAGTGTTAGAAAGAGAGAGTTAGAAAGAGAGAGTTAGAAAGAGAGAGTTAGAAAGAGAGAGTTAGAAAGAGAGAGTTAGAAAGAGAGAGTTAGAAAGAGAGAGTTAGAAAGAGATAGATAGAGAGTTAGATAGAGAGTTAGATAGATAGAGAGTTAGAAAAAGAGAGAGTGAGATAGAGCGAGTTAGAAAGAGAGAGTTAGAAAGAGAGAGTTAGAAAGAGAGAGTTAGAAAGAGAGAGTTAGAAAGAGAGAGTTAGAAAGTTAGATAGAGAGTTAGAAAGAGAGAGTTAGAAAGAGATAGATAGAGAGTTAGATAGATAGTTAGATAGATAGAGAGTTAGAAAGAGATAGAGAGAGTTAGAAAGAGAGAGTTAGAAAGAGAGAGTTAGAAAGAGAGAGTTAGAAAGAGAGTGTTAGAAAGAGAGAGTTAGAAAGAGAGAGTTAGAAAGAGAGAGTTAGAAAGAGAGAGTTAGAAAGAGAGAGTTAGAAAGAGATAGATAGATAGTTAGATAGATCGAGAGTTAGAAAGAGAGAGTTAGAAAGAGAGAGTTAGAAAGAGAGAGTTAGAAAGAGAGAGTTAGATAGATAGTTAGATCGAGAGTTAGAAAGAGAGAGTTAGAAAGAGAGAGTTAGAAAGAGATAGCTAGAGAGTTAGAAAGAGAGAGTTAGAAAGAGAGAGTTAGAGAGAGATAGATAGAGAGAGTTAGAAAGAGAGAGTAAGAAAGAGAGAGTTAGAAAGAGAGAGTTAGAAAGAGAGTGTTAGAAAGAGAGTGTTAGAAAGAGAGAGTTAGAAAGAGAGAGTTAGAAAGAGAGAGTTAGAAAGAGAGAGTTAGAAAGAGAGAGTTAGAAAGAGATAGATAGAGTTAGAAAGAGAGAGTTAGAAAGAGAGAGTTAGAAAGAGATAGA
Source organism: Tiaroga cobitis (assembly GCA_030578255.1). Lineage (NCBI taxonomy): Eukaryota > Metazoa > Chordata > Actinopteri > Cypriniformes > Leuciscidae > Tiaroga > Tiaroga cobitis. The sequence continues at coordinate 26,866,333 of CM060591.1, read as the reverse complement.
TAGAGAGTTAGAAAGAGAGAGTTAGAAAGAGAGAGATAGAGAGTTAGAAAGAGAGAGTTAGAAAGAGAGAGATAGAGAGTTAGAAAGAGAGAGTTAGAAAGAGATAGATAGAGAGTTAGAAAGAGAGAGTTAGAAAGAGAGAGTTAGAAAGAGATAGATAGAGAGTTAGAAAGAGAGAGTTAGAAAGAGAGAGTTAGAAAGAGAGAGTTAGAAAGAGAGAGTTCGAAAGAGAGAGTTAGAAAGAGAGAGTTAGAAAGAGAGTGTTAGAAAGAGAGAGTTAGAAAGAGAGAGTTAGAAAGAGAGAGTTAGAAAGAGAGTGTTAGAAAGAGAGAGTTAGAAAGAGAGAGTTAGAAAGAGAGAGTTAGAAAGAGAGAGTTAGAAAGAGAGAGTTAGAAAGAGAGAGTTAGAAAGAGATAGATAGAGAGTTAGATAGATAGTTAGATAGATAGAGAGTTAGAAAGAGATAGAGAGAGTTAGAAAGAGAGTTAGAAAGAGAGAGTTAGAAAGAGAGAGTTAGAAAGAGAGAGTTAGAAAGAGAGAGTTAGAAAGAGAGAGTTAGAAAGAGATAGATAGAGAGTTAGATAGATAGTTAGATAGATAGAGAGTTAGAAAAAGAGAGAGTGAGATAGAGAGTTAGAAAGAGAGAGTTAGAAAGAGAGAGTTAGAAAGAGAGAGTTAGAAAGAGAGAGTTAGAAAGTTAGATAGAGAGTTAGAAAGAGAGAGTTAGAAAGAGATAGATAGAGAGTTATATAGATAGTTAGATAGATAGAGAGTTAGAAAAAGAGAGAGTGAGATAGAGAGAGTTAGAAAGAGAGAGTTAGAAAGAGAGAGAGAGAGATAGGTAGGTTCATTAGTACATATAGAATGGCAGTTTGATTGAGTCTAGGGCTTCAAGGTGTTTAGATTTGAATTTTTGAATTTTTGGCAGTTGGTCAGTTTGAAAATCTGAACATTCCGCAATGTTAAGTCAATGGGATTTTCAAATGTTTTTTTTTCGAGTTTCGATCGTCATTTTTAGGAAAACCGTAAGTCCGATCAGTTAGAAAAGATATAGCACACTAAGTGAGAACAGTTTGAGTGTCCGTGCCGAGTTTGGAGTATGTGGAGTTAAAGCTCTAGGAGGAGTTAGAGTCAGAAATTTTAGGGGGCAGAAGAATAATAATAACTAGAAAAAGTTCGTCAAGACAAACTTTAAGTTGGCTTGTGAAAGTTTGGTCCAGAAAGTTTGAATTAGTTTAAAAGTAGTTTGAAGTTTAAAGTAGTTTAAAATGTTAAATAGTTCAAAGTAAAAAAAAAAAGAAACATTAGTTTAAAAAGGAAGAAAGAAAGAAAGAATAGTTAGAAAGAAAGAAGAAATATTAGTTAGAAAGAAAAAAGAAAGAAAGATTAGTTAGAAAAAAGAAAGATTAGTTAGAAAGAAAGATTAGTTAAAAAGAAAGAAAGAAAGATTAGTTAGATAGATAGAAAGAAAGATAGATTAGTTAGAAGGAAAGAAAGAAAGATTAGTTAGAAAGAAAGAAAGATAGATTAGTTAGAAAGAAAGATTAGTTAGAAAGAAAGATTAGTTTGAAAAAAAGAAAGAAAGATTAGTTAGAAAGAAAGAAAGATAGATTAGTTAGAAAGAAAGATTAGTTAGAAAGAAAGATTAGTTAGAAAGAAAGAAAGAAAGATAGATTAGTTAGAAAAAGAAAGATTAGTTAGAAAGAAAGATTAGTTAGAAAGAAAGAAAGATAGATTAGTTAGAAAGAAAGATTAGTTAGAAAGAAAGATTAGTTAGAAAGAAAGAAAGATTAGTTAGAAAGAAAGAAAGTTTAAAAGAGATTAGTTTTAAAGAAAGATTAGTTAGAAAGAAAGAAAGATAGATTAGTTAGAAATAAAGATTAGTTAGAAAGAAGGAAAGATTAGTTAGAAAGAAAGAAAGTTTAAAAGAGATTAGTTAGAAAGAAAGATTAGTTAGAAAGAAAGAAAGATAGATTAGTTAGAAAGAAAGATTAGTTAGAAAGAAAGAAAGATTAGTTAGAAAGAAAGAAAGATTAGTTAGAAAGAAAGTTTAAAAGAGATTAGTTAGAAAGAAAGATTAGTTAGAAAGAAAGAAAGATTAGTTTGAAAAAAAAGAAAGAAAGATTAGTTAGAAAGAAAGATTAGTTAGAAAGAAAGAAAGATTAGTTAGAAAGAAAGAAAGTTTAAAAGAGATTAGTTTTAAAGAAAGATTAGTTAGAAAGAAAGAAAGATAGATTAGTTAGAAATAAAGATTAGTTAGAAAGAAGGAAAGATTAGTTAGAAAGAAAGAAAGTTTAAAAGAGATTAGTTAGAAAGAAAGATTAGTTAGAAAGAAAGAAAGATAGATTAGTTAGAAAGAAAGATTAGTTAGAAAGAAAGAAAGATTAGTTAGAAAGAAAGAAAGATTAGTTAGAAAGAAAGTTTAAAAGAGATTAGTTAGAAAGAAAGATTAGTTAGAAAGAAAGAAAGATTAGTTTGAAAAAAAAGAAAGAAAGATTAGTTAGAAAGAAAGATTAGTTAGAAAGAAAGAAAGATTAGTTTGAAAAAAAAGAAAGAAAGATTAGTTAGAAAAAAGAAAGATAGATTAGTTAGAAAGAAAGATTAGTTAGAAAGAAAGATTAGTTAGAAAGAAAAAAAGAAAGATTAGTTAGAAAGAAAGATTAGTTAGAAAGAAAGAAAGAAAGATTAGTTAGAAAGAAAGAAAGAAAGAAAGAAGATTAGTTAGAAAGAAAAGAAAGAAAGAAAGAAGATTAGTTAGAAAGAAAGAAAGAAGAAAGATTAGTTAGATAGAGAGTTAGAAAGAGATAGATAGAGAGTTAGATAGATAGAGAGTTAGATAGATAGAGAGTTAGAAAAAGAGAGAGTGAGATAGAGAGAGTTAGATAGAGAGAGTTAGAAAGAGAGAGTTAGAAAGAGAGAGTTAGAAAGTTAGATAGAGAGTTAGAAAGAGAGTTAGAAAGAGAGAGTTAGAAAGAGAGAGTTAGAAAGAGATAGATAGAGAGTTAGATAGATAGTTAGATAGATAGAGAGTTAGAAAAAGAGAGAGTGAGATAGAGAGAGTTAGAAAGAGAGAGTTAGAAAGAGAGAGAAAGAGATAGGTAGGTTCATTAGTACATATAGAATGGCAGTTTGATTGAGTCTAGGGCTTCAAGGTGTTTAGATTTGAATTTTTGAATTTTTGGCAGTTGGTCAGTTTGAAAATCTGAACATTCCGCAATGTTAAGTCAATGGGATTTTCAAATGGTTTTTTTCGAGTTTTGATCGTCATTTTTAGGAAAACCGTAAGTCCGATCAGTTAGAAAAGATATAGCACACTAAGTGAGAACAGTTTGAGTGTCCGTGCCGAGTTTGGAGTATGTGGAGTTAAAGCTCTAGGAGGAGTTAGAGTCAGAAATTTTAGGGGGCAGAAGAAGAATAATAATAATAATAATAATAAGTTTAAATAGGATTTCAGTAAGTTGGCTCTCACAAGCCAACTTAACTAGAAAAAGTTCGTCGAGACAAACTTTAAGTTGGCTTGTGAAAGTTTGGACCGCAAAGTTGGAAGAAGTTTAAAGTAGTTTGAAGTTTAAATTAGTTTAAAGTTTAAATTAGTTTGAAGTTTAAATTAGTTTGAAGTAGTTTATAGTTTAACTTAGTTTAAAGTTTAAAATAGTTTAAATTAATTTAAAGTTTAAATTAGTTTGAATTTTAAAGTAGTTTGAAGTTTAAATTAGTTTGAAAGTTAAAGTAGTTTAAAGTTTAAATAAGTTTGAATTTTAAAGTAGTTTAAAGTTTTAAATAGTTTAAAGTTCAAAGTAGTTTAAAGGTTAAAGTATAGTTTCAAGTAATTAAATGTTGCAAGGGTGTTTCTAGTGGGTTGCTAGGTGGTTTCTAAGGTAGTTTGAGTGGTTGCTAGGGTGTTCTGGGTGGTTGCTAGGGTGTTCTAGGGTATTTTAGGTGGTTGCTATGGTGTTGCTAGGGTGTTTTAAGGTATTTTGGGTGGTTGCTAGGGTGTTGTTAGGGTGTTCTAAGGTATTTTGGGTGGTTGCTGTGGTGTTCTAAGGTATTTTGGGTGGTTGCTAGGGTGTTGCTAGGATGTTCTGAGGTATTTCGGGTGGTTGCTAGGGTGTTGCTAGGGTGTTCTAAGGTATTTTTGGTGGTTGCGAGGGTGTTCTAAGGTATTTTGGGTGGTTGCTATGGTGTTGCTAGGGTGTTCTAAGGTATTTTGGGTGGTTGCTAGGGTGTTGCTAGGATGTTCTGAGGTATTTCGGGTGGTTGCTAGGGTGTTGCTAGGGTGTTCTAAGGTATTTTTGGTGGTTGCTAGGGTGTTCTAAGGTATTTTGGGTGGTTGCTATGGTGTTGCTAGGGTGTTCTACGGTATTTTGGGTGGTTGCTAGGGTGTTCTAAGGTATTTTGGGTGGTTGCTAGGGTGTTGCTATGGTGTTCTAAGGTATTTTGGGTGGTTGCTAGGGTGTTCTTAGTTATTTTGGGTGGTTGCTAGGGTGTTCTAAGGTATTTTGGGTGGTTGCTAGGGTGTTCTGGGTGGTTGCTATGGTGTTGCTATGGTGTTCTAAGGTATTTTGGGTGGTTGCTAGGGTGTTGCTAGGATGTTCTGAGGTATTTTGGGTGGTTGCTAGGGTGTTGCTAGGGTGTTCTAAGGTATTTTGGGTGGTTGCTAGGGTGTTCTGGGTGGTTGCTATGGTGTTGCTATGGTGTTCTAAGGTATTTTGGGTGGTTGCTAGGGTGTTGCTAGGATGTTCTGAGGTATTTCGGGTGGTTGCTAGGGTGTTGCTAGGGTGTTCTAAGGTATTTTGGGTGGTTGCTAGGGTGTTCTGGGTGGTTGCTAGGGTGTTCTAAGGTATATTATGTGGTTGCTAGGGTGTTCTAAGGTATTGTGGGTGGTTGCTATGGTCTTGCTAGGGTGTTCTAAGGTATTTCAGTTGGTTTTTAGGGTGTTCTGGGTGGTTGCTATGCAGTTGCTAGAGTGTTCTGGGTGTTTGCTATGGTGAACTATTTATGAGTTTAAAAGTTCATAAGTGTATGAATTCATGAGAGTTCATACGTGTATGAATTAATGTATTTATAAGTTCATGAGTTTATAAGTGTATGAATTTATGAGTTTAGAGTTTATAAGTTTAAATGAGTAAGAGTTCAGAGTTTATTAATTTATGAGTTTGAGTTCATAAGTGTATGAATTCATGAGTTTATAAGTGTATGAGTTTATAAGTGTACGAGTTTATGAGTTTAAAGTTTAAATTAGTTTGAAGTTTAAAGTTTAAATAAGTTTGAAGTTTAAAGTTTAAATAAGTTTGAAGTTTAAATTAGTTTGAAGTTTAAAGTTTAATTTAGTTTGAAGTTTAATTTAGTTTAAAGTAGATAGATAGATAGATAGATGGATGAGTGTCATAGATAGATGAGTTTATTAGTTTGAATGAGTCTCAATGGCTCATATAGTGTATAGAATGGTAGTTTGATTCAGTCTAGGGGTTCATTAGAGTATGAATCCATGAGAGTTCATTAGTGTATGAATCCATGAGAGTTCATTAGTGTATGAATTCATGAGAGTTCATTAGTGTATGAATTCATGAGAGTTCATTAGTGTATGAATCCATGAGAGTTCATTAGTGTATGAATCCATGAGAGTTCATTAGTGTATAAATCCATGAGAGTTCATTAGTGTATGAATCCATGAGAGTTCATTAGTGTATGAATCCATGAGAGTTCATTAGTGTATGAATCCATGAGAGTTCATTAGTGTATGAATTCATGAGAGTTCATTAGTGTATGAATTCATGAGAGTTCATTAGTGTATGAATTCATGAGAGTTCATTAGTGTATGAATCCATGAGAGTTC